>CM056509.1:2754411-4189663 GCA_029783415.1 Anisodus acutangulus
TCATGAGCTAGCTTTTGGGTTGAGTTAAGCTCAAGGCCTATATCTTACATGGTATTAGAGTCAGGTGACCAGGTCCATCCTTGTTTGGGCCCCATGTTATATTGTCCAAGCTCTACTTGATGGTATGGTGTGTGGGAGGGGAGGTTTCATGCGCTAATTTTTTGGGTTTGAGTTAGGCCCAAGAGCCTGTCTTACAATATCAAATTATGAACTTTTGCTATGTTGTAATTTTAGGAGTAGCTAACAATTGGATTATTGTTGGGTCAATTTTTGCTTGCAGGTCCTCTCATGCCAGTTCTAGTTGGTTTGTTGGGAAGATGATAAATTGTTGAAGATCAATTGTCTCTTATGTTTCTTGCTGTTAATTGCTTTACCAGGTACTGGGACATAAATTCTTCAAGGACTATTCTTAAAATTGAATCTTCTTTTTCAATGAAGAACATTGAATCTTCCTCTATTTTACCGTCTTCCCTTGTTAGAGACTAGAAAATATGTAAAAAGCTCATTGTCTTTGTGTTTCTTCTTGCCCATTTGATCTGGGAGTTTAGCTCTTTTGAGAATAGATGAAGTCACGTTCGCATTTAATTACAAAATCATAGCAGATGAATGATCTTTGTGGTGCATCTTTTGTAGTGTGAAGAATTATGGCATGGCAAAGCACATTTACCCCGGGTAGCGAAAGTCGACAGATTGTCTAAATTGGCTGCTTACTCATTGTCCAATATGGATGGTAAACGGGTGAGTCACACTCTCTTTAGCACTTGCACATACAAAATCATTTACTTTACCTTTTCTCCTTTTGATTCGTCTGACGCTACTTCTTTTTCGTATATTGTTTTTATCTTAGAATCGAGTAACAAAGGAGGATATGTGTGATCATGTGTGGGAGTTCCATTTCACTGAGGTATGAGCTTAAGTGCCTATCTCATATTTATCCTTTCTAAGTCTAACCTGGATTTACTTACTAATTTGAAGTCCATGATTAGGCATTATCCACCCATAGAAATCATGCATGGGCTGCAGCTCACACCAAATTGAGTTGGTAGAACTTGTACGTGCTTGAGAACACTTAAATCAGTCCGATTGGAGTTTAAACGTCCAATTTTTTGGGGGGATCGATCACTTTGTGTAGCTTTGCGAGTGGTTGGTAAGAAAGCAGAATGTCTACCTTCTTTTTTATTCATTGCATTCCACCTTTTGTTCTTCCTGAATATTTACTGCTTTTATTGACGTCACTGGTCAGTCTCGTAGAGCTTCTGCCAACTTGAAACGGTTTGCTTGGTTCTGTATCCTGTAAGTGCTAATGGAACTACTCCTGCTCCTGCTCCTGCCTTTCCTTGTTAATTCTTAAAAGTTTAATGCATCTCAAATTAATAAAGCTTTGATTGGGAACTAGAGAAAGAAACGGAAGGTCATAAAACTTTTTCCTTCTCATGCTTGGTTTGACAAGAGACTGAGGAGAGAAAGTAAAGGAGAAAATCACTTCCTTCCTTTCCTTTCCCTAGTTTCCAGTCATAGGATAAGGACATAAGCATAATCCTTGTATGAAATGCAACCTATATTTTCTGACAGTGACTCCTCAGGCGGCTCCGGAGTATTGGCGAATGCTTGACCCCTACTGGAACGGAACAGGACCTCCCCTGCGCCGTTATTTCCTTCCAGATGGAAGTCAGACTGCAGAACCACGTGACGAAATATGGGGTGGTCATGAGTGTTGCTACACCATAGTAACTAGCTTGCTTGCAGATGGGAAAATGAGAAAACACTATGTGAGGATTAACCGTTGGCCGCCGATGTATGTGACAAGGAAGGAAGATTGGAACTGGGAGATCTCTAACGACTTGTGTACCTACAGGAGCATCCCAGATGCTGATAAAGAAGATGGGACAGGACCTCTGTTTCTACTTTACTAAGCTCTGCTGCTTTTGAATGTAGAAGCATGTGATTTTTTGAACCCAAACTATGGAAATGCTTGCTTTGTCTTCGGTAATTTCGATCAATTTTGTGTTTCTAGATGCATTTTGGAATATTGTAAGGTTGTGAATGTAAGACTGCCAATCCTTTTGCAATGTACTTTTTAGACATGATGTTGGATGTTGGAATTATGTTTAGCACATGTTCTTGATATTCAAGTCTTCCAAGTTTTAGTTCTTGCTACTTTCTTGAACTGTTACGAGTTTGGGGCTAGCTTAGCACAAGTAGTGTTCGTGTATAAATTAGACTCTGACTACATGTTGTACCCAATGACCTGAATCTGAAAAGAAAAGAACCCCCCCCCCCTTAAAAAAAGAAAAAAAAAGGGAGGAGAAAGTTGAGTAACAAAGAGCTTGGTAAAAAGAACCGGACCTAAGCCATGTTTGAACAAGAATGTCCAAATAATTTATTTGTATGGGAAAAGAATGAGTCTTGTTGACAAGTTCTGGTAAGTGTTCCTAGGCTAGGTCCGTCTGAAAAATCAAGGTGCTTACACCAAATCATTATTTGTTGTGGTTAAACAATAGATGCAAGTGAAAATGCTTTTTAAACAAGGGAAAATGGTCATATTTGCCCCTCTACTATTGAAAAGAATTTAATATTGCTCTCTGTTAATCCATATATGCTCTTAATGTTATACTATTGGTCTATATATACCTTTAAAGTTATATTATCGGTTCATATATGTCAAATTTGCTCTTGCTTTGCTAACCTCATCCATTTAATGGCATGCCAACTCACCATATCAACCCTTCTTGGCATGAGATGACCTCATCCATTTCCTAAATTACTATTGCTTTGATTTTCTAAAATTCTTTTTCATTTTTTGAGGAAAACAATCTCTAGTGTAGCTCAATATTTATCAGAAAGATACAACAATAGCTTCTGCTAGATTTGGCTTCCCCCAGTGTTTGAGGCAACTGGAAAAGCCACTTTCAGTTAGCTGCCATAATGCAATTGAAAAAAAGAGAACTTTGGAAAGATAGATGATGATAGAAATAACGGAGACGGTGTCTATTCAGTAAAATGATCAGAAGCAATATTAGAGAACATGAAACTTGCATTGTCTCTTGTAAACCCAAACTCCTATGCAGATAGGAGGGAGAATTCTAACCGCATGCAGTAACATCATTCTAAGCATTTGCAAAATATTTGCAGATACATTTTTATTCCAATGAGGAAAGAAATCCAAAGGGAAGTATGAGCTCCACTGAAACCAAGCATTTTTCTTGCTACATGTCCTGGAAGATTACCAACATCTTACCAGACATCAGGACGAAGCTCTCCGGTTGCTGGAGGCATCCATTTTCCAGAGTTGTAAACACTTTCACCAACTTTCCAACCGGGAACATCCTTCATGATTCTCGCCTCTTCTTCAAGATACTTGTTCCACTCTTTAACGAATCTGAATAAGCAAAAACAAAAGAACAAAAGGATAAACAGAAACAAGTTCAGACTACAATAAGTAAACAGAAGCCTGGAATGGAAAAAACTTCAAGTATCTTACCTTTCATCCTCTTCAGCTTGAAGCATAGGCAAGATAGCCCTGCGAGCAGCATATTTTTCTTCCTTTATTACCCTACATAATGCAAATATCATCAGGACTTTAGTTAAGGAAATTTGTGAATGTCGTTTATTTTGGCACCATGGAGGTGTCCACCAATACACATCTTCCAAAAAGTAAAAGGGAGTTGTAAAAATGTCCTAGTTCTAAGAGCTCTTCCAAATTCCTTCAAGAACCACCATATCAAAGAGCTCGAGAATCCTGAATTTTCAAACAAGAATAACTGATTAATCATCCCATGCACTTTCAAGTTGTTTAGAAAATGGATACCTAACCTAATGCAATCCCAAAGCTAGCTCATGAGGTGAGATTATCTAAACAATATAAAGATCTACAATCCGTACCCTCAGCCAGTGTGGAGATTAACCCCTACCTACCTTAAAACAGGACATTTGGATAGTGGATAACATAACATGAGGCCTTAACATATGATACCAGATAACACAACATCAATGATGTGTCTGGCCCTAATACCATGTTAAACCTTCAAAGAAATGGACCTTGATTCTAACTTAAGCCCAAAATACTACCTCATGAATTGAGAATTGCCCATTTCCATATAAAGAGACTATTAAAAAAAAAAGATTATGGTTCATTCCCTCAATCAATGTAGGCATGAGGGGAGAATTGTCCAAGACAATATAGAGAAACAAGCGCATAACATCAACCAATGTGGGACTCTTAACACTACGCGCTCTCACATGACATTTAGAGTCTGGATAACGTAAAATCGGGGCAACACTGGGAAGGCCAACATCAAGGATGGGTTTGGCTCTCAAATCATACTAAATTGTGTGATCACCTTAGCTGAAAACTTAAGTTGTCAGAGTGGAGAGAGTTTTATTTATATATATTAGGTCTTCAACACAAGCAACTTACAGATAATGTAAATAAAAAATACTCATCCTTTTTAGTAATGATAACTGACAGAGAGGCAAATTTTACGTAAAGCGCAAAAGTCGACGACACTACATAAATTTGCAAGCATGGACAAGAAATGACATAATAGATCGGTGAATTGTTCATCATGATTTTCATTGCTTACCTACATCCCTTGACGGAGATATCATAAAGCAATATGACACAGGCTAAAGCCAACTCCATAGCTTCAGCTGACACTTCTGGTTATCCGGATATCTGAATCTCCTAGCTGATTATTATTTCTAGGAAACCTTGCATATGGGTACAAACTACAAGTGCCTCCAAATAAAAAAAGGAAGCATGATATATCACAAAGATTTCGTAACTCCTCCAAACAAAGAAGGAAGCAGATAGTTCCTCTTGGAGACTGCAAAAATAACACAACAAAATCAAAGAAGCTCAGCAGTGTTGCTTCCTATTCAAAATCCCTACATAATTCACTCCACCAGTTTAGCTACCATGACTGCTGCAAGAACAGTAGCTCGTCTCTTGATCAAAATAAAAAAGTTAGCTCATCTGTACCGAGGCACATAGATGAGTTTAAATTGACATCATATCTAATGCCTACACTATACCATTTGCCAAATATAGCCACAATCTGCATAATGGATCTCCAAACTTCAAGGGATTTTGAGATATAAAATATAACTCATCAGAGATTCGGAGCAAACCACTAAGATTCCCAACTACCCTAGGCAGTTTAAACAAGTATTCTTCTTCAGATGGTACACAGCTAAAAAGCGCTACAACATTAAAACTGCCATATGCAATACCTCAAAGGCTTTCCTATTAGCAATGAAATCTTCACTGGCGAAATTAGTATTTATACAACCTACATTTGCTGCAAGCTCCAGGAAAATGGATGTGGTCTATAATCTTCACTGGCCAAATTAGTATTTATACTATCTACATTTGCTGCAAGCTCCAGGAAAATGGATGTGGTCTATAATGGAGAAGACTCCAATGGTCCGATCTATCAAGTATTTAAGGAACACATAAATGTAGTTCAATGATTTAGCATAGAAATGGCATTGCAGCATATTATTGGCTAGAGATGCTTACTAGAACAAACATGCTAAACAGGGTCCATCTCGTGTGGCTTTTAGAAGCACCAGAATATTTGTCAAGGAGAATAATGCATTCCATTTACCTTGACCCAAACAACTCAGAAATTCTGGTTATCCCGAATTCCCCTTTGCAGTTGGAGCAAACATTTTCTCCCTACTGTGAAGACTCCTAATTTTATGACCTTTGGTAGTATGAGAGACAATCACAGTCGATATGCCACATTATGTACTGGCCTGAATATGCCAATAAGATAACCAACAAACCTTAGAACACTCTGGTTTTCCTCGAATCAAAATGGTTCTGCTGAGAACTTTCTGAGCTGGGGGAGTCCCTAGGTGCAAAGACACAACTACTTTAAGTAGCAAACAATATTTCCTTCCAAAATGTCACGTATGAGATAATATAGTATTGTCTCCAGCCTTGACATTTTTATAACTCAGCCTACTTCTTGTAAAGATCTCCATCAGATTTTCTTAAAAGATAAAAAGCATGCTGGGTAAATACAGATCAATATATCACTGGCTTATACAGACCAAAGGTTAACCTGATTCATCATGGTGCAGACACAGGAACCATAATGAAATTTGATCAACTAAAGCACACTTGAGCACATGTTGTGAACCATCTTATCTTTTCTAATACTAATGAGAATCTACTCACATTTAGAATGCTAATATTTGGACCTGTGTTATCAAAGGCGCGCTTAAGCCCAGAAGCGAGGCTCAAAACATGTTGAGCGCTTCGCCTTGCTTTATGTGCGCTTTAGTGTCATCATCAAGGCTCTAAGACATATTTTTCCTTGCCAATGAGCCTCTCTTGAAAAGGTGACACTAGATATGTGATATTTCACTTTATCGTAATGTTTTTACAATTTCTTTGTCCATATATTTGTTATTCATGCTTATTGTTATTAGTCTTGGTCTAAACATGGAGTATATATTTGTATTTTTGCACCATTGCGCCTTTTTTCATTAAATCCCACGCTTTATTTGCTCTTTGCGCTTAAAGCCCCAACTGACCTTAGAGCTTTTTTGCGCTTTTCGCTTTTTATAACACTGATTTGGACAAAGAAATTTAGCACCATCCCCCAGAACTACCCTTACTATCCCAGTGAAAGTACCAAAACATGTAAGTGTAAATTGGAAAACAAGATTTGCAACCAAAGACTTCTTGACATAACCACAAAGGATTTCCTTGCCTTCCAAACTCGAACCCCTAAGTGAGTTAACTTCCTATTGAATATTTGAAGTCCATACAAGAAAAACAATAAAAGAGAATGTTTTTATCAAAAAACTTTAACATTCTTCATCAAATTCTGACTTGTGAACTAGAAGGCATTAATTGGAAATTAGAGCTTGGTATCATTAATTGGAAGCTTCGACACTGTAAGCTTCATTCCTCTTTACATTGTCTAGAATTGCAAAACGAGAAAAGACTACAAGAAATGCTCCAAGTGTTTCAAAATATATTCCAGAGAAAGTAGTTTGTTTCAGCATCACTTCATGGTTTTCGTTTAAATTTACGGGGTATTTTCTTTCATTGTCTAGAATTGCAAAACGAGAAAAGACTACAAGAAATGCTCCAAGTGTTTCAAAATATATTCCAGAGAAAGTAGTTTGTTTCAGCATCACTTCATGGTTTTCGTTTAAATTTACGGGGTATTTTCTTTCAATAAAGTGTTTAAAATGGTTAACTGGTTACAACAACAACATGCCCAATTGTGATCCCACGAGTGGGGTATGGGGGAGTAGAATGTACGTAGAACTTACCCCTACCTTGGCAGGTAGAGAGGTTGTTTCCAGTAGACCCTCAGCTCAGGTAAAGCATAAACAACATCAGAATAGCAAGAGAATTAAAGCAGAAGAGACAACAAGTAGTAATAGAAAACCAAATTGGTTAACTGATTATATGATATATTTAAGTAACATGTAACATAGAAGCAAAGTGCATGTAAAAGTGAAATTGAAATTTGGCTGAAGAACCTATAAAATAAAATAGGCCATACCAAACGTGCTTGAAGGGAGCAGCATAGGTTATTAATGATGCACAAAAATCACAGGAGTAATAGCTATCACCTAATATTTTTGTTGAATTTATTGGGAAGTAAATAAGACTTTCTTTCTCTCTTTCACCACAATAAGTTGTTCATAGAGGAAACCAAGACCATTTTCAATAAAATGTAGAGGTAGCCTACTTAAACTTATTTTTTCACAGAATCATCACATTTCTGTCGAAGTTACAATGCCGCCACCAGAGATCAAATGCCTAGCTCATGACTGATTTGAACTCTACCTTTACCATTACTAAATTCAAAACTCAGGCGTGTGATCATTAATCATAAACTAATACTGCACTTTCATCACATTCTTAAACCTTTTTCTTCAATTTATTCACTTACAAATTCAGATAAATTTTCAAATTTCACCTACCTTCACCAAATAAACTGAAAGGGAAAAAAATGAAGCTCGAAATCTTAATAATGAAATGCTAGGGGAAGGAAGTCAGAGACTCCCCTTTTTATTTTTTGGAATCAGCTTAAGTCAACTAAAGCACAAAAAATCGGTAACATTTTTAGGGTTTACTAGGAATCACAATCAGCTATCACGCACATCATCAAAAAAGGAACCAACTTTTACACAAACAACAAAAAATGAAGACATACCCAGATCAAATCATGACAAAATAAACATACCCAAATGCTTTTTTTTCACAAATTTTAAAAAATTGATTCATACCTACGCTTCTTATTTCCTATGCCAACTTGATACATACCAAAAAGGAACCAACTTTGACACAAGAAAACAAGAAATTAAGACATACCCAGATCACATCAAGACAAAATAAACATACCCATATGTTTGTTTGTTTTTTTGCAAAAACTAAAAAAAAAATCATACCTACGCTTCTTATTGCCTACGCCGACTTGGTACATGCCCCAAGAGAAAGCACCAAAAGCAGTAAGGAAAATGGCCAAAGCACTTGGACCGGTATTAGGTATCCGTCGAGCGAATCGAACCGGTGCAAAACCGCCAGGTGGTGGACCGTCTTGCAATAAAGGCATATCTTTTACGGTAGCCATTCCGGCTTTCTTCCTAATCATTGCTTCCGTCATTTTGATGGAACAAACACTGTCTTTGTTAGAGTGATGGGAATTGTGAAGGAACGATAATGGAGAGAACTCCGATTTGGAGATGGTTGAAAGAGAAGAAGAGACGATTGCTACTGTGGGCTTGGGACCAGTGGGAATTTGACACCTTAGGGTGATATTGTGAATTCTCACTACCAGGGTGATCCTATATATTAGTATCTCTTTATTTAAAATGATTTTTTAAATGAAGTTTATAAAATAAATATTTGAAAAAATAGCAGTTTGTGCTTATCTAATTCTTTCTTTTTTTTTCAAAAAAAGATTAGCTTAATATGAACTTGTTTTCTGTATCTCATAAAAAAATTAGTCGAGAAAACTGAAAATCTTCTTGTCACCAATTCAATTTGTTTCTTGGCGCATGAAATTTCAAATAATGTAGCACATCCTACTTTCAAATTAAGTCTCGGTTTAAAATCAAAACAGAGAGTTTAAATTGAAAAAAATTAGATTCAGTTCTGCAAATAGAATTTGACGGCAGATTATACGGATCATAAAATGTTTTACATCCCATCAAATGAGGTGAAATTGACGGTCATACTGTAAAATATACGGACCGACAAATGTTTTATTGCATGTCAAACTCCACCGTCCCAAAACTCAAGTTTTACAACTCTCTAAAATTTCTCAGAACTAACAGTACTGTCCAATTCGACGGACCATACAATTATTGACGGACTGTGAATCTGGACCGTTAAAATATCAACGCCCCAGACTCAAACAGTCAAAAATTCGACAAAATGCCAAATCAACCTTCGATTTCTTATGTCAGCAAACAGTATAAATTCGAGATTTCATTTTAAAAATCATTTTTCATAATTCATAAGCCCTTGAACGAAAATTCTCTCTTCCCAACCATCTCATACACCAAGATAAGTCATTTTCATGTATTTTCATGCAATTCTAATCGATTTCTATCAATTCCTAAGCGGAATTCACTATTTGTAACCTATGGTTTTCAATAAAACTCAACTCAAGAATTAAAGTTCAAGCTTTGGGTTCCTTCTTTCAAGTTTAGATTTTTAAGACAAATTTTAGAGCGTTTAAGGTATGTAGAGCTTCTATCTACGTGTGGAAACGCATTATTCTTCCCCACACCACATTTATCCATGAAACTATGAATTTTTATAATCCAGGGTTTTATTTCATGACAATACTTCTATACACGCATAATTATATTTCATGTTATGTTTTGACTTCGTTACTTACATTCATGATATGATATTGTGACAGTCATGAACCCGTCCGTAATCCATGAACTCATATTTTGATTTTCATGAGTTCTTAAATATAAGTTATTATTATTATCACTCAATTTCATGAAGTCATATATGTTTCTCGTGATTTAGACAAGTTATACTATGTATTTCTCCACATGCTAAAGAATAATTTTACAAGTTATGATTTCAAGTTATTTCATGTAATTCGTGGGCTTTCAAGCCAACTATTTTCAAGTACATATTTTGGGAGTTGCACAGATTAACGAGAAGGCTCAGATAACCTGAAATTATGTATACCAACGTAGGATAATGATCGCTCCGCCAGAGGACGATACCTTCATATTATTTATTGAATCCATCATGTTCATGTCTCGTACTCCGGCAAAGTACGAGATGGCTTAGCTAATCGGACAGAGATCAGACTCCACGTTCACGCGTGGTGGTTCATGTCGTTTTTGCTAATGCTCTCCCATAGATATATACAGATATATAGTTTTCAGATTTTTACTCATGTTATTATACTCATGTTCATGTTCTTGTTTTCAGTTTCAATTTCAGTTCATGTTCTTGTTTTCAGTTTCAATTTCAGTTCATGTTCTTATTATTTCATGTGCCTGCTTATTCTTTCAGTTGCTTTACATACTGTACGATTCAAATGTACTAAGTCCCTTTGCATGTGGCCTACACTTCACGATATATGTGTTGAGTTTCAGGTAGATGATCTGTTAAGTGGGACTGCTTTAGTATCAACTATTTCGGTGAGCCCCATCTCATTCGGGGTGCCAATCTAGTTATTTTATGATTATAATTTATTAGTAGAGGTATGTCAGGGCATTGTCCCGGTAAACAGTTTTGCAGACTCATGTTTTAGAGGTTTCATAGACTAATCCAGTATCATGTCATGTCAATAATTTTTGTTAGACTTATCATATTTTACTCAGATGATTCCGCTATTATATTTTCAGACTGTTATTTTAATACCATGTTTTAAATCATTTATGTAGCATGTTTTGATGCTCATGTTGACAAGCAAGTCATGTGGTTTACTCGGTCACATGCAACAAGGCACCGAGTGTCGTGTTTCGCCCAGACCATGATTTGGGGCGTGACAGATAACTCGGATTCTTATTTCTCAATGAAGACACTACTTAAAACGGTAGCCTGGTGCATTAAACTCCCGCTATTTGTAGGATTCGAAAAGGGTTGAACCACAAGAGTTTATTGTACGTAACCTTAACTTGTATTTTTGCAAAAAGCTAGTTCCACTAATTGAACATGTGACCTCCTGGTCACATGACAACACATTTGATAAAGACAATACTTAATTCCGTGAAATCATTTCAAAAGAATAATGTACTTCAACTGACATGCCCTTACGCACAACCTACTTAATATGATCTTGTTGTTGGGAAAGAATCCACTATATGAACCAACAAAGCACTATTGGGTCGATAGCTCGAGTTTACTGATGTTCTTTTTTCATTGGCACGACCTACTTAATATAATCTTGTTGTTGGGAAAGAATCCACTATATGAACCAACAAAGCACTATCGGGTCGATAGCTCGAGTTTACTGATGTTCTTTTTTCATTGTGTAGTCAGAGAATTCAAAATACTCTATTTTCTTTCATTCCTTAGGAAATATGATCTACTAGTCGCTGCCTCAGGATGGACAAAGAATGTCCCTCGAGTGCAAAGGCAGAAGGGAGCTTGACTGTAAGATTCGACGATACCAATTGAGTAGGGACGAAAGACGGCCTTCCATTTCAGTTGGGAATGCAATTAGATGTCTGAGGATGTGCAATTGGTCAAAGGGTAGTAACTTGTATCACGAGAGAAAATTAATAATTTTTTAAAAAAGATTTCAAAAGAAATATTTTGAAAAAAAGCCAGTTTGTGCATGACGAAATAATCAAAAAATATTTTTTGAAAAGAGTAGCTAAATATAAACTGTTTTTCTGTATCTAATAAACTAGTTGAGAGAAATACTTGATACATGATTTTTAAAATTCAATATGGAATCCTTAATGATATATTGTGGCCAATTTATTTATTTGGTCTGTTTTAAGAGTAACACTACGGAGAAAGAAAGTCTACTATGAGAAACAATATGATGTATTTAAGCATTCAATTACAAGTTTAAACCTTAATGACGAGATGATTTTTTGTGTATAAAGCTGTATCATATTGGGTAACTTCAATCTTTACAATGTTATGGGGCTAAGGTTTTGATCCGTGTAATTATAATTTTAGTAATTATACAAGTTGGAGTCACGTCTAAATGATGAACAAGGTAAAAGATATATTGAAAGGGAGGTTTACATTCACTCAACAATTCAGAGGTCCTCAAAATGATTTTTTTTTCCATTGAACTTTCAATTATAAGTTGAAGAGAAATGTTACCAGCTTTTAAATTTACAAGCTTAGAGGAGGGATAAACAGCTTGTATTCAGAGGGCTACTTAGGAGTTAGGACAGGCTCCTTAAATTTATTGCTCCTATGCACCAAAAGAAAAAAGAAAAGCAAAATATAATGTACACTTGATTCTCTTTTATCTCAATTTATTTTTTTGTAATTTATGCTTTCCTTTTTAACTTTTATCTTTTTACTTTTTATCAACTTTTCTTAATTTTTCAGATTACTGTTTTTTTTAATGAACTATTAACTTAAGTAGGCATTTGGCATGTAAATAAAATATTTTTGCTTTATTTGAAATTTTAAAATTGAAGTTGTGTTTGATTATAATTTTTGCACAGAATATTTAGTTGTTTAATATACAAAAATGAAAAAAAGTGAAAACAACATTTGAAATTTTCATAATCAAACATTGATTTTCAAATAAAGCTAAAAAATGTATAGAGAAAAATTAAAAAATTTCGTGGTCAAACGAGTCCTATTTATACTGTTACTACTATATTAAACTTTTTTTCTTCAAATAAATAAAAAAAAATTTGAAGGCTCAAAGCCTTAACCCTCATTTATATTACTAATAATAATAGCTTTTTATACTCCTATGAAATTGAGATAAAACCCTAAAACCCTAGAAGGTGCTTCTTCTAAACCCTTGGCTTTTCCCTCTCTAAATAATAAAATTCTACACCTTTGAATCTACATATTCATTCCCACTCCTCTCTTTGTCCTTCAAAACCCATCTTTTTTCCTCTCTTAGTAGCATTTCTCATTAGCAAAATGTATCGTTTTGCAGCAAATCTTGCTTCCAAAGCCAGGTAGTATACATATTCTATACTTGGGTTTTTCATTTTTTTCCTTATTGTGTTAGAAAAATATAATCTTTATTACTTTAACAAATACCCATTTTCTTGTTTTTATTTTATGTGTGGAAAAATGTAATCTTTATTACTTTAACAAATACCCATTTTCTCGTTTTTCTTTTATGTGTTAGAAAAATGTAATCGTTATTATTTTAACAAATACCCATTTTCTTGTTTGTGTAGAGTTGCAAGAACCAGCACCCAACAGGTATTATTTTATGAAAGTTGCAATTTTTTTATGTACAGATCAAGAAGAGATGTATTTTCGATTGTTGTTTTAAATGGGTTTTGTTTGCAGATTGGTGGAAGGTTAAATTGGAGTAGAAATTATGCTGCAAAGGATATCAGATTTGGAGTTGAAGCTAGGGCTGCAATGCTTCAAGGTGTTGAGGAACTTGCTGATGCTGTTAAAGTCACTATGGGTCCAAAGGTGAGTTTTTTCTTAACCCCATTATTGAATATACTATGTTTATTCTATTTTATTTGGATTATGGCTAGTTGGAGAGTGAGTAGTTTATTTCATACTGTTCATATATTATATGTAGACAATGTTTATTACAAAATATTGACTTGTAGTTATGTAGTTTCTAGATATATTAAGTCCTTACAAATTGTCTGAAAACTCAGCTGTTTTGACTGTTGGAGGGAATACTTGTTGCTCAAGATTGTAGCAAAACTCATGTTGAGGATCTGAATATTGGTGAAATATTCTTGTTTTTAGCAAATTATAGACGTCTACACGTGTAGATTAAACATTATGTTGATCTGATGGGTTATGATGAGACTATGTTGTCTTTCATTTGACTTTCCAAAGGTGAAATTTTTCTCAATCCCATTAGTTAAATATACTCAGCTTATTACGTAGATTGTTCATACATTGTATATAAACAATGTTAATTCTAAAATATTACTTGTTATGTAGTTTCCAGATATGTGACTTCATAATTGTCCAAAATTTCAATTGTTTGATTCTTGAAGGGAATACTTGTTGCTCAAGATTGTAGTAAAACTCATGCTAAGGATCTGATTTTTTGGTGAAATGTTCTTGTTTTTAGAAAATTATAGATGCCTATTTTCCTACGTGTAAGTTAAGCATTATGTTGATCTGATGGTTATGATGAGACTATGTTGTCTTTTGTTTGACTTGGTCATATGCTGGATCCTATGTTGCTCACTCTTAAAAAATGTCTACAGTTGCATGTCGGATCCTCCTCCAGAAGTAGTGTATTTTTGGAGGATCCGACACAGTTGCAACAACGTTTTTGGAGAGTCCGAGCAGCATAGGTTGGATCTATGCTTCTATTTATAGAAAAAATGCAACAATTTCAATTATTTGAAAATGGAAAACACGTATGCAGTTATGTAGGCATGTCAATAGATCCCATTGAACATTAAACATTGCTATCTTCAGATGTTCACGTGCTTCTTATAGTGTACTTGAAAGTACTCATTACGTGCATATGCAACCTATGGAATTTTAGAGGGACTTGTCCCAGCTGAAAATCATGTCAAGCTGTCGATAAGCTTCGCTCTCTGGTTGGCCAAACACCAACATTTCGGGCCAACTCATTCTCTTGAAGCAAAAGTGAAATTAGTTGCCTTTTTTCCCCCCATTATAAGTCCTTGCTTCTGCTAATTGAGCTTGGAGAAACACCGAGGCAGCAACACTTTCTTAGGCAACATATTTCTTGGAGATGAGAATGTTATTCATTACCCATGTCTTCTAGGTTTCTGGTGGTAACAGATTCATCATCATCGGTGACAATTGACACTAGATGCTTATGTTGTAGGGACGTAATGTGGTGATTGAACAAAGTTGGGGTGCACCTAAAGTTACAAAAGATGGTGTTACTGTCGCCAAAAGTGTTGAATTCAAGGACAAGATAAAAAATGTTGGTGCTAGCCTTGTAAAACAGGTTGCCAATGCCACGAATGACGTTGCTGGTGATGGTAAGTCTTTAGAAGCCCAGTATTACCTCTATTGCTGGAGTCTGATGTATCCGCCGCTTTGTTGGACTGACTTTATGAATTTCCAGCCTAATATAATGGTGGCTGTCTTTTTCTGTTTTTCAGGTACCACTTGTGCAACAGTCCTCACGCGAGCAATATTTGCTGAGGGATGCAAGTCAGTAGCAGCTGGTATGAATGCAATGGACCTTAGACGGGGTATTACCATGGCTGTTGATTCTGTTGTAACAAATTTGAAAAGCAGAGCACGGATGATCAGCACATCCGAGGAAATTGCACAGGTATCAATTCCAGTTTTAAAACTTGCACATAAACATTACAGCCTTTTTTTTGGTACATGCAAATCTCTATCTTTTGCCTGACCCTTCCCAACCCAACACACAAAAAGAAAAAAAGGAGAAAGAAAAGGAAATAAACTATGAAAAAGGAACTCAAAGGGAAGAGATACTAGTAGAAGGGGAAAAAGGCAGAAAGTAATAAATCTCCGGAAAGAAAGACCTAATTATGCACTGATGAGTTCTGTGTAACTTCTGCTTTGCTTCAGTGATGCACTTTTCCCATAAGATTTTGATATTGTAACTTTTTGATAGGTCGGGACTATTTCTGCAAATGGAGAAAGAGAAATTGGTGAGCTAATTGCGAAGGCTATGGAGAGAGTAGGCAAGGAGGGAGTCATTACTATTCAAGTAAGTCATTCTAATGTCTACCTATTTATGCGGTGATTGTATGAGTCTTTTGGTCACTATGGTCCTTGGTCACCTAAATGAGCTTTAAAATTGAGTGTCCAAAATCAGGAAGCTTCTGATTTCAATATGCTCTTGGCCTGTGGTTGGAATTGAAGTAGATATATTTGCTGACTTTTACTAATTGCGACCTGATCAATTTTAGTTGCTAAATGGGAGAATTTGGGCTAGAAATCGAGCATATGGAATTTTATTGCTCAGTTATGGAAAACATCTTGTCATAGTCCAATTTTCGTATCCATTTGGTGTATACTTCGGCTAAGTTGTGGGAGACTTGGTAGTCCTACTCTAAAGATGTGTAGCTAACACATTTCTATTATCACACAGGATGGGAAGACGTTGTTCAATGAGTTGGAAGTTGTTGAAGGGATGAAGCTGGATAGGGGTTACATATCACCATACTTCATCACAAATCAAAAGAATCAGAAATGTGTATGTCTTTGGTTTGCTAATCTTTGTTAAGCTCGCACAAGATTGCAGCGCCAACATTCTGTCTTATTTAAACTCGCTATTCTTCTGATATGTCTGGCAGGAGTTGGATGACCCACTTATTCTTATTCACGAGAAAAAGATCTCAAGTGTTAATGCTATTGTGAAAGCATTAGAGTTTGCTCTGAAGGTAATCCTCTTTCTGAGATTGTCAATTTGGTTTCCATGAGATTGACCACGGAGCTGTCTGTACTACTTTTACTTCATCTATGCAGAGACAAAGGCCCCTCTTAATTGTGGCTGAAGATGTGGACAGTGAAGCACTCGCCACTCTTATTTTGAACAAGCTTCGTGCTGGAATCAAGGTATGTTGCTGATGTATTTTCTGTGGTGTTTGTGTTTAACCTCTCCTCAGTTTGGTGAATTAAGCATTGTCCGTAAATGTTTACAGGTTTGTGCCATCAAAGCACCAGGCTTTGGTGAAAACAGGAAAGCTAATTTGCAAGATCTTGCTATTTTAACTGGCGGCCAAGTGAGAACTGTTCTATAATTTCTCATGTATAAGATAGATGATGTTATACCTAACTAACGTCTCTACTGCTGTGTGGTAGGTCGTTACAGAAGAGCTTGGACTGAACATTGAAAATATGGAGTTTGAGATGCTGGGATCATGTAAAAAGGTATTTTTGCTGCTCCATTTGGCTGTAGTAGGTTCTCCTTCAGTATATCTGTTCTTTTTTGAATGTATAAGTGCATGAGAAAATTGTGCATAATGTGATTCCTATTTGTGTAGGTGGCTATCTCCAAGGACGATACTGTCATTCTTGATGGTGCTGGTGAGAAGAAGTCCATAGAGGAACGATGTGAACAGGTTTTGTCTTACTTCCTTTTTACACCAATGTCTGTACAAGCACTGCACTTCAGCATATGGGGTTGAGAATATACTCATGCTCTTTGTATTTGCAGATCAGATCAACCATTGAACTGAGCACATCTGACTATGACAAGGAGAAGTTGCAGGAAAGACTAGCTAAGATTTCAGGGGGTGTTGCTGTGTTAAAGGTACCCCCTTTATTTGCAAACTTGTGTAATGCAAAACTACAAGAACAAATTGGATTTTTTCATTAAATGGAAAGAATTGCAACTGTTAGTTCAATCTTGCTATTAGAACATGTCATCCTAGAATGTATATTGATTTTAACTGGATTAATTTCAGATTGGAGGAGCTAGTGAAGCTGAGGTTGGTGAAAAGAAAGATAGAGTCACAGATGCTCTGAATGCTACCAAGGCTGCCGTGGAGGAAGGAATTGTTCCAGGTTATTACACTTCAGCGTCTCATATTCCCTGGCAACTGGTAATAACTAATTAACTGGAGATGAATAATGTTGTTTTTTTTCTTGCAGGTGGTGGCGTTGCTCTTCTTTATGCAGCAAAAGAATTGGATAAGTTATCAACATCTAACTTTGACCAGAAGATTGGCGTACAGATCATTCAAAATGCCCTGAAGGTTTGCTATGCTCTTTTAACTCTCTTAATTAGTCTACAATATAACGTCTCAGAAATCCATTGTTGAACTCGTGATTGCAGACACCAGTACATACAATAGCATCTAATGCAGGAGTAGAGGGTGCTGTTGTTGTTGGTAAACTGTTGGAGCAGGAAGACCCTGATCTTGGATATGATGCGGCCAAGGGTGAATATGTAGATATGGTAAAGGCAGGAATCATCGATCCATTGAAAGTTATTAGGACAGCTTTGGTCGATGCTGCCAGGTTAGCCTATGACACCCTTTCTACTTTCTTGTTCTTTCGTCATAGGCATTGGCCTCACATTCTTGCTAACTTCCCTTTAATATTGTGTTCCATGCAGTGTCTCGTCTCTCTTGACCACAACTGAAGCAGTTGTCGTTGAGCTTCCTAAGGATGACAAGGAAGCTCCAGCAATGGGTGGAGGCATGGGCGGCATGGGTGGCATGGACTACTAGTGAGAACAGTAGTTGAAGCTACTTGACATACAATTGTTTAGAAAAAAGGAAAATAAATTTAGTGTTGCCCTTTTTGATGAAATCTTTATGAGAGGAAAAGCACCCAGTGTACCCCATAGCAAGAGAGACCATTGTGAATTCATGTTTTTGTAGGTTCAAAATTTGTAGTCTTTTGTTGAATGCGCTCATCTTTTTGATTCTTCACTCTTGTTTTGATGCCTTTCACGGTTAACTGTTATTTTGAGGTGATGAATTCATACTTCTGGCAGCAAATTGTATATTGTTCTCGAGTTTGCAGAGAAATAGGGGAATAATCTATGCATCTACTTCTAGAGTTGTAAAAAATTGTAATCAAGTAACTGAAGAACCAATCTGTCTGACAACTAAACTAGCACTCAATATTTGCACAAAATCAAAACCAACAAATGCGAGAAAATGTACTCTTATCACAACCAAATAATATAGACTTAGGGTGTCGGTTTGAAGGAAAATGTTTTTCGGGAAAATAAGTATGTGAATTAATTATTTTCCTGTGTTTGGTATGTAACCAAAAACTCTTATCCTAAAAGTATTTGTAATATAATTTAAATAAATATTGTGAAGGTAGAGATAGGGATGTGGAGTGGTGGTGGGGGGCTATGGAGTAGGTTTGAAGTTGAGGTTTGGTGGAGGGTGCATGGGAGGACATGATTAGTGTAAAATGTCATTTATGATTTTTTTATTTCAATTAGGAAAATTATTTTTTTTATTTTTAAGGAATTTATTTTTTTAAAGATATATATATTTTTTACCAATCTAACATGAAAAAATTGAAAAACATCTTTCGGAAAAAGTTCCCCCCATACACACCCTTAAGGGGAAATTTTACTAGTGACCGTAATGTTACGTGTGCTTGCCGGACGGTGGGACTATCTGATCAGGAAGATTTGTAAGTACCTTTAGAAAAAGGCTCTTAGAAGTTGCGTTACTTGAAATAGCCTACAGTTTTACCTTGATTATTTTGTAACTTGTGTATTTACTCATAAAATCATCAAAAATATGGTTATACATACTATAAATGTCATAATTATTGTCAATGACAGACCCATATAGATGGTTAATACCTAAGTCTACCATTCAAGGTTACGAGCTTATTCACAACGTAACAGTGTTTACATCAAGTCGTATTAATTTAATTTATCCTTTAAGGAGTGATAAATGATGTGTATATACTCGTTGTCGACTAAGCGGGTTATTTTAGCAAGCAGTAATATTTTTTTATACTATATAAAGTATGCAAAGCTACGGTTATACCACTTCTTTAACAATAAATAAATGATAACTTTTTTATAAGAGATAGATTAGCATAGAAGAAAGATCCTACATCTTCCTGTCATAAGCTATATAGTGTACTGACATACAAGGAAAAATAATTCAGAAACAAAAATTGTGAAACAACAAAGATAGAATGGAGTTTGCACAATCCAATTAATACTCGAAACATTTAGGCATAAGCTTTTGTGTATTTGATTTATCCTGAGCAGAGAGTCTATCAGAAACAGTCTTGGGTGAGGGGTAATGGCTGCGCATACTCTACTCTCTCCAGACCCACTTATGAAATTATACTTTGTTGTTGTATTTAGGCATAAGCTGCTAAATCCTTTCTTGAGTTATCGCATTCAACTCCATCGATATCTTCCTCACCCTTTTGGATGATTAGCAGGGATGAAAGATTGATCCCAGTATTCACATCCTAAATTAAAATTCAAAATCAGGAAGAAAAATATTAAAATAGAGAACCAACAGAAATACTAAGAGAAAGGGAGAAAAACTTTTAGAGTGAAAATTTTCAATTATACCTATAAGAAGTGCAGCATAAAAAGTAGAATTGTGAGATTCTAACATAAACCAAAGAACATAATCCAAGATAAATTTTTGAGTGAAACTCTCACAAAAATTTGCATCAAATAAAGAATATAAAGAGCAGTTCTTAAAAGGAAATTAAACCAACTCACAAATTGTGAAACCTTGAACATCAAGAATTTCATTTTCCAAGTCTCTCACTCAAGAAAAAAAATGTATCATGATTAGGTACGACCAAACTTTTTGGAGGTTTGAGAGATGCTCGATGCGCGAAGAGTAATTTTTTGAAAGTGTCTATATGAAAGTTGTGAAAATTACCAACAAATAATTGAAATTAGAAAATAAAAGAAATCAATACTTAGTCTTTTTTATATGCATGTAAATCAAAAGCTTACTAATATAACAATTAGAGCAAGAGAGAATAAAGCCCCAAGCTTGAGAGTGAAATCTTTCTGAAAAACTTGACAGCTACCAGTAAATGCAATGAGCTTTTCGTTTCCAGTTATATATTTGGAATGGAAGGATAAAAAGTAGAATTGGAAGATTCTTACAGAAAGGAAAGAGAGTATCTTTGTAACTTTAGGTAGAAAAGATAGAAAAGTACTCACCTTCGTTCTTGCTCTACTTGTGCTGGGGTCTATCGGAAAAACCTCTCTATCCGTCAAAAAGTAGGGTAAGGTCTGCGTACACTCTACCATCCCCACACTCCAGCTGGTGGGATTATACTGGGTATGATGTTGTTGTTGTTGTTGTCACCTTTGTTCTTGGAAAGCTACAATTTTCATGCTTCTATGTTTGAGAGTCTACTCTCTTATACGTTAGTTACACCTAACAATATTTTCAATATAAAAGGCAACTAATTAAATTTAATTAAAAGATTATAAAAATTTTATCAACCAGAGGGAAGAAAATTTACTTGACCAAATTAAAGCAAGTTAGAGACTGCAAGTAGAATTGATGAATCTATTCGACTTTCTAGAATACCGAGGGGTCCCATGAAATGAAGCAAATTCCCATAGTTAGCAGAGGAAGGCATAAGTTTCTTCTCTCTGAGCAATGACAACCTAAACTGGAAAAAGAAAGAACATTTGGTATTATGCAGTTGGATGATGAAATCATGTATGATAAAGTAACAATAGAAATTACAGCGTCAACTCCTTAAAAGCCAAATCCTTCATCTATAAAAGGTTTCAGCAATGCAATATCAAAATCATATCTTGTCATTAACATTGAAGATACGATAGCAAGGTATATTCTTAATAATAAAGAACAATCTCCTGAATGTATGAACTCGTCAAGTTTGATATCTAATGGTCATGTAACATGCATGTACAAAGTTTAACTATTTTGATGATCTAATGGGTTTGTTAATAACGCCACCAAAGGCTTTGTATGGAGCAGTTTCCAATGCATAGCGAACTGCAGGAAATAACTTTCAAGTAATCTCCAACAATAATGTTCCATTTTACTCCATTAAAGTCAAGTGACTAACTTGCACAAGTGATGCATTCAAAAATTAGGCAACATTGAAGTGCTCTATACATTTTTAGAACTTCTTTAAAAATAAAAATAAAAATAAAAATAAAAAATAGCAAAAATACCTGTGTCGTTGTATGTGTTATAATTCCTCAAACATGCTCTTTGGATCAACAAACATGGTAAAACTCTCATGTTTGACTTCTAATTGATGGATGAATCCCCTATGATCCGTAGATACTTCACGGTTAGTGATCTCCTATGCTAATAATTTTGCCAAGAATCCAATTTAATGCATATTCATTGAATCAACAACCACAAAGAGCGAAAGAGGAAAAAGGAAAATCAGCCAGTGTAGTAAACCATATAATAATAGAAGCTTCTAAGCAATATATATGTCACGAAACCTATAGAAAATTTGAAGGCGATAAGTCAAATTAGCCCAAGATGAATTCGACTTAGGTGTTTTGACAATGTCAAAATAACCTTCTGGGTTAAATGCAGCAGGTTATTTCCTTGAGCTTAAGGTTTTCCCGGCCTAAATAAGTAAAAATAGATACATGAATGGGAAGGGGTCAGTAAGGAGTTCAATTTATTCATCAGAAATACAACACATTTATTATATCTTATAATGTAAAAAAAATTGTGAAGGTAAACAGGAAAATGACGGTATATAATTATTTTCATCATAAAAGGGGATCCACCTTTTAATCAATACATCATTTTAGTAAAGAACAATGTCAAGGAAAACGTCATTACGAATCTAAATATAACCCAATCAATGGACCAATGTGTGCACAGAAGTAGAAGGAATTGCTGAAATAAAGAGGATCCACCTTGAATCAATACATCATTTTGCTAAAGATCAATGACAGGGAAACAGTCATTAAGGATCTAAAATAACCCAATTAGTGCACCAATCTGTGAACAGAAGTATAAGGAATTGCTGAAATAGGTAATGTATAAATAGAAACCCTAGGAAAAACAGTAAAAAGTATGAATACCTTTTCAGATCGCCGCCCTTTTCAGGATGTCTTTTGATGGCAGCTTTAGGATAAGTAAAAAAAATTGAGCAAATTTAAGGGGCCGCACATGTATTCTGCCTTTATTGTTCTATGTTTGGGCGCTTACGAACACGCACAAAAGCATTTCCAAATTTTAAGTCAAAAGTGACTAATAATCAAGTGCTCAATTCGGAACAATAAGTAGTTCGAGCGTTTAAAGGAAATTTAAAGGCTGTCGATGTATTCCACTAGAAAAAGGAGTTGAGGACATTTTTGTCCACAAAGATAAATTTACTTATTCATTTATGACACAAATATATTTTGATCTACTCTGAATTCTTCTTCTTCAGCTTTTATTCTTCCCACTCTCAATCCCTTCTTTGCATTTCCATTAACAAAACCTCTTTCAATAACCAAAAAACCCTTTTCATCTACAAATTTCTTCTTCTAGTGTTACAGAAAAATGGACTCTCTTGTCCCATTTCACGACCTCAATCTTCAGCCTGAATCCACCAATTTCACATCTTCTCCAACCCCAACCCAAGAATCACCCCCAAGATTGAATCAAAACTTGAACCCCTTGATGAATATACACAAGCTGATCTTCAAACTACACCTTTCTTTTCCAACCCTAGTCCCAATTTCAACTTCAGTTCTGGTTCAGCTTTCACCCGTACCCCACAATTACCCACTTCTGATTCAATTCCACCGGAGATTCCACATGGGTTTGAAGAAACCAATATTTATTCTGAATTTAATCGAATGCAACGTTTCAGAGATGTTGAGGTTGTCGAACACCAGGATTCTCGTGTTGAGGTTGTGGAGGACCCCGATTCTCATGCCTTTGATTCCGTTAACGACACCCAGGTTTCAGAAATTGTGATTGCTAGAAAAAAATATCCACAAAGATCATCGGAATTGGTTAGAGTGACAGATCTTAAGCCTGAAGATCAACGTAATCTCCGAGACGCTGTTTGGAAAACCCGAATGCTGTGTGATTCTCTGCGTATTCTTGCATAAAATTATCGAGTGCTGCAGAATTTGGATACATGATAATATGCATATCTGTTATAATAGCACACACACATACACAGCTGATAGACCTGATATTACGAGCTGTATCGATCAAAAGACCCCTTGTTGAGTTGTTGTTACCCCCTCAAAGATTTAGGACTGTCAGATGGTGGTTCCATTCTTTTCAAGTTCACGCTGCCTGGCTCTTTCCATCTTTCGCTTACACCATTCCTCCAGAACTGTAAAGTTGCAGTATAAAATGAATAAAAAATTCATTATTGAAGGAACGTGTTTAACAAATAATCGTACAGAATCATGCTTTTAACTATGCATTGCATTTGACCTGAAAAGGGGAACTATGTTTTCCGCCATGGAGCTCAATGCATACAATTAACGAGCAGTACTTCACAGGCAAAGTCTATTATGACAGCAGAAAACGTTGGCAAGAAGTAGATGAGTAAATCTATACTAGATGCATTGCTAGCTCAGAATTCTACTTGCCATTAAAAAACACCAACTTTTTAAGTCGATTTCATATGGGCCGTGCTTATTTCTCATAATTATTGGTTCTCATCCACACGATCGATGACTCATGCATGCAAGGAGAATATACAGCGTGACTAGTTGATACCCATTAGTCCTGAGTCTTGATGAAAATTAACAGGAGCTAACACCAGAGACAGAATGCACTACAGATTTTTTACACTCAATTGCAGCCTATGAACTATTATACATGTTTAACACTGTTACATCAATACTGCATCTCAGATTATGCAAGTACTAATGAACTGGGTAGCCAAACATAGTTTTCTAATTTCTGTCTATACATTTCATGATGCACAATAAGAGGGATGGCATATATTCTACACCTAAGAGAAGGAAAGGGGGAAATGGCCAAGAGATGTCTTACCGTCTGAAAAAAAAACGTAAATGGACTGATGCTGTGATGCAATGAGGGCGGTTTCACTAGGAACAGTTGTTTTCTGTTGAAGATTATACATGATTTGTATTGATTTAGAAGAAGTTTGATTTGATTGCTGTAATTTTACCTATTAGGAGGTGTAAATTTGCCAAAAACATCCAAATTACCAAAGCAATAATCTATGTACTTAGAATAAATGCCTAGTAAATCTTGAGGGTATAATCAAACCTAACAATTTTTTGAGAAAAATCAAACTTAACAATTCTCTCAACCATTCTTTCCTTGTTCTTCCTAGTGTGTCTTTATAGGATGCTGGATAAGACAAAGTACTGATTCCTATATTTCCTATATCACAAGTCAGTCCTCCTCTTCAGGTCTACTAGCGCCGCTCTCATATTCCTGCTAACACCGATGATAATTCTTCACATGATACACCTTTCTTTTAGTTAAAACCCCTAATCACAAGCCTGGCCTTGTCATTGTCAATTGTACCATCAGGTCTCAATTTCTTCTTAAATATTCACTTGTTATTTATGGGTTTACAACCTTTAGGCAAATCATAGAAGTCCCAAGTGTGATTAAAAACTGTAGAGTCTAATTCACTTTTAATGGGTTCTTTCCAAAATATCGCATCTATTAATCTCATTGCTTCATCATAAGTCTTAGGGTCTACTTCCATTAAGTAGATAGGCACTAATTCATCATTTAAAGCATTAATGTCAAAATTCTCAATCAAGAAGGTAGTGATAAAATCAGGACTAAAGCTAGTCTCAATTCTACGTCTTTTACTCATTCTAAGTTCATTTTCATGCTCATTAGCAATAACATCAAAAGAAGGTACAACATGAGAATTAACCGACGTAGACGTAGAAGCATTATTCTGCACATCACTAGGCACATCTTTTTCAAAGGGAAAACATGCTAAAAATTTATGCATCTCTAGATTCACAAATAGAATGATCATTCAAAGACATAAATCAATACGCAACACTGTTTTGAGCATAACCAATAAAGACAGTGAACCTATATTTACCCGTTACTGATAAAAAAAGAACCTATCTTTACCCGTTTAAAATCAGCCTTTTGACTGCAGTAGAGTTCGAACTCGTGGCGTGCACCTAATCCATACATCACATTTTGCGCTTTTAGGAGTAATTGTCTATTGCTAATACATAAGCAAATATATCCAATTCCCACATACATTACAATTTATCCATAATCTACCGCTTATGAGCTTCAAATGAAATTTTCAACTAATCGAAGATTAACTTACTACTCCCTCCGTCTCAAAATTATTGTGTTTTTTATTTACACATCCCTTAAAAAGCATAAATAAGGATAGTGTTTTGACTATTTTACTCTCCTAAAATATTACACTGGGTGATCTCTCCTCAATCAATATTTATTCTATTTGCGCCAACTCCATCAATGATGTACTCCCTCTTAAATGATGATAATCTCAAACGGTTATATACAAAAGGCAACCTAGACATGCAGTATTAAAAATGAAATGCAGAAGGAGTTAAAGATTAGAAACAATTAATTGCACTTGTTATTTGCATTTTTCAAGCGTCACTAAATGTTTAAAAGCACAAGAACTAATTTATTTGGTACGCGAACTCATAACATCAACCCATTGATGTAATTAATACACAGGGTAATTAATTGACGACACGCGCAGTGAAGTTAATAATAGGCTGGAAGATTGAAAGTTTTAAGTTAGTAGGACGAAGACATAGTACATGGAGTGCAAGTCCAGTGACGTGATGCAGGAGGCAAATGTGGAAGTAAAGATCGAGGCACAAGCTGTACCTAAAAGAGGAAACTTCAAGTACCTTGGATCCATAATACAAGGAGACATGGAGATTGATGATGATGTCGCACATCGTATTAGAGCAGGATGGATGAAATGGAGGCTCGCCTCTGGGGTGCTTTACGATAAGAAGATGTCACCAAGGCTGAAAGGTAAGTTCTACAGAGTGGTGGTTGGAAAAATATTGTTGTATGAGGCAGAATGCTGGGCAGTCAAGAACGTCCACGTTTAGAAGATGAAGGTAGTGGAGATGATGACACTCAAATGACATGTGGTCATACTAGGAGATATGATTAAGATCAAAGTTATACGAGACAAGGTCGGAGTGGCCTCCGAAAGGAAAAGAGGAGGGAAGCGAGGCTGAGATGGCCTGGACATGTGAAGAGGAGGTGTGAGGATGCACCAGTCAGGAGGTCCGAGAGATTGACATTAGCAGGAGTTAGGAGAGGTAGAGGTAGGCCGAAGAAGAGTTGAGGGGAGGTGATTAGACAGGACATGACACAACTTCAGCTGACTGAAGACACGACCTTAGAAAGATTTGGAGGTTGAGGATTAGGGTAGAAGGTTAGTGGGTAGTTAAGTTTTTGTTGCATTATGTGGGAGAGATAGGGGGCTAGCCTCTTCTTCTAGTCTTCTTAGTGGGTATTGTTTAGGTATCGCATAGATCCTTACTCTTTATGTGTGTATTACTATGTGTTGCTCCATTTGCTTTATATCTGAATATTTTTGTTGTCTTATTTCCCTTGCAATCCTGCATCTACTACTTTTCTTTTGAGCCGAGGGTCTATGGGAAACAACCTCTCTACCCCATAAAGGTCAAGGTAAGGTCTGCGTACATCCTACCCTCCTCAAACCCCACTTTGTGTAGGGATTACACTGGGTATGTTGTTGTTGTTTGGTAAAATGGGGAAAAACTACTTAATTTTATCTTTATTTTTTAAGATGACAAGTATTTTGAGATGAATATTTTTAGTAAGGACGACGAATATTTTTAGACAGAGGGAGTACTTATCAACATGCAATGTCAATTCTTATAAGAGCATATCTTAGGAAAAGAATCGAATATCATGTACAAGTTTCCAATTATACAATGGGTGTCAATTGCATGGAACTTCTGGACCTTATCTTCCAAGGGGCAGTTGAACTAGTGACTCATTAATGTTGTCAGATTGAACTAGCAACTCATTAATATTGTCAAGTTGAACTAGCAACTCATTAATGTTGTCAGGTTGAACAAGCCAATAATTTTTTTAATAAGGTAATGATAATTTTATTAACATCGCTACCAAGGAGGTACAAGATGGAGTACAAAAGAGGCAAACTTTACTATTTTAACTAGGAACTCGATGAGTCCAAAAAACCCCAAAACTATATCTTGTTATCTAGTATATTTCCCCTGCACAAAAATTATAGATTTTGTAGACATTTAAACTTAATGAAAGAGATGCAACCTTTTTTTATGATGGTGGTGTCCGAGCGGCCAGCTTGAACGCACCAAGACCATTTCATCGAGTACCTGCTACCTTCCACCATTGAGTAACTCTATCTACTAAGGTAAGGTGAGAAGTCACCTGGTGATTTTTTCCTTGGCTGAAATTTGAACCTAAGACCTCATTGTTGTTCTCCCGCTACAGTGACAACAACGCCACACCCTTAGATGGCTACTAAAGAAATATAACTAGAAAGCATTTGGTCTATCTTTTGAGTAAAATCTTTTTGAAATGGAATAAAAAGAAAGAAGATAATATAAAGCAATTATATACATGTGCATACTCATTACTAATCAAGCAAAGAATCATATACCATCTTTGTTCTAAATAAAGGAAAACCTAAATAATATATCCACCTA
This sequence comes from Anisodus acutangulus, assembly GCA_029783415.1. Taxonomy (NCBI): domain Eukaryota; kingdom Viridiplantae; phylum Streptophyta; class Magnoliopsida; order Solanales; family Solanaceae; genus Anisodus; species Anisodus acutangulus. Next base: position 2,782,620 of record CM056509.1, read on the forward strand.
TATGGATGGAAACTGGGAGAAGTGGGATAGGGAAGGGGTTGGTCAAACTCTTAGATGTGACCCAACAAGGTGGAAGAGCAATTCATTATCTCCAAATTGGAGCAAAGAGGTAGGTGTTATGGTGCACCACCTCAAACTTTTTAATCTTTAAGGTTTACCTCTGGTATGTCATTTATCTTTTAGCAAGTTATCTAGTTATATTCGATTATTCTCTTAATGTCTTCTATTTATTTGTTCATATACAATAATTGATGTTTCTTCCTTTAATTGTTAAGTTAAACATCTAAAGAGAAAACACAATTATTGGTATGTGAGATAAAAACCAAATTTGGAAAACACAATAAACAATTGAAAATGATGAGTAAAGCATATCATGTACGGGGCAAAGTTGGGCCAGGTAGAGTGAGGTGATAGCCGGGGAAAGCATCCCACCCAGCTCTCCGCCATTGCCATACCTAATCCTCCTCTAATTGTGAAGAATAAATTTACACTTTAAACTTGACATTGTTTGTAAAGGTATACCTGCGGAACTGCTTTTTTTAACTTCACATAGATTTATATGAGTCTCAAAGAGAAGTTCGTTTCCCCAACGGCTTTCTCTTCTCGTACGTGACCACTAACCACTTAAGGAAGCAAAAATAAGCCACTATAACCCACCATGTAACTTGTCCAATCTGTTCAAGGTACTTCAAGTTAAGAAGGATCCTTTGAGCATTTCTTTAAATGAGAAAATTAACAATCAGAGCATGCAAAATACTTAACAGCATAGCTCATGTTGCAACTGACACTTGGACATCAAGAAGCTAATAAAATATGGCATTGGGAGAGTATTCTTTTCCTCTAGTTGATCCTCTTAGTATTTACCTTAATTATATTACTACCTTTGTCTCAAAATACTAGACCTTTTTCTTCCTAAAAACCAAAAGACAGTTATATTAGTCTAGCTGCTTCCACTGGGTGCATATCTAACCTACTTCACTTTAAGGTCCATTTCCAAAATAAAACCTCCCCTTGAACGAGGTTGATATTTGAATAAATTAACAATTATATCAAGCTTCTTCACATCAGATATTATATTTTTTCACATTTCAAAACCTCAATTTTAATCCTCTTTTACAACTCGAAATGATTTATAATACTCTAGGGTGTTTGGTAAGCTTATAAGTTGGTTTGACCACTTTATAAGAACTTGCACTTTTCAGCTTATACGCACTTCTAATTTAGACAAGACTTTTACTACTTTATCACGATGTTTTTGGTAATCAACAAAGTTACCCTTCCTAAAAAAAACCCTAACTCTCACTCAATTCCATCTCTGTCATTCGCCCTTTTCCATGTAAAACTTTTAAATATATATTTCTTGTAAATATCTTTAAGGGCACTTCCAGTCATTTTAACGGATAAAATTATCAGTGTCAGCACTTTTAATCAACACGTAACCACTTATCTGTAAAATCAACTTTAGTGTTTAATACTTGTCAGCTACTTTTAATCAACAAAACCAAACGAACTCTAAATCTAATAGCTAGTCAAAGTAGTTTATGACGGTGTCTGTGTCAACTGGCAAACTTCAACTATTTCACCGGATACCAACACTATTACCGGGTAACTCTGTACACCAACACTTGGGGGGATAGAAAAAAATCATCTAAAGTTTTTGTCCCCGCTCTCCTACGGTTTTACCCGCTTTATTGAGTGGGCCACACTCTTGGGTGCCAAAAGAAGTGGTACAACTAGTATAGGACAAGGGAGTACTTCTCAGCAACTGTGCAAAGAGCTCTTTAGACGTGAAATCTGAAGAGGGGATCTATCAGGGGAAGATCACAACTAATTAGAAACAAAATCATGCTCTAAACCATTAAAAATGCAATCATGGAGGGAAAAGGGAATTCATATCAACCGGCATGAAAAGAAGTTCAAAATCATTCAACAAATCAGTTAAGATGCATTCAAATAGCATATAGTATGTTGGAAAAAAACTAAACAAAGCAATTGGGGTTCCAACCAGCTTGTTAGAAATTCACAATAGAAAGAGAATGGCACGTCCAAAAGTTTCCAGGGCTAGATAAATTTAAGACTGCCACAATATTTTAATGAAATCAGTCTCAGGGAGATTTAGAATAAAGGCCAGAGGTGGCTAGAGAAAGAAGATGACCAATACCAGTAGCCTGATATTAGCAGAGTCAGCCCTCTAAAAAAATGTTGTCGAATGCCATTACAATTTTGAGTTCAACAGGAATAATTGACTTGAATGTTTTAATTACCTCAGCAACTGATGTGCCAGAAATGGCTGTGCCGCATCATTTTCAAAATTGGATCAACTACTATACAAGTTAGTCAATCACAGATGGCCAAGCTTCCCTGTCCAGTCATCTGCTACACCATAATCAATACTGATCTCCTTTAGAGGGGGAATATTCTCCATCGCACAGAGCATCAGGTGGGGGAAAGATACATGGTTGTGATCATAAAGCACAGGCTGTACCATAGCATTGGGGCTTGAACTGTGACTGATATAACATGCTACATTCCTCATTCTAGACACATTCATAGCAAAATCCAGAGGAATGGAGGGGTATGTCGGCCACACATAGTTAGGATATATTTGCGACAAATCTCCCCATTCTGCCCATCTCTCAGGAAAGCGACTTGGATAGACTAAACTATCACCATTCATTGTACAAATTTGGGCTTGCTCACGTGTGAGTACAACCCCAGTAAATTCACAGATAAAAGACCCAGCTTGGATCAAGTCCAGTGACCTAACTCCCCAACCAGTCTCTCTAGACCGAAACACCTCAAGTCTGTTCCTCAAACCTTTCTGACTCACTCGATTCGGACAAGTTGGAGGACATGGACAATGTGGTCCACATTCGAGCACTAACAGTTTGCCTCTCAACAATATACCATTATAATCATAGGCAAATTGACCACCATTTCTCAGAGCACAAAAACAACTAACCCCACACCCATCAATGCACTCACATCCATTACCACTGCCCACATTCTGATAGACATATGGAGGATAAACAGTCTTCACTAGATAATCAAAATAAACCGGATCATGATAATCATCAATATCGTTGAAAAGAAAAACTGGTACATTTTCTTTTTTCCTTGATATATCAAGACTAACATAACCAGTAGGCCTTGCCACTAAAGGTCTGACCCTAAGATTCTGTGCAAAACAAAGAATAGCACTTCCCATTTCTTCCTGATTCTCTATCCTAACAAGTTTGTATTTATACACTCCAAATCCAGACTTTCCAATTTCAAACCAGCATTCGACAATTCTATATAATCCATCATACACATAAACTTTATCACTAGCACTTCCACTTCCTTCATATTTAAAGCCACGAATTACCCCTTACCTCAACTCCATAGTGCTTACTCCTCTTCAACGCCAAATTCCCGCATTCCAGTTCCTGATGCACACATTGCCTTGAATACTTATCCTGTCCATCATGTCCTGTTTATATAATCACATCTCCTCCATCTTGATTATCCTCATATCCACCTGAAACAATTAAACTCGTAGCAATTGGCTCCCCGTTCGAACTCTGACTCGCAGGTACATAATCAAACCAGCTTGAGCCTGCCCATGTAATCCAACAACACAAAGCTCCATCCTAAAGAAGAACACATCACCAATAAGCACTCTGGGGATCGCCCCGACAATGCGCTTATCGCGATGCATCCACAACCCATGTTCTCTCAATATTTGACAAGCCTTCAGATCACCACTTCTCCTTCTATGAGGACCCAAATGCTGGTTGTTCTCGAGAATACGCAGAGAATCACACAGCATTCGGGTTTTCCGAACAGCGTCTCGGTAATAACGTTGACCTTCAGGCTTAAGATCTGTCACTCTAACCAATTCCGGTGATCTTTGTGTATATTTTTTTCTAGCAATCACAATTTCTGAAACCTGGGTGTCGTTATCAGGAACACTGGCACGAGAATCGAGGTCTTCGACAACCTCAACACGAGAATTCTGGTGTTCGACAACCTCAACATCTCTGAAACGTTGCATTCGATTAAATTCAGAATAAACATTGATTTCTTCAAACCCAGGTGGAATGTCCGGTGGAATTGAATCAAAAGTGGGTAATTGTGGGATACAGGTGAAAGTTGAACAAGAACTGAAGTTGAAATTGGGACTAGGGTTGGAAAAGAAAGGTGTGGTTTGAACATCAGCTTGCGTACATTCATCAAGGGGTTCAAGTTTTGGTTCAATCTTGGGGATGATTCTTGGAGTTGGGGTTGGAGAAGATGTGAAATTGGTGGATTCAGGCTGAAGATTGTGGTCTTGAAACGGGACAAGAGAACCCATTTTTCTGTAACACTAGAAGAAGAATTTGGTAGATGAAAAGGGGTTTTTGGTTTTTGAGAGGTTTTGTTAATGGAAATGCAAAGAACGGACTGAGACTGTGAAGAATAAATGTTGAGAACAAGAACTACCCAGGGTAGATTATTATAATCTGCAAATGCACAAAATTTTTGGGAAGAAATTTATTAGGGACAATTTTATTTGTTTTATAAATGAATAAATAAATTTCTATTTGTGGACAAAAATGTCCTCAACTCCTTTTTCTCGGCGGAATATATCGACAACCCCTTAAATTTGCGTAAATTTCATTTAAACATTGAACTATGCATTATTCCGATTGAACACATGAACTCATGATAAAATGTTCTTATGAGTAACTTTCGGCTCAATTTTTGGATTTTTTTACGGGTGTTCTCAAGCGCTCATTATGTATAAGTTAACCACTTAAAATATGTCATTTCCTTTAATTACTCGTCTTTTAACCCCCACTTGCTCAACATTAGCAGATACGACCACTCCATCTATTGTCATACGCAAATGTCTTGTTCTTCTCATTATTTACATCACATTTATAACTTTCTAAACTATCATTGTACGTCTTGATTTTGATTTGTATCAACTGTGTCTTTGTCTAATGTTACTGTAAAGAAGACTATTAGTAAAAACATTGGAACATCTAAGATAACGAGATGTCACCATAGAGAAAATGACTGCTCCGCATACCAAAATCACTTAGAAATTGCTTTCATCGCCGATTTCTCAGATATATCGGAAGAGCTCCAGGATAAGAATTATTGTATGAGGACCAAGATCACTCACAAATTGTTGGATATTCTCTGGGTATGATCTACTTCTGGACACTGCGTTAGATCTAGTGTAGAATTAGAATATCGAGCTATGGTCCTCCGATATGTGACATCATCTGATTAAAACTACTTCTCCAAGAGCTAACATGCATTGAATTAAAACAGATAAAGTTGATGTGTTAATACTGACAATTAAGTTGTGCTTCATACTGCCGCAGTTCATTAACAGAATTCAGAAGGAAGCACATGGACTGCTTGGGCAACTCAAAGATATCAGAGCTGATATAACGATAAGTGTGATTCTTAGAACATATACAATTGACTGAAGCTTGCTATGCCATTTAATTCATCACAAAGTATTCTTTTACTGATTCCAATAGCTGCAAAAATTTTGAAAACTTACCTTTCACGCTGCCTGAATCAGAATAGGACCGATAATTGTTCAGTCTAGATATGAGGTCTACTGCAGCAGTCTGCTTTGCATCCTTCTGTTGGACCGGATCTGTATCGACATATCTTTCTTTCTGGATTTCCTTCACCTATCACGACGGAAGATTTTATATTCTCCAAAATTCACACAAAACAGAAAACAAAACATTACTAATACTATTGAAGCAGAACAAGGAAAAAGCGTAGTGCGATGGTACGCACTCTTTTAATTAGCTCCACAGGCAACATAGCACGGCGAATCTCTTCTGCTTCCTTCATATACCTTTCAACTGCAGTTCATCACGATTCCATATGAGCCATTCTATTACCAGAATTAGATTAGGTGATCTAGTGACAGTTATTTGACTAGAAAATCTAATATCCTAGAACAACTTTTTAAGAGCAAAACTGGCTATATATACCTCCGACCTTTTTATTTTGGTACATGGGATTGAAACGAGAATGTCTTCACTTTTTGATGGCTTTTGCCATCAAACCACCTCACTTGAGAGCAACTGAATGGTTTACCCCATTGCTTCGCTCTACAACCCAAGTACACTACATCATGTTCATTCATAAGGCGTCCTACTATTCATGTCGCAAGCAACAATTACTACTGCCTTGACAGATTCTGCAAAAAAGCGGATATCTTTTGTTTCCATTGAATCGCAAGACGGTGCAAGCACAAAGCTAATGCAACTATTGACTGGGCTAACCAGTATTCACCCAATTTTACCTCCAAAAGGACAGATAAAAGTAGGATCATTTCCATTGGTACTTTCAAAAAGAATTGCAGATACTCAAAAAGGTCATATGGAAACTTAACAAGAAAGCTTATTTCGTTCTACTTAAACAAGAAATCTCACTAAATAGTTTACATTAAAGGGAATTGAAAAGAAAGGCAGTAACTTTAATGCTTCCCTTTTCTTAACTTCCAATTAAGATAATTTGATACAAAAATGGCTCCTTTAAGATCAGCAAATGCAACAATACCAAATCAAAGTAACCACTTTTACATTTCTTGATCAAATAGCAAAAACCTCTATCCTAAAAGAACTTTCACAATTTATGTTTTCTGTTACTACCCTCAACCACAAACCCACTAAAAATCAAACAGAAACAAACACAAACTATAGATTAAAAAACCCAATTTTTTTGAAGTAAAATAAAGGAAAAGGAAAAGAAGAGAGGGGAACCTGAAGATGGTGTGGTGGAAGATGAAGAAGAGAAGAAGGTGTGAAGTAGAAAAAGGGCAGTAATCATATTGACAATAATGGTAGCATTCTTGACAGACCACCTTAACCTCCACCTATGTTGTGCTACCACCATTTCAAACCCACCTGAAAAAGGAAGCTGTAGTGATATAAGTTGCTCTTGGCCTGCTGATTCCGGCGATTTAGTGGTAGTAATCCTAGCAATAGAAGCTGTATATAAAAAATTAAAAAAAGGAAGCTTCTTGATTCACCAATCTTGAATGATAATTTCTATAAATCGGAAATTACTGATTTGGGATCTTAAAATTTCTGAAAGAAAATAAATCTTTTGGGATTCATAGAAGGGAGTTAATATCAGTCTTTTTTCCCCACTCGTATTGAGCTCGACTATATTCATATTCGTGGAGCATAGAACCCATTCGGAAGACATACGTGTAGGAGCAATTCGGGGAAGTCCAGCTCGAATCCGAGATGTGACGAAGAAATAATGTATGCATTAACTTTGTGTATTACTAATTATTTTATTTTGTATATTTTTTAATATATATATAATTAATACATACCAAATTATAAAATTAATAATGATTTGTCTAAATTAATTTCTCAAACTAGAAAATTTATTCGCACGGTCATAAAAAACACAATAATGATTAAATTATCAACAATCTTTTCCTAATATTTAAAGAGGTGTACTAAGTTTTGCTATGTGCGGGATCCGAAAAAGAGCCTGACTATAAGAATCTATTGTGATCCTAATATTTGAATATTAGAAAAATAACAAAAAATAGATTCATGTGAAAATATTAAGAATATTTCAAATTAAATTAAAGAATAGGATTGTGACACCAAATGACTGGAAATTGGGATAAAATGAAAATATATTTCCATCTAGAAGTAAAAATTATAGTGATATAATGTATAAATATATGTTTGAATTATAAAATTCGGGATCATCCCAATCACTTTTCGATTAAAAATATTTACTGTTCTTACTAAAAATATCCGTATCAAAATACTTATCATCTTAAAAAATAAATATAAAATTAAATAGTTTTTACCCATTTTTTTTGTATTAATTACATCAATGGGCCGATGTTATGAGTTCACATACCAAAAAAAACTAATTCTGCCTTGTGCGCTTAAACATTTAGCGTCGCTTGAAAAATACAAATAACAAGTGCAATTAAATGCTTCATATCTTTAATTCCTTCTCCATTGCATTTTTTAATACAGCTTTTCTAGGTTGCCTTATATATATATATATATATATATATATATATATATATATATATATATATATATATATATATATATATATATATATATATATAACCGTTTAAGATTAGCATCAGGAGTATGTCATTGATGGAGTTAGCACAAATAAAATTAATATTTATTGAGGAGAGATCACGTGATGAAATATTTTAGGTTGTTAAAATAGTCAAAACACTATTTTTATTAATGTTTTCTTAAAGGATGTATAAATGAAAAACACAATAACTATTTTGAGACGGAGAGAGTAGTAAATTAATCTTCCATTGGTTGAAAATTTCATTTGTAGGAAGCTGATGTAAGCAGTAGATTATGGATAAATTGTAATGTATCTGGGCATTGGATATATTTGCTTATGTATTAGATACTTCTGACTCGATTTTTTGAAAAGCTTATGCGTATGTTCTCAAATCTCAAGTGTCAATTTCATAAATAAGTTAATCATATAAATATGTTATCTTCTTTAATTATACACACTGATCTCAATTAAAATTTTAAGATTTTTTGATGGTAATTCATATAATTAAAGGAGATGACATTAAATACTTAACTTATTTACACAATGGGCAAAAGTGAAATTCCTCATTCACATATTGTCTTATTGGGATACAATTATGACTATATGATTTTGAACATTTAGAGATCAAATAAATGTAACTAAGTTATTTATATGGGAATATTCTAAGAACTTAATGATAATTATATTTGCTTTTTTTTCCAGACAGTATGTTTCAAGTATAATTAAAATATTCCATTTTAATTACTGCAATTTATTTAAGAAGTTCTCATGTAATAAAATCATATAGTCATTCTGTTGCCATATTAAAATTTGAAGGTCTTTATGGATTTAAGTTATATTTAATTTTAAAAAGTTTGTATTATTAATTAATGAATTAACTTGTTATAACATGTTATGTGTCACGTGTCATTGTGTTTTAACCGACCCGATAGTATAAAAAGTTTGTCTACACTGTCTTTGTATTGAAGTTAAACTTTCTGATATATAAGAAGCCAAATTCAAGAAAAGTTGAACATTTTCTTGGCATGGATTATTCACAAATCAAGGCTATTTTCTTCTTTTGTTTTCCACAATCAAAAGGGAATTTTTTACTGGACCAAGATACCATGTTTATGTATGGAATGACCTCCCAAAAAACTCTCCTATACTACAGGTTCATTGTGCATCTAAAAATGACGATATAGGGTACTAGAATCTTACTACAGAAACTAATATCAATTGGTCATTTCATGCTAGTATGTGGTTAAAAACTATGTTCTTCAGTCATTTCCGGTGGAACTCAAAAGAAAAAGCTTTTGAGATATTCAATGATCTCGATATGTGTATTAAGGATGTTGGTCAGTCAGATATTCCACATCCTGCGACTATCTGTTTGTGGGTCGTGAAGGAAAATGATATTTATCTTACCAACGGTAAAATTATAGGTTACAAATATGTTGATTGGGTGAGAGATTCATTTGTTCCATCTCATAATAGACGTTCTTGATAATTAAGTGTGTGATTCTTTGTTGAATTATGTTGATTGTCAGCATATTGAACTACTATTTGTTAGTAATCTGTACTCCAAAAAAAAATAGTAAACAATAAACACTGAAAGTAAACAAAATCGGTGTTGAAAAATAAAAATAATTTTTCAGAATATAATCGAGCCCACTTAGTTCAAAGTGTGTCCTTAAGGAAATTATTCCCCTCACAGTACTCGAGGTTGATGGAATATCCCCTCCCAGGATAGAACGATTATCTTACCAGAATAGCAAGATTTCAAACTCGTAGCGGCGAACCACTCAACAAAGAGTATATCACACGTAATTGATTCGTGCGAGAAGAAGAAGAAGATTTTGTAGTTCGTAAAATTAGCAAGTAAAATTAGAAGAATCAAATGAATTTATAGCCATGGAAATCTTGTTTACGAAGGTTTGCAACCCTTCGAGCAGTCACTAAAGCGGTGGGAAATTTAAATGTGGGAAAGAAACCGGCCTGGGGTCGAAGCGGATCCTAGGGTCGCGGTCGTGGTCACTAACGGGTAGGATTGGATAAGTTAATTAATTTAATTAAATAATTAAAATTAAAGAAAATTTGGTCCAAAAAGATTATCAATCAATCAGATCATTTGACCGAATCCGAATCCGAAGCCGAGCCGAGCGAGCGACGACGACGGCGCGAGGGGTCCTTGCCCCCTCAACCCTTTTACTGACAAGAAGGAGTAATTCTACTTATAAGTAGAAGAACTTTTCTTTCCACTACCGATGTGGGACAACTCCCACTTTTCTTTCCACTACCGATGTGGGACAACTCCCACTTTTCTTTCCACTACCGATGTGGGACAACTCCCACTTTTCTTTCCACCACCGATGTGGGACAAATGATTATTTTATAGAGCAAGAGGGAACTCCCTCCATTTTCCATTCAATCTATCATTTAATCCCAACAATCCCCCACATGAATGGGGAATGGCTATAAGATAAAGGAATGCGCTGACAAGTGTGATATACAAGCGAGAATTGACTGCATCTGGATAAGTAGGTTTCCCTTTGAACTTTCCATAGTGAACTTATATCGGATATACTCGATCAATCGGTTGATTTGATATCTTTGAACCATCGAACTTTGTTGTATACCTAGACAACATAAGTCACACAATCAACCCTCAACCGTTTATGGTTCTCACGGTTGTGTTCGTTTCAGCCATGAACACCTCCTGGTTTCATGAGTGTGTAGAGAATGGGCCTTTACTGTCATTCCCCTTTAAAACGGCTTACACTTAACACTCACATAGGTGATTTCTAAACATGTGGTCCTATATCCACATTATATGGTCATACACTGCCAGATTTAGATAATCATTAAAGAATCTTAATGCTTTATTAACTCATTAACAAGCCATAAGGTTTTATCCTTATTTCTGAACATTGTCTTCATCCGAAAATGGGTTGAGTTATTTGACAATGTTGAACCGTCAGTCACAACTTTGTTTGATCTCCTTGAACCTAGCTCTTGGGATCTCAAGTCTGCTAGGTAGAGTTACCGCCATGATGACTTGTCTTCGGCCTTAACCCCATTCCCATTGATGATCTACTAACTCCCTCTCTAGATAAGTCTTTTGTAAGCGGATCCGCCACGTTATCTCTTGACTTTACATAGTCAATCGTGATAACGCCACTAGAGAGGAGTTGTCTAACGGTATTGTGTCTTCGTCGTATGTGACGAGATTTTCCGTTATACATTACGCTCCCTGCCCTACCTATTCTTTGCTTGGTGTCACAATGTATACATATAGGAGCCAAAGGTTTAGGCCAGAATGGAATATCTTCTAAGAAATGTCGGAGCCATTCAGCTTCTTCACCGACCTTGTCTAAAGCTATAAATTCAGATTTCATTGTAGAGCGGGCGATGCATGTCTGTTTTGATGATTTCCAAGACACTGATCCACCCCCAATTGTGAAAACATAATCACTCGTGGATTTAACTTCAAATGACCCGGTGATCCAATTTGCATCACTATATCCTTCGATCACGGCGGAATATTTGTTATAATGCAAAGCATAGTCTTGGGTGTGTTTTAAATACCCCAAGACTCGTTTCATTGCCATCCAATGAGTTTGATTGGGATTACTCGTGAATCGACTCAGCTTGCTTATAGCACATGCTATATCTGGTCGTGTACAATTCATAATATACATCAAACTTCCCAAAACTCGTGCATAGTCCAATTGTGAGTCACTTTCACCTTTATTCTTTTGAAGTGCAAAACTTACATTAATTGGAGTCTTTACAACATTGAAATTTAAATACTTAAACTTGTCAAGTACTCTTTCAATATAATGAGACTGCGATAATGCTAGACCTTGTGGAGTTTTATGAATTCTGATGCCTAAGATCAAATCAGCAACTCCTAAGTCTTTCATATCAAATTTGCTAGCCAGCATACGCTTCGTAGCATTTATATTGGTAATATCTCTACTCATTATCAACATGTCATCAACATATAAACAAACAATGACTTCATGATTTGGAGTATTTTTAATGTAAACACATTTGTCACACTCATTAATCTTAAATCCATTTGCCAACATTGTTTGGTCAAATTTTGCATGCCATTGTTTGGGTGCTTGTTTAAGTCCATAAAGTGACTTAACAAGTTTGCACACTTTCCTTTCTTTACCAGGAACCACAAAGCCCTCAGGTTGTTCCATGTAAATTTCTTCCTCCAATTCTCCATTTAAGAAAGTTGTCTTGACATCCATTTGATGGATTTCAAGACCATATCTGACACTTGATGCTACTAACACCCGAATAGATGTTATTCTTGTTACCAAGTAGTATGTGTCAAAGTAATCAAGGCCTTCTTTTTGTCTATAACCTTTGACCACAAGTCTTGCCTTATATTTGTCAATAGTGCCATCAACTTTCATTTTCATTTTAAAAATCCATTTTGATCCTAAAGGTTTATTTCGGGAGGAAGATCAACCAATTCCCATGTATGGTTGTTCAAAATTGATTCAATCTCACTATTGACCGCCTCTTTCCAAAATCTTTGAATCGAGAAGAAGACATCGCCGCTTTAAATGTTTGAGGCTCATTTTCAAGCAAGAATGTCACAAAATCTGGTCCAAAGGAAGTAGATGTCCTTTGACGTTTGCTACGCCTTGCATCCGCTTTACTTGGTGTATTTTCCTTTGGTTCTTCCATGATCGTTTAGATCTTTCACTTGACGACTCACGTTCAGTTTTATACGGATAAATATTTTCAAAGAATTCAGCATTATCTGATTCAATTATCGTATTTACATGAATTTCGGGATTGTCCGATTTGTGAACCAAAAACCGACAAGCTTTGTTGTTTGTAGCATAACCAATAAAAACACAATCCACAGTTTTTGGTCCGATTTTTACCCTTTTGGACAAAGGAACTTGGACCTTTGCTAAACACCCCCACACTTTGAAATATTTCAAGTTGGGTTTTCTTCCTTTCCATAGTTCATATGGAATAGATTGTGTTTTGTTGTGGGGCACCCTGTTGAGTATTCGGTTAGTCAGAAGGATAGCTTCCCCACAACCTTTGCGATGGCAGGAACTTATTAGTAAGACATTCATCATTTCCTTTAATGTTCGGTTTTTCCTTTCCGCAATTCCATTTGATTGTGGTGTGTAAAGGCGATAGTTTGATGAATAATTCCATATTCTAAACATATCTCTGCAAAAGGAGATTCGTACTCTCCTCCCCTATCACTTCTAATCATTTTTATCTTTTTATTCAATTGATTTTTCACTTCGTTTTTGTATTGCTTAAATGCATCAATTGCTTCATCCTTACTATTAAGCAAATACACATAACAATATCGAGTGCAATCGTCAATAAAAGTTATAAAATACTTTTTCCCACCGCGAGATGATATTGACTTCATATCACATATATCTGTGTGAATTAAGTCTAAAGGATTTGAATTCCTATCAATAGACTTATATGGATGTTTAACAAACTTAGATTAAACCTGATTTCACATTTAGATTTATTACACTCGAATTTAGGCAATACTTCTAAATTAATTAATTTTCGCAAGGTTTTGTAGTTGACATGTCCTAAACGAACATGCCATAAATTATTTGACTCCAATAAGTAAGACGAAGTTGAATTCTTATTAATACTGTCAACAATCATTACATTGAGTTTGAAAAGGCCCTCGGTGAGGTAGCCCTTTCCTATGAACAAATCATTCTTACTTATTACAATTTTCTCACTAACCAACACACATTTAAACCCGTTTTTGACGAGTAGTCCGACTGAAACTAAATTCTTCCGAATTGTTGGAACGTGCATAACATTGTTGAGAGTCGACCTTGCCTAAGTCATCTTCGTAAGTATCTTCCCATATCCTTAAACCTTGGCTGTTGCATTATTTCCCATAAACAAGACTCTTCTGGTCAATGAGCATAGGTTGCAAATGCTTCTTTTGTAGCGCAAACATGTCGAGTGGCACCGTAATCAAGCCACCACTCCTTTGGGTTTCCAACCAAATTGCACTCAGATAGCATTGCACACAGATCATCCATATCATCATTCTTTTCCACCATATTGGCTTGTCCTTTTCCCTTGTTCTTTTTCTGAGACGACAATCTGGGCTTTGTGGCCGCCTTTCCCACAATTAAAGCGGTTGCCCTTGAACTTTTTCTTGTTGGAATCCTTCTCCTTTCCGTAAGGCCTCTTCCTTTTCTTGTTCTTTTTCAGAGCAGCATCTTCCACGATGTTTGCCCCTTCAATTGGTGAAGTCTTACGGTACCTCTTCTCAGCGGTTTTGTTATCTTCCTCGATCTTGAGACGAATCACAAGATCTTCCAACTTCATTTCTTTTCTTTTGTGCTTAAGATAATTCTTGAAATCTTTCCATGAGGGCGGCAACTTCTCAATCATTGCAGCCACTTGGAACGCTTCATTTACTACCATACCTTCAGCAATAAGGTCATGAAAGATAAGTTGAAGCTCTTGAACTTGGGTTCCAACGGTTTTTCTATCCACCATTTTGTAGTCTAGGAATTTGGCAACCACAAACTTCTTCAAGCAAGCATCTTTAGTTTTGTACTTCTTTTCAAGTGCACTCCATAGTTCTTTGGAAGTCTCTACTGCACTGTAGACGTTGTACAAGTCATCTTCTAAGGCACTCAAAATGTAGCCTTTGCACAAAAAATCAACATGTTTCCAAGCCTCAGTAACCATGAACTTTTGGTTGTCAGGCATGTCGGCGGCAGGCACAAGAGGGTCCTCACTGGTGAACTTTTGCATACCAAGGGTGGTAAGCCAAAAGAACATTCTTTGCTGCCATCCTTTAAAGTTGGCACCGGTGAACTTCGCAGGTTTCTCGGTAGGTGGTACAATGCAGGTTGTAGGAGTAACCGGTGCGAGAATTGCAGAGGTAGTTCCAGTCTCAATTGCCATTATTCGCTTGTCATCAAATCGACAAACTGCTTTAGTTAATAAAACCGTAATAGCAATTCAATCACAGACTTAAACGATGAAGATTTTATTTCTTCAAATTGCAGTATAATTATGAAACTTTAGTATTCCAACGAAGTTTTTATATCTTCGAGTCAGAATACTAATATTCATATGGAGTAGAAAACTGCACAAGTTTTAATCTCCAAACCAGAATACAACAACGATGAAGTTTTTATGTTCTTCAAATCGTTGTACAAGTATGGACTTTAATATTCCAACGAAATTTTTATATCTTCGAGTCAGAATATGAAATTTCATACGGAGTAGAAAACCACATAGGTTTTAGTCTCCAAAACATAATATAGATTAATCTAAAAATATAATTTCCTTAAGATTGTTAGTAATCTGTACTCCAAAAAAAATCAGTAAACAATAAACACTGAAAGTAAACAAAATCAGTGTTGAAAAATAAGAATAATTTTTCAGAATATAATCGAGTCCAGTTAGTTCAAAGTGTGTCCTTAAGGAAATTATTCCCCTTACAGTACTCGAGGTTGATGGAATATCCCCTCCCAGGATAGAACGATTATCTTACCAGAATAGTAGTACTCCAAACTCTGGTAGCGGCGAACCACTCAACAGTAGTATATCACACAGAATTGATTCGTGCAGAAGAAGAAGAAGATTCTGTAGTTCAGAAAATTAGTAAGTAAAATTCTGAAGAATCAAATGAATTTATAGCCATGGAAGTACTGTTTCTGAAGGTTTGCAGCCCTTCTGAACAGTCACTAAAACTGGTGGGAAATTTAAATGTGGGAAAGAATCAATCAGATCATTTGACCGAATCCGAAGAATCCGAAGAATCCGAAGAATCCGAAGAAGCCGAAGAAGCCGAAGAAGCCGAAGAAGCCGAAGAAGCCGAAGAAGCCGAAGAAGCCGGAGCCGAGCGAGCGACGACGACGACGGCGCGAGGGGTCCTTGCCCCCTCAACCCTTTTACTGACAAGAAGGAGTAATTCTACTCATAAGTAGAAGAACTTTTCTTTCCACTACCGATGTGGGACAACTCCCACTTTTCTTTCCACTACCGATGTGGGACAACTCCCACTTTTCTTTCCACTACCGATGTGGGACAACTCCCACTTTTCTTTCCACTACCGATGTAGGACAAATGATTATTTTATAGAGCAAGAGGGAACTCCCTCCATTTCCCATTCAATCTATCATTTAATCCCAACACTATTTAGGGTTAAAAGTAAAACTAGTGTTATTTTAACTGTTGCAACCTCCTTCAGTGTCACTAGGGTTCAAGATTTTAATTTTGAAATTGAAGACGACCGTACGATTTTGAAAATATTCGATTCAGTATTCGATTTCTTAAAATAGTATACTAAAATTGAACTTAATTAAATTGGCACAGTTCGATATTACTCTTTTAAACTTTGGTATTATTCGATTTCTATTTAGTAATTCGATGTTTACCGAATTATGAACACCCGTAATTTGAATAGGAATAATTTTGTAAAAACCTAAATTCATCTTCACTTTGCGCAGTAACGAAAATATGGCACCAAAACAAGAAGTTAGGTATTCTTATTGAGAGGAACTAAAATATAAATAAAGGGAGGAAAATATATTGAATGTAAAAGACCATATGGAGATGCATGCCTAAAGAATATCGATGCATTGATTTAGAAAGATAATATATAGTACTCCACAAAAGTAATGTAATTTTTTATTTTCTTTTACGCGTTAATGTTACTTATCATTATAGATTTAAAATCTCGCATTATATTTGTTCTCTTAGTTCATATATAATAATGTGTAATGAGCCGTTACTTGTAAGAATGACATAATGTTTATCCATATTCCAGAGATGATCTTATTTTCACGAAGTTATCAAAATAGTAATATGGATAATCTCATGAATATCTGATTTCTTTCTCACAATGTAAAAAATGGGAAAGGGATGAACTATTTACCAATGTTGATGGTTCTCATAATCTCTACCCATAAAATTGGAAAACACTTTAAAAAAATTCTTTTATAGAAGCAGACATGATTATATATAAGAAGCCAAACACAACCAAAATTGAACAATTTCTAGCCATTGATTATTCACAAATCAAGGGTCTTTTCTTGCTATACATTTTCTTCTTTTCCTTTCAACAAGCAAAATGTAATATTTTTAAGGGGCCTAGATATCATGTTTATGTGTGGAAAATGTAGGTTACAAATATACTGATTGGTGAGACACAATATTTTATTTATTCCAATATGTAATTGATTATATATTAATAAATAAGAGTAATTCTCTGTTGAATCGTTGAATTTTCGATGTATTGAATTATTAATTTAATGTGTTGAAATAAGGGGCTGCTCTTTTTTAAAAAAAAATTAGATTTCTAGTTTAATGGTTGCGATCTTTTCTTAGGTTGTGTTAACAATGTTTTTTTATAAACAAAAAGAACTTAGGTTGTTGTGTTTTGCCTAAGCAAACTAGGTTAAATTAGTCAGTCTCTTGTTAGTCGTCAGAGAAATATAAAAAAAAGGCAATCTGGTGCATTAAGCTTCTGCTATGCATGTCCGGGGAAGGACCGGACCACAAGGGTCTATTGTACATTAGTCTTAATCCACATTTCTGCAAGAAGCTGAATCCACAGCTTGAACCCATGACCTCCTGGATACATGGCAACAACTTTACCAGTTACTCTAAGACTTCCTTTCTCACTAGAAAAATGTCATTTTCTTTTTTCTGTGTGAGTTTCAAAAATATCCCGTAGGTCTAAGATCTGTATCTATAGAGAAAGTGCCATCACAATTTATATGATAATGTTTATTTAAGAATCGTTGTTATGCTTAAAATTAGAAGAGGGAAGCAGTTGGAATCTTGAAGAAATCAATTGAGATGTTACAATAAACGGTACAATGGGTAAACATGTCCTTTTGTGTAAACACCAAGCAATCAAGTAATGGATACTCTCAATATCTATTTTCTTTCCAAGACAAAAATTGGAAATTAATGAACTAATTACCATTGTGTTGATGGCACTTATAGATAGGATTGTAATGCATTGAAAAGTAATCACTACTTATAAAAGTGGATAATACATAAAGTTTTTTTCTTTTATATCAAGCCAAACGCAACCAAAATTGAACAATACTTTCTAGGAACATCTTTATCGTCATAAGCAAAAAAGGAAAGACAGGAGATCCT
This sequence comes from Anisodus acutangulus, assembly GCA_029783415.1. NCBI lineage: Eukaryota > Viridiplantae > Streptophyta > Magnoliopsida > Solanales > Solanaceae > Anisodus > Anisodus acutangulus. Next base: position 2,800,839 of record CM056509.1, read on the forward strand.
TTTATTATGATTAAGGAACATCTTTATCGTCATAATTCTTTTATTTATTTCAGATTCACAAGTTGATTAGACACACAATGATATTATTTATCAGAATAACAGAGGAAGTTATGAAATCATGAGTATATTTCTTTCTTTTTTTTCTTTTTCAAGTTGAGCCAGAAATGTAATTACATAGCGAAAATAGAAAATATATAACAGTTATCCTTAACGAAAAGCTTTTACCTAATGAATCAAACAATAGACATCAGCTGTGTCAAAAAATAACAAATACTTGCATAAATCTTTGAGCTTTTAAGTACTTTTCTCCTACAATTATAATGCTGCAAGGGTGACTTGTTAATAATGGATGGCTACACATAACAAAATAACAATAGTATAGTATCTACATAAATTTATTCCAGTGCTAAAACGTCTAAAATCAGTATACTGGGCTATTTTCTTCTACCTCTATCATCTGCCTTTCCGCTTCTTTTGTGTTCCTGCACAATCCGCGCAAAACCATTTTCCCTTTGGCTGTTCTTTGAGGCCAACACAGCCATAATGGAACCACTCTATTTTGCACTGTTAAAGGGGATGATCAATTTTAGCAAATGTTCAATCTAATAAAGTTTAAGGAGATCATTGATAAAACTTAGGTTGAGTACGTACATTAGGATTGTCGCAAGCAACCATTTCACCATAGCTAACTTGATTGCAGAAACAGTATGTCGGTTCGTTCGGATCAACAGGTAGATCCAAATCCATTCCACTTGGTGTTGCTGCTGCTGCAGTGGCTGTAGCTGCCACTGCTGTTGCAAGGCGTGTTCTGCAGAAGAAATTAGTCCCTTTAACACAAGTTTAGTCTATACCACGCAAGGCATATATATTCATTGTCACATAAGAGATTTTATCATTCAGACCACAAAAACTGAACCAGAATGGCCAAAAAATGTGGGAACTTGGAAACTAACACCAAATAGTGAATTAAGGTGGTTCAGTACGCAAGGCGGATGCGATTTAGTCCAAACTAATGCATCAAACATATGTTATGCTTACACTTCATAAATCTGCATCTTTTAGAATGTTTCCCTTTCTAGTTTCTGCATTAGAAAACCTGAGATGACCTTTTGAATTAAATTGCTACAATGTGAAAATTGCTTCTTCCAACTAATTCCTCAAACTTGGTAGACAACCCAGTAGAATAAAATAAACCTGGGTATGTCTTTGGGCGCAACACACAAGGCAAAACAGTTTGGTATCCGGCTGTGGTGAGAGTTGAGAGGGGATTTACTGGTTTGTAAAAGATGTATGTATCAGAGATCAAAAGGAGGGCAACAACTACTAATTAAGAGCACATTGTCAAGTACCATTGCTCATTACATGTCCATCATGCATGCATCCACTGCACTTACTAAAGAGTTTGAGAGACTACAAAGAAACTGTGGGACAAAAGGAAAAGGATAAAATGTTTGTTCAGTAAATTACAAGACTACTAAATTTCCGATAAAGAATAGTGACCTAGTGTATCCCAAAATAACATGATACAACAACATACCCAGTGTAATCCCACAAAAATAACATGATATACCTCATTATTTATGTCAATATTTTGCTAATTCTGAAAAAAAGAGAAGAAATAAGAAAATAGCACTTCTCTTGAATCTCTGTAAGTAGCATAATTTCACTTAGTCAGCTGAAAGGGCTTTACGTCCCCAAAGAAATGGAGAAAGGAAGAGAGGGGAGGTACAGAGTCTTGGGGTAGATCATCTTCGAGTTTTCAACAAGCAGAGACGGATCTAGGATTTGGAGGTTCCGGGTGCCACGCCGCTTTGAAAATATAAAGTAGAAAATCGCTAATTCTCGATAGATGCCCGATCAGAATTTTGGATCAAACGTAAAGGATTTTCGATGAAAAATTCGTCAAAAACGTTATCGACGGGCCAAATATTGACGACTTCCGTCAGAAATTAGCGATTTTCTGCTAGTACGTATTGCTATTTACACTGTCCAAATAAGGTAAACATTTGGTCAATTTGATCAACTTTGGGTTTCGATTTGATCATTCGTCTTTTCAATTTATATAGACAAATCGATCAAATGAAAAAAAATGTAATTATTACGACAACTTGTGAAAGAACAAAATAGCTACCAACCGTCAACAAGATATTCCAATTCTATTGTTAAACGGTTATGGCATCAAGCCAAGAATCATCATTACAGTACTAGATTAACTTTTAAGTTTTAAGGAAGAAAGAATCTTCAATTTTGTTTTACACTTAAAGTCTTAATAAAGATGAGAGAAAAGGTAGGAATTAATTAACCCAAAAAAAAAAAAGACAAACCACAATTAAGGAAGAATAGCTGGCAAGAGGAAAAGGGAATAAAAACCAACAGAATAGAATACGCTGACAGTCATGTTCGAACTCACGCCAGTTGGGCGAAATTTTAACACCGTGCCACTGGCTCCATTGCCTCATTTGTTACTCCGGGTGGCACTTGAGTTATTTCTAGGATTTTTTTTTATATTTATACATATACACACAATGTTTCAACCGAAGCTTGCGGGTGTGGCACCCCCACGACCCTTAGTAGATCCACCCGTCCACAAGGCCTTATTAGGTAAATGATCATTGCGATTCAGGATTGAGGAGCACACTTTACGGAGGAAGGTGATAATGGAAAAGTATGGAATTGTTGAAGAGGGACGAAGGACTAAAAAATATAACACATTCATTGAATGTGGACTTCGGATATTATAGAAGGAAGGAAAGATTTCAACAGCAACATAACCTTTAAGGGGTCGTTTGGTAGGAGGGATAAGTTATTCCATGTAGATGGGATTGGGTGGGATAAGATGGGATAACTTATCCCACCTTTTATCCTATGTAGATGAGATTGGGTGGGATATCAAAGGAGTTATCCCGCCAACCAAACATGTGATTAATTCCAATCCCATTGGACTAATAATCTAATCCCATCCTATCCCTCCTACCAAACGACCCCTCAGGGTAAGGAATGAAAGAAAACCAACTTTGGAGTCACAAGTGGTTTAGAAGTGACATTGAGATTCACATCCATGAACATTTGCAATATATCGAGCCGAGGGAGATGATAGTATAAGATGTGATAGATACGAGAGGGAGAAGTTCGTAGGGATGTAAGGGTCAGGAAGAACCTAAAGGACTGAGAAGTAGTTGAATTCCAAGACCAAGTCGAAATGTTTTACAAGCAAAGTACATCGCATGATTGTCAGAGCCTAAGTTGCTCGGACTCGGGTATCCGATACGGGTACGGATTCGAGTGCCAAATTCGACAAAATCTAATTTTTAAGATTCAATGGTGCGTATCCATGTATGGATACGGGTGCGAAGATTTGGCTAAAAAAATTCAAAATTATAAAAAAATACATCTTCGTTCTTCCTTCAAAAGAGAAAAATAAAGCCATTCAAGGCCTTCCAGCAACGCTCTATATTGTTGCTATTGTTTACCATCCGAACTCAGAACACGACCTTGAATTCTTGGTTTATCTGAAACACGAAGCAGCAAAAATAAGACAAAAGTACTATAATATTGAAGGTATGTCATTTCCCTCATCTTAAATTCATTTTATCTTTAATTTTGAGAAATCAAAATCTCAATTCCCCCCCCCCCCCCTCCAAAATTTGTTGATGGAATCCGGTCAAAGTATCAGAAGTTGGTTGACCGTATCCCGAATGTATCCTGCTCCCGCACCCGTATCCCCTGTATCGAGACGGGAACGTCACCAAAAACGGAGAGTCCTCGCAACTTAGGTCAAAGCTCGTGAAGATTGAGTGGAAAGAGAAAGATCATTTTCAGTAAAGTCATTATTGTAAGCTCTTCGTAAGGGAGGAATCGGATTTCAAACTTACCAGTTTGAATTTCCAAGGCACCAAAAAGGTTTGTCTTTCTTACTCGTCTAGTAGCAAGGGAGCAATATTGGCTTCGTGTGCAAATGTTTCACGTGAAGATGTGGCCACCTCCTGCATTATCTGGTGGCAACTCGTTTGTGGTGCGAGATTTTGAGATGGTTCAGACTGCCACGGGCTATGGATGGCACAGTGAAGGAGGCGCTGTCCAGCTAAGAATTTAGAAGAAGGAGAAGTCAAAGAATCTGGGATGTAGGCCCATTAGCACTCACGTGGAAGGAAAGAAATAGGAGAAATTTGCATGGATAGAAAATAGCTATGTAATGTTTGAGTAATAGCCTCTGATATCTGGTATCTTTTTGGTGCACCTATAAAGTTCCATCTTGTATAAATGATTGGTTGCCGTACTTAGAAAATCATATTATGTTGTAGATTCTCTACGTTTTGTATACTGCTAGTAAAAGAGATATTTACCGTTGTTAATAAAAATTATTTACCTGATAAAAGAACTTGAGGGTTCCTTATATAAGAGTTTAGGTTACATGAAATAAAATATTTAGGCAAACAAGGAAAGTATAAACTAAGGAAAGTTTGTAAATAAAGAAGTTTACATTGAGGCAACTTTTCTAAATACCATAATTCCTAATTATATCACAACCGATTAGAGAATATTTCATACCATCAATAGATATATTCTAAATATAAAAGCAATAGTTTATTGACTTTCAACATGACTCCTCAAACTCAAGGTGATAAAACAAACCAAAACTGGAAAATCAAGTCAAGTATACCAGACGAGGTTACGGTTGAAGGAATTGTGGTTTGAATAGTATCAACAAATAATGTCCTCAGAGAAAACAAACCGAGAGTTTGTTTCTCGGAAAAGTCGCTGGTAATAGCACACCAAAAGATGTTTCTTGTGGCATACACAGAAAAGGAATGTATTTTCATTAACGAAGGAGGTATGATGACACAAATATCCAAGACATCATCAGCTTAGCTTGAATTGGCAGCTGAAAAGTAACCGAAAAACTGATCAAACAATGGCAAAAAAATCAATGTTCAAGGGAGACTCAATATCTAAAATCTAATAACAGGAAAAAAAGAAGAGATGAGAACACACGGTGCAATTGGAAATCAAATATTCAAATGAGGGCCTCAGAGTACACAAACTTTGGTACCATGAAAGAAAGCAGAGATGAAGATCTTTAAGACAGTGAGCAAAAATTCAATTTTCAAAGGAGGAACTCAATACTCATACACTTATGCAATTAATAAAATATGAAAAGGAGTTTTGAGGAATATTTTTGCTTGAAAATTGTTGAAGGAATGGATAGAATAGTGGTCTTGAGAGATGGTGCCACCAAAATGATCACTGAAAAAAGTCGCATAATAGTCATCAGGAAAAAGAGTAAGAATATCAAACTGATGAAAAGAAGAAAAAGCTTTGGCAAAGTAGGCATCATAAGTCAGCCGCCAGTAGGCCGATGTTAAATTGGTCTTTACCAATGTCGTGGAGGCTTTGATACCATATGAAAATAAAAGAATTGGAACTTGTCTAGAATTGGCTTGGTGAATAACATAAATAAAAGCTACTTCTAAGGAAAACTTAAGCTGAAAAAAATAAGGAAAGTTGTGGATATAGCAAGTTTCCTGAGAAAAGAAACATTCAGCGGTTACTATGGATCAGCTTTATATCTCGTTCAGTGGTTATTTAGAACAATACTGCAGGAAAAACATATAGCACTTACTTCTTACGCCCTCCCTTACCCTCACCAGACCTTCCAGATTTGACATTATTTTCAACAGTGGTAGCAGGAGTTCCAGTAACAACAGCATTATCCCTTTCTGCATAAAGAGAATCCATAAAGTGGAAGTTGTTCTACAGTCAGAGAATGAGTAAGTTTGGCCACTGTTCTTGGTGAAAAGAAGAGGAAGCTGATACAGACATACCTCTCCGGAGATCTTCGTCAAACTTTTTCAAGTACTGATCGAGCTGCTGAATATGAGCGTCTACCTGTTGCAAGAATTTTCTCACTGATTGCCGTAAAGAGTTGATTAACGATACAATAATCAACAAAAACCTACTATTCTTACCACACCTCAATTTCAAACCACAATGATCAGTTCATTTGAAAAAGAATAAAAGCAATAGTGCATACCGGAAGTGAAGCAATATGTCTACAACCAGTCATTTACTCATTTTCATTGTTTCAGTTTGTATTTATGCCGGATATTCATTCAGTTAACACCTGCCAAATCTTATTCTACGGCATACTTCAAGGAAGTTTAAATAAAAAAAAGTCTTATAAGGGATTCAGCAACCAAAACTAAGTTCATGTTTGGCGTGCTCAAATAAAATTTTAACAAAAGCTCCTCGGATACTAGCCCTTGGAATTCATACAACTTTTTCTAGGACATGATCTTATGATCAGAATAATGATTATTGTTTGTTAAAATCTAGAACTGGAAAATTGCATTATCCACCATATAGTCAAACAGGGACTTTGCCATAATTGCTATTCAGAATGACTGTTCCGTAATCTTTCCCTTTTGTTATCCAGGGACAAAGGGCATCTTGACAAAAATTTTCTTCTACAGGTAAAAAATGAACAAGCTTTTTCAAAGATTAACACACTATTAAACATTTCTACATTGTATTCCATTCAAGCACACGTGAATAATCTCAAGTAACTTCACCACTTGATCATCCTCGTCCAACTTTAAAAGGAAGCTGAAAATAGGAGAATGAGCAATTGAGCTTAAAGTAATTGCTCATAAAATAGATTGAACTGAAGGAACTGTGACAGTTGAACGGAACAGTTTGTTTGATGTAGAAGATGCAGTTCCCAAAATTCCTACCAGATCATATGCCTGAGAAGCTAATGCAACTTTCTCATCAGCAATGCTCATTGCATGCTTTTGCTCATCCAATGCATCGTCAGAGAATTTGATTAATGAAGAGTCGGGTGTCACATTACCAGCCTTAATACGCTGTATCATTTCCTCTATTTCTTTCTCACAACGTTGTAAATTTTGCAGCTGGACTCCTGTTCAGAAAGAAAAAAGAAAACACTTTCTTGGTAACATTACCACACGCTAGGCAACGAAGAAACAACATACACCACTAACCTACTATGCTCGTGTCTACTAATATAGCAATGTTAGATACTACTGAGGATCTTACAGAATCATCCTATCTTCCCTTCCCCAATCAGGAGTATATTTATCATCGTTGTTTTTTGTGTTTGAAAACAGAACGAGGGCTCATATGGCTAATCGCTGAACCAGTTGAACACTGGCAATCAGAAGATAAAAGCATTACTACTTTATTCGCCAACTTAGCAGGATATACCAGTGAAGCTTCTACCGCGCTATGTAATTGAAGTAGCAGACATTTCATCAGATATAATGCAAAGAGGTTAATGTGCCAAATATTGCTCCTTATTCAACAATTCAGAATGCTATCGGATTATCAATAAACTCAATAATGTAGAAGTATACTTAATTAAGCAGATAGTATTGGAAAGTAAAAAAGCAACTAACTTGCATAAGAGAACTTTAATAGTCCAATAATCTATATATAATACCTTGCAGACTTTTATCTAAATCACGTAATAAGGCATACTTCCTCCGCAAATGGTTCGGAAGAGCTTCTACATCTGAGAACAACGTCATAAATGTAGCAACTTGTTAGAAATCAAAGCAGAATTACACATAGGAACTATTCCACTATAGTAAATCAAGCATCACTGCATAGACAATACTGAAAATCATGCTCGAAGCTAGAATAATGTTGTCAAAGGCTTGCTTGAGGCGCGTGCAAACCTAGAACCTGGGTGCAACATAGGTAGAGTGTTTCACTTGGTAATGCCTAATGGGTTCTGTCATGCAGCGGGCAGCACTAAACAATAACTATTTCACTTAATCAGTAATATTTTCTCAATTTCTTTTTACATATAAATATAATTTGTGTTTATAGCTATTATTCTCGAATTACTTTTAAGTTTTTAGAATCTTCTTCATTGAAGCCCGCGCTTTAGTCATAACCAACAGACCTTAGACATTTCTTTTTTCTGATTTCATCTTTGATATCACTGAACTAGAACAAGTACATACCTTGTCAGCATATATGCTAAAAAAATTGGAACACTAAATTTATCAATCCAAATTAGTGTCCTTGTGTACACATAGGAAATGAATTTGTAACACTAAATTAAAAATTATTGAACTTTAGAACACAGTGGAAGCTTCACAGAATTCTATGAATTATTTTATAAACTACACAGCATCCTTAGAATTGTTATGAAGTTTTCCCCAATTTTACGCTCTTGAATTCGAAACCAAAATTCGACCTATTATATGGAACAGATAACAATTATTAAAAAATTTCAATAAAAAAAATAGAATTGAGACTTACTTGCTTGAAATTCTTCGATGAATGACATTATCCCCAGAAAATTATTAATGCATGAGAATCTTCTTGATTTTGAGTTTGAAGCCCTAATATAGGATCCGATTTAAATTAACTCAACGAGATGTATACTATACCCCCTAAAGTTTGTGTAATTGTGTATTTTACTTTGAGATAATTTCACTTTAGTCCTCTTGAGATAGGGGTGAGCACGGGTACAGGATATCCAGATACCCGATCGGAACCGACACTAACGGGTAGGTTTCGGGTAGATATATTATAATAACGGGTAGGGTCCGGGTAGTAAAATTAGCAACCGATCAATGTCAGTCCTGCCTGATTAAAGAATAGAGATCTGAATTACCCTGACCAAATCGATACTCCTAATCTATAAAATATTAAATATTTTTACTTTTTTTAGAAACATTTGGACCACTTTTAACTTTCTCCAAAATTGTTTGTTGCACGCCTGCACATTGATTTTCCCCACCCCAAGACGTAAATATTTTAGCTTTTTCACCTCTTTATTCTAGAATGTTATTTGTGCCCTAAGAGAAAACACCCAAAACTCTCTCAATAACAATGGCATTTTAGCTACACTACCGAGCTTCATCGTCGTCGTTGTTGAAGCTTTCTCTCAGGTACTTTCATCGTTGTCGTCATTGAAGCTTCACCTTTGCCTCTTTCTCTCCATTGGTTGTGTTCACGTCATTCCTAAAATGCATATGGGTTCATATCGAACTCTTCAATTTCTTTTTAATATCATATGCTTCTATTCTATTTCAGGCGATACTCATCTTCAATTTGTATTACTTTTTTATTTGAAATATAAATCTATTTTTAAAATTTGTGTATATTTTTGTAGTTGTGAAGATGAAATTTAGGAATTTACTAGTATAATAAAGCTTTTCTTTTGTATCGAAGAGCTTATGAACACGAAAATAAGTTTAATTCAGATATTTTCAAATTTATTTTGAAATCAACACGTTCAATTAATTGAGTGTCAAATTTGGCTTGCAATTTTAGGTTTTGGTTACAGAATTAGCTTTTCTACAATGAATAAGTTTTCTAAAACTTCTTATAAGAGTACAAAAAACTTCGATTGCAGGTTAAAAAACTACTTGATGAAATTATTTTAGAACTCTTTTTTATTCTCATAGGCTTAAAAATTGTTGCTTAATTTGTGTTTTTTATTTACAGGGTACCCGGGAACCTACCTGGACCCTACGGGTCCGGATAGGTTCCGGGCAATGATTGCTACGGGTAGGTTCAGGGTAGTAAATTTAGGAACCGATCTTTTACCGGGTAGGATCCGGGTAATTCAAAAATGTTAGGGTACCGGACCCGCTCACCCCTATCTTGAGATTTCTGGCACTTGCAAATAGCTCAACAACTAATTATATCATACCTAACAACTTATCATTACTAAGATCTTATCAATGTACTAAAAGAACAGAAAAAACAGTTCATATGATTTTTATCATTATCATTGTCGGTATAATTCTTAAAAATAGCATAAAAAAAACAGGAAGTACAACATTTGAAACGGTAATTAGTAAGAAAACATTTAAACATAAATCATAGTTGTGCACATGGCAAGAATGATTTGAACTATGGCACCTACTAGCTAATGATATTTTTTAATCCCAAATATATTTAATTAGGGTAAAGGAAAAAGAAATAACATTTCTATTCACATTTTTGTGTGGATTAACTAATATATTTTAAAATTTAAAGGTTCATTGAATAGTGTTTTATTGGAGGCAGAAGCGGAGTTACAATTTTTAGTTTTTAAAATTTTAAATTCTACTAAAGGTAACTTCATTGATTTTGGATCCAACAATATATATTTATATGAATTCTACTAAAGGCAACTTTATTGATTTTGGATAAACCCGATGAATTTTTCATCCGAAATTCCTTTATTGATGAGCCAAATTATGATGGAACACCTATAAAAAAAAATAGCGATCTTTTGATAGTGATTATCAGTTTTTTCCCTCCCTTTCTTCTTCATCCCCGAAGTAAGCACACTTTCCCAAGCTTGAAGCAGGAATAGGAATAAATGCGGGGGCAGGAGTGGAAAGAGCGCTTCATTCCACCGATGTTCTAATATAACCCTCCGATTCTATGGTTCTCCCTGGCTACGAGGCGTCACACGTATAGCAAAGGTAATATGTCTTCTTATTCTGTCAAAGGTTGCCTTTGCGCTTGGGCCCCACAGGGAGAGCTTTAGAGGAAATAGGAGATGGACATCTAAATGGGCTTCATGTACGAAGAAGCGAAAAAAGCCTATTTATTCGATTTTCTTAGTTTAGTAAAGGGCTTTTTCATTCGTTCGAGCAACTAAACTCCTCTTTCTAGTTGCTTTTGGTGGGAAGGGCCGGGGTTCTTTGATAATCAACTTGATGTCTTTGGTACTACTATTATTTTACACGATCCAGGAACTTCCATAACGTTGACGTGATTCGGTTTGAGCAACGGATCCTGACGTGATACATCCTCGTAATCCCTTTGACTTGAGCATTGAATTGACTCTTCTTCGATAGCTTTCAAGCGTTGAACCCAATATAGCATTTTTACATATTGTAATAGGTAATCAATTTTATTTATAAAATAAAAAAGAATGAAGAAAACATGCATGGCTGTCATAGGTATAGGGTCAACCTGTTTGCATTAACCTACTTTGTCATCTTCTGTTCGTCTTGCATGGCAATAAGTATTCAACTACAATTACAATCTTAGATCCCTCTTTCTTCCTATTCACTCTTTTACTTTTTTGTTTCTTTTGACTAGAAATTTCAAGAATTGGGCAACATTTTATGAATTAGCGGCACGGGCGGAGCTACATCCACCCAAGGGTGGTCAGATGATTTTTTTTTATGCATTTCATTCTCTATTTAGCTCGCTTCGTCAGAAAAATTTCTTGAGTACATAGGTTAAATATAAATAATTTTGGATATATATTAACCGTTGAATATTCTTGATTAAGAAGAGGAAGATAATCCAGCGGCTAAGGGTGTGCAAAATTTTCCTTAGTCGTTGGTTCAAACCTTAGCTCCTACAATTTTGCTTACCTGTGTATAAAAATGATAGGGATAAAAAAATACTTCAAGTTTTCTTTTTTTCTTGATTTGTTGTTGAACATTCTGCACACTTTAAAGGACAAATGTAAACATGGTTAAATCAAACATAGGCCACAGCATATATACTGCATGCGGAGAATTCTTTTTAATTTATAATTTTTTATCACACAGAAGATCGCGAGAATTGAACTCTCACTTATCGTGTGATAGATTCAGTTGACATATCCAAGGAGTTAGAGACGATGTTGATTGTAAGTAGAGAGTGTTGGAAATTTATTAATGCGGAATTAAGTTTATCCCATTATTTATGACTCGAACAATTGGGCCCCGCACGTCGGGAATATCGTTTCCACACACGTGCAATCTTAGTGCCAAGTATCGTAAATTTCGTTAATGAAAGAGATATTGGTACGTAAGTGAAATGTTTGAGACATAGAATGATGGGTGGTTATTTGTTAAATGACAAGTGTTCCACGTTGATAAACGAAGGAAGGACTATGCGAGGTGTAAGATGGAACGGGTCGGAAAAGGGCCGCGAGTCGGTAAGGTCGCGACGCCTCCGACCGGTCGCGGCGCCCCTAGCGCCGCGTGATTGGCGATAAGTTCGTTCGCTTTACGGGCGCGGCTAAATGCTGCAGCGCCGCGGCGCTTCCCAGGCAGTGTTTGCTCGACGAAATCCCAAATGTTTGGCTGTTGAGGGGGCTTCAATGGCATTGAAACCGCCTAATAATGGCCATTACTTGGACCATTATGTTGCAGCATTACTTGGGGGTTAAATGTCATCCATTACATGGCAATTGATTGCCATTGTGGGGCACTTGAAGAGGCCATCTTGCACATCTATAAATTGAAGCCTTGGCTCAATTCTATAGAAAAGCATGAGAACATATATGCACAATGAACAGAGTAAAAGTTAACAACACCACAAAGAGATCAGATTTTCCTGATATCAATCCTTCTCTTAGCAATCTTCATTATTCGTGTTCTTCGCTGAGATCATGTGTGTAGGCTTTGCACACTTGATAGTTTGTTGTTTGATCTTGGAAGACTATTGTCCACACTTTTGTAAAGCCTATATACGGGGGCAATCTTGTCTTAAAGACAGAGAGTCATCTCTCGACTCAGCCGGTGGTGTTGTGGTTTATCTAATTGGTTGCTCAGTGTTTCAGGTGTTAACTTAACAGACGAAGGACTTTAACCGTTCGTATTCTCAGCGGATCTACAAGACACAAGTGTAGCAGTTCAAGTTCTTGTATTTCCGAATTCAAGATCCATATTTGAAGTTTCACTTAAAGATCAAGATACTGACAACTTGTAGTTGTACTCTTGTTGTTTATCCTTTCGATCACTGTAATAGTTATTTACTATTCTCGTTGTTGCTTTATATATTCCAACAGAGAGTGCGTTTTAAAATGTTTATCCCCTTCTATCTATACTTACTTTTCGCATATATATAAGATTGGAATCCGAATGACTGAATTTTGTCGAACCCGCAAATACATTGTTGAATCCACTGAACTCCCGCTTATAGCATTAGGATATACACAATGGTTACTGTGGAGTATTTTACATGCATTAGTTATGATTTTACTTTTAGATACATCAACCTAAATCCTAGTATAGTATGATAAAAATAATGGAGTTACTTACAAGACACTTGTAGGCAAAATGTTTACTCTTAAGTAGAGTTGACAACTGGAATAAGACATGTTATCTGTTGCAGCACTTAAAATAGAACATGTTAAAATCTATTAATAGCATATAAATATTTATACCATCCATGCCCGTATATAAATTAAATCCAAAAAGACATCCCAATTGGCAATGTAGTGAAAAACCTCTAAAGATGAAAATATCTGCTAGTATGGTTAGAAGTGCTTTTCCATTAGAAGAATTTTAGAGAAGGAGATAGTTCTATGTAATAGGATGTGAAATAAATGATACTCAATATGTTCAACATTTCTAGCCAAAATATTATGTTATGTATGTTGGATATAATCGTTGGAATCAAAGCAGTACGAGAAGTAAATAAATATTACTTCCTCTCCACTAAAAAGAGCGATTGAGAATCTCGAGAACCTTTCCGAGCGTCTGTCTTCGCGGGGCGATTGGAAAAGAAAGGAGTAAACAATTCTTTGATAAGTGTTCGAAAGGATAAACAAACAATCAAGATTATAATTGCCGCAAGCTTGTTGAGTCTTGAATCTTGATAACCTGAATTCAAGAAACACTAAATGTGGATTGTTACAACTGTGGCTGAGTCGAGAGATGACTCTCTGTTTTTAAGACAAGATTACCCCGTATATATGCTTTTACGTTAGCGGACAATACTCTTCCAAGATAAAACAACACCTAATCAACACTACAAAGCAAGTAGGTTGATTTTGACGGAGAAAACAAACATGAAACGACTTGTTGAAGAATGAGAAATTTAGAGGAAAAGGAAGAGTTTCTGTTCTTTCTCTACTGTTTCTGTCTACTGTATTTTTTTTTCCTGTTTTTTTTTTTTTTTTGCTTTTGCTTCTTTTTTCTCCTCACTCAAATCTGTTTCAGGTCTCAATATGTAGTGTTTAGGAGGAGGAGAGGTGTAGTCATGGCCAGAAATGTTTTGTAGTAAGTGCAAAACGTTTCAGATGGTTAATACCATAAAACTCATTGACTTTCTGGTTGCTGCTGGCAGCATTCCTGAAACTCCAGAGACCAAACTGTAAATACTAAACAGTTTGAGTTTGGGGTTCAAAAGTAGCCCAGAAGCACGCAGCCTGGACCGGACGGGCGGGCGGCGGCGTGCATGTGGGGCTAGCCTCGAACTCAATCACACTTAGGTCCTCCCTCCTTCAAACACATGGGTTACCCTTTGGGGTCCCAAACCCTTATCAATTTTTTAGGCTTATAAAAAGAACAATTCTTTCTTTTCCCACCGATGTGGTAGATTTGTCCTACACCATATTTTCATGCCTTAAACACTTTACTTAGTGGACCAATATCTCTTTCATTTCTTAACGAAATTTGACGATCCTTGGCCCTTCGGTCATCTACTCACTTAGTTCTATTCAGGGTACTCTGCATGTGAAAAAGTTGGTAGTTGTTGTTCATGCTTGAATTATTTAATACAACCTCTATTCTTTATAAAATAAAATAAATCAATTATTCTCAATAGCATTTTTTTAATAGTATAAAATCATATAGAGCCTCATTCTCTCTCACATGCTTTAGAGAGTCTTGATTACTTGCACTTAAGTCTTAACTCACTCCTCCAGCTCCAGCTTCAAGAAAAGAAAAGGTTAGTATTTACTTTTTACTTGGACAGCTTTAAGTAAATGTTTCTTATATTTTAATCATTCTCTATTGCTAGTTCTTTGTAAGATGCTTTATTGTGTGTATGTTTGGACAACATATAGGCTTAGTAGTTAGTTTCTTGTGTGTTTTGAACAAGCTTACGAGTTTAACCAATTACTTGCTGCAAAGTCCAATTCTAGTGAAAGAAATGCAGGTACATTTTGGCTATGGTGGAATTATTCTTTGTCTAATTTGGTGTGAATTTCAAGAAGTTAATTTTTCTTGGTAGTTACTAGTTGGTAAACAGATGGAGAAAACATGATGTTTTTATCTAGAACTCTTCATTCTAGCTTATTTTGCTTTCTGTATTGTGAGGATCCATCATAAATTGGCTAGTTTTATGCTGATTGTCAGCTTACCACAACCCTCCTCCTGGTTTGGGACCGGCAATGTGAGCAAGCTCTCACCATCGGAGTTATTGTAGCTCATTTATTTAGCAACATTATTATTCTCCTTCACAAGTTATTCATATTTAGTTTCTGAAAAGCCTAAGCAATTTGAGTGTTTGACTATGATTGTTGTTCTATGTTGTGCAAGTTATCCAATTTTTACAAATTACAGTGTGATTCTTTTGGAAGTATAACAAATGCTTACTTAAAGATTTTGGCTATGACTCTAACAGAGGAAGGGTGCCACTGCTTTAAAGGTCGAGGGAAGATGATAGAAGATAAAATATATGACAATGAGGTAGATCAATGGGGAGAATTTCCTGTAGTATTACAACAGAAGAGTATGAAATGTTCGATTAAATGCAAGAGGTCATTGCGAGCTCGTTATTCCTATGGCATTATATTCTTGATAATTGTTGGATATAATTACAGTACGGGAAGTAAATAAATATTACAAGTGTTCGAAAGGATGAACAAACAACCAAAATTGAGAACTGCCGCAAGCTTGTTGAGTCTTGAATCTTGATAACCTGAAATCAAGAAACACTAAATCTGGATTGTTACAACTGTGGCTGAGTCGAGAGATGACTCTCTGTCTTTAAGACAAGATTGCCCCGTATATATGTTTTTACGTTTGCAGGCAATAGTCTTCCAAGATAAAACAACAACTAATCAATACTACAAAGCAAATAAGTTGATTATGACGAAGAAAACGAACACGAAACGAGTTGCTGATTTAGAGGAAAAAGGAAGGAAGAATTTATGTTTCTGTTGCTCAGTTTTTGGACAAATTTTGACTTGTTTTTCGTCCTCTCTATTCTCTATATCTCTTCCTCAAACGAGTTGCAAATTTCCAACAATTGTTGGATATGTAAAGCAGTACGAGAAGTAAATAAATATTACAAGTGTTCGAAAGGTAAACAAACAAGCCAATATTATAATTGCCGCAAGCTGGTTGAGTCTTGAATCTTGATAACCTGAAATCAAGAAACACTAAATCTGGATTATCCCCTTTTGAAAGAGATTTTGGTGCACACACAAGGTGCCTACTTTCAGCAATCTTCCAGCGAAAAGATATTGCATCAGGAGAGGTAGCTTCTGCTTTGAACCTTCCCTAGTTGAATACCACCGGACTTACTTACTGCACGGTGAACGTGATGTCTTGAACCGTCAGTGTTTAGTGTAAGCCAAGACAATAATACCAACACAATAACTCCCCTTATTCGTTTTCATTCTTATTGTTTTGTCCGTTGTGGCCGTGGACACACTTGGATTCTTAAGTGCGTTCATTTGAGGCGGCATGTCCTCACACTCAAATAGGTGATCTCCTACAAGGTATCCTGTTATACCCCACTTCACAAGTGTTAGGAATCATTAAAAGTTTCCCCAACCTTAACCTCAACCGTTTGAGGATCGTTAAAGGTTTGGAAGCTTAACCTTTACCCACCATGCAGGTAGCACTTTAATGTCTATCGCGGGAACGACTTTGGATTTACGTTTCCTTACAGAATTCATAATCCGAAGTGCTCTTGCTTCCACCGAAGCGCTCAACTGAACCTTTTGCAGCTTAGTTTTCCCATTGAACCAGATTCTTGGGATCTCTAGTCAGTATGGTTGGGTTACCATCACAAAGGTTCGTATTGTTTGGATTTTAAGCCCATTCCCCTATACAGGCAGAATTCTTGATCTTCAGGTAGTCCCTTAGTTAAAGAGTCCGCTATATCCTTTGATTAGTAATCAAAGAAGTGTCACTCGTGATAATCAACTGTCATACGGTCTTATGTCTCCGACATATATGTCCAGACACCGTCATCCTTGACCTTCCTGAAGCCGACCGACTAGCCACAATGTCTAACTGCCGAAGGCACGGGTTTCTCTCAATAAGGGACGCCCTCTAAGGAGTCGTGAAGTTACTCAACTTCTTTCATGCTTTGTTTAAAACAATAAACTCTGATTCCATCATGAATCGGCCGATGCAAGTTTGCTTAGAGGATTTTCCAAGACCCACCTTACACATTTATTTGTGGCTTTGGTGTTCTTCATATCTGATGTCCAGTTTGCATCACTGTGTTCTTGCATAATCACTGGACATCCAGAATACCATAATCCGTAGATAATCGAATATTTCAGATATCGTCATATCCGACTTAACACCTTATACCGATCATTTTTAGAATCACGAGTGAACCTTAGTTCAACTGATCAGCTTTGTAGGCCGATACCAGGTCGGTTGTAGTGTGTAACATACATTGAACAACATGTGACCTACGCATATCGGTCCTTGTATATGGGTGCACCATGATTCCAATCAGTTATAGGATTCATATCCATTGGTGGCTTCAACGAGACTGTCAACTACCTCACAAATGAGTTTGGAATTAGACCAGTCCGTTAGATGTCTTAGAAATCTCAATTCCTAAGATGTCATCTGTGATACCCATATCTTACATATCGAGACTTTTGTTTCAATATGATTTCTACGTTCAGACTGTTGGTTTTCCAACTGTTGGCTTTCTAACTTCAGAGTCAATGTTTCTGTTGTCAGATTTATTATTTCTGTTTTACCTGAAACTTCCAGGACCAAAATGTAAATATTTCAGGGACTAAAATGAAAGTTCAGGAAGAAGCCCAACAGTCAAACAAGCCAACTCTGATCCTCTCCTTCCAACTCTCCGGTTAGGAAGGCGGCATCAACATCCATGTCACGCAAGACTGCAATGGCCCTAGATGTTAAGCTATTCACAGGGGAGCACATGTCCAAGTAGCAAAGGCCTTATACTCGTCAGTAGATTCATCTACATTGTACTCACTTTTGAGTATCCACTTTAATAACCCAAAGGTTATTTTCCCGGAGGAAGGTCAACTATTACACAAGTATGGTTCTTTATGATGGAATCTATTTCTTTCTCTGTAGCTTCTTTCCAAAGCAACGCTGCTGGAGATGACAATTCTTTGTTAATTATCCATGGTTCATTCTCAACCATACAAGCTAGAAGGCCTGGAACAAGTCTTTGTCCACTCTTTGCTCCTTCTCGGTTCAACATCTAGAATCCCTGAGTTCTGTAGATCTGAAATATTAAATTCCGGATAGTCAGCAACTTCAGAGTCCTGTAGATACGAAACGTCTAGTTTCGGACAGTCAGGAACTCGCGCATTCTTGTTAACCTTGAGCAATTACTTTTTTTCCTTCTCAAGGAAAGTTATCTTCAAAGAATTCAACATTCTTTGACACCAAGAGGCGATAAGCACTACTGTTATTTGCAGATCCAGTGGATATGCAATTTACAGTCTTAGGTCCAACTTGATCTGTTTCGGTATTCCAACCTCTACCAAGCCACCCCACAATAAAATATTTGTATGTGGGATCATTTCCATGTTTCACACGGAGGGTTATCCTTATTCTTATGCGGAGTTCTGTTGAGAATGTCATTAGCGGTAAAGATCGCCTTGCCCCACAAATTTTGGGCGTTCAGCTTTGCGTTTGGCTAACACCGTTAGACTGAGGTAAGTAAGGAGCAGTTGTTTGATAAACGATGCTTCACATTCTCCCCCTCTATCACTACGAATTCCTCAATCCGTAGGCTTAGTTGATTTTCAACTTCTTCTTTGTAGCGCTTATCCGCTTCAACAGCTTCATCTTTGCTTTTCAACAAACAAAGGATGCAGTACGTTATACCATCATCAATGAAGGTCACAAAATACTTGTATCCCCTCTATTTTGTATAAACTTCAAATCACCCATGTAGGTGTGACTAAGTTCTAGAGGAGCGGTGCTTCTTTCGCTATTCCTTTGACGGAATGGAAAAGTGATTTTGCTTCTTCGCCTACCTCACATTTATTTTGAGGGTCTATGTCGACAGAAGGCAATAATCTCAACTTCGTTAGCTTTTAAATGACTTTCTATTTAACGTGTCTTAATCTATGATGACATAGATGCACATATTACAAATATATCATTTATTTGGCTACAGACATACTGTACCATTATTAGTTATTACAGACCTGTTGGACTAGTCTCAAACCAGCGTCCCTTAAACCAAGTTTGGGACATGTATCACCTCCTTTTAGAGTGATCACATTCCCTGAAGTCCTATTGAGGACAACCTCTCCAACCCCTTCTACTTTAGAGGTGGCGTTGCTTCACACGAACAACCTCTTGCCCGTGGTTAGGGCATAACCGAATCATATGTGATCTGGATACTCTGGCCCACTCCAGTTGCTTTGGCAGACTGAGTGTCCAATTTCTTTTCTGCCTTTCCTTTGGCCTTCAAATCATTTAAGACTTGGAATTCTGGCCCGCTCCAGTCGCCCATAGGCTTTGTACGACTGAGTGTCCAATATCACCCTATCAAATGAATTCTGGCCCACTCCAGTCTCCTGTAGGCTTTGTACGACTGAGTGTCCAATATCATCCTATCAAATGAATTCTGGCCCACTCCAGTCGCCCGTAGGCTTTGTACGATTGAGTGACCAATACCATTTTATCAAATGAAGGATCTTCTATCAAATAGTGTGATAGGGTCAACGTCTTAAGATAAACCATTATCTTTTAGTCTTCTTCCCTTGAGATTGGTGCCCGGACAATTATTGGCTTTTGCTTAAGAGTGGTAACAGTTTTTGCACAGTCAGTGGATCTCTCACATTTGTATGTGCGAACATACTTTACACACTTTTAATTATTACATCCAAAAGAACAGATCTTTTACGTCGTTGTTTACAATAGTCCAATCTTTAAACGGGAGGGAAGGTGAGATTAAACTTCTTATTTTAAAGCGTAAGGAATATAAATTATTTCGGGAAAACATTTTCATAGTCCTGTAGCGCCCTATTTTGACCTGCTCGGGTCAAAGCGGAGCACGGACGTATGGGGTGATTCCTGGGTAAAAAAGGGTGAGGAGTCGCCACCTAATTATTTTTTACGGTGAATTAGGACACCTAAATATTAAAACTAAGTCTCAGTTGTAAACTCCAATTTTAAGGTCTCATAAACTAGTGAGATTCTAGGTAAGGGTTCTTTATTATCCTAAAGGGAAGGGGTTAGGCATCCTTTAAGATCCGCTAACTTATGTTATCCGGTAAAACTCAGATTAATTATTGCTAGAAAAATACATGTTTTACAAGTATAATAAATAAAAAGATGTTTGCAAATATGATGCATTTTATATAAGTAAATATGATGCATTTTATGCAAATACGTATTCGGATGACATAAAAGAAAGATACATGTAAAGTTTTTTAGAAAAACATGCATTTGTGATAATAAATTCTTTATAATGCCAAAGAAGCGAATCTTTCGAAAATCAACAAGTTGCAAAAATAATAATAATAAAAAGATAAGCTTATTTGTACAATTAATTGAAGCAAATAAAGATGACAAGAGTTGTTTTAAAAATCTTGAATAAGCGTGATTTGAGCCTAAAATAAATAAACTAGCGAAGGATTTCTAAGTTTATGAGCCTACAAATAAATATGCTAGCGACGGGTTTCAAATCTTTAACTAACCTATGAATAAATCCTAAGTTTGCCTATTCTAAGCATTTTAATAATTACATAAGTGCGATAAATAATATTACAATACAAAGCGAGATAAAAGTGAATTTAAAGAAAGAAATAAAATAAATAAACTCCGAGGAATAATTGCCTTTATTTTTTACTTTAGTCCCCGCAAGTCAAGAACAAACGGTTAGAAACAATTAAATACAAATAACTTCATATCCGTATTCAAAACAAAGGAATGTTTTGATCGCGAGGGCTCAGACTTAAATTTTGAAAAGAACATTCCAATCACGTCGTGGCTGCAAACATATGACTAATGTGGTTTATTTTTGATTGCCTCGCCTACTAAACGTGTTGGTCTCTCGGGTGAAATAGAAAAGATCACTATAATCACGTCGTGGTCGCGAATATATATAACTTGTTGGTTATTTTAGTCACCTCGCCTACTAAACATGTTGATCTCGGATAAAAGGTTTAAGTCTTCATCCTTGCCCGGTTATATTTCCGTCTTTGCAAGCTGTGTAGGCCTCAAAATCGACGGATATTTTCATCGGCGATGTAGTATCGTGTTCAAATCAAGAAATAAAATTGGAAAGCGATGGCAGAGTAAGCGAAAACGAGGCGATGGCGTAGCGTAAAAGAACAGAGGCAATTTCCAAAAGACGCGATGTTTAGTTTAAAACAAGAAGACAAGAAGACAAGAAACAAGAAATATCCGTTGCATGGATGTTTAAAACAAAGAAAGCGAAACAGAAAATAAAGTGCGGCCTCGAATTCAATTTCATCGCCGGTGTAGTATCGTGTTCAAATCAAAGAAATTAAATTGGAAACAAGAATGGCAGAGTAGCGTAAAACAAGAGGCGATAGCGATGGCGAGAAAAGAACAGAGGCAATTTCAAAAGACGCGATGTTTAGTTTAAAACAAGAAGACGAGAAACAAGAAATATCCGTTGCATGGATGTTTAAAACAAGAAATCAAAACAGAGAAACAAAATAAAGTGCGGCCTCGAATTTAATTTCATCGGCCAGTTTAGTATTTGTTCAAATCAAGAAATAATAAAGCAGAGAAACAAAAAGCGCGGCCTCAATTCAATTTCATAGGCCTAAGTGTAGTATTTGTTCAAATCAGTAAAATAATACCAAGACAAGAAACCGAAATATTGCAGCTTGTCCAAAGCGATTTTAAACCAAATTGCTTTCAAGCCGAAAAACAAAGAAGAATCGGAGTTAAAAAAATAACGCAACAAAGGCTTTGAAACACATAAGCGATGGACTTGAAAAGCAAAGATGGCCAAAGATGCATAAATGACCACAAAGTTGCCTAAAATGCCGCAATCATTTCGACCTCAAATCACTAAGAGATGCACTTTTCACCAAGGAAATGCAAAGAACCATTCTTGCAAAGATACACCATCCAAAGTGTGATTGTTTTCATTTTCAAAGTGCACAACTAATTATTTCAAAATGCAACGAAATGCTCCAAAATTTAGCATCAATCCAAATCTAAAATACAAGCTGTGGCCTCAAAATACTTCAAAAATGGCCACAAAATATACATCACCACCTTCTCGTAAGGCAATAAGCATTCCTTGTCAAGTGTAACATCTCAAAATGTAGCAATGAAGTGTAACAACCGAATAAATGTAGTAGCTTCCTTTCTGAGTATAACATTTCGAACCAAAGACCAAATGTGACAAGAATAACCAAGAATGATGCATCATCTCATAACCCCAAAATACAATAGCATAATGGCCAAAAGAAGACATCAATGAATTGGTAAAAATACAGCTTGCTTATATCCACATAAGGCTCCAAATTTCAGATAATGCATAATAGGATGGGTTCAAAATCCATCTAGCGAGCAAAGAAGCAACCATAGATGACAATAACAAGATAGCATTAAGGTACAAAACAGCCTTGTAAAGGCAACAACAATGAGCCCAAAATGCAAATAATTCATCGACTAGACTTCACTTTTTTAAAAGACAAGGAAGTAAAGGGGCTACCACCATCCATTTCCAATGCCGCAACAAGATCAAGGTTTCTAGAACCATAGGCATGGCAGTTATCGAAGAAGGCTAAGCCACACCAAGCTTGTCTTGGCTTTCAACCAAAGATATTAAGATAAGTATAAAGCTCACATATATACATTCTGAAAGTCTCAAACAAACAAAGGAAACAAGACATGAGATGGAAGGAGGATGAACACAGACTTATCATTCAAAGTCGTACAACAAAGGTGATTTTAAACATAGAGGATTCATTTAACATGAAATCCAAACTCTTCCAGTCAGATCCATACTCCGCCATGTAGAGGCGTTGATATTCATGGAATATTCAAAGTATACATGATATGCTTGGGAATATACAAGGATATACAACCTAGATATTCATCTTGTGTATGCTGAAATTTATATACTTTGTATACATTGAAACATGCCACTACATGATCATGATTGAGTTGAACATAAGAGGCGAATAAGCAATATCATAAATGAAACCATAGTTCGGACGGGTACGAAACACTAGCATAGGCCTTGTTTAATAATTGAACATACATGGCATGTGCAAGATAGCTTAGGAGAACTTTACGTGCTAATGTGGAGGAATTTTGACATTTTAAGCAAGCAAGGCAAGTATATAGCCCATTTGATAAACATGACCTAGAAATAAAAAAGGGTAACTAAACATACATGGCATTTGATATGTAGAATCACATAAGCTGGACTAAGCATTTATAGTCACATTCATGCTATGCATTAGGCATGATAACCCTTAAATAAGCAAGATAGACACATAAACACACTCGTAGGCATACAAACCTGCACTGGCTAATCCAAAGATGACATTTTTGTAGGCACATCACTGCCTAAGCTAGACTAAACATGCATGTCTTTTAGGTAAGCAACATACACTAACCACTTGGTTCCAAAAATGATTTTCTATGCTAGCACAAAAACAAACTTAAACTAAGATAAGCAAAGATATATGCATAACCAACTTAGGATAAACATGAGAGGCAAATGTAAGAGACTTTCATGGTCATAAAAAAAAATTAACAACTTAAGTGTGCAAGGCCACAGCACAAGAGTTGGCTAAACAGAGTCTTAAAGGGTCAAACATGCTTCTCAAACCAACATCATATGAGCCAAACAATCAAGAAATGGTTAAAAATAAACTGTAGTTAACACACTAATAATTGGTTAATGAACACAAGCAAGAACCATTATAACCCAGACATGCTTAATATGCTTAATAGATAACCTAATGATCTTAGGCAAAGAGCTAATTTAACAAAACATACATAATAATTAACTAGCAGCCTCAAACAATAATTGAACATGCTTAATCAACACGCAAACACATAATGTAAATTACACTAAGCTAATCACATAGAAAATCAAAGGGTTTGTGTTTACTAACCTTCTCCTGATAGCGAACCGAGGTGTTGTTTTAAATCGTCGAATCACCAAAATGTTTAGAATTCAGATTTTGGATTTTTGATCATCCATTCAATTGGTAATTCGAAAAGGATCTGCTTTTCGATGTTCGACCCGATAGTGACCCAAAATGAACCAAAAACAAGTTGGAAAGAGCAAAAATCCAAGATTTTTTAACACCACAAACCAATAATTTCGACCTATATTTTGAACCTTTAAATTGAAGAACATATGCAAGAACAAACACTCTTAAGTAGATTTTGGATTTTTGAAATCCTAATCTTCCCAATAGTGAAGAACACAAACAGTTACAAAGCAAAACCTTTAAGAAAATTTCGGACTTATAAACATAAATTTTCGGACTTAAAATCGACCCCAAAACTCTAAAAATCGACCTCAAAGACAGATTTTCTGGACCCCTAAAAATGAAGAACAAGGGGATATTTATAGGTGGATTTCCCCAAGAACGAGTTTGAAATTGAATCAAAGGTAAAGATTTTTGAATTTTGGAAGCGGATTTTAGGGGGTATGGCGTGGCGAAGTGACGGGAGGGTGTGGTGGTGTCGGGGTTTGGTGGCGGGGAGTTGGTGGTGGCGGTGGGTGAGGCGACCGGCGTGTGGGGTCGGGGCATGGGGTGTGCGTCTGGCGGCTTGAGGTTGAAGGAGCGTAGGGTTGATTTTTTTGTTTCGATTTTTGGTTTTGGGATTAAAGAGGGGAATGGTTTGAGTCGGGTGAGTGGGCCTGGCGGGTGGGCTTTGGTGGATTTGGGTATAAGGGAATGGGTTGGTTGATAAGGAAGGGGGTTGGGCCGGTCCGGTTGGGCTTGGGTGAAATTGTTTGTGGGGTTGAGTTTTGGTTAGGGAAATAAAAGATGGTTGTTGGGCTTGATTTTAAAAAATAAAAGGGGGAGTTGTGTTGTTGTAGAAATTGTTTTGGGTTAGGAGATAAAAATGGGTTATGGATTTAAAAATATATAAGAGGGGTTTAATATTAAAAAAAAATATATATGTTAAAAGATGTGAATAATTTAAAATAACATAACGATGTGATAATAAAAATATAATATTTATGAAATGTTTAATGCTTAAAAGGAAAATGCGATGCATAGAATTTTCGGATAACTTATGATTATTATAAAATGCAAATGATATAAAATATGCGAATAATAATAATAATACGAAGATACACACATATATGCCTATATTTTAAAATTATTTTAAAAGTGTCAAAATATTAAAAATTACGAATAAAATCATAAAAGATGGGACAAAATTGGGTGTCAACAGATGCCCCTCTTTGGACGGAGACGATGAAAGAGTTTTCGGCCAAAGAAGTTGACTGAGTAGCCAATTTTGTCCCGATCATCGGGACTGCATGGTAAGAAATAGAATCCCCGGGGGAAAGTGAAGTTGCAAAAAGATGGTGCACATTCAAGAAACAATGCCCCAGTGTCGACTTAGGATGACACTGGTCGCAGATGCGAGAAACTAATGGGAAGAGCGGATCGACGTTCGAAGTAGGTCGTTGACCAAATTGCCTCGGTTCGTCGTAAGAGATAGTCCCACGCTGTGATGAAGTTCCTGCAAACTAAAAACTCCTGCAAACTAAAGCTTAAGATATAATTAGTGTATAACTGCTGAGAAAATATTGTAGAGAAAATAACTTGGAAATACCCGCATTAGGAGGTGGGCGCTGTGAAATTAAAATACTCGTTATAAGGTGGGCGCTGATCAAATTAAAATTCCCTTGTTATAAGGTGGGCGCCTGACTGAAATTAAAATTCCCTTGTTATAAGGTGGGCGCCTGACTGAAATTAAAATTCCCTTGTTATAAGGTGGGCGCCTGACTGAAATTAAAATTCCCTTGTTATAAGGTGGGCGCCGATCAAATTAAAATTCCTTGTTATAAGGTGGGCGCTGAAATTAAAATTCCCTTGTTATAAGGTGGGCGCGATCAAATTAAAATTCTTGTTATAAGGTGGGCGATCAAATTAAAATTCCCTTGTTATAAGGTGGGCCGATCAAATTAAAATTCCCTTGTTATAAGGTGGGCTGATTGAAATTAAAATTCCTTGTTATAAGGTGGCGCTCAAATTAAAATTCCTTGTTATAAGGTGGCGCCGAAATTAAAATTCCCTTGTTATAAGGTGGGCGCTCAAATTAAAATTCCCTTGTTATAAGGTGGCGCGATCAAATTAAAATTCCCTTGTTATAAGGTGGGCGCTGGCCGAAATTAAAATTCCCTTGTTATAAGGTGGCGCCGATCAAATTAAAATACCCGTATTATGAGGTGGGCGCTGATCAAATTAAAATACCCGTATTATGAGGTGGGCGCCGAAATGACGCCGTCGTTGGATCGACGTGTTGTGTTGAAGACGTCGTTGTAATGTTGTTGACGCCGCCATTGTATAGACTTTGTCGTTGTATAGACGCTGATGATGTCGCCGTTGCATAGACGTTGATGATGTCGCCGTTGTATAGACTTTCTTTGATGTCGTCGTTGTATAGACGTTGATGATGTTGTCGTTGCATAAACGTTGATGTTGTTGTTGTTGTAAATAATAGTTGTCGTCTTCCGTAACGTCAATGACGCGTTGTTGTAATCTTTGTAAAGATAGTTGATGTCAAAGTCAATGACGCTGTTGTAATCAAAGATAGGCTCGTTGAAAGACGTTATTGTAATGTTGTTGACGCCGTTGTAATCTTTGTAAAGATATTTGTTGTCTTTGCAGAACGCCGTGTTGTTGTAATGTTGTCCGGTTGTAAGAGATGTAAGTGACGTCCTTGCCGTGTAATAGGGTTCCACGTTGTCAATCTTTGCCGATCCAAACTCATGTGGTGTGAATAGAAATGTCGTCCTGGCACGGGCGATAATGTGTGCGACGTCTTTGCCGTCGGGTTTGCCGTGGTTGTCGTTCCTTGTGATTTGAAATAACATCTTTGGCGCAGACATAATAGTCGGGACCTCAGAGGTCAAGATGATGTCTTCGTATAAATGCAAAACAGAACGTAATCCTTGTAGTGAGTTGCGGTCAAATTCTTTGGGGAATTGATCATAAGTGATGTGGTTTCCCGCTTTTTCGACCTGAAGAACTTGTACTCAAAGAAAATTTGTGAGTTTGGGGAGGCGGTTGATTCGCGTTGACTTTATAGCTTTGGCTCTTGATAGTCGTGCATGTCCCGATTCGGACTGTAACCCTGCCTGGTTCTCACCCTGGCTAACCGTTAATGAAAACATTTGTTGAAAATAATTTATTTATAAGAAAGTATGCTTATCATTAAAAAGTTCTTGTCGAACTCTAATGAGAATATTTGTTGAAAATAAATTGCTTATAAGAAAGTATGCATATATGTAAATGTCTGTCGAGTAGTGACATGCGGTGAAACAGAGCAAACGTCTTATCCAAAATCCTCTTAGGCTGAAGACTTAGTTTGCCGATGCTTTTCCATGTTTATCGGCGTCCTCTGGTAGTGATCCCTTAAAAATGCCCCAGTTTCCGATATGTGAGAATGACGATCTTTTGAACGGACAAACGAGTCTTGTGTAGATTGCTTGCCTGTCCTATCAGGGTGATCAGATGGGTGCATTTTGTCCTTTGTGAGATAAAGGAGAAAATATTTCCTAATGGTGGGACCGAAGCCGATTTAGGCCGCCTACGTATCCCCATGAGGGAATCAGGTCATAACGTAGTTCAGGTAAGCAAAGGAGATTGTAAGGTTTTTTCTAAAGATGGGACCGAAGCCGATGTGGCTGCCTACGTATCCCGCCGAGGGAATCAGGTCATAACGTAGTTCAGGTAAGCAAAGGAGATTGTAAGGTTTTTTTTTTTTTTTTTAGTGGGACCGAAGCCGATGTGGCCGCCTACGTATCCCGCCGAGGGAATCAGGTCATAACGTAGTTCAGGTTACAAGTAAAAGGGAACTGTAAGGGTTTTTCTAAAAGTGGGACCGAAGCCGATGTGGCCGCCTACGTATCCCGCCGAGGGAATCAGGTCATGACGTAGTTCAGGTTACAAAGAAAGGGGAACTGTAAGGATTTTCTAAAAGTGGGACCGAAGCCGATGTGGCCGCCTACGTATCCCGCCGAGGGAATCAGGTCATGACGTAGTTCAGGTTACAAAGAAATGTGATTTGGGAAATTTGTGATCTAAAGAAACGGAACCCTACATGGGTTCCTTTGCGTATCCCGCCTGGGAGCGCAATTTTTACAACATAAGAAATGCATTACATAGAGAATAACTAATCTTAGATATGGTATCTCTTCACTGCATCTGCATTGATGGTTTTTGGCCATTCTATTCTGATAAAGTTGCCCTGACAATCGCCCATCTGCTTTCATCAATCAGTCTTAGTAAATGATTCTCAGATTCACTTGGTTGCGAAAGAAATAGCATTGCCCCGGAGAAATCCTGATCGTAATGTGGTAGCCCAAGAGTACCAATGGCAAACGTCCGCCAATGCTTTTAACTATCAACCATCTTGATGTTTCATCCAAATCGGCTTTGACTTATTCCAAAAACGCCTCAATTCTTCCGGTTGTGATTCTCCCTTATATTCTACGAAGCCTTGCTTGTTTGGGACCTTGTTTGCTTGTTTCATTATATGTCATATACCACGACAAATTAGTTTGCATGATGAAAAAGAAAAGAGAATTATTGAACAAAACATATTTTAATAGCAAAAGCAATGCAGATTTGTCATTTTAAGCTTTCAAAGGTAGAGGCAAAACACATTAAATGCATATATGTGATTCAGCCTCAATCTGAATCGCATTGTTTCATTAAATATTAATACAATTTGGATAGGCATGATTGAGAAATAACAGATGGGGTGCTCCGCCAGTTTTAGTCAACACGAATCAACTTTTGGGGAAATAAATAAGGCAAAAATGAATCTCCTGAAAAATGAAGAAAACCAAATTAGTATAAGGTGAGTAATTATTGATTCAAATAATATACACATAGTGGAAAGCAGTAGAAAATAACAAAATGATTGTAAGACAATTAAATGCGCATCCTAATATGCATGGGGCCTCCCTTATGCCGGAGGTGGGCCTAAACGCCAGATATGCGGGATTACGACAGATTTGATCCAAGCAGCTAAACTGCAATGCTTTGTCGGAAATGAGACAAAATGAATGTACATTTTCCAATTTCAAAGATGTCATGATTAGTCTTGGATTAGTCTATCCTTATCACGCTACACATAATATGATGATTGGTCGTTGGGTTGTGAGACCCGTAGACATCTTTGGCGGATTTCTTAATTGTGGAGTCGATACCAAGGATCGACTCCACCTAAGGTGTGTATGCATGCATGACTTAAAATAAAGGGTAGTATAGCTCTATCTTATATTTTCTAAGATTTGGTCGACTAGACACAAGGTTCCCGAGCGGACTACTGAGTGAGAAGGCTACGCGCCACCGATGGTCCGGCCACTCCGCGCATACGCCAACTCCCCTAAATTTTGGTAGATTGAAAGAAATTTGCGGGTGCGTAAAACACACCTCGCGTGTAGTGTGTGATAGTGTCAATTTTCCAGAGTGGAAGAAATATGAACGAAATGCCAATTTATGATAAGCAATAAAAATATAGAAATTAAAACAGTTATGCATGCAAAAAATTTCATAAAGGAAACAAATCAAAGCATTACATCAAACAAAGAGTGAAAGTAAAGCACAAATAATAATTAACCTGAATTTGCTATGGTTAAGAACCTGAAACTCCCCAGTGGAGTCGCCATGCTGTAGCGCCCTATTTTGACCTGCTCGGGTCAAAGCGGAGCACGGACGTATGGGGTGATTCCTGGGTAAAAAAGGGTGAGGAGTCGCCACCTAATTATTTTTTACGGTTAATTAGGACACCTAAATATTAAAACTAAGTCTTTGCAGTTGTAAACTCCAATTTTAAGGTCTGCGAAACTAGTGAGATTCTAGGTAAGGGTTCTTTATTATCCTAAAGGGAAGGGGTTAGGCATCCTTTAAGATCCGCTAACTTGCGGTTATCCGGTAAAACTAAGATTAATTATTGCTAGAAAAATACATGTTTTACAAGTATAATAAATAAAAAGATGTTTGCAAATATGATGCATTTTATATAAGTAAATATGATGCATTTTATGCAAATACGTATTCGGATGACATAAAAGAAAGATACATGTAAAGTTTTTTAGAAAAACATGCATTTGTGACAATAAATTCTTTATAATGCCAAAGAAGCGAATCTTTCGAAAATCAACAAGTTGCAAAAAAAATAATAATAAAAAGATAAGCTTATTTGTACAATTAATTGAAGCAAATAAAGATGACAAGAGTTGTTTTAAAAATCTTGAATAAGCGTGACGAGCCTAAAATAAATAAACTAGCGAAGGATTTCTAAGTTTGCGAGCCTACAAATAAATATGCTAGCGACGGATTTCAAATCTTTAACTAACCTATGAATAAATCCTAAGTTTGCATATTCTAAGCATTTTAATAATTACATAAGTGCGATAAATAATATTACAATACAAAGCGAGATAAAAGCTGAATTTAAAGAAAGAAATAAAATAAATAAACTCCGAGGAATAATTGCCTTTATTTTTTACTTTAGTCCCTGCAAGCTGTCAAGAACAAACGGTTAGAAACAATTAAATACAAATAACTTCATATCCGTATTCAAAACAGTGAATGTTTTGATCGCGGAGGGCTCAGACTTAAATTTTGAAAAGAACATTCCAATCACGTCGTGGCTGCAAACATATGACTAATGTGGTTTATTTTTGATTGCCTCGCCTACTAAACGTGTTGGTCTCTCGGGTGAAATAGAAAAGATCACTATAATCACGTCGTGGTCGCGAATATATATAACTTGTTGGTTATTTTAGTCACCTCGCCTACTAAACATGTTGATCTCTGATAAAAGGTTTAAGTCTTCATCCTTGCCCGTGGTTATATTTCCGCCTTTGCAATCGTAGGCCTCAAAATCGACGGATATTTTCATCGGCAGTGTAGTATCGTGTTCAAATCAAGAAAATAAAATTGGAAACAAGAAGCAGAGTAAGCAGAAAACAGAGAGGCGAAGCGAAGCGTAAAAAGAACAGAGGCAATTTCCGAAAAAGACGCGATGTTTAGTTTAAAACAAGAAGACAAGAAACAAGAAATATCCGCTGCATGGATGTTTAAAACAAGAACTGAAAAACAGAGAAACGAAAATAAAGTGCGGCCTCAATTCAATTTCATCGGCGATGTAGTATCGTGTTCAAATCAAGAAATTAAATTGGAAACGAAGGCAGAGTAGCGAAAAACAGAGAGGCGAAAGAAGCGTAAAAGAACGAGGCAATTTCCTAAAAGACGCGATGTTTAGTTTAAAACAAAGAAGACAAGAAACAAGAAATATCCGTTGCATGGATGTTTAAAACAAGAAACTGAAACAGAGAAACAAAATAAAGTGCGCCTCGAATTTAATTTCATCGGCCGCTTTAGTATTTGTTCAAATCAAGAAATAATAAAACAGAGAAACAAAGCGCGGCCTCAATTCAATTTCATAGGCCTAAGTGTAGTATTTGTTCAAATCAGTAAAATAATACCAAGACAAGAAACCGAAATATTGCAGCTTGTCCAGCAAGTGTAAACCAAATTGCTTTCAAGCCGAGAAAACAAAGAAGAATCGGGTTAAAAATAACGCAACAAAGGCTTTGAAACACATAAGCAAGGACTTGAAAAGCAAAGTGGCCAAAGATGCAAAGAAGAATGACCACAAAGTTGCCTAAAATGCCGCAATCATTTCGACCTCAACCGCTTCAAGAGATGCACTTTTCACCAAGGAAATGCAAAGAACCATTCTTGCAAAGATACACCATCCAAAGTGCGCAGCTTGTTTTCATTTTCAAAGTGCACAACTAATTATTTCAAAATGCAACTAAATGCTCCAAAATTTAGCATCAATCCAAATTTCTAAAATACGACGTGGCCTCAAAATACTTAAAAATGGCCACAAAATATACATCACCACCCTTCTCGTAAGGCAATAAGCATTCCTTGTCAAGTGTAACATCTCAAAATGTAGCAATGAAGTGTAACAACCGAATAAATGTAGTAGCTTCCTTTCGAGTATAACATTTCGAACCACCAAATGTGACAAGAATAACCAAGAATGATGCATCATCTCATAACCCCAAAATACAATAGCATAATGGCCAAAAGAAGACATCAATGAATTGGTAAAAATACAGCAGCTTGCTTATATCCACATAAGGCTCCAAATTTCGTATAATGCATAATAGGATGGGTTCAAAATCCATCTAGCGAGCAAAGAAGCAACCATAGATGACAATAACAAGATAGCATTAAGGTACAAAACTTGTAAAGGCAACAACAATGAGCCCAAATGCAGCAAAATAATTCATCGACTAGACTTCACTTTTTAAAAGACAAGGAAGTAAAGGGCTACCACCATCCATTTCCAATGCCGCAACAAGATCAAAAGGTTTCTAGAACCATAGGCATGGCAGTTATCGAAGGCTAAGCCACACCCGAAGCTTGTCTTGGCTTTCAACCAAAGATATTAAGATAAGTATAAAGCTCACATATATACATTCCAAAGTCTCAAACAAAGACAGAAACAAAACATGAGATGGAAGGACGGTGAACACAGACTTATCATTCAAACTCAGAGAACAGTGGGTGATTTTAAACATAGAGGATTCATATAACATGAAATACAAACTCTTCCAAATGATACATACTCCGCCATGTAGTGTAGGCGTTGATATTCATGGAATATTCAAAGTATACATGATATGCTTGGGAATATACAAGGATATACAACCTAGATATTCATCTTGTGTATGCTGAAATTTATATACTTTGTATACATTGAAACATGCCACTACATGATCATGATTGAGTTGAACATAAGAGGCGAATAAGCAATATCATAAATGAAACCAGCTAGTTCTGGACGGTACTAAACACTAGCATAGGCCTTGTTTAATAATTGAACATACATGGCATGTGCAAGATAGCTTAGGAGAACTTTACGTGCTAATGTGGAGGAATTTTGACATTTTAAGCAAGCAAGGCAAGTATATAGCCCATTTGATAAACATGCGGACCTAGAAATAAAAAGGGTAACTAAACATACATGGCATTTGATATGTAGAATCACATTGGACTAAGCATTTATAGTCACATTCATGCTATGCATTAGGCATGATAACCCTTAAATAAGCAAGATAGACACATAAACACACTCGTAGGCATACAACCACGTAATTGGCTAATCCAAAGATGACATTTTTTGTAGGCACATCACTGCCTAAGCTAGACTAAACATGCATGTCTTTTTAGGTAAGCAACATACACTAACCACTTGGTTCCAAAATGATTTTTATGCTAGCACAAAAACAAACTTAAACTAAGATAATCAAAGATATATGCATAACCAACTTAGGATAAACATGAGAGGCAAACAGAAGAGACTTTCATGGTCATAAAAAAATTAACAACTTAATGTGCAAGGCCACAGCATAAGGGTTGGCTAAACAGAGTCTTAAAGGGGTCAAACATGCTTCTCAAACCAACATCATATGAGCCAAACAATCAAGAAATGGTTAAAAATAAATCAGAGTTAACACACTAATAATTGGTTAATGAACACAAGCAAGAACCATTATAACTGCATGCTTAATATGCTTAATAGATAACCTAATGATCTTAGGCGTAGCTAATTTAACAAAACATACATAATAATTAACTAGCGCCTCAAACAATAATTGAACATGCTTAATCAACACGCAAACACATAATGTAAATTACACTAAGCTAATCACATAGAAAATCAAAGTGGGTTTGTGTTTACTAACCTTCTCCTGATAGCGAACCGAGGTGTTGTTTTAAATCGTCGAATCACCGAAAATGTTTAGAATTCAGATTTTGGATTTTTGATCATCCACCTCAATTGGTAATTCAAAAGGATACTGTTTCGATGTTCGACCCACCCGGTAGTGACCCAAACAGAACCAAAAAGCTTGAAAGAGCAAAAATCCAAGATTTTTTAACACCACAAACCAATAATTTCGACCTATATTTTGAACCTTTAAATTGAAGAACATATGCAAGAACAAACACTCTTAAGTAGATTTCGATTTTTGAAATCCGGAATCTTCCCAATAGTGAAGAACACAAACAGACATAAAGCAAAACCTTTAAGAAAATTTCTGACTTATAAACATAAATTTTAGGACTTAAAATCGACCCCAAAACTCTAAAAATCGACCTCAAAGACAGATTTTCTGGACCCCCTAAAAATGAAGAACAAGGGGATATTTATAGGTGGATTTCCCCAAGAACGAGTTTGAAATTCAATCAAAGGTAAAGATTTTTGAATTTTGGAAGCGGATTTTAGGGGGTATGGGCGTGACGGAGTGGAGGGTGTGGTGGTGTCGTGGTTTGGTGGCGGAGTTGGTGGTGGCAAGGGTGAGGCGACCGGTGGGGTCGGGGGCATGGGGTGTGCGTCGGCTTGAGGTTGAAGGAGCGTAGGGTTGATTTTTTTGTTTCGATTTTTTGGTTTGGGGGGATTAAAAGAGGGGGAATGGGTTTGGGGCGACTGTCGGGTGAGTGGGCCTGGCGGGTGGGCTTTGTGGATTTGGGTATAAGGGAACGGGTTGGTTGATAAGGAAGGGGTTGGGTCAGTCCGGTTGGGCTTGGGTGAAATTGTTTTGGGGTTGAGTTTTGGTTAGGGAAATAAAAGATGGTTGTTGGGCTTCGATTTTGGGTCAATTTGAAAAATAAAAGGGGGAGTTGTGTTGTTGTAGAAATTGTTTTGGGTTAGGAGATAAAAATGGGTTATGGATTTAAAAATATATAAGAGGGGTTTAATATTAAAAAAAATATATATATGTTAAAAGATGTGAATTATTTAAAATAACATAACGATGTGATAATAAAAATATAATATTTACGAAATGTTTAATGCTTAAAAAAAGGAAAATGCGATGCATAGAATTTTCGGATAACTTATGATTATTATAAAATGCAAATGATATAAAATATGCGAATAATAATAATAATACGAAGATACACACATATATGCCTATATTTTAAAATTATTTTAAAAGTGTCAAAATATTAAAAATTACGAATAAAATCATAAAAGATGGGACAAAATTGGGTGTCAACAAGTCCTCCTTACTTTAAGCCATTTTTAATCAGACATCATTTAATCTTATTCTTGACAAGGAAGAAAAATTACTTATCCCAATTTCGGATTCTGGCCCACTTCAGTCACTTCGTCGGACGGAGTGTCAATTTCCTCCTTACCATAATTCGGATCCTTTGTCTGGGACATATATAAGCCTTCTGCTACAAGATAGAACTACATATTCAGTCTTCTCCTCTTGTCCCAGTTGACATCCTCAGCCTCTCGTGGGCGCTTGTTCCCACCACTCTCGGGTGCGGTGACACCATAAACACCTTGACCTTCAACATCATAATCAACACTGTCTTCTACCAGAAAACCACAATCATAACCAGATTTGGTCACACAACTGTTGACCGACATCTTTCGAACACTATTACAATCTTGTCTTAAAGTTGTTGGATATAATTGCAGTACGGGAAGTAAATAAATATTACAAGTGTTCGAAATGATGAACAAACAATCAAAATTGAGAACTGCCGCAAGCTTGTTGAGTCTTGAATCTTGATAACCTGAAATCAAGAAACACTAAATCTGGATTGTTACAACTGTGGCTGAGTCGAGAGATGACTCTCTGTCTTTAAGACAAGATTGCCCCGTATATATGTTTTTACGTTTGCGGGCAATAGTCTCCCAAGATAAAACAACAACTAATCAACACTATAAGGCAAATAGGTTGATTCTGACGAAGAAAACGAACACGAAACGAGTTGCTGAATTACCATTTAACTTCTTCCGGTAACTGTAACATGCTCTGATGTCTTGTTTCCCATTTTATCTGCAGATTCAAAAGCATGTGGAAATGGCGGAAGTGAATGTTCTCATACGATGGGGGTTCTTCGTGTGAGTTTAGGTTGCTTTGTATCCTTTTTCTTAAAAGTGATAACGACTTCTCTCCAATTAATAAACAAAATACTATGCCTATGTTGCCAGAATATAGTCTGATTACTCACTTTGGGATATCTTTAATGTGATTTAAAACCATTTTCAGGAAGTCTTTTAATACATTTGATTTAATGGTACCGTCTTCGTTTGACAAATAATGAGAAATCTTATTTTGCATCCTTGACATACATTATTATATTTTCTTTTTGGTAATGTTTCTTACGACATGTTTCACGAGCAAGTTGTATGAAGTTCGCAACGTATGGCATTCTTTGCCAGTAGCATAAGCAAGACTTCTATTGCTACTTGCTAGATAATAATAATATAAAGTGAATTATCTAGTAACTTGCAAAAAAGAAGAAATGGTAGCTAAAAATCACATAAGTGAGAACTAAGATGGATTAGGTTTTACAAGTGGGCTACTATATCATTATCTCCTCTGTAATGGACCAGTCTATAACTAATAGCACTAGCTTTTTGCTAATAATTTTGCC
This sequence comes from Anisodus acutangulus, assembly GCA_029783415.1. Lineage (NCBI taxonomy): Eukaryota > Viridiplantae > Streptophyta > Magnoliopsida > Solanales > Solanaceae > Anisodus > Anisodus acutangulus. The sequence continues at coordinate 2,837,428 of CM056509.1, forward strand.
TTTCCGTTGCATATAAAATGGATTTGAGTTTTCTATATCGATAGTGTAAAGAACTTTTATATTATCAATATGTTCAAATTATCAGATTTTAACACGTTATTACTTTATTTTTCAAATTTCCGTATCTGATTTGTGAAGAGTTAAAGAGTTACCCGTTGTTGTAAGTCAACTTAATCTAATGATATAAAAAATCTATACAATGTCATTGCACATATATAGTTACATATTTTTATTACACTACGAATATTTTTTCCAAATAATCTTATATATTATTTTCATAGATACACATTTAAGACCTTCCTGTTTAAATATATAAAGTATTAACAAAACTTTGTAAGGTTCTGTTGTACTTGCCACACTAAGGGAACTCCAACAGCACCATCTTTGAGTCTCACAACAAATTCACCGTTTTCCCATTACATACACATCTCTATATAAACGACCAATCTTGTGCTCATTTTCATAACTCAATTTACAACACAAAAACATCTCAATCCAAAACCCCACAAGCAAAAAGAAGCAAAATCTCAAAATGTTCATCAAATTTGCAATTCTATTTGTACTTATATCTATCAAATTTGCACCCATTGTAGGTGCAATAGATCATGTAACACCACAAGAACCAATTCTTGAATTGTACATGCACGATATTCTTGGAGGAAGTAATCCAACCGCTCGGCCAATAACTGGTTTACTAGGCAACATTTATAGTGGACAAGTTCCATTTGCTAGACCACTTGGTTTTCAACCTCCAAAAGATGGTGTTGCAATTCCAAATGCTAATGGTGCAATGCCAACATTCAATATCAATGGTGTTCCATTAGGGACAGGGCTAGCAGGCACAACATTTGCTGGAGGAAATAACAATAATGGACAGACTGTGAATATCCAATTAGGCCCCGATGGCTTAGGGCTCGGGTTTGGGACGATCACAGTTATCGATGATTACCTGACTTCATCTCCTGAATTAGGTACTGCAGACACGTAATTCTTAAACCTCCAAAATATGTTTTTTTTTTCTAATTTAGTACGATTCTTGAACTTTAGACCTGGACCTTCAAAAGTAGTTAGATTGAATTTTTCCTTACAAAATTTAACCCAATAGGTTGACGGGGACAAAACTTAAATAGCTAAATTTTTCGTAGGTTGTCTCTTTTAGAAATATTTGCTTTATAACTCTCTTTTCATTTCTCTTATAATTTATAGACCTTTTAGACCACGGTCCAAAAAACCATTTTGAGCAAGCTGAAAATCTCATGAAAAAACATTAGCTGATGGTCTAAAATTTTGTAGACGTTGGACGACTGTCTAATGTTTTATCAGTCCAATGGGTTATATTTGCATAATTTTTAGAAAATAGGTATAAAATCTAAATTGTGACCTAAAAAGGGAATTTGCGAAAATCCTACCTTATATAGTGGCATAAAAAAGACATTTGTGCAAAATTCCCTTTGGTCTTTAGGACACAAATATTGAGTGAGTTTTTACATTTTTTTTTACAGGTACACAAAATCTTGGAAAAGCACAAGGAGTATATGTTGCAAGTTCAGCAGATGGAAGTACTCAAATGATGGCATTTACAGCTATGTTTGAAGGAGGTGAATATGGTGATAGTCTTAATTTTTTTGGAGTTTATAGAATTGGAAGTACAATGTCAAGGATTTCAGTAACCGGAGGAACTGGTAAATTTAAAAATGCATGTGGATTTGCTGAAATTCGTGCACTTATACCAGCTGGTCAACATGTTACTGATGGTGCAGAAACATTGTTGAGGATCATTGTTCATCTTACTTACTGAAAGTTCTTAATTTTATTATATATATCATTTAAAAAAATGTAAGAGATTGTGGATTGTTTTTGTGTGATGATTATTAATATCAGCTTTGAATTTGTGTTACACGTCTCTTCATATTTACTGACAATTCTTGAGTTCATCTTTCCCTAATTCTACTTCTACTACTAGCTATGTTGCTCGGACATTCCTAATATGTTGTCGCACAAGTGTCTAATTCTCCAAAAATACACTGGTTTTGGAGGATACAAGACACACCTGTCGCCATTTTTGAAGAATTCGAGCAACATAGACGATTACCACTGCTACATTAATATGGACAGAGCCCTGAAGTTAAAAAGATTGTGCTGAGGCAAGATAAGGGCATGGTAAGATACAATTAAGAACCCTTTCAGTTATAAAATATGCATAGAGCATTAACAATATGACAGGAACATGCTTTACAATTTCGTCGCTTACAACCAAATTTTCCTGTTAAAAAGATCTCTCTTCTTCTTCTTCATTCTCAAGAGGAATGCATCAACAAAACTGCCCTTCCATATAGATCGTCGTCGCATGAACTAATTTCACAAGCAGATCATCTTTCGCTTAGATAGGTAAGAAACTCGAAGCTATTGAAGATATAAGTATTTGCAGGAAACCACCAAGGATACTGTTATACACATGGAGGGAGGCGAAAAAATGTGCAGACTTTCTTGTAAATGAAGTCCACAAACTTTTTAATGTATTTGATGTCAAAGACAATTCATGATATGATAAAACAGAAATGAAACATGACAAAACATCAATAGAATCATCAAATGTAACACAAGAAGAATACACAAGTACTAGCATTTTTTACCATTCATGCAGCTAGTACCACCATATCAGCTCGGGTGTATTATCAGTACTGTCAAGATCAGGCGAAACGAGGCTCTCAGCATAAACAGTTGCTGCGCCAACACCTTTATTTTCCATGTCATGAATCTCCACGTGTTTGTACTCATCATTCCTCCCGTCATACACCATAACACGCGATCCATCATGTAGCAACACTTCTCCATTGTCTGTTACACACAACAGTGAAATACAAGGTCCTATTCCCGCTGTATAAGGAAGGGAAATCGATTTAGTCCAAGACCCTTTCGCGTTATATTCCTTCATTACCCACACATCCAACTTAACTTTGTAATAGTCACAAAATAAAGAAATACAATCCCCTAATTTCCCTAACGCCCAATTCAAAATCCCAGGTTCAAAATCACTTGAATCTCCTAATGGCCTTGAAGTGGAACCATTAAACTTACCAGGATCATAATTAGGCAATGATAAATTCCCAAATTGCTCATTTTCCAAATTAAGTGAAACTATATCCCAAAAAATATTACTAAGTCCATCACTATGTGCCACTGCCCAATGAAGAGATCCATTCACAAACACACCAGAATCAGGAGAAAATAGTGCATCACTATATTTTTTCATCCTTCTCCAAGAATTAGCCTTCAAACTATAAATCTTGATATTTGCACCATACACATAGTGAATACCATAAATCCCATTAATTTCAACGACTTTGTAATCATCATTAGACTCATCATAACCAAATCCATAAGTAACATCACATCTTGAATACTCAACACCAGAAAAAGACAAATTCTTGGTTTTTCTAGTAGATGGATTCCACAAAAACAAGTTAGTATTGTACATGCCAATGCAAATCAAGAACAGACCATTACAGAAACTAACACCAGCTATTATATTAGATGGATTCCAAGGGAAACTTAGCTCATTGACGCAAGAAATGGATTTTGCATGCAATGCAGAATAAAGGGGCACGAATATAGAGTATGAGGAAGATACATGGAGAGTAAAAGGAGTTTTTTGTGTGTGAATTTGTTGTTTCTTGATGATATTTTTAAATGGGAGTTAGCAAAATGAGAACTTGAAATTAAAGAAAGCCATGATTTTGAAACACATTTGAACTTGATGAGTGATTTGACTGGTAATCTTGAAAGTATCTCTATGATGATATCTAGTGGAAATTTTGGAGACATGAATGGCTTTGGGATTTGTAGAATGCTCTAAAGTTGACTCACAAAATGAAAATGCTTAACTTGCCATCAAAGTTCTCCTTTTCAATGTTCCAATGGTCAACTCTTATAGGAGTATTTGATTCCCACTCTTTAGGCATATTCTTGTGATCTGTTGTTATTCTAAATCTCACCACCCAAGTTTAGAACTTTATACTCCCTCCGGTTCAAAAAAATTGTCCACTTAGCCATTTGCACGCCCTTTAAAAAAATTATTAACTCCTAAAAAAATAGTTAATTTGACTAAACTATCCATAATTAAATAGGTATTGTGGATTTGGTCATTGAACACTTAATAAGGGCAAATCTAGAAAAATAAGGTTAATTCTTTCTTAATTTGATAAGTGGACACTCTTTTTGAACCAAAAGAAAAAGGCTAAGGGTGTATTCGGTATGGAGGAAAATATTTTTCACGGAAAATGAGTTCTCGAAAAACAAGTGCATTTCTACTTATTTTCTCATGTTCGTTTGGTTAGTGAAAATTAAGTGAATTTCTTACTTATTTTCTTATTTCCATTGGTTAGTAGAAAATATTTATGAGAAAATACTCACCCAAGCCCATCCAACACACCATCCCACCACCCACACTCCATCACCAACCCCACTCACAACCCACCCCAAGCACCCACCTTCCACCACCCACCCACCCCACCCACCACCAAATCAAATCTCATCCCATCACCCTCGAACGCACACCACCACACCAAACCCTACCCCACATCACCGTTCCACTTAATCCCCCACCCACCCCTATCCTAATTTTTTATTTCATATATTTTATTTTATAAAAATAAGAAATTCTTATCCTCCCCCCTAAACAACAACCCACACACACCAAATTTAAACACGCAAAATTTTATTTCTTATAAATTTTTTATAAAAGTAAAATAAAATATATGAATTCGAAAATTCGGGAGGGGATAGGGAGTGCGGGGTAGAGGGGGTGGGGGGTTCGCAAAGGGAGTTGGGCGGAGTGGTGTAAAAAACCCAAAAAATTATTAGAAATTTTAACTTTTTTTGGGGTGGGTGGGGGTGCATAGGATGGTCGGGTGATTGGGTGATGGTGGGTTAGTTGGTTGAATGTAACTTGGAGATTTGTTTTCACAACTTCCGTTAGGGAAGTCATTTTTCTTATTTTTGAGTATCTTGCTTTCCTAAAGAAAATATTATTCAAAATTTTTGACCAAACGAACATGAGAAAATTAGAAAATATTTTTCAGAAAATATTTTCCTTCATACCGAACACATCCTAAGTGGACATTCTTTTTAAACGGAAGGGGTGCTAACTAATTTCCCCTTTGTTTGTTTTGCAAGTTATAGTTCTTTCAATTTTTCTTTTTCCCAATCACTAACTAGGAGTCTAATGAAAAGTTCATATCTTGGGATAATTACAGTTTATTTGTATATGATCATTATATTTATACCAAACTCAATGAATATATAATACATGTTATTATATATATCTGATCACTAAATTTTAGTTAATTAATTCATAGTCTAGCGTTAATTTTTTTTATATATAAAAGACATTTCACTGATAAGGATAAAATAGAGCAGTAATTAGTCTGTCATCCTTAATTTAATCTCTCGTCGCATTCGAGCTGACCCTTGTTAGATAGATATTAGAATTTTCGGCACAAATTTAAATTTAATCAGATCCAATACAAATAATCGAATCTGAATGGAAAATTAAAAACAACATTTATAAATACGTGGATATTCTTTAAATACGCCCATTCACTTCCTAATTTTGAACAAGTAAAGAATCAAATCAACCATCAAATTATTAGACCATAGAGTAGATTCACTTGTTACTGCCAAAACCAAACAAAATAACCAAAACCAATATACTAACACTCTCACGTATAACCAAATTCCCACTTCAAGAATCTGTAAATCACAACAAAATGCACCACCACCCTCCAGCACCATCCACAACCAGAACCACCCTCACCAAAATCTCAACACCTTGTATCATTCTTGCCACCACTATCTTCTCACTTCTCCTTATTCTTTCCTTCTCCTTCACTTCTTCCCCCTCACCCCCCCCCCCCCCCTCCCTTTTCCCTAATCACCAACCCCGTCGTCTCCTCTTTCATCACAACCCCACCAACCCAAATGACCAAAATACCCTCCTACCCACCCAACTCTTCCATTGCTTACCTCATCTCTGGATCCACTAAAGACACTGCAAGAATCATCTGTTTGCTCTTTGCAGTGTACCATCCAAGAAACCTATACCTTCTTCATCTTGATAAAAAAGCTTCTCAATATGAAAGGGACAATCTTGCACTGTATGTTCAATCTGTGCCACTTTTTAAAGCTGCCCAGAATGTAAATTTTATTGGTAAAGCTGATTTTGTGTACCCAATTGGAGCTTCTGCTTTGTCTGCTACCCTTCACGGAGCTTCCATTCTTCTGAGGGTTTCTGCTCATTGGGATTGGTTTATAAATGTCAATGCTGCTGATTATCCACTTGTTACTCAAGATGGTATGAATTATGTCTAAAGATTTAATCTTTTTTGGAGGAATTATGTAGAAAGATTTAATCTTTTTTGAGGAATTATGTATAAAGATTTAATCTTTTTTTGAATAAGTATGTGTAAAGATTGAATGTTTTTGGTATTTGGTAAAAGAGCAGCCCGCTGCACATAGCATCCCGTGTTAACAAGGTCCGGGTAAGGGCCGCACCCCAAGGGGTGTGATGTAGACAACCTACCCTAATGCAAGCATTAGTGGTTGCTTACACAGCTGAACCCGTGACCTATAGATCACACGGAGACAACTTTACCGTTGCTTCAAGGCTCCCCTTCAAATATTTGTAGGTCCCTTTTGGCATTTGGTATCTTTACTAATTGGATGATCTCTGTAAACTGTTTGTTAGTGTCTGCTGATTATCCAGTTGTTAGTCAAGACTCTATATGCATATTGGATAATGTTAAAGATGTGTTCTTTTTAGTGTTTGTCGAGTAACTGGAGTCTACTTCTGTTGAACTTTTTGTTTATGTAGGAAGTGATTCTTTTTGATGGAGTTAGGATCCTAGTTATATTTTGCTAAAGATGGTATGAATTATGTATAAATATTTTATCTTTTTTGAGAAAGTATGTGTGAAGATTTATTCTTTTCGGTATTTTTACTGGATTTAGTGTCTGCTGATTATCTAATTGTTATTCAAGACTCTATATGCATAATGGATAATGTTAAAGATCTGTCCTTTTTAGTGTTTGTTGAGTAACTGGAGTATGCTTCTATTGAATTTTTAGTTTATGTAGGAACTGAATTTTAGTGGGTTTAGGATCCTAATTATATTTTTCTAAAGATGGAATGTTTGTACTTTGTGGTATGTTCATTTATTTGACAGTCAGTACACTTTGTGGTAAGGAGTTATCCATCATCATACAAGTATCTTCATGTAATGCAGTGTGGTTCTAGCCTCTAGGAGAATTTGTTTTGCATAATCACTGCCCTTAGAATTAAAATGTCATTGTGGAATTCATATAGTGGAGCCTTGGACCTAAGCTTTGCAGTCCAAATTATTATCCTTTTGTTGTACAAGTAGCAAAGTCTAGTCTGCATTGAACTCAAATTTAAACAACAAAAACTTCTCTTAGCCTGGGTGATTTGAGCTTGTCTTGGCTCTCATCGTTGATAATTGCCATCGGAAGAAAATGATTAGTGTTAAGAATGGATTTTGGGTCTAACTCAATCTCAAAAGCTAGCTTGTGAGGGGAGGATCGCCCAAGTCCATATAAGAAGTCCACTCATCCCTTAAACCACCGATATGGGATATTTTAACACCCCACCTCACGCCCAGTGCTGATCATCTGGTGTGTGGGAAATTTCAATATGGGGCCCACTATCGGAAAACAATAATTTGGATGGATCCTACTCTGATATCATGATAAGAATAGATCTTGGGCCTAACTCAACCTCAAAAGCTAGCTTGTGAGGGGAGCCGTGGTGGGCATCGAGGGGACTGGTGGTGAAATGATAAAGTTCAAGGGAAAGTGGAAGCAAAGAAAGCGGCGTATGCGAAATTGGTAGAAAGCAAAGATGAGGTGAAGAAGTGAACGTATAAGAAATTGTATAAGATGGCGAGGAAGGAGGCAAAGCTAGCGGTTTCGGCGTCTTTTGAATGCATGTATGTGGAATTAGAGGAAAAAAGCGGTGATAAGAAGTTGTACAGACTAGCCATGGCGAGTGAGAGGAGGGCCCGTGACTTGGATCACATGAGGTGTATCAAGGACAAGGACGACAAAGTACCGGTGGAGGACGCGTATATTAGACAGAGGTGGCAGTCTTACTTCCGTAAACTCTTGAATGAAAAAGGAGATAAAGACATTATGTTGGGAGATCTGGAGCAATCTGGAAGGTATCGGGATTTTGGGTATTGTAGAAGCATTAAGGTTGATGAGGTTAAGGGTGTTGTTCGCAGGATGCGCAGGAGACGAGCGACCGGGTCTGATGAGATCTTAGTTGAATTTTAGAAGAGCGCAGGCATGGCAGGTTTGGAGTGAATGACTGAGTTGTTTAATGTCATTTTAAGACGACGAGGTATCCTGCTATACCCCATTTTACAAGTGTTAGGAACCATTAAAAGTTTTCCCAAACCTATCCTCAACCGGTGAGGATCATTAAAGGTTTTGGAAACTTAACATTTACCCACACTGCAGATAGCACTTATAGTCTATCGCGGGAACGACTTTGGATTTGGTGTTTCTTTACAGAAATCACTATCTGATGTGCTCATGCTTCCACCGAAGCGCTCAACTGAACCTTTACAACTTTGTTTTCCCATTAAACCTAATTCATGGGATCTCCAGTCAGTAAGGTTGGTTACCACCGTATTGGTCCTTATTCCTTGGGTTTTAAGTCCATTCCCCTAGACATGCAGAACATCTTATCCTTGGGTAAGCCCTTTGTCAGTGGGTCCGCTATGTTATCCTTTGATTTTATGTAATCAATGGATATTATACCTGTGGTGATCAGCTGCCTAACGGTCTTATGCCTCCGTCGAATATGATGAGACTTGTCGTTGTACATAGAACTCCGTGCCATTCCTAGAGCCGACTGACTGTCGCAGTGGATCATTACAGAAGGTACGGGGTTGTCCCAACAAGGAACATCCAATAAGAAGTCGTGAAGCCACTCAGCTTCTTCTCCTGTTTTGTCTAAAGCGATAAACTCTTATTCCATCGTGGATCGGGCGATGCAAGTTTGCTTCGAGGATTTCCAAGACACAGCCCCACCACCAATTGTAAATACATACCCACTGGTGGACTTGGTGTTCTCTATATCAGATATCCAGTTTGCATCACTGTACCCCTCTAGTACAACTGGATATCTCGAATAATGCAACCCATAAGTTAGCATGTATTTCAGGTATCGTAGTATCCGATTTAACGCCTTCCAATGATCATTACTCGGATTACGGGTGAACCTAGCCAACTTGTTGACTGCATAAGCAATATCAGGTCGGGTGCAGTTTGTTATGTACATCAAACTCCAATCACCTGTGCATATCGCTCCTGGCATACAGGTGCACCACAATTTTTATCAAGCTTTTGATTTCTATCCATTGGTGACTTCATAGGCGAACTGTCAAGCATCTCGAACTTTCTCAACACGTCCTCTATGTAGTGAGACTGAGATAAGACCAGTCCGTCAGACGTCTTAGAGATCTTTATCCCTAAGATGACATCTGATACCCATATCCTTCATGTCGAAGCATTGTTTCAACATATTCTTAGTCTCTAGAATCAAGCTAGGACTGCTCTTTGTGATCAACATGTCATCTACGTATAGGCATATCATGACGAACTAGTCAGAATTACCTTTCATGTAGACACATTTGTCACACTCATTAATGGAGAAACCCTTCCATAGTAGAGTACTATCAAATTTTTCGTGTCATTTCTTCAGGGCTTGTTTCAGCCCTTACAGAGATTTGACAAGCCGACAGACTTTCTTCTCTTGCCCTGGAACTACATACCCCTCGAGTTGTTCCATATAAATTTCTTCTTCCAAATCACCATTTAGGAAGGCTGTCTTGACATTCATTTGATGTATCTCAAGGTCACACAATGTTGCGATCGCAATGAATACTCGTATGGACGTCATCCTAGACACCGGGGAGTACATGTCAAAATAGTCAAGGCCTTCTTTTTGTCGATAGCCCTTGACTACCAACCTGGCCTTGTACTTATCTATAGACCCATCTGCTTTATACTTCCGTTTGAGTATCCACTTACAACCCAACGGTTTATTTCCCGGAGGAAGATCAACCAACTCCCAAGTATGGTTATACAGGATGGAGTCTATTTCACTCTCAATAGTTTCTTTTCAGAGCGGTGCCTCTGGAGTTAACAATGCTTCAGCAATTGTCCTTGGTTCGTCATCAACCATATAAGCTACAAAGTCAGGACCGAAGGATTTATCCTTCCTGGCCCTTTTACTTCGCCTTAGTTCCATATCTGGAGTCTCCAAGTTCTGAGAATCTGGAACACTAGATTCCGGATATTCAGCCACTTCGAAGTCCACTAGATCTGAACCGTCTAGATCCGGCAACAACGACTCCTGCCTCGAGAGCTTTGTTCATAACTTCGTTTGCGAGAGGTTATGTCTTTTTCCTTTCTAGGAATCTTCAAAGAATTGAGCATTCCTTGATTTCATGATTGTACCCCCGTGGATATCTGGAATATTTGACTTATGCACTAAGAAACGATAAGCACTACTGTTATTTGCATATCCGATGAAAATGCAATCTACAGTCTTAGGCCCAATCTTGACCTGTTTTGGCTTGGGTACTTCGACCTTTGCCAAACAACCCTACACCTTTAAATATTTATATGTGTGTTTCTTTCCCTTCCATTATTCATATGGAGTTTTGTCCTTACCTTTATGTGGGACTCTGTTAAGAATCGTATTACCGGTAAAGACGACTTTTCCCCACATGTTTTGGGAAGACCGGAATTGATGAGCAAGGCATTCATTATTTCCTTCAATGTGCGGTTCTTACGTTCAGCCACACCGTTCGATTGAGGTGAGTATGGAGCTGTCGTTTGATGAACAATGCATGATTGGGTACAATATTTCTCAAATGGTGCTACGTATTCTCTCTATCTATCGCTACGAATGGATTTAATCCGCATGCTTAATTGGTTTTCAACTTCTGCTTTGTAAAGTCGAAACGCTTTAAAGGCTTCATCTTTACTTTTCAACAAGTAAAGGTAACAATACCTTGTGCTATCATCAATAAATGTCACAAAGTATTTGTTCCCCCCTCTAGTTTGTGCGAACTTCAAATCACATATATCAGTGTGAATAAGTTCTAGAGGAGCAGTATTCCTTTCGACGAATCGAAAAGGAATCTTTGTGAGTTTTGCCTCTACGCACACCTCACACTTATGTTGAGGGTTTACGTCAATAGACGGCAACAACTCCAACTTTACCAACCTTTGGATGGACTTGTAGTTAACATGTCCTAATTTATGATGCCATAAATTAAAGGACTCAAGCAAGTAAGAAGAAGCTTCAATATTATTGCTTGCACGTAATACAGACATGGCGTTAACTTTGAAGAGGCTTTCACAGACGAAGCCCCTTCCCACAAACGTTTCATTCTTGGTGATTACAAATTTATTGGACTCAAACACTAGCTTAAAACCAACATTAACTAATAAATGACCTGAAATTAAATTTCTCCTAATCTCAAGAACATGCATCACCTCGTTCAAAGTGAGCTCCTTTCCAGAAGTCATCTTCAGGACTACCTTTCCTACCCCCAACACGTCAGAGGAAGCGTTGTTACCCATGAACAACTTCTTGTTTGTAACTGGTGTATAAGTGGAGAAGGCATCTTTATTGGAACAGATGTGTCTTGTAGCACCCGTGTCCATCCACCATTGCATGGGATTCTCAACAAGGTTTGCTTCAAGCACCACAACTCCTCAATCATGTCGCCCAGAAGCATGTCTTTGACGACGTTAACATGTGCCTTGCCCTTAGTCTTGGCCTTCTCTTGTTGCTCAGTCTTGAGCTTGCGGCAGTCCTTGATCATGTAACCAGGTTTCCCACAGTGGTGACAGTTTCCTTTGAACTTCTCCGCTGCTTGGGTCTTGCTGTCTTTCTGGAACTTGCGCTTCTTGCTTGGGTCTTGCTGTCTTTCTGGAACTTGCGCTTCTTGCTTGGGTCTTGCCGTCTTTCTGGAACTTGCGCTTCTTGCTTGGGTTCCCTTTGGCCTCAGCCAGATTTGCCTTTGCCTCAGCGGGTTGTTTACCCCTAGGTAAGGCCTTCTTATTATCTTCCTGAATTTGGAGTTTGATAATAAGTTCTTCAAAGGTCATCTCCTTTGTCTTGAGTTTTAAGTAACTCATAAACTCATTCCACGAATGAGGTAACTTTTCAATCAGTGATGCAACTAAAAACTGGTTATTTGGTTTCATACCTTCCAAATCCAAGTGATGTAGAATCATTTGGAATTCCTGGACTTGGGACATCACTGTCTTACTATCTACCATTTGAAATTTCAGAAATTTCCCAACGATGAATTTCTTAGTACCTGCATCTTGTGCGTTGTACTTCTTTTGCAGTTTTTCCCAAAACTCTTTGGCAGTGCCTACGGTGCAATACACCGTGTAGAGAGGGTCTAACAGACAATTCAAGATATAGTTCTTACACATGAAATCTCTATGACTCCATGCATAAAAAACCATCTGCATGCCATTAATGACATGGATACCTTGACCCCCATCAGCCGTTTCAGTAGGCGAAGGGTCCATTTCATCTCCAGCTTGTGGAGGATCTTCTGTTAGGAAACGAGTCATTCCCATAACAGTCAGATAAAAGAGCATCTTCTGCTGCCATCTCTTGAAATTGGAGCCCATGAACTTTTTTGGGCGTTTATGATGGAATCCAGCAGGTGGAGTAACTGTAGCGTTCCCTTGAGCAGCAGAAAAGGCGTTGGTTGAGTCTTGAGCAACCGGAAAGGCATTTGGTGTGCCTTGAGCAGTGGGGAAGGCAGAAGGGTTGTCTTGAGTAGTAGCAGCAGCAGAATCAGAAGCGAGTTGTTCTCTTCCAGTCATCTTTCTAAGTACTTACAACAAATCTTGTCTTAAAATTGTGGGTTACAACAATTGCAGGGAACGGGAAATAAGTAAATATTACAATTGCTTGAAAGGATAAACTAATGATTACAATAAAACTGAAAATCAAGAATGGAACAAACTCCTTGTGTGATTTGCTGAGTCGAGTGATGACACTCTGTCATTAAGACAAGATTGCCCCGTATATCTCCTTTTACGTTGTCGGGCAATAGTCTCCCAAGATACAACATCAACTTAACAATTGAGCAAAGGAAACTCAAGTGTTATTCTTGAAGAGCTTTGAGTGTAGTAGACTTGCTAGAGAGGAAGAAGACGAAATCAGAAATTCTGTAAATATTTCTCTAAGTGTTGTGTACTCTTCAACAATTGAGCAAAATGCCTCAATTTATAGTGTAAGGAGATGACCCCTCAACTAACCAACTAATGGCTTTCAATAGCCATGTAATGACACTTATTGAGAGGGGTTACATTCAGCCAAATAATTGTTGAATTTATGTGCCAAATAATGGAGATTCAATGTTCTAAAACCAGCCCAAAGGTCAGAACTTTTCAACTTCCCGTCGCAGCATTCCGCCTCCGAAGCGCCGCGGCTCTGTGAATTAGCGCAACGGCTCCAGTGACTGGCCACCCAATTAGCGTCGCGGCACTAATGAAATTTGCGATACTTGGCACTACGTGTGCACGTGTATGGAAACGACGTTTCCGATGTGCGGGGCCTCAATTATTTGAGTCATAAATAATGGGATATACTTAATTACACATTAGTAAATTTTCAACAATTTCAAGCACCAACTGCTCGAGCAACGGGCAGTTAGAGATTAAACTTTCAAGAAATTTTAACGCCAGATAATTCCATGCTAACTAATCTATGAAATCCTTTGAAGGTTGGTGGAGGAAGTATTGAAACACTTTCGAGAGTCAGACGCCTCAACTCAACTGCAAACATGTGAAAAATGAAGAAGGCAATTTGTACAGGTTATCTTCCGGCTTCGGGAGTCTAAGAACAAGATCCTGAATGGCATCCCTAGAGAGGAAATATATCAAGTTGTCAACATTAGGACAGCCTACCAAAATACTAATGGAGAGGGTAAACTTTGTAACTGGTCCTGCATGAAGGGTCAAAATGTGGTACATAATCTTTGTAAAGTTACTTATAACAAATGTTAAATCCTTTCCCCATCTCCAATTACCAGTATCATCAGGTGTCTTCCAAAGTGTTTCATCCAGCGTCACCTCTGGAAGCCTACACCAGGTATATCTCCACTTCTTCGATAATATGCTTGTCCGTACAGCCTCTCGTAAAGGCAACCGCACAAGAATACAATCAAGGGCATCCTTGGGAAGGTTGCTAAGTAAATCTGGTGGTAAAGTTTGACAAGAATGCTTTATACCCTTATTTGGAGCCATCATAGAGCAAAATTCGCCTGTACAAATAAACGAGAATACGAAGATGAGACTATCTGGACAGAACTGCTAGTCGAATAACATGCCACGATTGTAAAAACAGCATAAAGGGTGTGTTCTTATTGAGGTCATTCATATATCACCTCTGAATATCCAAGAACTGCATTTGTTACAGCAAGATTGCCTTCCGGAGGAATATTCAGATTTGTAAAATTACAACAACAGAAATAAGAATCCCATTACCATTTGCTTCTATTAAGCGACATTGAAAACTGTACAATAAGGAGAAGAAAATAGTCCAATAATTAACTTATAAAACTACTGTTTCACAGCTTAAGCTTTAGTAGATTTTTCCAGCAGTTTCATAATCCTAAGTGAAAGAAATAATCCCTTGATTATTTTCATTGATTGAAAGACTATATATACAAGTTACATATTTCCATAATAGGAGAATCATATTCCTAAAACCTTATTCTACTTGGATACTAACTATACATTTATGGTAATACAATTATTATGGTAAATGTACAATACTAATTACATTACAATATTACCTAAACTAGGATACTAAAATATCTATATACACGGTACAAAAGGGGCTGAAACCCGAGAGCTTTCCAAGAGACAATATACATAATATACACATGTATATTGTGTGTATATTGTGTGTATATTTAACACACCCCCGCAGTCATAGCGGGCGGTCTTCGAACGCTGAGACTGTCCCTAAAATCTTCAAAAAGGATCGAGGGAAGACCCTTTGTAAAGATGTCTGCAATTTGATATCTTGATGGGACATGACAGACGCGTACCTGACCCCGAGCAACCTTTTCGCGGACAAAGTGAATGTCCATCTCGATATGCTTAGTGCGTTGGTGCTGAACCGGATTACCAGAAAGGTAGATGACACTAATATTATCGCAATAAACTAAGGTTGCCTTTTGAATGGGACAATGAAGCTCCAAAAACAAATTATGTAGCCAACATGATTTCGAGATCACATTAGCTACCCCTCGATATTCAGCTTCGGCACTTGAGCGGGATAGAGTTGACTGACTCTTTGCCGACCAGGAGACCAAGTTGTTGTCAAGAAACATACAATAGTCAGACGTAGACCGTCTGGTGTCGGGACAACCACCCCAATCAGCATCCGTATACGAGACAAGTATGGATGTGGAGGAAGGATATAGATGCAAACCATAGTCAAGTGTACTCTGAATATACCGAATGATGCGCTTGAGTGCATTCATGTGCTCAATTATGGGATTATGCATGAACAAACACACATGCTGGACAACATATGTAATATCCGGTCTCGTAAAGCTAAGATACTGAAGGGCCCCTGCAAGACTACGATAGCGGGTCGGATCCTCGTAGGGCACGCCGGCCGCGGCACTAAGCTTGGGCTTCGTATCAACTGGAGTGGAAGTGGACTTACAAGATGACATCACAGCCCTCTCGATGATCTCAGTTGCATACTTTCGTTGAGACAAGAACAATCCATCGGAATGATTAGTGACTGCAACCCCCAAAAAGTAACTCAAGGGCCCTAAGTCTTTCATAGCAAACTCAGAGTTGAGCATGGTCATGATAGACTGGCGTAAGGCATCGGAAGAGGCAGTCAAAATGATATCATCCACATACAACAAAATGTAGGCCAAGGATGAACCACGACGGTAGATGAACAAGGAATTATCTGACCTGCTGTGAGTGAACCCAATAGTCGAAACATTGTCAGCAAACCTTGTATATCAGGCTCGGGGAGAATGCTTAAGCTCATATAAGGACTTCTTTAATAAACAGACATGATGAGGATGTTTGGGATCCCTGAATTCCAACGGCTGATGCATATGGACTGTCTCCTTGAGATCCCCATGTAGAAAAGCATTATTTACATCTAACTGATGAATTGGCCATGCCTTCGACAAAACCAAGCTTAGCACCGTGCGAATGGTAGCCGGCTTGACTACCGGACTAAATGTCTCACCACAATCTACACCAACCTGTTGAGTCTTACCATCACCCACAAGTCGCGCCTTATGTCAAGCAAATGAACCATCCGAGTTCTCCTTATAAGCAAAAATTCACATAGACCTGATAATATTAATACCAGATGGACGGAGCACCAACTCCCACACCTTATTATCAATAAGAGCATTATATTCATCGGTCATAGCAATTTTCCAATTCGGGTCATTTAAGGCAGACATAGGATTACGGGGTAAGAGAGATTTAGGGACATTAGAATGTAAATTAAAATTGCTTTTTTGGTTTAAAAACACCCCGTTGACTACGAGTGACTGGTCTATGTCTCGAGGGAGAATTGGATGAATTTTGGGAATTAGCTGGGTTCGGGACGGACTAGCTGAGCGATGGGCCCTTGGCCCAACTTCGTAATTTGGGCGATGTTGGACCTGTTCAATCGGGCCGATCGCCCAATCATCGAACTGGTCCAGTGGAGGTACTGGTAGAGGCAGGGGTGATGGACTAGTGAGGCCAGCGGGCAGTGGGCCCACTGGAGAATTTTTGGTGTGGTATACGTCTGAAAAATGCTGAATAACATACGGGGATATATTATCATCCAAAAAATTATACGAACTACTCACGGGAGTATTACCTTTAGAAAATGGAAATTGGGATTCATAAAAAATTACATGACGATTAATGATATAAATCAAAGCATTTGTAGCCACGATGATTGGATGGAAAACCCAAAAACACACACGGAGTAGACCGGGCCTGAAGTTTGTTAATTGTGGTGGATGGGAATAACGGATAACATAAACATCCAAAAACCCGAAGATGTGACTATGACGGAATTTTATTATATAAAATTTGAAGGGGGGAAGAATATGTCAAACATTTGGAAGGAATTATGTTAAGGAGATAGGTAGCCATTTGGAGAGCATGATGCCAAAAAGACGGGGGTATGGAAGCATGAATTAATAACGTTCGGACAATGTTATTTATGGAACGAATTTTACTTTCGGCTTTTCCATTTTGTGAAGACATATGAGGACAAGAAAAATGAAAATTGATCATTTTATTAGCACAGAATTCCCGAAACACCCCATTTTCATATTCTTTGCCATTATCACATTGAATATTTTTTATTTCGCGGTCGAATTAGGTTCTGATGAATGCTCTAAATTTTAAGATGGAAAAAAACTTGAGATTTTTTCGCTATCGGAAACGTCCATAAAAAATTAGAGTAATCATCCAAAAACAGAACATAATACCGATGACCCAAAGAACTAAGAACATGAGATGTCCATAAGTCGCTATGAATAATATCAAATGACATTAAAGTATGAGATTTTGAGTCTACAAATGGCAACTTAACAATTTTCCCTAGAGAACAAGACTGACAAATTGGAGTACTATTTGTACCCTTACATGAAATAAAACTATTTTTATCTAATGAAGACAAAATAAATGATTCCGGATGACCAAGACGAGCATGCCACAAGGAAGGAGAAGTGGCTACAAAGGCGGATGACAAAGCTGGACTCGATGGACTGGAACTGGGTGTGATAGGATAAAGATCTCCCCTACTATCACACATCATGAGAGGACTCATGTAACATCCCGGAACTTTGGACAATGATTTGAGCACCTAAATGAAGGGAATAGACCCGAGCGTTGGAAAACATTATGTTATCTTTACGTACGCAATGAAGAGCTTAGTATATAAATGGATGTGGTCCCAAAATAATTTAGGACTTAATAAGTATGATTTTAGGTAGTTGTCATTATTATTACTACTTCTCAGATGCACTCTAAATTTTATACACGTGAGAAAAATATTTTTCTTTAAATTATATCTCTAGTAACATTTATATTGGTGATAAGTAGTACTAAAAGTTATGATTAGCGTAAGTGTTAATCATGTAACGAAATATAATCGTGATATTGCTCCATAATTTATTCTACTCCTAGTGGTTAAGAATATTCGTGTTATTTATTCCTATGCTGAAAACATGTCTAAATATATTTTTAAAATCTTATTGAGGCATACGGGAGATGTGTTGATATTCACAGTGTTAGCCAAATGTGCAAGGATATTATGTCACTCGGGGTATTTTATTGTCCTTCATGCATATTCATTTGCATTGCATTCATATATTACCCTAGACCACTTGTACTATGCACACTACTACTATATGGTAAATATTATATATATATATATATATATATATATATATATATATATATATATATATATATATATATATATATATATATATGGGAAATGGGAGAAGGAAAAGGTGTTATATACGCACACCACCTGCAGCTGGTACAGACTATCACGAAAGAGCCCGAAGAGGCCAATATGTTGTGATGTCCTTGTGTGGCGATATAACCTAATGCCCACAGAGGCTGTTATGGGAGGATTCCTGTGTGGACATTAATATACCGCATTTGCATCATGCATACACTCATTAATCATTACATGATATTATGCCCACAGAGGCTGTTATGGTAGGAAAGATGCCCGATGAGGTCGATGTATAAGTATATTGCATTGTGCATAACATTTAGGCATATGTGTTATGGCCCATAGAGGCATTTACTGTTGGTCAGTTGTTTCTGTTTTAGTTATTGGTATATCCATGTTATTGTTCATGCCTGACATACTCAGTACATCAGTCGTACTGACGTCCCTTTTGTCGGGGGACGCTGCGTTTCATGCCCGCAGGTTCGGTTAAAGAAGGTGACGGTTCATGCTAGTAGGTTGTTGGTTTAGCTGATGTTGGAGCACTCTATTTGTTTCAGAGTTGCAGTTGGTCGTGGTACAGTATTTTTGCATCCGCATATGGGTATGGCGGGGTCATGTCCCGTCCTTGTGATGTCATGTATTATTTAGAGGTTTGTAGACAGGTGTCCTGTGGTTAGTTGTCACGTGTGGCCTTGTCGGCCTTGGTATTGGTGTGTATATATGAAAATTGGATTTCTGGTTAAGATTTTCTATAATCTTTTTTGGCTTAGTCCGTATTTAATTGTAATTAGGTGTTGGATGTACGATTAGCGGTACCTGGTGGGTGGGGTCCGGGTGCCCGTCGCGGCCCTCCGATTTGGGTCGTGACAACTCCCCGTCTTGAAATCCTTCACAGAGAAACCAAATGGATCAAATTCAATAGAAACAGAATTGTCAGTAGTGAATTTACGGACGGGTACTAAGTTTTTAATCAATTTGGGGGCGTGTAGAGTATTTTTCAAGATTAGAGGTGGATGAGGGGGAGACAATGTTTTATGACCATAACCACGAATTGGAACATAATTACCATTACCAACAATTATACCGCGAGGGTTGCTCAAATTAGAATAAGACAAGAGAGTACCTGAATCGGATGTCATGTGGGTAGTGGCACTGGTGTCTATATATCAATTCGGGTCCGATTGAGTCAAACCAAGTGTGTGCATCGCGGCCTCGAAATCGGTCTGAGTGGGCCTGCTGTGTGGTGAGCTTGCTGAGGCCGGGACCCAAGAATTCCTGCGGGCTATCCTGGGTCGTAACTGCTGGAACTGGAATTACTGGGCCAGTGGGCAGTGGGCCGTCGAGGCTGTTGGGAAGCCCACTGGCCAGATGCTGGAAATTGTTGTGGAGTTGGGTCGTAGGGCCACTGTCCACTGGTCCAAGCCCACGGCCTAGAGGCCCAAGGCTGAGACCAGTGGGTCGGTGGCCCACTGTAACCGGGATGGGGTCCACCGCCACTGTTTTGGCCACCACGACTGCTGCCGGAGCCGCCGCGTTTGCCCACACAATTTTTTCATTATTTTTCCGGCCATTCTTGCTGCCCCCGTGAGATCGGTTTTGATTCGAATTGTCACCAAAATTTTGAGGACTAGTGGAGGAAGTCATCATAACCACGGGACTAGCATTAGTAGCCGTCTTTTTAGCCAAATCGGCTTCTTCCATGGTAAGCATGGATCTGGCTTGATAGAACCTTGGAAGATGATTACTTTGACGAATGAGAGTTCCAACGCCACTATAGGCCTCGGATAGGCCAACAACCATCTGTAAAACAAGACGATCTTCACTAACTGGCGCACCAACGTTGCGGAGTTGGTCTGCCAATTCCTTCAACCTTTTGCAATTTGCTGAAACGTTAGGGAAATTTTCCATGTTGACTTGGGAAAAATCATGTTCAAGGGTAACAACTCTGGAATTTTGATTATCCTGAAATATGTCACGCATTCTATCCCATGCAGCCATCGCCGTAGCTTCTGGCTCAATAATCGTCTGCAATAGGTCGGTAGAGATAGTAGAATAAATCCACTGAAGGACGGTGGCATCAAGTGTTGTCCATAACTTAGGATCATCCTCGCGTTTAGGCACCTCCGTATCATCAGGAGCCGCGGGGATTATGTGATGGATGACTTGGTGCG
Source organism: Anisodus acutangulus (assembly GCA_029783415.1). Lineage (NCBI taxonomy): Eukaryota > Viridiplantae > Streptophyta > Magnoliopsida > Solanales > Solanaceae > Anisodus > Anisodus acutangulus. Next base: position 2,858,188 of record CM056509.1, read on the forward strand.
AACGAGCGTGAATTTTGAACAACTCGGCCCACGTCGAGTATTGGACGTTTTCTATTTCAAAAATTAAAGGGATATGATTCTTGATGTTAGAAACAACAAGGGCATGGTGAAACGTGTTCTTTGACGTCGACATAACGAAAGAACAATAGGTGATAGAGGGATTTGGAAGAGAGATTTGGAGAGCGGAAACAAGAAAAAAATGGTAAACCCGAGGAGGCGAGTCGGTCTTGGCCGAGAGAACAAGAATTTGTGGGAGAGAAATTTTTGTTTGACCTAGACTTCTGATATCATGAAAGAAATAATTCCTTGATTATTTTCATTGATTGAAATTCTATATATACAAGTTACATATTTTCATAATAGGAGAATCTTATTCCTATTCTATTCCTAAAACCTTATTCTACTTGGATACTAACTATACATTTATGGTAATACAATTATTATGGTAAGTGTACAATACTAATTATATTACAATATTACCTAAACTAGGATATTAAAATATATATATATACACGGTACAAAAGGGGCTGAAACCCGAAAGCTTTCCAAGAAACAATATACACTTGTATATTGTGTATATTTAACACTAAGCTTGCCTGAAATTATAAACACGACGGAAAATGATTGAAATGACTCATCTTGCTACATTTAGGATCCTTAAATTGCAGCAAGAATCTCTTCCATCAATACTCCATTAATCTAGCTATTGTTAAGATTTATTATTCTACAGGGAAAATCAAAAGAAGAGCAGAACAAGAGCCTTCAGCTGCCCCTAGGTGCCGACAAGATGGCCCGTACAGCACCATAATCAAGTAAGAAAAAATTATACCATAACCAAAATCAAACTTTTCGATATTTTTAAATGTATATACCTAATGCAATACAAAATAATAATAGTAGAAGTTAAGATATAAAGGATGTTGGACGAAATAGACTAAAAATGCAATATTATTGATGACCGTCACAAATGCAACAACATCTACTTATGACTTATAAGGAGCACACTACATTATGAAAGAAATATTTATATCTACATTATGAAAGAAATATTTATATCTACATTATGAATGAAGGTCTACTGATTTTTTGCTACAATCACACTTTGCTAGTTGTTTTTTCTTTCTAAATTATCGAAAAGATCTCTATTTGTTTCAATATCTTACTATCTCTTACAATAATCCCCCTTTGATTTGAACTACAAGAAGAATTCTACTTTAGTCTGTACTGAACTGAATTAGTATTTATATATGAACAATGTCATTTAAGAGGGGGGAGGGGGAGAAAGAAAAAACAATATTCAATCCTAGTTTTTTACTTTTGAGGATTTTATACACCATAGATTCTTTTAGATATTGTTAATATTATTTCTATATTGAGTTAATCTCTTATTATATGTTCACTTGAACCAAAAAAAATATTTTCTATCACTAGTTCAAAGGTGGTTTTGGACTCTATTAACAATGTAATTTTCATGAAAGCGCCTTAAAATTACAATAAAAAATTCATAAAATAATTATAAAAACAAAAGAAGGTAACTCATTGTCATATATGAATTTTGGGACGTTGATTGAAGGGCAAGATAGAATGCTGGTCTATGAGTATTCTCAACAAAGTTTGGATAGTTTCAAGTTCTCTTAGGCTTCAAAACTCATAGTTTATAGATTTTGAGAGAAGTAATTTGCACCAAATTATGTTTCACCTAATGCAATTTTTTTTTAATTTGCTTATGAAGTAGAGGAAGAAAAAGAGAAGAGAAGAAAACAAATCCTTTAGTCTTGTTCTTATGCGGACAATTAATATTGCCAAATTGCCGTGTTAAGTGTAGTAATATTTGACTTTATTTATTTTGTTTTAATAAGGTAAAATAGATTTAGGTTTTAATTATACCCTCTCCATCTATATATATATATATATATATATATATATATATATATATATATATATATATATATATATATATATATATATATATATTCGGTTCAGTTCAGTTCGGTATTTTTCAGTTATTTAAAAAAAAACCACCCTAATTATTCAGTACTGTTATAGATTTATATTAGAATCTTCAATTTTATTTAAAAAATTAAAAAATTGATTCGGTACTGTTCGGTTGAATCGGTGCAATCGATTTTTTAAAAACCATTTACACCCCTAAGGTTACCGAGAAAATGGGTGTGGAGTGATTCTGGAGAGACAGAGTGTTGACAATGGTGATAATTTGTTCCCTAACCGTGATGAACAACAAACAAGGAAATAGGCGGCATACTTCTTGACGAGAAAATGACAAATAGGTTTGATATTTGTCAAAAGTTAGTCTTGGTAAAGTATTTATCGAATTCTATTTGTTAGATTTGACTAAGATAGTGGAGAAAAAACAATAATAAAAAAAGCTTAAATTACACTACAAAAAAATTGCATCAGACTCTAGAAATAAATTCAAAATAGCAAAAATTATAAAAAAAATATACCTCTTTATGTGATTTTTTTTAAAATTTCTTCTTTCCATAGTCACGGAAAGACTTACAAGACCAAAAATGTTAAGCGCATACTTTAGAGACTATTTTGATCCCACCCTCAAATATAAGGGACCGTTTTATCATTTTCTTGTATTTCTTACGTATAACCTATTAAAATACACCTGTAATTTGCACCTTTAATTTCATCTTGTGTTTGTATTATTTGGAAAACTGTGTGTTTCACTTTATATGACATTTTAAAGGAGTATCTTTTCTCTTTTAAACTGCACTCCCACTTTTTTCCTTTTGGCAATGTACAAAAATCTTGACTAAAACTCTACTTACGACACAATGGTAGTCCTAAATTTTAAGTGCATTAAATATAGACCCTTGTGGTCCAGGATCCCGGATCCCGCACATAGTGGATGCATTAAATATAGACCCTTGTGGTCCAGGATCCCGGATCCCGCACATAGTGGAAGCTTTAGTGCACGGGCTGCTCTGTGACAATGCCAACTGGGGAACAGAAAAATAGTACAACTTTTTGTCTTTTTTAATGACTACCGATAGAACTTATTACAACAGAAATCTTGATTATTTCACATACTCGTACAAAACTTGTACTACAATCATGGAAAATCATCAACTGTCAGCAAAATCTTCTGAATTTGAACATACTGCTTTCTCTTCTGCTGCCCAAGGACCACCAATATAGTTTCTTCTACTTATCCTACGGTACAAGAATGTGGTGCTTTATGCCAAAACATGAACATGTTACTGATGTATGGTACATCAGGAGTTTCCTGCCCTCTACCACTAGCATTTTCTCGAGTATCTATCCGGTCTTAGAACTTCTCGATTTTGTCATCTCTTCTGTAATACTTGGTTAAAAGACTCCAAACAAAGTAGCAACAGCAAATATTAAAAATAGGACACCACCCATGTAGCCAACCTGTTATAGAGCCAAGATGAAGATGCTTAGAATTCACAATACAAATGTTTTGAGCGGAATTTTCATTTTTTAAAAGCTCTGGCTTACCAGTTTCTCAGAGATGTAATTGGCAAGAAACCCGCCTCCTAGTATTGCAAGAGATGTAGCAACCAGATGTCCGGCAACGGCACCACTTGCCACGCCCCATGGAGACTGCAAAATACAGATTTCGAAACTGAATTTTGTGGAAACCTAGGGAAACAAATCGTTAGCATTGAATTTCATAGAAACGTACCTGAGCTGCACCGAGCGCTATTGTGGCAAGCATTGATCGATCTCCCCATTCCTAGGAAGCAAAGGATGCGTTAAGATTCCTAACTTGAATATTACAACAGGCCTCAATGTTCTTTAGCAACTGGACTTAGTTATATAAATTTTTCTAGACTTTAATGTTGTGAATGAGAACCCACAGAAACAAGTTAGTCTTCCATGTCATGCTCAAAGAACTTACATGAAGATTATTGATATATCCAGCAGATAACTAATGCTACAGATGACTTAAATTTTTGAATTATATAAATGTTGGCAGTCATGGAAGCTTGAACTCTTTATTGGTTTCTTGGCATCTTGAACATCGCAATATTTGCATTCAGAGGTGGATCGGGATTTTAACTTTATCGTTTCGGGTTCAAAATTCCACCTCATCCTGTTTGATTTACTGGGTTCGAAATCTATCATTTGTACTTGGTGGATTCTTTTAACACATATATAGACTCGGAGCTAAAGGTATTGAGTTCGGATAAACCCATATGTTCTACAGTCTATACTACATCTGCCCGTTTGCATTGGCTCCTGATTTGAAAAATAAAGCAAAAATTAAATAATGTTGCAACCAGAAGAAGATACTTACAGCAAAAAATACAAGGCTAAAAGACTTCCACAAAATTTCAAGTGGATTTGTGAGCCGTTTTGATGCCTGAAATAGCCATCTATAAATTCGTTAGAACCAGGTTATTGCAAGTTGTGCAAATATCGAGACAAGAAAGAGAAAGAGCTCATTCCGACAAATACAATGCGGAATCCTCAGAGAATAAAACAGCATTTAAGAGTGGCATTCAGCAGCTTGTTCACCTTTTCCTTCACAAGCTCCTCAGCTTCCGCAAATTCATCAAGTTCCTGACTACTCTTTTCACCAGTCTCAACATCGTTGCTTGGAAGTTCCCATGCATCTTTAATTGATTTGAGACCAAAAAAGAACAAGAGTGCAACAGCCGCATATTCTCCAATAGGCAAGGCTGTTGGGAAAAAACAATTAGGAATGTTATATGAATATCAAGAAGGAGAAATACAAACAAACAAAAGATGGTATGTGGAAATTTAGTTGGCCTGCGATGTGTTATGCCCAAACAAGGCTTAGAGAAAACTTATCAGTAAGCTTCAAGCCAACTACTGAGCATATTTAGCATGTTCTTTCTGAGAACATGAGTCCAATTTGGGATAAATTTGCTTCAACAAAAGAAAATGCTAAGCATGATGTGCCAATATATAAAGATCTCAAGGAGCCAATCAGTAGACCAAAAATAAAAACAAATAACAGTCCAAAGGTTTTAACCTACTTGTTTGAAACTGAGCAGGTACCGAATGAAAGATCTGTCCTATTATGACAGAGAAGACTGTCATCAGTGAAAGAGCACCCATGGATCCCAAAAGGACCTGATCATTGATGAAATTGAATTAAGATCAAGCATTGAATACAACAAAAGTGACTACAATAGTACATTTCCATATCGCTGTATGCAAGAAATACCAACATCAAAAAGCATTTATACAATATGGATATTCAATGTACAAACTTGTGTGCCCGCTGACTATATTAAGCCACATTTTTATATTCAACTTTCTGTAAGTTTTTATATTTCAAACTTATTTTCAATAATTAGGCTAGATTATAACTCCTAAATACTAATTAGTTGAGGAAAAATAGATTGCATCCTTTTCAGTTTGATCAATATTTCTACAATCACCTGCAACCACCAAATGATCGTAATCTACGATCCCTATCCTCGAAATTTTGGCAGTAATGATAACCTATAAGGAGGCTCTTTTTTCCCTGAGCATGTTCCTAAATGATGGAAGAAGATGCCCGTTAGAAATTCATTTGTCCTCTACCATTCCTTGAACGTACAAAATTTTCCTTCATATCATTAATTTAATAATGCCAACAAAAGAACATGAAACGGAACTAGAAAGAACAACAATGTCTATGCTTCTCCAGCTCTATGGTTTTCTCCTACTTCATTCATTGGTAAAGTTGGGGGCAGTTAATGACAGAAGGCCTAAGCATAAAGAGCATTGCCATAAATAAAGTTGCCCATATAAAGCAACCAATACCATCGTGGAGTCAGCACTACAGCATGACCAATTTAGACATGTCAAAACCCTATATAAGTGAGGCAGTCCCAAAGCAAGAAAGTTGCAAGTCCATAAATGAAAAGCAGATTAAAAAAAAAGGGAAGTAAGGGACAAGGAAGGCAAAAGTTCATACCAGTATTCTCTTATACTGCATGGCCAAGAGGGCAGCAATGAAAAAGGTCTGTTGAATTGCATATTAAAGACAGAACTAGTTAGATTTTTTTAATAAGACAAGTTATTTCAAAGCTACCACAGGCCAAAAGCAGATCCCAGATTAAATAGCTCAATCAAAATTAGTAGAAAATACAGTCATATAAGTAAAATCATGTACAGGGTCACAAGGCTCATTCTGAAAGCATCAAATTTTTTTCAATAAAAGACATGAAACTTTTCTTTATTGATGCAGAAATGCTTAACCAGGATTATGTGTGACATCACTTATTTTGATTGCTATGTAATAAACCACTTTTTACACCTACAAGGACTATCCCTCTCATAAAATAAAATAAAAAGATGAAAAGGAAGGGCAATAAAAAAGTCATGAGTTCAGGAAAAGGTAATAAATATAGCATATTCTTCCTATCTCTCCATTTACCTTGTCTCCAATCTCAGAAACAAATATCAACGAGAATGCAGCAGTGAACCCTGACTTTGCAAATGCTGCAACGAGTGATGAAGGTCCTCGTTTCGTGAAGGCAATCAGTGAAAATACTAAAGCACATCCACATAGCACAAGAGCTATAGCAAGAGGATACGGAATTTGACTAGGAAGTGCCTCACTGCCATTCATGAAAGTTCGTCATACATAAGTTTCAGATATTATGAAATTTTCCGTTTAGTTAATTGCTGTCAAAACAAAACCTATTTTCTCATATTAAGAAATGCATGAAGATAGCAATAAAGTTGTAAGAGATTATGTTCAACAAATCTTAAGACTAGGATTCAATAACTTAATACATGACGTAACATCCTATAAACATTGCTAAAGCTAGGAACAGGCTCATTTCACTTCTTAGCTGGCCCCCTATTTAAAACTTCTCATTGAATTCCACCTCTCTATGGGATCAGCTTTCCGCTCCTCTATCTTTTGGCTCCTTTTTATTTATGTTTTTTCATCTTTTTCTTAAAGTTGTATTATGTAACGAAAAGAACTCCTTAAACATAGGCCACTTGCTGGAAAGTAGAAATATTAGTTGGACGTCAACAGATACTTTTGATCAAGCTGCATTAAGGTGATATACTTGTCATATCAAACAATTTAAATGTGCAATTTTATGTTGTTTGACTAATCAGAGAAAAACGATACTGTTTTTTTCATTCACACCAAATTGCTAGCATTGCAAGACAATTGCATAAGTATATTGGTTATTGTTTAAGTAGTCTAATTACTATATCTGTAAATGCATTCCTTTGATAGCCTAGCGTTCCAAGACAAGTTTGTTCACATCATGTTAGTCCATTCCCCACAAACTTTCAGAAGCCACTAACTTTACCATCCAATCATGGCACTCTTGGTAAATCCAGTCATTGGTAGGATAATATGTGCCCCACAAACCAAATACACTCTTACTCTTGGCACCCTTTACGAAAGATTTACCCGTCTATCTCATCTTCCCATATACTTGTTATCTAACAACATGCACTTTACATAGAAACGAAATATAAAGCATTCACCAAACCTTTCACAAGTTAGTTGTGGATGGAAATTCTCGTTATTTAATTGCTAAGTTATATAGCTCACATTTTCGATGAACTGTCAATAGATGGCTGATTGACTGAAACATTTTGGCTTTCATTTCCTTGACTTTCTTCGAAACTTCCAGATCCAACACCAACATTAGATGCATATGGTATAATTCTGCTATGCCTTCTGTGCAACTTAGGCAGCGCTGTACATTTTACTACAAGTTACAAAGGCATGAGTCAGTAACGAAATAGAGCAATAAGATCTAGCAATCAGAAAGGGAAAAAAAAAGAATCCAATTCTACTTGGAGAACTAAAAAGTGGTGGATCAAAAATTCGGAAATTATCTTGGTGGGGATTAAGAAAGTTTTTCTGATAGCAAAGTAGCATCTCAAATCTAATATTAAGTGAATTTGTTTACTAACTTAAAGCGCCTTCTGTTCAACAACAACATACCCAGTGTGATCCTCCAAGTGGAGTCTAAAGAGGGTGGATTGTACGCATACCTTACCCTATCTGTGCGGGTCAGGGAGGCTATTTCCATTAGACCCTCGGATCAAGAGAAAACATTTTCCAAAAAAGGTTTGAAAAATACAAGAGTAAAAAGCTATGATGAAAAAGTTAAAGAAAAGAAAAGCATCGACAACAAAATTAGTAATGATAGCCAAAGTAAAAGAAACCATGCTCTCCCAAAGAAAAGAGAGAAATTGCTCGACTACCTACTAACCTTCTACCCTAATCCTTGACCTTCATGCTCTCCTATTTAGGGTCATGTCCTCGGTGAACTAAAGATGTGTCATGTCTTGCCTAATCACCTCCCCCAATTTTTCCTCAGTCTACATCTACCTCTCCTTAGACCTATCACTGCCAACCTCTCACACCTCCTCATTGGGGCATCTGTGTTCCTCCTCTTCACCTGCCTGAACCATCTCAGTCTCGCTTCCCACATCTTTTCCACCACAGAGATCACTCCCACCTTGTCCCGTATATCCTTGTTTCTAATCTTATCTCTCCTAGTATGCATCACATCCATCTACGCATCCTCTCTTCCGCTACTTTTATCTTCTTTAAAGCGTCTTTCATAATATAATCAAAATCACTTGAAGGCTTGAAGTAATATAGAGTTAAAGGCCCTCATCTATGTAGCATTCAGCGGCAATTTGCATGTGTCATGATGTCAAAAATCATCTCAAGCTATAAATCTATCTGATACACTAAATACTCAATCTCTCCTGAATTAAATCACTTGACCACCATTAGTCAAGCTACATTGTCTTTGACCATAACCTGTTCAAACATTTTTTAACTGAATACATGACAAAGCAACAAATCCAACTGAAAAGTAGTCAAACTAAATTGTCTTAGCCCAACAAACACAAAGGGAGCCCGGTGCACTAAGCTCCCGCTATGCGCGGGGTCCGGGAAAGAGCCAGACCACAAAGGTCTATTGTACGCTTGGTCGTGAATATCTGAACTGGTTGTTTGCTGTTCAAGAATTCTTATTTATCCTTTTCTATAAGATAGGAAGGGATGTAGCACAAAATGTACTTCTAAGTAATTGCCCCATAGATCCTATATCTATCTATATGAAGAAGAAATCATGTAACTTCTTTCACTGTAAAAGACCACAATAATATAGATTCACGACTTGTCTCACCCTTACCTCACATTTCTGCAAGAGGCTATTTCCACGGCTTGAACCCATGACCTCCTGGTCACATGGAAGCAACTTTATCAGTTACTCCAAAGCACAAAATTGGAATAATTTCAAATTTTCCACCTTCCCCAAACCAAAAGAGGAACACCAAAAAATGCCTAAAGCTTCTAGTTTTAAGCATATTCATCGAGTGTTCTTTTGTTATTTTTTAAATAACGGTTCTGTCCGAGCAGCTTCCGCGCACCTTGAACTATTCCACCAGTTACCTACTACCACCCACTGACACAGCTACCATCCAACTCCTCAATCAGTATATATACTGTTTCAATTAAAACAACACTATAGAAACTATTCCATATGGGGCATCTCTGAATTCACTTTACTACTAGCATACACACAAACCAATCAATCAAATCAAATTCTTGGACAAAAAATTGAAAAGGGTATTCAAATACTTACATAAAGATGAATTTGCAGATGAAGAAAGCAAAATTCTCCTCGTGGGTATTGATGGTTTACTAGGCAAAGAATCCACCACATTCAAAAATGAAATCTTTGTCTTCCCATAACTTGATGCTATAGAATTAGATGTTTGAAGAGCTAAGCCCTGCATTTTTCTTTAATTCTACTAACAAAAAAAACTGTTTTTTTAACTATAAAGTCATTGGTAAATGGACCAAACTAATGATTTGGATTCTACTACACCTTCACAAAAGTAGTTGGAACTAAAATCTGTAAAACACAGAAATAGATGAACTGATTAGGAGTGTGTAGTCTTGAGATTTTGCAGATGCCACGTGCCATTATGGATCTTTTGAGATAAACTGATCAGTTAATAACGACGTCGTTTTGAAGATGTAAACTGATCAGTTAATTAACAACTAACAAGCCGGGACTAGGTAAATTCATTATTGACAATAGAATAGCTAAATTGCAGAATAAGAAATGTTATTTTTTTAACAAAATATTATGTTAAGTTCCAAGATGAAAAATGGCTTTGGATATATCAAAGGTAAACCGTAAAAGTAATTAGGTCGTCGATTGTCTTTAAAAATCACATCTGAGCTCCAATTCTCAGTTGGTTCGTAAATTTCTCCATTTAGATCTTACTATACAATTCTTCAAATAACATTTTGGTACACATTTTTATGATATATGTGTATAGACTAGAGTCGGGATCAGACCAACCCGGCCCATACCAAAACCCGCACGCCCCCGCCCCGACCCCCTTTAAAAAAAATGGAGTCAGGGTTCGAACCCGGGACGGGACCTGAGCTTGTCCCCCCGTCCCCGTCCCCGTCCCCGTCCCGCTTCGACCCGCCCCAGACTCGACCCCGCCCCGACCCTGTCCCATCCCGCCCGCCCCCTCCCCTTTGCAAAACTAGTCATTGCAACAACGATCAGATTTTAATTTTGGCCGTTGTGCAACGGCTACAACGATCATTTTTGCCCCCCCCCCCACCCCCCCCACACACACACACCACAACACCTCATAAATTCATACCCCCTTAATATTTATTTTTAACCCCTAAGTTATTATATTTATACTTTGACTCTATTTCTCAACTATAAATACCTCATTTTCTTCTTCACTTTTTTCACAAATCTTTCTACCATCTCTCAATCTATCTTTTTATAAGTCTACATTGACTACTAATTATTATATTTTATTTGTTCATTTGTATAATTGTATCAAAGTACAAAAAATGGGGGTGAAGTTGACAACTAGCTTGAGGATCATCCATCGAGCAAAGTTTCAATTTTCAACCTCGATTACACGTCAATGTTACGTCGGCGTTTGGTGCCTTCGTTCCTTCTTTAAATTATTATTGTTACTTAATTTTAATTATCACACTTAATTTCATTATCTTCAATTATTTATTTGCATAATTAAAATGGAAGGATTTAGACTTATGATTAAGGGTAATGGTAAGGGTAAGGGTCTTCTTTTAGTAAGGATAACAAGGGTAAGGGTACTTCTTCTAATAATCATATTCCTAGTCCCGATGATTTGATTGATTTCACTCATATAGATGAAACTGCTTTTTTTTAATGATATACCATTAGATGATGAGGTATATTCTGCATCTAAATCAGACTTTAGATTAAACGATAATCAAGATAACACACCCATTAGTGCACCTCAACCTCAGGCTCAGACTGAGTCTCGGCCTGAAATTGCAACTGGAATGCCTCATATTCCCCCTAGTATGAGTCGAGACCCTACACAACGAAAATTAAAATTAGATGCATGAATGTTTTTATAGGGACAAAGAGAATCAAGTAATTAGATGTAAATTTTGTAAAAATGTTTATCAATTTAAAATCTGAAAAGGTCAGGATGGGATGGGAGGTTTATTAAGACATGTACAAAACTTTCACAAAGCTAGGTGGAATGAACACCATGCTACAAAATCGGGTGTGCCAATGCGCTCTGAGTCGGGACAAGGTTCATGTAGTGTCCCGGATCAAGTACAGGGTCAAATTAACCCGACGATGGGGGAATTGTAGGTCCTAAATACGATAAACACAGAGATAGGGAATCAATAGCAAAATTAATTGCAGTGGAGGGTTTGCCTTTTGCATTTTCTTCCTCTCCTGGTTTTATTCATTATGTAAGAGATATGTATAATCATGCTTTTAACGATTTTTCTAGATCAACTATTATGAGAGACGTTTTTAAATTTGCACATGAATATCAATAGTATTTACCTTATGTATTATATCATTTTTCTGGCAAAATATCTATCACTTCTGATAGAGGTAATAAAATACAAAGACGCAAGGAATATAAAAAAACTTATTACCATTGTGGATTACCTTTTATAAAAAATTTATGAAGAAGTAGCGACTACGTGGAATTCACTATATGAACAACTACTTGTTGCTTACGATTATAGAAAACCTATAACTTTATTTTTTTAACGTCCATAATTGAAATTCAAGTGATATGCTTGTAGATAATGATTGAGAAAAAATTTCAGAACTTATTGAATTTTTAGAGAAATTTTTTCAAGCAACTAAATAATTATTTGGTATATATTATCATACTATTTCAATTATGTTATTTTATATAACTCTAATATTTTTGTTATTTAATGAATATATGGAAAATCATCTTATAAGGCACCTATTAAAAATGTTTATAAAATTAAAAAAAATATTCCTATTCCCGATATTTATATTATTGGTGTTGTATTTAATTCGACTATTAAAATAGACGGTTGTAAAACACTTATTGAAATGATTTATGATTGTATAGCAGTACTTCCACCTCCAACTCCAAAAAACCCAAATGAAGAACCACATAAGGAACCAACTAAAGAAAAAGTTTTGTCTAGCATACACGATGAATGCAAAAAAGTATATATGCATTACAAACAACAAAGTGCAAATAACCAACCGGCTTCTATACTATCTTCTTCTTCTCCAATACAACCTTATAAAAGACACGTTGTTTCTGCTGTTAGTATTGAAAGCCTTAGAAATATAATGTTTAGTGGTTCCACTTCTTCAACAGTTAACGAGTTTGATATTTTTGTTTTGCAGGTTATTATACCGTACTAAGCAATTCTCAATGAAGAAGGACGTGAAGACTTGCTTAAATACTGGAGGAAAAATGAGAAGACATTTTCGATACTAGCAAAGATGGCCCGAGATGTGTTGAACATTCAAGCGTCATCAACAACGTCGGAAAGCACTTTTTCTGTCGAAAGATTTCAAATAGGAGAGCACAGACACTCATTAACGGGAGACAACTTGGAGATTACAGTTCTATTCAGATATTGGATTCAAGCGGAGCGTAGAAAGTATGGTCAACCATAGATCAACGAAGAAGACGACGAAAAGTGCAACGAAATCTTGTCCGAGGGAACATGAAGCGACGTCGAACAATTTGACTATCAACTTTAAATTCCATCCGAAGAACCTCAAGACATTGTGAAGAAATTAGAAAAAAGTGTTTTTAACTATGTAATTTTTTTAATTGAAATTTTACTATGTGATTTGCAACTTTTGAACAACACCACAAAGTTGCAATTTTGAAATTGTATTACAAAAAAATCATATTTCTATTAAATAATATAAGAGGCACAAAAACAGTCTTGAGATATTTTTATTATACTATCTTGTTCATTTATTAAAGTGTTTAAATTCATAGCTTTTTTGAAATTAAGTGTCTAAAAAAACCTGAAATTCCGCTACCGACCTGACCCCTCCCCGCCAACATTGATCCCCTTTTCCGGCGGGACTGGGGACGGGACGGGACATCTGTCTTTCCCACCAATCCCGCCGGAGAACCGGTCCCAGCCATTCCCCTGTCCCGGTAGGACTCATCCCGACCCTGGCCCCTTGGTCACCCTAATTTTTTACTTCTTTTTTTACTTGACAGTAGGAGACTTGACTTAGTCACGACTCAAATTTATCCTTCTTGAAAGCTCTTCTCTCATTCTTTTAAAAGACAAATTGAAAATGGAAAAAGAATGCCTTATGGCCACCAACACAAAAAAAGGCCCAAAAACCCCCCAAAATGGGCATAATACCCCGAGCTGGCCCGCCGGCCCAAACAAATGCCAAGCGCTAGACGACCCAGCTCAGACTTCCCTGAATGCTTGTTGGATTGGACCTTTTTCCTTTCTTGTCCTCTTATCTTCATCCCTTCTTGTCCGTTTTCTTCCCTTTATTTTTCAATCTTCTACTATGGATTAAAAAAGTAGAATTAAATAAATAAACTAAAGTAACCATCATCGAAAACTTAACAAACTAAAATATATCAACTACAAACTAATAAAACTAGTAAGTATACATTAATTATACATTTATTAAACATAAATTATACACATTATTTAATAATGATATATTTTATATACATATACAATAGTGATACATATTCTAAACAACAATGATACGCTTTCTATACGTATGATACATTTTCTATACATGTGATACATTTTTCTATACATATATTGTAGTGATACATATTCTATATAATAATAATAATACAATTTTTATACATATGATACATTTTCTATACATATACAGTAGTGATACATATTTTATACAAAAATGATACATTTTATATACATATACTGAAATTAGTTGAAGAATGGCTAGAAAATGGAATTATTTTGAAAAGGCTAAAAAATGACTTTTAAGATACTTGAGCTACCGAGTGTCAATAGTTTCACCCGGTTGACCATTTATGTCCTTTCCCCAAACAAAATTTTATCCAAGGAAAACTAAGGAAGGCACAACTCATTTTAACCGATAACCTAAAGAAACAAATTTATTTACTCCGTACTATACAGATAGATAGTCATATCATGTTAGCATTTTGTTGCTAAGAAAAATTAAGAAGTCTCAGCCTACATTGAAAGCTTACTTCAATGGAATCTAAAAATTAGGAATAAAAAACTTATCAATGTTAAGAAGTCATGAGGATAAAAAGTTCCCAGGTTATTTAATTCCCACCAGATAACTAGGTTGAATATGTATATCTCTATATACTTCCCATCAATTCAAGAATTTCATTGACAATTTGCATTAGGCACTAAAGGGATCCTCCACTCTCTCCATGGAACTATCACCAGTAGCATATATGGAACCCGATTCTAAGATGACATGGTATACATATATTCCCTTCACAATATTTCAAACCAACACTAATGGCTGCAGCCTTTTCAATTAGATATGGTAGGTCACTTTGCTCAATTAGAACCCGAAATAAAAGGGCAGCCTGATGCACTAAGCTCCCTCTATGCGCGGGGTCCGAAAAAGGGCAGGACCATAATGGTTTATTATACACAGTCTTACTCTGCATTTCTACAAAAACTCAAAATAACAAATATAAATCACTATTAAAAAACTCAATTTTCTACGGACATTCCCGTTGTCAACAAAGCAAGCAGAGGAATCTAGTGTTGATTACAATGGTTGCTGGAAACGGTAAATGAGTAATTGTTAAGTATTACAACAAAATGAAATTACAACAACTGAAATTTTAATAAACTGAAAACAAAAAACTGAGATTACAAGCACTTTGATTTGCTGGGTCGAGTGATGGCACTCTGTCTTTAAGACAAGATTGCCCCGTATATATCATTTCTACATTCTGGACAATAGTCTCCCAAGATAAAACAACAACTCAACAAATGAGCAAAGGAAACTCAAGTATTACTTTGAAGAACTTTGAGTAATGAAATGATATTGAATGTAGGAAGAAAAATTATGTTTTTTCGTTTGTGTGTGTAGTCTCAACAAGTGAGCCAAAGGCTTCTTTATATAGTGCATGGAGAGGACTCATCAACTGCCCACATAATTGCTGTTACTGGCCATGTAATGACAATTAGTGAGTAGTAATTCAGCCAAATGAATGAATGAATTAATGTGCAACGGATTAGACCATTAGTGAGAGTTATTCAGTCAAGTAATGGCTGAATTGATGTGCATATTAATGGAGGTTAACGTTCCAAAACCAACAACAAAAGCATAAGTCCAATTTTATCTTACTTGAAACTCAGGGACCAAACTCTAAATATGAAGCAATTTGGGTCCAAAAAAATAATATTAGAAGAAGCCCACGTCCCACGACCCACGACCCGAGCCCATACCGGACGGGACGGGCGGGCTTAGCCTTGAACCAAAGCACATCTAGGTACTCCCTCCTTCAAACACATGGGTTACCCCTTGGGGTCCCAAGCCCTTAGCCAATTTTGAGACTTATAAACTAAACAAATCTTCCTTCCCCCACTGATGAGGGAGAATTGGTCTCTACCACATTTTCATGCTTCAAACACCTCACTTCATGGACCAATATCTCTTTCATTTCTCAACGAAATTTGACGATCCTTGGCCTTACGGGCATCTACTCACTTAGTAGATTATGCACATGTGAAGAATCAAAGTCTCCAACATGCGGAACCCTAGTGTTTAAGTCATTAAAGATGGTTGGATGGACGCAACTTTCACCAAAGACAAATTTTCAACATCTAGACTTTGTTGTTCTCGGAGCTTCAGCTTTACTAGGGAGAAAAAATTGTTTACAATATTCAAATACTACTATAGATGCTTATATGATTGCTTATCAACTTAGAAGGGACAATAATGTACTTCCAAATATTATATGTACTTAATTTGCAAATGTCACAAATCAAGCTTGTGGCACGTATTGTTTACTTTGGTTCATCAAACATCACAATGTTGTCCTTCGGGGTACACCACTATCGAGCATAAATGTGTGTTTACCATGTGAATATTTGTATAACTTATAAAATTTTATGGAGTCATTTGGTTGTGGCACGTATTGTTTACTTTGGTTCATCAAACATCACAATGTTGTCCTTCGGGGTACACCACTATCGAGCATAAATGTGTGTTTACCATGTGAATATTTGTATACCTTATAAACTTTTAAGGAGTGATTTGGTAGGATACAGAGAAAACAATATATACATTAGTATTGTGTATTACTATTCGTCAATCGATCTCCTGATTGTTTGGTACACTTCAACCTATGTTATATATTCTATGTGATATTATTCTATATATAATTAATACATAACAACACATAGTATTAGCAATACAATGATATTTAACTCATATATAATCATGGTTTAAAGACACAATTGCCTTTGAAGTCCCTCACATTGTATAGTATGGAAAACACTTGTGTAAACAATCAACTTTTAAAAAAAAAATTATGCAATGCATATAATTTCTAATACACCAAATCAAATAATGAATAAGAAATAATCTCAACATAATTAATGTCAGCATTACTATCAACAATATTAATACATGTTATTTCATCAGTGAAAGAAATAATCTCTTGATTATTTTCATTAATTGAATGAGTATATATACAATTTACATATTTTCATAATAGGAGAATAAAGATGCTATTTGTTGCTATTCTATCTATTTGTGCATCAAGTTCGAAGAAGAATCCTATTCCTAAAACCTTAGTCTACTTGGACACTAACTATACAATTATGGTAATACACATATTATGGTAAGTGTACAAGACTAATTATTACACTAAAACACTATACATAAACTATGGTAATACACGGACTGATTGTGGACCAAAACCGTGATATACTTTAAGTGTATATCACGGTATATGACGTATATTTAACAATCGGTATTCTTATACACCCTACCAGATGACCCCTAAAATGTCATTATCAGCCTAGAAGCATGTCAGACCTTCTTCGTGACTCATCTTCGTTGGCTCGCCCTCCGTAATGGTGTCACGTCCTAATTACAGCAAACTAAAAGTTTAAATGTCTCGTTAATGCATACATTCGATTGACTTTTGTAATCAAGAAAAATGACAAATCAAGATCCTACCCTTGCCAATAATTGAGTTGAGGGTCACTAAGTACAAGTGATTTTCTTCAAGTACTTTAGTTTAAATATTGAATAATGAATACAGTTATGCAAGGCACATAACATGACTTTTTTTATCTAAAGGCTGCACGTGACTATCACATGAAGGTTGCAGGCATCAATCTACCCACGGAGGTTCAGAAACGTGGTGGGTCCCTGGTTGAACATGCAAGTGGCCCCTACACAGAACATTTTTTGAAAATTAATTATTAAGGGACAAAATAGAAGGTTTCAAACTTGTAAAGTACAAGAAATGAAAAAAGAAAAATTAAGATGAGTGTATAGGAAAATTTCAACTTTTGACAAGAAATTCTATATTTCTTTTACAAAATTCAAAGACACAATTAGTGCGATGAAATTTAGCTCAAAATAGTAGGATTTGTACTTAAGAGGATAATATATGGAGTAGATTTTTATTTGATAAAAACTTACTATGTTTATATCAATCCAATGAATACATGACTTATTGAAACTATATGTATGTCCTAGAGACAATCAGTATTAGGATAAATATACTTTATGCACATTCGTATTATTATTAATGGAGATTAGTATTTTGGCATTTGCAATTATTGAATTATTAGTTGATTGTTTATAATATTCTATAATATGCATCCCTAGAGATTACGTTGTTATTAATAATATGAGATATTAATATTATAACGTAACTCTTAAAATAGCCTCGACTAATGATTATCGAGAATGAGAAACCGATGACATGTGATAAGTCGACATGTGGTCTGCATCACATCCTTAGAGGATGTAGTATGTCTCACCTGCTACGAGTAATGGCTACTCATGATGGACACATGGATACTTTGGAAGTATTGGTATACCCTGCTGATATATTGTTTGTCATACTTGTCTAAAGTATGATCAGCGTGTGGGAGATAGAAGTCCTTAGACTTGAGGCCAATGCGTACCTTCTTTACAAAGTAATATACTTTGATCCTGTCCTAAGCTCAAATGCCTTATAGGTTGAGATACGGCTTGTATTGGGTACATTACGATGTAGATTAAATGTGGTAGTTGAGCCAAGTTTATGCTTCATTCCTCGAATGTATATTCGAGAGAACACTCAGCTTCTCAGTGATATTAGGTTGACTAAGTCGTTGGCCAACGCAATAGACATATTTAGAATATGGTCTAGTTGTCAACTAATATAGATGAGATACAATGATTAAGCCATTTGGATAGACACTTGACAAATCCTAAGCTTAATCGGGTGTGTCGTGAATACAAGGATTTTATCTTACCACATAGAGGTTAAGTTTACTGGATTCGTGTAAATGTACTTCACATATTGAGTTCATCTTGAGGCCCCGTCTAGGAGTTCTGCATAGACCTTAATTTGATTAATGTCGATATGTGAAGGCATGTATTGTCACACTATGTCGATTGTCTTTTCTATCTAAGGATATATTGAGAGAGTATTAAATATTCGATTTAGAATCGAGATATTTAAATGAATAATGATTGTTTTAATTAAGTCAAAATTGGATTTTAGATTTAATTAAGAATGTGCGAAAAATAAAATGAGACAGTGTAGGACCACGTCAGCGTCGCATCGCCCACACCATAGGGCCGCGACGCCATGACCTAATCTGTCTCGAATTTTGGGTCAAGCCCAAGTTCAAATCCTAATCCAATTTGACCTAATTTTTACCTATAAATTCAGACCTACACTTCATTATTCAATACACTTGATTTTCATATCATTATTCTAAGTCTTAGAGACTCAGAATCAAAACACTCTCTCGAACCTCTGCCGGATTTCTAGCTTTCCAAATGAGGAATACATTGAAGCTTGGAGCTTGCAATCGAAAGGGCATTCGCGTGCGCACCCACAATTGATAAAGATTTCAGATATTGTAAACACGTAAGTACCATTCAAGTCTTATGTTTACAATTTAAAATTATCCTATAGTCAAACAGTTCTACGTTTGTTGGGTTTGAAACAAGTTTTCAATATCCGTTGCGTACAACAATCCAACAAAATCCCTACACTTATATCTTCAAAATACATTCTTATCATAAATCATTGTTAATAAATTCACGTTTTCACCTTAATTCTTGATAAATTAGTATGATTTGATATATTAAAAAATCGAGGGCAGATAATCTTTTACTGGTCTTATACCATCAATAAGGTTCATATCTCATTGTCAGTGGTTGAAGTGTCAGTTTCTCATATTTTCCCACTATTATGAGGTCGTTTGACTGATTATTGCATTAGCAAAATGATCTTTACATAAATCTCAAATAAAATAATAGTTACATATTTACATGTTTTAGTTAGCGGTGTTAACCTTAACACGGGCATAACTTGTGTGATCATTTAGTTTTTACTTTATACATAATAAAATATGATACTCTATAAGATTAACAATGTATAAAGTATTTAAAGATAAAAAAAAATTCTATAAACTACTATTATTTATCACATAGCAACACTTATTTTACGATTCAATCATATAATTCATTTTTGGAACAACAATAATGAATTCAGGGAAGATTAATATGTGTGCAGATCTTGTTGGGTTACAAGGATTGCAAGAAACGGAAATTACAAGTAACTGCTAAAGTACGAATTGAAATTACAATTCAACTAGAAACTGAAAATTACAATATAACAATAAAACTGAAATTACAATATTTGTTGAACAAGAAGGCAGGAACTGCTTTGATTTTTCTTTGAGTCGAGTGTGGCACTCTGTCCTTAAGACAATATTGCCCGTATGTATCCTTTATACGTTAGGACAATTAGCCTCCCAAGATAAAACAGAATGGAACAATTGAGCAAAGGAAACTCAAAAGCTACCGTGAAGAATATTGAATAACGAAATGATGCTTGGAAGATTAGGAAGAAAGCGCTTTGCTTTGCTACGCTTTGTGTATATTCGTGTATATGAAGTGTACCTCAACAATGGTGTAAGAGGTGTTTATATAGGAGGAAGATGGGTGTTTGGTTGCCTCATGCTGACCATTATTGGCCAAATAATGACCATTATGGAGGTAGTAAAACCACCAAATAAATGGAGAAAATTGCCAACGGATTGGCCATTATTGGAGGTGTAATTCACCGAAATAAATGGTCAATTAGTCTTTGGGCGTTTCGCTCGACCGTCGAAATTCGACTTTACGAAAACTTCAGGACCAAAGCGTACATCTTGAAACTTGAGGATCAAAGCGCACATCCTGAAAGAATTACGGTCCAAATCAGATTACGAAACTTCTGGGATCAAACTGTACTTCTGGCAAAGTTTTCTGGCCCAAAAAGATAATATCAGAAGGCCCACAACCCGTGAGCCCGTGAACACAACACCACACTTTCCATGCTTCAAACACCTCACTTTTCGAGTCTTATATACACAACAATTCTTTCTTCCTCTACCGATGAGGGAGAATTGAACACAACACCACACTTTCCATGCTTCAAACACCTCACTTCGTGAACCAATATCTCTTTCATTTTTCAATGAAATTTGACGATTCTTGGCCCTACGGTTATCTACGTACTCAGTACATCATGCATGTGTGAAGAACCGGATTCTCCAACATACGTAACACTAGTGTTTAAGCCGTTAAAGTTGGTCGGTCGCAACTCCCGCCAAAGGCTAATTTCCAACAGATCTTACTCTGATCTTTCTGCATTAGAAATATTATTTCTAATAGAATCTCAGCTTAAAAGAAAAGTTATAACTACTCTACAATTATATACACTATTGAAACTTGAAAGCCTAAATTTTCTTCAACCCCCTTCTTCAATTAAAACTCTGTGACTTCAATTTCAAATTATTATAATTTTAACCTTTGACTCACCAATTAACAAACTCTTTTTCAACATAAAAAAAAAGGAAATTAAAATTCTCATATCATGACAATTTGAGGGATCACAAAAATTCACAAGATTATTGCCGCAACGTGCGGTGTCGGAGAGTCAAAGATTTTCCAAAATTAAATAAAAAGAAAATAATGCGTGTCAGTTTTATATTGGATACATGACGTGTGATTTGGAGCCTATGGGAACAAAGATACATCGGTGCAATCGCCCGACCCGTTGCGTAAGCGGCCCGCATTCTATGAAAAGACGTAAATACCCTCTCAATTAGATTTATTGGCAGGCAGATCCTAACCATGTGAAGATTATACAGGTATTGTTCATGTTCATGCAAACGTTCAGTGTACTTTCACTAGTCATGTAGTACTCATTTGGACTATTAAAATTGCTTTTGATTATTAAAAAATACCGAGAGAAATGCAAGTTACGACATATAATAAACTCTTGTGGTCTGATTTTTTTTCGAACTTCACACATAGCGGGAGCTTAGTACATCAGAATGTTTCCTTTTACCGAGAGAAAGGCATTTTTATACCCACTAATTATTTGATTAACAACCATGATCTTACAAAGATCGTTTATGTATTGCATTTATAGATTTCATGTGTAGAAGCAAAGCTACAATATTAGATACTATAAGTTTGAAAAAATTCAATAATTTTTGTTATGAGTTTGGTGACAAATTACAAACTCATAAACTTCAAATGTTGACTCAACTTTTATTCATATAATTAATCTCATATGGAAATAATTAATCATATAACTAAAATAACATTTGTAATTGACTACAAAACCAAATCTTTCAAAAATTGATTATTTCCCTTGATAAAAACAAGTTTGATTCATATATTATTTCTTTAATTAATCTCCCCTAAAAATGATCATATAACTAAAATGATATTTGTAATTGACTACAAAATCAAATCTTTCAAAACATGATTATTACATGATAGATAAAAAACTAACCTTGATTCATATATACTTTTTCTTAATTAATCTCCGGTAAAAATGACCATATAACTAAAATGACATTTGTAATTGATTACGAAACCAATTTTTTCAAAACATGGTTATTACCAATAGTGGAAGTATCCAATATGCATTTTTTGATAGCTATGTCTATATATAAATGACAAAATTCTTATCTAAATGAGTCAAAATTCGAAAAAAAAAGGTGCCCAAAGACTTTCAGATTTGGAATCATATATGAAAAAAGAAGAAGATAAATTAACATTTTGTACTTCAGATTGTTTCCAATGGTCATTCAATTGTCTATTATCATTTAAAATATAAAGGAAAGGGTTTTATTTTTTGAATCACAACAAATTTAATATTTTAACCTTTATTTAGCATAAATGTTGAAACAACTTCACATTAAATAATATTCAATCATTATAACTCTTGCTACATTAACATTGAGAATGTAAAAACATGAATAACTTCATACCTAAGGAGACATATTTGCTTCTTGACTATAAACACTAAGGAAATTTCTAGTAATTTATTCAGGTCAAATAGTATTTTGAGTGAAAATTAAGGCAAAGTTAATGTTTTGTCCTATCATTTTATTCATTTAGTATAACAAATAATGCGCATATCGTGACAAATCAAAATAATTCAAACTTGAAACAAAATTAGATTTACTTCAAAATTCAAAAGTCAAATCAATAAGATTTACTGCAACATTATACATAAACCATAAATTCAGTTACTCACTTCGTTTACTTTTACTTGTCAACTATACTAAAAATATATTTTCACTTTTATTTGTCAAATTTAGCATATCAAGAGAAAATAATTTTTTTCCGTTTTATCCATATCATTAATTACCTATTTCAAATTATTTTTTTAATTTATTAAAATGATGCATCAATTAATATCGTTATTATGATAAATTATACACTTCATTTAAGAGATGTGCAAAGTCAAAAAGATGACAAGTAAAAGTGAACGGGGGAGTATCAAAGAACTCCAACCTCACATAAATTTTATTTTTCAACTTTTTTATGCATGTAATAAAAAAAAGCATAAAGTTTTGAAAACTTCTTTGAAATGGCCATTCAATCGGTCCATCCTAATTACAAAACAAAAAAATCAGGTCTAATTTTTTTTTATTGAGGGGATATTAAGAGAGTTAAAATTAAAGGAAAAAAAGACAAATGCAATGGTTAAAAACAGTAAAAAAATTACTCACGTCAGGTGTTTACACCAATTCAATCAATGCAAGATATATATCTTTCATATACATATTTAATATTTAAGTATAATTAAATAAATTTAACTTTAATTTTATAACTATTTTGGTTAAATTATTTGATTTGGTGAGTTTTCGCCACTGACAATTTAGAGTAGGCGGATCATTTAATATAAACATAAAAAAAAATAGCTAAAAAGGGGATTGAACTATATGTAAAAAAATTCATGTGTATTTAAGACATGTAATATTTATGATTAATAAACAAATAATTAGTTTAATAATATCTCTATTTAATTTGAATATATTTTAAACAGATTATCAATTTTAATTTTAATTTTAATTTTAATTTTGACCAGATATTCGATATCTGTTTTTAAATTTGACTAATCAACTTCGCGTCGAGATATTGACTTTGAATTCGGCTAATTTAAATTCGCGTCAAAAAATTAATTTTGAATTCATCTAATTTAGTTCGCATCGAGAAGTTGACTTTGAAGGATAAAAAGACTAATCATTACCACAACCATTACAAGTTCAATTTCTCACATGGTATTCTTTTTTTTGCTTAATATATAACCAACCCCTTAAAACTTACTAGGGTATTTTATTTATACACTTAAAGTAAACTCCGTTTCATTGAAAATCTCAACTCCTAATAAAGTTATTCCAATTAAATATTTTTGGTTCAAAATTTGAATATTTTTGCATGTATTCTCATTCATCTATTAGGTAATTAAGTTAAATCACATAATATATATTATTTTCTTTAATTATACGCATTCGTCTCAATAAGTCATAAAACTCCAGACATTTTCTATTTGAGATTGATGAATATAATTAAAAGATATGACATATTTATGTGGTTAACTTAACTATCTAATGAACGAATGAAAACACACACAAATCTTTTCTCAAAATTTTAAATCAAAAATATCTAAGTAGAACACTTTATTAGAAATTGAGATATTTAATTAACATAGGACTTAGTTCTAGTGTCTAAATTTAACATCCCGACAAGTTTAAGTGGTTGACTATGTATTAAACTTTTTTTTTTATTTTCTTCCAAGAATATTTAAATGATAAACAAAAAACCGTGATTGCTATTCAGAAAATAATAAAAACTCACAATTTTGTTGATAAAAATAATTCTCAGCAAAAAGAGAACCATATCTCTCTTCTCTCTCTCTTTAATTTCTCGCCCCCCACCCACCCACCCACTCACTCACTATTTATTTATTTAGTTATTCTCTAACAAAACCAAACCCTTGTTTTAGTTATCTCACAAGAAAATGAAAATGAAAATGGAGGCTTTGGACCCAAGTGGTGAATGTTTCATGGTAGATGATGACCTTCTCAACTTCTCTTTGGAAGATGATGAAAAATCAACAACCACTAATACCAAACACCCTCTTTCATTTTCTCTTACCCACCCTGTAAGTCCTCAAAATTACACTTTAATGCTCTTATTTTTTTATGTTTTCAATTTTGGCTTTTTATCGGGGCTCTAGGTTCCGGGTTTTTGCTTGATCCGGTGTAACGGGAGTTTTTTATTTGGGCCGGAAATGTTGTTGTGATTCGGTTTTATGGTGAGTAGACCCGAAACTTACTAATTTGTACACTGACCCAACTAATTCAGATAAATGTAAACCCGAATACTAAAAGGTTCGTTACGAAATAGTTTTAATTTTTAGGGCTCGAACACGAGATTTGTGGCGGTGAAATTACCCTTTTGTGTTGCATGGCTGCGAGAGATTGAGTCAATAGAGAGGGCTCCCCGTATGTTCTTCGAGGTCATTTTGGTAATTTATGGTGGGAAAGGTGGGGAGTTTTGAAACGGTTGGGGGTGGGGGTTGGGGGAATAAGAGAGTGGATTGACTGGCCCAAAGTTGGGAGGCGTTAGGAGAAATTGATTAATTTTTGGACCATTTTACCCTTCAAACCCTAACATAACATAATAATTGGGGCTGGTGTTTAAGAAATTAGTTTACAAAATTCTGTTTTTTTTGTTTCCTGAAAGAAATGAAAAGTGTTTTTGTTGGAAATTAAAATGTGGGGTTAATTTTGGAATTTTGTAATGTCTACAACAGGCTTTTATGATTGGAGCATTGGTTGTCACTATGTCTGAGCTGTACAAATGAATGTGCCATATCCGTTTCAACTTGCATTTCACAATGTTGAAAGACATTTTTGTCCCTAGCATCGATGTTTATTTACCCCCAATTTGTCAAAATTGCAAATTGTCCCTGTTGGAAATGTTGACTTTTTATTTTCTTCCTTGTACTACTGTCTACAATATAAAGGCCTAGAAATTAACTAGATTCCCTCCTAGATATTTTTCCATCCTTTTGATATAAAATAATGAACACACTTTAATTAAATAAATTTGAAGAGAACCTTTGGCGTAGTTGGTAAAGTTGTTGCCATGTGACGGGGAGGTCACGTGTTCGAGCCATGAAAACAACCTCTTGCAGAAATACAAGAAATGTAGGTTAATGCTGCGTACAATAGACCCTTGTGCTCTGGCCCCTCCCTGTACCCGTGCATAGCAGTAGCTTAATGCACCGGTTTGCCCTTTACTAAAATTAAATAAATTGGAAACTTGTTAAATTGAACTCAAAAAAGAATATATTTAAGAAAATAATTGTGGAAATTTATAGGCTGTGATTGTGATATAACTGGCTTACTTGAGATTATTAACATATTGCATTTTGCAGGAACGTGTAGAGGAAGAATTGGAATGGCTGTCAAACAAAGATGCATTTCCAGCAATAGAGTTTGGCATACTTTCCGATAACCCGAGCATGGTATTTGATCACCATAGTCCGGTTTCGGTGTTGGAAAATAGTAGCAGCACCAGTCAAAGCAGTGGCAATGGCGTTGCTAATGGAAACACGATAATGAGATGTTGTGGCAGTTTGAAAGTCCCGGTTAATTACCCTGTTCGTGCACGGAGCAATAGAAGACGCAGAAGACGAAGGGGCGGGTTTGCTGAGATTGCAAGTGAGCATTGCCTTTCGGTGAATCAACCGAGTTTCAAGAACGTTAAGCAACGTGAGCCGTTGCTTTCGTTACCGATGAATTCGGCTAAGCGTGGTGCTAGCATTGGGAGGAGGTGCCAACACTGTGGAGCTGATAAGACCCCACAATGGCGGGCAGGTCCTCTGGGGCCGAAAACGCTGTGTAATGCTTGTGGGGTCCGCTATAAGTCGGGCAGGCTGTTGCCGGAGTATCGCCCAGCGAATAGCCCTACTTTCTCGGCTAATGTGCATTCCAATTCCCATCGCAAGGTTCTGGAGATGAGAAAGCATAAGATTGGAGTGGGAGGAATGTTGATTCATGAAGCTTGTGGATATAGGGTAGAACCGTAGTGAGTCATTTGCAGGACATTTTTCTTCTTTTACTATTACTATAGTTAGCATAGACTCTAGGGTTTTGTTGTAATGGTCTTGATGGTCAGTGATTTGTCTTGGTTTTCCATCAAAATCTACTAGGAATTTTGAACTTAGTGTGTTTTATTATGCTTTTTAAGATGGAAATCCAGAAAAAAGAGCTCCTAACAAAGATTTGGTTGTTTTTTTAGTTCCATCTACTTACCTTGTCATTTGCATGGATGGCATATGATACATTTTTGAATCTTGAGAATGATTTTTGTGGTAGTTGCTGGAAATATATTTGCTACCACTGCTACATAAGCAGTTTTAACAGTTGCAGAAGGTGCACCGCTCGAGATGGAGGTTTTTCAGGTTCAAGTGTTCTTATTGTTTGAGCGGTTTGATCATCTTACTTTGGTTTACCCCTTTTTGTAATGAATGTCTTTTAGTGTTCTTGTTATGCCTATGAAGCATTCTGCAATGTATTGTTTATTTGTAAGATGAAAAGAAAGGTAGAACTTATATGCAGAGTTCTTATGATATATAGTGGCTGTTGATCAGGCTAATGAATGATTATATTCTAAGCAGTCTTCATGTTGGATTGTCGAAGCTGAAGAATCGTTTGCTGGACAAATCTGAAACTCGAATCTTTGGGCTATCTTTGTTTTCTGAGTTGTGTACTTGTGTTGCATCAACTTGTTTGACGAAAAAAGCACGGAGTTTAACAGAATGACCATTTCTTGGTTAACTGGCTGGTGTTTTTTGTTCCAAGAAAGTTTTTCTCGTGACTTGCTGATAATCTGGCTCATCTTTAGTCCTGCACTTATACTTTCAATGCTAAAGGACTTTTATATGAAGTGTTGAGTTGGAATATAGACACTGAGTTAGATTGTGCCTGGCAGTATAATCTGTATTAGTTTACAAGTTATTCTAATATGCATGGACATTGTATGACTGTCTTGTAGGCTGACATTGTTTGACAATTATAGGTATTTGTTTCAAATGTTCTTGGTGATAGTGGAAGCGTCCGTGTCAGGTTGCGTGAACCTTGATTAATACATAAGAGTATCTCTATCTCCCACCAATACAGGTACTGGTAATTCTGTCCACCAAAGGTAGAAATCACTTGGTACTTTTGGTTCTGTTGGAATTTGAACATTGATCTACCGTCCACCAAAGGTAGAAATCACTTGGTACTTTTGGTTCTGTTGGAATTTGAACATTGATCTACCGTGCTTTTTCGCACTTCATTGGTTGCTTGGCTACACCTTCAAATGTAATTTGTTTGGACAAGATATGTCAAAGTCCACAATACTGGATGGTCTGTACCTGAGTGAACTTCTCCCTTTCAGTGGAAGCAACCAATTATAGATATTTGTTACCTTCAAATTTGTTCTTGCTCGACGCAATCAAGTGCGTGATATTTTTTTTCTTTGCTTTGTGCATATCAGTGACTTGGATCCTATCCTTTAATAGTGATCATGACTGGCTTTTTCATTGATCTTGATGGCTTAACATTTTACTTTAGTCATTTCCTGTAGATGACATTGAACTTTTGTTGTGTTGTGCATTTTATAAACCTTCTTGTTTGTGAATTATATAAATTTTATAGAAGATTTTTAAAGATTAGTCAAAGGCGGCTGCACTGATATATATTTCTTAGTGGCTGCCATATTCTCAGGGTGTCACTAATGTGTGTGGTGTTTACTAATAATGCACACTAGTTTATGGTCACATATGATGACAATAATGAGTGATTATAAACTATTTACTTGCTTGACTCATGCTTAGAAGAGCTCTGCTATGTTCTTTTGGTTTAGAATATGCTATGAAATCTATGTTTGATCTTTTTTCCCCTTTCTCCCCTTCCCGAAACTCGTTCTCTCGGGTAGGGGAGGCTGATTTTTGTCACGACCCGATCTAGGGCTGTGACCGATGCTTAGGGGTAAGGCCCCAAGTAAGGCTTACCGAGATTTTATAGAAAATTGGATAGAGTAGTTTTCCCTTTTTCTAGGGCTATCCAATTTTTTCTCGTCTCGACTAAAGTATGTAACACAAAAAATAACACTAGTGAAAACAAGTCACAATCATAACTATCCGACTGTCTGTACGACTGTAACACAATATGAAGGAAAATATATTATTGATAGACTGAATTTATCTGTTATTTTCTCTTGTTATGAAAATAACTAGCAGCACCCCTATTTATAATAATATGAAACATATTTAACTCAAAACAGGAAAACATATTCCTATATTAATTTGACTATAAATCCTAGCTAGATATGAATTAAAATATCAAATCTTAATCAATTTTGATTTTCTACAACTTTGAATTATTATTTCCAACACAATAATAGCCAAAAATACGATAAGAAAGTTTAACGCGTACTTTATTCGATTTGCTGTAAAGTCCAATAAGGCTTGCTTAAGATCTTAACTCCTAACTCCTAAGCACCGGTCACGGCCCTAGAGTCATGACGTTGACGAGGGTCTATGGGATGAATTTGAATGAAGCAATTCTCCTTGACATTTAAGAAAATGGACTTTGAGCCTAATTTAACCCAAAAAGCTAGCTCAAAAGTGATTAGCCAAGACCATATGATTAGACAAATTGCCATCTCACCCACCAATGTGGGACTATTAACACCCCGCACGCCAGAATTAGATATTTAGAGCGTGAACAAGATAATATGATTATCATGGGGTCCAATATCAGGTAAAACAAGAATTGGGTGGTATGACTTGGATACCATGATTAGAAAATAATCTTTTAAAACCCACAAATATCCCTTTTATAACCGAATGCCTTTACTTACATTTCATATAGTAATTCAGTAGCATGCTAGCTTTTATATGTCAAAAATCATGGTTCCTCTCAAATACTGGTTTACAAGTATTTTGGTAAAAGTTATCCTTTTTCTTATGCAATTGATTTTTTCAATAGAGGCGGCTCAACAAAGTCGATGGACTTAATCTATATATTAAGATGTCTTTTAAATTTAAAATATGGAGCCACTTATTAATAATAATTACGTAAATTATACGTTATATATAACAATATAGTATAGTGTTTTTGTGGTCTTTAGCATTTGGGGCCAAGACTATTACTTCAGTAGCCTTATTAAAAGTGTGTGAACTGCTTTAAATGTTAAGGAAAATACTTATATTTACGTATTTCAGGTTTGCAACGGGGTTCCTCACGCGTGGGTCTGATCTTTTAGTTGGATCAAGCAAATATTTCTGTGGATGAGCGGGTGAGATTGAAATCCAATATTTCTATGTATTAAGATATCAAATTAAAATGTATGAATAGTGATATGACCATTTGTGGTTGGGCTAAGAAAATAATATGAGTCCGGAACTTAAATGACCCACAAAGTGAGATTTTGATTCGAAATATCCCTAAAAAAGTTACAATACTATCTTTTGCGCAAGAATTTCCTGCGCACTAGGGGGTATTATTTTACCCTAGCAGCCCACGGTTTTTAAATGTTCACTTTTAGTTCAATTACGCAATAAATTGTTGCGTTTTACAATAAATTATTCATCTACCCATTTGTACTTGATTTGACACGACACTATGACAACCCATCGTTTTTCTATTTAATATGAATTTTGGATGAGGTAAAGACTCATCTATTTCATAAGTTTAAGTCATCTTTTTTTTTCAAGTTTTTGAAAAAAATATCCAACTCCAAAGTTCATAAAAAAAAGCATCTCCTCCTTCAACTGTTAAGGTTTCTTTATTTTGGGATGGAGAGATTCTTCATGATAATAATATTGTTCTTTATAGTATTCCGCCACAATACCATGTTAATTTTCCAACTACCTTGGATTACGAAACATTACTCAATGCCATACACGAAAGAATGAAAAGTAAGTGTGAGTATGAATTATCTGTAATAGGAAGATATCCAATATCCATTGCACCACAAGGTTTAGTGCTTTATGGGGAGTGAAATATCATTGATGATGAGTCTTTGAGGGAATATTTGAGGTCGTCGGAAGAATATAGGGGGTTAATCACCCTCAATGTTCTTGAAATGTATGTTGAAAAGATACCTCACAGTCATAGTGAAGTCTTGGCCAGGACTTGTCAGGAAGTCCCTCAAGTCCAGCCTACTCATGGTAACACTTATACGAACATGAGTACTTATGGAGACATTTAGAGTGGTCAAGTGCCGCTCGAAACTCTAAGCCAATAATTTAATAAAATATACTGAGAAAATTGGTAAATATTTATTTTTAATTATAATTTTGTGTAGTAGCACATGTTTATTATACGTATGATAATAGTAACATTTTTTGGTATCTTTTTAGGGGTTATATACCTGATATGAGTAATATTGGGCAATCCTCTCAGTTCGGTGCAATTGATTATTATCGGTATGTATATTTTTTAATAACTAAATAATATATGTATTTTGATGTTTAGAATTGATAATACTTGAAATGCCTCTGTAGTGAAAATTATTCACAAAACTCGCCAGTGGTACCAAATGTTGATTTGGTGCAGTTGATCTTTTTTCAAACCTTGACAATATTGATCTTTATCGGTAGGTTCATCACCTTGATATTAAATAATCCATATATATAATGATATTGGTATTTAAAATATGTTACCTATTTTCGTGTAGGAAGAGACATTTACTAGATGATGATGATTATCGAAATCATATAGAAACATTATCGAGTGATAGCAATGATATAGCGAATGCAGAGGTATCCGATGATGGTGACGTACATATATTAGATAATGACGATGATATTCATCCTCATAAGAAAGAACAACAATTAGTAGAAATGATGCAAAGTCGGCCACACCAGCAAGAACCGCTGGCAGGAAGCCCAATTTACCAACACCGATGACAGAAAGCCCAATTTAGTGGCATTCTGACATGATTCCATATCTTGACAATCTTTAAGGTCGTCCTGATGCCTTTGTCTTCACCAGAGAAGATGATCCAATCAGCCAAAAAATATGGAAAGAATCGGTCGATCTTTTAAATGATGAAGTTCTCCTTGCAAAATGCATGAAGTTCTGTTCCAAAAAGGCAATGCAAAGGGCCATCAAAATTTATAGCATCAAAGAAATGGGGGAGTTTAGGATTGATGATTCAATCTGAAAGCTGTGGAGATTGGTTTTGCAGACGAGAGCATTAAGGTTGTCAATAGATGCTTCGGGGTATTGTTACTCATGATAGTATGTGGACTATCAAGAAATTTCACTAACGTCACACTTGTGATATGGAAGAGAATCGAGCAGATCATTTTAATATAGATATAAATATGATTGCTCAAGTGTTACTTGCTGACATTGTAGAAACCCCAAGGTACCCTATTTGACCTAGTTCATTATAATTTTGACATCAATTAAATTATCATTGCTAAATGTTTGTTTAGACTTGTCTAGGTTTTCCATCAAAGATTGCATTAGAAACGTTGATTGAGTATATTGTAAAATGATAAGCAAGAGAAAGTGATATCTCGAGCGTAGATGCATTTTTGAGATGATTTATGGTACCTGAGAGAGCTCTTTCCAGCAGTTGCCGACGTATATGACAACTCTACAACACTTCAATCATGGTACTGATATAGAGTGGAAGCTCAACACCCAACATGGTGTGACTGATAAAATTTTCAATTTTGTGTTTTGGACATTCAAACCATGCATTGATGGTTTTGCTCATTGTCGGCCAGTCATATCCATAGATGACAGGCATGTGTACGGGATATACGACATCAAGCTACTGATTGCAGTAGGAATCGATATCAATGGATCGATATTCCTTCTTGCTTTTGCCATTCCTATTAACGAGAGCAACGAGACATGAGGATATTTTTGACACATTTGAGGCAATATGTTATTAAGGATCGTATGGGCATATGCGTGCTATCTAATTGAAATTATGGCATATTGAACAATATGTTTCGTTTGAAGGGGTGGCATCCTCCTTTTGCTTACTGTCGCTTTTGTTTAAGGCACATATTTTTTTTAAACGGTCTTTAGAAACAATACACTAAATAAATTGATGTGGGCGACTGCAATAGAGCATAAAAAAAGACGTTGTAGATTTTACATGTTAAAGTTGGCTGAAGAACAAGCATCATCAACGGGTAGAGAACTAACATCTACAGAAAGAAGATATGTCTTAAGAAACCAAAAATATTATTCTGAGGACGATATTGAGAAATTCTATTCTGATGATGATTAGGGGTTATTTTGGTTCACTTGTTTAGCTTTTGGGTCATTTAAGTTCCGGACTCATGATTTAATTTATATTTTTAATTTATGATGAAGTCATCAATTTAAAGAAAATTAGCATGTTTTAATTTGCTTTGATTGCTATAGTCTATTATTAATTTATATAAGCTTCGTATAGTTAATAATGCAAAAAAAGTTCAACAATTCACAATTTTAAAGAAAGCACTAATAGACTAGTACATAAAAGGTGCCGATTACATAATCCATTAAAAATATAGAAAATACATAATACATGAAAACGTGCAACTAGTAAAAACAAATTCATAAAAATAACAAACTAAATCGAAAATACATAAAAACAAAATACATAGAAAGAATAAAATTAATAAAAAAAAAACATAAAAATAATAAACAACCGCAAGATAGCACAAATAATCTTCCAAAATTTCAGTTTTTCTTTCAAAGCATTTTTTTCATGTTGAGTGTCTCTAAGATTAACCTTGAAAAAACTGTTTCCTTAGGATTCTTTTAGCAAGACCACCAAAAGGTCAATTTTTTCTTGAGCTTCCATAAGTTTAAACTGCAAGTCAAACTTTACGGTATTTCTAGTGATACGTGAAATCGTGGTATCTCTATCAACATGAGGCTTTTTAAACTTCACCGCCACCGTTTTATCCACGGGAATGTCATCCTCCATCGAAAATGTTTGCAACCATTCATATCCTATAAACATTACAAGAAAATCAGTTTTTGAAAGTAAACTATGTAGATAATGTGAAAAAACTCTAAATGCTAAAAATTTATAAAAACACTTACTTCGGGAACTTTAGAGCACCAAAAACGACGACCCAGATTATCTTGGGTCCTTGATGTTCTTAGCTTACAATAATAACCGCATTCACAAACATCAAATTCTATAACAAAGTTTGACGTTTCGAAGCTTTGAGACGTGATTTTCGGGGGGCTAAAGTATGGTAAAAGAGTGAAAATAAAGAAGGTGAAGAATGACTTGAAAATGAAAAGTCTGTTAGGGTTTATAGTAACCCCTACTGCACATGAATTTCCTGCGCAAAAGGACTTAACCGCGCCGTTAACGGTTAAGTCTTTTGTGCAGAAAATTCTTGTGCAAAAGGTAGTATTGTAATATTTTTTAGGAATATTTTGAATCAAAATCACACTTTATGGGTTACTTAAGTTGCGGACTCTCAATAATACATATATTCCATGAGAGTACCATGACTAAATTACAAAGTTTTCTTGTGTGCAATGAATGTATGGGTCTATTCATGTTTGTTCATATTTTTGGTTTCATTATAGGTTGCCAAATGCATTGAGAGAATTAGTGAGACAGGTGTCCCATGTTCACTAAAGAAAAAACTCATAAAGTATCATATAATACAACATGTAGGGCATCACACAACATTTGTGAAGATTTTCTTTTAGGTTTTAGTGGTGATTTCTTGCAAGACAGAGAAGATATTGTCTTTTTATGTAAACTTCCTACTTTTCTAAAATTAGCATGATTGTTATGGCATAAACTATTGCCACAAAACAAAATTATTTTTCGATGAAATTATTTGGTTTAACATGTAATCATCACAAATATATTATTTTTTGCATATACAACCATAGAAAATCAAGATTTCAAAATTCAATAAAGACTTCTTTCCCAACTTTAATTTGGTAATAAAATTATTCGATATCTATAGTGATGATAGTTGATAGAATTCGATGAAATAGTTAGAACACGTATTAACAGATCCGAACACCATTATTTTAACAAACAAACATTGTTCTCAACTTCTCATACCTTATCTCCTATCTTCCACTGTTACTTCATGTGATGTGCTTTTGCATGCATCCAACTAAACACTGCAAAATGATCTGATAATATTTTTTCGACGTAAAATACAACAATCAATATTTCATTGAGTTTAAATTATGTACATTGTTAGTATAAATAATTTTTTACAAGATTAGGTCACCTACAGGATATAAAAAGGAATGTCTCCTTAAAATATGAGATTAATAATCTTAAAAAGATAATTTACCTGTTACAACAGATAAAAAATACATGATAATATAAAATTTTCTTATACTAACTATGTGTATAAATTCAAAAATATTTCCTTTTTATAACAATCTCACCCATTTGAAAATACTTAATGTGATGGAGGGTAGGCCCTATTTGGCCCATTAATAATACACTAATGACAAGTCTGATAGAGGACTAATTTTGATTTTGTGGCAGCTCTGTTCGTTGGCTAGTGAATTGTCTTTCAAAATCCAATGAGAATAAGAGTTGTTTAATAATGTAGAAGATAGTGTTCATTCTTGTGAATGCTCTTGGTTCAAATGGGCCTAAATTAACACATCACACATTGCACCATCAATAATTAAAGGTTGTCCCTAGTTTGGTATGTGAATTAAATTATTCCGGGATTATAATCCTAAGATTATAGTCCTAAGACTAATTTATCAGATTTGGAAAGTGGGACAAAATAATTATTCCAAGTTTGACGGGATAAGATGGGATATCCCAACATTAAATTTGAAATTAACATACTCTATTTGATAGAAGTTAATTTTATCGCAACATACCAAACGATCCCAATTTATGTATAGGCAAAAAATAACCCTAACACTTGAGGAAACTCAAGAAAATTTTGAGAGAAATTTTGTAAATCACAATGAACGTTAGTAACATGAAGTCAAATTTGAAGGACATATATGAAATTATTCCCTTTTTATTCTACGGGAAAGAACCTAAAATGTCTTTGAACTATTAGAATTGGTACAAAAATGTCATCCATTCACCTTTGCACCCCCAAATACCCTTGTCGTTTACATATTGAGTCTACTTTGCTCTTATTTTAAACGGACTCATTTCATTTATTATGTGGCAACCTCTTATTGGATAGCCATATAATTAACTAAAATTAATTAATTCTCAACCCATTTAATCCGACCCATCAACTAAACCCTGACCCGCCCCAAATAAATCCTAACAAACCAAATTAATAAACCCTCTAACCCATTTCATTACAAATCAAAATAAGAAAAAATTAACTCACAATAAGTGTTTAACTGGAAAAAAAATATGATTCTAAGTTTTTATTGAGCATATTGTATTGAATTTTAGTTGAATACTGCAAAAAAAAAAATCTCATGAAACCTCCATAAAACTTGAACATTCATTGATGAACATTGGCCTCAATTTAAAATTTTAATTTCGAGATTTATTGGCGATTTGAACTTGGTATGTTGGAATTTAGTTTTTAAGCTCAAACGTGATGGAGTATACTTGTAAAAAATTTCATTAAGGAAGTGAATTAAAGCCGCCATTGAAGGAGCTTTTCGAAGCTTGCTTTAAATTTCTAAATCTGTAAATTTGGGTGTTTAAATCAATTATGTGATAATATTTTTAAAGTTGGTAGCATGAATCTGTTGTTGTGCCTGTGTTCAAAAATCAGGAAAAACAGAAATCAAACGGAAAGACAAAAACCAGAAAAAAACAGAAACTGGAAAAATAATACAGAAGTAAGAAAATATCCGAGACCACAGAATTCACTGTGTGTCCTTAAGGAATTTAATCCCCTCACTGTACCCGAGGTTTTGGATTACTTCCTCCCAGGATAAAACGGATATACCTGTCGCAGGAGTAGCGGTACGTCAAACGCCTTCGACTTCGACGAACTCAAAGTTGGCAACGAAACACAGTAAGACTCGATAGTTTTATTTGTGAAAAAGAATGCAGAATTTTAGATGCAGAAATTTTTGGTTTTTGGTATCTTTAAAATGAGGCATTGCCTTAGTTTATATAGCCTTGAAGGTGCCTCTTCTAATAGGTTGGTATTTGTTCGGAAGGTTGCCTTCCATTTCTCATTCACACCAACTTGGCTAGTTTTATTCATTAACTAGCTTTAACAATCCCCCACATGAATGGGGAATGGTTATATGATGAAAAACATGCATGACAAAAAACTGTGTGATTCGTAAGCAAGGAATAATCGCATCTGGAGAAGTAGATTACTCTGTGAACTTTTAAGTAGTGAAGATATGTCGGATATGCTCGGTCATTCGGTAGATGTGATATCCTTGAACCGTCGAGCTTTGGTGTATACCTAGACAACCACATGTCACACAATTAACCCTTTAACCGTCTTTGGTTCTCATTGTTTTGTTCGTTTCAGCCATGAACACTGCCTGGTTCATAAGTGCGTAGAGAATTGGCCTTAAATAATTCTCCTTGAAGCGGCTTACACTTCACACTTACATAGGTGATTCCTAAATGTGTCATCCCGTAGATACACTATTTGATATACCCCGTACCAAACTTAGCAACCATTAAAAAGCCGCAATGCTTTATCCTGCATGCGAACATTGTCTCATCACGAAAATGGACCAAAGAGTTATTGTGACAATGTTGAACCGTCATTAATGACTTTGTTTGATCTCTTTGAACCTAGATCTTGGGATCTCCAGTCTTCTAGGTAGAGTTACCGTCACGATGACTTGTCCTTGGCCATAGTCCCATTCCCCTTGATGATCTTTCAACTACCTCTCTAGTTAGGCCTTTAGTTAGTGGATCCGACACATTATCTCTTGACTTAACATAGTCAATTGTGATAATTCCACTAGAGAGTAGTTGTCTAACGGTATTATGTCTTCGTCGTATGTGACGAGACTTTTCGATTGTACATAAGGCTCCGGGGCCTTCCTATTCCCGCTTGGCTATCGCAATGTATGCATATAGGAGCGAGCGGTTTGGGCCAAAATGGAATATCTTCTAAGAAATTCCTGAGCCATTCAGCTTCTTCACCGGCTTTGTCTAAAGCTATGAACTCGAATTCCATTGTAGAAGGGCGATACATATGTCATTTGGATGACTTCCAAGACACTGCTCCTCCACCTATGGTAAAAACATATCCACTTGTGGATTTAGTTTCATTGAACCGGTGATCCAATTTGCATCACTGTATCCTTCAATAAGCTGCAGGATACTGTTATAATGCAAAGCAAAGTTTTGAGTATGTTTTAAATACCCCAAAACTTCGTTTCATTGCCACCAATGTTTTTGGTCGGGATTACTAGTGTAGCGACTTAGTTTACTTATAGCACATGCAATATCGGTCGCGTCACAGTTCATGATATACATCAAACTTCCCAACACTCTGGCATAATCCAATTGAGAATGACTTTCACCTTTATTCTTTGCAAGAGCAAGGTTCATATCAATTGGCGTCTTTGCAACTTTAAAGTCCAAATATTTGAACTTTTCAAGTACCGTTTCAATATAATGAGATTGAGACAATGCTAGACCTTGAGAGTCTTATGGATTTTAATTCCCGAGAATTAAATCGGCAACTCCTAAGTCTTTCATATCAAACTTACTAGCAAGCATGCGCTTAGTAGCATTTATGTTAGCAATGTCGTTACTCATTATCAACATATCATCCACGTACAAACAAACAATGACTACGTGGTTTGGAGTGTTCTTAATGTAGACACATTTATCACACTCATTTATCTTGAATCAATTTGTGACATTGTATGGTCAAATTTTGCATGCCACTGTCTGGCCGCTTGTTTTAGTCAGTAAAGAGACTTAACAAGTCGACACACCTTCTTCTCTTTCCCTGGAACTACAAACCCCTCGGGTTGTTCCATGTAAATTTCTTCCTCTAACTCTCCATTTAAGAAAATTTGTTTTCACATCCATTTGATGGATTTCAAGACCGTACACGGCTAACGCTACTAACACCCGAATAGATGTAATCCTCGTTACGGCGAGTATGTATCAAAGTAATCAAGACCTTCTCGTTGTCTAAACCCTTTAACAACTAGTCTTGCCTTATATTTATCAATAGTACCATCAACTTTCATTTTCCGCTTAAAAATCCATTTGGAACCTAAAGGTTTATTCCCTGGAGGAAGGTCAACCAATTCCCAAGTATGGTTGTTTAATATGGATTCTATCTCACTATTGATTGCCTCTTTCCAAAATTGAGCTTCCGATGAAGACATAGCTTCGTTGAAGGTTCGAGGCTCATTCTCCAACAAAAATGTTAGAAATTCTGGTCCAAATGAAGTAGACGTCCTTTGACGTTTGCTGCGTCTCGGTTTTTCCTCATCAGGAATATTCTCCTTTGTTTCTTCCCGAGGTCGTTTAGATTCTTTGCTAGACGACTCACATTCCTTTTATCACGGATATATGGTTTCAAAGAAGTCGGCATTATCCGATTCAATTACCGTATTTACGAATGTCGGGATTTTCTGATTTGTGAATCAGAACTCGATATGCCTTACTATTTGTGGCATATCCTATGAAAACACAATCAATGGTTTTAGGTCCTATTTTTACCCTTTTGGGTTTAGGAATTTGCACCTTGGCCGAGACACCCCCACACTTTGAAGTATCCCAAATTGGGCTTCCTTCCTTTCCACTTTTCGTATGGAATAGATTTTGTTTTGCTATGGGGCACTCGATTGAGTATTCGGCTATTTGTTAGAATGGCTTCCCCCACAAGTTAGGGTAAACCAGAACTTATTAACAGGGCATTCATCATTTCTTTCGAGTTCTATTTTTTCCTTTCCGCAATTCCGTTTGATTGTGGCGAGTAAGAAGCGATTGTTTGATGAATAATGCCATATTCCAAACATATTTGTTCAAAAGGAGATTCATATTCACCGCCCTATCACTCCTTATCATTTTAATCTTTTTGTTAAGTTGAGTCTCAACTTCAGTTTTGTATTACTGAATGCTTCAATTGCTTCATCTTTACTATTAAGTAAATAAGCGTAGCAATACCGCGTACTATCGTCAGTAAAAGTTATGAAGTACTTCTTTCTACCGCGAGATGGGATTGACTTCATGTCACAAATATCTGTATGGATTAAGTCTAAAGGACTTGAATTCCTTTCAACTGACTTATAAGGATGTTTAACATACTTAGACTCAACACATTTGACATTTTGATTGATTGCATTCAAACTTAGGCAATACTTCCAAACTAATCATTTTTCGCAAGGTTCTGTAATTGACATGTCCTAAACGTGAATGCCATAAATTATTTGACTCAAGTAAGTAAGACGAAGCAGAAACTTTATTATTATTGACAACGACCATTACATTCAGTTTGAAAAGGCCCTGTGAGGTAACCTTTTCCTATGTACATCTCGTTCTTACTTATTACAACCTTGTCGTAAATAAAAACACACTTAAAACCGTTCTTTACTAGAAGTCCCAGATGATACTAGATTTTTCCTAATTTCAGGAACATGACAGACGTTGTTAAGAGTCACCACCTTGTCAGATGTCATCTTCAGCAGATCTTTCCATAACCTTCAATTTTGGCCGTTGCACATTTCCCATATATATGGTACCCGTCGGGCGTGAGAGCATATGAAGCAAAGGCTTCTCTAACAGCACAAATGTGGCGAGTGGCGCCAGAGTCAATCCACCACTCTTTCGAATTTCCCACTAAGTTGCACTCAGACAACATAGCGCACAAGTCATCAACTTCCTCGTTTGTTTCAACCATATTAGCTGAGCCTTCTTCTTTACCTTTTTGAACCTGACGGTCTGCAACTTTGTGTCCGATTTTTCCACAATTGTGGCAGTTTCCCTTGAATTTCTTCTTGTTGGGATAACTCCTTGGTCCCGATGCATTTTCCTCTTTTTCAGATTAGTTGAGGCAGGTTCAACAATATGTGCTCCCCCTATGGTTGATCCCCCATTTGCCTTCTTCTCCGCTACCTTGTTATCTTCCTCGATTCTCAAGCGGACGATGAGATCCTCCGGTGTCATCTCCTTCATTTGTTTCAAGTAATTTTGAAGTCCTTCCATGAAGGAGGCAGCTTCTCTATTATCGCCAGAACTTGAACCGCCCCACTAATCACCAAATGTTCAGGGAGTAGATCGTGGATGATAACATGTAACTCTTGAACTTGAGTAACAACAGACTTGCCATCTACCATTTTGTAGTCCAGAAACTTGGCAGCGATAGATTTCTTTAATCCAAAGATCTTCTGTTTTATATTTCTTTTCCAACGCATCCCATAGATCTTTTGATGTTTCCACATTACTATAGACGTTGTAAAGATCATCCTCCAGTCCGCTAAGAATATAATTCTGGCACAAAAAATCTGAGTGCTTCCATGCCTCGATTACAACAAAGCGTTCATTCTCGGTGTTGATTAAAGCAAAATCGGAACGACCTCCTTAATAAACTTTTGGAGGTTTAAAGTAGTTAAATAGAAGAACATCTTTTGTTGCCATCGTTTGAAATCAATTTCGGTGAATTTTCCAGGCTTCTCTGCTGAGCGGTCTTTGATGCGATCTGTTGGAGGACGCAGCATTGCTCGTAGAACCAACCATGGGGGCTAGTGTGGCAGTAGCAGTAGCATTCAAATTTGGAGTCATGTCTCCCATTTACATGCATAAGCGAAACAGCGAGAAAAAGTTTAATAAAGCGGTGAAGACTTCAAACCGAATCGGTTTTGACGACGGATGTAATACACAATGGTGAAGATTTTATTTCTTCAAACCGAATCAAGGTTACACAATCAGATTTAAAATCCTTGAAACGAAATGCAGTAAATTGTATGTTGTATACTTGATGAAGTTTTATATCTTCAAATCAAGTACCCAAATGAGCAGAAAATTATAAAAACTTTAATCTCAACCTGAGTAAAAATTCAAGATTTTAGTCTTCAAACAACATATTAGTTAGTTACACGAAACAACAAACACCTTTTTTCCAAGAATTGTATGTTGTATACTTGATGAAGTTTTTATATCTTCAAATCAAGTACCCAACGGAGTAGAAAGTTATGGAAACTTTAATCTCAACCGGAGTAGAAAATCCGAAGATTTTAGTCTCCAAACAACATACAAGTTCGTTACATCGAAACAACAAACATACACCTTTTTTTTTCCAGTAAATTGTATGTTGTATACTTGATGAAGTTTTTATATCTTCAAATCAAGTACCCAAAGGAGTAGAAAGTTATGAAAACTTTAATCTCAACCGGAGTAGAAAATCCGAAGATTTTAGTCTCCAAACAACATACACTTTTTTTTTCTTTCTTTTTTTTCCGACAACGTTCTGTAATTGTTAAACAAGAACAAATGAACACAGAAATAATGATTAAATTCCTTAAGCTTGTTGTTGTGCCTGTGTTCAAAAATCAGGAAAAACAGAAACCAAACGGAAAGACAAAAACCAGAAAAAACAGAAACTGGAAAAATAATACAGAAGTAAGAAAATATCCGAGACCACAGAATTCACTGTGTGTCCTTAAGGAATTTAATCCCCTCACTGTACCCGAGGTTATGGATTACTTCCTCCCAGGATAAAACGGATATACCTGTCGCAGGAGTAGCGGTACGTCAAACGCCTTCGACTTCGACGAACTCAAAGTTGGCAACGAAACACAGTAAGACTCGATAGTTTTATTTGTGAAAAAGAATGCAGAATTTTAGATTCAGAAATTTTTGGTTTTTGGTATCTTTAAAATGAGGCATTGCCTTAGTTTATATAGCCTTGAAGGTGCCTCTTCGGAATAGGTTGGTGACTGTTCGGAAAGGTTGCCTTCCATTTCTCATTCACACCAACTTGGCTAGTTTTATTCATTAACTAGCTTTAACAGAATCATCATCAAATTAGGACTTAGAACTTGAAGGAAAAAGCAGAAAACTCCATGAAAGTCATTAATGAAGCTTGAAGCTTCAAGTTAGAAGATGACACGGGCCGGATCAAAATACGGGTCATGGATGAATTTTTTTAATTTGGGAATGATTTAAATTTGGATCAATCAGATCCGGCCACTAATAAATAAATATTTAATTATTTTATTTTAATGTGATCGTTAAAAATAAGGATAAAGTAGACCCAATAAATTAACAGTAGGGATATTTGGGGGCTCAAACGTGAATGGAGGATATTTTTATATCAATTCTAATAGTTTAAAGACATTTTAGGCATTTTTTCATTTATTCTAAAATATAAGTATAAAGAAAGATGTAATGGTATTGGAACTGTTTATGTCGGGGTTTCTCTCTCTATTTGGTTGATTTAGTTCATTAATCATTAGTCTACTACTCCTATTTGTCTTATTTATACACATACTGAAATATTTTGTTAGTGATTATATAAGTTGTGTTGTAATATATTATTTTTTCATAAGTGCACGTATTCGAATGTTTTAAGATTGCTTATTTAACTTCTAAAACTGACTTATGATATTGCTTTAAATTTTTTAGAATTTGGTTTAAAGTTCATTGGAGATTTTAAAATTTATAATATTTTGTCTTTTTTTTTTCTTCAAAGACTTCGATTCTATAGTATGCCCGATTAAATGCTTCAACTTTGAAATAATCAACCAAAGCCATAATTACGAGCTTCTTCAGTGTTCAATAAATGCCATATAAATCCGTTATGATCCTTTCGAAAAAAAATGAAAGCTTTTAAGGAGGAAAAAATGTAGGGAAGGGGTAAAAACAATTTCTTTTATTACCCAAGGTGGTTAATTTTGTTATCCGTTACATTTTTGGTCCATTGGTATCTTTGTCATTAGCAAAATGTTTTGCCAGGCGATTGATAGAGTTCATTGATGTTCATTTACCTGGAGAAAACATATGATAGAGTCCTTATGAAGATACTTTGGAGATGCTTGGAATTTAGGGGTGTGTTTATAATTTATATCAGGAAAATTAAGGACATGTATGGGGTGCCAAGACCAGGGTTAGGACAGTGGGAGGTGACTCAGAACACTTTCCGGTCGTGATGGAGTTGCACCAGGGATCAACCCTTAGCCTATTTCTATTTGCCTTAATGATTAACGAATTGACGCGACATATTCAAGCGGAGGTGTCTTGATGTATGTTGTTTGCAGATGATATAGTTTTGATTGATGACACAGTAGTGGAGTTAACGATAGGCTGGAAGTTTAGAAAATAAGCCTAGAATTTAAAGGTTTCAGGTTAAGCAAGACTAAGACGGAGTACACGGAGTGCAAGTTCAGTAATGTG
Source organism: Anisodus acutangulus (assembly GCA_029783415.1). Classification (NCBI taxonomy): domain Eukaryota; kingdom Viridiplantae; phylum Streptophyta; class Magnoliopsida; order Solanales; family Solanaceae; genus Anisodus; species Anisodus acutangulus. The sequence continues at coordinate 2,902,365 of CM056509.1, forward strand.
ACGCACGAGACAGATGTGGAAGTGAAGATCGAGGCACAAGTTATACCTAAAAGAGGAAGCTTCAAGTACCTTGGGTCCATAATACGAGGGGACTGTGATATTGACGATGATATCGCACACCGTATTGGAACAGGGTGGATGAAATAGAGGCTCGCTTCGGGGGTGCTTTGCGATAAGAAAGTGTCGCCTAGGCTGAAAGATAAGTTCTACATGGTGGTGGTTATTCCAGCATTGTTGTATGGGACAGAATGTTGGCCAGTTAAGAACGGTCACATTCAGAAGCTGCAGGTGGAGGAGATGTGAATGCTCAGATAGATGTGTGGTCATACTAGGAGAGATATGATTAGAAATGAAGTCATACAGGACAAGGTTGGAGTGGCCTCTATGGCGGACAAAATGAGGGAGGCTCGACTAAGATGGTTGGGGGCATGTGAAAAGGAGGTGTGAGGATGCGTCAGTTAGGAGGTGTGAGAGACTGGTGGTCGCAGGACTTAGGAGAGTTAGAGGTAGACCGAAGAAAAATTGGGGAGAGGTGATTAGACAGGACATGACACAACTTCAGCTAACTGAGGACATGACACAACTTCAGCTAACTGAGGACATGACCGTAGATAGAAAGATTTAGAGGTCGAGGATTAAAATAGAAGGTTAGTAGGTAGTTGAGTTTTGTCGCGGTGTCCATGAGAGAGGTGGGGGGCTAGCCTTTCTATCTCCGTTTCTCCTTTTCTTAGTAGCAGTATTAAGGTATCACGTAGAACATTATTATTATGTGTGTATTACCCCATTTATTCTATATCTGAATATTTTATTATCTTATTTTTCTCCATATTCCAAATTGAACAGTCAGTTTTCTGGTACCAATATCATAACATTGACATAACAGTTGAAACATTATTATGATAAAAGTTCGACACAAGCAAATATTAAGCAAGAAAAGAATCAAGCTTGCAACTTGAAAATAAAAGTATATATTCCCCCTAACGTAGGAATTGAAACACCTATTGGCAAATACACGTGTAGTCAAATTTCTTTATAAAAACGTCGTTTATTTTGATATTTTTTATTGTTGTTATAGTGAAATATTATTATAAAAAATATATAATATGTAACATATCACGAAAGATTGGTCCCATAGAAACATGATTGTTATAGTGAAATGATATCTGTGCTCCCTTCTAAACTCATTTTCAGCCGACTTTCAATCTGTTACCAATCCGTTTTATAGCGGGTTAAATATAGGCTGACCCGCTTTTAACCCATTTTAAAGTGATCAGGTTTAATACTGAGGTTGAAGAAATTTGGGCTGAAATTGTAACTACTGCTCATGATATTCACTTACTCACATTTAGCTTTTTTCTTTCGTCATCTCTAAACTGATTTAACCTTTAATTAAAAGTTCGTTCTGTGATTTTATTCCATTAATGACTAGCAATTTTCGCAAATTAATGATTTTTAACTTATCTAAGTCGTGGAAGTACCAAAACCATTTTTTTCAACAAAAAAAAAAACATGAGTACTTACATGGTTTAACAACTCAAATTTCATTAAATTCATAAAAAAAATGATAGTGGAGGAACCAAAAGCTTGATAATTAAAGGCCAAATATATGCTTAAGCTAAAATTTAGGGTTTGTTCATAACTAAAGGGACCATAAGTGTAATTATACCTCCTAATGATGATTAACAATAAGAAATGTTAGACAAAAACATCACAAACACATAAAAATAAAAAATGAAAAAGATTACAAGCACGTGATTAAGAAGATATTTTTCTTTTATTATTTTGGTCGGTTAACCCTAACATGCATAGCACATGGAACAAAATGATAATTACTGGTTTAATTAAATTAAGGCAATCATAATTATAACAGGCAATACAAGCAATCATTTGTGCACAGAAAATTTGCTAATACTCCCTCCGTCTCAAATTATTTATCGTTTTTTTTTGTTTACACGCCCCTTAAAAAGTATTAATTATGAGGGGTATTTGACATGCTTTACCTTATTTATGTTCAAGTTATAATTTATATCCATTAAATATTTACTCTATTTATATGTCATCTTCATTAATGACAAAGGGTAAATGGAGAAAAAATAATGAATTATGCCTTGAATTTCTAAAACGACAAATAATTTGAGACAACTATTTTTATTAATCACGACAAATAATTTGAGATGAAAGGAGTATAATTTAAATTATTTTAGTGCATCTAATGCATTTCTATTTTAGATTTTAATTTTATTTTATATGATGTAAACTTCAGTTGATTTTTTGTACGGAAGCGTCCACTACTCCACCATATCACATGATAAAATAATTGCTTTTAATTTTAGGAGTAATGATAAGTGAAATTAGTCCCCAACTCCGGTTCCAAATATTAATCTTTTTGACAAATGGAATGTGTTTTAACTTTTTTTAGCATTTTAGAAAAATAAGAAAATTTGTTGCCTTTCCAATTCTACTACTCTTTCAACTTATGGATATATAATTAAGCAAGATGTTTAAGTGCGAGATAAATAATACTTTAGATAAAAACAGATTCTATGAGTTCAATTTTTAAAATTTTTAATATTAAATTCATTGTATGATTAAAATCTTGATTTTAAATTTAATTTTAATGAATTTTACATCCGTAGTGAAATTATAATTATTGACAGCATGTTCTTGAATTATTCGACTCTCTCTATGATTTAGTTAGTGAAAAGAAAAGAGGAAAAGTATATAAAGGTAAATTATCAATCCCTATCTTCAAAGATATTGCGCTTTAATTCAGAAAAAGTTTTATGTCTTGTTTCAATTAATAACTCTTTCCTAGACAAAAAAAAAACGTTCTCATCATTTACATAAAGTTTACTTTCCTTAGCTTTTGCTTCCAAAGCCAAATAACTTTTTTTTACCCTTTACAAGCAAGCACATGCCTTTTCCTTACATTGGCCAAGTTATAATAATAACTTAAGGGGAAAGGTTCAAATTTGTTTATGTTCTATCTATTATTGCAAAATTATTACATTTGTTATATTTTTGGTTCATTGATATCTTTGTTGGTAGTAAATCCGCTCTTATTTGTCCATATATTTAACCGAGCTTCAATGTGAATAGATGAACTTTACCTGTCCAAATTGTAAGAAAAAAAGACAAGATTTAGGGTGTGTTGGGATAACGGAAAATATTTTTTTACGAATGATTTTAATTTTTTTAAAATAAGTGAGTTTCTTATTTATTTTTTTCTTGGTAAATAAGCAAAAAAAAATTATCTCATAATGCATATGGAATCTAAGAAAACACTATGGATATGGGGTTGGGGTCCAAAGGGTGGGGTGGTCAAAGGGTGGCAGTGGGTAAGGGTTGGGAGCATTCGGGATGAGGAAGAGATAGCGCAACCTGGTGCACAAGGCATCCCGCGGTAGCAAAGTCCGGGGAAGGGCCGCACCCCAAGGGATGTGATGTAGATAGCCTAACCTAATGCAAGCATTATTGACTGCTTCCACGGCTCGAGCCCTTAACATAAAAGTCATACAGAGATAACTTTATCGTTGCTCTGAGGCTCCCCTTCAATGATATTGAAATAACACGTATCAAACTTGCATGTCATGCTCCCTCTAGTAAAGTCATTTTTCGTGAGTTTAAGAAACTTATTTTTCTAGCGAAAATATTTTGACCAACCAAATATGATAAAATTAAAAAATATTTTCCTCCACATCAAATTACACCCTTACTCCTCAATTTTTGAATATGCTTCGAAATTACTCTCAAGCAAAAGCTCTGTTAGAGGTCAAGTACAACACAAGACTTTTTCTTAATGGCGCAAATAATAGTAGAAAAGTTTAATAAAGGGTAAAGTTACTCAATTTCGGACAATATAGGGCAAACTTGATCATCTTTTCCTAACTTATTCAACAGACAATTAAAGTCTTAAGTCTGGGTTCTGGGCCTCTTTGGGGCTTGTCTAGACGGTTTGGGTCACTGTTTTACACTAAAGCAAAGTGGACAGGCCCAATAAGAACAAGAACAACAAATGACAGAGACACAGAGTAACAGAGTATAAATCAAATTATTAACTATATTAACATTATTTATTGTGATGACAATGAGACAAGGAAAGTGGAGGACCGGGTCGATTTGGGTTTATGTTGGGCGGGTCGGGATAGGGCAATCTGTATCTCCCCCCTCCCCCACCCTCCCTTTCTTCTTCATCTGAAACCCTACCCGGAGAGTTATAAAAGTGGGTTTTAAAGTAGTTTTTGTTGTATTGAGAACTGGATGGGAAAAGGAAGGAGAAATCTTATTTGAGTTGTCGTTGTTCTAGGATCCATTTCATGTACGAAGTATTGTTCCCATGGTTGAGGTTTGAAAGCTTGAACTAATTTTCATTGAAAGCCATTTAAAAAGCTTCAAAGCTTGGTAAAGAAAAGAATGGGTTTCCGCAAATGAGATTTGTTTCGAGCGGAATTATTGCAATCGAATTCGGAACTGATTGGTGACGATTTGAGATGATTTTGAGCAAAATTTTGAGTAAAAAACATGAAAGAGATGAAGAAGAAGCATTTGAGGTGACAATGACGTGGCGCGAGGGCGAAACACCTCCCATCACGTGATAGACTATATGTGTGATAGGATGTATTAAATTCACTTTTAAAATTATTAGAAGTGTAATAAACCGTCTTAATAATTTGAGTGTGATATCAAAATTTTGGATATGCTTTAGAGGTCAACCTATGACTTTTGCCAAAACAAAATAACCGAAACTAAACGCTTACTTCTCATAGAAATTAAGGACTAAAACTGCTCAAATATATATATTTAAAAGACTATGCCAAACCAAACCAAAACTTAAGGAACCTTTTTAGTCATTTTCTCAAATAAAATGATAAGTAATAATATAAAGTCATTTTCACATGCTTGATTTTTTTTCTTTAAAAAAAAAGTTATGCCACATATTGTGCTAACTAAATACTATTACTTGAAGTATAATTTTTGCCGAAACCCATTTTAAGAAAAAAAATAAATTATGAACCATCATCAATAACTTGTGATCTGTACCCATGAACAATTAATGGCATGAGTTCAAAAATTAGCATATACTAGCAGTATCCACCTTAATTTTTGTGCTTCAGGGACCACTTTATCTTGATCCAAAAATAAATAATGTAAAAAACTCTCCAAATATTTATAAACAATTCAGAGCAATAATTATTTCGATCCTCTCCGCGTTAATGATACAATTGTCGGAGAAGTTTAGGTACATTAAGGCTCTGTTTAGAAAGTCACCCAGTAATTGAAATTGGTGTAATTACTACCCTAGTAATCACACAATACATTAGTTACACAATATAATAATTATGATGACATGTTTGTTTATCATAAGATAATTATATTGTAATTACAAGCGTACTGTTTGGTTGTACAAGTTTAATTACACAGTTTAAAATTTTAAAATAAAAGTTAATTATGTTTGACAAATATATGTTCATATAAGAAATATTACTTAATTTTATCTATTGTTGTGTATTCAAAATACAAATTATTTCAAAAATATAGAACTAAATAATAATAAATTTGTAACTAGTATTATAAAAAAAATTGATATATATAAATAAATAATACTTTAATTGAATTAATTAATAAGAACTTCTTACGAAGCATACATTTTGCAATAACATCACGGACAATATGTTTGACAAAAAAAATTAATATTTACAACCATAATTCCATAATATTATTTAAATTTTAAATAGTAATCTATCAATGCTAACATCACTCAATATAAGCTAAGTTTTCATATAACATCATCCAACATTGAAATTCAATTTTAATGACATTACTAACTCGTTATAAGTCAAGTTTGTGGATGACTTATCATTTCTAAAATTAGGTGTAACCTTTTAAAAAAAAATAGAATTAAAACATAGCTGGCATTTAAATAAAAAAACAACTAAGAAAGTTAACATAGCTAAGTGAAATAAAAAAATAATAATAAAGAAGCACAATATGAGAAATTATGTAGAAGAACGTGAAGTAAAGGTTGAGAAATAATAAATAAAGAAATAAAAGATAATAATATAAAAAGAATAATATTTGAAAAAAATTAAAAGCTAAAATAAAAAATAAATTAAAAAGAATAGAAATAAAAAAAAAAGATGAGATTCAGAAAATAACTTTATAATTACACCATGTAATTACATGCAATTCCCAGCCCCCCCCCTCGAGAATTGAAAAGTGTAATTACAACCCTTCAATTACACTCAATTACATACTGATCAAGTAATTACATGTTCAGACAAATATGTCAAAACTGTGTAATTACATTCAATTACACCCCACAGCCAATTACAGGGTGGCTTTCCAAACATGCCCTAAGTATTTCATATAGTACAAAATTGATTAATTAATTAATTATTCCTTCTATCTCAAAAATAGTTGCATCAAATTACTTATCGATTTATAAGTTCAAGATACAATTAGTTACTTTTTCTCCATTTTACCGTTTATCATTAATGAAAATGACACATAAATAAAGTAAATATTTAATGGAGAAAAATTATAACTTATACATAAATAAGGATAAAGTATGTAAAAATCCCTTCTAATTAATAGTATTTTTAAGGGACGTGTAAATAAAAAAACGATAAATAATTTGAGACGGAAGGAGTAATTAATTAGTATAGTAATTAATTTGGGTTCATATTGACCAGATTTATTAGTTCATTTATTCAGCGTTGACCACGCTGTCAACATTCGCCAACTCGATTTCCGCTGCAAGGAAATTTAATCTAGTTGCCCTAATTGACTTTTCTACGCTTGTTTAATTTACAGGAAAATTACATTTTCGATAAAACAGAAATTCTTTAAGGGTAAAATGTTGCAAAAAAATAAAGAACACAAAAGTTTATATTTTCATAAGTTATATGTTGATATAACTTATGATGGTCAATGACCAGAAGTATTGTATATATTTCATATACAAATTCCTTTATTTATAATTTTACAAGATAAAACGAAAAGGAATTAAAAGTTGAAGTCGCAGATGACTTTTGCCTGAAAATCTAACTAAGTAGACATAGAAAATCTCTCATTACAATCGCTCTATACAAAACTAATCTAGAATCTAAACAACAATTGTAATGTTGGACAGAATGTTGTCGACACACTTAGGCAACACTTGTGATCCAAATTTCTAAATTGAAATCCCGAGAGCTCTCTTGGTATTTTTGCAAGTTAATTCTGGATATCGATTCACCCTTGTAGCCTCTCTATTTATAGTAGAGAGTCTTCCTTGAAAGGCTCATCGATCTGTTGAGGAGGTTGAGGGAAATGTGGGCAGCTGGTGTGTTTGTTGGAGAAGATCATGGAGTCGAAATCTCAACAATTCTAACTTGTTCTTCACTCGACTTCTTCCCCAAACTTTGACTCTTTCTTTCACGTTTTACACAGCTCTTAATTCTCACGCATAAGTCATTTTTACCACTCAGTAAAATTATTACTGCTTATCGTGAAGTAAGACAAAACTGTTATAAAAAATGTTGGTCTGAATGTTGTGACAAGAATATGTTGGGTCAAATGTCACAACACCAAATCCAATATTAACAAGAATATTCATCGAACATATATTTGTAACTTAATTAGTGGTACCATGTATATGCTCTATTTTGTACAACTTCATGCCTATCATAGACTTTTGAGTAATTTAATACTCTCTCCGGATCAAAAGAGTGTCCATTTAATCTTTATTTTTTTAATTAAAAAGAGTGTTCACTTATCAAATTGAGAAAAAATTAAATTTGTTTTACCAGATTTGTCCTTATTAAGTGTTAGGTGACCAAATCCCAATACCTATTTAATTAGGGACATTCTAGTTAAATTAAATAATTTTACATAGGAGTTAATATTTTTTTAAGGGGTTTGCAAATGGCTAAGCGGACACTCTAAATATGCATGTATAAACAATTAAATCCAAACCTTAAACTATATCCGTCAATGTAAAAAGATTTTTTATGCTATAAATGCATTACAATTAAATCCAGATCTTAAGTTGAAAATTATTTGCCCATGTCTGAATAATTAACCCAATCTTAAGTTGAAAGTTACCGTAGGAGTAAGCATGTTTTTTTATATGGTTTTAGATAATTCCAGTTCGATGTTATACTAAATATCAAGTGCACATTTTTATCCTTTACGACCACCTCTCCTCCTTTATTTTAGGTGCTCATTGGCTAAACATGATGAATCAATGTTTGATCGATATGGTTATCGATGCCATAATTTTGTTGAAAAAAAGTTATTCACTGCTAGATTGTATCTGTAAAAATTTTGTTATGCAGTAACTCTTCGTTTATCATGGTTATTTAAGTTGAGTTTTACCTATATATAGTGAATCTCACAAGAGCTAGTCTATGTTCAAATGCATGCTTAGTATATAGATTAGATTCTTTAGGTCATGAGAGCTATTAATTACTTGTGGAGGACCAAAACTAGCTAGTTGTTTGACTGAATGTGTGGGGTCCATTGTTAATTAAATTAGAAGTTTGGAGTTTGAACTTTGTAAATGAAAAAGAGATAATTTAGTTCAGGGCCTATTTAATTTAGTTCGAATTGGTTTGGGGTAATAGGATTCCATAAAATTAAAGTGTCTTTTTGAAATTAAGGGGCACACTACTAAAAATAAAGATGTTTTCCACGAATATTCAGTGAGAATTGTGTTATAAAATATGATTTTTCATTTCATTTCCATTGAACCTACTTACTGGAAAAATGCATGGTGGAAAACAGGTTACCATTGAAATGTTGGAAATTTTTATTTCATGTGAAAATACTACTATTTAGGTTTTTTCACTGACATCCAGTGGGAATAGCCCTAGGACATTTTTCAGTGAAAACTTTCAGTGGGAAAGTAGTGATTTTTTAGTAATGACAAATTCAGGGAGGTAATTATGTATTATCTCAATGAAAAAGAATCATGGTAGGGAGCCTCCCCCCTTTAATGGGCCTTACGTGACACAAATTAGTCAGGACCCAAAATGAGTAGTGAATACCGGATGAAAAATTACAAATAAAATAAAAACCTTGATAGCCAAGTTTACAATTGGAATAGAAGAAAATGATCTTTTGAAATCTCTTATGTGTTATTTTCAAATCTCTTACGTGTAAAAATGAAGGTCTCTGGTATAAAAGACATAAAACAAAAAATAATTTTATAAAAGATTACAAAATCAATTGACCCTCATATTTCAAAATAGTTTAATATTTCTTACAAAGTGGTAATTAGACCGACCTTGTTGTATGAGGTGGAGTGTTGGCCAGCAAGAACTCCCACATCCAGAAGATGCAAGTTGCTAAAATGGGGATGTTAAGATTGATGTGTGTGCATACTAGGATGGATAAGATTAGAATCGAGGATATACCGATACAAAGTGGAGTGTGGATGAGAAAGCGATATTGTGGTGGTTCGGATATGTGAAAATGCTAAGCGTAGATGCCCTAGTGAGGAGGTGTGAGATGATGAATATAGGGGTATAAGGAGAGGTAGAGGTAGGCCAAAAAATTATTGGGGAGAAGTAATTACACAGGACATGACACATCTTCATCTTACCAAGGACATGACCTAGATAGGAAGGTATGAAGATCTCAGATTATGATAGAGGGTTAGTAGATAGTTGAACATTGTCTCGCTTTTAAGCGGGATGAGTGTAGGATAGTCTAGTGCACCGTATCTGTCATAATATTAGCCCTATTCATGTAGACTGTAGTTTGTTGTCATTTGTTATATGCGATTGTCTGTTATTTATTGTATTTGTACTATCACATTATTTCGTTGTGGTATTGTCCTTTCATGTATGCTTTGTAATGTTTTCCTAATTAGTTGTCATGTTTTATTCACTGTTATATTTTTTTCATAACTCTTTTGATTTTTGCACTCGAGCCGAGGACTTTTCGAAAATAACCTCTCTACCTTCACGAGGTAGGGGTAAGATCTGCTTAAACTCTATCCTCAAGACCCACACGTGAAATTACACTGGATATGTTGTGTCGCTGTAAAATCACAACAAAAAGTAGATGCATCAAACTTCATCATTTTTTTGATTGATCATCCAGTATTTTTTTTTGTTTGATCATCCAGTATTTGAAATTCGCTAACACTGTTTAAATTCATGTCAGATAAATTCATTAAGGAGATCAAATGTTCCTTATTAAAAAGTTCTTTTTTTAAATGATTCGAATTAGAAATCTTAAATTAAGGTTAAACTTCACCATCGTTGCTAAACAGATGGAGGAATACAAGTCATCAAATACTCAAATTATTAAGGTAAAAAAAAAGGCTATGGCAAGTGTAATTTATTTATTAGTGTGAGGGAGTTTGGAAGTTTATATAGTGGAAAAAAGGCAAACCCAAAGGAGAAAAAAATTAGGGAGAGATGCAAGCACTAAAAGCGGTTGGCCGATGACTCCTTCACTCACAAAATGAAAGTCTAGTCATGATATGACACCTCCGTCAAAATATTCTTTTTGTTTTTATATTTTTTTTCCACACCAAGATCCTTTTTATAGTTTCACATGTAGGGATGACAATGGATCGGATCCTATTAGATCCAGATTCATTTTTCATACCTCGATCCAGATTCGGATCCAGATCCACCGGGTCCATAAAAATTAGATTCAAATCCGAATCCACGGATCGGATCTGAATCCACATTCTTGAGTGCATTTTCGACGCAATAATTTGCATGCTGCACATGGAGAATTGGGCGATGACATCTTTGGCCTCCCTATATTGGTGTAGACAAATGAATGTCCTTGATTCTATAACAGCAAAAAAAATCAGGAAGCCTCATAAAATGATAAAGACCTAATTAAATATGAGAAACATGTACATATACTTGTACCAAAATGCATTTTTCAGTATGATAGATAGAAAATTAAATAAGTAAACAAGAGATAATTTGAGTATGTTAAAGAATGCATGGTATTTAAAGAAGTTGTTTCATTTAACCATTTTGGAGTAGAAAGGCATTAAAGTCATATTAAAGCAAATATGAAAAGTAAATATATTACAACACTAATTTATATCTATAGAATAAATTAAGAGGTCTGTTAATTTATTTATTCAATGAAACTAAGATGTGTGAGAATGGAAGCTGGGGGTGATTAGTGGAGTAATAAAATTGTTATTTCAGCCAATTCTTCCTAAAATTTCCAATATTCATTACTCCAAACCTGAATGTAAAATACATAAATTATGATTTTTTTTAAAGAAAATACTTATAAAATTACATTCTAGGTTATGCATATATTTAATAAAGAACGGATCCACGGGTCGAATCTGAATCGGATACGGATCTCAAACACAAGATCCAGATCCAGATCAGATCTGTCAGAAATGGATCCGTCGGGTCCAAATTTGAAGATCCATATCCTATAAAATCGATCTGGATCCACCGAATTCGGACCGGATCCAGGATCCACTGCCATCTCTATTCACATGCCATTAGTTTCATTAGTTTTTGTTTTTCTATTTGATGTCCGATATTTTTTTTAGATTTTAATTAATTCATATTTTTATGTATAAGGTTTACTAAAAAAAAATTATTTTAAAAAAGTCAAAATAGATAGTGAATCATCTATTTTGATTATCCCAAATACTCAATATAATCTCATAAGTGAAATATGAAGAATGTGGTGTGTACACAATCTTATGCCTACCTTATAATATGATTTGATAATATAATTCCTAGATAATATTGTTTTGAACCGAACGACCCCAAATAGATTATATAATTTAATGCATTTGATTTTCCACCAAAAAATGAAATTCTACCGATCTTTTCAAGGATCAAATAATTAGTATCAAGACTAACACCCACAGGTTGTGAATAATTGATTAGACATAAAGTAATTGCTTGGACAGCTTATGAAGCTATCAACTCCAATCCTCATGGGTCCATTAGTTCACATCTTTTTGAGTTTGGTGGGCACTACCATATGGCATATATTATGTTTCTAAAAAAGAATTGATGTCACACTTGAAATTGGTGTTACGACCAAAATGAAGAAAATAGATAAAAATGTGTAGTTGTGAGTCCCTTAACAACCTGCAATCAAGAAAATATTGTAATTTTCAGAGCCATTTCAAATAGTGTATAGTTTCGATACTATCCAATTCGATAGTGATAGGAATTAGTTTATGTCTTTGGACTAGTTTAAGTACTTACCATAAAGCCAACAACTATGCTTGACTAAAAATTAAAATTCGATTTTATTTGAGAGTTATGTGACAATCTTAACATAACATCATTATGAAATATGACAGAATGGTAAACATTATTTTATCTTTAATCAGAAATTTTATGTTCGAATTTTGAAAAAAGAAAAAGATTGTTGGGGTGGGGGTGGAGTGGGGTGTGGTGAGTACTACTAATATTAGAAAAATCTAAAAATCAAGTTATGTTGATATATCCAAAAGAAAGAAGCCAATAGAGGGATTGAATAACATAATGCAAACATAACATCTAACTTCATTTTCTCTACACACAATTTAATTTTCAGTGCCTACCAACCCAGAAACCCCAAAAAAAATCTCAAAAATTATCTTCGTTTGACTTAATATAAAATCTTAAAAATAAATAAAGATTTTTAAAATGTTTGATTCAAAATAAATCTTAAATATTTGTATAACTGTAAATCATTTCATAAAATTAATTTATTTTTAAATATAAAAATATATTAATTTTTTTAGAATAAATTAATAAAAAAAATAAGATAATTTTTTGAGACGAAGGGAGTAGTAAAAATAAAATAACAACCCCCTCCCCTAAAAAACTGTCCCAATCCAGGAATTCCACCAATAAATAAATCATTTGCATTTATTAACTGTTATGCCTAAAAAGTTCACACTTGCACACTTTTTCAAGCACTCAAAAAGGCTAACTTTAAGAAGCCAAAAGGGGTTAGGACTTTTAAGATAGAGTGAAAGAGAATCAAGATTATATATATAGATACAGAAAAAAAAATACATATGATCAAACTATGGGTGTTGAACAAAATTTTCAAGTCCTCATCATATCATATATGCCAACAAAGAAGAAGAAATTAAAGCTTAGTGAAAGCATGCTTTGCCGGCCATTAATGCTTCAATGAAGAACTCATATTCATCCTTCATTATCATTGCCATTTTGAAGAGAAATTAAATCTCTATACCCCCAAGAATTGGCTTTTTGTGTTATATTTTGCTTCAAAAATATTACTAAAATAAAGGGCTTTCTTGATTCAGTGCATTTGAATTTTCTTTTGGCTTGTCCTTAAATAAAGGTTGAATCTTTTTCACTTTTTTTCCAACCCCTTTTCAAAATCTTGCATGTATATGGGAAGATCCCCACCATTATTGGAAAAGGGTTGGAGGTTCTTGGTTTTAGATATTGTATAATCTTTCATGAATTCCATGGTGTTTGCTCTGTCATCATCTAAAGGAATTACTTGAGAATTCTTGATTTGTCTTTGCCTTTTCTGGTGTTGGTGGACTCCAGCTTACTTTGACATGGTGATGGGCTCATTAGCCTAGAGGTATGCTAAAGCTTAGATCTTTAATGAATTTCTTATTTAGTTAAGTTTCTAGGCAGTTCTTGCAATCCTGCCTTATACTACATTTTTTTTGAGCCAATGGTCTATCAAAAACAACCTCTCTGCCCCATAAAGGTAGAGTTAAGGTCTGTGTATATACTACCCTCCCCAGACCCCAATTTGTGTTATTACACTGGGTATGTTGTTGTTGTTAAGTTTCTGGGCATTTCTGAATTGTTTGGTTTCTTTGAAGTTAGTTGATTATTTGTATGCATAGAACTTTTTCTTGTTTGTCACAGTTCATCTGCTTTATCTAGTTATCGACTCTGCTTGATGATTGTGGCTGAGGGATATGTTGCTCAGACTTTCCAAAAATGTTGTTGTACCTGTGTTGGATCCTAAAAAAATGTACTAACTTTTGGAGGATCGTCGGTATTTTTGAAGAGTCGGAGCAACATAGCCTGAGGGTTCTTTGTTAAATTCTAAGTTTTATTTTGTAAGTATTGATACATAGTTGGATTAACAGGTCAAGCTGAGACTTTGACTTATTGAAAGTTGTTGTGATGTCTGGAGTTTTGGAATCAAGAATTGGTTTGGTTCTAATTTGGATAAGTGCCTTGGTGGCTGCTGTATTGTTGGTTTTTCCTGTAGAAGGATTGAATCAGGAAGGAATGTACCTTCTTGAAGTGAAGAAGAATATTTGGGATCTATTTAACCATCTGTCCAGTTGGAATCCCGATGATGAAACTCCGTGTGGTTGGGTAGGTGTGAATTGCACTTCTGATTATAATCCAGTTGTGCACTCTCTTTATCTGAGCTCTATGAATCTTTCAGGCACTTTGAGTCCTAGCATTGGTGGTCTTGAATATTTAGCTTATCTTGACCTGTCTTACAATCGATTCACCGGGAACATTCCCAAAGAGATTGGAAATTGCTCGAAATTGCAGTCTCTCCAGCTCCGTGATAATTCTTTTTATGGTCCAGTTTCTAATGAACTGTATAACCTGTCTAATCTGGAGGATGTGAACATGTGCAACAACATGATCTCTGGTCCTATTGCTGAGGAGTTTGGGAAACTCTCGTCTCTCGTTTCTTTCGTTGCATACACCAATAATCTCACTGGTCCAGTGCCTAGATCTATTGGAAGTTTGAAAAATTTGACGATATTCCGAGTGGGGCAGAATGCACTTTCTGGAAGTTTACCAACAGAGATAGGTGATTGTTGGAGCATGGAATCTCTTGGTCTAGCACAAAATAGCCTGGACGGAAACATACCGAAAGAACTTGGCAAGATTAATAAGTTGAAAGAACTTGTGCTTTGGGACAATCAGTTTTCTGGCTATATTCCAAAGGAACTTGGAAATTGTACTCACCTTCAATTGCTTGCTTTATATCAGAACAACTTGGTTGGAGAAATTCCGGTTGAAATAGGGAAACTCAATGTTTTGACGAAGTTGTACCTATACCGGAATGGGTTAAATGGTACCATTCCGAGGGAGATTGGGAATCTTTCTATTGCAAGAGAAATTGATTTCTCAGAAAACTTTCTGATAGGAGAAATTCCAGTTGAGTTTGGCCAACTAAAGAGGCTGAAATTGTTGTATCTTTTCCAGAACCAGCTCAAAGGTGTTATACCAGATGAACTTACTACTTTAAAGAACTTGATTAGTCTTGATCTGTCAATTAATTACCTAACAGGCCCTATTCCATTTGGTTTTCAGTATCAAAAAGAGTTGATTCAGTTACAGCTTTTTGAGAATTCTTTAACTGGTACTATTCCACAAGGTCTTGGCGTTTATAGTCGACTTTGGGTGCTTGATTTAAACAACAACCACCTCACAGGAAGAATTCCTCCATTCGTTTGTCGCAATTCCAATTTGATTTTGCTGAATCTTGAGTCGAATAAATTGCATGGATATATTCCGCCTGGTGTTCTTAATTGTGATTCATTGGTACAACTTCGTCTGAACGGTAACAGACTAACGGGGTCATT
This sequence comes from Anisodus acutangulus, assembly GCA_029783415.1. Taxonomy (NCBI): domain Eukaryota; kingdom Viridiplantae; phylum Streptophyta; class Magnoliopsida; order Solanales; family Solanaceae; genus Anisodus; species Anisodus acutangulus. The sequence goes on from CM056509.1 coordinate 2,917,906, forward strand.
TCCTTCTGAGTTGTGCAAATTGGTAAACCTATCTGCTGTTGAACTGGGGCAGAACAAGTTCACTGGTCCGATACCTCCTGATATTGGATATTGCCAGAAGTTGCAAAGGCTTGATTTCTCAGGCAATAGTTTCAGCCAGTTGCCAAGGGAGATAGGAAATCTTACCCGGCTTGTGACGTTCAACGTCTCAGCAAATTTGCTCACTGGACCGATACCTCCAGAAATTTTGAACTGCAAGGCGCTACAACGACTTGATCTCAGCAAGAACAGATTTACTGATGTTATACCTGATGACATTGGTAGCTTGTCGCAGCTAGAACGTCTTTTGCTTTCAGAGAATAAGTTATCCGGAAAGATACCAGCAGCATTGGGGAGCCTCTCTCATTTGACTGAGCTACAGATGGGCGAGAATTTATTGTCAGGTGAAATACCATCAGAGTTGGGTAATCTTACTGGCTTACAAATCGCAATGGATCTTAGCAACAACAATCTCTCTGGTGGTATACCCCCTAACCTTGGTAATCTTATCCTATTAGAGTACCTTTATCTCAACAACAATCATCTGAGTGGTGAAATACCGAGCACATTTGGTAACCTGACAAGTCTCTTGGGCATTGACTTCTCATACAATGACTTAACTGGACCACTGCCGGATATACCACTCTTTCAGAACATGGACGTCAGCAGCTTCACCGGAAACAAAGGTCTTTGTGGTGGGCCCCTAGGTGGATGTAATGCACCTCCAGCTTACGATGCCAATAATCCTCCTCGAGTCAATAATGCAGATTCTTCTCGAGGAAAGATTGTTACTGTTGTTTCCGGTGTGATTGGTGGAGTTTCTCTTGTTTTGATTGCGGTTATTTTGTTCTATATGAAGCGGCATCCAGTTGAGATGGTTGAAACTGAGGATAAAGACGACGCGTCTTCAGATCCAGACATTTATTTCCGTCCTAAAGAGGGATTCACTTTCCAGGACTTGGTTAAGGCTACAAATAATTTTCATGATAGTTATGTTCTCGGAAGAGGAGCTGTTGGGACGGTTTACAAGGCAGTCATGCAGTCCGGACAAACGATTGCTGTCAAGAAGCTTGCTTCTAACAGAGAGGGTAATAACATTGACAATAGCTTCCGTGCGGAGATCTTAACTCTAGGAAAGATTAAGCATCGTAACATCGTTAAGCTATATGGCTTTTGCTATCATCAGGGTTCTAATTTACTTCTCTATGAGTATATGGCCAGAGGTAGCTTGGGTGAACTGCTTCACAATGTATCTTGTAAATTGGATTGGCCGACTCGCTTTATGGTGGCTGTTGGGGCTGCTCAAGGACTTTCTTATTTACATCACGATTGCAAGCCACGGATCATCCACCGTGATATAAAGTCCAATAATATTCTGATTGATGAGAAGTTTGAAGCTCATGTTGGTGATTTCGGTTTGGCAAAAGTTGTTGATATGCCTCAATCTAAGTCGATGTCTGCAGTTGCTGGCTCATATGGCTACATAGCCCCTGGTATGTATTTATATTTTCTCCCGTACAACTTCTGATGTTCCCTTTGTTGTCAATAGCATATATAACCTCATCGAAATATGTCAAGAAATGTACTGCCACTTGATCCTTATAAGCTCTATATATTTCCTATTTGCAGCATTTTAAATCTTCATGCAAATATCAATGGGCTCATAAGTAGTTTTACATGAAAATTTCCTTCCACAAACTGACTATGAGACTAGTTGATATTTATGCTCAGAGGGATTAGACTATTAATTGGTGGCTTGTATAATATCGTTGATGGTATTGTCTTTTCCATTTTATATTTTTGTTCTATGCCAAGAGATGGGAGATCCAACGGCTCTTTCACTGTGCTCTCTTCTTCACTTCCCATACCCCTCTCTCTCTCTGTCAACCGCGCCTTTTGATACTTCACCAGTTAGGGGTTATGGTTTGGGTTTGGCGGCTGACGAGGCCACCAAATAGCCCTAATTAAAATTGTGTTTGGGATTTTTACATTCTGGCATTAAACTGGAAATCTTTTGAACCATTTTCAGTGAGTTGCAACCAAGATTTTTTTGGCGAAATCTTTCAAGAAAAATTGTTTCTTTATCCCCCCAAAACCTTTTCTTTATCCCCTTTTAGTCCACTCTTTACATTTCTGCTACTGTTCATTTGTTCACTATTTCCCTAATTTGGGTTGCATTTCCGGTCTTTCTGCCTTGTTTACCTCTTTTTTCAACTGGTGTTCGAATAAATTAGAGCAAGGAAATTAAAAGAGAAAGGAGTACGAAATCTCTCTGTGACGTGTTGGTAACACCGAAAAGGGGTCAGATCTGGTTGCTCCACTGCTCCAAATCACTGCGACGCTGCTCACCCCCAGATCCCCTGACCCCACTGTTTCTCCCCTCTTTTCGGTGACGAGTATATACTCCGACGTCGCTCCGAGCTCCGACTCCGGCAACCACTGCTTGCTGCTCTGTTTTATTTTTGCTACTGTATTGCTCGTTTGGAATCTACATAGGTAATCGGCGTTCCAACAGTTCCGCCTCCGCCGGTGAACAGTGTTACGATGATGAACAGTGTTACGACGGTGAACAGTGCTCTACCCAACTGGAGTTGGTACCTCCGGTCGCCCTTACAGATTCTTAATCCCTCATCTTTGTAGCTAAATCTTGAATTTTACATTCTAGCCTATAGTTCTATCATTCTTGCTGTAGTAGTTAGACTTGCTTCTACATTTTTGCGGACTTGTGCTATAGTATTGATTCTTGCTCATTTTAGTGTGAACTTTTGATTAGTTTATATTTGTTTTAGTGGCGTTGGTAAAAGATGGTTGACTAGGGTCATGTTCTCGGTCGGAGACGGGAGCGAGGGTTAGGGGGGGTAAGTGGGGTAAGGGAGATGCTAGGCTGATAATAGGGTCTTGAAACATTGGGACTTTAACAGGGAAGTCTATAGAGTTAGTTAAGATTCTTAAGAAGAGAAAGATTAATATAGCCTACATTCAGGAGACCAAATGGGTAGGACCTAAGGCTAAGGATGTGGACGGGTATAAGTTATGTTTCTCGGTTAGGTCGAGGTATAGGAATGGGGTAGGCATTTTGGTAGACAGCGAGCTAAGGGATCAGGTGGTAGAGGTTAGAAGGATCAATGACAGGATGATGTCGATTAAGTTGGTAGTTGGAGGGTCCACTATGAACATTATTAGTGCTTACGTGCCGCAGGTGGGCTTGGACGATTAGGGGAAGAGGCGCTTTTGGGAGGATTTGGACGAGGTGGTGGGAGGTATACCACCCATTGAGAAGTTATTTGTAGGAGGGGATTTCAATGGACATATCGGGTCACTTCTGGGGTTATGACGATGTGCATGGAGGCTTTGACCTCGGGAACAGGAACGGGGGAAGCGTCTTACTCTTGGAGTTCGCTAAAGCTTTGGGATGGTGATAGCTAATTCGAGGTTTATGAAGGAGGAGCACTTGGTGACTTTCCGTAGCTCGATGGCTAAGATTCAAATAGACTTTTTGCTCCTTAAGAAGGTTGACAACGGTCTTTGTAAAGACTGCAAGGTTATTCCGAGGGAGTATCCTACAACCCGACATAAGCTTTTGGTGATGGATTTGGAGATCAAGATAGAGAAGAAGATGATGGTTGTGGATGACATGCTAAGAAATCAAATGGGGGAGGTTGACCATGGCTAGTGCAAAGGAGATGGGGGAGAGGTTGATGGCCAAGGGGGCTTGGGGGAGTAGTGGGGATGCGATCGGTATGTGGAACAAGACGGCCAGTTGTATTCGAGAAGTAGCTAGAGAAGTGCTAGGGGTATCGCGGGGTAGCCGTGGTGGGCATCGAGGGGACTGGTGGTGGAATGACAAGGTTCAAGAGAAGGTGGAATGGCAAGGTTCAAGAGAAGGTGGAAGCAGAGAAAGCGGCGTATGCGAAATTGGTAGAAAGCAAAGATGAGGTGGAGAAGTGGACGAATAGGAAATTGTATAAGATGGCGAGGAATGAGGCAAAGCTAGCGGTTACGGCGGCAAAAATCACAACTTTCGAACGTCTGCATGTGGAATTAGAGAAAAAAGGCGGGGATAAGAAGTTGTATAGACTAGCCATGGCGAGGAAGAGGAGAGCCCGTGACTTGGATCACGTAAGGTGCATCAAGGACGAGGACGACAAAGTACTAGTGGAGGACGCGCATATTAGACGGAGGTGGCAGTCTTACTTCCACAAACTCTTGAACGAAGAAAGAGATAAAGACATTGTGCTGGGACATTTGGAGCAATTCGGAAGGTACCGGGATTTTAGATATTGTAGAAGCATTAAGGTTAAGGAGGTTAAGGGTATTGTTCGCAGGATGCGCAGGGGACGAGCGACCGGGCCTGATGAGATCCCAGTTGGGGCAGGTTTAGAGTGGCTGATTGAGTTATTTAATGTCATTTTTAAGATGACGAGAATGCCCGAAGAATGGAGGTGGAGTACAAAGATTCCTTTGTACAAGAACAAATGTGACATCAAGAGTTGCAACAACTATAGGGGTATCAAGCTGCTAAGACGCACTATGAAAATTTGAAAAAGGGTCGTGGAGATGAGGGTGAGAAGAGGCGTGTCTGTTTCGAAAACCAATTTGGATTCTTGTGCGATAAAAAGGTGCCACCAAAACTTAAGGCAAGTTTATAATGTGGTAGTTAGACCGACTATGTTGTATGGAGCAGAGTGTTGGCCCATCAAGACTTCGGTGGAGGATAAGATGCGGAAAACGAGGTTGAGATGGTTCAAGCACGTGTAGAGAAGAGACACAAATGCCCCAGTGCGGAGGTGTGAGAGGTTGGCTATGGACCGGTTCAGGAGGGGTAGAGGTAGGCCGAAGAAGTATTGGGAGAGGTGATTAGACAGGATATGACGCATGTGCAACTCACTGAGGACATGACCTTAGATAGGGGGTTATGGAGGATACATATTAGGGTAGAAGGGTAGTAGGTAGTCCAACATAGTCCTACCTACGCTTACAAACTGGTAGTTATAGCGTTATTATTGTAGGCTCGCTTAGCCTATCATACTAGTAGGCGCAAAACTGCTTTATAATCCCATGTCATTTGATTTATGCTACTATAGTTTTTCTAGTGTACTTTGTTTGCCTTATTTACATTCATTAGTTATTGCTTCTTTTTCAGAATGTGCATTCATGACTTATTCGCTTTGTTTGTCTTACTTTGATTGTGCTTGTACTTTGTCTTGAGCCAAGGGTCTCTCGGAAACAACCGCTCTACCTACCAAGGTAGATGTATGGTCTGCATACACTCTACCCTCTCCAGACCCTACGTTGTGGAGGGTATGTTGTTGTTGTAGTTTGAATTCATGCCGGGGCGTTCGACTACAGAAGCCATTCATCTTACTAGGAGGTTGGTGGAGCAGTATAGGGAGAGGAAGAGAAAGAGAGACTTATATATGGTTTTCATCGACCTCAAGAAGGCATATGACAAAGTCCCTACGGAGGTTCTATGGAGATGTTTGGAGGTTAGAAGTGTACATGTGGCGTACACTAGGGCAATCAAGGATATGTATGATGGAGCCAAGATCAGGGTACAGAAAATGGGAGGAGACTCAGAGCACTTTTCAGTGATGATGGGGCTGTACCAGGGATCAGCTCTTAGCCCATCCTTATTTGCCTTGGTGATGGAGGTACTGACGTAACAAATCTAAGGGGAGGTTCCATGGTGTATGTTATTCCCAGACGCTATAGTCCTGATTGATGAGACTCGCAACGGAGTGAACGTTAAGCTGGAGGTTTGGAGACAGATGTTAGAGTCTAAAGGGTTCATGCTGAGTTGGACCAAGACAGAATACTTGGAGTGCAAGTTCAGTAACGGGAGCGAGCATGAGACAGGCGTGGAGGTGAGGCTTGGTACTCAGGTCATTCCGAAGAAATGAAGCTTCAAGTACCTCGGGTCTATCATCCAAGGGAATTGAGAGATTGATGACGATGTCACACATCGTATTAGGGCAGGGTGGATGAGATGGATGCTCGCATCTGGAGTCTTGTGCGATAAAAAGGTGGCACTAAAACTTAAAGGCAAGTTCTATAGGGTGGTGGTTAGATCGACTATGTTGTATGGGGCGGAGTATTGGCCAGTCAAGACTTCGCACATTCAAAAGATGAAAGTTGCGGAGAAGATGATGTTGAGATAGATGCGTGGACATACAAGGAGGGATATGATTAGAAATGATGATATCCGGGATAAAGTGGGAGTGGCCTCAGTGGAGTATAAGCTGCGGGAAGTGAGGTTGAGATGGTTCGGACATGTGCAAAGGAGAGACACAAATGACCCAGTGCGGAGGTGTGAGAGGTTGGCTATGGACGGGTTCAGGAGAGGTAGAGGTAGGCCGAAAAAGTATTAAGGAGAGGTGATTAGACGGGATATGGCCGAGGTGCAACTTACTGAGGACATGACCTTATATAGGGGGTTGTGGAGGACACATATTAGGGTAGAAAGGTAGTAGGTAGTTGAGCATAGTCCTACTTATGCTTACAGATTGGTAACTGGTAGTTGTAATGTTATTATTATTGTAGGCCTGCTTAGCCTATCATACTAGTAGGCGCAATATTGCTTTATAGTCTCTTGTCGCTTGATTTTTGCTGCTATGGGTTCTTTAGTATACTTTGTTTATCTTATTTACCTGCGTTAGTTACTGCTTCCTTTTTCCAGAATGCGCTACCATGACTTATTCGCTTTTGTTACCATCATTTCATACTGCTTTAAATTTCGTGTCCGGGTCTGACCGTTTCTCTTGTTTTGCTTGTGCTTATGCTTTGTCTTGAGCCGAGGGTCTTTCGGAAACAGCCGCTCTATCTACCAAGGTAGAGTTAAGGTCTGCGTACACTCTCCCCTCTCCCCTCTCCAGACTCCACTGGGTATGTTGTTGTTCTAGGCCAAGAGATGTCGTGCAATTACTGATAAAATGTATCTTTATTTAAGGTAAACTAGGGAATTTTTTTTAGAACACTGGGATGGGCCCTTCTTATTCCCACATATGTATCTGTATCTTCACTTTGAAAGTGTCCCTGTTTTTGTTGATAAGAATAGGATTTTCTTGTTGAGATTAGATAGTTAGAATTGTATACAACATCTATTTCTTCGATTATCTGAAGACAATAATGAAATGCCTTTAGCTATTATCTGTGTATACTTCTCATTTTATATGTGTTCTATGCCAAGAGGTGCCATACAAACTGCTTTATGTATCTAAGGAGAACTTTGGGGACTCTGTGGATCATTCTTGTTCCCACATAGTTATCTTCAGTTTAGATATTCGACAGTGTGTTTGCTTTGAAAGTCTATTTCTTTTTGTGATATGAATAGGATATCTTGTTGAAGTTTGATAGTAAAAATTGTATACAAACAAGTCAATTTCTTCGATGAAATGTCCGTAACTTTTCATAATCTTCTCCTAATTTTCATCCCTGTGTTATAGAATCGTTTCTTTTCAATTGATGTTTCTGCCTTCTCTGTTGCAGAATATGCTTACACCATGAAAGTTACGGAAAAATGTGATATCTATAGTTACGGGGTAGTCCTTTTGGAGTTGCTTACTGGAAGAGCACCCGTACAACCCCTAGAACAAGGCGGTGATCTCGTCACATGGGTGAGGCATTATGTTAGGGGCCATTCATTGACATCGGGGATACTTGATAGCCGATTGGATTTGGAAGATGAAACTACTGTTAATCATATGCTTACAGTTCTAAAAATTGCTCTAATGTGCACTAGCATGACCCCATCTGATCGTCCTTCAATGCGCGAGGTTGTTCTTATGCTGATTGAGTCTGATGAGCAAGAAGGGAACTTTCTCTCGTCTCCAGTTTATGATCTCCCTCTGAAAGATAGTTCCTTCTAGACGCATGTAAGAAGCATATCTCAATCAACTTTGATAATTTTTTAGTACTAATTCTCCTTGAATTTTTTTGTTATGGTTAAGTTATAGATGATCATGTATATTTCTAATAGTGAAAATTTCATCACTCACTTTCTAGTTTCTAGAACAGAGTTTAGAGGTGATCGATGCTATCTCAATAGTTCTCCATCATAAGGTTATGGAAAATAAAAAATTTTGTGTTGTTCTTTTAGGACCAACTATATATTGAGGGGAATACCTAGATCCATCTATTATAATTACATTCTAGTTTCTGGATGATGCTGTTTCGCGGGAAATATTAACCCCCACCCACCCACCCACACATCTTTTTTTTCCTATTAAGTATTGAACATATATTTGGGCGCGTTGTTGTTGTAAAGTATTGGGCATACATTCACTTATTGTTGTGGACCTTGTGGCACCTATGCTCATTTGAGTTTAATATCTTTTGTCTTTATTTTGAACCTTTTTGGTTTAACCATCTGGTATCTGAAGCCCACTTATCTTGACTAATCAGGACTCGTGCCGAGTAGGCCCACTAAGGGAGTAAAGCGCTCCCAATCAAGAAGTTATCCAATTCCCCGGCTTGAAACATGAGATTTCTGATTGAACTTCAGTGCTATGTGAGTTATTTCTAGTAAGTTTGCTTCAGCAGGAAGAGTCATCAAACCTACAGAGCTAATTCAAATCAGTAGTCAATCTTTGGAGAGACTTTTTGGTGGTCTTGAACCTCTTAGTCTTCTGGCACACCTTAGTAGTGGTGTGCAAGGAAAAGTTAAATGTGAATTTTCAATGAATTTGCTTTGGTCTTGTCCAAGAGTTTAGTGTAGTGGTATAGTAGTATGTATGTAGCTAATTCAAACATCCAAGGATGTGAAAGAAAGATGCCCAATGAAGTGGATGAAAATCATAGGAGATCAGGGTTGAAATTTGAGTAGAGACAAAAAACCGTTAGGTGATCTCTTCATGACATAGTTACCTGGTATTTGTGTTAGTGGTAGCTAGTCTGAATACACCATTGTGAAAAAACAAAACTTAGGTGCAGCCTTAATTGTTGTGTTTCTAGATGTGTTGCACTCCCCAATTAGCCCCCAAGGCTCGAGGTTTCCTGCATGTACAGGATATTTACAATTTGCTTTGAGTTGATTTTAACCAATGCTGCTTGGACCCTCCAAAAATGTTGTTGTACCCATGTTAGATCTTCCAAATTTTGCGTAGCTTTTGAAGGATCTGATACACATACGACGATATTCTTAAAGAGTTTGAGCAACATAGCTTGTTTCTTTTGTATTAGTCACCATTTTCTTGTACAGGCAGATTTGTTTGACCTTACAGTTTCCTTTGTTCTGCACATAAAAGTATCTCTCAAATCTTTTGAAAAACTAAATAAAAGACTATATATGTATGAAAAGAAACATAAATAGACAATAGTATAAACAGGATTTTAGAAATTAATCTGTTACTCTGTATAGGAAATAAATGATTATATAGTGTAGAACAAAGTTGGTTCTTCAAATGATCGCGGGATTCAGAGTATGAGAGTCAAATAACCAAAATTTCAACGTGATTACTGATACTGATCCCATAAGTAAGAGAAAACTTACATAGTTAGAAACATATACAAAATCTTGATTCATGCATGCCTATTGCCTTAAAACTTTTAAGGATCCCAACTTATTAGTACAAGAGTCTTTTTTTACTTTTTTTTTGCTACTAAGGACAAAGGATATGAAAATTTATTCAACAAAAGTGAAGGAAACACTAATAGTTGAAATAAAACTAGATCCATGTTGCTATATGGAAGATTTCTGCAACAATAATAATATTGCAGTAGTATAAACAGAGAACCTTTAATTAGCAATGAATAAAAATAATCAACAGTCTCCTTATTTAAGTGTTTCTCTGAAGCATTTCTTGATACCTCTTGAAAGATTCAAGCTTTTGCAATCTCATTCTTTTGTGAAACTTCTTGATGAACAAGTCTGCAACGTTATCGATCTCATCTTCAAGCACAAAATTCTCTTCTTCATCTTTGAAGTTCCTCACCATGTCTATAGCTGATGAATTCGGATCGCCTAAGTACTCGTCTTCTTCATTGAATAACGAGTGTGTCAAATCCGGATACTTATCATCATAATCATAATTTCCCCCATTGCTTAATAGTAGTATCTCTTCATTGGCCTCGTTATGCTGATAGTCTAAAAAATCTTCACCGGCTTCAGGGGCGTTGTTGTAGAGTACAATGGCCTTATTGTTTTCGTTTTCATGATCTCGAGCTTCTTCTTCTTCTTTATGGCCTAATAGTGAATGGATCTTGTGAGAAACGGCCTTAGATCCTAGGCCAGATAGAGAGAGTTTCTTGGATTTGAGCAATGATAAGACCATTAACTTAGCTTTTATTGCTTCTGTTTTGCTTTTTATGGCTGTTGATTTTGATTTGGCCATTGTGGATAGTACTGACATGACATGCTTTAGGAATTTAATTGCTTTATTATTCTTCATGACTACTCTTGTCTTTCAATTTGGAATCAAACACCAGTAGTGATCTGAAAAATAAATCAATATGAGACAGGTTGAGTCAAAGATATAAAGAAGTGTATGAAAAAAATAAATAGGTACTCATAACTCTATTATGTGAAGTAAGAGGATCTTATATATGTCCTATTTTGTTATATTTGTGGAATAAGAAGCCATTTCATCAAGAATTTGAAAACATTCTACTATGATACAACCTTTACAAAAGCTCCTTTTTGCAACTAGGGAGTGGCCAAGTTGGGTCTTTGTTTGGGAGAAAGGGACATCAATTCTTGAAGCTTAACTAAAAGAAAAACAAGAATTAGTGACGGACAACTTCTGTCGCTAAACAACAAAAATCTGTGACTAATCCTAGTTTGTGATTACAAATGTGTGATGACGAATTAGACAACACAGAGATTTACAACTATTCAAAAGCATGAAGTGTACTCCATATTACTATTGCAAATCATTTAAAGAAGCATGAAATAAGAAGAGTTCTTCACAAATCTTACCTTAGAAATTGTTCAGCAACAACTCAATAGCAAACTTCTTTTGAATATCAATTTATACTTGCCAAAATTAGAAGTGACCTCACTTAGATTTGGTTTAAACAGCCAAAGCTTTTCTTCACAACTTGCCTCATCACTTTACTTAGTTAGCAACTTTTCCTTTCTATCTTATGTAGGGGTGAGCAAAAAATCCGGAGAACCGAAAAAATCGAACCGAATCGAATTTCGGTTCAGTTTTTTTCTTGTTTTTTTAAAAAAAAATGATTTTTTGAAAAATCGAATCAAACCGAAAAACCGAATTAAATATATATATATATATATATATATTTTTTATTTTTTTATTTTTTATTTTAGGCTACTTCTATCTCTTGAATCATAGCAATTGAAGTTAATCTATGAAGCTTTTATGGAAGTCGCACGCGGGATGAACTTGATTAACATATCACAGAAGCATTGACATAAAATGTGTGGAGAAAAAATAGTTGTAAATTGATAAAACATTAAATGGTCATAACTCTGCACTCGGATGTCCGTTTTACCCGATTTTTTTTGAATTAGCGTATTTTTTCGAGACGGGGCCGGTCAAACCGCCAAAGAGCAGCCAATTTTTAGAAATACGTCCGTTTTTCCAATCAATTTGTGTTTTCCCCCAAATCGATTTCTAATTTTTCTTTTTCTTTAGTAAACATCTCACGATACACAATAGATTTCAACGTCGAAATTTCATGATAGTGTAGGTGTGAATGTCAATTTCAGTTTTGGAAATTCAATTTTAAAAAAAAAATCCCCGATCCGAAATTCCCCGACCCGACCAGGCCCGACCCACTAGAAAAAAATGATATAATCCGATACGTTCGGCATATAAACCGAACATATCGATTTTTTTTTTAAAAGATCAATTTTTATTCGGTTCATATTTTTTGGATACAAAACCCAACCGAACCAATATACGCACACCCCTAATCTTATGTCACATCCAAAAGTATTTCTAGGACATTGTATATCATGTCTTCAACTTCAATATAAAACTAGCTAACTTTGATATTTCTAGGAAAGTACTTAAACTTCAACTTTCTCACTACCTTTCACTTTAGTTTTTTTAGTGTTAAAACTAAGGGTGGCCAACGGGGCGGGTCCCGGCGGGATGGGACCTGACGGGATGGGTAGGGCGGGACATGCAGAACCGGAAATGGCAGGATCCGCCGATGTCCCAGTCCCATTTCCCGTCCCGTTGGAAAAGGGGACTGGTATTATCGGGTCGGTGCGAGACGGTGTCGGGATCGGGTTTTTCCGATTTTTTTTTTTGCACTTAATTTTTTTAAAAACATATATATAAACACATCAATAATTGAACAAGATAGTGTAATAAAACATCTCAATATTGTTTTGTGCCTCTTATATTATTTAATAGAAATATGATTTTTGTAATACAATTGTCAAAATTTTAACTTTGTGGTGTTGAAAGTTGCAAATAACATAGTAAAATTGCAATTAAAAAATTACATATTTAAAAACACCTTTTTTAATTTCTTTATAATTTCTTGTGGTTCTTCGGTTGAAATTGGTATTTGTTGGTCAAATTACTCGATGTCGCTTCCACCTCCGTCAGATAAGATTTCGTTGTAATTTTCGTCTTCTTCGTTGATCTCCGGTTGACCGCACCTTCTCCGCTCCGCTTGTATCCAATATCTGAATAATACTGCAATCTCCAAGCTGTCTCCCGCTAATGAATGTATGTGCTCTCCTATTTGAAATCTGCCGACAGAAAAAACGCTTTCAGATGTTGTTGATGACGCTTGAATGTTCAACACATCTCGGGCCATCTTTGACAGTGTCGAAAATGTCTTCTCATTCTCCCTCCAATATTTCAGCAAGTCCTCATGTCCTTCATTGAGAACTGCTTGGTACGGTACAACACCCTGCAAAACAAAAACATCAAACTCGCTAACTTGGTTAGTAGTGTTACCTCTAACTTGGTTAGTAGTGTTACCAATATACCTATCTCTATGTTTATCGTATTTAGGGCCTACAATTTCCCCTGTCGTAAGGTTAATTTGACTTGTACTTGGTCCGGGACAGTATGTGAACCTTATCTCGACTGAGAGGGCATTGGCGCACCCAATTTTTCAGCCAGTTATTGATCCCACCTAGCTTTGTGAAAGTTTTGTGCGTGTCTCAATAAACCTCCCATCCCACCATGACCTTTTCCCATTTTAAATTTATAAACATTTTTACAAATTTGACATCTAACTACTTGATTCTCTTCGTCCCTATAAAAAAATTCATGCATCTGATTTTAATTTTTATTTTATTGGGTCTCGTCTCATACTAGGGGGAATATGAGGCGTTTCAATTGGAAGTACACTAGTGAGTGTGTCATCAAGATTAGTGGGTGTGTCATCTATATTATCTTCTATATTAAAATCTGGTTGAGTTGTAGAAAAAATCTTTTCGTCTAAATCTAATGGTATTTCAGGAAAAAAATCAGTTTCATGTGTGTAATCAACCAAATCATCCTGTCTAGGAATATGATGACTACAAGAAGTACCCCTGCCCTTATTACTCTACTAGAAGAAGCCTTACCCTTACCCTTAAACATACATCTAAATCCTTCCATTTTAATTATGCTAATAAATAGTTAAAGATAATGAAATTAAGTAAACACTAATAATTTAATAAAGGAACGAATGTACCAAACGCCGACGTAACGTCGATGTGTAATCGAGGTTGAAAATTGAAACTTTGCTCGATAGATGATCCTTAAGCTAGTTGTCAACTTCACTCTCAATTTTTGAACTTTGGTGTAGTTATACAAATGAATAAATAAAATTTAATATTTAGTAGACAATGTAGAATTGTAGAGAGATAGATTGAGATATTAGAGAGATTGTGGGAAGATTTGTGAGAAAGATGAAGAGAAAATGAAACATTTATAGTTGGAAAATTGGGTTAAAATGTAAATATATTAACTTGGGGATTAAAAGTAAATATTAAGGTGGAGGCCAAAAATGGCTGTTGCACAACGACCAAAATATAAAATGACCGTTGTGCAACGACCATTTTTGCGAAGGGGAGGGACGGGCGGGATGAGCCCAGGTCCTGTCCCGGTTCGAGTCCAGTTATCGATTCTTTTTTTTAATAGCGGAGTAGGGGGGACCGGGGAGGGGTCGGGTCGGGACCGGGCTGACCCACCCCGTTGGCCAGCCTTAAAACTACCCTTTACAAATCTTTTCTCAATACTTCCTTGCTTCTTCTAATCTTTTCTCGATAACATTAGTTTTTGACTCGGGTTGCGTGTGTTTTAATTATTTTATCGGCTATCTGTTGTAGTCCAGTTCAGTGGCGAAATTAGAATTTTCATCAACGAGATTCGACATCCTATATATATATATATATATATATATATAACTTATTTTGACTTGATATATACAACTTAAATTTTCAATTAAGGGGTATATCTGAACCCCAAACACATAATAATACATTCTAGTTACTTTGATATTTGTAGTAAAGTACGTGACCTTCAACTTTCTCACCACCTTACACTTTAATTTTTAGTGTTAAAACTATTCTTTACAACTCTTTTTCTCTGTACTTCCTAGCTTCTTCTATTTGTTTAATTAGGATAATTTGATTATTCATTAGCCATCTCTTGCTTCCATTAACAAGTATTGTTGTAACTTTGCTCGGAATTCTATTTTGGATTTGAACTTTATGAGATCGTAATCAAAATTATACAACAACTCATTTGATTTATTGGTTTAGGATGAATTCATACCTTATGCTCTACATTCGTTTCTGTTTCTGCTTATCAAGGTTTAGACGGACGGAAAAAATTACTTAATTTTTTTTTTATATTTTAATTTAGTATCTTTTATCATTTTAACTCACTTTACTAACCGTTTGATCACACTCTTACTTCTCTTCTCTCATGCCCTCTTTTAACTTTTCATTTTTCTCACCACATGCTATGCACTAATTCACCCACAAAGCAACTTTACCATTATTTGTCTTTTTGCCTAAACAAAAGCAGTATCGTTTCCACTCTCGCTACACATCAACCAAATAAAAAGCAAATTTTATGGCATAGTTACATCAATAACTCTTCCATCAAGTAACTCAAACTAAATCTCCTAAGTTACATCAAAAAGAGAAAGATTCTTGCTTTATCTAAAGGGAAGAAAAGCGTAAATTAACGGCTTAATTTCAAATGGTACTTGGTATTAAGCACATAACTAGAACCTACTCAGTACGAATTATATGGCAATTTTGTATTCCCCCACCCCCCACTCCATTTCAGACGGTTAGTCGCTCCGATCACTCACCGGCGGCGATGGTAAGACCTAACAACACCGCTCCGACCACCTACCGGCGTCGACAGAAAAATTCCATTTATTTTTTTGTTCTTTATTCTTGTTCTTGTGTTCTTTTCTCCTAGATCTATGTAGGTACACGATTTTTTTGGGTGAAAATTTTGGTGAACAGTGGCCGTGAACAGTGATCGTGAACAACAATTTTTGCTGGCAAACAAGTTTGATTCAACTGGAATTGGTACCTCCGGTTGCCCGTATCCATTCCTTGTCCTTAACCTTGTTGTTAAATATTTCCGCTTCTTGTCTTTACTTATAGCATTCTTGGCGAGTGGTTTTACTTGCCTCTATATTCCTGTTAATTTGTGCTTGCACTTTGATCCCTCCCTGTTTTAGGGTAAATATTTGAGTATTCTTAATTTGGTATTCTGTTTGTTTACTGTATTATACTATTTAGATCCTTCTTTAGTTTTATTTAATTTTATTGGCATTGTTTCCTTTCCCTTTTGATAGTTCTTGCTAATTTGTGCTTTAGTATTGATTCCCGTGTGTGTTAACGTTAGCCTTTGACTAGTATTTTTTTTTGCTTTAGTGGCTCTGGTGAATGATGGTAGACTAGGGTCATGTTCTTGATCGGGGACGGAGGCGGAGGTTAGGGGGGTAAGTAGGGGTAAAGGTAATGCTAGGATGAGAATAAGGTCTTGGAATATTGGAACTCTAACGGGGAAGTCCATAGAGCTAGTTAAGATTCTTAAGAAGAGGAAGATTAATATAGCATGTGTCCAGGAGACCAAATGGGTAGGACCTAAGGCTAAGGAAGTAGACGGGTATAAGCTATGGTTCTAGGGTAGGTCGAAGTATAGGAATGGGGTAGGCATTTTGGTAGACAGTGAGCTAAGAGATCAAGTGGTAGAGGTTATGAGGGTCAATGACAGGATGATGATGATTAAGTTGGTAGTTGGAAGGCGCACTGTGAACATTATTAGTGCGTATGCGGTGCAGACGGGCTTGAAAGAGGAAGATAAGAGGCATTTTTGGAAAGATTTGGACGAAGTGGTAGCAGGTATACCAACCACTGAGAAGTTATTTGTATGAGAGAATTTCAATGGACATATCGGGGCACTTCCATGGGGTTATGACAACGTGCATGGAGGTTTTGGCCTCGGGGACATGCATGTGGGAGTCGTCTCACTTTTGGAGTTTGCTAGAGCTTTTTGGGATGGTGATAGCCAATTCAAGGTTCCTGAAGAAGGAGAGCATTTGGTGATTTTCCGTAGTTTGGTGAATAAGACTCAGATAAACTTTTTGCTCCTTAGGAAAGTTGACAAAGGTATTTGTAAAGACTGCAATGTTATTCCGAAGGAGGATCTTACAACCCGACATAAGCTTTTGGTGATGAATTTGGAGATCAAGATGGAGAAGAAGAAGAGGGTTGTGGATGACATGTTAAGAATCAAATGGGGGAGTTTGACCATGGCTAGTGCAAATGAGATGTGAGAAAGGTTGATGGTCAAGGGGGCTTGGGGGAGTAGTGAGGATGCGATCAGAATGTTGGACAAGATGACCAGTTGCATTCGAGAGGTTGCTAGAGAAATGCAAGGGGTCTCGCGGAGTAGCCGTGGTAGGCATCGAGGGGACTGGTAAAGTTCAAGAGAAGATAGAAGCGAAAAAAATGGCGTATGCGAAATTGGTAGAAAGCAAGGATGAGGTGGAGAAGTGGACGAATTGAGAATTATATAAGATGGCGCGGAAAGAGGAAAAACTAGCGGTTACAGCGACAAAAACGACGGTTTTTGAATGTCTATATGTGGAATTAGAGAAAAAAATGGGGATAAGAAGTTGTATAGAGTATCCAATGTGAGGGGGAGAAGGGCCCGTGACTTGGATCACGTGAGGTGCCTCAAGGATGAGGACGACAAAGTGCTGGTGGAGGACGCGCATATTAGGCGGAGGTGGCAGTCTTACTTCTATAAACTCTTGAACGAAAAAGAAGATAGAGACATTGTGCTGGGAGATCTGGAGCACTCTGGTAGGCACCGGGATTTTGGGTATTGTGAAAATATTAAGGTTGAGGAGGGTGCTGTGCGCAGGATGCGCAGGGGACGAGTGACCAGGCCTGATGAGATCCCAGTTGAATTTTGGAAAAGCGCAGGTAGGGCAGGTTTGGAGTGGCTGACGGAGTTGTTTAACGTCATTTTTAAGACGGCGAGGATGCCCGAAGAATGGAGGTAGAGTACAATGATTCCTTTGTACAAAAACAAAGGTGATATCCAGAGTTGCAACAACTATAGGGGTATCAAGTTACTAAGCCACACTATGAAAGTTTGGGAAAGAGTCGTGGAGATGAAGGTGAGAAGAGGAGTGTCTATCTCCGAGAACTAGTTTGGATTCATGCCGGGGCGGTCGACTACATAAGTCATCCATCTTATTAGGAGGTTGGTGGAGCAGTATAGGGAAATGAAGTAAGACTTACATATGATTTTCATCGACCTCGAGAAGGCATACGACAAAGTCCATATGGAGGTTCTATGGAGATGTTTGTGGGTTAAACGTGTACATGTGGCATACACTAGGACAATCAATGGTATGTATGATGGAGTCAAGATCATGGTACGAACATTAGGAGGAGACTCAGAGCACTTCCCATTAATGATGGGGCTGCACCAGGGGAGGTGCCATGGTGTATGTTATTCGCAGACGACATAGTCCTGATTGATGAGACTCGCAGCAGAGTGAATATAGTATATATAGAAAGTTTAACATATAAGGTTTTTGACATTTATGGTAAACATTTCACGTTAGATCAATTTGATAAAATTTATTTATCAATATGTTTTGATATGAAATATTTTATAGATTAAGAATATTATTTGACATTTATGTTTTAAAAAAGTTTTTAAGTTGTAATAGTAATAGCAACTCTTGTACTAGATGATTGCAATATCAACATTGATATAAATAACGAGTTGAAGCAAATTAGAAGACAAAAATCCGCTTTTAGAAATTATTAGATAGCGTAAAGCTCTTAGAAATTATTTTTCATGCCTCTTCAAATCTGCTTTTATGAATTTTATTTAACTGGTCTTAACTCCAAAATAAAATTAAAAAGGAAGAAAGTTACTATTGATCCTAATTAAGTAATTTGAGTTTAAGTTGTAATTGATTGATTGAATTCTCGTGCATAATTTCAAGTAGTACGCTTTTAAAATTATTTACATGGTCGTACCAGTATTGAAAAGAAAAAAAGTTTACCTCATTCGAAGATGTGAACACAGAAGAAAAAGAAGAAATTAGTGTCTACCATAAAAGGAATTTAAGAAAAATATTGTTCATGCATCTTCAATTCTTCATGCACTAGACAAAATGTTAATTACTGGTAATCAACATTAGTACACTTGAGCACATTTCAGGACTCTTGTAGTTTCGGGGTATAGTAGGGACTTAGGGTATCTCTTTTCTCAAACTTTTTTTTTTTTAATGATATGAGGTAAGCTTTTATGATGGAGAAAGAAAGATCAAAATCTCTAGACAAATTTCAAAGAACAAACAAAAGCTTACCTCATATCATTAAAAAAAAGAAGTTTGAGAAAAGAGACACCCTAAGTCCCTACTATACCCCGAAACTACAAGAGTCCCGCATCAGACATGGAATGGAACATGTACTCCTTATATGTACTTGAACAATCCTCACCCTACAAGTTAGATTTGGGGTTGAGTTAGGCCCAAGATCTATTCCTTCATGGTATCAGAGCCACATGCCCATTCCAATTCTTTGTTCACCGATGTTGGACCCCCAAATTATATTATCCACGATCCAGTTAACAAGGTCTGGACGTGCGGAGGAGTGTGTTAAGAGTCCCATATTGGATATGAAATGGTGTTAAGAGTCCCATATTAGATATGAAATTGCAACATGTACTTCTTATATGGACTTGGACAATCCTCCCATCACAAGCTAGCTTTTGGGGTTGAGTTAGACTCAAAATCTATTCTTTTCATAGACTTGAACAATCATCACCCTACAAACTAGATTTTGAGATTGAGTTAGACCCAAGATCCATTCTTTACGTTATACATGCTCGAAAAATCTCTCTTTTGCATCTCTTTTGGTATGTCTCGTTTCTGATTGATTAACTTCCTTTACCCAAACGCTTGATTCACATGCGTAGTTTTACTATGTCATCATGTTTTACCTATAATCTTGTTGTCCTTGTGATTTCAAGTAATCCAATCCATTAACCATGTCTCCATCATATCTTATTTTCCTCTTATTAATTATAATTTGCCCAGGAAATACCAGCATCATCACCACTAGTTGCTACCCCTACAAAATCAACGGTTAGTTTCTCATGTTGGAAATTTGCCTTTGATGGGGAGGTGCGTCCATCCATATTTAATGAATTAAACACTAGGATTCCGCATGTTGGAGGCTTTGTCTCTTCACACGTGCATAATCTACTAAGTGAGTAGATGACCGTAGGGCCAAGAATCGTCAAATTTCGTTGAGAAATGAAAGAGATATTGGTCCACGAAGTAAGGTGTTTGAGGCATGAAAATATGGTGTGGGACAAATCTACCACATCAGTGGGAAAAGGAAGAATCACTCTCTTTATAAGTCTCAAATTGGCTAAGGGTTTGGGACCCCAAGGGGTAACCCATGTGTTTAAAGGAGGGAGGACCTAGATGTGCTTGGGTTCAAGGCTAAGCCCACACGCGCGCCGCCGCCGCCGCCGCCGCCCGCCCGTCCCGTCCGGTCATGGATCTTGGGTCTTGGACTTCTTCTGATAGACCCCCAAATTGTTTAATATTTACAGTTTGATCCTTGGAGTTTCTGGAATGTTGAATTTGGGAACGACGGAAGGCAAAAAGTTTTTTGCCTAGTTGATTTTTGGGGGCGTTATTGTGCATTAACCAGCCATTACTTGGCTGAATTACACCCTCATTCAATGGCCATAAACAACCATTACTTGGCTGTTTAATTCCCTCCTTCAATGTCTATTAACAACCATGTCTTGGCAGTTGAAAGGTCTTCCCTTATGCTATATATTGATGTCTTTTGACTCAATTGTGTGATACGATATACATACAGAATATGACACATAAATATATACACAAAGACAAACAGAAAAGTAAAACACAGTCCAAAACGTGAGCAGTAACGTTGGGACGAAAACATAAAACTCTTCCTTCCTTTTCCATTTCTTCAGCAAGTCGATTCGTATTTGTTTTCTTCGTCAGAATCAACATATATGCTTTGTAGTGTTGATTAAAGAGTTGTTTTATCTTGGGAGATTATTGTCCGTTAAGGTAAAAACATATATACGAGCCAATCTTGTCTTAAAGACAGAGTGTCATCACTCGACTCAGCACACAGTTGTAACAATCCAGATTTAGTGTTTCTTGATTTCAGGTTATCAAGATTCAAGACTCAACAAGCTTGCGGCAGTTCTGAACATTGGTCTACTTATTTATCCTTTCGAACACTTGTAATATTTATTTACTTTCCGTACTGCTTTGAATGTCCAACATCTCATTTCCCACTTTTCTTTCTTCTAACATTTGAGAAGAAGAATCAAAACCCCCATCTTGTGTTATATTATTATTAGTGTCTCCACTACTCATTCCCATGATTATCTTCGCAAAGGGTACCAATAGTTCTTGGAATATTATTACTTTGTCCACCACCTTTTTTCAATTGAGTTTGATGAATAACCTGAGAATTGTAGGAGAAATCGTGTTATCGCTGATTCTTGCTCCCATCTCTGCTGCTTTTTGTAACAACGCGGTTGCTGAGGTGAAAGCTGATCCGGTAGATAATAATAGAGGGCTAATGTTGTTATTATTTGATGTGTTTCTTGGATTCAAATTTGATGAATCCATGTTGTAATTTGGTGGGGTAAATTTCACATATGTTTCTTGTTGTTTTCTTGGACTTCAACTTCTTTTGTAGAATTCTTCTTATTTGTTTATTTTTTTTATAGATATTATATACACATATTTATGTTAAGCACTTTATAAACAAATGAATTCAAGTTAAAATTGACATAGTTTTGTATGAGTTTTAGTGTTTTACAATAGGTATATGATGTGAAATTATACTACAATAAACTATGCTTAAGCAAGAAAATCTCATATGCTAAGAAAAAAGTTGTACAACCCAAAGTATTTTCAAAGGGGAAAAAGATAGGTTGTACATGGTGGAGGGGAGGTACTTCTCCATCTTTAGCCAGAGGACTGGGGTTCGAGCTCTAGGTATGAAGTCAATCGCCTTTGGCATGAAATGTTATACCCCCAAGTGGAACTTCACAATTCAGATTCGAATTAGTCGGGCCCAAAAAAGGGAAAAACTAGCCAAGTTCTGGTAGACGAGGGTGCATGGGGAGGAGGAAGAGGAACACGTAACGATTTTTCGTAGAAACGATATTAATTTTCATTCATGCATCAACAACTGGGGTGCAGTTATATATGTCAAATGATTAATTTACAGCATATAGCTCATTGAGGTACTTTTAAACGTTTCAAACTTGCTAACCAATCAATTAATTCTGAAAAAAATAATTTTGTTTCCTAAGATGTCAGACCTCTTAAAGAGACTACAACATTTTATTTGTTGTGCAAGACGAATTTAAGTTGAACCAAATTTTCTATGTGGTAGGATTACATTAACTAGAGTCAAATTGTAGCCTTGAAGCATGAAAAATAAGCTAAAATTTCTCATTCATGTAGTTGAAAAAATAGTCGCTATAACCATTATTATAGAGCTTCAAATTCCACGTGGGAAACTTTAGAATATTGTGACGAAGTTTCATTGATAGAACTTGGAATTCCATGATAATGACCATTTTTCGAAAATATATCCAAAAATTAATCAGCTGAAAAATGTTAGATCTTTTGCTGGAGTTAGTTTGAATATCATAGATGGCTTTCGTAGCTTTGTACTGTTCTAGTTAACTCTACTAATTTGTATCCCAATAGGACTACTTATTACAGTAATTTCATTTAATTAGGACTACTTATTACAGTAATTTCATGTAATTAAGTTTAGTCTAATTGACGATATTAAATCTAATTGACTATCTATAGACAATAAAAGTAATGTCCTAGTTTTGTAAGCTAGACTTAATTCAATAGACAATAATAAGTTATTTTAAAAACAATAACGAGAAGTCGAGTATATATCCAGTGTGATCCCAAGAAAAAAAAAGATTATTAGATCGTCATTTTCTTCCTCAACAAAGAGAGAGAGAGAGCCAAGTGTTAGGCCCAATATGCCTGTTAATGGGCCTTGCTGGATTGGGTCATTGTCCAGATCTTATATGGGCCTAGAATATTAGTCCAAATCAGTCCTATGCCTCAGAACAAACCATATAAAACTATATTATATAATAATCTTTCTGTGAATTTCTAATTTTCTTTTTTCTTGTTGTAAAACCTATTCAATTGACATAAAAGTACGATAACAAACATATATAATCCCTTTAACAAACAATATCCTTTATTGTAATTATTGGTATAAAATAGATCACTTTCTCTACAGAGTCTTTTTTTTCAAAAATTTGATAATTCCTTTTATTATATACGTCATGAAAATTTCTCATAAGAAAACACATTTACACAACTCCTTACTATAAGCTTTCGAAAAGAAACAAAAACACAATTTTAAATATCCTACTTATATTAGCTAATAAATCTTTTCACAAAAAAATAACCAAAATAAAAAAAATAAAACAAAAACGGTAATATTATAATAACTAAATACTAACGGGCAAATAGGATACAGGCGTTTCGTTTCAACAAACAGTAGATTTTTTAGCGGGAGAAACGAAATTTGGCGGTAAAACACGTGTCACTCTCTCATTCGTTAGTCCCCACACCTATGTCGGCTATGTATGGACATAACAATATGACATCCGCCTTATGTATTTTTCCCGCGCTAAAGTTAGGGTTTATAGCTGCACAGAACAAACAAACAAATAAAAAAAACCAAAAAGCAAAAATAGAGATAGAGATAGAGAGAGAAAGAAGAAGGAGAAATTTTTTAATTGTTCAGATCTGATAAATTTGTTGTACCTTTAAAGCAAATTTTTATTTCTGGGGTTGTTTTTGCAATTCTTGATAAAAAGATGGAGGAGCTGAATAAACCATCTAATGGTGACGTGGACTCTCTTGAAGATCGATTCACAGATTTCTGCAAGGTATTTAATTTCAATTTCTTTGATATTGATATTAATTCTCAAATGTTTCAGCTAAAAATTCACATACAAAATTTGTTCTTGCTTCAGTTAAAATGAACAAAATTGTTCCTTTTTGTAATTATTTATTGTTACAAAATTGTTTCATTTTCTTTTATTTTGTAGTTGTGATCAAATTTCAGCGGAAACCCATATACGCAATTAATTTTGATTATTCTTTAATTAATGTGTTCATTTATCTGTATTTTTTATTAATTAGGAAACACCCTTTTTTGGTTATTTATTCTTTCAAATTTTTCTTGGGAAACATCTCTACGTAGTTGTAGTGTCTAGTTACACTCTACCCTCGCAGACTCCCGTGTGGGATTACAATGGTTATGTTGTTGTTGTTTTGAATCTCAGAGAACCATGTATGCAAATTTTGTTTTTTTTTTCGTTTTCTTTTAGTGGTATGGCGTTTTTAATTTTTTTTCTTTAAGTGGGCTTTATTGTTTTTTTGACATTTGTTGTTTTGATTTACAGAATGGATTGTCCATAGGTGAGAGCTTTATGGTAGAAGCAATAAAGCTGTTTAAGGACAGTAAACATCTTTTACTGTCGAATAATGTTGCTATTGGAGCTATTACGGTAATGCCCTTGATGCTCTCTTTGTTTTGTATCTTAGTGGGCGTATTTGGAATTTGGAGTGAAGAATCTGAAAAAGGTAGTATTTGGAGTTTTCCATGGAAAGTTGTAACAAGTGTATGTCCAAACATGATTATGGAATTGTGAAAAAACTGAAAATTATCCATGGCCTAACGGGCTCTTAATCTGTTTGATTGCCTAATTTTATATGAATATGTGGTTTTGTGGCTTCAATATGAAATGTTAAGTTAGGTGGTCTTATTATGGACTAGAATTGATTTGAGTGTGTTCTTAATCAGCAGGAGGAAGTTGAACGGTATTGGTTTGCGTTTGTTCTGTTCTCGGTGAAGAGATTAAGTGAGAATGTAGCAGGAAATTCGAGTAATGGGAATGAAGGAAATGGATTTGATCTATGCCAAATTCTACGAGGGGCGAAACTCAAGTGGGTTTATCTAATTTTCTATGTTCTTTGTGTTTCTTGTAAAAGTCTTGATTTATCTCGTTCTTATGTATTTTGTTTCGTTTGTTATAGTGTCCTAGACTTCTTTAAAGAACTTCCGCAGTTTATTGTTAAAGTTGGTCCAATATTAAGCAACCTATGTGGTTCAGATTGGGAGAAGAGACTTCAGGTAATGATGTCTTAGTTAGTAGTATTTAATGTTTTAATTTGTTTTAATCATTTATTCATGGGTTCTTAATTTGTTTGAACTGTTGTACTAGGCAAAGGAATTGCAGACCAACTTTGTGCATTTGAGCCTTTTAAGCAAGTGGGTATTCTTTTCAAGCACTAGTTTCCTCTACTTGTGATGTTTTGTGATATTTTATCGTATTGTATGCATTTCTGCTGCTCAGTATCATAATCTTTATAAAAGTTTGATATAAAAAACCTTTTGATTTATCCTACTTCTGTACTAAGGGAGTACTTGAACATCATATTTGACACAGTAGGTCAAACATCCTGTCTGGTCTTGTGTTGCTTAGCATGTATTTGTTGAGGGAAATGATTGTATTTTCCTATCTCAACGTCTTCTGTCATAAAGAACATACCCGAATGACCAAGAGTATGAATGAGCAGATATCTGAAACCAAGCTGAGCTCCAATTCATTATGCCATGTTGAGCATTGTGGAACTCCTTGGTTGTAATGTTAGCATTTTAAAATTCGAAAGCTACACCAGTGGTCTTTTGCATTAGGTTGTCAACTATGCTATCCGCTAATGGCCCACTACTTCAAGCCTTTTTTATTCATTTCTTTCTTCAGGCTAGAGAAAAAGAATAGTCAGATCTGTGATCCTTTTTGGAATAAAGAAATGTGTCAGCAAACAAGTTGTCAATCTCCTTAACCTTCCTGGCTGTAGACCACAACACCAATTTAGGAGACAAACTTTTTCTTAATTGAGAAACTTAGCAATGTGTTTAATGTTATCCAGTCAGTCATATCATTGTATGCTTTATTAATCTTTATGATCATGAATGACTTGAATCTTTTGTTTATTATATTGGAATTTGCCAAATTGCTGGCTATGCTCTTATGTCTTTGTTTTATGCCGTTTAAAGTTGTTTTGGTAGGATGAGTATACCCCATGTTGTGGGATTTCACTGGGTATGTTGTTGTTGGTAGGATGAGTCCAGACAAAATTAGTTTTTGTTTGATTGTGCTGTATCCCACTAGTTCTCTAAATTCTTGTTTCTTTATGTCTGACATGATCCTGGTATTCATTCCTTTACTACTCAGGATGTAGCTTTTTGTGGTACATTTGATAACATATTTAGTGCTTTTAGGTACTACAAGCGTGCGTACCAGGAACTGTTTTTGTCAAGTGGTAGCAATGAAGACAAGCAATTTGCTACTTCTAATTCCAATATCCTCTTGCCACAATATTATCGTTTTGGTTGGTTGCTTTTTCTTTCACTTCGCGAACATGTATTCAGCCGATTCAAGGACCTTGTGACATGCACAAATGGTTTAGTTTCTGTGCTGGTCAGTTTCTATACTCTCTAGTTGATTACTTGGGTTCTGTCTAGGGGTGAGCGGGTCCGGGTACCCTAACATTTTTTAACTACCCGGACCCTACCCGGTAAAAGATCGGTTCCTAAATTTACTACCCGGAACCTACCCGTAGCAATCATTACCCGGAACCTACCCGGACCCGCAGGGTCCGGGTAGGTTCCCGGGTACCCTGTAAATAAAAAAACACAAATTAAGCAACAATTTTTAAGCCTATGAGAATAAAAAAGAGTTCTAAAATAATTTCATCAAGTAGTTTTTTAGCCTGCAATCGGAGTTTTTAGTACCCTTATAAGAAGTTTTAGAAAACTTATTCATTGTAGAAAAACTAATTCTGTTACCAAACCCTAAAATTGCAAGTCAAATTTGACACTCAATTAATTGAACGTGTTGATTTCAAAATAAATTTGAAAATATCTGAATTAAACTTATTTTCGTGTTCATAAGCTCTTCGATACAAAAGAAAAGCTTTATTATACTAGTAAATCCCTAAATTTCATCTTCACAACTACAAAAATATACACAAATTTTAAAAATAGATTTACATTTCAAATAAAAAAGTAATACAAATTGAAGATGAGTATCGCCTGAAATAGAACAGAAGCATATGATATTAAAAAGAAATTGAAGAGTTAGATATGAACCCATATGCATTTTAGGAATGACGTGAACACAACCAAAGGAGAGAAAGAGGCAAAGGTGAAGCTTCAATGATGACAACGATGAAAGTACCTGAGAGAAAGCTTCAACAACGACGATGAAGCTCGGTGGTGTAGCTAAAACGTCATTGTTATTGAGAGAGTTTTGGGGTGGGGAAAATCAATGTGCAGGCGTGCAACAAATAATTTTGGAGAAAGTTAAAAGTGGTCCAAATGTTTCTAAAAAAAATAAAAATATTTAATATTTTATAGGTTCCGGGTATCGGTTCCGGGTCCGGGTACCCTGTCTCTATTTGCCGGAACCGGAACCGGACCCGACATTGATCGGTTCCTAATTTTACTACCCGGACCCTACCCGTTATTATAATATATCTACCCGGAACCTACCCGTTAGTGTCGGTTCCGGTCGGGTATCTGGGTACCCTGTACCCGTGCTCACCCCTAGTTCTGTCTGATTTATTTGGTTATATGTGTTTATCTGGTTATATTGGACATGCTGATTATATACTGTTAAGGTGCATTTAAGTCGTGAATCTAGGTTAGGTGCTTAGCATCACTTAGGTGGTGTTTAGTACAGGCACCAATGTGCTTAAGGTGGACCTCAATGGAATCAGCATTTTTTTAATTCAAAATTGATAAATTATGAGGCAGTGGATTTGTTGTTCAGCTGCGCCTTTTCTTCACCAAAATGCATACTCCAGCTACACTGCATTTAAACAAGCTGAGCTTGGCACATTTATACTCTGTATTTGAGATAACTGGCATAACAATTATGTACTCAAGAACTAAACACGGTGCATCTAATCATCTTTCTTATTGCAATTTTATGAATTGGATAATATCATGCTGCTCTTAAGAAATAGGTGACATGTCTGACTACTGCTTCATAAATCATGGCGCAGGCAATCTTAATAATCCATGTGCCTGTCCGCTTCAGAAATTTCAACATCATTGACTCCCCGCGATTTGGTAATTATCTTTTTATATTTTTCTTTAAAAGAGTAGGGGTTTTGGTCCACTACCTCTTCAACTTCTCTGTCTGGAGATCTGTGATGGTGTTGACCTTATACTAAAGCTGATTTTCTTACAGTTAAGAAAGGTGACAAAGTGGACTTGCTTGTTTCATTAAGCAGCATTTATCAGACCTCCATAGATGACTTAAGGGAGATGATGGACAAAGTTAATAATCTAATAACAGGAAAGTTGAAGAAGAAACCTTGTTTGGCTTCAGAATCCAGGGCAGAGAACCTGGACAACATCGACACAGGTTTGTCTCTACATCAGCAATCTCTTGCTTTAGTATTCGCTTTTTCTGAAAGTAAGGGTGTTTGCTGCAGATGGTTTGACCTATTTTGAAGATTTAATGGAGGAAGAATCATCTTTATCTTCCAATATAACTATACTGGAGAAGGATTACAATGATGCAATTAAGAACAAGGGTGAATTGGATGAGAGGATTTTTGTCAATGAGGAGGATAGCTTGCTGGGTTCAGGAAGTTTGTCCGGAGGTGCAGTCAATATGAATGGAGTCAAGGTTTGTTCTCAGGATATCTCCTGATTTTATTAAAGCCAACATGCAGTAAATTGAATCCTCTGTTAAACCATTTGTGTTTTTCTTCTGTTGTCCAGAAGAAATTTGATGCAATGGCTTCCCCAACAAAGACGGTTACGAGTCCACTCTCTCCTTACCGTTCTCCAAATTGTAGTAACTCAAAGATGGCAGCTACACCTGTAAGCACAGCGATGACAACTGCCAAGTGGTTGCGTACTGTCATAGCTCCACTACAGCCAAAACCTTCAGCAGAGCTGGAGAGATTCTTGTCCGCATGTGACAGAAATGTATCAGCTGACGTGATCCGGAGGGCTCATATTATTCTGGAGGCTATATTTCCAAGTAGTGGTCCTGGGGAGCATTATGCAGCTGAGAGCCTTCAAAGCACATGCTTAATGGACAACATATGGGCAGAGCAACGTAGATCTGAGGCTTTGAAATTGTATTATAGGGTTCTGCAGACTATGTGCATTGCAGAATCCCAGATTTTGCATGCGACCAATTTAACTTCGTTGCTTACCAATGAGAGGTTTCATAGATGTATGCTCGCCTGCTCAGCTGAACTAGTTCTTGCCACTCACAAGACAGTTACTATGTTATTTCCAGCTGTTTTGGAGAGAACAGGAATCACATCTTTTGATCTCAGTAAGGTGATAGAGAGCTTCATCAGGCATGAAGAAACCCTTCCTCGAGAACTGAGACGCCATTTGAATTCACTCGAAGAACGACTCTTGGAGAGCATGGTTTGGGAAAAGGGCTCTTCAATGTATAACTCTTTGACTGTTGCAAAACCATCACTTTCTGCAGAAATTAATCGCCAGGGCTTGTTGGCTGAACCAATGCCATCCTTGGATGCAATTGCAATGCACATTAACCCATCTTCAGCAAGTTTACCACCAGTGCCATCTCTACAGAAGCACGACTTGGCCCCTAATGGTATCCTGTTTGCCCCTAATCTTAAAGCTTCGTTAAATTACAAGACAGTTTAATCCTGAATTGTGCCCCTAATCTCAAATTATTTATCTTACTAGGTCATATCGGTGATATCCGGTCACCTAAGAGATTATGTACTGAATATCGCAGTGTATTGGTTGAGCGAAATTCCTTCACGTCGCCTGTGAAGGATCGTTTTTTGGCTCTGACCAATATAAAGTCAAAATTTCCCCCTCCCCCTTTGCAGTCTGCATTTGCAAGGTACTTTCGATTTATAGTTGGATTCTTAAGTTTTTATTTACTCTATAATCCAGGGATTTGTATGTTGCTATAAAGTGTTAATCTTTTGAACTTTTACAGTCCAACCAGACCAAACCCCGGTGGTGGAGGGGAAACATGTGCCGAGACATCAATCAATGTGTTCTTTGGCAAGGTAAAACTGTCAAGGCATTCTAGCAGTTTTTATGTTGATTTTGCAGTGTCAATCTCTTTTTGAAGTAATTATGCTGGCAATTTTTTACCTTGTTCAAATGCTCACATTCCTGTTAGCCATTTAGTTCCAGAAGTGCTCTTCACGGTCTGCAATTTTCAACTTCTTTTTGTAAAAACTTTCATCTCTGTAACAACTAACTTAAATAACTCTTTGACATTTGAGAGCTTGATTTTAATCTTCTTCTAGTAGTCCCTTATAATATTCAAAGTAAAAATGTGAAGCTGTGAATGACTGATGCAAATAATGGGATCTAGCAGTCTGAATGTGGATTTTCTGGATTCTGATTCTTTGTTTATATGCTACAGAGATTTTTTTTCTCGATCAGGATTTCCTTTGGCTTAGTCTGCTGATTACCTGACCTCTTTTTTCTTGCGTCGCGTTCCACCTAGATTGTAAAGTTGGCTGCTGTCAGAATCAATGGCATGATTGAGCGGCTACAACTTTCTCAGCAAATAAGGGAGACTGTATATTGCCTTTTTCAGAAGATTCTCAGTCAGAGGACAAGTCTTTTCTTCAATCGACATATTGACCAGATCATCCTTTGCTCTTTTTATGGAGTTGCCAAGGTAAAGTTTTCGGGACAAATGGGGATATTGGAGCTGATAGTAATTCTCTGTTTTCACACCTTGGTTCTTGATAATATGCAGATATCACAGCTTAACTTGACCTTCAAAGAAATTATATACAACTACCGAAAGCAACCTCAGTGCAAACCACAAGTTTTTCGAAGTGTTTTTGTTGACTGGTTATCAGCACGCCACAATGGGGTAATGTGATCAGTCTTTAAATTGTTGACATGAGTCTTCTATAGTTTCTAGAATCACTGACCAATTGTTTTTTGATGTAAAACAGAGAACAGGTTCAGATCATGTCGATATCATCACATTCTACAATGAAATGTTTATTCCCTCTGTTAAGCCATTATTAGTCGAACTTGCACCTGCTGGAAATGAGCAAAAGAATAACCACGTTGAAAAAAACAAGAATGACGGTGAGTACTCTTCATTATGCGTTTGAAGTAAAAAATTGTCTGTGGTTTGGTTTCTATATCTGATTTCTTTCTCACGTACAAATGCTAAACCTGTGGCCTTTTTTTGTTCTTCATTTCATTCAGGTCAAGGTCCAGCATCCCCCAAACCTTCTATATTTCCCAGTCTACCTGACATGTCTCCAAAGAAAGTGTCTGCTGTACATAATGTTTATGTCTCTCCGCTGCGATCATCTAAGGTAGTGATTTTTTTCTCAATATTCTTCCAATGTGACTTGAAGTTCGGCATACCTCAATTGTTTCGGAGTTGGGAAAAATCTGAAATACACCTGTATAAGTGAAAGAGATGAATTTTGACCAAAACTCAGATGCTGATTTATGCCTAACTAATTGCTGGCTTGTTCATATCTGAGAATATCTATGATAGACATTACCTTGGCGTGTTTTAATTAGGAATGATGGTAAGTAAGGACTCCTGCTTCTGTATGAATCTTGAACTTGAAAGGAAAAAGAATTGGTGGAATTCAGGTGGGAAGGAGGTTTTTCTGCCAAGCCGGTGATGCAATTTTCTGTTTGCCTGCTAAATTCTGTAGTTATTGCTTGTCCCTGTGATGGTAGAAAGCTACTTGTCCATCGCTAATCATATTGTTCACTAGCCTAAAGGAATATTAGGATAACAGTTCTCAATCCCAGAGTTGGGATTATTAGGATTTCCCGTTAAAATCTGAGCTTAATTGATTTTATAAGCACTCTTTGGTCTATTATATCTTAACATTTATCTCTTATTTCTGATTTCAGATGGATGCCTTGATTTCCCATAGCTCTAAAAGTTATTACGCTTGTGTGGGAGAAAGCACTCATGCTTATCAGAGCCCTTCAAAAGATCTGACAGTAATCAATAACCGCTTGAACGGGTATGTGGTTTTACCAATCAGCAAATTCCTTTATCTAAGTACATTTCTTTTCAAATACTAAACCTTCTTTCATCTGCAGCAATCGGAAGCTCAGAGGCGCTCTCAATTTTGATGATGTTGATGCTGCGGGATTGGTTAGTGACTCTATAGTTGCCAACAGCCTTTACCTTCAAAACGGGAACTGCATATTATCACCGCGTGCAGCTGTGAAAACTGAGCAACCCGAGTCCTAATGCGTCACAAACTTGCATGTAAATAACTTTGATTTATGACATTTCTTTTCCTAGTTTTAAGGTATCCTAAGGTAGAGATGCATAGGGGTGTTGAATGAGCGGTAAGTTTATGTAAATGCCCGCCACCAACCCGATACTTCTTTTCTTTTTCCTGTTGATTTTTGAATCTGGGAATATATATAGATGGCCTTCTTCCTTAATAAGAGTAATAGCTTTACATCACCTCACTGGTGTTTTTTCCCCTCTGAATCTGAACAACGATACTCGGTTCATTTGTTTTTTTTTTGTGTAATTGCCTGAAGGAAAAGATGAAATCCAAGAACTAATTAAGTCCCATCTCTGTATCACTCCACTTATCATGAAGTTCCACTTACAAGTTTAAGTAATTTTATGGGAGACCTATTAATCTTTTCTTTAAATTGTTTCTTATATGTCATCCTGAGATATCACATTAGGGCGTCTCAACGATATTTGTGATCTAAGGCCAAACTCTAATACATGACCGAAATTAAATAAAATATATGCTTATATTTGAGTAAAATATAGCGTTTGGAAATTGGAACCAATGATCCAGCCTTTTGAGATGCAAATTATTTAATTTTCTTATAATTCATTTATGTTAAATATTACGTTCACGTTTCGTTACAAGGAACATACCAAAAGAAAGAAATAATTTGTCTTTACATACCTCGATTGCTATCTTGGAAATAACTATGACGGTTAATCCCCCTTTAAATATTAATCTCAAATCCAATCTTAAAAGTAGAATAAACACGTTGATGCGTATATACCTTGTCTTGTGCTAAGCATAAAATGAATGAGAGTTTCTCTAATTCGGCTCTATCTTTCATGAAACAGAGAGCATTGTTTTGGCAGCAAAGTGATTTCATCCCATTAAGTTAAGAGATGAGATAATGCTCCCCCTCCTAACACATGTCATCACCAAGCTTACATTAATGTCACCCTACTCTTATCTACCTACACGTAACACCACTCATAGTTTTGCATGCACCTAGTGAATTTGTTGTCACTTATTCATTCTACACATAATCATTCCCACTAACCTTGTCCCCCACTATGGTTTACCAACTAGCCGATCCTTATTGTCCCCTACTATAATTTATCAATTAGCCGATCATCGTTATCCCACTATAGTTTATCAGTTAGCCGATCATCGTTATCCCACTTGGTAAAACCTAAATTAATTTGGGACAGCATCCTTTTATATACTAAACTCTTTATTGCATATGTCTAGATGCTTAACCCATTACCCGAAAGTATGGGGTGTTACATCCTTCCCCCCTTAGAAACATTATTGTCCCCTACTATAATTTATCAGTTAGCCGATCATCGTTATCCCACTATAGTTTATCGATTAGCCGATCGTTATTATCCCACTTGGTAAAACCTAAATTAATTTGGGATCGCATCCTTTTATATACTAAACTCTTTATTGCATATGTCTATATGCTTAACCCATTACTCGAAAGTATGGGGTGTTACATCCTTCCCCCCTTAGAAACATTCGTCCTCGAATGTTGGGATGACATATCTAATCCATGTTACGCAGCTAGAGATACAACTACCTTTTTCCCGGGAAATATAACATACATCATTACATTCAACCTCACATGTTCCGCAAGCATTAATTATAATACTACGAAATAAAACTCACCCTATGCTTCTTTTGGAACCTCGGCGTTGTTATGAAATATGTATGGATATTTGTGCATCATCTCCTCTTCCACCTCCCATGTCATTTCTTCAACATTCTTATTCCGCCACAACACTTTCACGGAGGTTACTTCTTTAGTCCTCAACTTGCGGACTTGTCGATCTAAGATAGCAATAGGAACCTCTTCATATGATAAGTCCTCCGTAACCGTCACATCGTCAACCAGTACAATCCGGGAACGATCTCCAATACATGCTCTCAACATAGAAACATGAAAAACCGGATGAAGAAACTCCAACTCTGAAGGCATGTCCAATTCATAAGCTATTTGGCCAATTCGTCGAATTATGCGATATGGCCATTCTTCCCGAATCTCATTACCCCCTTCATAGGCAAAATCTTCAAAAAGACCCAATCATCCACCTGAAACTCTAAGTCTCATCGTCGCACATCTAAATACGACTTCTGACGACTCTAAGAGGTTAACAGTCGTTCTTGGATCAGTTTCACCTTCTCTATGGCTTGGTGTACTAAGACAGGTCCAAATAACTCTGACTCGCCTACCTCGAACCATCCTATATGAGATCTACATCTCCGTCCATATAACGTTTCGTATGGAGCCATTTTAATATTGGCATGATAACTGTTATTGTATGCAAACTCAATAAAGGGTAAATGATCATCCCAACTTCCCTTAAAGTCCAATACATAAGTTCGTAGCATATCCTCAAGCGTTTGAATCGTACGATCGGCCTGCCCGTCCGTCTGAGGATGAAAGGTTGTGCTAAGATTAACTTGGGTGCCCAAGTCTTTTTGAAATGACTTCCATAAGTTAGTTGTAAACTGTGCACCTCGGTGAGATATAATAGAAATAGACACACCATGGATGCGAACAATCTCCTTAGTTGATTTGGTCAGTCTATCAATAATTACCCAAATAGAAGGTAAACCCGTAATGAAATCCATATTAATCATTTTCCATTTCCACATCGGAATCTCAATTTTCTGAGTCAAGCCACCGGATTTTTGGTGCTATATTTTTACTTGCTGATAATTAGGACATTGAGCTACAAATTCCGCTATGCTCCTCTTCACGTCGTTCCACTAGTAAATACCCTTGAGATCATGATACATTTTAGTAGATCCAGGGTGAATGGAATATCATGAGCAATGGACTTCCGTCATAATCTTATCTCGTAATCCCGCTACACTTGGAACACATAAACGACCCTGGTGCATGAGAACCCCATTTTCGTCAATCACAAAGGTTGTGGTCTTCTTCTGTTGGATGTCTTCTATGATTTTTCTCAAACTGGGGTCTTCCCACTGCCGTTCCTTAACTTCCGATATGAGGGATGACTCTGACATATTCCGAATCACAAAACCACTATCCTCCGAATCCATTAGTCGGACTCCCAAACTAGCTAACTGAATGAGCTCATTTACTAACTGAATGAGCTCATTTACTAACTGAATGAGAACTGAGCTGAAGTTGTCCATTCTGTAGCAACACTTTAGCATCCATAAAACTGTTGGTTCTTTATATAGAACATATGAATTCATTTCACCCATAGCTTATCATTTTTGTTCATAATATCCCAATAATATTTGACTAAGGCAGCTTTATTTCATAACTGAAGATTGATTAGGTTTAGTCCACCACAAGACTTGGGACTCACAGTTTCTCCCAGGTTACAAGAGCCTTGTCAGTGATCACATTACCTCAACCTTTTGAGTTTACTTTCCTCAAAAGTTAAACACTCTTGATTGCATATAATAAAGTTGCTAGATCTTGATTGGTAGGAGAAGGTGTAACTAAAATAATCTTAGGCACAACACAATTAGGCATATATAAGAGTGTAAGAAAACAGATGAATGACCTAAAGCACCCCAAAATATATATATATATATATATATATATATAAATGGCAGTAAAGCAATCACCAAAAATGAAATTGATCAAAAAGAAAAGAAAATGTCTCACTAAAATCGAAATTTTGGAAGAAAATGAATTTAGTGAGATCAAATTTTGAATAAAAGAATCTGCAAATCTTCTTTAGTCGTTCTAAAACTTTCGAAAACGGAATAACGAAAGACATAAAAAGCTACTATCAATCTCAATAAGTTGGTGAAATGCAGAAAACTTACATCATATGTTTTATTAATTTGGTGGAGTTGGATGCTGCAATTACTTTCTCTGCACACTAATACTGAAATTAAATCAAACAAAATTTCATTACCCTTAATTAAAATGTCTAATAAACAGAAAAAAGCTCAACAAAAACTAAAAGAACAGAACTAAAAAACAATAGTGTCACAGAAAGCTAACTAATACACCTAAGAGAATACATATTTGAACAGAAATTAAAGCACTTCTCCTTGTGCATTAAATGAATCTCAATAAGTTGGAAGGCCAAAAGAATGGGAGTTAAAAAAAATAATGAAGAGCCAATATTTTTTGCATTCCTTACAAAAATCTGATTAAGAGCTTTTATTATTTTCAATTGAATTGAATGAAACGAACGAGAATTCATTTGATTAGGAAGAAGAGAAGACAGTGAGAGAATTAAGAGGTGTAATTAATAAAATTAAGAGTGACTTTTTGACATTTTAATATGTAACACATTAGTTTTAAAATGAAGAAAAAAAAAAGATAAAAGATTTTTAGTGTCACATATATATATATATGAGTTAATTCCCTAGATTATTACCCAAGTTTGGGGAATTGCCTCCACTCAACTATTACTATTTTTTTTCTCAAAATATACTTAACCCCTCAAAAATCTCTTTCTTTACTAGTTGGCATGTCATGTCATTAAAGTCATTATTTTTTGCATAATATACTTATTTAACTCATCAATCTCATTTAACCAAACTAATATTTTATACTCAATCAAATATGATCCGATTAAAAAAGTGGCAAAGAAATCAACCATACTTTCTATTAAATCACTTTTTCAAATGTAGGACTTTGTTTTTTTATCTTAATTCAAATATTTTATATTTTAATTTAAATTAAAATTTAAGTAATTTTATCTTTCTATTTAAATTTAAACATTGAATAACAAGTGAACAAACAAAAGGGGTATTGTAATAAATTCTTCCTAGGCTTCGGGGAATTCAGACTTTCCATTCACTATAGCTTTAGTACTTTTCTTCAAAACCTAGAAAGAGATCTTACATTAGAATATAATTCCATCCTTATTCCAAAAGGTGAAATCTCCCATCCCAGGAGCTCCCACACCCCGGTCCGACAGGTCTGTGAAGGAGGTAAATCATGGTGACTCAATTGATTTCAAAGGTTAGACCGTCACAAGGCACCTCCTTTATTTCAAGAAGAAACCCCCACACTGCCGCTGACGGGATTCGATCCTTGGTCTCTTATTCCAAATATCCCCCTTGAAACCAATTGAGCTGCCCAAGCGGACGAATATAATTCCATCCTTAAAATGGAAGAGGATTATTGGAGATTATTGGAGGATTATTGGAGATTATTGGAGGATTATTGGAGATTTAGATCCCGTACTATCCCGTTTAATGATTGATATTTGCATAGTAAAATTTAGATAAGAAAAACACATGCACTTAGTGACTATAATTTG
The DNA here is from genome assembly GCA_029783415.1 of Anisodus acutangulus. Taxonomy (NCBI): domain Eukaryota; kingdom Viridiplantae; phylum Streptophyta; class Magnoliopsida; order Solanales; family Solanaceae; genus Anisodus; species Anisodus acutangulus. The sequence goes on from CM056509.1 coordinate 2,955,015, forward strand.
AATAATTAATGAGTCTTCATTAAGTGCAACTAGATGAGGCATAAAGTGATTAATGTTGCAATCCAAATAAAGATTGTGGACTTAACTAAACTAGAATTTTTGTATAAAACTCAGAACCCCTTTTATCTTTTCCCTACTTTTGTTTCGGATAGAATAATTATTAATTAATATTATAATCAATAATTATTGTAATTGATTAGTAGAATCATATGTATATGGTAGGTAGATTAGTATTAACTTAGCCTAATCAAATCATAATATAGGTAGATTGTATGACATGATCTTAGCCTCGTCAAATCATATTATTAGCATAATTGTAGGTTATATTAGTGGTATAATTACCACATTATTGGAAGATGAATATTAAGGAAAATATTCTTACATGATATCAGAAGTTTAGGAAAGATCCTACCCTAAATAATTTACACCTAAATCGTCGGCCAACAAGTCTTACTCCCACAACCGTCAGCCACCCTAATTATTTTCTATTGTGTTTTCTTTTTCCGGTCAACAATGTATGACTCTAAATCCACATTTCATCCCGCTCTTGTCGTTTTCAACATCAAAACTCACATTTTCATCACTCTTGAGATGGAAAATGTTCATTACGCAACTTGGGCATAACTCTTTAACATTTATTGCCGCTCTCACAGGGTTATTCATCACATAATCCTACCGGAAAAAGGCAAGGAAAATATGTTAAAACCGATGATTAAAAAGAACTATGGCCAAACACTTGATGCGACAGTTCTTTCGTGGAGTTATGCAATAATTTCTAGCGATTTGTTGCATACAATAATGGAACCCGGTTCTTTTTGGCGTAGTAGCTTCATTGGTTAGGGTGGCAATCATGGCGGAATTTGAGACGGTTGCGGCCTTTCTCCAAAATCCGCTTCTTCAAGAATAAGCATAGAACGAGCTTGGTAAAAGAGTGGTAGAGGATTGCTTTGTCGGATGAGCGTTCCCACGCCACTATACGCATCGGTAAGGCCTACAACCAATTGTAGAACCAATCGATTGTTGGTAACCGGCGAACCAACATTCTTGGGTTGATCCGATAAAACTTTGAGGCATTGACAATACTCCAACGCATTCGAAAATCCGCCATGTCAGTGGTAGAGAATTCTTGCTCCAACGTGACGGCTAGGGAATTTTTGTTGTCTTGAAAAATATCGCGCAAGCGATTTCAGGCCTCCATTGCCGTAGAATCGGGTTCCATTATTGTGTGCAACAAATTGCTAGAGATAGTGGCATAAATCTACGAGAGAACTGTCGCATCAAGAGTGAGACAAAGTTCTTTTTCATCATCGGTACCTTTTCCTTGCCTTTCTCCGGTGGGATTACGTGATGAATAACCCGGTGGGAACGACAACAGATTTTAAAGAGCTCTGCATAAGTTGCATAATGAACATTTTCCATCCCAAGAGTGACAGAAATATGTGTTTTGATGTTAGAGACGGCAAGAGCGTGATGAAAAGTAAATTTAGAGTCAGACATTGTTGACCGGAAAAAGAGAAAAAAAATGGTGATCGGCCGGATTTGTGGGAGGAAGGGGGGTGGCCGATTTTTGGTGTAAAATTGTTTAGGGTATGATATTTTCCCTAATCTTCTGATACCATATAAGAATATTTTCCTAAATATTATTCTTCCAATAATGTGGTAATTATACACCAAGTACAACCACATCTTAGGCTACAATTAGGCTACTAATAAGATATGATTAGACTAATATCATGTCATCTAATATATCTACTTTAATGCTAATTTACCTACCATTTACCTATAATTCTAAAATCAATTATAATATTAATTACTAATTATTCTATCATATACATACATGGTGGGAACACCTTGGGTGGTGAAAACTCGGATGTACGGCTTAAAAAAACTCAAGAACGTACTTAAGAGGACTATATAATGTTTTTTAGAAAAACTCAAAAACCATTCCACTTGTATCTCTTATATAATAATTTCTAAAAAATACCAAATATGTGTTAAATAGCTTTACACTTTTTTTAGAAATTTTTTCTTAATCTGGTTGATTTTATTATCCTATAAGGATATCACTCTGAAAATGTTCCTAAATAACAGATGACCAATTTCTCTTTGGTAATAACATTATGAAAATAAATTAATTTCTTACTTATGATGTTTTACTTCCCAAAACATAAGATTGTACAGAGGGGGGAAAATATTAAAGTATTTCCTTTATTATATGTCGTAAAAAGGTAAGTATTGTTCTCATTCAAATTAAAAGGCTCGAAATGAAATTGTTAGTCTTAGCATATTTCTCCTATATATACCATCAAAACACTTGTAAATTTCATACCCAAATTAAAATCATGTATCCTAATTAGTTATTTCCTCAACATGGTTCACTTGTTAGTAAACAACCCAGCGTCGTTCAAGCCCACGGACTAGCAGGTTTTTTCGGACATGGCTAAAAAGTTTCGTTCTTAAATGGACTTCAAAAATCTTAGCCGACGGATCTGGCTCTATTATTTATCTTGCCCCATAGCATTCAGGGAGGTTATAAATGTAGGTACCCTAATGCTTACCAAGTGCACATTTTGAATTATATTTCTATCAATATTCCTATACGAGAACTTCACTGTGCATCTGGAGATGATGATCTTGGCTATAATTTCCTACCAGGGGGAACAGATTTCAGGTGGGAATTTTGCGGCTGGTCTAATACTTTATACTTTTGTTATTTTTGGTCGGGTCATAAAAATGAAGTATTTGATGTATTTAACGATCTAGAAAATTGTGTTCATGATGGAATTGATTTTATTCCAAAAGGGACTAAAAGATGCATATGGCTAGTGAAGGATGATGGTTTCTATTTGGGTTATGAAGATCAAGATAGTGATCAAACTATTTACAAAAAATACGGTGATGGTAAACAACCATTCTTTTGTTTGTGAAGTGTATTGATAGGATTTCCCCTTTGTTTACAAGTTAAATTGAGAGGAAAATATCGATAAAAGTTATGGTGGAATGGATAGGATTTCTCCACCCTTAATAAAAAATCTTGAATTCGAATTTTGGGTATTAAAAAATCTTGTTAGGAGACGCTTCCTCCTTAAATTGGTCTTACACGTCATGAATTTGAATTAGGCGAGTCCCAATACGAGTACTTTGTACCAGATCGAAAACCAAAAAAATTGAGACGGAAATATTTATTACTTAACTATGGTCAAATAATAATAATTTATGTAAGACCACTTGTCATGTGTTTACTGAGTTGATGTAAGAAAAATACCGAATTTATCAAAACGGAAGAAAAAAATGGTTAGTAACTCACGCCATAATTTAAAAAATTATATATAAATTCAATAAAGAACTTAAATTTATGATTTTGACTAGTATCACGAATACTGTAATCCAACTTCAGATTGTGATAATCCTAATCTTTAACGTAACTAATAAATTTTCTTTTCTTACTTCTTTTGGCTAAAAAATAATATAACCATCGATCTTTTATTTTTCCTTCCTCCTTTCAAATTATTAAACATGTTTCACTCTATAACAATCAAGATTATCTTTTTGTTATTCATCACATCCCCTAATAATTGTATGAATGTATGAATGTAGGTATCGACTAATAATTGTATGAATGTTACTGGAAGTGCTATTACCAACTCGCTCCCGGTGACATTAGGCACTACCTCGATGAGGTACTAATTTTAATTTGTTGATGACGCAATATTAATTAATAGTATCTACTCGTTACGTTTCATACCCGAAAAAGAAGATTGGTTAATTGACTTGGGCAATATTGTTCCTACGATTCTTGAATTACTAATTCTGACCTTTCATAATTAGTACATTGTAATTGTTTTCATTTCACCATTCAACAATCGCAATGAGAGGCATATTCAGGATTTGAAATTTAAAAGTAGCATTATTTAAGACCAGTTTGGCCATGAATTTTTTTCACTTTATTCCGATTTTTTTTTACTTTATTTGAAAATCAGCGTTTGTCCATGAAAATTCCAAATACAACTAGGAAATACCTAATACCCTTTTTCACTTTCAGTAAATTTAAAAAACCAAATATTCTTTGCAAAAACTATAACCTAACGCAACTCCATCTTCAACTCCACCTTCAAAAATTCAAATGAAGTGAACAATATTTGGTTTTCATGGCCAAACGCCTACAAATTGTATAATGAGTTGTATGAAAATTTCAGATGGTCCACTCTTATATGAGCTTTTAAGGAACGAAACGTCGTGAGTCTTTCAGTCGTGTAGTTGAGGTTTAATTGTTCCATTCATGTGAAATTGTTCATACGATATCAAACTTCGGTATGGCCTTACATGGCTCTTGCTATTTGACATGAGTTGTACTTGATGTTCCCCTATCTCTTCCATATTGTAGGCTGATCAGAATCTAATTTTGTATGTTCATTCTGAATAATGGCTATTTTTTATTGCAACAAATTGTATAATTGTTGAGAATATAATTAAATATTAAAAGTGTGTTCTATCTAACACCTTAAGCTTTTAGATCAGATGGTCACACACCTCAATATGGTATCAAAGCAGGCCAAAGGTCCTAGGATCAAACTTCACCGCCACCCATTATCAAAAAGAATTTTCACTTGTTTGGACCATGAAAAAAATCAGACTAGCACATGAGGGGGCGTATTGAGAATATAATCAAATATTAAAAGTGTGTTCTATCTAACAGCTTAAACTTTTAGATCAGATGGTCACACACTTCAATATGTTAAAGATATAGACAACAACTCAACAAATTAGTAGAAGTTAAAGAAGTAGTTAATTGGTTAGCAAAGTTAATTAAGATAGGTAGTAACTAACTAACTAAAAGAAAGGCTCCTAAGAGCCTACAATCTGAAATGTATATATATCCATACACATCATGTACTTCGACTTACCTTGAAAAGAAGAGTAATAAGAATTACAATTAAAACTTCTTCTTCTGCTGCTTACTGTTTTTCTGCATCTTCTTTCTTCATTGTTCTGGAAATTGTTCCACTTGTTCTTCAAGATTAATACAAGATGAATGGAGGATAAAATCAACATGGTATCAAAGCCTTGATCCACATCTTACTGATTTTCTTTCTTCCGCAAACTAAATGAAGACAATCCACTGTTATATTGGTTCAGGTTCTATTTTCTGGTTCTGATCTTCAGTTCTGTATCCATCTATCTTCTGCTCTGGATACATGACATTTCATGTCACTTGTTTCTCAGTATATTGTAGCACTTCTTAGCTTAAACTTGGAAAAAAACAGAATGATCTTGAGATCTGATAATCCACTAATAAATCTGGTATAAATCAGATTGTTTCTCACATAAATTTATGTCTGCTTCTAAACTATTGATTCTTGAACTTTGTTCAGTTTCATCTGTGTTATCTTTCACTTCTGAGCTATTCTTGAGTATCATCTCTTCTCTTTGATTATAAATTTTATGCCTCAATCTTCCTTTTGATAGGAATTCTGATATGTCTGTCTAAAAGGAAAATTCTATCTAAAGGCTAATTTTCTTGATAAAAGTCATACATTGATACCAACCAACAATGGAGCATGAAATACCTATGACTGGAAACAGTCAAGATAACACACATCCAACAACAAGATTAAATACATGAATCACTGCAACTATAGATCACAATCACCCACTGTTCTTGCAGTCTTCTGATGTAAGTGGGGTGTCACTTATATCCTTTATGAGAATTATGCCCTGTGGAGTAAGTCTATGAAGATAGCATTGCTTGGTAGGAATAAACTTGGCTTTGTAAATGGAAAATGTAAGAAAGAAAACTATGGAGAAGAGTGGTGGGATCAATGGGATAGAGTAAATGCAGTGGTTCAGGCTTGGCTAATGAATTTTGTGTCAAATGGCCTTCTAAGTGGAGTCTTGTATGCTGATACTGCTTTTGAAATATGGGAATATTTAAGAGAAAGGTTTGACAAGGTAGATTGCTCAAGGACATATGATCTTCATAGAAATAGCCACATTAACTCAAGGAAGTTCAAGCGTGGCTGAATACTTTTCTAAGCTGAAGACATTATGGGTTCCGGTCTTTAGTTCCACCTCCTAGTTGCGGATGTCCAAAATCTAAAGAATTTGCGGAGTATCTTCAAAAACAGAAGTTAAATCAGTTTCTAATGGGCTTAAATGAGAATTATATGCAAGCAAGAAGTCAAATTTTGCTAATGTCTCCACTGCCTTATGTGAATAAGGCATACTCTATGATTACTAGATATGAGAATCAGAAGTCTATCTCTGCTAAGGCTTCTGGATTACTAGGTGTTAGTCCTAGTGGATTTGGACATAATGTCAGTCATGATCCTACTGCATTGTATACTAGGACAAACACAAACACACAGAAGTTAAAGAAGAACTTCAATCTATACTGTGATGTCTGCAAAATGAGAGGCCATACTAAGGACTACTGCTATAAGTGGTTGGGTACCCTCCAGGATTTAAGTCAAAAAGAAAAGAACATGCTGCTTATAATGTGAGTTTAGATGGTTGTGAATAAAGAATTGATAAAATAAGTAGAACTAATAAAATGAACAATAAGTGCACTGCAGTAAGTAAATCAAACCAGTGGCAAGTTACAGGAACACATATGTTTTCCAATGATCAATATGAAGAGATTGTACAACTTCTAAAGAAAAATGGAAGCACGCAATCAGGTCAGCATACAACTGCTCAACAACAAGGATCAAGTAACACACAGGCATCTGCAAACATAGCAGGTATGAATGACCATAAATCTCTTCTAGTAGCTAATGTACTTAAACAATGGATCATTGATACTGGAGCCACTAATCACATGGTTCCAAACATACAAATGTTAAATAATGCTACCAGAATTGTAAACATAAATGATTCTAAAAATGTACATTTACCTAATAGAGAAAAAGTAAGTGTCACTCACACAAGGTCAAGCACTATATCCAACAGAAGTACCCTTAACAATGTATTATATTTACCACAATTCAAATTTAAGTTGATGTATGTATCACAACTTACCAGAGAATTGTAGTGTTCATCCACCTTCTATCCTGATTTTTGCTTGTTTCAGGATCTCTATAATGAGAGGGTGAAGGAGATTGGTAAACTGCAAGATGGTTTGTACATGTTAGTGAGTCAGACACAAGAAATAGGCGTAAATGAACAACTAAAGCTAGGACTAAATGTGAGAAAAAATAAGAAATCTGCTGTAGTATCTGAGGAAGAAATAATACTGTGGCACAGAAGATTTGGACATACATCTAGTGCAGTATTGAGTAAACTAATTAGAGCTTAACATGATGTTATACCTAGTACTATGAAAAATATTAATGTGTGTCCATGTGCTAAACAATGTAGACTTTCATTTTCTAACAGTGATAATAAAAGTACTTCCAGCTTTGAACTTGTTCATATGGATGTTTGGGGACCATATAAAGTACAAACTCACAATTGTCACAAATACTTTCTTATAATAGTAGATGATTTCACCAGAATGACTTGGGTATATCTTCTTAAATTTAAATATGATGCTTGTATTGTGATTAAACATTTCTAGCCTTTGTTTAGACACAGTTTAATAAAACTATAAAAACAGTAAGAAGTGATAATGGAACAGAGTTTGTGAATGATGCATGCAATAACCTATTCTTAGGTCTAGGTATTATACATCAAAGATCTTGTGCTTACACACCTCAACAAAATGGTATAGATGAAAGAAAGCACAGACATATACTAGAAATCACAAAAGCAGTAAGGTTTCAAGCCTCTATTCCTTTAAAATTTTGGGGACTATGTGTACAAGATGATGTCTATTTAATAAATAGATTACCTTCTTCTACTACTGGAATGACACCTTATGAGAAATTGTACAACAAAAAACCTTCTATTAGTCATTTAAAGGTGTTGCGGTGTTTGTGTTTTGCTAAAGATCTCACAGTATCTGATAAGTTACAATCCAGGACTAAGACTTGTGTTATGATGGGATATTCTGAAATACAAAAGGGATATGTTTTATATGATGTACAAAACAAAGTATTTCTTGTAAACAGAGATGTAGTTTTCAGGGAGGATGAATTTCCTTTCAAAATAGAAACATCAGAACAATATACTTTTCTACATAATACTAGTGGTGAATATGATGATAATTTTCTTACTTCTAACATATACTTGTCTAGATCTTTTTCTGATTCTCAAGCTCATATAAATGAAGGATCACTTCAAGTACATGATACATTAGAACTTCCTCAACAAGAAAATACAAACCAAACACCTTGTACAACAGAAAATACTCAGTATCACACTCTATCTGAACATACAAACTCAAACTCTGATCCCCCTAACAACATATAGATACCACAACCTACAATACATACAACACAAAATCAGTCATCTGATGTACTGTCCACCAGAAAATCTACAAGATCTAAACAACCTCCAATATGGCTCAAAGATTTTATCACCAATAAATCAAATTCCACAACACCATATTCTATAGCCAACAACATTTCATATGAAACTATCTCACCTAAATACAAAACTTTTCTCACTGCTTTCTCAATAGTTACTGAACCTAAAAATTATGTTGAGGCATCCAAAGATTCAAGATGGGTGGATGCCATGAAAGCTGAAATAACAGCATTATAGGGCAATCATTTTAATGTACATTGTTCAGTTGTATCCAATAATATCACATGTATTTGATTGTATTTGGATACATGCAACTTTAATTTCTCTGAATACATGTGTATTCAAAATAACTATATAATATTTGTATATTGATGTATCCTTTTGTTTTGGTGGTATATAGATCAATTAAATAACACATACAACAAATACATCTAATTTACCTAAAATACAATCAATCAAATACATTAAGCTTATATTTACACTAAAATGACGAAATACACTCATATAAGAAGCCATATATTCTGGTCCAATCTCCGATCAATATATCCATTAGTGTAAAGTTCAAGTACTTGTAAATTGTATTTAAAACTTTAAATTTGATAGTTGTATTTAAATAGATTGAGTGAGAGCGTAGGTTTGGTATATATTTTTTTATCCGACCTCTTTGCTTTTCTTTTTCATTTTTGCTGGAAAGAACAACATGTATTATTTAGCAACTCAAGTTGGCAACATTTTCATAGAAGTAGAAACTCTTATCGCAATTTGCAAGTGTAAAGTTCAAGTACTTGTAAATTATACTTCAAACTTTAAATTTGATAGTTATATTTAAATAGACTGCGTGAGTGAATAGGCTTGGTATGTTTTTATTATTTTAATTGAGACCGGTCAAAATGAAGGAATCATATTATTTTAATAATCAATAAGGGAATAGACTTGCCTTCCAAGATAAAATAATAGCTTATTATTAAGACTGTGATTTTCAGAACCAGGAGTGTTCAAAAGATTTTTGATACAATTGCGAACTAGACGCAGCTTATTGGTGAAAAGCTCCCACATTGATTATTTTCAAGTTGCTTAATTAATTACAATTTCGAAAATGATGTCTCTTATATAAGGATCAAGTTATACCCTTATATATATATAATTAATAAGTTTGTTATTTTTCATCGATATTATATTTTGGAGTTATGCACCATCTTCCATGTTTCCTACCATTAAGAAACTTATGAATGGTGATGCATACGATTGTGCCTTTGGATGGATAGATAACTAAAATTATGAGTGATAACTCAATATGTCTAACTCTACCCAATATTTATTCTTTCATTGAATATATTAATAAACATTCTCAACCAAATATTCACAAACAACTTTCATACATATTACATATTTAGATTTTTCAAATACAATTTTTGTACCTAATTACAATAATTATTGGTTATACTCTTTTCTCCAAATGTGCTAGAAACAATAATCGAAAAGAATACTACTCAAAACCAATTTTTATTTTTTTTATAATATTCTTTTGACTAAATACTAAAAGGCCAGCTCATTCACATACTAAAAAATAACGTCTCAGATTGATATACGCTAGAAGAAAACACGAACTTTGTAAACGAGTAAATAATGTTCAAATTGTTGGGGGGAAAGTACATAATGTTTCAGATTTCACTAGATTGAAGCGCAAACACCCATCGCCGATTAAGTTTGAATAGCATAAATTGAATATGTCCTAACTTTGTCATGGATCAAGATGAGTTATGTCCAAATTAACCATCAAGAAAAATATTTCATGATCAACTTGATCCTTAAGTAGAGGACTCAGATTCAAGTTATAAAAATAAAAATATTCCTAGAAGAGAGTGTTTCCCAATAAATTGAGCCCTACACGATGAAAATCTGTATTACTCGAGCCAATGTGTTACGAAAACCAGATGGTTAACCAAAAGAGGAAATGTAATCTTACCGTACTAAAACAATAAATTAAAATTATGTGTCCTAGCACAAGACATAAAAATAAAGCTTTGTTTTTCCTTTTTTCTTGATAATTCCAATATCCCCAGTCCAACATAATTAAACATTCAAGCCAATTGGCCAATTTTGTGATATAGCACAACGAGTACAATTATACACAACTGGACAACCACTTTGATCATACCAAATACAAGTTTTACCCCCACAAGAATATTCAGTCTTATTGTCATTATATATTAGAAATATTCCCCCAATAACCAGCTAATTCCATAGCACACCATGCTGTGCTCTTGTTTCTTGACAAATCTTTATGTAAATTTGGGTTTAGTGCATAAGATGCACAAAACGGTACTTGTTGTCTCCCAAAATCATATCCATTCGACATGCATCTTACATTCACTACCATGATTGATAATACGAAGTTCTGTGTTTTTTTGGGCAATAGAGGTGATTGAAAATGGAGAAAAACCTTAGTGAAATGAGATAGAATATGAAGTGAGTGAAAACTTGAGAGAGCATTGTTTTGAAATTTTGTTTGATTTGATGGGCAATGTTTGGGATTATCGGTTTAATAGTGAAACTAAAAGTGATTGTGTCGAAAAAGATAATTGTGAAAAGGTAGTAAATTTTTTCTTATGTTAGTATCATATCAAAAGAATGACAAGTTTGAAAATGCAAGAATCAATCAATGTGAAATTAGATACTGATTCTTAATTAAAAATAGATACTAATTCCTTAATTGAAAATTAACTTTCTTTATAAATACATATACTATGCATAATCGTACTTATGATATGATATGATTAAAAAAAAGTTTACAATATGTGTACGTTCACTGAATCAGAAAGCAGAACACACAAACAAGTGATGTAGCTTACTACTAAAAAAATTTATTTTCCTATTAAAAAATATTCAGTGGCTATTTCCTCCTGAATGTCGGTGGAAAAAACCTAAATAATAGAGTTTTCACAGGAAAAAAAATTAAGAAGTTTCTCAGCGTTTCAATGGAAAGCTTTTTCTCACCATGCATTTCCCAGTGAGCTGGTTCGGTGGAAATGAAGTGAAAAAATCATATTTTATAGCACAAATTTCCTATTGAATGACGGTGAAAAAAACATATGTTTCTAGTAGTGGTGGTAAATACTTCATCATCCTTAATAAGAAGTTTCAGGTTCAAACACTAGGTATAGAGTTGTCTTTTTTAGAGAGCACTTTACCTCTAATATGAGACTTTCCAAAGCGAATTTAAATTTAATCGGATCTTAATACAGATACCAAAACTGGGTTAGAAACGGAAAAAAGAAAGCACAACACTGAAGAATATGCCATAACATATTATATGTGATATCGTAGAAACTCTTTGATTAATAGTATGACCTAAAAGTCATATTTAAAGAATTTCTCTTTGTATTTCATTAACAAGCAAGCAAATTCACTATATTCTCTTGTTTCTCAAGTTTAAAGAGTCTCTTTGATATAATACCTTATTTAAGAAAATATACACACATTTTCTAGCTAGTTGATGTTTTTTTTTAATGTGATCACAGTTTTATTTATTTAATTAAAGAATGGAAATGACAGCTTAGCGTATATTTACCGTCTGCGTAATATAGCGTTGAATCAAATATTGCTTACACACTTTCTTTCCTTTTAGAGTTTTATCTTTAATCTATGTGTCAGTAAAATATTCAAAAATTTACTCGGGGTGTCTCTCTTACGGATACCCATTTAAATTTTGATCTTGTTAACAAAAACTAACAAATTTAGATTCTTGTACGTAAATTTCTATTCTCCTTTTAGCCAGTAAATTCCTTCTTCTCTTTTTTTTTATTGGCCATAAATTCTGACGAATCACCCGCTAGCACTTTAGCCACAAATGCGAAAAAATCCTGACAGATTGATAAGATTTGACAGACCTGGAAGCAGCTCAAACAAAAAAGAGTCTGGTCCAATCTAAATTTAGACACGGCCCGCTGATGATTACCATAAGTTGTTATTAGGGCAAGCTCTTGTTCAATATCAAATAAAATATTATGCCGACCTGCGAAGATTTCCTTAGATTCCGGCGGAAAAAGTTATTAGAAAATAAATGATTAAGGTCATATATAGTCATCCCGAGACGTTTTGATCCTTATTGGATGTTCCACTCATCTAAGTGCTAATATAAAGTAAATATACAATTATAAATTACTATTTTTATGATTAATGGAGTTTTAGTATGATTCTAGCGAGGATATACATACTCATATTAAATATTTTCACCAAATTAATTAATACAAGCCATCCGTTGTCTATATAAACTTCTACTGGTGCATGTTCAAACTTATCCAAATAAAATACTCCACGAATTACGAAAAGTTATTTGAGTTTCTGTTTTCCTAGTTGAATTGTAAATGATGTTATTGTCTCTTTTAACTCTTTGGGACAGTGTATGCATTAATGAAGTAAAGTCATTTATTGAACAAAAAAATACTCCGTGAATTACAACAAAAACATACCACTGTAATCTCATAAAGTGGACTCTAAAGAGGATAAATTGTATGCAAACTTTATCCCTACCTTAAAAGTAGAAAGGTCGTTTTTGATAGAACCACGAAAACAAAATTTGAATTGAAACTTATAAAACAACAAAAACTTTTCCATCATTCCTCGAGATGACATTTTTTTATTAGACAAAAAAGTCAGAAACAGAACGAAAGAAACAAATCTGCTCTTGCATTAATAAAGAATTTTTTTTCTTTACACAAACAAGTCTAAATTTCTCTTCTTTACCAAGAAGAGAAAAAAAACATTACTTAAAACATAAAGAGTAAACATAATTCATATATTTAAATTCTCCACTTCTAATAATTAAACTTTTGGCCAAAGATAATTCTAAGTGCAGCCACGAGATGGATCATTAAACTGACAAACTCCATTTGCAGTCAACCCAAGAACAATATCCCTTATCACAAAATAAAGGAGTTCTTTCTGTGTTTGAACACTAGAAAAATTCCCCATTTCCCTGCCATCTCCATTGTACACCACGCTTTAACTAATGGACCTGTACCCAAATCAGCATCAAGATCGTATTTAAAGGAATATATTCTTTGATTTTATTGATGAATGATTGACAATATATATAAAGTTACAGGAATATTTACTTTAATACAAACTAGATAACTAATTAACTTAATTACAAAATGATTATAATTCTACCTAAAATAGGAGATATATAATTAATAAGGGCGTCACGCGGAAGGTTTGTTGTATTAGTTTCAAAATTACTAATTAATAAATTAATTTGTTCATTAATTTGGTAAGGTTTGTTGTATTAGTTTAGGATAAATATTACATTAATTAGTATTTTACACTTACCATAATTGTATAGTTAGTGTCCAAGTAGAATAAGGTTTTAGGAGTAAAATATGAATAGGATTTTTCTATTATAGAAATATGTAAATTGTATATATACTCTTTCAATTAATGAAAATAATCAAGGGATTATTTCTTTCATTGGATCTTGATATTCCACGCTCGTTCAAAGCGATAATATAAAATATTCATATCAAACTTTCCCTAATTTGGAAGAGAACAAATATACTTCTCAAATTTGACACCATAAATTCATAGAAATTAATTCATTACAAAGATTGAGAACAAGAAAGCTATTTGCTATATAAAGGATATAATAAAATCCTAACGAATGAACAAGGAAAACAAAAAGAACAAATGGCTTCTTCTGTAGTACTACACATTCCAATCCTTGTCCTATTTTTTTTGTTCATCACTTGTTCATTTGTAGCTCCTGCACCACCAGAACAATACACTATTGACATCTACGATTCGATATCCTTCGAAAATAAGTTACACTTAAGTGCGACTTAAATGGATTGCAATATGTACCAATTACACTTTCTCAGGGCATGAGTGAAACTTACACAGTCGACGTTGACCTTCCAAGACCGGGTGGTAATTATGTCTTGTCATGTTTCGCGGATTATGGAGCTGGTAAATATTATGGGGATAATTTTGTTCTATTTGATTACCAGAGAGATAAAACTAGGTGTGCTAACAAAAGGTGCACTTGGCAGATTAATGAGAATGGAGCATTCCTCCTGCTTAGGGTTTACGAGTGGGAAGAACAATGAGGAAATTAATCTCAAACTACTTTGTTCCATTGGTTAGTAATATTTGGTAGTTTCTCCTTGGATGTATTGCTTAAAGAAATTTCTATATATTGTTAAGACAAAAATACGAATTTCTAGATCTCTAAATATATGTCCAAAAGAAGACATTATTAACTGAAATGTTGCACTAGAAGTTGATCAATCTCTCTAGAAAAGACATTTTTCTTTTTTCATATCAAAGTAATGCTTCAATCAATTGTAACACATTCAGGGAGTTGATTCTAGTTATTTAATTAGCAATGCTGGGGACTTTGTTGGTCTTACAAAGTTCTCCAAGGACAATGGAATAAGAATAACAATGGTCTTATTGACAAACTTAACAAATGTGCACTGTTTGCTATGGGAAAAGATTTGTCACGATATAAATAACCGGAAAAAAAATCTCAGAAAAATCTTTCAACCCCCATATACAGTCAAGAAATTTCAAGATGTTTACTAAAATAACATTCCTTTTCTCCAACAGTGTACAGGTACTTTCGTTTGCTCTGTCGACATGTTAAACGTGTATAACTACATCAATTCTGGACTTGCTTCACTTAAATGTAAATACAAGTATTAAGAAAATAATATCGTGCTATCCTGAGTTCATCCAAAACTAAACTTAGAGAATTATGGACAATCCTAGATATGCACCTTTATCCATAACAGATTTAAGTCCAATGCAAATACCTGATTATAATTTGCATCAGTGACTGCAGATATGAATCATTCCTGTAGAAGTTAGTCACTATCAGCTAGGCTCACCAAGTGGGTAACCACGTCTTCCAGTTGAGAGAAGTGTGTCAAGAACTTGTCTCGAATAGCAGTGGAGTCGAACTGGTTATGCTGCCACTCAGAAAGAGCATCACCCATAACCTTCATGCCATCCCTCAGTAATTCCACTCCTTTGGTAACTCTGTCCGGAAATTTTCTTTTTCTGTTGGGTTGCTTTTCATTGACAATCTCCATGGGCTCACAGACCATAAGCTTTGGTTCAACATCTTTTATCTTTTTAAAGGTCTCTTTCAGCATTTGACCATCTATAGCAAACATGTTAACCATGTTAGGACAAGGTTTTATCTTTGAACATGCTATTTCCTTCTCAAGAAATGCTTTCAGTTCACACATAAATCTCTCCTCGTCAGCATCTTTTCCTGTTTCCAGATCAAACGAAAGAGCTGCATCATGAGGCACATATCTCCAGAGCTGATTACAAGTAGTGCGGGCAGCAAAATATCCAAAGGCTGTGATAGCGAGGTGAACAAGTGCCCAATGCTGCTCTCTAAGCAACATGTGGTACAGCTCCCACACGGCTGAACTCACTGCATTGTCCTCTTGATCTTCCAATTCAATGTGACCAAGGCCAGCCATAAAAGATGACAAGTTTGGTTTGCATTGAAATGATTTTCCATCAGATAATGCTGGTCCAGAGATGAAGAGGTTCTGAAGGGCCAAAATGACTTCGTCCATCTCATTGGAAGTGTACGAATGCTTCATGTTAGAAATGATTCCTAGTGTCTCACTAAGAAGCCTGCGGTATTTATCCTTTATTTTGATGTCTGAACAATCTCTGTACTTGTGAATAATAGCAACAAGGAACTTTATAGTCTTCATCTCAGCATCTGATATGCTGATTAGGCTGCAAGAAGAAAAACGAAAAAAGGAACATAGTGAATCTAAGTTGGTAACTTGAACTTACCAATAGTAAAAGCATAGATAATGTCTCGTAATAGTTACATTTATTACAATTATAAAGCAGAGGCCAACAAAAACACTAACCTCGTTAGTCATTTGCTTTATCACTAAAAGACCAACTTTCATAGTCTTTTGTTTTATCATTGAGTGCAGGTAATAAGAAAAAGTTTAAACAGTTATGTACGGTTCCACAATAAGCTTAAAACTGTAAATTCAGCATTCTATGCTGGTTTAACAGGAATATACATTTCTGGCTCAGCCAAATGCCCATTAAGTTTGAGAAAATTAGCCAAATAATGCAAAAGGAGCTGATCACATACCTAAACTGCAGAGCAGCAGAAACAGCAAAAACTGGAGCACCAAAAATAGCAGAGCCTCCTTCTCTCGGTAGTTTACCACCAAAACACTCAAGGAAGTCAAAGTATTGAGTTACAATTCGTTGCTTTGCCTCACTTCTCATTTTTTCTGAAAGTGAATTTAGTGGGAATCCCTCCATAAGCAGGGCTAAGTAAGTAATTGATGAATACTGTGATGTTTTATATCCAACGACTGTATTATAAACTTTATCTACCATAGAATTTGGACCACATGTAACCAGCACACACAGAAATCTCGCCATTTTTCTGAGCGGACTATCAGGATTTAGTGCAAAGTCAGGAGCTTCTGCAAACTTCATTAATGAGCAGAACTTTTCAATAATGTCATCTACCACATGTTTGTCAGCATGACGTGACATAAAGCACCAAAGCTCAGTAACAATTTCACAACAAAGGAAGTGAGGATGAAAGAGGTTTTCAAGAAGGAAAGACTCTATTTCAAACCAAGCTTGACTTGAAGAGGTAACTATCATGAAGGTCTTCAAAGCATTAATTATGAAATGGAACAGGGGCTCATCAGATTCTTGTTTTTGACTAGTACGAGACATTGTGGGAAGTTCCAAGACAAGAATGGAAGAATACACATTTTCATCAGTAAAGATGCACAATAGCCATCCAAGTTTTCTAGCCATCTTTAGTCTTGCATCATCTTCAAGATCAGGTGAGTTTTTCAGAAGACTAACAAACAAAGCTACTCGACCAATAAACAGTACCTTTGCACCTTGCATAGTGCCAGAATTTACAGAAAATATGGCACTCATTCCACTAGCTTCATTAACACTGCACCCTACGGGAACATTATCTAGATCAGTTTCATCACCAAACAACCAGTCCAAAATTTGAAACTTCTGCTCTGAGTTCACTTGAGCTGAATTAAGGAAAGAGTTAAGCATATGAAAGGATGTCGGCTCCAGTATTTCTGAAATTGCATCACCAGCAAATTTGAGCAGCTCATCTTTTATAAGGAATATTCTAAAGGTTGAGATCATTATGACAGATAATATTATATCTTTGAACACGTGAAATGCCTCAGATGGGTACTGAGAGATAATTCGTACAGCATTAATCAGGTAAAACTTTACCGGAAGAAACACTCTTCTAGCTTCCACTGCAGAAACTGCTTCTTTCAATGGGGATGACCAAGTCTCAGCCGCACATCTCAAAGATCCATTAGCCAGAGATATAAGAGTCAGAATAATGTCTCCTACATTCAACTTTACAGCCAAAGAACCCTTGCCGAGCTGAAGTAAGTTAACTACACCTTTCCATGACAAATTAATTAAGCTCACAAGATTTCCTCCATCATTAGCTGCAAGGATGCCCAACTCACACAAGTTCTCAACTGTAAATTTCATTATCTTGTTAACGTGATCTGCACTTTCAGCCTCTTCACTATCCACGACTTTTCTTTCCTCCTCCATCATCTTAAGGTAAGAATCCCAGTTTATGCCATGGGAATATACCTTACATAATCGTATCAGAGCATCAAGAACTTCCAATGCAATTTTCTGCACATCTGAACCGAATAAGGAAATTGCCTGGACATAATCACGGAAGCTTAGAGCAGTAAAGATAACAACAGCAATCAGTTCTGAACAGTTCAAACAAATTATCACCTACGCATGTATTCAGCATGAGAAAGCATTTCCTGTATCAGATTTGCCAGAGGTCGTTAAGAAGGAAAAGATGGGGTCATGGGAATAGGATATGAGTGATACATGAAAAGGTGGTACAACTACTTTCTTTTTATCATTTTTAATTAGTGGAAGCAGTCATACTGCTTCCATATGACTAAACCATGTATTGTGTTCAATGCATGGTTAAATTCAATATTATGGTTTTATGGAAAGTTTATCTGCTGGACAATTTTTTTTTCAATTCAAGAATATGCTTAGCTTTATCATTGTGGTTTTCACCCAACTTTCGGTAGGTTTGTACAAGATGTAGCGAAATCACTGGAAATGTGGCTTATTCAATAATTCGTGCATAAGGGTAAGGAACTTTGGATGATATTTCTATGACGAGTCCAATGAATTCAAGCTTTTTCTTGAGTTCCCATTACTCGAAATAGTTGCCAAGTGACATGCACCCTATTGCTGTTACTGCTATGAAAAATGGCAAACATTTGACCCAGTTTTTGAGATAAAGAATGGCTAATATAATAAAAGTTTAACTTGAGTACCAAACTACTGCAATGTCCATGGTGGCAGGTACTTGGACAAATAAAAGGTTCTGCAGCAAGTGTCAGTGTCGTAATGACAGAAATTAGAGTATTACAAATAACAACTTTATCCCCATGATAGGAGAGTATCATGACATTTTTGAGTTAAGACAGACTTGTGCTTACTAGAAGAGGGGAAAAGGCTAAAATAAGAGTATTCATGTGAAACACGACATGAGGACCAGTACAAATCAGAAATCAATACCTTCACAGCTAAAATACAATCCTTTGTAAGGTTTAGTTCCTCCAAGATGAAATTTTCAACAATCGACATTAACCCCTTGTCAACCGCAATGGGGTATCTGGTCAAAGCTGCGAAAATAGAGGCAGAGTAGCCAAGCAAATCCAATAGCAACTGATAAAAAACAAGATCTGTTAGAAAAGTACAATTTGATAGCCTTGTTAGACACACTACATGCATTTCAAAGTTAAGGAAAATTACATTTTAAGGAAATGCAAAGGGACATAAAACAAGCACCAGCTAAATGCCTGATGCTAAAAACATGACTACAGAATCCACATGGGGCTTCCACTTTGCACAGTTCAGTTTGAGTGTTTAGCCAGTTACTTAAATCAATCAGCTTCATGAAACAACAAACAAAAATAATTGTATCAACAGGTAAACTCATGTGTTCCAATTCAGTTTAAAGTGTTACAGACGATTTGGTCGGTTTTGTTTGGTTGACTGCATTTGCTTTACTTATCCATGTAATGCTAGTACTTAACATTGCCACACCAGACACTGTAACTAAAAATGTTGTGGATTTTTTAAAGTTAGAATGGTACAAAAATTCATAACTAAAAGGTTTACATGCTAGGGAAATAGTGGAAAGCAACAGAAAAGGGTACCCTTCACTGCTTTCACAAGAGAAGGAATTATAACCTTCTGATTGTTATGCAGGTGGATGACTATGATATAAAGTTCACAAACTCCAAGAAAGAAAAAATGCAACTATATCTCAAGAACTCAAAGGATAGATCAGAACCTCACCTTGAAATGTAAAACCAAATCCAGATTTATCAGTGACATGTTTTAGTATTATAAAGTAATGATTTGACCTGATAAAAGAGGCTACTATGTTCTTCTTCAGGTGAGTCCTGAGTCGACATGAGTGTCATCTGTAGATGCTTCTTACACCATGCGGCAGCCTAATGATTAAGAACTTAATATAAGCATTGTGTATAAGCATGAACACTGATTACCTAATTAAGGAGATGAGGAATGAAACAAAACTTACTTTGGCTCCTAGGCCTAGAAACTGCTCTAGGCATGCAGATATATCTGACTGCAGATACTTTGCAGCCACGTGCAAAATGGTTTTGTTCAATTTGCATTGAGAAATGTCGAGACAGGTGAAGTCTTCCCAGAGTGTCCAGTAAAATGTTAAGGTAGATAACAAACAGCAGCTACTAAAATGAGACCAAACTAGCTGTTTTACCGAATCAGAAGATAAGATACAGATCTACCATAAATACATATATTTGGTTGCAACATCATTCATAAAACATGAAGAGCAAGAGGAGTTGACTTGTTTTTGTGTAGCTTGCATGTATTCGTTCTAACAAAAGCTTTATTTAATATACAGGAGTTCTATTTGCTTACAAAGATAACAAGTTAAACATCAGTAAAGAAAAAATCATGGAAAATCATTTCTCAACCCTAGGCAGATCAACTCTCTCAACCAAATTTTCTTGTAGTCTCCATGTGATTACAGAAAATCATTTCTTGTAACTGGAATGTGGAATTACTACAACAGTGGCAATGATAAATCCACAACCTAGTTCCCAGCTTATGACTCTTTACAGACAGCAAACTGAATTCTCCTTTTCTTTTCTTTTTTAAATGGAAAACTAAATTCTCCTTTTCTCAATCCAATTAATCCACATTCCACTGTGAAATCAAGAAAAGTATGTCTAATAGTCATCAGGATACTTGTAAGGATTCTATACGAGAAGCCACTTCTGATTTCTCTATCAAATCTAGCTCACCAAGTTCATCAAGCAATTCAACACGATTCTCGACAACCTGTGAGATAGAAAGGAAAATATCGAATCAAACTTAGAATGTAAATAAATAACAAATTATATCAAGGAATAGCTTAAGATTAAAAAGCTAAGAGTTATTAGGAATTATCCAAGAAAACATTTAACATAGTGAAATCCATCAAAAGAAAAAACAAGTATAGAAAGCATCCGAAAAGAACAAAAAACTTAAAGTACATTAGTTAGGGTGGAACAATGTTCATGGAAAATGCCATATCTCGGGCACCAAAGTAGCAATTTAAGAACCAAGTTATAGCAAGCTTATATAAGAGCACAGATAGCAAAAATCTACCAAACCAGCTTGAAGAAAAATGTTTAGCTTTTATCTTTTGTTTTTGTATTACGGAATTCGTCAGGGTGGAACAATGTTCTTGGAAAATGCCATATTTTGGGCACCAAACTTTCGGTGGAAATGTATGAACCAAGTTATAGCAAGCTTATATAAGAGCACAAATAGCAAAAATCTACCAAACCAGAAGAAAAATGTTTAGCTTTTCTCATTTGTTTTTGTATTACGGAAGACTTGGCCACAACTCAGTCAAACATTCACTAACAAAGAAAAAAACAGGAATATTTTTCCTTGGGAGTTAAACTCTCTCATTCTTTCTAAATCAAATGTATTTCATTCGATCCCTCCTCCTCCATATCGGCCTATACACCTTTTATGTTTCCAATCAGAAGTCCCGACTTTGCAACCTCATGTGAACTTTATTAAGTTTAAAGCATTCACCTAGTTTCTATTAGTAATATTTTGGGGCCTATAAAAGCAAACTAGATATCTTTACGTATTACAATTAATTATGTCATAAGTGATTCATGGGATTCTTATGCATGTGGTTTAAATGGTCTATCCAATGTCAGGTACAGGTTGGATGTGTATGTAACTTTAGAAGAGGACGTCCTTTCTCAATCCAAGCTATCAAATAGAAGAAAAAGAGAAGTAAGGAAATCTTATAAGACTCACACATCTTTACTAATCAAATTCTTGAATGGGGGAAATGGATGCAGGTGATGGGGTTTGTAACTATTGCAAATCTTACCAGTTTCCTTCAATGTACATTGTACTAACACATTCACACTAGAGATAGGTGCACTTACAACTTATTAAACTAGAAAGAAGATTTTTAGCAAAGAGGGTAAAGCTACAAATGCTTCCATGAAGAAACTGAAATTTCTACGTGTTGTTTACTTGAGAAGGTTCGCTAACAACTTTATAATTTCGCACAGACTCGTCACGATATCTACAAACATAAACATCAGACAACCAATCCTGCCTCGCATTTAGAATAACTTATAGATAAAGAAACTACACCTCATAATAATGAAATCATAGTATATAACTTTTCCGGGATAAAAATTCTGAAAATACAAGGAAACTTCTAAAAAATGATGGAAACATGACGTGAAATGAAACAACGGCCGAATCAAATGACTGAAAATGATATTAGTCAATTTTATTCTAATTCAATCTAAGAAGAAAAAAATCACGATATGTAAGATTTGAACCTACAACATCGGGTTATGGAGACCCACGTTTTTCTCTAAAGTCGACTTAGGGCACCAAAGAGTGGGACAAAATGAGTAGAATCTAATAAAAAAATTACTGAAAATAAACTCTAAAACACAATCTACACTATTTCCAACTGCAATTTCATCAGAATGAGACTCACAATAACGAAATTATAGCGAATTAACTTCTGAAAACGAGGAAAATTATAAAAGCTGATTGAAATGCGACAGAGGAAATTATTCAAACAGTTGAATCAAATGGCTGACATTAAAATTAGTTAATTTGACCTGTATACAGTCAACATAGGGCACCTAAAGTGGGAATCTAAACCTAAAAACAACGTAACACTACTTCCAGTATCAAACTGCAACTTATTACAACGAAATTGTTGTGAAATAACTTCTGAAAACGAGTAAATTTATACAAAATTAATTAAAACGCGAAAGAAGAAATGATTCAAACAGTTGAATCAAAGGACTGGAACTGAAATTAGCCAATTTGAACTCTACAGTTAACATAGGGCACCTAAATTGGGAAATTAAATCCTAAATACAACGTAACACTATTCTAATATCAAAATACAACTCATAATAACGAAATTGTAGCGAATTAACTTCTGAAAATACAAGGAATTTATAAAAAATGATATAACAGTTGAATCAAATGACTGAAACTGAAGATTTGATAGCTTACATCAGAAGATTTTATAGCTTCAAGCAAGCTTTGTAGATCTCTGCCGGACTTTGAATTTGAGTTCTTCATTTTCTCTTTGTGTGAATTCTCCTTTCCAATTTTCCCGCCTTTCGCATTGGGGGAAGTATTTATAGGGAGAGTAAGAGGGACATATGATATAATTTTAAATTTTGTTAGTACCCTTGGATTTAAGTTTATTTACATAGTGACGCCTGTTTGATTTAGTATTAGCATGGGTACCCCTTTTTTTGTGCCACGTCACTATTTTGAGGATTGTTTTCTTATGCCTATTTATAATTTGAACATAAGAAATTGACTCTGCAAAAAAAATCATATAACTAAATTTACAGTGAACTATTTAATCAAATTTCTCAAACTATAGATAGGTGGGCTCTATTTTAAACTTTATTTCGAGACCACAGGATTTCAAGATAGGGATGTTCATGGATCAGTTTGGTTCGGACTATACAACAACTAAAATCAAACTATATGAGACATTCTAATGGCATTATCATTTTTAGTATCAACTCATTGCAATTGCAAATTTTTAAATGATAAGCACGCATTATTAATCTTATATTTTGTAATTTTACACGGTGGAAATGAAAGAATATAATCTCTTGATTAATTTCATTAATGAAGAGGTCTATATATACATAATACAATATCTAAATATGGAAAATAAATCTACATTTTCCTAATACAATTCTAATACCTTGTCCTAATATAAGAATAATACCATAATTACACTTGTACAATAAATTCTACAAATAAGGCAAATTATATACAAGCTAGGAAGGTATACACAGTTTGTCACCTGTGTATACACGTTGGCTTTCACACCCCCGCAGTCATAGAGGAAGGTTGTCATACGCTGACTGTTCCTAAAATCTTCAAACATTACCAAAGGAAGACTCTTAGTAAATATATCAGCAATTTTGGTATTGTGAAGGAACATGCAATACACGTACTTATCCACGAGCTACCTTTTTTCGAACAAAGTGAATATACATCTCGATATGTTTAGCGTGTTGATGTTGGATCGAATTTCCAGAGAGATAGACTGCACTAACATTTTCACAGTAGACTTTCTGAATAGGAAAGTGAAGCTCTAATAGAAGATTGTGTAGCCAACATGACTCAAATACCACATTGGTTACCCCACGATACTCGACCTCCGCACTGGATCGCGATAAAGTAGTCTAGCGTTTTTCCGACCACGAGACCAAGTTATCTCCAAGAAACATACAATAAAAATATGTCGACCGTCGGGTATCTGGACAGCTACTCCAATCAGCACGTGTATAAGACACGAGAGTAGAGACGAAGGATGGATACAAATGCAAATCATAATCAAATGTGCCATGTATGTATCGTATAATGCATTTGAGCGCATGCATGTGCTCATCCCTCGGATCATACATAAATAAACACATCTGATGCACTGCATAAGTAATATCATGTCTCGTGAAAGTAAGTTATTGAAGAGTCACTGCAAGACTGCGATAGTGGGTAGGATACTCGTAAGGTGTGCTAGAAGTAGCACTCAGCTTTGGTTTGGTATCAACCGGAGTAGACGTGGACTTACACGATGACATAACAGCTCTCTCAATAATCTCAGTTGCATACTTCCTCTATGATAAAAATAGACCACCTGAATGACGTGTGACAACTATACCCAAAAAGTAACTTATGAGCCCCAAGTCTTTCATAGCAAATTCTGAGTTGAGAAGAGACATGATAGACGCACGCAGATTATCCAAAGAGGCAATCAATATAATATCATCCACATATAATAGAATATATGCCAGAAAAGTACCACAACGATAGATGAACAATGAATTATCAGACCGGCTGTGAGAAAACCCAATAGTAGACACATAATCGGCAAACCTCTTATACCAAACCCGTTGGGCCTGCTTAAGCCCATATAAGAACTTCTTCATCAAACAGAAATTGTGAGGATGATTGGGGTCTCGGAAACCCAAGGGTTGATGCATGTAGACTGTCTCATTAAGATCATCATGTAAGAAAGCATTTTTCACATCCAGTTGATGAATGGGGCATGCTTTCGAGAGAGCTAGACTGAGAACAGTGCGAATGGTAGCCGGTTTGATCACCAGACTAAATGTCTCTCCACAATCCACGCCAACCTGTTGAATTTTACCATCACCTACAAGACGGGTCTTATGCCTCTCAAAAGAACCATCAAATTTTTCCTTATGAGTGAAAATCCACATAGAACGAATAATATTGACACTAGGAGGACGGGGCACCAACTCCCACATCTTATTTTCAATAAGTGCATTATATTCATCATTCATGGCCATTTTCCAATTCGGGTCATGAAGGGCAGACGTTGGGTTATGTGGTAGGGGTGATTTCGTGACATTGGAATTTAGATTAAAATATTATTTATATTTAAAGATACCCATTTGGCTACGAGTAACATGCCCTTAACTCAAAATAGGAGGGGACAAGTTTGGAGTTGGTTGCGGGTCTGGTCTGGACTGGCCAGCAGGCAGTGGGGAAGCTGGCCGAGACAATGGACGAGGAGCAGAATTTATTGGGCCAGCAGGTTGTGAGCCTGCTGGTAGAACCAGATCATTGGTTTGTTGGGCTAGGTGATATATGACGTACGCTGAGAGTCCATCATCCAAAAAATTATAAGTACTAGACACGAATTTAAATAATTTAGCAAACGGAAATTGGGTTTCATAAAAAATAACATGGCGACTAATTATGATTTTATTCGAAGATAAATCATAACGTTTGTAACCACGATGATTATAAGGATAACCCAAAAATACACAAGCGATAGAACGAGCTTGAAGTTTGTTAATTGTAGTGGATGGAAAAAGTGGATAACACAAATACACAAACACCCTAAGATGAGAATACGAGGGGTCTTTATGATAAAGAATTTTATGGGGTGATTGATATGCTAAACCTTTGCTACGAAGTATGTTAAGAAGGTAAGTAGCCATTTGTAAAGCATGATGCAAAAAAATGAGGTAATGAAGCATGGGCTAGTAAGGTTCAGACAATATTATTAATGGTACGAATTTTTTCTTTCAGCCTTCCCATTTTGTGAGGACGTATGAGGACAAGAAAACCAAAAAGATATGCTAATGTGTCACAAAATTCCCAAAAAAGCCCATTATCATATTCTCTACTATTATCACATTGAATATTTTTAATTTTCTGTTCAAATTGGGTATAGATAAATGCTCTAAATTTTGAGAAAGTGGAAAAAACTTGAGACTTCTTAGAAAAAGAAAAGGTCCACAAAAAATTAGAATAATCATCCAAGAATAACACATAATAACGATGGCCCAAAGAGTTCAAAACTATAGATGTCCATAAATCATTATGAATAATATCAAAAGTCATCAATGTATTAGAATTAGAGGCTACAAAAGGTAATCGAACATGTTTCCCTTGCGGACAAGAAGGAAAAATATGAGTACTACGCATACTCTTACAATAAATAAAATTATTATTTTTAAGAGAAAAAATAATAGACGCCCCCCGGATGACCCAAATGAGAATGCCACAAGAAAGGAGCGAGAGCGGCAAACGTTGATGGTGTGGCTTGACTCGTGGAAATGGTGGTGGTGGTGATTGAATAAAGCTCTCCCCGACTATTACATCTCATTGGAGGTATCCCCGTAGTGAAATCCTTCACAGAAAATCCAAAAGGTTCAAAGTTAACTGAAACTCAATTATCAGTTGTGAATTTTCGGACTGACACCAAATTTTTAATTAAGTAAGGGGCATGAAGGGCATTTTTTACGACGAGAGGTGGATGTGGGGGGGGGGCACAAATTTGTGTGACCATAACCATAAATTAGAATATAATTGCCATTACCAATAATTATGCCATGATTATTGCTCAAATTAAAATAAGATAAGAGATTACCTTGTGCGGACGTCATATGAGAAGTGGCACCGGTGTCCATATACCAATTTGGGTCCGGGGGATTTAATCAAAGTGTATGTATCATGGCCTCAATATCCGTAGGTGTCGAACTGGAGACTAGGCCCGCAGCAGCGAAAGCCTGTTGAGACCGAGGCCCAAGTAGGCCAGCCAACTGCCCAGACTAAAACTGAAACTGCTGGGAACTAGGCCTCGGCTAGCTGGCCCAATTCGTTGGGTAGGCCGTTGGGTAAGGATAATTAGGCCACTGCCCACTGGCCCAGCCCCACGGCCACTGTGCACTGGCCCAAGGCTGCGGCCCAATAGGCTGGCCACCGCCACCGCGACCTCCACCACTGCTGCCGCCACCGCGGTTTTTGCCGTTATTTTTCCAATTTTGGCCCTTTTTGTCGCCATAATTATTACGGTTTTGGCTAGAATTGTTCGAAAATCAGTGAGGGCATTGGATGTGGCCATCATCATGGCGGAATTAGCTCCGGTAGCCGCCTTTTTAGTCAAGCCGGCTTCTAAGGTGAGCATGAAACGTGTTTGGTAGAACGGCGGGAGAGGAGTACTTTGACGTAGAAGCATCCCAACACCATTATATGCCTCGGATAAGCCTGCAATTTGTGATGGGCGCACCAATGTTCTTGAGTTGATCCGCCAATTCCTTCAGCCTTTTACAATAGGCTGAGACATTAGGAAAATCCTCCTTATTGACATGGGAAAATTTATGCTCAAGAGTGACGACACGAGAATTTTTGTTATTTTGGAATATATCACGCACCCTATTTCAAGTTTCCATCGCCGAGGAGTCGGATTCAATAATCATCTGTAAGAGGTCCATGGAGATAGTGGAATATATCCACTGGAGTACTGTAGCATCAAGGGTCGTCCATAACGTAGGGTCATCATCGGCGGTAGGCACCTTCTCCTTGCCTGTTTCCGAGGGGATGATGTGATGAATGACTTGATGCGAGCGTGCGTGAACTTTAAATAATTTTGCCCACGTCGCGTATTTGACGTTTTCCATCTCAAGAACGATAGGGATGTGGTTCTTAATATTGGAGACTGTAAGGGCAGGATGAAAAGTGTTCTTTGAGGTAGACATGATGAAAAAACAAGATGAGAATTAGGGATTTGGAAGAAAAATTGGGAGAGAGAGGGATTTTTGGTCGGAAACCGACGTCGTAATCTGAGAGTAGGGCCGGCGGAAGGTGAAATTCGGAGAAGAAAATTTTGCCCTAGACTATTGATACCATGAAAGAATATAATCTCTTGATTATTTTCATTAATGAAGAGGTCTATATATACATGATACAATATCTAAATATGGAAAATATATCTACCTTTTCCTAATACAATTCTAATACATTGTCATAATATAAGAACAATACCATAATTATACTTGTACAATAATTTCTACAAATAAGATAAATTATATACAAGTTAGGAAGGTGATATACAAAATTTGTCACCCGTGTATACACGTTGGTTTTGAGGAAATTTATATTTATTCCAAATATCCAGCAGTGCCTGCACATATACAACTGACAAGTGAGATTATTTATCACAATCAAGAACCGAAGTTTGGCTAGTAAATACTAAATAGTACGTACTAGCACTTAATAGTAGAGAAAAGAACTATTTCGTACATGGCATATCCTCCGTGCACATGTAATAAACATTGTAGTAGTTCCAACTTACCTGCCTTATCTCTCTGCTTTTTCTTTTCTACTGGTAGTACCATAGAAATATTATTACTATATAGTAGTAGTATATATTATTGAGTCATATTACAATAAAGGACCTTTTTGTCTATACTGACTAGTAAAACCCCGGTAAAACTACACTCCCATTCCGTTTCCGATGTGAGACTCTTAACACTCCTTCGCACGCTCAATTTCGTTAACTGAAGCATGGACAATATAATTTGGGGCCCCAGCATTGACGAACTAAGAATTGGAATGGACCTGACCCTGATACCATGTAAAAAATGGATTATCGGGCCTAACTCAATCCTAAAAACTAGCTTGTAGGATAAGGATTGTACAAGTCCATATAAGTAGTCCATGTTTCCATTCCATTTCCAATGTGGGACTCTTAACAATTTCCTCGTCATCCAAGGCTTGACACTAGGAATAGGAGTTGAAATACTTTCACTGACACCACTGGAACCATGACCCGCACTGAAAGTATATTTATGTCATAGAGACGATCTGTATTAGGACAAATGTACTTTATACTAGGAGTGGCCAGTGGGCCGCTCGGTCCGCTGGCCTGGCCTGGGCGATCGAGAAGGGGCGGATAGGGTCCTGGGCGGGCTCAAGTGGTCGGATCTCAAGGGATCGATAGTCTCAGCTCGATCCCGATCCCGCCGGGCTCGGTCGGGCGGGCCGGTCGGGCGGCTCGGTCGGGTACGGCGGTTTTCCTTTAAAAAAAACATAGGTATAAAAACTCAATAAACAAAATAAGATAGTGTAATAAAACATCCCAAGGTCAAGCTTTGTGCTCTTATATTATTTAATAGACATATGATTTTTCGTAATACAAATACAATTGTCTAGTATCTAAATTGCAACTTTTGTGGTGTTGTCCAAAAGTTGCAAATTACATAATAAAATTGCAATTAAAAATTACATTCTCAAAAAACCTGCTCTAATTGCTTGATGATTTCATGTGGTTCTTCTGAATTGGTATTTGTATTGGTCAAATTGATCCACGCCGCCTAATTACCTTCTAAGATTTCGCCTGTAGTTTTCATCATCGCTCAAGTGGATCTCCTGGTTGACCGCACCTTCTTCCGCCTCCGCATCCAACCCTCTCGGTAATACTGTACTCTGCCGCTCCTACTAACGAGTGTACGTGGTCTCCTATTTGATATCTCCGTCATAGAAAAGCGCTTTCAGACGCAGCTTGATGACACTTGAATGTTCAAACATCTCGAGCCATCAATGAAAGTGTTTGAAGGTCTTCTTATTCCCCTCCAAAGATTTCAAATAAGTCTTCGTGGTCCATCTTCATTGATAACTTCTTGATACTGCATGTAACTCCCAGAAAACAAAAATATCCAACTCGCTAATTTGGTTAGTAGTAGAGGTACGATCACACATTCTATTTCTCGAGGGCTTTCAATACTAGCCGCAGTAAACAACATGTCTTTTTTGAGGTTGTGTTGAAGATGAAGAAGATGGTATGGAAGCCGGTAAGTTACTAGCATTTTCTTGTTGATAAAATCTATTTATATTTTTGCCTTGGTGTTCTACGCTAGACAACACTTCTTCTTTAGTTTGTTCAATAGGTGGTGGGTGATTTAGATTTTTGGAACTTGGAGGTGGTAGTACTTCTATACAATCGTAAATAGTTTCAATTAGTGATTTAGTACCGTCTATTTTAATAGTAGGATTTAATACATAACCAATAATATAAATAGAGGGAATAGGAATAAAATATTTTTTTTATTTTGACAAATATTTTTTTAATAGATGCCTTATAAGCTGGTTTTTCCATATATTCACTAAGTAATAAAAATATTAGAGTTATATAAAATAACATAGTTGAAATAGTAGGATAATATATACCGGAAAATTCTTTTGTTGCTTGAAAAAATTTCTCTAAAAATACAATAAGTTCGGAAAGTTTTTCCCAATCACTATCTAAAATCATATCAGCTGGCTTTTTATTATGAGAGTTAAAAAATAAAGTTATAGGTAATTTATAGTCATAAGCAACAAGTAGTTGTCATGATAAAGAATTCCACCTAGTGGATACTTCTTGTGGAATTTTTCTATAAGGTAGTCCACAATCGTGACAAGTTTTTTTATCTTCTCTTCTACGTTGTACTTTCTTACTTTTAAAAATAAAGTTTATAGCAAATTGTATTTACTAAGAATGTCTTCAAAAAGTGATAGACCATCCTTACAATTAAGTTATATAGATGTCACGCATTTTATATGAAAAAATGGTCCGAAAAGATGGAGTTAAACTATTTTTTAAAATTGTAATTGTGTAATTGTTATTAGAAGCGTATTCTAATGTAATAGTCATAATTTTATCGGTAATTAATAATCGCACACTTGATAAATATTTTCTCAGTAATAAAAGTACCAAGGTGCCTATCATCTATATATCTATACGCTTAAAATACGCTTTTTGCATAGACCATTTATAATCTATCCAATGACAAGTTACAGCTTAAATAATCATATCAGTAGTACTACTATATCGACGTGATGGATACTTTGCCATTAAAATGATATAATGAAAAACGTAAATATTGTTGATATTCATGCTGAATTTAAATACATCTCTCTTAACTGATCTAGGAAAACCGTTAAAAGCAGTAATTATATATATCTCTAATGTAATGAATAAACCTGAGATGAAGGAAATGAAAGGCAAATCCTCCACAAAGAACTAATTTTGATATTGCTTCCTATCTCTATGTTTATTGTATTTAGAGCCTACAATTCTCCGCCATAGGGTTAATTTGACCTCAGATCTGGGTTCGGGACAAGACGTGATGTGAACCTTGTCCCGATGGAGCGGGCGCTTATAAGACCTGCTTTGAAGCCTGGTATCGGGCATACCTAGCTGACGAGCACTTACTACGTGGTCTAATTAAACCCCGTCCCACCGTGATCTTTCCGCTTTTAAATTTTAAAAACATTTTTACAAATTTTACATACGGCTACTTGATTCTCTACGCTCCTTATCAAAAAATGTCCATGCATCTCGATTTTAATGATCGCTGGTCGGACCTCGCCTCATACTAGGGGGAATAGAGGTATTTCGCCAAAGGTGCACTAGCGTGTGTTGTCATCAACATTAGTGGGTATATCATCTAGATCATCGCCTAAATTAAAGTCTTCGAGTTCCGTAAAATAGCTCCCGGTCTAAATCTAATGGTATTGTAGGAAAATGTCGAGTATCAACAAAATCATCATGTGTAGGAATAAGATGACTGGGAAGAAGCACTTGCCTCGTTGCCTTACTAGAAGAAGCACCTTACTCCTTACCCTTAAACATACCTTTTAATCCTTCCATTTTAATTATGATAATAAATAAATAAATAAATAATTAAAGACAATAAAATTAAGTGATCTAAACTAAATAAATGCATAACAATAATTTAATGAAGGAATGACACTAAACGCACACTTAACGCCGACGTAATCGAGAGGTTGAAAATTGAAACTTTGCTCAATGTAAGATCCTCGCTAGTTGCCAACTTCACTACCAATTCCCCAAATGAATAAATAAAATTGAATATTTAGCAAACAATGTAGACTTGTAGAGAGATATATTGAGAAGTTAGAGAGATCAGTAGGAAGATTTTGTGAGAAAGATGAAGAGAAAATGAGTTATTTATAGTTGAAAATTGGATTAAAGTGTAAATATAATAACTTATGGGTTAAAAATAAATATTATGTGGGTAGGGGGTTGGGGAGGGGGTTAAATGGTCACCAACGAATTATTTTAGATTACGGTCATACACCAATCTATTTAGATTACATCGCTGGTGCAACGACCATTTTTGCAAAGGGGCGGGCTCGGTCGGGCGGCCTCGTCTCGCGACGAGACATCGCCCCGCCTCCGAAACTGAGTCCCGCTGTAATTTTTTTTTTTTTTGGCGGGTCTGTGGATCGGGCGGCTCGAGACGCTCGGTCGGTTTGTCCGCTCCTACCATCGCCAGCCCTACTTTATACACATTCATATTATTATTAATAGAGACTAATAATTTGGCATTTGCAATTATTGAATTATTATTTGATTGTTTGTAATTATTCATTTAATGTGCATCCCTTGAGCTTACATTGTCATTAATAGAGTGAGATATTAATAATAGAGTGTAACTCTTAAAATAGTCTCGACTAATGATCATCGAGAATGGGATATCGATGATATGTGATAAGTCGACATGTGGTCTGCATCACATCCTTAGAGGATGTAGTATGTCTCACCTGCTACGAGTAATGGTTACTCGTGATGGACACATGGATACTTTGGAAGTATTAGTATACCCTGCTGATATACTGTTTGTTATACTTGTCTAAAGTATGATCAGCGTGTGGGAGATAGAAGTCCTTAGACTTGAGGTCAATATGCGTCTTGTCTACAAAGTAATGTACTTTGATTCCGTCCTAAGCTCAAATGCCTTATAGGTTAAGATACGGCTTGTATTGGGTACATTACGATGTGAATTGAAGGTGGTAGTTGAGCCAAGATTAGGATTCATTCCTCGGATGTATATTCGAGAGAACACTCGGATTCTCAGTGATATTGGGTTGACTAAGTCGTTGACCAACGCAATAGACATATTTAGAATATGGTCTAGTTGTAAACAAATATAGATAAGATACAATGATTAAGCCATTTGGATAGACACTTGACAAATCCTAAGCTTGATTGGGTGTGTCGTCAATGAAAGGATTTCATCTTACCACATAAAGGTTAAGTTTACTGGATTCGTGTAAAAGTACTTCACATATTGAGTTCGTCTTCCGGCGCCGTCTAGGAGTTCCGTGTAGACCTTAATTTGATTAATGTCGATATGAGAAGGTTTGTAGGGTCACACTATGTCGATTGCCCGTTTCGATCTAATGATGTATTGAGAGAGTAATTAAAATGTTCGATTTGGAATCGAGACATTTAATTGAATAATGATTATTTTAATTAAGTCAAAATTAGATTTTGGATTTAATTAAGAATGCACGAAAAATAAAGTCGAGCGTCGCGGCGCCCATACCCTAGGACCGCGACGCCTCTGCCTCGATTTTTGGGCCAGGACCAATGTCAAACCCTAATCCGGTTTTGACCTATTTTTCAACTATAAATAGAGCCATTCACCTCATTATTCAACATACTGATTCTGAAAAACATTCTAAGACTTAGAATCAAATATTCTCGAACCTCTGCCGGATTTCCTAGCTTTCTGAAAGAGAAGTACATTGAAGCTTGGAGCTTGCAATCGGAAGGCAACCGCGTGTGCACCTTATAGTAGATAAAGATTCCATAATATTATAACTTGTAAGTAAATGTTTATGTTACAAGTTTCATTGTTGTATAACCATACCAGAAATTATTGTTGGGGTAAGTAAGAAACAAAACTTTTAAACTTCCGTTGTGCCTTACTTATGTGCTTTGTACCCAACAAAATCCTACACGCACCACAACTACTGTCTTGGCATGTTCCTCCACTGCCTCGTCCTCGATCACTACCACCACTTCCATCGCCTCCACCACTTGTTCCACATCTAGAACTGCTACCACTCCCAGAGCCATGTCCACTTCGTGTCCCACCTCCTCCACCACCACCACCACCTCCACCGGTAAATGGCAAAGGCACGGAGCTAATTGGGGAAGGAATTAGGGGAAGGGGTACTAGAAGTGGAGGAACAACTGAAATTTGACAACTATTAATGTTCATCATGAGGAAAAATGCTAACATCAAGAACAACAATCGAACCATGTCTTTCAACTCTGAATACCACCTTGAATGCTTAATAATTGTCTAGTATACAAAAAATATATATATATATAAAATAAAAAAACTACCTCACGGGAATAGACAAGTCTGAACATATTTTAAGTTTCACAAAGGCCATTTTTTGGGTAAAGTTACACAATCGCCGCCTTCTTAGCTGCTCCTACACTTGACACAATTCATTGTGTGATATTAAAGTTAGGCACAAAGTGAAGATTGAATTTCTAATTATTGGTTAAAACGTGTGAAGCTTTCTCTCCCCGCAATGATGAAGCAAAGCAAAAGATGAAAGAAAGAAAAAAGGTAAGGAAGAAAAAGAAGGAAAGTGTTGGTGTGTCCAGTAATATGCAAAATAATCAAGAAAAGTACCAGGTAACCCAGAATCTCAGGGCCTTGGAAAACTTTTGCACCATTTTTTCTGGACTTGACATCCAAAATTCACATACATTGTTGTATCTCTGTGGATCATTTATGTGTGTCATTCTTACCCATGAACAATCCCAATCTTCTCTGTATCATTTCAATTTTATACAATGTACTCGAATGACCTAATTTCGTTAAACTTTCATTTCTCTTTGCTACTGAGTATTTAGTTTGGTTGACGCAATTTCATTTAAAAAGATCATTATTTATATGTATTTCAACTTAGAGTAATATTCCATACTTAATTAATTAAGATCTATATATACAACTAGGCGCACCAATGATCAATTATATTGAATCTAATATTGAATCATTAAAAGATCAATATTCTATACGTAGATTAACTTGCTTTCTTGTAGTTAGTGATCATTACTACCTTACAAGAAATTAGAGTGCCCACAGAAACTGTATCGTCATAAATTTTCCCTTGCATATAATCACCAGACGAGTCACTTCGAGTCGAGTACTCTAGATTCATCTGCTAATTGAATTAGACTTGAATTGAATTTATATATATATATATATATATATATATATATATATATATATATATATATATATATATATATATATATATTGTCATTATTTGACTGCAACATCATTGTGGCATTTGATAGCTCATAAAAGGAGGATCATCCATAAAAGAAGGCATATATACAATTTTTTACGGATGGTAGATAATTTTAATTTAAGTGGATGGTATGAAATGGCATCTCACGAGATATATATAGTTAATTTTTTTTTATAATGACGTTGTTTGTCTAGATATTTTTTAATTGCTATAGCAAAATATTATTATAGAGTACATCTAATATAACATAATATGAAAATCCAATTCCCAAAAATAATTGATTATTATAGTACGTGCAATATTAGCATGTGTATGTACAATATAATTATCATATGTTGTGTTGTATAATTATGGTAGAATTGTGATCCTTATTATAGAAGGATTCAACATTGTACACATATATATATTTGTATTAATGAGAAAGGCTCCCCAAGGGAGATTAATACAATTCTACATGGTATCAAGGGCCAAAACCTAAACCCTAATTCTTTTCTTTCCCCTCGGTTTCTGTGGCCTTACCTCGGTTTCCCCAACCGGCGACTACACTGTGTCAGAATTTCTTTCTTTGCTTTCTGTCCATTACCTAAGAAGGAGCACAATCCCTTGTATTTTCTTTTTTTCTTTACTCGAACAACAAGAAAAGTGCTTGTTCAACAACACATATTGCCTGCTTCCGCTGCACCATTGCCTGTTTCTTTACCCGAAAAACAGTAAGTTGTTTGCCTTTTCTGATTTCTGCCTCCCAACACGTTGCTTCTTCTCCGATTTTCCTCTTTTTTTTCGAGAAATAAAAGCCACACCTTTTCTGCTTTTTGCTATCTTTTTGTCCTTTACCCGACAACAATTAAAACTGTGTCCTTTATTCGAGAACAAATCAATGGCTTCCTTGACCCGTCAACAACCCGATAATGCAATGTATCTGGATACGGGCTTCACGTCTCATCTCACCAACAATTCAGGTAATCTTTTTCAACTGCGTCAGTTACCAACTCCACAATCTATTATGGTCAATAGTGGTCATCGCATTCCAATTCAAGGATTTGGCCGCACCCTTACCCCCATCACATCCCCACTTCTCTCTTAAAAACGTCCTTTATGCCCCAAACATCATCAAAAATCTAATTTCTGTTAGAAAATTTGCCATTGATAATTTTGTCTCCATTAATTTTGACTCGTTTGAATTTTCTGTAACGGACCTCCGTACCGGTCAACTCCTTACGAGATGCAATAGTGAGACCTATATCCGTTCCTACCCACATCCGTTGCTAGTGTCACTCCTCACATCATCTTAACAACCACATCTCCTTCTACGTGGCATAGTAGACTTAGTAATCCAAGTTCTCACATTTTTTATTCTCTTAGAAATTGAAATTTAATCCAATGCAACAAAGGGATTCATTCTCATAGTTGCTCCTCGTGTCAGTTAGGGAAACACGTTAGACTACCATTTGCGACTTCTATGAGTACTACTTTCTCTCCCTTTGATATTATTCACGCTGATGTATGGACATCTCTCATAACCAGCAACTTAGGCCACAAATACTATCTTGTATTTTTGGATGATTTCTCTCACTTTATTTGGGCCTATCCAGTCAAACTTAAATCTCAAGTCTTCTTCGAATTTGTTGAGTTTCGTACCCTGGTTAAAACGCGCAATTTGAAAAAGACATAAAATCATTTCAATGTGATAATGGTCGTGAGTTTAATAATTCCTTCTTTCATAATTTTTGTGCGGCTAACGTCATGATTTTTCATTTCTCATGCCCCCATACCTCCCCTTAAAATGGAAGAGCCGAAAGAATTATTCGAACCATTAATAATATGATTCGTACCCTCCCTTTTCATGCGTCTATCACCTCTAATTTTTGGGTATATGCATTAAAAAAGGAAGAAAACATTCTCAATATTCTACCTACCCGTTCGATTCAAAATAGGACACCCACGGAAATTCTCTACCGTCGGATCCCCACCTATGACCACCTTAGAATTTTCGGTTGTCTATGCTACCCAAATATGACATCCACGGCACCTCACAAATTAGCATCCCGGTCTACTCCGTGTGCCTTCCTTGATTTTCCGTCAAACCATAGGGGGTATTTTGCTATGAGCTCTCCACCGATAAAGTTATAATTTCTCGCCACATCACATTTGTCGAATATGTCTTCCCGTTTGACAACATCAAAAAATTTTGAGTTACTGATTACCAATTCCTCGAAGATTCGGATGCATCACCGCTTATCGAACATACATTTCGTCAGGCAACCATTGTTCCGGTGGCGGCAGACGCACTAACTGCCACCACCGGCAGTCCAGTCACTAGTGGTGACACCACCCCCACTGTCTCATCACCGTCTACCATAACCGGAAATTGCCCCACTGCATCTATGTCACCTTCCCGCTCTCCGTCACGACCATCGCCGACTGCCACAACCACCGACAGTTGGCTCGTTGACAATAACCACACCACCAGTCACCGGAACCCCCATCGCCCAACCGATGTGTTTGCACTATCAGACCACACCATAGCCGACCCTCCAGTTCGACACCCTTCCCCCGACTTATCTCCAGTAACCGGAAAGCTAAACCCATCAATAACCTAGTTCAGCCCCAACCCATTGTCGTCGCCATATCCAACAACATCCATCCAACCCTCGACCCAACCCGGAGCCCCGACAAACACCACCACCACTATCATGCCCAGAAAATACACACTAGACACCCCACCACCAGTTTCCGCTCCCCACCCATTCCGCCGGTCAGATCTCTGAACCAACAACTCCCTCAAATTACTGAAAATACCCTGTATGGAAACCTGTGCTCAACATGGGATTTTCAAATCCAAAGTCCAGTTTAACTTGTCCACCTAAACCGTTTCACCAATACCCAAAAAACCAAAATTGGCCAAACTAGACCCGAATTGGAATGCGGCCATGTGTTAAGAATTTAATACTTTAATGAAACAACACACTTGGGATTTGGTTCCTAGGCCGGACGGGGTGAACGTGATCCAATGCATGTGACTTTTTTGTCACAATACAGAGACAATGGTGAGCTCGAGAGGTATAAGGCGAGACTTGTGGCTAATGGCACTAATTAGTAGGAGGGTATAGATTGTGGTGAGACAGTCAGTCCAGTTGTTAAACCGGCCACCATTCGCACAGTTCTGAGCATTGCTATGGGTAAGCACTGGCCTATTCATCAGCTTAATATGCAAAATGTGTTTCTACACGGAGATTTGAAAGAAATGGTTTATATGCATCAACCGCCTAGTTTTGTCCATCCAACCGCCCCCGCCCCCCAGTATGTATGTTGTCTCCATAAGTCATTTTATGGCTTGAAACAGGCCCCTCGCGCGTGGTATGATTGCTTTGCACAATATATTTTGCAGCTTGGGTTTGTATGCAATAAGTGTGATAATTCTCTATTTATTTTTCATAGATGTAGTAGCATTGAATATTTGTTATTATATATGGATGATATTGTGTTCACTGCCTCATCTGAGTTGTTAAAAAATGAGATCATTGCACTGCTCAAAACAGAATTTGTTATGACTGACTTGGGGAATTTGAGCTATTTTTTAGGGATTTCAGTGACCAGATCTGTAGACACTGTGTTTCTTTGTCAACTTAAGTATGCAAATGAGATTGTGTACAAGGCTAAAATGGCAAATTGCAAGATCATGTCTACTCCAGCTGACTCCAAATCAAAGCTCAGTGCTTTGGATGGTGATCCAGTGTCAGATCCCACCTTATACCGGAGTCTTGCAGGTGCCCTACAGTACATGACTTTCACTAGACCTAATATTGCTTATGTTGTTCAGCAGGTATGCTTATTCATGCATGCCCCCAGGGAGCCTCATTTTACTGCCCTTAAACGTATCATTCGATATGTTAAGGGCACACTTGATTATGGATTACATCTCTACCCCTTAACACCGACTAGATTGTTGTCATATACGGATGCTGATAGGGCATGTTGTCTAGACACGTGACGATCCACCTCAGGCTATTGTGTGTTCTTGGGGGATAATCTCATATCTTAGTCTGCCAAGAGACAAGCCGTATTATCCCGTTCGAGTGTAGAAGTCGAGTACAGAGGAGTTGCTAATGTTGTTGCTGAGATGTGTTGGCTATGAAAACATTCTTTTGGAGCTTCAGTGTCCGTTGCGTAAGGCGTGTCTGGTTTATTGTGATAATATATCCGCCATCTATCTATCTCATAATCCGGTTCAGCATCAGTGAATCAAGCATATTGAGACGGACATCCACTTTGTTCGTGAGAAGGTTGCTCTCGGTCATGTCAGAGTATTACATGTGCCTTCCTCTAATCAGTACGCGGATATATTCACTAAAGACCTTCCCAGACAACTCTTCCTTGACTTCAGTTATGCCACCAGCACCACCTATGCCACCAGCGCCACCAACGCCGCCGCCAATGCCACCAAAAGTTGGCAACACACCAGCGTAGCCACCAACTCCTGCCCAGCCGCCAATGCCGCCAAATGAGATGAAATTCTTTTGGTCATCAAGTCCTTCACTAGGTGTTGGAGCTGTACTTATAACCTCAGTGTTTACTGTTACACCCTCGGTCTGAACCTGAGCATGAGCGTGAAACAGATAAATTAGGAATTATTTTTGTAAAGAATGGATCTTGGGCCTAACTCAATTTCAAAAGTTAGCTTGTAGTGTGAGGATTGTCCAAGTCCATATAATGAATTCATGTTCTCATTCCATATCCGATGTGGAACACTTAACACTCTCCGCACGCCCAGACCTTGTTAACTGAAGCATGAATAATATAATTTTGGGGCCCAACAACGATGAACAAAGAATTAGAATGGGCATGACTCTAATACCATGTAAAGAATGGATCTTGGGCTTAACTCAACCCCAAAAGCTAGCTTGTAGTGTGAGGATTATCAAGTCCATCTAAGGAGTCCACGTTTCCATTTCATATCCGATGTGTGACACTTAACATTTTTTGTTAGAAATGACAGCAATAGATGTAATGATATGCTACAATATACAATGTTTAATATGAGAGTTTAACTTTTAGCACTACCAACATATGCAGGAGAAACTTTTTTATACGATTACATCACCATAAAATAAGTACATGAGATAATAATCATCCCTAAAAAGTAGGATTACTAAGCTAGGGAATAAGGTAAATTAATTACCTCTTGCAACAAGTTAAAATAGTGTGATAATGTAAAGTAATTTTGCACTATTAGTATACATATATACTACCAAATAAGCTATAGATATTAGCCGCATATAATTTTTGTCATTAAACAGTGAAAATTCATCGATAATTCTATTTAACAGTGGATTCTCATCAATAAATCCAATAAGCTACGGCTATTTAACAAGAAGTTAATTAACAACAAATTCCATAGCTAATTCTTATTTATTTTTATAGTGATAAGTTAAATCATTAATATATAAGTTATATTATCCTTGTTAACAAAAAAAAAATATAAAATGAACAAATTAAACCTGAGTCTGAGGCTCGTTCGGTTTGGACAAAGCTTCAGGAATGTTTCTTGCAGTGACAACATGGACAAGTACAAGTGCAAACACAAACACTACGTACCAACTTGCCATTTTAATTTTTTCCCTCTTAAATACCCCTCTCTCTCTCTCTCACACACACAATAGGGTAAGTTTTTACTTATGCTGCTGTGTGGTAAGGAAAAATAAATGGTGGTGAGGGTTTTTAAAGAGGGAAAAAGGGACAGGACAGTTGTGAGAATTGAAGAAAGAGGCAAATATAGTAAATGAAGGATATTAAATTCAACCCTAACAATCTCGAGAGTGGTATTCTTTCTCTGTATTGAACGGAGTTAGGTGGATAAAAAAAACGTTCATTTAAGGATTTAATGTCAACTCAATAAACAATAAATTCTAAACAGTAGTATATGATTTTATGTCTTTCACGATATTCAAGCCATTCAGTGGCCATGCATGCAATTCTTATGTACTCTTTGCGTAACACTTGTAGCTTCGTAAATAGGTCACTTAGAAGACTGACACATGACCTACCAAGATAAATTTTGTAATTTCTCATTTTTTTTAATATCTGTGATGGACAAGATGAGAGAAGTGAGATTGAGTTGGTTCAAGCATGTGAAGAGGAGATACTCAGATGTCCGAGTGAGGAGGGGTGGGAGTTTGTCAGTGATGGGTTTAAGGAGGGATAAATATATGCCAAAAAAGTATCGGGAGATGTGATTAGACAGGACATGACACAATTTTAGCTGACCGATGACATGACGTTAAATAGAAAGATATGAAGGTTGTGAATTAGGTTAGAAGGTAGTTGAGCGTTGTCTCACTCTTCTGAGGGATAGGCTTGGTGGATAGATAGTATTAGCATTAGTCTCGTAGTTTCTTGTCCTTTTCTATTACTACATGTTGTTTCTTGTGCTACGTTTATCACATAATTTTGCTCTGAATACTATGTTACGCTTTCTCTATTACTTACCTTGTTTATTTATATATTGACTTTTTCAAACTGACTTGTTATATGTTATCTGAGTCGATGGTTTTTCAGAAATAGTCTCTCTATTTCTACGTAAAATATGCGTACACTTTACCTTTCCAGACCCACCTATAAAAATACATTGAATATGTTGTCGTCGTTGTCTCTTTCTTACTTTTAAGACAGTCTTTTTGGTGTCCCCATAGCATGCCATGTAATATATATTTTCACCTCTTCCCTAAAATTAATGAAGCTGTGTATCATATATAACTTTAATAATGTATGATAATAGTTTTTTTGGCACGATGAGAAAATTCTATACAATATTCAGCTTCGAAGGTGAAATTGAGATCTCGTGAAATAATTTAAAGTTGTCAAAGAACTAAACCAATGGACTTGACTAACTTAGAGTAAAGTTATATATGCGTGGAAAATTGATAATGTCAACAAAGTGGTTAATCGAGATCCTTGAAATTGAGCTAATAAGTTTAGCATATTACCACTAGCTATTACCTATAATTACCTCCATAAGTCATCACCACAACCACCACTATTAGTCATTACCACTCCAACCCACCATAATTTTATTTCTTTTACATTTATTGATATAATATTAAGATTAATTAGCATCTTATTTGAATTTTATATTTTATTAATTTTCATTAAAGATGGATTTTTTGCATTAAATTGTTGAGAGAAACATATTTTTAATAATTAATATTTATATCTTACTACAACGTTTTGATATTCAAATATATATCTAGATTTATACGTTGACCTTAGTCTAAATGGCGAAGGGGGCAAAACACTAAAAATTGACTCGTGATAACTAACAATGGCACCATTTCAATTTAAAGATAGTGGACCTTCACTCTTCCATAAGTTTTTTTTCTCTTCCTTTACCTATTTTTTCTTTATCTAAACAATTAATTTTAACGCTTGTATTTTTCTTTAACTAGTTTTTGTATTGCAAGCATTCGAATGCTTAAATATACATTCTAATTGTTGCACGTAGGATAGAGCAAAAAATGTGTATGGCCTCTTTTTAGTTCTCAGCACATTACAAAAAAGAAAAGAAAAAAAGACATACAATTTATGTCACTAAACAATAAAAATTCATCATTGATGCTATTCAACGACGAATTATCAGAAAATCTTGCTAGCTACAGACAATTTAGCAATTAATTTTATAGCTAAATCCTAATAAATAAATATCATAATAAATAAATAAATAAATATCAAGCGCTAGCTGGAAATGAAGTTCCTTAGCCATGTGGTTAGCAACTTCTATTTCCATAACTTTTATACTGATATATTGTCCACCAAATTGATACTTAAACGTTGTATTTTCTGCCAATTGTGTAATTATTTTAAACACCTCTTATTTTGTGAAAAAAGAAAGTCATATCTAGGGGTGGGCGTATATCGGTTTTGTATCCGAAAAATATGAACCGAATAAAAATCGATCTTTTAAAAAAAAATGAATCCAACTTTAAAAAAAAAATGATATGTTTGGTTTATATCGCCGAATGTATCGGATTATATCGGTTTTTTCTAGTGGGTCGAGTCGGGTCGGGTCAGTGATTTTTTTTTTAAATTGAATTTCCAAAACTGAAATTGACATTCACACCTACACTATCATGAAATTTCGACGTTGAAATCTATTGTGTATTGTGAGATGTTTACTAAAGAAAAAGGAAAATTAGAAATCGATTTGGGGAAAACACAAATTGATTGGGAAAACATACATTTTTCTAAAAATTGGTTGCGCCAAACCGCCTCACGGTAGGTGTGCTTGGGCCTCGGCCTCCACATGGACCTTTCCGTTGGCGAAAAAATCTCAAGTTTTTTCCACATTCTTAAAATTTAGAGCATTCATCCGTACTCAATTCGAACGAGAAATAAAAAACATTCAATGTGATAATGGCAAAGAATATGATAATGTGTTGTTTTGGAATTTTTGTGCAAATAATGGCATAGTTTTTCATTTTTCTTGTTCTGATACGTCTTTACAAAATGGGAAAGCTGAACGAAAAATTTGTACCATAAACAATATTGTCCCACTTTATTGGTCCATGCTTCCGTACCCCATTCCTTTTGTCATCATGTTCTACAAATGACTACCTATCTTCTTAACATACTTCCTACAAAAGGGTTATCATATTTGTCTCCTCTTAAAGTCCTCTATAATAAGAATCATTCGTATTCCCATCTTAGGGTCTTTGAGTGTTTATGTTATTCACTTTTTTCGTCAATTACTATTAACAAACTTCAAGCCCGTTCTACCGCTTGTGTATTTTTGGGTTATCCATCTAATCATCATGGTTACAAATATTTGATTTATCATCTAATAAAATCATCATTAGTCGCCATGTTATTTTTTATGAAACCCAATTTCCGTTTGCTAAAGTGAGTAGTCCCATGCCTAGTTCGTATAATTTTTTGGATGATGACGTCTCTCCGTACGTCGTGCACCACTTAATGGGCCGCTCCAGTGACCCGCCACATCCCCTTGTTTCTGCCCCACTTTTGGCTATTAGGCCGGTTGCCCAACCCAATACTGAAA
The DNA here is from genome assembly GCA_029783415.1 of Anisodus acutangulus. NCBI lineage: Eukaryota > Viridiplantae > Streptophyta > Magnoliopsida > Solanales > Solanaceae > Anisodus > Anisodus acutangulus. The sequence goes on from CM056509.1 coordinate 2,999,530, forward strand.
CTGCTTCAGTCCCGGTTCCTGCTTCCGCCCCAGATACTGTTTCCAATACTGGGCCAGCAGGCCACTGCCTGCTGGCCAGCCCGTCCCCCATCCGAGTTCTTCCCAAAATCCACCAAATTCTCCCCCGAGTCATAGACCGGCCACTCGTAGTCAACGAAGTATTTTTAAACCAAAATGACATTTTAATCTAAATTTTAATGTCTCTAAATCCCCCTCTACCACGTAACTCAGTGTCTGTCTTGAATGACCCAAATTAAAAATTGGCTATGAACGACGAATATTATGCTCTTATTACGAATAAGACGTGGGAGTTGGTCCCCCGTCCTTCTGGTGTTAATATTATTCGATCTATGTTGATTTTTACTTATAAAAATTATTCTGATGGCTCTTTTGCGCGACATAAGGCTCGTCTTGTAGGTGATGGTAAGACCCAGCAGGTTGGTGTGGATTGTGGTGAGACATTTAGTCCGGTGGTCAAGTCGGCTACCATTCGCATTGTTCTCAGCTTGGCTCTTTCGAAAGCATGACCCATTCATCAGCTCGATGTGAAGAATGTTTTCTTATATGGTGATCTTAAGGAGACAGTTTACATGCATCAGGGGTTTTCGAGACCCCAGATATTCGCATCATGGATGTTTATTGAAGAAATCATTGTATGGGCTTAAGCAGGCCCCCCGAGCCTGGTATAAGAGATTTGCAGACTATGTATCTACTATTGGGTTTTCTCACAACAGGTCTAATAATTCTCTGTTCATATATCGTCGTGGTACTTCCTTGACATATATTCTCTTGTATATAGATGACATTATTTTGACAGCTTCTTCTGATGATTTACGCAAGTCAATCATGACCCTGCTCAGTTCTGAGTTTGCGATGAAAGACTTGGGGCCCTTGAGTTATTTTTTGGGGATTGTTGTCACTCGTTATGCAGGTGGGTTATTCTTATCATAAAGAAGTATGCCGCTGAGATCATTGAGCGAGCAGGTATGTCCTCGTGCAAGTCCACGTCCACTCTAGTTGATACCAAACCTAAGTTAGGTGTTGCGGCTGGCTCACCTTACGAGGATCCCAACTACTATCGTAGTCTTGCTGGCGCACTTCAGTATCTTACTTTCACGAGATCCGATATTACGTATGACGTACAACATGTGTGTTTGTTTATGCATGATCCCAGTATTGAGCACATGAATGCGCTCAAACGCATTATTCGATACATCCAGGGAACACTTGACTATGGCTTACATTTATATCCATCATCGACGTCTAAACTTGTCTCGTATACAGATGCTGATTGGGGTGGCTGTCCAGATACCAGACGCTCCACGTATGGTTATTGCATGTTTCTTGGTGATAACTTGGTCTCATGGTCTGCAAAGCGTCAGTCTACATTATCACGCTCCAGTGCAGAAACCGAGTATCGTGGGGTAGCCAATGTAGTTTTTGAATCATGTTGGTTGCGTAATCTTCTTCTAGAGCTTCATTGTCCCATTCAGAAAGCTACCTTGGTTTATTATGATAATATTAGTGTCGTCTACCTTTCTGGTAATCATGTTCAACATCAGCGCACTAAACATATCGAGATGGATATCTACTTCGTTCGAGAAAAGATAGCTCGTGGACAAGTACGCGTCTTACATGTCCCTTCTAGGTACCAAATTGCCGACATCTTTACTAAGGGTCTTCCTTCGGTTCTGTTCGAAGATTTTAGGTACAGTCTCAGCGTACAACAACCGCCCGCTATGACTACTGGGGTATGAAAGTATACCGTGATATACACAGCATATATAATGCCTTGTGTGTACTGTGTATATTACGGAAACACAAAGCAATTTGGTCTGTGATACACATGCCTAGTATACACAGTTTTAAGCTAGTTTTGGTAATATATTTTTGTATATAATTAGCATTGTACACTTACCATAATTGTTGAATTATTGTACAAATAGAATAGGGTTTTGGGAGTAGAATAGGAGTAGGATTTTCCATATTATGGAATTGTAAATTGTATATATACTCATTCATTAATGAAAATAATTAAGGGATTATTTTTTAATTTTGGTAAGTGGTAATCAAGAGACATCTGAAAATCTAGAGGGGGTTAAATAGAAGAGTGAAACACGACTAAATGTGAATGAATAAATATCCGATTCAAAATCTTAATGATTTATAACTAATAACATATTGGGCCTGAAGTAGTGTGAGACACTACAAATTAATTTTGTTAAAAGTACAAATATTCTAAGGATCAGGTTAATCCTATGATTATACTTAAATTACTATTTTAACAAAAATTAAAAAATCACTATATGTTACCACCTATATATATTATGGTGCCAAAAGAAATTACTTCTGGCTATCTTCCTAAATCCTTATCATTTCCAACTCTGAAGTCCTTTATAAACAGCTAATTATAGAAATCAAAATCAGAGTCCTTTCTTTCATCATTTCATGGCTAAGAAAATCATAAGGAGTTCTATACTCATTCTCTTGCTTCTCCCAGTTGGTAAGTAAATGTGTATCTATTTTCTGTTCATTTGCTTAACATTTATTTCATGAATACAAAACATTATGATGACGGTCGTGTTCATCTTGGACTTGGCCGTATCTTTTTGGACTGGTCAGGTTTATGTGATGCTGACATCAATGAAGCCGGAATGCAACTACAATATTACAAAAAAATGATTTCAGATGAAGCATTTTTACATCGAATTATTGTAAATCAAATTACTTGTTTTCAAGGGTGGAGCTAGGGGAAAGAAAGGGGGTCATTACACTAAATGGTAGATGTTGAATCTGTTTATCTTCTTCGTGTATTTATTTTTTTATATTTTGAATCCTTCTGGTCCCGCCACTACTGTTTCCACATTTATTATATTTCTATTTCTTTTTTCCTAATCTGAGATCCTCTTTTCATTTTCATATTATTAATTTTTTGGGCATAGTGCTTGTGGCAAGAGGGGGTGATGATGAAGGGGCACCAGCGTGCCAAGGAAAATGCGAGGAGTTTGCAGATTGTGATGAATTTTTCAAAAGAATAAGATTTAGTTCTGGCCAATGTATTCCACCCCTTGAGCAATTCTGTTGCTGTGATCCATAGAAATAGATTTTATGGTTTTTACGTTGCCCCCAATAAGTATTTTTTTTTGGTTGCATGCTTTTATTAAATTTTGTTAAGAGTCCCGTTGGAAATTTACCTTTGGTGGGGAGGTGCGTCCACCCATATTTAATGACTTAAACACTAGGGTTCTGTATGTTGGAGGCTTTGTCTCTTCACACGTGCATAATCTACTAAGTGAGTAGATGACCGTAGGGCCAAGAATCGTCAAATTTCATTGAGAAATGAAAGAGATATTGGTCCACGAGTGTTTGAGGCATGGAAATATGGTGTGGGACAATCTTGTCTTAAAGACAGAGAGTCATCTCTCGACTCAGCCCACAGTTGTAACAATCCAGATTTAGTGTTTCTTGATTTCAGGTTATCAAGATTCAAGACTCAACAACCTTGTGACAGTTCTGAATATTGACTTGTTTGTTTATCCTTTCGAACACTTGTAATATTTATTTACTTCTCGTATTGCTTTACATATCCAACAATTTTAAGACAAGATTTGTATTAGTATTCAAAAGATGTCGGTCAAAAGTTGTGTGACCAAATTTGGATATGGCTGTGGTTTTCTGATAGAAGAGACTTGTGATTATGTTGTTGAAGGTCAACGTGTTCATGGTGTCACCGCTCCTGAGAGTGGTGGGAACAAGCGCCCACGAGAGGCTGGGGATGTCAACTGGGACAAGAGGAGAAGGCTGAAGATTTCATTCTATCTTGTAGCAGAAGGCCTATATCTGTCCCAGACAAAGGATCCGAATTATGGTAAGGAGGAAATGGACACTCAGTCCGATGAAGTGACTGAAGTGAGCCAGAATCCGAAATTGGGATAAGTAATTTTTCTTCATTGTCAAAAATAAGATTAAATGATGTCTGATTAAAAAGGGCTTAAAGTAAGGAGGACTATGAAAATATTTTCTGAAACAATTTATATTCCTTACGCTTTAAAATCAGAAGTTTAATCTCATCTTCCTTCCCGTTTAAAGATTGGATTTTGTAAACGACTTAAAAAGATCCGTTCTTTTAAGTGTAATTATTAAAAGTGTGTAAAGTATGTTCGCACATACGAGGGAGAAAGATCCACTGACTGTGCGAAAACTGTTACCACTCTTAAGTAAGCGCCAAGAATTGTCTGGGCACCAATCATAAGGGAAGAAGACTAAAAGCTAAAGACGTTGAGCCTGTCACACTATTTGGCAGAAGATCCTTCATAGGATGATATTGGACACTCAGTCATACAAAGCCTACGGGCGACTGGAGTGGGACCAAAATTCCTTTGATAGGATGATATTGGACACTCAGTCATACAAAACCTACGGGCGACTGGAGTGGGGCCAAAATTCCTTTGATATGATGATATTGGACACTCAGTCATACAAAGCCTACGGGCGACTAGAGTGGGGCCAGAATTCACTTCATAGGAAAAGTAATGGACACCTAGTGAGGTGGACCAAAGTTTCCAGGTCTTAAACGATCTGAAGGCCAAAAGAAAGGCATAAAATAAATTGGAACCATGGGCAAGAGGTTGTTCATGTGAAGCAACGCCACCTCTAAAGTAGAAGGGGTTGGAGAGGTTGTCCTCAATAGGACTTCAGGGAATGGGATTACTCTCAGATGAGGTGATACATGTCCCAAACTTGGTTTAAGGGACGTTGTTGGTCAAGCTGGTTTGAGACTAGTCCAACAGGTCTGTAATAACTAAGAATGGTACAGTATGTCTGTAGTCAAATGAATGATATATTTGTAATTCGTGCATCTATGCCATCATAGATTAAGACACATTAAATAGAAAGTCATTTAAACGAAGTTGAGATTGTTGCCTTCTGTCGACATGAACCCTCAAAATAAATGTGAGGTAGGTGAAGAGGCAAAATCACCTTTCCAAGTTCCGTCAAAGGAATAGCGAAGGAAGCACCACTCGTCTAGAACTTAGTCACACCTACATGGGTGATTTGAAGTTTATACAAAATAGAGGGAGGAGACAAGTACTTTGTGACCTTCATTGATGATGGTTCAACATATTGAATCCTTTGTTTGTGGGAAAAAACAAAGATGAAGTTGTTGAAGCGGATAAGCGCTATAAAGCAGAAGTTGAAAATCAACTAAGTCTGTGCATGAGTTACAATTGTTAATTCTTGTTCAACTTACTTGCTTCAACCAAACATGTAACTATTTTCTACCTTAATTCTCAATATTATCACTAAAGCATCTCCCAACCACACATTATATTATTATAATGTGTTTTGTGTGATGTTTATTGTTCCCTATGACAATATTTCGATGTTTACTTAGAAAACTATTTTCTAGATTAGGTTCTAGTGTTAGGTATCAAAGTAGGTAACTTATTTCAATAATAAAAATGTAAAATATAGGCACACAAGGGTGTGGCCTAGTGGTCAATGAAGTGGGTGGAGAACCATGAGGTCTCAGGTTCAAATCTCAGCAGAGTCAATACACTAGTTGATTTCTTCCTATCTGTCCTAGCCTCGGTGAACAGAGTTGTGGTACCTGTTGCTGGTGGGAGGTGGCAGGTATCCCGTAGAATTAGTCGAGATGCGCTCAAGCTGGCCCGAATACCACGGTTATAAGAAAAATGTAAAGTATAGGGGATGCGGCACAAGGTTTCTTCTTCTATGATTGAAACCTCTAAATGAATAGGCAACATAGAATGAAATTTTGATGTGTAAAAATATTATCATGTAACAAAGGTCACGGGTTCAAGCCGTGGAAACAGCAAATGCAAGGTAAGGTTGTGTACAATAGACCCTTGTGGTCCGGTCCTTCCCCGGACCCCGCGCATAGCGGGAGCTTAGTGCACCGGGCTGCCCTTTAATGTGCTGATGAACCAAGTCTTTGGAACTTATGCTTTCCATTTTATTCTGCTACTATGCATATCAAACATAGAATCTCTTTATCAGAATACTGTCAAAATTTTAGTTCATAGTGCCGTAGGCAATCTTCTGTATTCTTTTTGCAAGTTTTGACTTTTTAAATTCTTTTATACTAATTGACTAACTAGCTGTATCTTCAACTTTCTGTATTTCTTTTCCTTTTTCGTTTGGCAATTTTTGGGGGTGGGGACTGGAAATTAATGTTTAGGGAAGAAGTGTACTGAAAAACTTTAAGTTACTGCAGACCACTTGAGGCTTGTTCTTACTTAGATGCAGTCTTTTGCAAGTCTGAAGCTCACCCTTTTGATCTGGGAGTATACTCGAACATTTAACTGCCATCATTGAATATCCTGAAAACTTGAACTCGCAGCCTAATAATTGGGTCCATTCTTGTGAAATAGGTTCCTAGAGATTATTGCTCCAATGTCAAAATGTAAAGGCTTATCTTTCAGTCGGAAGATCTTCTTGCTCAAAAATTTTCAGTTGGAAAATCTGTTCAAAGATTTGATTTACCTTCTTGAATCTTATGCAATCTAAATTATATTAGAAGTGAATGATGTTAACTATACTGTTATTGGCCAATTTTGTTAACTATTGTCTTTTTCCATTGACATTATATTTGTAATTGTTGCTTTATGTCTGGGGTTGCATGCCAATTTACGTTCTGTAGCAAGTGGTTTCTGCAAAAGATTGGTCATGAAGGTAATTGTTCAGTTTTTTTCTTTTTTCAATATACCATTGCGTTGAAACTTATTCTTTTATGTTCTCCTTTTCTATGAAATCTCACTCTATTTTTCTGTTTTACTTTTACTTTTGTCCGACGTATTCTAGGTCTCAACAACTTATTGATGGCTTATGAGGATAAAACAGCATATGCCATGTGTGTGTTTTCTCTTGCTCTTGGGCCAAATACAGAGCCAATGACTTTTGTTGGAAAAACGCTGGTATGTATTTGCTTCTATAATCCATGAATATCCTTTAGACTTCGTGTTCAATTTTCCATTAAATCATTCTGCTGATCAGTGTTATGTTTCAAACCAAAATGATCCTTGGTGGTTATTGCATGAATATTTTACCAAAGTAATATCCACAGTGCTGGTTATTTTGTTTTATTTAAAGTACCCGAGTTCTTCTAATGTTCAGAGTATAATCCAAAAAAATCACTGCATTAACATCCTGATAAAGACAATAAGTTTGGATCCTATCTTTAAATGAAGAACTCATGAAAACTTGAATAGATTTTTCTTTTGATGTTTCTTTGTTGAACTGTGCGAACAATGACACTAACATTCCAAACATGGCTGGCTCTTCAGGGCATGATAGTTCCAGCAAGGGGACCCAATGATTTCGGATGGGATTCAATATTTCAACCTCATGGCTATGGCCAGACGTAAATCTTCTCCTCTTAATATTTTCCTTTTCAACATCTATAACACGAAGAGTCCTAATAATAGAATTGTTCTTGCAGTTATGCAGAGATGCCCATGGAGGAAAAAAACAAGATTTCCCACCGGGGTAAAGCTCTTGAACTAGTGAAGTCACACTTTGCTGAGGCTCGATACACTTTCCAGACGGATACCACTGCCAAGGCTAGAATTTGTGCCTCTGTAATGACATAATTTTCATGTTCTTGCTCAAGAGCTATAATTGATGACAGTGTAAGCTTCTTTATTCTCAGGATAAAATAGGGAGAAGGATGAGATATGTGAAATTTTGGAACTTATAATTGTTGTTAATAGATTTTATGATCTAGCAAACTTCTCTTTGTATTTTGAAATTTCATTTGATATGGGGAGGGCTCAGGAAAATGAATACTTGATTTAAGTCAATCCCAAAAAAAGCATGAAATGAGAATCGCCCATGACCATGTGAGGTGATAACAATCATTTCCTCAACCAACATGCGATATTCTAATATTCTCCCCTGCATGTTCAGGACATGTGGAATGAACATTGGGTAAACCATGAATAAAAATGGATTTGACTTGATACGATGTTCATAACTTGTATCTTTAGATCTAACTCAACCTAAAAACTAACATACGAGGTAGAAATTGTACAAGATTATTTAGGGAGACAACAATTCATTCTTTGGACTAATGTGGGATATCATAACAATTGTAGGGAGAAAAGGTACTTGAAATTGTTAGAATTTTATTCTTGATTTTCATTTTATCATAGCATAGAAAGAGTATTGTTGTTTAAGCAAGTAAAAGCAAACTATAATTAAACATTTGGCACCATGTTGTAAAGAAGTTGGAAGGCATCCAAGGTTACGAGAGGAAAATGATAAGTACTGTTATCAACTATGATAATTAGTTGTCATTTTCCTCTCATGCTGGAATCGACTTACCAGCATAATCATTGTGGTTAACCAAATCAAGTAACCACATTTGATCTTTGTCTCATTTCTATAAAAATATTGTTCTTTATAACAAAAAAGGATGGGTATTAGTTATACCACTTGATCTCTAATCAATCTGTTATTTAGTCCTTTTGTCCAGCTAAAGGTCTTTCTGGTGTACCACACATTATTAATCTTTGTAGCAATTTAGTATAAAGAAGAAAGTTCCATACTAATTCATCAAACAACTAAACCTGTCATTAGGAAAGTATATAAGGAAGTTCCTCTAAAAAATCTACTTCTCATTTTACTAGTTTTTTGCATATATTGTGTCCCTATGTGAGCTTGCTCACATTGCCGGTCCCAAGCCCCGATAAAGGAAGGGGGTCACGTTAGGCTGACAATCAACATAAAACTTGTCAATTCAAGAAGAATTCTCATAATACATATACATTGGGTGTTCCGCTACACGAAGGGAGAAAATACATTTTAAAATATAGTGTTTGGGACAGAATAATCACAATGGACATGAATGTAGCTATTTCTAAATATTTGAACAGGGATAGAATTGGGTCATATAATTGTATAGAATGGGACAGCTCCAAATTAGGGCTTTATCTCTATATTTCAATCTACATATATATAACATGTAACATGGGTATACATGTGGTAAGTTGGTCATCTAAGAATATTGAAAGCTACCCACTCTTCTTCAACCCTACAAAAGTAGTGTTCCATCTAGAGGGGTCAGCTTGCTGGCAGGGAGTCAACTTTGCGGCCTTAGGGTCGCAAGTTCGATTCTCCCCTCCGGATATCGTCCTCCGGGGCACATACATGTGGTAAAGCCTGGGCGCTAAAAGCCGCGCGGGCATGTTGCAGTGTGGGTTCGGTCTCCGCCAAGCCTTGTGGATGGGGCTTGTGGGGGGGTCAACCTTGTAGCATTGATCCGTTGGACGCAAGCAGACACTGACCATGTGTGCACATCCCGCGATTTACCTGGTGGTGGGGTGCTGAAGGACCGGTCCCATCATCTCCAGGACGTCTGGATAATACCAGTGAAGTAGTCAGGCGCAAGCCTGGAAACCTGGATTATAAAAAAAAAAAAGTAGTGTTCCAATTGGGCAAAATTAAAGAATAGGGTCACATGTCCTATGGGGTCCATCCTCACATGCATAAAGTTTAATTCCTTTCCTCCTCATAATGTGAAATTGAGACTCTTAAGCTTATTGTCCCATAAAGTCAATGTAGCAATATGTTAGGTACACCACTATTCACTTATGTTCCTTTCATACAACAATTGAACTTGTTTCTACTTGGTGATGTATTATTCTAGAGGTGTGGAAGAGGAAGGGAGGATGGCGCTATGGCGATGGAAGAGCTTTTTTTCCTTTTTACCAAATGTCATTGTATAATATTGGATTGAGATGAGCATAAATTGAGCGATATGGATGCAATGAGTATTCGTATAGGTAGAGGTAGAGCCACGATTTGAACTTTTTGAATTTAGAGTTTTAGAACCACGATACCAAGCGCTAATAATTAGGTTTTAAATTTAATGTGCGTGTATATAATGAATTTCTTGACACAAATACACTATTTAAGCAAAAACTACTAGCTCGATTGGACTCGTATCTAGGCTACTACCTTGCCCTTCATATAGACGACCCTAACTTGCTTCAAATTTAAAGTGTCGTAATTGTTGTACGATACAACAGACACTTGGACTGACTTTTCAATAATTTATTATGTGAATTCCTCTTTTGTCAAAGATGAACAAGATAGTTATCAAGGAGTGTAAACCACCATGTGGGGGTAATTTAGGGATAATCAACTTTGTTCCTTCTTTCTTTAGTCGATAGAACAAGTTTCATCTTAATTTTTCAGAGATAAGGTATTTAATTTTATCAGTGTCTGTGTCTCATCCTAAATGACATTGCATCATCTCTCCAACAATGTCGGTACTATCCAACAATCAGGTGCTTTACCAAAATTATGGAGAGTTACGAAAAGTAACCCATGTGAGAAAAGATCTTTTTCATCATTATGATATTAGATTATGCTTAAGTGGATTTGATTTAGTCACTTACCAACCATTAGGCAAGTAAATCTACAAAGTTTAACAGTATTATCATTACTACTTCAAAAGACACTCATAACTAAAATTAGTTTTGCAAACAATCTTAACCACATGCTACCACCATTATGGCAACTACCAGCTGGATGAAAAAGCAAAACTTGGACAAGTGTAATTGATATCAAATTATAGTATATGATATTAACACAACAAAAAGGCACAACCAAGATGATATTAATGTTTCCATTGACAATGACAAAGCAAGAAAGTAAAAGGTAACATAAAGGTAGTAACTTTGCATCATTTTAAACAGAACGGTTCTTTTTCTTTCCCTTTCAATAACATTTTTTCGACAATTCACACTATATAGCTTTTGTATGACTCAAAAAAGCTAAGTAAAAACTTACAAAATCATTCACTCCTATAGTAAAAAAAGAAAAAAGGAGAAAAACACAATAGCCAAAGCACAATATTGCAGACTAAAGACTCAAGACAGCATCACAAAGATAGAGTGGGGGTTGACAAATGGTGGTTAGAAGAAACCAATGGATGAAGAGGCTGAGGACTCTTGAGATTGGAAATAAACAAGAAATGGGGCATGGACAACGCTTCTGTACCTGCTTCAAGAACAGACATTGGCTTTTCTTGAATGAAATCAGGCCGAGGTTGCACAACGCTTTGAGACAGGAACTGATAAATTGACAGTGTAAAAATGTACACTTGCCAAGAATAGATGATTAATGGACTGATTGACAAACAATGGGATATAAAACTCTGATTAGGAGGACTCTATATAGTGCTTTTTAGTAGTAAGAATGGAAATCTAACAGAGGAAAAAGCAAAAAGGGAAAAAAGGGACACTTTCTTTTGGCAAATTTGTATGTGAAGCTGGCTGTACTAGCAAGTGCGGCTTCTGCGGCAAGCAAGGGGACCAGCACTTGAAGTTATGGCACCGACCATCGAAGAGGATTTGGCACCTAAGCTTGAAGCTCTTGCATAGCTTGCTGAAGCTCCAGCGCCTGATGGTGTGAAATAGGCACCATTAAGCATCAAATCTCCCTCTGATCTCCAGTTCCAACCCTTCCATTGACCTGTTGCTGTGTCAACTCTCTTTGTTACCTGTGTTTTCAACAGTTCAAATCAAATTAGTTTTGTTTGTTAACTCAATACATTATGAAGTACCAATCATCTACAGTTTTTGGCATTTTAAATTACCTCCTTTGCAAAAAGATTAGTTGGGGCGAGGTATCTGTTTCCTTGGCTGTTGATGGTGGGGTTAGCACTTCCACCAATAGCATACATCTCCCAGTGAGTGTAGTCATTGTTCACCACATGGAAGTAGCCATGTCTGCACCTGCAATTTCATAAATAATCACATCATTACCCTTTTCCAAAGGTAATTCTGATATTTTTAGATATGTAATGGTAATTATGGAATGAAATGGACCAGAAAAGAGTGGACTGGTATTGAGGAATTATATAACCAACCCCAACTTGTTCAGGTTTCGACAAATAGTTGATAGATGATAAATGTTTTAAGAAATGGTAATTATGACTTCTTGAAATTACCTTGGCATTCTTTGGATCAGACCCTCTCCAAAGTGATTGTATGCAATTGTCACTTGCATCTGCTTGTCTCTGGTGTAGGAGTCACTGTGGCCCAATAACATGACCTGTTTGCATTAACACAAAGAGCCCCTGAAGTTAGCTCTAAGGATTTGGACAGCAGAGATAAAAATCTAAAAATTAGTTTAAAGAATTAAAAGCACCTCATTATGATGGGCGAAATGATTGTTGGAAATAGTAATGGCAGTTGAGCCCATTACAGCATCAACAAGACCATCAGCACAGTGAGAGAGTGAGTTATGATCAACCCATATGTGGCTTGAGCCAAAGATAGATACACCATCACCATCAGCTATTGTCCTCCAGCCGAAATGGGTTGGTGAGCTCCTCACCATGGCATTTCCTGTTGGCTTGCAGTCATGGATGTGGAGGCCATGGATAATGATATTGGTAACAAATTGGATCGTGATACAAGCGCCATTGGCAATATGAACATTGTAGCCACGGGCATCAATGGTCTTGAAACTATTCATAATGAGCTCCTGTTTCAACTGGATGACCATATCGCGCTTGAACACAATCCATAGGGGCTCCTCCTGGATAACAGCATGGCGAAGAGTACCAGGCCTGGGGTTAACAGGGTCATCGTCACCAGCATCAGTGACAACATAGTAACGACCATCACGACCACCAATGGCATTGCGTCCAAATCCAATGCCACAATCAGCAAGGCGTTTACGGTTCTTTTGCCAATTGGGGTCACATCTCCAGCAGTCATCAATGGGATTTCCTGTCCCACATGAGAAATATCCAAGTTTTCGCCTCTCTGTGCTGTTCCTAATGCTCCTGTTTAGCACCCAAAACACAGTCACAGTTAACACAAAGAAATGTTGCATATAGTGCAAAGGGTCATTTTCACACATTAACAGTAAATTCATTAAACAGTATCTTAGGATTATGTCACTTTCCATTCTTTTAAGTACCATTATCGTGTCTAAGAACAGGGGATTTCATTTTTCCTCGAAATGGAAATACGGTGGTCAAAATCAAATACTGTTGTGGTTACTATTAAGAGTGTCGGTGGACATAACTAGCTTAGGTACATTATACTATACGGGTAGAATTTTAGGGACCATCAGTTTGGAGCCACTGAAAATGCATTAAAGCATTTTGTCATTCCACAAGGAGTAATTTGGTCTTTCCCAGTTTGGTGTGGTGTTTTTTTGGCAAAAATTAAGGCAAAACAATAATGTTGGGAGGCACTATAATCTTAAAAGGCCAAAGACATGTGCGATGCTGCCACCTGAAAAAAGACAAGTCATGGAAAAAACCAGTATAATCTGAGTGATTATAGTACAATTGTATTTATAGTATGCACCATTCAGTTTGCTACTTTGCTCTGTGATTCTGATATATTCTTGCATGCACATGCACTATTGAAAACTGTCACAACTCCATGTGTAACCAGTCAATTAATAACTTTACAGATTATAAATAACAATATCAACATTCAAGTTTAAGAACATAATCGAGCACCCATTTCAACCCCACCCCACCCCCACTACCAACCCCCAAAAAAGAAACTTTTTTCTTTTCTTTAAAGGACAAAATAGAAGATATTGGCCTATTGGTGGGCTTATATCATATTTAATTGACTTCCCCATATTAAGTTGTCAATTAAATATTTTTCTAATTAGAAAAAGGATAAGGAGACAGTACTGATCTTACTATAGCCTATTACAGCTAGGGGTCTATACATTTTTAATGCTGGAAATGTCCACGTATTTACTACTACACTTATCAAACAAGAACTGGAAGTACTAAAAGTAGCCACCCCAATGAACAGAACATAGACACTTATGTTTAAGACACTTTAATTTGTATAAATGTGTCCCCACCCACCCCCACCCACCCCCAACAAAGAAATGAAGGCGGAAGGGGGGGGGGATTGAAGAGAGTGCAGGAGTTATTTGGACCGTGTGTATTGTGGGTGGGGGAACTGAGTAGGTCTGCCATAGGGGAGTCGTTTAAAGGACCACAAAAAATGAACTACTCCTAAGTCCTAACTACCAAAACTCATTGGTGAATTAATGCAAAATTGCAAATAGTTAAAACAAGAACAAAAAAAGGCAATTAAAGAGATAGTATAAGGAAAAAGTCACCCACTCTGCAACCATGGAGACAACTTCTTCTGGATCTTCCACTGCATGTTTGCTTAATTTCTCCTCAACCTCTTCCAAACTGGTAAATAAAAACAATAAATATAAATAAATAAATAAATCATCAGCCAAACAACCCCTTAAGGGCATATTGGGAAATGCAGCTAAAACATAGGCAACCGACATTTGTCCAATATTTCACGCAGCGAAAAAGTGGGGTGACACAAAGTACACTGTTAAAAAAGCACACTACACACTTTCACTATGTGTTTTCTTTACACTGCTCAATGCAGTATTATAAACATATACATAAACTCTCCCTATACATATACTGACATAAATGAAAAAACCGTGAATAAAGTGCTGTGCAACTAAAAAACTGCTAGAGCGTAGAAAGAATCTGTTAAAATGACAAAAATGTCCATTAACTTCACTGGTATTACCCAGACGTCCTGGAGGTAATAGCATCGGTCCTTCAACAACTATCACCAGTTAAATCGCGGGATGTGCTCCGGTGGCTAGTTTTCTGGGAGCGTACAACTGATCAATGAGAGAAGGTCAAATTCCCCAACATGCAGAATTTATTCGTGCTTGCGGGGAATCGAACCTACGCTGTTCCATGTCAGAGCGTCTTATAGCGCTCAGGCTTTGCCACTGGACTATGCCCCGGAGGACAAAACTAAGGTAGGGTAAACTTTTTAAAGTGACTGGTTCCACCGCATTACGGCTCCATACCCAGAAAACCCCACCTCCGGCCTGACCCTACGGATTAGTATACACCGCTTGGCCCTATGCGTATGGAGGGATTTTTTGGGGGACACAGTTCCACTCTCGCTGATGAGAGGACTCGAACACGGAACCTCAGACAGCATTACTCTAATGTATTGGCCACTGGGCCAAACACTTTGGATCCATTAACCTCATTATTACCACGTAGTAAATCTGTAAATTAGGAGGTTTTACAGGGGTAGTATTGGAAATTGTAAGTTAGGGAGAGGCAGTTAAGAGAGCCAATGAAGATTTTCTGGTAAAAGAGCAGAGGAATCCAATGGGGAAATGAATGTTTTAACATATTAAACGGTTCAGATCTAATGGAACAAGGGATCTCAACGGCTGAGATTGATTCTTCTACCAGGTACTTGGATCGGAACAGTGAGTCAATTAATGAGATCCGACGGTAGATATTTAATGAATCCTTCTGGAACCAAAAACTAACAGCTGAGATTATCACATACCTTTCAGAGCTCTGCAACCGCTCTTTTTCCACAGTCCTATTAAACCAACACCAAAATGTAGTGTTTATTAGGCCTTGTTTGGAACATCAAAAAGTAAAATTCAAAGAAATTTCTCCCTGAAAAAGCTTAAACTAGTAGATTTTTGTGTTGATGTAGAGGTTAAGAACAGTTCAAAACTCATAAAAAAATTAAGAATTCTGCAAAAACAGAGTTTCTAGAACAGTCTAAACGAAGAAAACTGATTATCTCAAAATTATGAAAAGAAAGTAAAATGCGTAGAATTTTCTAAGAATTCTGCAAAATAGAGTTTCTAGAAGATTCTAAACGAAGTAAAACTAAATTGCACAGAAATTTCTCAGAAATTTGCATGAACAGAGCTTCTAGAAGATGTAGTTTAAATTTTCCGAAAATGCAAAGAACATTAAAGCAAAACACTAAAAAAGAGTGAAAAAAACCATGAAACGCAAATTTTGTTTAAGTTTTTCGAAAATGCAGATGCATTTTGTAGCAGAGAAGCCAAAATATGCTCTACTTTTACGAGAACTTCACTGTTTAAACAAACAGAATACTGTCGAAAAAGTGAATGCGGATGCATTTTAGAGAAATTCGACGGACCTGGAGTCGTCGGAACCGTCGTTAGTCTGAACACCAGCGAATACTCCGACGAGAAGCAACAGAAGAAGTAAAAAGCTGAAACGAAACGAAAGCCATTTCTTCGAAACCAACGAACCCATTGCCATTTTTCTCTTTCTCTCACTACAATGGGATCGGAAAAAGGAAACAGATGAAGAAGAAGGTGCACTACCCCCAACGGAACGGCCTGTGGGTGGTTTTTATAGACCCTGTTAGCACAAAACGTTAAGCTTAACGGCCGTTTATCAACTAAATCCCAAAAGAGAGATAAAATCCCGTTTTCTAACTATGGTTAGTGGGTTTGGTTGTTGCTTAACTCTTTTGTCCGAAGGTTAATCCTCATTCCTTCTATTTTTAACCTAACCAGTAACCGCCAGTAACCGCTTAAGTTAAAGTTGGGATTACCTTTTTCAGCTTTATTTTAGTAGTAGTTATATTTATCTTTTTTTGTATGATCTCTTTTAAGAAATGACCCTTTTATGATTGTACTAATTGCAATTGTTTTTTATCTGCAAATTGACAGTAATATGTTATTTATTTGTAATTATTCTTAAATTTGAGCTCTTTCGAAAACAGTGGCTCGACTTTTCAAGATTTCATTTTATAGGCTTACACCGAATATATTGTAGTTGTTGTTGTTGTTGTCTTAAATTTGATGCATATACTAAAATTATGAGATGATTAAAGGAACATTATTTAAATTAGTTAGTCAAATGCATGGTCAAAATATATCAAATATTAAGAATATGAAGTAAATGTTTTGGTGATTTATGATTGCCTTAGTACGTATTGGTTCGTATAATTAATCTTATGGTAAGATTTTATCTTCTATATATAATTAAAAAAATTGATTTTATTTTCCACTTGTATGTCGTACGGTCCTCAACATGCAGCTATCTAATGAATGACAGACGTGTTAATTTTGCATATAAACATCTACTCCAAACTTAAATTAGTATTACTTAATTATGATTAAGTAAAAAAAAATTCAAACTGATTTATGTGACATATGTTTCTTTCTAGTCTGTCGTAATAAAAGGTCATACTTTCTTATTAAAAAATAATTTAATTTTAATTTTTTTATTTTACCCTCAATGAGATGATTTATAGCTATAAAATATTATATGACTTATTTTATATCATAAGTTTCAAAAAATAATTCTTTTTTAACTTTGTATACAGAGTCAAATACAATCACATAAATTGGAAGAAGTATATTATCTCTTTAATTATGACTTTTATGACCAACTAAGTAATGATAGGGACACGGTTAAACCAAACTATAACCAAAAAGCAAATATTGTAAATTTCACATACTTAAAGGCATTTTTGACCATTTTCCTTCTGTGTAAGTAAATATTTGAAAAAATTAGGTGGCGTGGCAAATATTTATACTATATTTACGAAATATAGCTATAATTTTAAAAAGTTACAAAACATAGCTATTGTATTTATAAAATGTAGCTATCAGTATGATACAATTTTTTTGCGCAATTTTCAACTGATATAGTTGATACCTGCATAATACAGCTCATACCCGTCTAACTTAGCTGATACATGCCTGACACAACTGATCTTCTTCCTGATACAACAATTGTACCTACATTTTGCTATACGCAAATTGTAGCTATGTCTTGTAATTACGCTCTAAATTATAACTGTTTACTATGAAATTTTGTCCTAACTCGTTTTTTTCTTTTTTGAGTTTAAGCAAGTGTGTTGTAGGTTAATTCCGTTAGAAGGGTAAGATGCCGTACCGTTGGGACGGAATGTAGTGTTTTGACCTCAAGCACGAACATTCCAAGGGAACGGAACAAGATTCACGGGGATTACCTGATTCTACGGCGTTACAATTATTTTATATTCCAAACAAAAGGAATTTATTTATCCTTCTCTTAATGCAAATTAAATAAAAAATAATAATAAGTGGACCTGAAAAACAATTAAAGAAAGTTTGAGTGTAAAAGAGATAATAATAAAGAATTATGGGCTATCTGCGGGATCGGCGGAATTCATTGAGGAAATTTTTGTGGGATGATGAGTTCTGTTGTCTTGTTGTCAAACAGGCTGGTTTGTTTATGTTATTATTTTTTTTGACGTGTGAATTAAGTTATATTTCTCTGCTTGGAAGGTTGGAGGTTGGAAGACAATCAATCTATCTATCTTATGAATCTTCATGAATTTTTGCTAACATGTTTTTAGTATTTTCGTTTTCTTAAATAGTTTTGTAGCCTTTTAGGTGCAGAACTAGTCTGTGTAAACTTACTTATGTTATCGATCTCAAGTCTGAATATAGGAGAAGGTTGCGATATTATGGTAGACTGACAATAATGTAAAATTATTTAATTTATGATAAATCTCACAACACATAAGATGAACTTTAATTGAACGACAAAATTAGTGAAGATTTATGAGCTAAATATAATTTGCTTGATATTGAAGCGCGATTCAACAACAAGAGGAAGATCTAACAATTAAAGAGTTAAAGCACCAATCTTGTAAACAATGTTTGACATTCACCTCTTCAATTACACGTAATTATTTATTAGTCACCATTTTTCTACACTTGACTAATATCCATTCTTTAGAGACGCAATATTATAAAAGTTCTTTTTAACTATCTAACTTTTTATGGGTCGTGTTATTAGACACTGGACATAGTAAGTATTCAACAGGTTAATCGAAGTGCGTACGAGTTAATATAAAGTTCAACATTAATTGTGAAAAGAGAAAATTTGTGTTGTATGAATGCTACCTTATGATTAATTGATTGTTTTGAATTTATCTGGGATATTACCTCATTTCTAGGATATCAATTCACCAAGCAGCATGCTAAACCTAATATTCTTTTGGGCTTAGCTGGAGCTTAATCTTGAGTTGCATGTTACATGATTTGTCAGCAAAAATTACAGATTACAGTCAAGCGACTATAAATATAATCATAAATCAATATTTTCTTTAATATACAAGAATTAATCAAAAAACTTTTATTAGTTATTAATGTGAAAGGTCTTAATGTTTCTCACTTAAATTCTTAAATGCTCTAACTAATTAAACATAGATGGCGGAGCAAGTGGTCGTCCCAATCTATCATCGCCTATTTAGATCTGTCTCTCTCTGATTAAAAAACTGTTCACTAAGGTCAACCAATTAATAAATCATGTTTATCATCAATTTTCACAATTTATAAATTAGTGAATTGTTTAATTTAATTAACACATGAAAGGGTCTTAGAAAATAAAAGACAACGAACATAACAAACGATTACATTATTCTCATTTTTTAAAAAAATTAATTTTAAGATGCCATTTTGGTAGTTATTACTCCATCTGATTCAAAAAGATTGTACATTTAGTCATTTACACACTATTTAAAAAAATGCTAATTCCTAGATAAAATAAGGAATTTGACTAAATTATCCTTAATTAAATAGTTTTTGAGATTTGTCACTTAGTAATTATTAAGGGTAAATCTGAAAAAATAAGGTTAATTTTTTCTTGATTTGATAAGTGAACACTCTTTTTTAATCAAATAAAAACGACTTAGTTCTTCTTGAACCGGAGGAAGTACTAGTTATCAATAGCATAATCATCACCTAATTTAACATAATTAACATTTACATTATTCCCCCTCCTCTTTATTTTTAATCTTTCCTCTCTCTCTTTTTTTTTTTTTTTGAGAATATCATGATTTTCGGAATTCTTGAACCTGCACTTTAAATCATTAGGATTGCATATAAAAACAGAGACAACAAACATACGAAAGGAAAACTTCAATTAGATTGTTCTGAGTTCTGAGTGACAAAACTAAAAGGGAAGAAGACTACGATAATAATACAAGTATTTTTTGTTTTGCTGTGATAACTTAAAGGGAACAAATAAACACGTCCCTTTTAAAATTTTCAATGTTTGATACCGTAATGTAAGCATATAATTTCAAGTATATAAGAATAAAATTACACTTTTGATCCTTTAGTTATTGATAAATTTTGATCCTTATGATATTTAACTAAGCATATTGAACTTACCTTAATTAAAATGTGTATTATTGTTCATTTACATGATCAGAAATATTGTGTTAAATTTGTGAAGATTCACAAGCACAAGGATGAAAAGTGCACATTTTAATCAATTGATGGTTAAGTGAACTTAATCAAATATTACAAGGATCATAATAAAAAATTGTTAATAATTCAGGATTAACCGCAAATTTCTCAAACACGCACAAAAAAATAATAATCTAACTTTCAATTTTAACGCTTAGATAAATTACAGAATAAGTGAACTTAATCATATATTCCCAGGATCACAACAAAAAATTATTAATAATTTAGGACTAATCGCAAATTTCTCAAACACGCCAAAAAAATTATAACTTTCAATTTTAACGCTTAGATCAAAATAAAAAGAATCCCAAGAACTGCTCACAAAAGTCAAAATTAGGAATTATCACAAAATTTTGAGCTTTTGGCTAAATATTGTACTTTTAGAAGGGGAAAATGGGACAATATTATGTTCTCCATGGAACCACCAAGTGACTTCCATCATAACAATTTTTTTCACGCGTCTAACTACGCAACACTTTCCTAATCCCAAGTTCTTTTGTACCCCATCTTAACCCCCCCCCCCCCACGCCACGCCACCCAGGATAGTGCAGGGGGTATGGTGGGTGGCTCCATGCATAAAAAGTTACATACATTATACATATAAACAACATAATGATATAAAGACATTGGACCAACTAATATATAATTATGGCTTAATACATTGATAGTCACCCAAATTTGCCATTAAATTTATTTAGATACTTTAACTATATTTTGTTCTAATTGAGCATCTGAACACATGATAAAATATTTTTATTAGACATTTTAAGTTCAATTTTTAAAATTATTTTGAGTGTGTTCTTAAATGTTGATTAAGTAGATAAGTTAACCACTTAAAATATGTCACATTCATTAATTATATGAATTAGTTTCGATAAGCCGTAAATTCACATACATGTTCTAATTAAGGATGATGTGTGATAAATAAAGAAGATGACATTTTAAGTGATTAACGTATCTAATGCATGATCCAATTTGTCATAATGTGATATAAACCCAAAATCCAACCCCCTCCACGATTTACCTTACAAATCGCAACTAACTGCTAAAGGTTCATAACAACTACTCCTACTAAAGTAGTACAATTTATTTTTAAAAAAAAGTAATAAACCATTTTCATTACTCCTATATAATATGAAAAGATTTAAAAATGTCTCTATAATTGGCGAAATGGTCTATTTTTATCTTCGTTTAATTTAGGACTCAACTGGACCTGCTATTAATAATCTAAACAAATATTGCCCTTTTTCACTTGAGGATTTTGGATCTGATTTTCTTTCTAATAAATTTAGAAATGCCACCTGGCAATTAATTAAACCTCCTCCCTCTTTGACACCCCATTATCCTCCTTTTTGGAAAAAAAAAACTGAAAAATTGTCTATGTAATTTGTAAAATGATCTATTTTTGTCCTTGCAATTTGCGAAATTGTTGTTATGGTTCTAGTTTCAATGATTTATTTCTTTTAAACTCTAGGTATAACAAATTTTTCTACCATCAATATAATTTAATTTGTTATAACATGTTATTTATCTTTTATTGTAGGTACCTATGAATATCTACTATGTATTAATAAATAGAATTACCTGCAACTACATTTTAAATAACCTATGCAAATATCTTTTATCCGACCATGTATAGAATGTTAATTCTTTAATAATACAATAACCTTTTATAATATAATAATATTGTTTGGTGCATCAAGTATTTACGCGTGTGATGATTAATCCACCAGTTACTTGTTAGCTTTCACCAACCCATAAAAAAAAATTACTAATTACTTGTTACTTATAATTAGAGACAACACGGTCAATTTTACAATTGTAACACACTTCAATTATTATTTTTAGACGAGTCAACACCTCCAATTAAAGTTTGGCAAACACATAATTGTGAAAATTGCTCTATAACTAATTTTTTCTTTTGGCAAGATGGATGGTGACATAAAGTTAGAAACGAAAACCAATCAAATGTAAGGTTATAGATGTTTTCCCTTGTTTTAGTTATTAGTTGTAACTACCATCATCTATGTTTGACTTGTTTCACACTAAATACTCTTTATTTGTAGTAAAACTTTAAACATACAATTGTCCTCATATAGCAAGTCATATCAGAAATAATATAATGAG
The DNA here is from genome assembly GCA_029783415.1 of Anisodus acutangulus. NCBI lineage: Eukaryota > Viridiplantae > Streptophyta > Magnoliopsida > Solanales > Solanaceae > Anisodus > Anisodus acutangulus. The sequence continues at coordinate 3,021,766 of CM056509.1, forward strand.
TATATGATTATAATTAGAAACCTTCAAAATCAGCTGTTTATTACTCCCTTCATCCCAGATTAATAATCACTTAATTAGCTCCAAAAACTTATCTCAAAATAATTGTAACTTTAGAAATTCAAGACTAGAGTTGATAATTGTTTTCAATTATATCCTTCATGGCACAAGATTTAAAGAAAAAGAAATCAATCTAGTTTTATTAAATTAGGATAACTTAGTGAACTATATAGTATATTTTTTAATGGCGTAAAAGGAGCTAAAACGACAGTTAAAATGAGACCGAAATATTACATTTTAGTTTCCGTATTCAGATCTTGAACAATTGGGAGAGAGACAGATCTAGGATTTGGCCTTTCTTAGTTCTGGATTTTATGAAAACAATCTCAAGTATTAGTAAATGGGTTCTAAATAAAATTTTATACATATTTAATGAATTTCTTAACTGATAAAGTTCACAAATAGCTACTTTTCAACCCTGCTATTATAAAACAGCTGATGTCATGAACTTCCAATTTTTATAGAAGTAACACTTAGGAAATTAAAATTTCATGATAATGGTTATTTTTTCAAGGCACGACTTAAAAAGTTTCAAATAGTGCTAATTCTACCACATATACAAGTGGATCAGAACTACTAATTCTGTCAAACTCATATCTAATAGCCTATCGACCCCCTGTTTAGTCGAAGTTTATTCCAATGAGAAATTAATTTCAGAAAGGACCATATGAAAAAATATAACCTTTTTTCCCACTCTTGGCTTACTCAAATAAAATGTTGGGTTTAACTTATTATTTTTATTGATGATGTAAAGAATTTTACATAATAGTGTATTTTAACATGTTATAAAAGGTAATTGGATTATTTAATCTCATTTTTATGTACTCTTAATCACTTCTAAGTGACATATAAAAAAGATTTATTAGTGTATAGTTATTAAACTCTAAAACTTTTTTATACACAATTCTTACTATAATCCTTTATGTCTACATATCTTGACCTACAAGCAAGTGAAATTTTCTAACATAGACAGAATAGTGGGGCTTGTCACTCAATTCCTTCACTCTTTTTCACTCAATTACTATCATCTTTTTTACTCATTGAAAAGTAAAAGCTTGATTTTGTAGGCCATAAGTGTAGCTTCGTTAATTTTGTTACCATGTATTTGGCGGGTCGAAGCCCATTTAAAAGTTTTATTTAATTTTTTCGTTGCATTTAAAAGCTTTATTTACCTTTACTTTTTTTTTTCCAACTGTAGATAGTCAAGATTCGAGACTGTACTAGTCTATTTGTACGTAAGTGTCCACTTTTTACCTCGAATAACGGAGCATCAATCAAGTTCCTAATTTTGGTTAACTCAATAAAAATAGTTGAAATTTGAAAGTACAAATGGTGGAATTATTTTTAGGTATTGAGATTAATTATTATTATTATAAGAAGTTTACGTATTTGATAAAAACAATATGCTGATAAGCAGTTTTTATTAAAATGACTTACATGTCCTTAAAGCTCTTTACCAGATATATTAATTTCAAAGGCTTTCATTAGAAATGACAAATGGTGGAAACAGGATGGAGAGGGGATTAAGGTTTTTGTTATGAAGGAGTAATTTGGAGATTATAAAATATGTTAGTGATAAAATAGTAAATAAATTGGACAAATCAAAAGTGCATAAGCTAAAAGTAACGGTGTCAAATGGACAGATTGGACTGAAATTGGACATATCAAAATGCGTTGAGTTAATAAATAAGTGAGTCATTGACCTGCCCAAAAGTTACTTGGGCTGAAACGGATTTTGCTGAAATGGGATATAAACCTGGTCATAACTCAACCAATCCAATTCTTACTGAGTTTTAAATTCTTTATTTATTTTATTATAATTTGTTTGAGTACCTAATACAATTTTTTCTTATATTATGACTTTATATAATATATCAAATAAAAAATATCGTTATATTGAGGGTGAGAAGAGGCGTGTCTATTTTCGAGAATTAGTTTGGATTCATGCATGGATGTTCGACTACAGAAGCCATTCATTTTATTAGGAGGTTGTTGGAGCAGTATAGGGAGAGGAAGAGAGACTTACATATGGTTTTCATCGACTTCGAGAAGGCATACGACAAAGTCCCTATGAATGTTCTATGGAGATGTTTGGAGGTGTACCTGTGGCGTACACTAGGGAGATCAAGGATATGTATGATGGAGCCAAGACCAGGGTACGAACATTAGAAAGGGACTCAGAGCACTTCACAGTGACGATGGGGCTGCACCAGGGATCTGCTCTTAGTCCATTCTTATTTGCCATGGTGATTGATAGATAGACCGACGAGACAAATCCAAGAGGATGTGTCATGGTGTATGTTATTCGCAGACAACATAGTTTTGATTGATGAAACTTGCAGCGGAGTGAATGCTAAGCTGGAGGTTTGGAGATAGACTCTGGAGTCTAAAGGGTTCAGGCTGAGTAGGACCAAGACAGAATACTTGGAGTGCAAGTTGAGTAACGGAGCGACCTTGAGACAGGCGTGGAGGTGAGGCTTAGTACTCAGGTCATTCCAAAGAAAGGAAGCTTCAAGTACATCGGATCTATTATCCAAGGGAATTGGGAGATTGATGACGATGTCACACATTGTATTGGGGCAGGGTGGATGAAATAGAGGCTCGCATCTGGAGTCTTGTGCGATAAGAAGGTGTCACTAAAACTTAAAGGCAAGTTCTATAGGGTGGTAGTTAGACCGACTATATTGTATGGGGCGGAGTGTTGGCCACTCAAGACTTCACACATCCAAAAGATGAAAGTTGCGGAGATGAGGATCCTAAGATGGATGTGTGGGCATACAATGATGAATATGATTAGAAATGATGATATCCGGGACATAGTGGGAGTGGCCTCAGTGGAGGATAAGATGCGGGAAGCGAGGTTGAGATGGTTTCAGGCATGTGTAGAGGAAAGACACAAATGACCCAGTGCGAAAGTGTGAGAGGTTGGCTATGTACGAATTCATGAGGGGTAGGGGTAGGCCGAAGAAGTATTGGGGAGAGGTGATTAGATGGGATATGGCGCAGATGCAACTTACCGAGGGCATGACCTTAGATAGGGGGTTGTGGAGGACATAGATTAGGGTAGTAGGTAGTCGAGCGTAACCCTTCTTATGCTTACAGACTAATAGTTGTAGTGTTATTATTGTAGGCCCGCTTAGCTTATCATACCAGTTGACGCAGTATTACTTTCTAGTAGCGTTTGATTTCCGTTGCTATGTGCTCTTTAGTGTACTTTGTTTATCTTATGCACATGTGTTAGTTACTGTTTATTTTTTTCAGAATGCGCTAGCATATCTTGTTCGCTTTTGATACAAACATTTTCATACTACTTTAAATTTCTTATCCGGGTCTGACCGTTTCTCTTGTTTTGCTTGTGTTTATGCTTTGTCTTGAGCCAAGGGTCTCTCGGAAACAACCGTTCTACCTACCAAGGTAGATGCAAGGTCTGTGTACACTTTACCCTCCCCAGATCCCATATTATGAGATTTTACTGGATATGTTGTTGTTGTAAAAAATATCTTGATAAAGATATTTGTACAAATTTTCTCATGGATCGATATGGGTTGTATATCAGCCCAATTTTTAATTGTCTGAATTAAGCGAATAAAAGTAGACTGACTTAATAAAATAAGCGGGGTTTTAGCCAGCTTAAATCTAAACAAATTAGGCAGATCATGATTTTATGCGCTAATTTTATCACCCCTTTAGCGAGCTTATAACTTTTGTAGGATTTTGACTTACAAGTAATTTTGATACTTATCAAAAACATAGATAAATCAAAAGGCGTCTATTAACTTACATATTTATATATCTAGACCATAGAGGGATGATATAAATTTCATTTGTTTTTTACTTTTTATGTATTCCCCCCTCTCTATTAATAGATGTGAACTTAGTAACCCGCAAGGGTAGTCAAGTTGGTGTAGCAGTAGAGCGCGGGACCGCAAGGTCACGAGTTCGATCCCCTGCATAAACCTTCTTGGTTGAGCCTGTCACACATGGTTTGCCAAGTGTGGTTAATCGGCTGATGTGGTTTGCAGGCTATTGCGTCAGTCCGGAGTTTATCTTGTGCGCACTCGAAAGAGTAGGGGCTGCGGGTTCCTTCGTCAACAAAAAAAAAATCTGAACTTAGTAGACGTTTGGACATAATTAAGTACGCAACAACAATAGTATATTTAATGTGATTTCATAAGTAGAGCTTGAGGCGGCTGGTGAAGCGTGCGCAAATCTTATTTCTACCTTTGTGGGAGATATTATTTCTGATAGATCATCGGCTTTGACATCAATCTAGTGTGCAAAATCTATATTCAAACACATATAATATATCAATTAATATAGAAAAATATTTTTTGGGCAAAATATGGTATTATGGACATATCTTTTTTTTTTGTGCTCCTTGTGCCCTCAATGAAAAAGTAGGATGAAAATTTTGAATTTTACTCTATAAATGTAATGACAGATTTATGTTCTCAGTGCATAGAAAAGACAAAAAGTTTCTCTCTCTTCTTAGTTCTGACACACATTTAATGTGTTGTAGCTTTTTAAGATTTTAAGTACTAACTTATTTTTCTTTTCGTATTTATATCTATCATTTAAAAGTTTTTTTCTTAACTAAAAATATTTTGCAATCTTATAAGTTTATTCTCGAAGGAAAAGTAATGAAAGACTAGCTTGATTACTTGTATTAAATATAGAAAATATTTTTTTACTCGGTGTAGAATAAAGAATATGTTAAAGCATATATAGCTTATTAGCATTTTATCCAAAGAGATGTAAATGTAGAAAAATAATGAAATGCTATCTTGATTACACGTTTAAATATATTTTCTATATTTAATTTAATCTGTTATATTATTCTTTTTAAACATATTTAATTTTATAAATCGGGTAAACTTGTCTAGAAATTGTGATTTTTTTTATATTTACTCACATTCAATTAATTAATAATTATATTAAATTATGAATTTTCTAAGAAAATGCAAGAAATAAGATTTGGTTTAATGTCTATACTATAACAAGAGCTATATATGTGGAAAATAATTTTGTGAAAAAACTATAGCATAAGATAATATATTTGATTACTTGTAAGTTATATTATTTTTGTTGAATGCTAACAACAAACTTGACTTAGTTAAACATACATCATTAAAGCATAACATAACGAATTAAAATAAATTTTGTAACTAAAATTTTAAGCATATTTAATTTTTAAAATTGGGTAAATTCATCTAAAAATTATGAAATTAATCTGATTATATTTTTCTCACATTCTATTAATTAATATTTTTTTACTTTTCTAAAATATAGAAGAAATAAGATTTGATTTACTACTTATAAAATAATAAGAGTTATATATGTGTGGCTTCAATATGTAGAAAATAATTTTGTGATATAAATATAGCACAAAAAACTATATTTGATTACTTCTATAATTACATTATTTTTGTTGAATGCTAACAAAAAATATAACTTGATTGATTCGTCCAATGCAGTCATCTGATGGTCCACTAAGTCATCTATAGGAATTAGAAAAAATTAAAAGAACTAAGACTATAATACTAATTTTTTTGTGATAGAACTAAGACACAAAATATTATATTTGATAACATGTATAACTATATATTTTTTGAATTATAACAACAAATCCATCACTTACCCACATTTACTCAATTACGTAGCTAACTCCTACAAATTATAGTAGCTAATGTCTAGTGTGGTAATATAGTTGCTATATATCTAACCAACTCATTAATATTTTCATATACGCTTGTGTAAATCATCTAATGTCCTATGTTGTTGTGTGTTATGGATTGATTTAAACATTTCGTTATAAATTTATTTTTGTTAGATTGTTTCTCTAATTATTCAAGTGGATAAATATACTTTGATTAACCCACTTGATAGATGAAGCTATTAAACCTTAGCGGTAATCAACCCAACCTTGTGATCGCCGGTCCACGAGTTCAAGTCTAGCCCGCATCACAAATTTTATTTTTATTTTTTCAATTTGAACATACATCATTAAAGGATAATTTACAGGATACAATATTTCATTAAAATCTTAAACATGTATCTCAAAATGAGATAAATTCTTAAAATGTGGAACTAATATTTTTTTATATTTTTCTCACATTTCATTAATTAACAATTATATTGAATTTTGATTCTTCTTTAAAAAACGAAATAAATAAGTTACGAGTTACTACCTATACACTATAACAAGAGTTATATGTAGAACATAATTTTGTGGTAGAACTATAGATAATAGTAGTATATTTGAATACTTATATAATACATTATTTTTGTTGAATGCTAACTAAAAATTTAACTTGATTGATCCGTCAAATGAAGTCAGCTGATGGTCAACTAAGTCAACCATATGAATTAGAGAAAATTAAAAAATCAAGACTATATTATTATTATTTTTGTAATAAAACTACGACATAAGATAATACATTTGATAACACGTATAATCACATTATTTTGATTGAATTATAACAAGTTCACTATTTCCCCATAATTACTCACTTATGTAGCTAACTTCTACACATGATCTTGTTGTCGTATAGTAGCTAACGTCTCGTGTTTTAATGTAGTTATAATATATTTAATCAAAATATTAATTTTTTCATATATAATTGTGTAAATCTCCAATGTCCTATGTTGTTGTTGTTGTATATTATGTGTTGATTAAATCATTTCTTTATAAACTTAACTCTGTTAGTTTGTCCCTCTAACAGTTCAAGCGGATAAATACAATTTGATTAACGCCACTCGACAGATGAAGGCATGAAGCTATTGCAGTGCAGCGGTAACCAGTCCAACCTTGTGACCGTCGGTTCACGGGTTTGAGTTTGATCGTGTCACAATTTTTTTTTTCAATTTGAACATACACCATCATAGGATAATATAACGGGTTAAAAATTTTTGTAACTAACATCTTAAATGTATTTAATTTTAATTCAAATAAATTCGTCTAAAAATGTGAAACTAATATTTTTTCACATTTCATTAATTAATAATTGTATTAAATTTTGGTTCTTCCTTAGAAAAAGGAAGAAATATTTTATGTTCACTACCTATTTGTAACAAGAGTTATATATGCAAAAAATAATATTGTAATAAAACATGTTATCCTTAGACAGTATAAATAAGAAAATATATTTAAATATTTATATAATTATATTATTTTTGTTGAATTGCTAACCAAAAGCTTAACTTAGTTTGATCCGTCAAATGCAGTCATTTGATGGTCAACTGAGTCAATAATAGAAATTAGAAATAGTTAAAGAATTAAAATTATAATACTAACTTTTTTGTGATAGAACGGCAACACAAGATAATACATTTGATAATTGTATAACTACACTATTTTGATTGAATTATATCAATAAATTCACGTCTTATACATATTTACTCACTTATGTAGCTAAAACTTACACATGAACTGTTGTCGTATAGTAGTTAATGTCTTGTGCAATACTGTAGTTACAATATATTTAACAAAATCATTAATTTTTTTTCATACACACTTGTGAGAATAATCCAATATCCTATGTTATTATATATTATCTAGCAGCTTCTGCACCCATTGATTTTGCACCTTCTAACATCTCGAGCTCGGTATTGTACCTTAACCTAAGTACACTTCACACCCACCCAATCGTGAGAAAATGACGATTCACTAAAAAACTTAACAAAATTCTTGTTAGTGATTATTTATGATAAAAAAAATGAAATTATGAAAACTCCTTTGTCTTATTTAGATCCTTCTGAAAAATCTACATTACATACTCTTTTTCTACGAGATGCTGGGAATCCCGTTGAGTTCTTATGCTTTCATGTTGCACTTCACTCGTTAGGGGATGGAATTCATTCACTTGCATTCCTGCTAGCACTATAAAAAGCTCCGGTCTTAACGCCCCTACTACTGCTGTGCAACCTTTCCTCGAGTTCGTAGAGTCGGGTTTCCCGTTTACCCATAACGGAGGAGCCGCCCCCACCAGGCAGGCAACCACGGGTCATAACGCACTCTTCGCACAACAAATCCACTTTGAAGTTGACTTATTCGCTCGGCCAATCGTCGAAATGTGTACGAGATACCATAAGGGCCCAATATCTCTCAGCCAATGGCTTCTTTCCCTGCAGGCAATGAGACTAAGTCTTATTATTTTTTTCCTGGGCATTGATTTCTTCCTGTATAGCATCTTTCCAGCAAGATTGCTTTCAAGCTAGGAATTTAAGCACGGATAACTTTATTTGACAATTAGCTGGAAGTCGGGTATGCATATTCAACATAAACTAAGGGCTTCTTTCACTCACTTGAGTTTTGTTTTGGAGAGAGCATTGTGGAGCAGCAAAAGGCATAAGGGGAGTCGGAATGGAATGAAGAAAGTAGTCTCCCCCGCCTTTCTCGGAACTAGACTTGTTGGAAGGAGAGGAGTTGAAAGAAGCTTTAAAAGGAAGGGGGCTTTAGCCACTCGACTGTAAGGAGAGGGGTGAAAAGCTTTAGAAACTTTACTATAAACTTAGAACAGCTATGCAGTTCTAATTAAAGAACTATTAGTAGTTGTTCTTCTTATTCCCCTCTTCTGTGACAACTATTTCCTCGTCTGGGAAGCAATCCTTAAACTCATGTTCCTCCTCTCTGGGTGCCTAGGTATCCACCCGTTCGCCTTTCCTCCTTTGAACCTCGCCCCTGGTCAGACCGAATTTTGCCTTCAAACCTCAACTCAAAAATGAGAAAAGCAACTCGTTTTCCTATAAAGAGAGGAGCGTTTAGCAAAAAGACTATAAGGAGAGGAGCTGAAAGATGCCGGTACCAAAGACAGAGAAAGAAATCAGGACTTTTTTAGGCAGGCTACAATACATCAGCAGCAAACAATTTCCTTATAACTTAACCTTGTCTTAGATATGTAAAGTGAATTTTCATCTTTCTGTAGAACGATTATTCACATTTGAATTTCAATAGTTTATAAAAATCCAAGATTGTATTTTTAATTAATTCAATATGCATTCAAAATAAACTCACACAATTCAATTAGAAGAATAATGTAATAATAAGTTTGGTAACATAAAAGAATATACTAATAAAATTGCATATATCAGTTTATTGGACTATTAAAGATAGAAAAAAATAAGTATAATAAAAAGGAAAATTAAAATCAATCATAGACGTAATATAAGGACTATATATATATATATATATATAAGGATGTATATTAAGAGAGTTAATTATTTACTTTTTACATTATAACATCAATATTCGTAATGCAAGAGAGTCAATTGCTTAATTTTAAAATATACAGAAACGTGTATGAAAAAATGTGAGTCATAAATTAATTGTTTACTGGTAAAATGTATAGATGATGTGTGTGTAAAATGAGGAGGAGTTAGTTTAAAATATACATGATGTGTATTATATATATTTTATATTTTAATAAATTAAAATATCATAATTTGAATTAGTAAAAAATAATTTAAAAATAAAAAATAATTCGATTGTAGTTCAATTTCAATACTTTAGTTGTTTAACTAAATTAATTAAAATTAAAATTTAAAAAATTCATTAAAAACTCTTGGAAGCAAGAATTTTCAGGTAAATTTAATATTCATTCAATTCAATACTAAAGTATTTGTAGTTATAAATTAATTTAAATGTTCAATGTATTGGACAGATAAAAAGATGAGCATGCTAAAATGTAATTATTACTTTTTTGGAGAAAAAAATTATTAGTGGGAAAATAATATGTTTGGAGCCAAAAGTATAAAAGGACAATAAAAACATTTTACTCTTTTCTGTCCATAAATTTCTGCCCATTTAACATCATTATTTTAACTCCGTATGGAAATAAATTATACTACTACTAATGTTTATAAGGCTACTGTTCAAGTTTAGCCGTTAAAGAAAGTGACTTTTCAGAGTAAATTCCGTTAGAAATTTTCGTGTGCGGCACTTGCAGAGCCGTTAATAAAACGACAAATCCCCTCATGTGACCCTTTTAACATCTTTTTGGGAAATTGCTACTGGGTTTTTCATATGGGTCCCATCTATTAATTCTTCCTTTTATTCTTATTCCAAAAGGTGGAATCTCCCACCCTGAGACACCGATTTCAAAGGTTAGACCGTCTGTCAGCACAAGGGGCCCTCCTTTATTTCAAGAAGAAACCCCCACACTGCCGCTGACGGGATTCGATCCTTGGTCTCTTATTCCAAATATCCCCCTTGAAACCAATTGAGCTGCCCAAGCGGACTTCTTCCTTTTATTCTGAGTTTGTATTTAGCATCGGGTCTCTCGGAAATAACAGTTCTATCCCACGTGGTGGGATTGTTGATGTTGTATTCATTTTAGTGCTTCACTAGTTTTAGTTTTGCATCTTCAGTCCAACAAAACCAATTTCTACATCTTTGGTACAACAAATTTCCACCCCAACATAGAAAACAATTACTAATAAAATTGCTAGTATTATTATTATTGTTATTATATTGCCTCATCGTCCTAATTTTGTTGTCTTATTTCACGTAGTGCAAGTAAAATTACCAACTTCATAATTAGATCAAATATATATATATAGATTAACTTGTCTTTTAGATGATAAATTTTAGATAGCTCAAAAATAAATTTTGAAAATACGATAAGGGTGTTTGATACGAAGGACAGAAGAAACTTTTGTCTGACTATCCATCAGTTTTTAAGATTTAGAAATTATATTAGATGATATATCGGAGAAAAATATAAGTGAAGAAAGTTATTATTTTTAATGAAAAATACTTTTTGGTGTTTGGTGGAAAAAGATAACTCATTTTTTAGAAAATGTTTTCATTTTATACCAAATATACCCTATAAATTGAATAATTTTCCATCTTTGGCTCATTTAAAAAATGAAATTGTCCACGTTTAGTTTATCTAGTCCATCAATTGACGTAAAAGGTGTTTTCTTTCTCTTTTTTTCCCGGATAAAAAGAAAAAATGGCCGGATAAACAAAGCATTCGGCATTAACAGGATAACGGGGAAGGATCGCACCTCAAAAGGTGTGATATAAACAGTCTACTCTAATACAAATATAGTGACTGCTTCCACGACGGAAACACGAAAACAACTTTACCATTATTTCAAAACTCCCCTTCTCACTTTACTATTACTTCAAAACTTTCCTTCTCTAGAGTCCGACCGGCCGGATAAGAGTAATGAAATATACCATCTAATAAATGATAGATTATTTGTATTTTTTTTTGTAAACCTCGAATTAACACACCAATCCCAAAAAATAAGGATGACAAATGCTGTTAAATTATTATTTTTTTGTTAACGGAAAGAGAGAACAAGAAAATGTTTGAGTGGCTGTTGCAAGAGACATAAATTGCAACTGATTTTTACTTTGTCTTCATTACCGTACGGACAACTCATTAGAAGTTTCTTATGTGTGTGTGTACTTTTCAGCCGAGAATCTCTTTTTATTATTTAGAAGAAGATATGGGAAGTAACTTCCAAAATTACTGTAACTTGGATTAAAGTTCAAAGATTGTTATATAAAAAGAATAATAATGTACGGGTTGTTATTTGTTATCTGATGCACATTTGTTTTGCATATGCTATTTTGATGTCTTCGTGATAAGGTATGCGTACATCCTATCCTTCACAGACCCTATTTATAGGATCACACTAAATTTGTTGTTGTTGAGTTGTTATTTGTTAAGCCGCGAGTAATAATATACATATTAATATACCATTAATAATTATATATAAATTATTACACAATAATTCCCTACTTTAAAAGTATTTTGACCTTTGGGTCTTGTGCGAAAAGTCTTACAACTTCACATTCTACCTAGCATGAAATAATATATAAATTCTCTAAGAAATAATGTCGGTAATAGTAGTAAAGATTAATACCAAAAATCAATTGTCGCACTATATAATTAATCAGTGTAATCTCTTGGGAATTATCCAATTTAACTAAGAAAATAATTAATAAATAGAATTTAAAAAAATTGTACAATTACTACATTGCAGGAGGCTATGGAGCTTCAATAATCTTGACATCAAGATACAAGCTAGAAATTTCCACGAAACTCTCAAAGCATGTGTACATTGTATATAAGAAAGTGCAATTTCATGGAAGAAAGTAATGAACTTAGGTAAATTAAAATTGACTGACGTATTTGATTATTTTCATTAATGAAGAGGTCTATATAAATATGATATATAATAAATAAATTTACCTTTTTCAAATAGAACTCTAATACATTTTTCTAATACAAGACTAATACCATAATTACACTTGTACAATAATCATACAAATAAGGTAAATTATAAACAAGGTAGGAATAGGTGATATACACGGTTTGCATCCGTGTATACACGTTGTCTTTCACACCCCCGCATTCATAGTTAGCGGTTGTCGTACGCTAAGACCGTCCCTAAAATCTTCAAACATAACCAAGAGAAGACCCTTAGTAAAGATGTCAGCAATTTGGAACCGTGAAGGGATATGCAAGACACGTACTTCTACACGAGCTACCTTTTCGCGAACAAAGTGAATATCCATCTCTATATGTTTAGTGCGCTGATGTTGGACTGGATTCCCAGAGAGATAGACTGCCCTAACATTATCACAGTAGACCAATGTAGCTTTCTAAATAGAAAAGTGAATCTCTAATACCTTTTTCTAATATAAAATTAATATCATAATTACACTCGTACAATAATTCTATAAATAAGGTAAATTATATACAAGATAGGAATAGGTGATATACATGGTTTTCATCCGTGTATACACATTGTCTTTCAATTTTTGATATAAAAATAATTTACTGACTTTAATATGACACTTGTAATAAAGTGAAAGTTGAATAATCCATGATATTATCCAGAAAAGGAATCAATTGGGCAAAATTAGCTATTTTCATTCTTCTTATGAAATACTCCTAGTTGTTGCTCCTTAGCTTACTATTTGCATTTGTGGCCAATTAAGGCTATAGTTTTCTCTTTGGTCCATTTGTTCCCTACCATCCGAATGTAGCACATGGAACTCAATTTCAACCAACCATTTGATGAAAATAATAGTCCATAAAAATAAAATAAAAATTATATCTTCATGGATATTTCAGATACCTATCTAATAATCCTCTTGAAATTCATAAAAACAAGATGTGACTTTTCTTTGTGCAATTATTATATATGTAGTGCAAAAGAATAATAATTTCATTTGATGTATATATGATCACCTAAACTTTATAATTCCATAAGACCTTAAAAGAGACAAGAAAACTTTAGAATGTCTAAATCTCAAATTAAACTATAATAAGGTGTAACTTCCACTAAACATCAACTTGATAAATCAAATCGATAACAACTTTTCATAAGATATTATTAAGAAAGATTGGCATATGTTATATATTACATATTATATAGGCAAGGCCAAGAAAAAAAAGTTAATTTTGTATGTTTTGATTTATTTTTCATGTTTTCGATGGTTTAAACAATACCTTATTAAGAACAAAGGAATATTGTGATATCCACCTTCATTCTTCAGTGACGTGACAATCTATAATCCTCAGATTATTATGATTTTTTTTGTACATCGACTTTTTCACTTTTTGTGTCACGAAAATCTCATTAATTATCGTGTTGTACATAGACACAATCTTTTTTTCCTTAACTCTAAAGGGTTATTTGGTATCACGAGAAAACAATTAAGCAAGAAATTAATTGTTGTTAGTTACCTAGTTTTATTCATGGCCAAAACCTCTAAGGAAAAATTGTCAAGCAAATGACCCCATGCCCTCAGGTATAGCTCTCGCCTCAGCTTTTTCTTTTCAATCGGAGATTGTTCTGTGCTGACTGACTGCCTTTCGTACTACTGACAATCGGTCTATTCGGGACCTCCTGCACTGCTATCCAAATGTAGCCATTGGATTTATTTTGAACTATCAACTATGATGCATCATAATCCTATTCCAACCATAGGAATAATTATCTTATTCTTCAAATACCCTAGAAAATAGTTGGCCATGTTAGATGATATTAATCTCCCTTGGGGAGTCTTTCATTAATATCAAGGTATATATATAGTACAATATTCATCCCTTATACAATAGGAATCATAAGCCTATACAAAAGAGGAATCCTAGTCTTACCATAATTATATTTATACAATATATAGAAATATTCTAATTATGGGTAGGGAATATATTGTTTCCTATATTTACACGTTTACACACCCCCTCAGTCGGAGCGGGAGGCCGGGCGAGGCCAGATCTGAAGTCAAGAAATAAGCTGTGCAGGAAGTCCTTTGGTAAATATGTCTGCATCTTTAGGATGATGGAACATGTAACACTCTGATATGGCCTACCTTGACTTTCTCACGAACGAAGTGTAGGTCTATCTCAATATGCTTGGTTCGCTGATGTTGAACCGGATTATGAGAAAGATAGATGGCAGAGATGTTATCACAATACACAATAGATGCCTGACGCAAAAGGACACTGAAGTTCTAACAGTAAATTTCTGAGCCAACAAATCTCAGCTACTACATTTGCAACGCCTCTGTACTCAGCCTCGGCACTGGAGCGAGATAGGGTAGCCTGTCGCTTGGCAGACCAAGAAATCAGATTATCCCCTAAGAAAACATAAAAGCCGGAGGTGGAGAGTCGCGTGTCCGGACACCCTGCCCAATCTGCATCTGTATATGAAAGCAACCTGTCTGGTGCAGAGGGGTATAGGTGCAAACCATAATCAAGAGTGCCCGTAATGTATCGAATGATACACTTAAGAGCAGTGAAATGAGACTCCATGTGGGAATGCATGAATAAGCACACCTGCTGAACATCATAAGCTATGTCTGGCCTGGTGAATGTGAGATACTGAAGTGCACCTGCAAGGCTCCTATACAGAGTAGGATCAGAGACTGGAGCACCATCCATAGCACTGAGCTTAGATTTGGAATCAACTAGAGTAGGCACCTCTTTGCAGTTCGCCATCTTAGCCCTGTACACAATCTCTTCTGCATACTTACGCTGACACAAGAACATATGATTGGCAGACCTGGTCACTGATATCCCCAAAAAGTAACTCAGCTTCCCCAAATCAGTCATTGCAAATTCGGACTTGAGCAAGACAATAATCTCATTTTTCAATCCGTCGGAGGAGGCAGTAAGAACAATATCATCCACGTAAAGTAATAAGTAGTTAGTGCTACTATCTCGATGAAAAATGAAAAGTGATGTATCACTCTTGCTGCATACAAACCCAATCTGCAAGATATACCTGGCAAAACGATCATACCACGCACGGGGGGCCTGCTTCAGGCCATATAGTGACTTACGGGCAGCACACATAGTGAGAAAGCGATGGATGGGTGAACCTGGTGGTGATGCATGTAGGTGTCTCGCGGATCCCGTATGTAAGAATGTATTCTTCACGTCAAGCTGATGGATCGGCCAGTGTTTGCCCATGGCTATGCTCAAAACTGTGCGGATGGTAGCCGGTTTGACAACCGGGCTGAAGGTCTCACCACAATCAATGCCCTCCTGGTGATTTATGCCATTAGCCACAAGACGGGCCTTATACCTCTCAAGATCCCCATTGTCTCTGAACTTGTGATGAAATATCCACATACAACGAATGACATTCACCCCCTCAGGTCTAGGTACTAGATCTCACGTGTGCTGTTTAGTTAAAGCATTTAATTCCTCATACATAGCCGCATTCCAATTAGGGTCTTGTTTGGCCAATTTTGGGTTCTTTGGAAGTGGAGAAATGGTTTGGGCAGACAAGTTGAAATGGACTTTGGGTTTGAAGATTCCATGCTTTGAACGAGTTTCCATTGGATGGGTAGGGACAGTGAGTGGCGGAGTGGTGTCTCGAGGAGCGAGGTAAAGTCGGATAAGGAGAAAGGTGGGGCGGCCAGTCGGGCCTTGTGACTCTGGATCGGAGGCGCCGCTGCTCTCTGGATCGAAGTCACGGCTAGAAGGTTGAGACTTTCTACGAAGTTTGGGCGCGCGCTCTCAGACGCAAGCGCTTCCCTCGAGGCTACGGCTCGGCGGCCGTGATCTGAAGGATATGAGTTGTTCAGTATGAGGGGAGAGATGGCAAACTCGTCAAAAAATGAGTAGTCTATTTTGGAATTTTAGAAGATTTAGCGGAAATGTGGTCTCGTCGAATGTGACGTGACGAGATATGGATCTTAGTGCGACAAGTCATAGCATAGATAGCCCCTATGGTTGTGGGAGATCCTAGAAAGACACATGGAGTGGACCTGGGCGAGCTTGTGAGGAGCGGTAGAGCTAAGGTTGGGATAGCATAGACAGCCAAAAATCCGTAGATGATCATAGAGGGGATTCTTTGGTAGAGGATTTCGGTAGGGAGTCATATTGTGAAGAGTGCTAGTAGGAGAATATTTAGAGTGTATTCGACATTTTAGCGACATAGACCCAGGCAGATTGGAGGGAGGGAGGCATGAATCAATAGGGTCACGAGAATCATATTGTTAATGGTGCGGATGATTCTTTCACTTTCTGGTTTGTGGTGAGTGTGAGGCGGGGCGAAAGACCATGCCATTATTGGTACAAAAGCGGTGAAACATAGAGTTATTGAATTCACGACCATTGCTCCTTGTGAAATGATTTTATGCCTTTTCCAAATTGTGTTTGAATGAACCTTTGCGAAACTCGAGAAATTTGACAAACACTTCCGATTTAAATTTAAGAGGTATAACCAAATGTAGTGTGAAAAATCATCAAGCAACACAAGATAGTATTTATTTATGGCCGAGAGAACTAGAGATATGAGATGTCCGTAAATGGCATGTATGATATCAAAAGGAGCAAATGTAACACTAGTAGATGATTTAACTGAGAAGCGAATATGTTTGCCTAAGAGCAAGAAACACAATTTTGGGCAAGTTTCCCGATTACAAGCAATGAAATTGTTGCCTCTAAAAATTAAAAGCGGGGCTCTGGATGACCAGCTTCTATTATGCCAAGTTGAAGAAGAAACAACCGGAAGAGTGGCAGGAGAGCAAGATCTGGCGGAGGTGGAAGTGAATGGATAGAGTTCCCCAGTGCTATTGCATCTCTGTAGAGGTGTCCCCATGAAGATCCTTCACAATAAAACCAAAGAGGTCAAAATCCACGAGAGAATTATTCTACGAGTAAATGGCGAGACAGATATGAGGTTCTTAATCATATGTGGGGCATATATGGTGTTTTTGAGGAGAAGAGGGTGGATGAGGAGGTTGTGTGTATGAGGTACCATAACCCTTAAGCGGAATGTGTTGTCCACTACCCAATTGTAACATATTGAGGATGCTTTAACCAAAGCAGGATTTAGGAATAGTACTGCCCAGATGGGTGGCGTGAGATGTGGCGTCTGAGTCCATGTACCCGGTATTGTCGGGTGTTGCATAGAAGGGTGTTGAGCCTTTGACCCAACTCGATGGAGTGTCATGCCGGAGGAGAGGCGGGACACGACCTTGTATGAAGTGGGCACACTTTCTGAGCTGAGGCGTCGTGGCTCGTCTTGAGAAGCCGCGGCGTAAACAGCTTCTTGAGGAGCCGCAGCCCCGGTTGTTCTGCGATCTCTTTCTTTGTTCTTTCTTGTTGGATTCTGTTGGCCGCCACCCTTTCCGACCCACGGCCCTCCTCTGCCGCCTGACCTTTTCCACCCTTGCGCGACCCTCGCATTGTTGGGAGTTGTCTTGTAGCGTCGATCTTGGGGTTGCGTGTCGGCGGCTAACACCTGGGCGTGCTCATCCTGCTTAGCACGACGGGTTTCTTGGAGCAACAATTGTGGCGAGCTTTGTTAAAACTTCGGTAGCGGATCACTGTTGAATAACTTGGTGGCCAAAGTATCATATTAAGCCCTTAGTAAGGCCAGAGATCATTGTAGCACCATTTATCGTCGATGACAGATGTCGATGTTGGAGAGTTGATCGCTAAGTTTAAAGGCCTTGCGGTACTCAAAGACATTGGAGAAGTTTTCAAAGGCGTGTTTTGTTAGGCTGTTCTTCCAAATACACGGCCGCAGTGTGCTTGTTGTCGAAAAATTTCCTCAAGCGATTCCAAGTCGGTGTGGAAGTCAGTTCATGATAGTAAGGAGCAAATCACTGAGAGATACTACCATATATCCATTGTTGTGGCGGTCGAGGCGATGCGGATAGAATCATCAACCTCCGGTAGTAGCGGAATAGTGTCATCAAAATGGTCAAGCACGTTATAGAGACATGCATGATTGCGAAAAAGTTCAACCCAGAGAGAATACTTGTTGTTTTCTTGATCAAGAATAATGGGAATATGGTTCTTGATGTTGAAAATAGTAAGGGCGGGATGAAACAGTGATGACTTTGTGGTGGGATTTGTGGAGGTAGAGGCGCAGAAAGTGTGGAAGAATCAGGGATAGCCATTTAGAGAAGATAAGAAAGGAAGAACAAAATCCGAAAAACAAGAAGAAAATACGGGAGGGCCGCGGCGTAGGAGAGGCAGCCGGTGGCTGTGGAAGAGAAATGTTTTTAGGGTTTTGTTTATTTGGCTCTTGATACCATGTTAGATGATATTAATCTCCCTTGGGGAGTCTTTCATTAATATCAAGGTATATATAGAGTACAATATTCATCCCTTATACAATAGGAATCCTAAGCCTATACAAAAGAGGAATCCTAGTCTTACCATAATTATATTCACACAATATATAAAAATATTTTAATTATGAATAAAAAATATATTATTTTCTATATTTACAAGTTTACAGGCCACCCTATAGCTTTTCTTGTAAATTTTCTCAACCAATACACCCCACTGGTTAATTAGGGTACTTTTTTTTTTGGAAAATAAACCTAGCATGTGTACTCCATGTGCAAAAATGTGGAAACAATTCTATCATTTTTATTGATCCGTTCATTTTTTCCTCTCTTCATAATTTATGCTAATATCTATTTGCATTTATTGGTTCAGACATCACGTTATACTAAAAATCTCCTTAAACGTTTTTCTATTTCAAGTTTTAAGACTTTCTTTGTCAATAATTAATTTAAGTTTATGTAGTGTTCGATATTGTAAAGCTCACTAAATCGTCACTCTCTCCTCTTCACTTAAGTGGAAAATAGTTGTCAACGTGCATTAAAAGATATCCTATTAATTAGTCCTTATATATGTGCACATTGCAATTTCTAGAAGTACCTAATATATAAAGTTTAATTTTTTCCCCCCGTCAATTGATGTATCCAATATATAGAAGCTAATATTTATTAGTAATAGCAATACAAAAACATTTTGGCCCTATGATCATAATATCAATTAATGTCAAATGTCTAGTAATCAACGTCTAGTATTTATTTGTCATAAATGCAAATATGCAATGAGCACAATGTATTGTATTTAAAATATAAAACAGTGCGTAAAGATAAATTAGAAATATGGTCACTAACTCTTTGAAGTACTTTGGATAATATCAAAAAGTATTTACATGAACAAAACACCACAACTACTTGTAAAGCAATAAAATAATAAAAGCAGTAGCTTCTATGTGAAGGGTGAAGACTACTAAAGAATAAAAAAGACAATTTTGAAAATTTTATGGGAAACTATTGGCGCCTTGTGAAGACAAAAAGACAATTGTGTATTATTTACTCTTTTTAGATTTCTCCTTCAACTTAAAGAATATTTAACCAAACTTGTCAGATTTTAGGAATTAAAGTAAGTACTTGTTAATCAAATCTGAGGTATACACTAAGAAAGTTTATTTTAGATCAATCAACAACAACAACATACCTGGTGAAATCACACAATGTGGGGTATGAGGAGGGTAGAGTGTACACAGACCTTACATTTACCTTGGTAAGTAGAGCGGCTGTTTCCGGAAAATCCTCAGCTCAAGCATAATCACAAAACCAAGCACAACAACGAAAGAGTAATATCTCATATCTGAAATTCATTCAAATTCATGTTGAATAGCGGGCTAAGGAATAAGGCGTCCCTACCAAAAAATTGAATGTAATATCTCTAATTAATGGTGAAATCGTAAACGCATCTCAATCATCTCACTACAGTTATTATTGGTTATTAAGGAAGGTTTTTGCTATTCAAAGTTACGGTCTCTGAGAAACACAGTTTGTTGTTTTAGAAAAAATATGGTTAAATTTGTAAGCATTGTGTGATATTTACCTAATTGTACTTTAAGAAAATGATAAAAAAGGGGGGGGGGGGGGTTCCATTTTCTATGTCAATTTCAATTAGGCTGTACATAAACTTTTTATATTTTACTTTTCTCGCCTATAAATTGACAAATTCGTTTTCCAAATATATGACTCCCTCCGTTCAAGAAGATGAAGTGGCTTTCACAATATAATGGTCAAACTATTTAATATTCGATCTCAGTTCAAATATTAATTATTTTTAAAAAAAAATAATTAGATGATTATTATCTACATAAAAATTAATATAGATTTCAACCTTTTATAAATTAAGAATAGTAAAAAAAAAATGAAAAAGTCTAAGTCAAAGGAAAATTATTTGACTATCTAAATGCGCCAGCCGCCATATATAGTGATGATAGAATATAGCACGGTACCGTGCTCAAATAGGATTGAGATTGTAATTAAACTAGTGTACAAACTTATCATAGTTGTAGAATTCTTGTACAAGTATGATTAGGATTTAGAAGCATAGTATGAATATGATTTTTCATATTTGGAGATTGTAACTTGTATATATACCCCATTTTTAATGAAAATAATCAAGTGATTATTTCTTTCATGGTACCAGAAGTCTAGGTCTAAAATACTTTCTCCCAAAAACACTTCCGCTCTTCTTGATTTCTGCTCGGTTTCTGTGACGCTTCCTCGATTTTCGTGCACTTTTCTTCTATTCCCAAATTTTCCTCCTAGTCCCGAATTCACGTATTGTTGTTTCGTTATGTCTACGTCAAATAACATATTTTATCCTGCCCTTACAGTTTCCAACATCAAGAACCACATTCTTATTGTTCTTGAGACGGAAAACGTTCAATACGCGACGTGGACGGAATTATTCAAAGTTCACGCAGGCTCGCATCAAGTCCTCCATCACATAATCTCTCGGTAACTGGAGAGGAAAAGGTGCCTACCCCCGAGGATGATCCTATGTCATGGACAACCCTTGATGCTACCGTTCTCCAGTGGATTTATTTCACAATCTCTACAGACCTCTTGGAGACGGTTATTGAACCCGACGCTACGTCGATGGCTACTTGGAACAGGGTGCTTGATATATTCCAAGATAACAAAAATTCGCGTGTTGTCACTTTTGAGCAGACATTTTCTCATGTCAACATGGAAGATTTTCCTAACGTCTCGGCCTATTGTAAAAGACTGAAAGAATTGGCGGACCAACTCCGCAATGTTGGTGCACCCGTTATTAATAATTGTTTTGTTCTTCAAATGGTTGCAGGCCTTTCTAAGGCCTATAATGGCGTTGGAACACTATTTTGTCAAAGTAATCCTCTGCCACCATTTTATCAGGCATGTTCCATGTTCACGTTAGAAGAGGCCGATTTGGCTAAAAATACAGCTATCAGAGCACATTCCATCGTAATGATGACCAAGTCAGACGACCCGCACTCATTCTCCAAAAATTCAGGCCAAAACCGTAACCACGGTGGTGGCAAAAATGGTCAAAATCGTAAAAAATAATGGCAAAAACAATGGTGGCAATCGCGGTGGTAACAACGGCAGAGGCGGAACAATGGCATCTACAACAGTGGGCCTCGGAGTAGTGGGCCACATGCCAACCGACCACAGCTGTGGGCCCCCTGGCAGTGGGGCTGGGCTAGGCTAGTGGTTATTGGCCCAACAACTCTTATTTTTTGTCTGCTCTTTATCTGGGAAACTGGGCTGAGTTCCAGCAAAATTCCAAGCCCAGTTTCTCGGTCCCAATTCCAAATAGTGGAATGCGGTACAATAATGGGCCGGGACAGCAGGCAGGCTTGCTTGGGCCTCGGCCCCCGCATGCCTTCCATGCTGCGGGTCCAAATTCGATCACGACACCTACTGATATTAAAGCTGCAATGCATACACTTTGCTTAAATTCCCCGAACGCGAATTGATATATGGATACCAGAGCCACTTCTCATATGACGTCCGATCAAGGTACTCTCTCGTCTTATTCAAATTTGAGCAAAAATCGTGGTATAATTATTGATAATGACAACTCAATTTTAATTCGCGGTTATGGACATACAACTTTGTCTCCCCCACATCCACGTCTAGTTTTGAAAAATACCCTTCATCCCCCTAACTTAATTAAAAATTTAGTGTTTGTTTGAAAATTCACCACTGATAATTGGGTTTCTGTTAATTTTGATCCCTTTGGGTTTTCTGTGAAGGATTTCAAAACGGGGATACCTATAATGAGATGCAATAGTAGGGGAGAGCTTTATCCAATCACAACTACCACCACTTCCACGAGTCAAGTCATCTTGTCTACTTTTGTCGCCCTTGCTCCTTCCTTGTGGCATGCACGTTTGGGTCATCCGGGATCGTCTATTTTTTCATGTTTGCGTAAAAATAATTTTATTTTTTGTAAGGGTACGCGTAGTACTCCACTTTGTTCTTCTTGTCCGTTAGGGAGACATGTTCGATTACCATTTGTAGCCTCTACTTCTCGTACTTTGATGCCTTTTGACGTTATTCGTAATGATTTATGGGCATCTCTTGTTTTAAGTTCTTTGAGTCATCGTTACTATGTCTTATTTTTGGATGATTATTCTACCGTTATCCCAAAAGTCTCAAGTTTTTTCCACTTTCTTAAATTTTAGAGCATTCATCTGTACCCAATTCGAACGAAAAATTAAAAATATTCAATGTGATAATGGCAATCAATACGATAATGGATTGTTTCGGGAATTTTGTGATGCTAATGACATAGTTTTTCATTTTTCTTGTCCTTATACGTCCTCACAAAATGGAAAAGCCGAACGAAAAATTCGCACCATTAATAATATTGTCCGAACTTTATTAGCCCATGATTCCACCCCCTTCCTTTTGGCATGATGCACTACAAATGGCTACTTACCTCCTTAACATACTTCCTACCAAAGGGTTATCATATGAATCTCCCCTTAAAATTCTCTATAATAAGACCCATTCGTATTCACATTTTAGAGTCTTTGGGTGTTTATGCTATCTACTTTTTCCGTCAACTACAATTAACAAACTTCAAGCCTGTTCTACCGCTTGTGTGTTTTTGGGTTATCCATCTAATCATCGTGGTTACAAATATTTTGATTTATCGTCTAATAAAATAATAATTAGTCGTCATGTTCTTTTGATGAAACCCAATTTCCGTTTGCTAAAGTGAGTAGTCTCGTGCCTAGTTTGTATAATTTTTTAGATGAAAAGGTCTCACCATATATTATCCACCATTTATCGGACTTGTCCTGTGACCAAATTACGCCAGCAGGCCCACTGCATGCTGGCCCACACAGTCCCGTTACCACTGTTCCGCCAATTCTGCCCAGTGGGCGAAATCTTGCCCGATCTGATCTCAGATCGCTGTTTCACTCGATGTCGGCTCGCCTCTACTAACCGATCGATCCGCCCGCACATTGCCCAAATCCACCCAACTCTACCTCGAGTCAAGAGTCCGTTACTCATAGTCAAATGGGTATTTTAAAACCAAAATATCATTTTAATCTCAATTCTAATGTATCTAAATCCCCATTACCATGTAACCATGTGTCTGCACTACATAACCCGAATTGAAAATTGGCTATGACTGACGAATATAATGCTCTTATTAAAAATAAGACGTGAGAGTTAGTACCCCATCCACATAGTGTTAATATTATTATGTCTATGTGATTTTTACTCATAAAGAAAATTTTGACGGTTCTTTTGAAAGGCATAAAGCTCGTTTTGTATGTGATAGTAAAACTCAACATGTTGGCGTGGATTGTGGTGAAACGTTTAGTCCGGTGGTCAAACCGGCTACCATTCGCATTGTTCTTAGTTTGGCTCTCTAAAAAACATGGCATATTCATTAGTTGGATGTAAAGAATATTTTCTTACACGATGATCTTAAGGAGACAGTCTATATGCATCAGCCCTTGGGTTTTCGAGATCCCAATCATCCTCATCATGTCTATTTGCTGAAGAAGTCCTTGTATAGGCTTAAGCAGGCCTCACATGCTTGGTATAAGAGGTTTGGAGATTATGTATCTACTATTGGGTTTTCTCACAGCCGGTCTGATCATTCTCTCTTTATATATCGTCGTGGTATTTATCTGGAATACATTTTATTGTACGTAGATGATATTATATTGACTACTTCATCTGATAATCTGCGCAAGTCTATCATGTCACTTTTCAGTTCTGAATTTGCAATGAAAGACTTGGGACCCTTGAAGTTATTTCTTGTGTATTGCTGTCACGCGTCATTCAGGTGGTCTATTTTTATCTTAAAGGAAGTATGTTGCAGAGATTATTGAGAGAGCTGGTATTTCATCTTGTAAATCTACTTCAACTCCGGTTGATACCAAATCAAAGCTGAGTACTACGTCAGGCACACCATACGAGGATTCCACCCATTATCGCAGTCTTGGAGGGGCACTTCAGTATCTTACTTTCACGAGACCTGATATTACTTATGCAGTTCAGCATGTGTGTTTATTCATCCATGACCCACAGATTGAGCACATGCATGCGTTCAAACGCATTATATGGTACATCCAGGGCACACTTGATTATTCCGTCTATACTCTTGTGTCATACACAGATGTTGATTGGGGTGACTGTCCTGATACCAGACGCTCGACATCTGATTATTGTATGTTTCTTGGGGATAACTTGGTCTCGTGGTCTGCGAAACGTTAGGCTACATTATTGCGATCCAATGCAGATGTTGAGTATCGAGGCGTGGCTAATGTGGTATCTGTATCATGTAGCCTGCGTAATCTTTTATTAGGATTACACTTTCCTATTCAGAAAGCTACCTTGGTCTATTGTGATAATGTTAGTGCAATCTATCTTTCTGGCAATCCGATCCAACATCATCGCTCTAAACATATCGAGATGGATATTCACTTTGTTCGCGAAAAGATAGCTCGTGGACAAGTACGCGTTTTACACGTGCCCTCCAGATATCAAATTGCTGACATCTTTACGAAGGGCCTTCCCTCAGTTCTATTTGAAGATTTTAGGGACAGTCTCAGTGTACGACAACCGTCCGCTATGACTGCGGGGGTGTGATAGAATATAGCACGATACTGTGCTCAAACAGGATTAGAATTGTAATTAAACTAGTGTACAAACTCACCATAGATGTAGAATTCTTGTACAAGTATAATTAGAATTTAGAAATATAGTATGAATATGATTTTTCACATTTAGAGATTGTAACTTGTATATATACCCCATTCATTAATGAAAATAATTAAGAAATTATTTCTTTTAAGTGAAATAGCAGGATTAGAAATTGGAAAGAAAATTATTCAACCTTGGCGTTTACACTTTACACTATTTACATTGCTTACTATATTTACATATTATGTATTCATTGATATAAGATATGAATAAGAGAAATATTTGTTTTAGTTTGACCCGTTTTGTCCTACTTCGGGTCGTGAGTGGACCCATAGTCCCTCCAATCACGGCTCGCTAATGCACACGGAACTCGGAACGAAGACCAGTCACATGGCTACGATTACGTTATAGACTATTTATTCAATTATTTGTCATTCGTATTAAAAAAAATGCTTTTTATTTTATTATTTCATTTTCATTTTTTTTTTAAAAAGGAACTTCTTCTTTTTCAGCTTTTCCTTCGCGCAGTGATTGGTGGTCTTCTCTTTATTAGCAGTAACAAATTTGTGTCTATTTCTTTTTTGAGTGATATTTCAAATACATTTTTTCTTTTTCAGAATAATTTTATATTATTATATTAATGATTAAGCTATTTGTAGCTTATGAAAAAAAAACAAATTTATATTAATCTTTTTTTATCAGATTGTCTATTATTTTTACACTCCATAGTTGAGTTTTAAATTACTAGGATTTTAGCTTTAGAATATTTGGTATGTTAAATTCTTAATGATCACGTAAATTATAATCAACGCTCTCATTTTTTTGCTTAATTTCTTGTATGTTTCATAGTTTCTATATTTTTTCAAAAATATTGACCCGATTGATTGGCGGCCCTATGGGCCATGAAAAAGAAACCGTGTTCAATCAAGAATTTTTATATTCAGGCTTTAGTTAATGGTGGATGAATCTCATCCATCTTACCACTACTACTACTATAATAATAATAATAATAATAATAATAATAATAATAATAATAATAATAATAATAATAATAATAATAATAATAATAATAATGGGAGTGATAAAACATAGAAATACATGTGGAAGAGTATATTTTTTATTATTATTTTCTTCTAAATAGACTTTTGTTTTGACATCCCACGTGATGGTACGGTTTTGTTGGTACAAAAGACAATCCCAACAGGAAAAAAATCAAAAGGGAGAAGACTATTTATCAACGAATCCTTTATTTTATCCGATTTACAAGGGCCCACATTATAATAAAATAATAAACACAAAATTAATAAATAGATAAATTACTATAGGTATGTCATAAATTTGGTGGCAAATTTGGTCCAGCTAATCCTGTGACTCACGAGCAAATCCATTTGACCCCACATATTATTGCAACAGTTTTTTTGGTTCTTTTTTTCTTATTTTTGTTTATTTAATTATTACTTCCTAACTCCTAATGTACTAGCACAAAAAAAAACTATAAATTATGAAGTATCTTTAAGAATAAGAAATATGATATTATTAAACTTATTTGAATTATTAATATCTAATTTACATCCAAAATTACATATATTGACTTTTATATTACAAACTATATCAATCTTTTTTTACGGATAGAGTGTTTCTATAGAGAGAGAGAGACAGTTTATGAAACCTCACACCTCATAATATAAATAATTTACAAATCAATCATTATGTTACATCTTTTTAGCAAATGTCAAACAGTTTAATTTTAATTCTCTTAATTTTGTGTGACATTAATGATTTCGCATTTGAAGATTTATAATGCATTTTCATTATTTAACTCCAGATATAGAATTTAATGTTAAATATAGAGAGCATATCTACCTTCATGAATGAGTGTGAGTGATGTGTCTTTAGTGACTCTGTAGCGTTGCCACATAACTTTGTGATTTTAGTTGTCACACTTTTTTTTGGGGAGAGGAGGAGCGACGTTATTTATGTAATTAGTGAATATACACTACATTATATCTTTATGACACAATATACAATATGGTAGTAGCTATTTTGATGAATTACTTATGATTTGATTCTCGAAATGTATAATAAATAAATCAGAAGTAGCGAGTCGAACAACAAAAAATACATCGCTATTTCTATTCACCGACAGATTATCAAAATATTCTATTAGCTATATATTTTTTTTTTGGTTAGTGATGTCTCTTTACATTTGATGAAGACATAATTGGAGTTTTCCTTGTAATATTTTTCCTGATCGAAGGGAAACTGGGAAACAAAGTTCCAGTTCCATTCATCTTTTAATTCGTGCAAGTAATTTTACATTTTTATCTTTCATAACAATTTTAGAACAATAAGAACAAATTGTTGGATCTATTTTAGTAGAAATTATTAATCGTCAAAAACAACCATCGATCCATATTTTCACGATAGCTTTACACTCGGATCAACATAAATCTTTTTAAAATAATAATAATATCATTTTTTACATTAAATATTTTCTCCGCGGTCAACAATTTTACTTTTATTGTCATCATTTTCCCCTTTTTACGTAAAAGTCAACCAAATTATTTAAAAATTGTTTGTCCGTTTAGTCAATTTAAGTATGTCTTCTGGGATTTTGTAAATAGACAAATAAATGATACACAGTAGTAATTGAAAATGATAAAGAAGATAGTGCATGTATGATGAAAATAGCATCAATGTGCAATCATTAATTTTTTTTTATAGTTAAAAAGGAAGCTACAATTCACTTTTTTGCACTTTTTTGAAAGAAAGAAGTTTACTTTTTCACAATGTCTTCCATTTGAAAGAAAAAAAAGCCCTAAAAAGCTCTCTCCAATCTTTTTATCTAGATAATAATCAATAAAAGAGGTAAAAAAAATTGGACCAGAAATGATTCTGCTTTAGGATTGTTATGTCACGGATATATTTTTAACTTTATTTTGTTTATTTATGAGTGTTTAGATGTAATTTCTAACGTGAAATCAACTATTATGGGAGTGGAAAACATAATTTTGTTGTACTTTATTTCCAATTTGTTAATTTTTTTTCTATTCTCCAAACTATGCCCCACAAACAAATGCAAGAAACTCTCCTATCGATATTCTTTTTGAAATTTTCAATAATTGCATGTCAAATACTACAAATTAGACCAGATCTAATTTGCCAAAAGAAGTTAGTCACACCAATATCTACATTAAATTATATTAATTTGTCATGAACAAGTGCAAATTGATGTAATTAAAATAGATATTAATTATAATCATAGTAAAGTGATATAAATGTATGTAAAATATACAAGCATGAATCTATTAATATAGTGTAAAGCGTGAATAAATATTTCTCGTTGCATGCTACAATATCCACTATCTTCTACTAGGGTGGATATACGTGTAGAATATACTAATTATGGTGTGTATATACTATATACAGATGTAGATTTATGATGTAAAATTTATGGATTCTTAGCTATAATAAACTCAAGTTAATATATACTACAATACTAATTGCATTCATAGATATTTTTTTATAAAAAATTAGTTAATCTGAATATTGTTGGAAATTTGCCTTTGGCGGGGAGATGCGTCCACCCATCTTTGATGAATTAAACACTAGTGTTCCGCATGTTGGAGGCTTTGTCTCTTTACACATGCATGATCTACGAAGTGAGTAGATGACCGCAGGTCCAAGAATCGTCAAATTTCGTTGAGAAATGAAAGAGATATTGGTCCACGAAGTAAGGTGTTTGAGGCATGGAAATGTGGTGTGAGACAAATCTACCACATCGGTGGGAATATGAAGAATTGCTCTCTATATAAGTCTCTAATTGATAAAGGGTTTGGGACCCCAAGGGGTATCCCATGTGTTTAAAGGAGGGAGGACCTAGATGTGCATGGGTTCAAGGCTAAGCCCACACGCGCGCCGCCGCCGCCGGTCCTATCGGGCCGGGCCACGTATTATCTTTTTGGACCAGAGAACTTTGCCAGATGTACAGTTTGATCCCTGAACATCTGGTCTTAGATTCAAGCCATAAAATGAAAAAACTCATAGTAAAGAAACTTCACCATTTAATTGATCTTACCTCCGTCACACGACGTGAGTTTCGGATGCCTGATAATTAAAGAAAAAAAAACATAAGGTAAATCCTATTCATAATGAGTACAGAATATAGTATGGTAGTTGATAAATCAAAATTGTGCCAAACAAAACAACAAATTAAAGCCGTGACATGCGATACAAATTATGTTTACAACAACTCGTTCCATTGACAATTATTCATATAAAAAGTCTTCATTACAAAATTTGCAGCTGTAAATCCATATGCTAACTCTACTTTTCAAGTCACTTTCTAATTTCCATAATTTTGTTTCAGTCAAATCACACTATCATTTGCTTAACCTTTATTGGTCCTAACCCTATACTTTCTTTCACCTTTTCTCAGTTTGCCAATTTGATTTAATTTGCCAACTTTATTGTTGATGTAAAGACGTTTTTGGAAGAAAAGAAAGGAAAAATAAGAAGAGAAGTCTTATCGTTTGTTAGGTTTGAAGAAAAATGTTTTCTGAGGAAATTAAGTGATTATTTTTACTTATTTTCAGATGTTTGGTAAGTAAGCAGAAAATATTACTTTAAGAACGTTAATGGGGATACGGTCTACGAACAAGAAAGTTACAAGTAATGTAACACTGAATCTCATGGAGAATTTGAGCCTGGCTCAGGATGAACGTTGATGGCATTGTTTATACATGTGCAAGCTAAGTCATATGGGAAGTGGAGTGTTATGTGGCAGACAAATGATTGACGTTTGCGAAATGGCTAACACGTTGATTGTCTTTGATACTAGAAAAAAAGCGCTCTAACCTAATCCTAAGGTGGACCCCAAACGAAATGTGTTAGACGGACGAAGGGCAAGTAAGATAAATTAAGAAAACAACTTAAAGTGGAGTTAGGGTGGTTAGAAGGGGTGGGGTGTTGGAGGGGGCGAGGCATGGTACGGTGATGGGAGGAGACAATCAACATAGAATGGTCTTATGGAATTTATTTTCTCTACCAATATTTTAACTAGCCAAATATAAGAAAAGTAGAATCATTTGTCCTCTATACCAAACACACCCTTAATTAGGCCCTAGTCAAAGGCCTTTACTTCATGAAATGGAGGAAAATATGTTCGGGTAGATTGTAATATTTTATTTTATTTTTGGTAAGAATTGTAATATTTTCAAGATGTTTAAACCTGTCTTTACACGTTTGTTGAAAATGTTTAAAAAACCACATGCATCTGTTCAAAATTTGCCAATAAAACACAAAAATATTGTTAGATTAAGAATTTGTATGAACTTAATTTGATGAAGTGAAAAACTTGAAGAGAATTTTCCCTTTATTAATGACTTTATTATTTAATTGCTACATTAATTCGTCATTCCCCTGCAAAACTTTCTTCTCTTTGTTTTTCTTTTTGGGTAAGAATTATTGGGAAAAATGCACAAATGCTCACTTAAATTTCATTTTATTACATTAAAGATCAAATTTTTTTCCCCGACATAAAAATCACTCAACTGTCTTGGTATCACAAAAAGTCACTGAACTATTTTTTTTTAATTGTGAAATCGTTCAACTTTACCTAAGTATCGCAACAAATCACTAAATAACTATTTTGTAACCAAAAAGCCATTATCGTAGTATCATATAAAATGTCTCTTTTATTTTCTCTTAGTGATTTTCTATTATACTAGTAATTTTAGTTGCTTTAGTACAATAAAATGAAAGTTGAGTGGTTCATTTTCTAGCGCCTCTTGAATACAAACACTCGTAATGTTGCATAAATTGCAGGAAAAAAATGTCACACGAAATAATATGAAAGAAAGTATCATTGATATCGATGTGAATTTCTCACATTATACGTATGCCTTGAATTCTCATAAATCCTTTTAATTTTTTTCATTTCTAGGTTCCCTTTAATGGACGTACGAAAAAATAAAAATAAAAGAAGTGGTGAAACAAATAGTTTCGCGGGCTTAAGATTTCCAGATGATCCAATGGGCTTAAGTTTGAGCCAGATGATCCAGTGGACTAGTTTAGTTGCTAATTTACGTAAACACCCTTTTAGGCTACTACTTAGATTTTATCATTATTCATAGAAAGTAAGAAGCACGCTTTTGGTTTTTTGTGGAGGGGGGGGGGGGGGGGGGGAGATTCCATGGATAATATCATATATGCAAAATAGTGTGCATGATAAGTAGACTCAACAAATGTTATAACTTAAAAATCATACATTACAATAGTGTTCAAAAGATAAGTTCAATCAAGAATTAATATCAGTTGGTTGATCAAAAGGCTTGTTAGAGCTTCCTTGTTCCACTTTGATCTGCCCACCATCCATCAGTGCAGAACCTGAATTGCAACCCTGATTAAAACAACATTCAATGAGAAAATGTTAGATCTATGAAACCATTTTTTACGGTTTATAAATGTGCATATAATGCTCTATACCTTCAAACTTGTCGAGTCGGCAAATGTCGACTCTACTTCTCTTAGACGCTCCTCCATTTTCATGTCATCCTGATGATTTGAACAGAAATAGACTATTATTGCAGTTCCATATGCAATCAGCAGGAACGAGAGGATAAGTCTCAACAACAACATACCCAGTGCAATCCCACAAGTAGGGTCTGGGAAGGGTAAAATGTACATAGACCTTACCTCTACCTTTGCGGGGTAGTGTTTCCGATAGAACCTCGGCTCAAAATGAACGTAAATCATTGCATGATTGCAGGGACAATAGGACAACAAAAAAAGGAAGATACAAAACAAATGGCGCAACATGGTAACACACATATAGAGATAATGATCTATGCAATACCAAAATAATACAACTAAGAAAAGGAGAAGATGAGATGAAAGGCTCTCACGCACAGCGTGATAAAACTCAAAAACCTACTAACCTTCTATTCTAATCCTCGATCTCCAGATCTTTCTATCTAAGGTCATGTCCTCAATCAGCTGGAGCCGAGTCATCCTGTCTAATCACTTCCCCCGGTTCTTTTTCGACCTACCTCTACCTCTCCTAACTCCTGCGACCGCCAATCTCTCAAACCTCCTAACTGGCGCATCCTCACACCTTCTCTTCACATGCCCGAACCATCTCAGTCTCACTTCCTCATCTTATCTTCCACGGAAGCCACTCCAATCTTGTCCCGTATATCTTCATTCCTAATCATATCTCTTCTAGTATGACCACACATCCATCTGAGCATCCGCATCTCCGCTACCTTCATCTTCTGAACGTGAACGTTCTTGACTGGCCATCACTCTGCCCCATACAACAATGTTGGTCTAACCACCACTCTATAGAACTTACCCTTCAGTCTAAGCGATACTTTCTTATCGCAAAGCATATACTTTCTTATCGCAAAGCATCCCGGAGGTGAGCCTCCATTTCATCCACCTTGTTCCAATACGGTGGGTGACATCATTGTCAATCTCCTCGTTTTCTTGAATAATAGACCCAAGATACTTGAAACTCCCCTCTTTTGGGTATAACTTGTGCATCAAGCTTCACTTTCACATCTGTCTCTTGCATCACTTCACTGAACTTGTACTCCGTCTTAGTCCTGAAACCTTTAGATTCTAACCTGAGAGGATAAGTCTCATTTAAGATATTTAATTTTCACGGAATAACAAGGATTTTTATATCAGTTCTACATTAAAATATAATCTTCCATCAATCTTTCCAAAGAAGAGTTGCTGGATGCAATAGAAGTATATGGTTATACTACATTCTGATGAGCGGAGAAGGGTGGAAGTCGAGTATCGTTTTATTTAGTTAGTAAAACCTGAAATTTCTCGGAGATAAAAACGTTCTCACTCAATGAACAAGTTAGATGTGATGTGATCAAGAGCGCCACGGGCTCATAACTGAAAAAATGTGGACCTTTCTGAGATCTAAGGATCATAATTTGGAGGTCAAGAACGGCCTAAGCGAGAAAATGAAAGAATGTGGACGTTTCCCGAGGTGTGAGGATCATAATTTGGAGGTTAAGAACGGCCTGAGAGGGAAGAAGACGTAAACAGAAGAAGAGGAATTTCAGAAGTAGATCATCCTCAAGTAACTGGTAAACAGACTCTACTACATAAAATGGAAGACAAACAGGAAGCTGTAACTTCTCTTACATAAATTGTATGGAAATATGAAAAACTAGCAAACCTGCCAACTACATTGAAAATATATGAAACTAAGACCATCAACTTCAACAAGATCTTGGACTACTTCTGACTAAGGGGTTGCTTGTGAATCTTTAATCTTCCAAAGTGTGTAACTAGTTTCTTACCAATTAATGGACTAATCTACCATAGACCTTTCTTCACCAACGACAACAAGTACTACACCTCAGTCCCAAACAAGTGGGGTCGGCTATATGATTCCTCACTAACCATGTTCCCCATTTAAATTCATCTCAGCCACCATTTCACAAAATAAAAGTAAAAACAAAAAGTACTAGAAATTCTCTATATTTCCTACTAGCATAAGAATCTCTAATAGAGCTAAAGACTCCTAGAAGGCATAGAACCTAAAGTACATGTACTAACATACTAGATTGATTTCCCAAGTAATTATTTTTTGAGGTGGTAACATATATGTATATTTAAATAAAGGGCATAATACATAAACAAGCCCTCAAACTTGGCTTCAGCTTGCAAGTATACCCTCTAACCTTGCGTGTGCACAAATAGACACCTCAACTTGTATAAGGTTGAACACGTAAACACAAATGTTGACGTGGAAGTGACGTGTCACATCTAGACACCTCCAAATTTTATGTGTCACGTCAGTGCACGTCAACAATTGTGTTTACATATTCAACTTTATACAAGTTGAGGTGCCTACTTGTGTACGCCCAAAGTTGGAGGGCATACTTGCTAGCTGATGCCAAGTTTGAGGGTCTGTCTATGTATTATGCCTTAAATAAAGTCTGTTCAACCTTTGTACTGAAACCATATTTACAAGTGAGCAATTCCCAACTAATTTCTTCACCAGTAATATAAAATCTGTAATCAAATACAAAATAAGCAACAACAACAACATACCCAGTGAAACCCAACACTGTGGGGTCTGGGGATGGTAGAGTGTACGCAAACCTAACCTCTACCTTGGAAGGTAGAAAGGTTGTTTCCGAAAAACCCTCGTCTCAACAGAACGCATAAGAAAAGACAGATAAGGACAAGCAGTTCAAAGCAATATGAAAATGGAGATAACGAAAGCGAATAAGCCATGGTACAACATTCAGGAAAAACAAGGAACAATAGCTACTACAAAGAGTTAAGATACGCAAAATAGAAAAATTATAAGGCAATACTGCGACTACTAGTATGAAAGGATAAGCATAATCAATACAAAATAAGGAAAGAAGGAAAAGAAAATAGCACCATGAGAAAGGTGTTTAAGACAAAAGGCCTAATACTCTGTAATAGATAAAGGAGCATATTCTCGGTAATTATGGAACAGCAGATCAACTCTTTTCAAGTTTCCATCACTACTAGTATTTGATCATCCTTCATTGTGACAAGTAGAACATCAGAGAGAAAAAACTATATAATTTAACACAATACAGCACTTCCTCATGTTTAAACCTCGCCGAGAAGAAGTCATGAGTCTTCTCTTGGAAGCATAAGAAAGCACTACATGTAATCCTCAACCACAGATGCAGTTACAGCCCCCCTTATACTGATCTAACTAAAAGAATTTCCCACTATACTTCAAGATGATATTGACTTGAGGGAGAAATGCAAACTCAAAATGAACAGCATGCCAACCACAAGCAGCAGATTTTCCAATTGCAGTATATGAAGTGGGAATCCATCAACAGCAAGGAGATAATTTTAGCACATTAGAAATGAACAAGGAAAAAAATACGCTAAATTAATGCCTGACCAGAAACATCAGCCACCGAATTGAATCATTGAAATACATCACAAAAACAGATGATAACATCTAAATATTGTTTCAGATACAAAGTAAAGGGTTGACGCATACCGTTCCTTTTCCTTCAGGTTCAACATTTTCCCTCCTCACTCTGCTAGGAATGGGCTTACTGTATGAAAATAACATGGCATGAATCACCCCTTTCATAATAAGTAAGATAACAGGGTGCAGGTTGAAGAACAAAATATATCTCAGTCCAGAAGAATAAAATAGAAAAAGTGAAGTACCGTTCTTCGTCATTTGTATCAGAATCAGCATCCCATCTTGAATCTGCATCCTCTTGATCTTCATCAGCCTGAATCTTGCAAAAATACATTAACATCTTCCAACAGAAAAAGCCAACAATTTTCTTTTTTTTAATATCGGAGAAAATCTTCTGTAGGCTTCTAGCCTGAGTCCAGTTAATTAGCTTACAAATTCAAAATCCCGGGGAATATGGGCTCCCCCCCCCCCCAAGCTACATTCCACCTAATTTAAATACAAGCCTTTGTCCACGGTAGGGTTTGAACCCGTGATGTGTGCTTAGCCCACACATCACGTGTTGCGTCCTTACCGTTGAACAAAGCCCGGGGGGAGGGGGAGGGGGAGGGGGGGGGGGATCCAACAATATTCTTATCAACGGCAGAAGTATGAAAGCCTATCATACATAGGGCAGGGTTATGCTTGCATCTCTCAAAATGGAACATAAGTTGCTAGATGTAGAAAGTGACAAATAGCAGCTCTGATCCAATGATTTTGTCTCAAATTATAACCCAGTCTTAGCTACTGAAACTCAAACACCTAGTAGGAACTGGTAATGTTTCTAAGAGCAATGTTAGGGAAATGAAACCAAACCAAACCTCGGGCAATTCAGTATCCGGTGGTCGCTCCTGGAACTGTACACTTGGGGCATGCTGAAGCTTTGAAAGATTATCAAGCAGCTTTGATCTTATATCTTCTAAAATCTGACGAGAATTTTTGTTCTCCATGTTACTTGGAGCAACATGCAAGGTATAATCTGGACCAAAGTATTCATAATATTCATGTTGCGGCATCTTATCTTCAAGCTCTATTCCTAATGCAACTCCTGTCTGCTCAAACACAGAAGAACATTTCATAACTATGAGAAAATCACAACAGGCGTTACAATGTACAGTCAACTGTTCAGATTTTTTTTAAAATAAAAGGTCCAATAGGGTTTTATAGAAGACAATATTCTCGGCGGCAGGAGGTAGAGTTAATGTGATTCCTGCTTGGCACATGTTATAAAATAAGAACTCAAAAGAAGTCCATTATCCTGAAGCCCAAACATCAACCATTTCCACAGTAGTCTGCTTTTAACTTTCTAAAGTAAAAACTACAAATAATAATGTGCCCCACATGCTACCCACTTCTACTACCACACAACATGCATTTTCAACTCAATTCTCTAATAATACATATTTGATTTAAACTAAAAGGAGAATATCATTTATTTTCAAAACATAGCAATCTTTGGATACTGAAACATTTAAGGGTATCAAATGGTAAAAAACACTGTATCCATTTTACGCTCACGCTACTATAAATAGAACTGCAAGAGGCAAACATGTTGGACTCAAGTTAATAGACATATATTTACTGAACTCGCATACTCTGGCATGTTTGCGGTTTAAAATGAAAGCATCATAACAATAGGAGCCTTTGGTTTGGGCTTTAACCAAAAACTGACCAAACTGAACCATGAACACCCCTAAAATCATGGGTAATAAATAGGATTTTTTATCAACATTTTAACTTTTAAATCTTATTTAGTATGATGATGATATGAAAATGAGCTTAAATAAAGAAATGGGGAGTTGTTGTTGTTGTATTAATTTTTAAATCGTCTACAGAATTTGGCAAATTAAATTTGAGATTCTTATCATTATCCTCTCCCGGTGGTCTTTCTTTCCATTCTACTTTCTGGGATGGGGCTATATGTAGTCAAAAATCAATCATTCTACTTCTCTTTCCTTTTTTCTCTTTTTGGTAGGTTACTTCATTCAAAACATATACACAAGCAAAATGATACCGGAAAGAAGAAAAGTCAGCCTAATTCAATCATCACTTGTTAGATGTATGCGCAAATTGATAGCGTAAACGACTTGCTTACTTCGTAACACCAGCAACGAGCAACATTACGTATTGTGTAGCCACCTCCACCAAGTAACAAGAGAGGCACATTGAAAGACCTCATGTATTTGACACATTCTGCATGACCTTTAATAGAGAGATTAAAGCAGCCTAGCCTGTCCCCAGACAAGGAATCTGCACCACACTGTAAGACCACAGCACCAGGCTTAAAAACTTCCATAACTTTGCCCATTATTGGCTTAAAGAGGGACTGATAACTCTCATCATCAATTCCATCATCTAGTGGAACATTAAGTGAGTAGTATTTTCCACTTCCAAATCCAATATCACGTACATCCCCTGTACCAGGAAAGTAATCTCCAAATTTGTGAAAGGAAACTGTCATGACCCGATCTGTAGTATAAAAAGCCTCCTCCACACCATCACCGTGATGGATATCAATATCCACATATAGCACTCTCTGCAACAATAATATAAACAAGGCAAATTAGCAATGAAGAACTCAAGATAGTTTAACGAAAGAGAGAAGATTTGGTGATTGAATGACAAAATATGATGCCTCTAGCAACTTAATCCTCTGAGTAGAGCCATTAGCTATGTAAAACCAGGAAAAGCTAAAAGAAGTCTGAACTTGGTGCACTGTGTCATCATGCATTTACTGTCATTAATATTCCAACAATTATGAGGATAAGGTGTAAAAGTTGAAATTCTCTTTTGGGGTCAACTCTGTAAAATGGAGGATCATATTGAAATATGATTTTATCCCCTTGCAAGCAATTATATAATGGATACAACCAGCATATTTATACATAGGCTACTTTTCAAGCAAGGAGATTCAAGGATGACTTCATGAATCCCTCCATTTCATAAATTCCTTGTTCATAATCCCATGGAACCACCTAATTGAATGAGACTTGTTAGTTTTTTAAAGCGATTTCCTGAAGACTACATGATAAAATAGCCTGTCCTTGGGACAATTGGATGTCTGATTATCACAATATCACAACATAGCTCGTTATAAATGAATAGTGAGTAAGTGTGAAAAAATGTGTGCTGACCGATTTTGTCTAAGAATTTAAATCACTCAATCAACCTCCATCCAGACAAGTGAGTAAGGACAGAAATAGAGAAGCCAACCTCATGGACTTTGAGTAGCTCCAAAATGGCAAGCACAATATCGTTCACATAGCAGAAACCAGATGCTTCACATTTCTTGGCATGATGTAATCCACCAGCCCAATTTACAGCAATATCACAGTGTCCATGGTTTAGCTTAACTGCCCCACCGACAGAACCTCCAGCGTAGGTTTGACAGAACGAATAAAGACCATCGAAAACTGGACAGTCCTCCCCGACATTGAACCTCTTCAGTTGCCTCAGCTGATCTTGCTGTGTTTCTGGGGTTATGCTTCTCAAGAACGAAACATAATCATCAGCATGAAACCTGCAGAGATCCTTATCTCTCGCAGGATTTGGCTTAAGCACATGCATATGCTGTAATAGACCATAGTGGGCAAGAAGAGCATGTGTCATGCGAATTCTATGCGGCTTCATTGGGTGGCCTTGTCCATAATAGTAATTGCCAACTTCAGGATCATAGAAATAACTCACTTTTCTCTTCTTTCCATCTACACCAGATGCTAAGGAGTTTCCTCCAGTATCCATTGCCCAAGCTATAAACCAGTAAGGCTAAACCTATAACAGATAGAAAGCAAATGCAGGAGGAAAATTTAGCAATAGAAAGTAAATCTCAACATTTAGATCTTTTCTCTAAGAATAAAGAATATACATTCTCAAAAATCCCAATGAGTAAGGCATTATTTTATATCGGCACCCAGACAGAAACATAAGATACCGCCATAGACAAATACTAAGAAGGGTGTAGAGCCATGATGACTTGTCAAATTAGGTTTACTTTGGAAAAATTAGACCCTAAAAACAACAACAATAACAAAATCACTTCGCCTCAATCCCAAACTAGTCAGGAGATTAGCCAAAAATAAGCTTAAAATGGAGAAAATTTAAGTAACAGCCTATGATAATATCTTGTCAGCTTCAACAACCAAGATGATTTCTTCATGTGACTGCACAAAACATGTTATCTTTTCATCACCTCTAGAAAGGTGCATCATCCTGCCTATAGAAACCAAAACTTTATAATCCATTCACTAAAACACTAAGTACATCAACCACAATGGAAGAAAAACTAAATATTAAAGTATTTTTCTTTTATACTAACAATAAAAATAATACTTCTCCATAGATGAAAAAAAGGGGTCCACCATAGCAATTAAATCAATGCTGGATACTCCATAAGTTAGAACCTAATCAATTGTGTTCAAACAAAAAAAGCCAAAACTGAAGATAGAAAATGAGCAAATCAATCCAGAATCCAAAACCTAATAAACTTTACTTCACGAATCATGCATGTGGCTAGGAAAAAACAGTAGCTCCTTATACAATATGCAAACATGAAACCCTCACCCCACCCCACCCCACTCAATTCACCAAAATGAAAAGTCAAAAAGATAATATCTCAGAGTACTAAAAGTTCAAAACTTTTGATAGAAACACACAAACAGCAAGATTCAACAAACCCCATCAGACAAATGAACAGTATTTAAAGTATATCTAATTTATAATCTTTTTAGTATCTCAGAGTACTGGAAGTTCAAAACTTTCATAGAAACATACAAGCAGCAAGATTCAACAATTGTTTGAAACAAGACTCATATTCCCACTTATTTTTATTTAAAACTCTTCAACTAGAAAACCCATATAAGCAAAATGCAAGAACCAAATAACCAGTCATGACCAAGACCAAATTTTGGCTCAAACACCCAATAAACAAAAGGGTACTCAGATAAACCATTTCCCCAAAAATCTGTACAAGAAAAACACAAGTAAAGACAACAACTTTACCATTCTTTTCTTTTTCCCCTTAAATTTACTCAGTTGTTAATTCAAACTGCATAGAACAATTTAGTGTCTACCAGGACATGTGGGGGGGGGGGGGAGAGAAGAGCGAACCTGTAAGTGAAAAAGCACAAGGTGCGGCCACTCTAGAGATCGCAAGGTTGTTGAGTAGAGAAGAAAGAGCCAGATGTAAATATGTGTCTTCAAAGAAATGTAGAAGTGTACTAGTATATTGTCTTGCTAAATATGAAAATTAAGGGGAAATTAGTTTTTTATATTTTTGGAATATTTTTATCAATTAATAACATTTCAATTCTAAATAAATTTGGAGTTAGTTATACAAATTTTCGGAAGTTATTTCTACCTTTTCTTCATTTCAATTTATTTTAATCTTTATTTTTCTCTCAGATAGTTCGTAAAAGATTGTTGTAATTTGATCTCATATAAATTTTGCATTTATAATTTATGTGTATAAGATTTTTAGCTCATTCGCGTTACGAGAAATTTTTTAGCTCAAATTTGATATTAATATGTTACTAGCGTTATAATATAATAGTTGTAACTACTCTTTAAATCAAATTACTTGATATGTTTATATGAACCTCGCATTATTATGTTATTTTCTTATCTAAATTTTCATTAATTTCATTAGATTACACTAATTCTGTTGGAACTACTTTCATATGCATTAACAAAGTTTGAAATTTTGAAAAGGGGGTTTGCCAATAGGGCATGAGTTTCAGATGCATAGACGTATGAATAATTAAACACATATATAATTTTTACGTAAGTCACAAATTTTGTGGCTAATTGAAAATGTTTTTCTATATTTTTGTTGACGAAGGAACCCACAGTCGCTACTCTCTCGAGTGCGCACAGGGTAAATCCCGGACTGACGCAATAGCCTGCAAATCACGTCAGCCGATAAAATATTTTTCTATATTGAAATTGTTAATATTGGGTTTGGTGTTGTGACATTTGACCAAACATATCTTCTGAAGTACTTAATTAAATGCATAAAAATGTTGGGACAAATGTCACAACATTCAGACCAACATTTTTTAGAACAGTTTGGCCTTACTTCACGATAAACAGTAATATTTTACTGTGAGGTAAAAATAACTTAAGCGTGGTGAATTAGAGTTGTGTAAAGCGTGGGAGAAAGAGTCAAATCTTGGGGAAGAAGTCGAGTAAGGAACAAATCAAAGTTGTTGAGATTTTCACTCCTTAATCATCTACCACAAGCTGCCCACCTTTCCTTCAACTTCCACAATCGATCGATTAGCCTTTCAAGGAAGACTCTCTACTATAAATAGAGAGGCTACTGCAGTGTATCAACATCCAGAATCAAAATGTAAAAATACCAAGAGAGCTCTCAGAATTTTGTCTCAAAAATCTGGATCACAAGTGTTGCTTTAGTGTGTCGACAACATTCTGTCCAACATTACAATTGTTGTTTAGATTCTAGATTAGTTTTGTATGGAGCGATTGTAATGAGAGGTTGTTTATGTCTATTTAATTAGATTTTTCAGGTATAAGTCATCTGCAACTTCAACTTTTAATTCCTTTCCGTTTTATCTTGTAAGTTTGTAAAGAAATGAATTTGTATATTTGTATATAATATATATATATATATATAATATATTTGGTCATTGACCATCATAATTTATATAATACATATAACTTATGCAAATTTTAAACTTTTGTGTTCTTTAAATTCCGCTGCATTTACTCTTTAAATTTACTGTTTTACTAAGTGTTGTTACTAGTGTCGGACGACATAATTGCCGACATTCGGAAACTGTACTTGTAGTCGATTGAATTATGTTCATCTTGTTTTTATCTGATCCGTAGCTCCCTTTCAAGTGGTATCAAAGTCAACACTTAACATAATAGCATTTTGTATAGTAGTAGTCATTCAGTAAGAGGTGGAAGAGTCGAGGTTCACTCAAGTTGGACTAGACACTACCATTATCGAAAAAAGAAGTAGCTTTCTGTATAGTAGTAACACTTGGTAAAAAAGGGAGTATAAAGAAGATTTACTCCAAGGTAATAAGATAACATTTCCCAATATATGATTATTGTGAAATAGAATAATTACTAGTAGTTTGTATCTTCCACTTTTAGCTAATTATCACATCTCTTAATTTCTTTTTTCGTTTTGTTTATCTTCTTTCAGATACTTAACTCCTCTCAAATAGTATAAGCATATTCCTGATGAATAATTGGAAATTATTTGAAGAGTGTTCATACACAAATTTTCAGTAGAAAAACACGTCATATTGTTGTGGTTTCAATGACACTGAACTTGCTTGAAACTGGCATCTCTATTGTTAAAGACTTGCCTTAGTCTTTATGCCATGCCTTGCCTTGCCATACTAACATTAGAAGTTGCTATGTTCTTTTTTGAGGTGGGAGGGGATTGGAGAGGTCACGTTGCTATTTTCTCGTTTTTAAGCATTAATCATTACTATAAATGTATCAAACACATGGCTGCTGAAATTGTCTTGTAACTGTGTCTGTATGGTTTAGCAAGAAAGTAATCTTACTGTACTTCAAATAAAAATCAATGTGCCTGAAGGGTTGTGGAATGATATAATCAACCTGATAAGAACGGAAACATCTGCTTACCAGGCACGAAATACTACTATACTAAAGTGACTGGGAACTATCACCATTAGCAACTTCCCTTGTAAAAGTTTAGCAGGTATTGTGATGGAAAGTTTTCATATAGTGATGCAAATTGCTAGGGGAATGACCACTGAGATTTGTTTCTGTTTCATTGGTGACCATTTGGATTTAATAGCTTTGGAAGCAAAATAAGGAATGTACTTACGGACACTACACAGAATCTTTCTGTTCTTTCGTCATTGAGCTTACAAAAAATAGTGTGGAATTTTTAAATTCTGAAGGCTATTGCTTTCTCTTTCTCTTTTTTCCCTGATATATTATGTGATCTGAAAGAGGTTGCTTTTGTTCACCTTGCTATTGCCAAATCTGCAGATAATTATGATCAGAATGAGGAAATGTTGAGGCAATTTGACATGAATATGGTATATGGGCCATGCCTTGTAATGAGCAGACTGGACAGGTGGGAGTGTGCTAAGAAACTTGGTTTGAACCCTCCAACAGATGTGAAGAGCCTTTTAAGGTCTAGCAAGGTTCACAACGAGTCCCTGTGGGGTGGTCGCGTTTAGCCACCTTCTGTATTGTTCTGGCCTTTTGGTTTATATCTAGTTGCGTCGCCTCTTTGTTCTTGTTTTCTTCTTCTTCTTTTTTTGTGGGGAGGGGGGGGGGAGGGGGGGAGGTAGGTATCTGTACAAAAAGATGTACATCAGCTGGCTGTAATATTCAGATATGCACTCGCCTTGAAGTTTT
Organism: Anisodus acutangulus; assembly: GCA_029783415.1. NCBI lineage: Eukaryota > Viridiplantae > Streptophyta > Magnoliopsida > Solanales > Solanaceae > Anisodus > Anisodus acutangulus. Next base: position 3,065,445 of record CM056509.1, read on the forward strand.
CTGCTTCTCGTGTGTGATTAATTTGCTGCTGAAAGTCTTGGCGCATATTTCATAAAATCCATTGACATAAAAGTCTCACACAGAAGTGATCACTATAGATTAAACGTAATAGTTGCTTCCTTCTTTAAATGGAGTAGAAAATCAAAATTTGAAAATATTTATAAGAGTTCTAAAGCATTCAAAGTTTAGTTACTGTAAAAGTACTTAGACCCTTAGGATAACGATATACCGAAAAGTACTGTATTAGTGCTTCAGAATTGTAAGATGGAAAAAGTTATGGAAAAGTACTCGCATTATTTACTTGGTTGCCTTGTCGCATGTTAATTAGTTGAGATAATTTATTGTCAACAAGCCAGTTATTAAAAAAAAATGCAACATTACACAAATAAAATTTGATACTTTGCTACAAGTGGAATGAACAAGTATCCCACATCGTCATTTAACATTGATATTTAGTTGAATATATTAATAATGAGATTAGCACTGCACGCCGAGCTTGGTTATTTGAGCTTGTGACCCAAATGGGGGCATCAAGTTTGTGGAATGTTTGGGCTGGCCCAGATGGTAGGGCTTGATGGGCTAATTTCTGGCCTGCCCTCTCCAAGCACAGAGTTGGATCAAGTGGCCCAGTCGAAGGAATGGGCTAATGGATTCCTAAAGTGGGGCGGACCGCGTGAGGCTGGTTTAACAGAGCAACGAATAGCTCCCGATCTGTGTAGTGGAAGGATAACGGGCTGGTGTCCTCTAAGCCCAACAAATGCCTGATAGGCTGCTCCAATTAAACCACAAACTTTTTTGTCTATGGACTTTTGGGCCCAGCATTTTAAAATAGTTTTAGGTAATAAAAACATGGGATAAGTACACAAATGGGCCATTCAGGTCCAAGAATCCTAAAGGTTATTTTTCAGCCTTTTCAAAATAGTTTTATTTTCTAGTTATTTTTCAACTAATACATATTTTTATACATATGTTAGATTTATTTGAAAAAATGTTATGAAATTATTTTAAAATATTTTCTAAGCTTCCTGAGTCATTCAATATCAATAGTTTCACCACGATGAACATTTATATATTTGCCCCACTAACTCTTTTCTATTATTGGACTCATATTGCTTTATCCGATTTAAGTGTTTTTTGTTTGGCTTTTATATGTGAAGACATTGGGCGGTTTGCCTTTCAAATGGGCTGATTTTTGTGTTTGATAAAACTAAAACAAATAAAATGATATTGTAGAGAGTATATATAAATTTAGGAAGGCGGCTATTTGATTTCATAATATAGTTAGGTTCCTAAGTTGATGGCGCGTAATTCTAAGCAATGGTGCTCTCCCACTTTTGATATTCTCTCTTCTCTCTCCCCTTCATCATCAACAACAACCTTTACCTCACATATCAATAAAAAAAAAACCATTTTCATGTCTTTTGGAACCCCTTTTTTCCAAAAAATAGCAATCTTCAAGAGCCTCAAAACCAGGTTAAATTTCAAGAACCAAACATAAACAAAACAAAAAAACAGGTACTTTTTTTTTTTTTTAAAATGATCATATTACATTATATGTTTGTGGAGTTAGGAAAAAGATTGTGTCTTTATCAATTGTTAGCTGACTTATTGTCTTAATGTTTCTTGAAACTTTGGTGTGTTAGAAATTCTTTGTAATTGATGAACTTGTCTTTTCTTGTGTGATAATTGATGAATTTGTGGATAATTGTATTTTAGGTATGTATAGTTGCTGGTAAAAAAGGATGACTTAGTTACATTAAAGGGCAGCCCAGTGCACTAAGCTCCCACTATGTCAGGGTCGTGAAAGGTCTGACCACAATTAGGGTCTATTATAGCATTTCTGCAAGAGGACTTAATTACATTGTGTTGTGAATATGAAAAATGTTTGTAATAAATCTAGTTGACCAAATTTTTAGTGAATAACCTTTTGTTTCTGGTTGTTGATCAGTTGGTTCTCATGTGGTGTTTGAAGTGTTGGAAGCATTGAGGCTAATTCGATAATACTCTTTTGGATTTGAGTTTGTACATAGACTAATTTATTTGGGGTCACGAGCTCGTAGCAGAAGTTTCAAGAACCTCTTGTATAGTTGGTTATGAATTTGGTTAAATGTTTGAGAAGTAAAGGTGAAAGTATAAGGAGAGGATATTGCACAGCTAAGTTTAGACCATGACTAGTGAGTCTTGTGGAATTTTAGGCCAAAATGTTGTTCCGCATGCTGAAAATCATGATGACAGGCATAGACATAATGTATCAATGCAGACAGGTGAAGAGTTTTCAGAAGAGTTTCTTAGGAAAAGTTTGACACCAAGAAAAGCAAACGTTATAAGAGACACAAAACAAAATCAACCAGTTAGAGGTGCTTCGAATCCATCTCAAAATTTCCATGTTGTCTCTAAGGAGCTTCATGACCTCCTTGGGATAAAGAGAAGTGATTCTGACTGTGGTGCTGAGTTCTCGGATTATTCTCCTCGGATAGCATATGCACCGGAAGGTGAAAAGAAGACATATTTTCAAAGGGAGTATAATGTTAGTGGACAACAACCATCAAGATTCTCGGATGAGAGGAATAGAGATATAGTAGCTCCGTGCACAACTGGTCGAGACATTCATGTATTGAAGTCCCCTCATTCACATCAGATCCATAACCCCGAGGCAGGAGTTTCTGAGAGTTGTGGCAATGGAAAGATGAGATTACTATGCAGCTATGGGGGTAGAATCTTACCAAGGCCGAATGATGGGAATCTTAGATATGCGGGTGGGGAGACGAGAATTATATCAATTAGGAAGAACCTAACTTTCAATGAGCTTGTCAAAAAGACAACAGCAATTTGTAATCAACCTCATACAACTAAGTATCAGCTTCCTGAAGAAGATCTTGATGCACTTGTATCCGTGTCATCTGATGAGGATCTTCAGCACATGATTGAGGAATATTACGACTTGGGAAAAAGTTCTCAAAGGCTACGGTTATTTCTTGTGCCTTCTGCTGATTCTTCTGAGGGACCTTGTTCCTTTGAAGGAATGACATTACAGCAAAGTGAAGCTGATTATCAGTATGTTGTTGCAGTAAACGGAATGCTTGAGCCAGGTCATCGTAGAAGCACTAGCAGGGAGATGTTTGTAAACCAAACAAGTCAATTTGGAAATGCTTTGGACTTTAGTAGTCCTATTGGCCAAAGAGATTCCCCAACTTATCTCCCGTTTGAGAACCGTAATGGAGGTAATCCAATGAATGTGAAGTTTCTGCTCCGAAATCCCAGTTCTTCTTATGTTCAGGTCCCCTCTACTTCATATGTTCAATCGTCTCCTTTATCTCCAGCGACATTTCAGATCAAAGATCCTAACCGTTCCCATGTCCTTTTATATGATTATGTTGATGCCGGTAGTCCATATGCAGTAGATGAACCACTATATGAAACTTCCTATCATGTTGATACCACAGGCTACTATTATAATTGTCCCCTTGAAACCACTCCAAGGACAAATTACGCCAGTAAACAGTCTGTGTCTTCTACACAGTTTGGTCAAACCGAGTTGGATTCTAAGAGTCTAATGTCAAACAAAAGGGCAATGACATCTGGTTTCAACATGCATCAAGATGCCACTGAATCACGATTGGGAGAGAGGCCCAATTTATCAAGAGAAGAATCAATAAGCTCATCCCCTTCAGATTTTCTACCAGAAAAATCTCCATCACTTGCAATGTCTAGTTCATCACATGAATGGTCAACGAAAGAGCATGAGGTGAGAGATGAAAATCGCCTAATTGTCAAGAAGGAGAATCAGCCAAATATAGAAGCCAGAGAATGCAACCTAGAGTATGCTGAATGGAGTCAAAGCAGCAATATACCAACTGTTAATGCTGTGGAACATGAGTTGAAATTGTCAAAAATTCTATGCTACTTGGAGTCGGAACTTAGTGTCTACACATCATCATCAGATCCCAAAATCCAAGTGGAAAGACACACTTCTTCACCACCTATCTCTCAAAGGAATCCAATAGTCATTTCCAAACAGCACCACATGGATGACGATAGAATTCAAATAACATCACTTGATACTCAAGCCTGTCGAGGCACAAAAACTGCTATATCAACAAATATTACTGGAGGGCGATATGTTGAGCTGCAGCCTTCCATAATAAAGGATAATAATGACCTCCAAAACATGAATTCTGTGCCATTTTCATCTGAGGAGTCTACTTTTTATTTGGATTGGAGAAATCCCCTTACTAATGATCTATCAATTCCAAATTCAGCTACATATGTGGCTTACACTCGTGAGGTCTCTTTCCATCAGAAACTTGTGGACGGTCCTCATAAGTCTGTGGAAAAGGGAAATGCTGATGGAATTCCAATTGCTGTTATTGTGGAAGATGTAACTGATAGTGTGCCTCCTGATATACCCTTATCTTCAACAGTAGTCCCACATGTGCAAGATGAACCTAGTGATGGGCTACCATCTGCTAAAGAAGAAACCGACGTCGAGAATGTTCTTGAAGAATCTGATTATGAGGTAATAATATATTTCTTGAGTCATTGGCATCAGTTCTCATTTGGTTTTAGAAATAAACTTGACCAGTTCATGAATCTGTAGGATGGCAAAAATGGTTGTATTGGAAAGGAAGAATCTGTCTCTGATTCTGCGATCATTGAAAAGGAGGCCGGGATCTATGGCTTGCAGGTCTAGAGCTAATTCCGTTAAACAATGAAACCTAATATTTGTTTTTAATATATAGTGAATGCTACTTTTCCCTATATCTGCTTGCTAAAAAGAGATTCTTCCTGAGCCACATAATATGATATCTTATGTTCTTTATGCATTTGAATAGTACATGAAGTTTGTTGAATAATACATGATGAAGGTTGCTGAACTACATTCGTATGCTTCACTTTAATTTCAAATATCCTAAGGAGGAAGATAATAAAATGCAGATGGGCTTGTTCTTTTTAAGAATTCTAGGATCATTTTTGTGGGATCATTAGCTGCAATAGTTGGTTATGTGTGCAACTCAGTTAATGGAAACTTGAACTTTTTATTTACTTTGTTTTCCTTATTAAGATTTTAAACTTACAGAGAGGATCTTTCAATTTGAACTAAAATCAGTGAGTTACTACTCACAGATCATAAAAAACAGTGATCTTGAAGAGCTACAAGAATTGGGATCCGGAACATATGGAACAGTATATTATGGGAAATGGAGGGGAACAGATGTTGCTATCAAGAGAATAAAACAAAGTTGTTTTGCTGGGAGTTCATCTGAGCAAGACCGACTGGTAGGCCCCGACTTAGATTCATAAAGTCAATTTGCATTTCTATATAGATGGAAGGATAACATTCCTAAAGCATGCTAAGACAAGTTACTCATAAAGAAATCAACTATATTAAGAGAAAAAATGTTTCTCATAATACTGTATTGGTAAATGTCTAATTATTTTTGCAGATCAAAGAACTCTGGAGAGAGGCTAAGATTCTCTCCAAACTACACCATCCAAATATCGTGGCACTCTATGGGGTGGTTCCAGATGGACCTGGTGGAACTGTGGCTACAGTAACTGAATATATGGTCAATGGATCATTAAGGCATGTCCTGGCCAGGAAGGATCGGTGAGTTTGCTGCTTCTCATATCCCCTTATTTGTAGCTTCAATAATTTTTGCACATGACACTTGTCACATTCAAAGAATTTGATCGAAGAAACTAGTTGCCTTTTTTCAGAATATAACCCATGGAATTACTCAGTTCTTGCAGAGCGCTTGATCGGCGAAAAAAACTTATGCTTGCATTAGATGCTGCTTTTGGCATGGAGTACCTGCATTTGAAAAATATCGTTCATTTCGATTTGAAATGTGAAAATTTGCTAGTCAACTTGGGAGATCCACACCGCCCTGTGTGCAAGGTAAAGGTCAAGTGTGTGTCTGTTTTGATTATAAAATACCAAGCTCCTCTCAAGTGTTACTTTATCTGGTACCCTGTCACTTAATTTTTCAGGTTGGCGATTTTGGATTATCTCGGATTAAGAGAAATACCCTTGTTTCGGGTGGTGTTAGAGGAACGCTGCCATGGATGGCTCCGGAACTATTGAATGGAAACAGCAGTGGGGTTTCAGAAAAGGTAAGATCTCTCTTTTAATATGCTTAACTTCAGACTGGACCATGAAGATCATTTATATCCCAGATATGAAGTAATGTCATTCATCTGTTTTGGCAGGTTGATGTGTTTTCGTTTGGCATCACAATGTGGGAGATCTTGACAGGAGAGGAACTTTATGCAAACCTGCATTGTGGTGCTATTATTGGTAAGTTTCTGGAATATACCATATAGCATTTCAAGTAATCTGGTTATCTGGAACTCCATTAAATCTCTCAACAGTTGCTTGGAACTTCATTAAATCTCTCAATTACCATTTCTTTACACATTTTCTAAATTAGTATTCACTATAAAAAGTTGTGACTTATGGTACATTTATGTAGTTTCTAACTACATAAATTTTATTTCAAGAAATTTTGAGGAATCAATATCTCAATTCTCACAAAAAATTAGACGCATTGACCTTTCTCGCTATTATTTTTGGGACGGAGGGAGTAGTTTGTTCTTTCCTTTGCTTTTCCATTGTAAGATAAAATCCCACACACATGGAGATGAACGAATAGTACATTTTTCTTTACGCTGCAAGACAAGTTGAGACTTTCTGGGCAAGCTTGAAGATTGAACTAATTATATAAATTGTGGATGAAGGTGGAATTGTAAATAACACGCTCAGACCTCCCGTCCCACAACGTTGTGATCCTGAGTGGGGAAAACTGATGGAAGAGTGCTGGTTGCACGATCCAGAAGCAAGACCATCATTTACGGAGATAACAAACAGGCTACGCGCCATGTCACAAGCGCTCCAGCCAAAGACTCGACTAAGGACATGAAAATTGTACAGCACATTCCTGTGTAAAGAATAGTTTAAAAGAAAAAAAAATAGTTATATTTTCCTTTCTGTTAAAACATTCAGCTTCCTCTGTGTGTAAATGATGAAGAGCACATCATTTTGAACATTGGATGCATAATTGATATTCGGGATTATGTCTCCAAATTACTTCACTTTCCCCTCTTTGTTATTGTCATTGTGTTTGACTTGACATGCAATTGGGCAAACTGCCAATAGTTTTACTCCTCCATTAGTTCTTTTCAAGTCCTGGGTTATGGCACCCAAGGGTGAGCCCTACTGGTCAATGAAGTGGGGGGAGAATCATGAAGTCTCATTTCAAATTCTAGCAGAGACAAATATACTAGTAGATGATTTCTTCTCATCTGTCTAATCCTTGGTGGACAGAGTTACCCGGTACATATTACTGGTGGAAGGTAGCAAATATCTCGTGAAATTAGTTGAAGTGTGAGCAAGCTGACCCTGACACCACGTTATCAAAACAAGAAAAAGAAGTGACTTGTTATGACATTCTCTGACCAGTAACATTGAGGACTATATGCCTAGTCTACTAGGAAGCATCTAAAAGATAATCTCTAAGGTGCTTTTAAGTGGACTAATGAAGGTGCTGAACAAGATAATTTCTATCTCTTAAGAATGTGTTCGTGGAAGAAAGACAAATCCTAAATGCGGTTTTGGTGGCAAACGAAGTGGTCGATTCAAGATGGAAGCAGGGATATAGTGCATTTGGTTAATTATGTAAGCTTCCAAGATTTATTGAACCTCAAAAATTTGCTCAGTGCATTCATTGACAACAAATTACATCAACACGTGAATCAATTCAGTCGTACATGTTCAATTGTTAAACAAGCTAAGGCTTCATCTTCTAATAAAGGAGATCGAAATTAACTAAAAAATGGCTTAATACAAAATAACCCCTTAAATTTGTCAGTGAACACTTGTTCCAATTGATCGTTGAACACATGCTGAAGGGCATAATACATAAATAAGCCCTTAAATTTGGCTTCATTTTTAAGTATACCCTCCAACTTCGGGTTTACACAAGTAGGCACTCAACTTGTAAAAAGTTGAATATGTAAACACAAATGTTGACGTGATACATAAATTTTGAAGGTGCCTAGATGATCATTTTGTAAGTTAAAGTGTTCAACTGATGAAGTGGAGACAAGTTGATGTGCCTACCCAAAATTGGAGGATATATTTCAAATATGAGATCAAGTTTGAGGGCTTATTTATGTATTTTACCTATGATAAAGTGTTTCTATTAGGCATTTTCAGTTTAAATTTTTAAAATACTTTTCGAAAGGTTCTCAAGCGTCTATTACGTAGTTAAGTTAAACACATAAAATATTAAAAATACTTTTCGAATCTAACTTTTAGCTGCTTTTACCCCGTTAAATTAAATTTTGAATCCATCTCTACATAAAAGTGACAAATCTATCATCATCGAATTCTAAGGGTGTGTTCGTTATGGAGGAACACATTTTTCGGAAAATATTTTTCAGTTTTCTCATGTTCAGTTGGTCAAAATTAAATATTTTTTTTAGGAAAACAAGTTCTTTAAATATGAGGAAAACGACTTCCTTAATGAAGTAGGAAAAACAAGTGTTACAAGTGGCATTCCATATTAACCGTCTCCTCCCCACACTCGAACTCACCCCTACACCCCACCATTTAACCCCACTCCCACCCCATCCCTGCACCACCACCCCCAACCCATCCCCCTCCCCCTGAGTTTTCTATTTTATATATTTTATTATACTTTTATAAAAAATGAGATTTTTTTTTACCCCCACCCCCCTTCCCCCAAGTTTTCTATTTTTACTTTCATTAAAAAAGTTATAGAAAATGAGAAATCTTTATTACGCCCCAACCCACCCCTACTCCCATCAGCCGACCCCCCTCCCCCTCCAATTTCTAGCTAGTAAATTCAAAAACAGTTCCTTCAAAATTATGTTTAGTCCACCTTGAACGCTTTTTAATTTGGAGTGAATAAGGCTCCTAATAAGAAGAAGGAAAAATGAAACGATTTTGTGAATCAAATATTTCTTGATTTAAAAAAAAAGAATATTGGACAAATAGATAGAAGCGGATTGTGCGGGATTGCACAGTATTCATAACTCGCAGCGAAGATAAAAAATAAGTTTGGTTAGATCTATTTGCGTTTAAAATTTATCTATATTTTATGAATTGATTTCAAGACAAGCTTGGTAAAGAGAGTCGTGTTTCAAAATCCGATCTTTGCTATCAATTTCTTGATTAACAGAACCCACTGACAAATTGAATTAAGAATATTGTACTTAAAATTTTCTCAAAATTTCGAAAATAATTTTCTTGACAATTAAAATTTCTCTCTTGGCTTGGTGTTGGACACATTTTCAACAAAGTGTTTTTCTCGTAAGGCTTCTATAATTAATAATTTTCCATCATCCTTTATATAGCATTTACTTATGATTCTTTTTCCTGATGACGAATTTCCATAATCTTTATGGGTTGAATAATCAAATCCCATTTTCAATGGGTTGCGTGATGGCCGAATGCAGCAATTTATGGACTTTCCACATTATGTGTGTGGAAAAATTAATTGGATGCTTGACAATATTGGACTATTGGTTGATATATACTTCTGATGAAGTACAAAAGTTATGATTTAATTTGAATTCAGTAATTTTTATTTATAATTTGTATTTGTGTCTAGAAATTCATTTAATAACTATAACTATAGATTTTTAATTCAGTAAATTGATAGATTAAAATAGAATTCCGAACTCAAACACATAATGTTTAAATTCTGAATCTGTCTTGATAGGCGCTCGTTATCCTACATATGAGAGGAACAACTAATGCATCTTTGTAAAAGGGTAATTGTCCGCTAAGTTAAAAAAATTCTAACTTAGTAAATATTATAATTTTAAAATTTATGATGCTCTTCCATTCTACAAGAATTATACATGTCCTTAAAATCTTACACGGGCCTTTCTTCAAAAAGTTAACGATGCTATAATTACCCTAATTTTATGACGAATTTAGCTGATATTTTGTTGATTATTTAGATAATCGGTGAATATCCTTTTTTATTATTAGTAAGATAGGTTGTCTTGATTCCGTAACATGGATCATTTTAAGCCTGATCAATTCAAAAAGACTTGTCGAAAATCACTGGTTGGGTTGGTCCGATCAAGAAAGGCTTAGGGCTCAAAGAAGTCATCTTATCCTGAGGTGAGGATGGGATGCCTATCGAATTAAGAAAAGATGAAAAGGCTATCTACGTCCAATTTGTTTACACTTAATTATATTTAATGTGATTTTCTCTATTACAAAAAATGGAAAGAGGGTGGGTTAGAATTAGCAAAGAAAAGACAAACTTACTTTAGCACGTTTTCATAACTTATAAAACTTGAATGTTATGTTATTTTCAATTATACTTTCTTGCAGAAATGAAGAATAAGGTTGCGTATAATACATCTTTGTGATTCGACTCTTCTCTAGACCCACACATAATGGAGCTTAGTGCATCGGACTGTTTTTTTTTACAACTAAAATTTGCAATTATCCCAAAAAAACGTTTTCTCAACACAAATATTTCTTCAATACTCACCTTTAAAATATTTTCATAAATGAAAAGTTGTCTAATTGTCATCAAGTGCGGTATAACCAAATATTTTGTGTTCTGAGTCTGTGAAACTAAAGTCTGAGTGGAGAACGCTAAAATTTGCCATTTTCCCCATCTGATTGAAGAAAGAGATGTGTCGCTCTTCATCTATATTAGTACTCTCTTCGTTCATTATTATCTGTTTTGTATTGACTTGATACGTCCCTTAAAGAGTCATAAATAGAATGATAGTTTTTTATATTACTTATATTTATTACTAAGTCATCTAGTGATTAAAATTAATAAAATATATCCTAATAAGGATAAAATAAATATAAAATAATAACTTATTCCTTAATTTTTCAAACTAAATATTTATTTTAACGCATATGACAAGTAAAAGTAGATGGAGGGAGTACTAGTTTCCAAGGGGCTGTTTGGTTGGTGATTAGAGTTATGCATATATTATAGGATTAGTTATTCATTTATTAGTTATTCTATCTATTCCGTATAAATAATATATAAATTGACTCATAACTTATACATATTTTATTCATGTAGGATTGTAAAATGATAACCAAACACCGTACTAAATATACTGAATTTTATACGAACAACTAAAAAACTACCGAATATAATATTAATTATACTAGTTTTAATACGTGAAAAACACTCTTACTGACTAGCTAACACAAACGACCCCCACCTGATTTGGTAAATTAGGGCCGATAATCTTGTCAACATTAGGCAAATTGGACGGATGAGGGAACTGATTTAATTTCTCTCGTTTGGCCCGACTTGGGCATGCATCTCAAGACATTTATTTATCACTCTCCCAAGTGGCGCGTGGAGAAATACTGAAGTTTTGATTAGCTAAAAAATCTACTTATAATGTTCAACAATGAACAAATTAATTTCCATAATCACATTTCATATTCAAACAAGTTGTCAAGCAGATATCAAATTTTGAAGTCAAATTATGCAGACTTTGATTTGCTTTACTACCAATTAATCATGTCGTAGTTTATATTTCAAATAATTGTTTTACATGGTTTATTAAAAATGTACTACATACAACAAAATATAACTACCTAATTTATCTAATTTATCAAAATTTTGAAGTAATATAAAAGTAATTTGTTGAGCTCTGAAAACGAAGTCGAAATAATAAAATTGAACTCCATGAATGTTTGAATGATCTCTATAATTCTATATTACTTTTCAGCTATATGAAAATAGTCAACAATAGTTATATTTATAACAGTGCAAAACCTATTTTAATTATAAACTGAAGTAAGGGGCGGACCTATGTATATTTTATGGTGCTCCAACACCCGTTAAGCCCGACACAGATTAAGTATAGTTATATAAGAAATATATAAAAATTGAGTATAAAGTTTAAAAAAAAAATACCTTGAAAACCAAAAATACAATTGGTGCTTTAGTTTCCAGGCTTGCACTTTAAGACTTTGGGTGCTTGGGGACATGTGTTTGAACCTCCCACCGCACCCACGATCCTTAAATTCTGAGTTTGTCACTGACTGAAGTATCTATCCCTACATAATTTTAACTATAAATTATATTCCCTCCATTCCAAAAATAAATAATATTTGAGATTTTTCTTTGATCCAAAATAAGTGAATTTTTCAAAGTCCAGAGGTTATTATTAAATGTTGCCAAAGCTACCCTTCTTTCTAATATTTTTTACAAATCCAACACTAGCAATTTCAACACGAAAGCCACCAAAATATATAAATTGGAAAAGATTTGTCATTTACCTCCCTAAACCCAAAACAAATATCAGAAGAGCGTCACCAAGTTTTATCTTTGTTCGTTATTATACCTCACGTTTCCTCAATTTTGCTAATCCCAATTCCCAATACAAAGACCGATTATCTCTTCCCATGTATAAATACACAAAAAAGTATTGATTCATTTTTAACATCATCTCGAAATTATGGAGAAAGCAATTGAGAGACAAAGGGTTCTTCTCCAACATCTACGTCCTTCAAAAACTGCTTCTTCTTTGGAAAACATTGATTCATCCATTTATGTGAGTTCTTTTTTCCATTTTGATTTGATTTTCATCTTTAATTTCAATTTAGTGCTATGGGTGTTTTTTTTAACTCTGTTTTTGTTCCTGAATTGGGTATGTTCTGTTTTATTGTTTTCATCGGGTGTTTATTGGAGTATTTGATTTTGATGGGTTTTCGATGTGGGTATGGTTGATTTTGATTGTAGATCGAAGTTCTGATTGGAAGTTATGTTCTGGAGTTGTATATCATTTTATTGGTTTTTTAAGTATATGTTTCGAGGGTAGGTTGTTTTTATGTGGGTGCATATCTAAATTTGATTGATACATAAGTAAGAAGTTATTAATTGTTTCATGTTTGTGGAGGGGCAAGATCAACTATTATACCAATTTGCGTAGAATTATTTTTTTGCTGTAGATCTGATGACCTATTAATTTTACCTTTTTGGGGATGCAACTATGGTACAGTTGTAATGACTAATGAATACTATGACAAACCTATGATATGAACCTTTTAAAGTGTTTGTTGTATCTGAAGGAATATATTCCTTGTATTTTCCTAAGTTGATTGTCCCGGCTTAGTTTAACCAATATCTTTCTGAAATTAAAGGCTAAAAATTAAGAACTACATAAGGAACATTTCAAATGCTGAATCTTTATTTTGGATATCAGGAAATATTTTCTATGATCGATCTCTTGTTTGACTGTAATCTGAAGCAAATAACATTACATATAGAAGGTGGGGAAATCCGACATGTCTGACAGTGGATGTGCCTTTATTATGTTCAATCCTTGTTCGAAACTATGTTCATTAGATGTTTAGTAACTACAGGAATATTGGGTAAACTCTATGCCATATGTTTATTGTAATACTCAAGTCTTTAGGTGTTCTGGTTAATTGGCTTGTTCTTGAGTACTCTTGGGCCTTCACTTTGAAATAACATTATATTTTAGATCATGTCTATACTTTCTCGAGTGGTAAATAGGAGGGATGTCCTAATTTTAATATCTGGTCTCCTAGAAAAGCAAAACATTATATCTTTTTTTCATTATGTTTTCTCAATTTTCAACCAGGCATCTGTATGCTCTGCGGGAGACAGTGCTGCTTACCAGAGGACTTCTGTTTTTGGTGATGATGTCGTCATTGTTGCGTAAGTTGTTTTGGCTGATGACATCTTTAGCTTCAATTTCTGAGTTGATACCCAAGCGGCAACTTTGCACTGCTCTCTTGCTTTCTCATATTTTTCATGCTTTTGTTTTAACTTTTCTTTCCCAACATATGTGGTTTTCTTGCAGTGCACATAGGACTCCTCTTTGCAAAGCAAAGAGAGGAGGCTTCAAGGATACTTATCCTGATGATTTACTTGCTCCAGTTTTAAAGGTGGGTTACACAAAGCTGAGTTGTGGATTGATGTCCGGATTATCGAAGATATTTACCTTTTATTCTTTCCTTAAATATTCATTACAGGCGGTGATGGAAAAGACCAATGTGAGCCCAAGTGAAGTTGGGGATATTGTTGTTGGCTCAGTGTTGGCCCCAGGTTCCCAGAGAGCAAGCGAGTGCAGGATGGCTGCATTTTATGCTGGTTTTCCTGGTTGGTTTTTTATTTTCGTTATGTTGTGAAGTTTGTCATTTCATGTATGAGGTTCTTGTTTCAAGATGCTAATCTCTCTTCTCTCGAGCAGAAACTGTGCCAATTAGAACTGTAAACCGGCAATGTTCATCAGGCCTTCAAGCAGTTGCTGACGTAGCTGCAGCTATTAAAGCTGGATTTTACGACATTGGTGTGTTACCGTTTCTTTTTACTATGAAGTGTTGTAACTATATCCCAGGGATACCGTGCTTTTCCAATTTCTAATGTTTGGCTAACTACCTCCCACAAATCAGGTATTGGTGCTGGATTGGAGTCTATGACCACAAACCCAATGGCTTGGGAAGGATCAGTCAACCCAAAAGTATGTCCTCGTTTTGTGAAAGCATATTGCTTCGTTAGGCTTATTTTCTTTGGAGATGAATTCTATTGGAAGGATTAACATAACCTGTAACAATTCACCTCAGGTTAAGCAAATGGCACAAGCTCAAGATTGTCTTCTTCCTATGGGTATTACTTCTGAGAATGTTGCACACCGTTTTGGTGTGACAAGGCAGGAACAAGACCAGGCTGCAGTAAGTTACATAGAGCGATCAATTTATGATCATGTCTATCTGGCGACATATATTCTCATCTCATTTTTATTTCTGTTGCTAGGTTGATTCACATCGTAAGGCTGCTGCAGCCACTGCTTCCGGAAAATTCAAAGATGAAATAATTCCTGTAGCCACAAAGGTAGCATCGCTAAATTTTAATCACTCGGAATCCATTAATAGCTATATCAGCTACACCCTCTTACATTTCTGTTCTCTTCTGTTACAGATTGTTGACCCAAAAACCGGAGATGAGACACCAGTAACGATTTCTGTTGATGACGGAATACGACCAAATGCTACCGTGTCAGACTTGGCAAAATTGAAGGCAGTGTTCAAGAAGAGTGGAACTACTACTGCTGGTAATTTGATAATAGCCTTCAGGTCTGGAATGTAATTTAAATTTTGAGTTTGGTTAATGAAGTTTTCTTCTTTGATGCAGGGAACTCCAGCCAAGTTACTGATGGTGCTGGAGCTGTACTTCTTATGAAAAGAAGTGTTGCAATGCAAAAGGGACTTCCTATTCTTGGTGTATTCAGGTTTTTTTCCTTTCTAATTCTCACATGCAATATGTAGTTACAGTAACGGTTACTTGCAGTCGGAAAGTCTGGTTTTCTTCAAAATTCCTCGTCATACCTGACCTTAGTCAGGTAAAGATAGTATAATTTTTGCATCTTATTCTGTTATTAGTGTTTAAAGAGAACTAACTCCCAGTTTTCATGCAGGACCTTTGCTGCTGTGGGTGTAGACCCCGCCATTATGGGGATTGGTCCAGCTGTTGCAATTCCAGCTGCTGTCAAATCTGCAGGCCTTGAACTTGAAGATATTGATCTCTTTGAGATAAATGAGGTAATCCACATAAATTCTCATCAGGTCTCTGCCTTTTGACGCGTAGTGCAGTTTCTTGACTACGGTTCTTGTTTAGGCATTCGCATCACAATATGTCTATTGCCGGAAGAAGCTTGAACTTGACCCAGAGAAGATCAATGTGAATGGTGGTGCAATGGCCATCGGGCATCCTTTGGGTGCTACAGGTAAAATTTGACTCTCATAGAATAATAATCATGGTGGTTAATATTCATGTATGAGTATGTGTTGTACCAGACTACGAGTTGTGAGTTTAGAAATATGATATATTGTCATTCAGTTTATCATCCTCTCTATCTTTTATCCACTCCCAACAACCTTATCGAATCAATGATATGTAAGTACATATAGTGCCTGTTCCACCTCTGAATCACTCTTAATAAGGATAGGAGACTGTTCGCTGGATGTACTTGTTAGCCTTGGTAGCTATTCACATCGATGATTATTCTCATGAGAGATACTTTCTATATGTCAAAACAGGAGCGCGATGTGTTGCAACACTGTTACATGAGATGAAGCGTCGTGGAAAAGATTGCCGATTTGGTGTGGTGTCCATGTGCATAGGTACGATTAATCCTTCCTTCCTTTTTCCACTCCCCACCATGTAAAGCCCAGAAATGAAATTCCTTATCGAAACTTAGAAGAATGGTTTTCTCATGTTCTTTGGCATTCCAAAACAGGCACTGGAATGGGGGCTGCTGCAGTATTTGAAAGAGGAGACTCCTGCGATGAGCTACGCAATGCCCGAAAAATTGAAAGCCACAATCTCCTATCTAAAGATGCTCTTTGAAGAGAGAAGGCGCACACAGTAGTTTCATTAAATAATATTTAGAGAGAAGAACAACAAGTGTAGCTCTTTGAGACATTTTCTAGGAAAAAATGATTTCTAAAATTGCATTAATTTGGTTGGATTGGCCCTGTATTTTTGGAATTACTTTCATGGTTTCTTTTCTGTTCAGTTTTTATCTATAAGTACATTTGTGTTCCTTCATTTGTTTTGGGGAAGTGATTGTGGATGGTAATAAAAAGCAGCTTCCCTCTTTCCTTTGATTGGGGGAGAAAACAAAGTGATGTTCTTTACTTTATTAGATCGTTTGGTCATTGGGTAAGATTTTACCAACAACCTAATATGGAACCAAATTTTTTAGACTATCAAAGTGAAATAGACACCCTACACAGAGATCAAAATATGGGGTGGAGTTTTTATAGGTGGTTTGTTTTTCGGGATAACTAGTTAATTAATGTTACTCTCTATTTTTGTTGTAGCTTATAAATTTTAGACCAGGTCTAAAAGAATTTGATCCAACTGAAGATTCGTGATAAAAAATTAGTCCATGAGTTAAAAGTTTTGTAAGTTGTGATGGCCTAAGAAAGAAATCAACAGCATACCCGGTCAATAGCCACAAAGTGGAGTTTGGGGAGGTAGAATGTCTCTATGGATAAATAATTCAAAGCAGTAATAAAAAAAAAGAAATAACATAAACGAATAAACCATGTCAATATATTATACAAGCATGATAGAGCAGTAACGATCACAAAAAGGAGCAGTAACGATCACAAAAAGGAGCAGTAATAACCACAAAGTAAAATAATAGTTAAAGAACTAGAAACACCAAATAGAAGCAGAGATCGAAGGGCAAGAAATTACAAGAGTACTACTACGACTACTAATATGGAATGATAACCAGGACAATGCTCAACTACCTACTAACTTTATACTCTAATTCATGTAACCCCATATCTAAGGTTATGTCCTCGGTTAGCTGGATTGCGCCACATCCTGTCTAATCACCTCTTCCAATACTTCTTCGGTCTACCTCTACCTCTTCTAAAAATGTTCATAGCCAACCTCTCACACTTCCTTACCGAGACATTTGTGCATCTCCTCTTCACATGTCTGAACCACCTCAGTCTTACTTCCCCATCTTGTCCTCCACCGAGCCAACCACACTTTGTCCCGTATATCATCACTTTGGACTCTATTTTTTTTTAATGCCCATACATCCATCGCAGCA
Organism: Anisodus acutangulus; assembly: GCA_029783415.1. NCBI lineage: Eukaryota > Viridiplantae > Streptophyta > Magnoliopsida > Solanales > Solanaceae > Anisodus > Anisodus acutangulus. Next base: position 3,083,073 of record CM056509.1, read on the forward strand.
TCCTCATTTTTGCTACTTTAATCTTTTGAATGTGAGAGTTCTTGATTAACCAACACTCTGCTCATACCACATAGTTTGTATGAAGTCAACACTTCTATTTGATGATTCACACTCAACGGACAGTTTGATTCCCAAAAAAAGAACGAAAAAACTTATTGAATGTGTGGTAAAGACCAACGAATGACAAGAGATCAATAGTATCATAATCAATTTAACCTCGGAATTTACTCTGACTTTGTCCGTCACGGTTGTCCGGGATAAAATTAGTACTTAATCGGTTCTAATTTATTTGAAGGTTGACTAGATTTGAAAGTCAAATAGTTTTTTCTTTAATTTAATTTTAAATATAGATTCTTCGAATATTTTATAATAAATTTACATATTTGAAAACCACATAAAAAATACTATTAATCTATATAATTAATAATTCAAAATATATAAAAAGAGTTAGAGTAATTAAAGAAAAAACTGTTCGACTCCCAAACTGATCTAACGTTCAAACAAATTAGGACAGAGTCCCTATAAACTTTCCCTTTGGCGATGAATTTATGCAAAAGCATCAAATGGATATTCCCATTCTCATTCTCTAGTCAAGAGTTATTTCTGTTCCTATCTAACGGAATGAGAATTCCTGTCAGGCATTCATGGTTTAAGGATTAAAACACTCAATCCATAATTGGCGAATTGATCCAATTATTGAACAACTTATTACTAGTATATATATACAGAAAATGCCACGAAATTCCCGCTCTTCAATGTACACCTTGGTCTTTAAGTTTCTAAGATATTTTATCAAAGACAAATGTGCAAATATACCTCTTAATTTTGCGATTTAGGAGCAAATATATCCTTCATTAAAAAGTGGTGCATATATACTCATGCCGTTAACAAATGGTACAAATATACCCCGCCATGACACAAATGGTGCAAATATACCTTTTTGCTAACAATTCTTTTTTAAAAGTCAGTTAACTTATTTTTTTAATTAAGAAAAATACCACAAGGCTTTAAAAAAATAAGTCTAGCCATTATTTTAGTAGACTCGTCTATTTAAAGTCACGTGGTAATTTTTTTCTAGTGGGTGTGATCTGATTCGTTTTAAAAAAGTATGTTTGTGTCTTTAAAGAAAAGAAAGTTTATCCATTTTTTTAAACGAACCAAATCCAACCCACCAAAAAAATAATTACCACGTGACCTTGAAAAAATAAGTCTACTTAAAAAAATTGGGTTGACTTTTTTTAATTAAAAAATAAGCTAAGTGATTTTTTAAAAATATTCCATGAACAAAAAAGATATATTTACACCATTTATGTAACGGCAGAGATATACATGCACCACTTTTTTAACAAGAAATATATCTGCTCTATATTGAAAGTTGAGGAGTATTTACCCCTTTTCCCTTTTATCAATTAGGGAGCCAATTGGTATATGCATAAATCACATTCATCAGGAAACTTGGAAGGTAAGAATATCAAAGTGAAGTTTCATCTATGCAAGATCAACAAGTATGCTATATAACTCATGAACAACCTCATAAAATCTAACATTTGTATTTGGTAAGAAGTCTATTTTTTGTCGTTAAATGATACCTTAAGCTATGGATTTCAGGATATCAAGTATATCAAAAGTTAATGCAAAAAAACATATAGCAACAGAAAGCACATATTCTGAACAACATTGAACAGAAAGTACAAGATTGTATCAGAATCTAAGCTGCAACTGGCATGAAATCCAACTATCTCTACAGCAGGTTAAGTTATCGAACACTTGCAAACTGGGCATGATGTTTTTCTCCTCAGCCATGGATCAATACACTGCAGTAAGTTCAATGACTTAGAAATTTGGTTGCTTTAACCAACAATAAAACACTCAGGAAAGAAAATTCAGTAAGTTTACATCTTTGTGAAACTTGTGTAAGCAAGGGAGATGGCGGATAACATCCCCCATGGTAGGAGCTTCAAGACAAACAGCACACAGTTCTTGAAGACTCTCATTCTGCAAGGAGGTAAAGAGGGTAAGCAACGTGCAAGCCTAGCTGCTCACGGCTATAAGCAGCAATCAAAACAACATCTACGCTTAATAATACTACAACCACAACGCTGTTGCTAGTGTGGATATTATGGTAGAACGTCAAGGAAATACAACAGCTTAATCTTAGGTAAGAATTTGATACTTTAAGGAGATCGCAGTTACCTGAACTGTTGACTGTGGCAAGTTGTTGATTTGTCGTGCAGATGAACCACCATGTTGGTGGTTGTTCTCATCAAGGGCCAATAGCATTTCATAGTCATTCCTAAACCAAAGGGAAGCTCATGTTAGACAGCACAGAAATGATCGTCCCAACAAAAATAATAATGCTAAAAATGAGGTATTACTGCCAGTATAACGGTGGATCATCACATTAAACAACAAAGAAGCTAACACCACGTAGAAAGTTCATTCACAAAAAAGCCATCTTTGCCTCTGATGACCCATACACTTGGACCTTCAGTTCAGAGAGGATCAAATGTGTTACTTCGGATATAGGATGGAATTTCTAATAGTAACACAGAAAATATACATTTGAGAGTTTTGAGCATCCATGGCTCTTTTTACATTTTAATGCAACAAAAGTTAATTTCATTATCAGAAAGAACACACAAACACTGATAAACATAAGAAATCTTACTCATTGAAGTCGCGCTGCGTCTGAAGGAGGTTCCTATCAACATCCATATTACTGAAAGCCTCTAATGTCTCCAATATATGCATCCTCTGCAATATTCAGAAAAGTTATAAAGTGTAGCCAAATGAACACAAGCAGCATGTAAAATAACAAGAAATACAGCTTTAGCTGACTAAATATTTTATTACTGACCAAAATCATGAGGATAAGTGAATGTATTAAATACCATGTCCACATCCATGTTAGGAGGAAACAGTGAATTTCTTCCTCTAGAAGATGATATAGTACGAGGTTGTCCAGGGAAACTGCTCCTCAACCTTGCCATCCTATTCGAGGTAGACGCCCGAGCTTGAGAAGCTCTACGAGATATGTTGGATGCATTTCTTGATTGTCTTCTGCGTAAGTTTGTGACCGATGATCCATTCTAAACCAACATCCCCACGTCCCAAAAATAAGATATACAAGGAAAAAGAGAAATTTTCAGTCAGAGATCAAGGCACAATCATTACAGGAAGAAAGCAGGATAGGAATTAAAGGCCTTTTTTCATGTGCATATTTCGAAAGACATTGATATAAGATCACTCTAAAACTAGGAGATTAATGAGAAAAACTCCTTCATTCATCAGTGATATATTTACCATTTGAAAGACACATAAGATGGACAATACTGCAACCGCAACAAATTAAAAGAGCAAAATGAAAACCTTAGATTTCCACATCCCTGGTCAACGCTGCAAGTCAAAGTTATATAACAACGTAATAACAATCAATCTGCATAGTTACACCACCCAATACCAACTCTTATGATCATAGATCACAGCTATATATGCAACATGGGCACATTCAATTGTAAAAAGATTTTACGAAATTTTCGGAGTATCTATGTACACAACCCTCACAAAAGGTTCCAGATTAGGGTAGGTCAAAATTTAAGTACCTGAGAGACGAACATTAAAAATAAAACTATGGAATATGATTTCTCGCTGACTCTGGACAGTTTGGAGAACAAGTAACTATATATGTTTTAAGAAAGGCAGAACCACTAAGTTTCATAAAATTCAGATTTGTAGAATCTTTAACTTTTGGGTGTAACCTGAAAAATATACATATTTTTGACACAGTAGAAGGAAGACCCCCTCTTTCTCTATAGGGTTCCAAACCTTTCTTCATCATAAGTGATAACAAGCCAGGCAGAGATGGAAGTAACGACATGGTTAAAGTTTTTTTTCTCTATATAAGCATTGATGAAGTTTAAGTTCTAATTCATTTTCAGTGACTAACTTTCTATTACTACTAGAATTCTAATTTTCATATATCACTTTCTTCAGGTATATGTATTGTTTGTTGCTTAAGCGTCACAAAGTACCCAGCCTGCACTACTTCTAGCTTCAAGGTTTAAGTGCCCAGCAAGCGAGCCTCTAACAATGCTACACCTCGCATTTGAGAATATAAATTTGGGCCCATATGCACTACCATAAGTACTGATACTAGCAAAAAGCTCTAGTTTCAATATCAGTTAATGTCAAAGAAAAACCTAGTCTCTCAAGATCTATTTTAGCAGGAAATTAAAAACCAAAGTAATTTCTAATAGGAACAACACATAATGAAGCTTTCAAACATGAATATCATGAGTATAAATATCTGAATGTCAGATGACAATATCGATATTAGACCTAAGTGGCACATATTTTACTACGAAGTGAAGGAAAGTATAAGAGGACAACAAAATGTAAGGAAAACGAACATACAAGACCGGATAAGTGGTTCTCTGATCCAGAGGAAGCACGTAAGAAATCCTCCTGCACTAAAGCCATGGCTACATCTTCATCAATCTGTTGGGAAGAGGAGAAAAAATATTAACATCTAAGCACAGTAGGAAGACAAGAACAACTAAATATTGATGGAGAACAACCAAAACTATTCTTCATAAAGAGTACCACCTCGCCAAGGGAAGGGACCTCATTGTACAATTGTTCTTGGAGTTCCCGTGCGAGCCTTTCATCAGCTTCTAATTGAGCTCTAGCATCTTCATTCCTACTACTGCTACATACAACACGAGAGCCTTCACGTCTTGTGGTAGAGGAGGGACTGTCCACATCAATCACTGGTTCTCCGCCTGAACCTACATGACTTGGGTTTTTGGTCGTATGAACCCTACTTTCAGGTGAGGTAAGCAAAATGATGTCTGCATCATCAGAGACCGATATAGAACATTCACCATGGCTGCTTGAGGCAGGTCCCTGCTTTAGTCTTTTCTTAACTGTGTTTGGTGCAGTACGGTGTCCATTAATTTGGCGACATTGAGGTCCAGGAGGTGATCCCTGCCCTGTAGATACACCAGAAACATGTCTAATAGAAGCAGAATCTTGACAACTACTTGCATCGTCTCTTCTCATCACCCTACTCCCACTGGGGTGAGAGACAAAGTGTGCACAATCTCTTTCTGAAGTCCTGCGCACATTGGACAATGACAAGTTCATGTTCGAACTGCGGTTACGCGTACTTCCCCATCCACCTGATTCGTCAAAGCTTCTGAACACGTCTCTACTGGAATCACTGGTTTCCAATGAAAAACAATTCTGATGAGACCTTTACCAGGACAATTAATCGTTGGAAATTTATTACTAACAGTCAAAAGTAAAGGAACCCAGAAATTTATGCTACTGCATTGAAAGAAAAATTCTAGCAGCTTACGATAAACATCGCAACTTTTAACAATATGGAATAAGAACATGCATTTCTAAAGCATGAAGAATGGTGAAGCAACTTAAATCACCTAACCAAATAGCAAAATTTAACATTGATAAGAAGACAAAGGTACAATAACTGTTTCACACCAAACTTAGGTATGATTATGAGTAATAATGTAAATGACAAGAATAATAATGACTAGATAATGTCACATATCATTTCTGAATTTACATAGGAATAGTAATATCTCATACAACAAGATGCAGGAAGCACTTAGAAATAAAGCTCATTTCAGCCAAAACAGAATTATGCATAGCACAGACAAGTTTTTCTAAATAAGTTTCCGCACAGCAATAAGGTCCAAATGCAGATCTGAATTTAGATGCATCACTTGTGCAGATGGTTTAATCCATGCATCTATCCATACATGAAACAAGCTAAACTGTGTTCCATGTTGATTATCAAAATGTAGATCCTCGGCAGGGAAATCATTAGCTTACACTGTCGGACATCTTGACATGCACGCTATGCTAATATGTCATAGACGATGTAAAACAAAGTCCTTTTTCCCTATTTGGACAGCCTAGTAAATTTGATGTCAGAAAAGAATGAAAACTATCTTTCCTGTGAATATATGGACAACAACAACAACATACCCCGTCATCGTGGGGTCTGGGGAGAGTAGAGTGTACGCAGACCTTACCTCTACCTTGGTAGGTAGAGCGGTTGTTTCCGAAAGACCTCGGCTCAAGACACAGCATAAACACAAGCAAAGCAAGAGAAACAGTCAGACCCGGACAAGAAATTTAAATCAGTATGACAATGATGGTAATAAAAGCGGATAAGCCATGATAAAGTATTCTGAAAAAAGAAGAAGCAATAACTAACGCAGGTAGATAAGATAAACAAAGTACACGAAAGAACACACAACAGCAGGAATCAAACAACAGGGGACTATAAAGCAATACTGCGCCTACTAGTACGATAGGCTAGGCAGGTCTACAATAATACCACTACAACTACCAGTATGTAAGCGTAAGTAGGACTACGCTCAACTACCTACTACCCTTCCACTCTAATACGTGTCCTCCACAATTCCCTATCTAAGGCCATGTCCTCGGTAAGTTACACATGTGTCATATCCCGTCTAATCACCTCTCCCCAATACTTTTTCGGCCTACCTCTACCCCTCCTAAAACAGTCCATAGCCAATCTCTCACACCTACGCACTTAGGTATTTGTGTTTCTCCTCTGCACATGTCGGAACCATCTCAACCTCGTTTCTCGCATCTTATCCTCCACCGAGGCCACTCCCACTCTATCCCGGATATCATCATTTCTAATTATATCCCTCCTTGTATGCCCACACATCCATCTCAGCATCCTCATCTCCGCAACTTTCATCTTTTGGATGTGCGAAGTCTTGACTGGCCAACACTCCGCCCCATACAACATAGTCGGTCTAACCACCACCCTATAGAACTTGCCCTTAAGTTTTGGTGGCACTTTATTATCGCACAAGACTCCAGATGTGAGCCTTCATTTCATCCACCCTGCCCCAATACGATGTGTGACATCGTCATCAATCTCTCAATTCTCATTCTCATTCCCTTGGATAATAGACCCGAGGTACTTGAAGCTTCCTTTATTTGGAATGACCTGAGTACCTAGTCTCACCTCCACGCTTGTCTCATGGTCGCTCCCATCACTGAACTTGCACTCCAAGTATTTTGTCTTGGTCCTACTCAGCATGAACCCTTTAGACTTCAGAGTCTATATCTAAATTTCCAGCTTAGCGTTCACTTTGCTGCGAGTCTCATCAATCAGGACTATGTCGTCTGCGAATAACATACACCATGACACCTCCCCTTGGATTTGTCACGTCAGTCCATCCATCACCAAGACAAATAAGAATGGGCTAAGAGTTGATCCCTGGTGCAACCCATCATCACTGGGAAGTGCTCTGAGTCTCCTACTATTGTTCGTACCCTGGCCTTGGCTCCATCATACATATCATTGATCGCCCTAATGTACGCCACAAGTACACCTCCAACCTCCAAACATCTTCATAGAACCTCCCTAGGGACTTTGTCGTATGCCTTCTCGAGGTCGATGAAAACCATATGTAGGTCCCTCTTCCTCTCCCTATACTGCTCCACCAACCTCCTAATAAGATGAATGACTTCTGTAGTCGAACACCCCAGCATGAATCCAAACTGGTTCTCAGAAATAGACACGTCTATTCTCACCCTCATCTCCATGACTCTTTCCAAAACTTTTATAGTATGGCTTAGCAGCTTGATACCCCTATAGTTGTTCCACCTCCATTCTTCAAACATTCTTGCCGTCTTAAAAATGACATTAAACAATTTAGTCAGCCACTCCAAACCTTCCCTGCCTGCGCTCTTTCAAAATTCAACTGGGATCTCATCACGCCCGGTCGCTCGTCCCCTGCACATCCTGCGAACATCACCATTAACCTCCTCAACCTTAATACTTCTACAATATCCAAATTCCTGATACCTTCCGGATTGCTCCAGGTCTCCCAGCACAATGTCTTTATCTCATTCTTCGTTCAAGAGTTTATGAAAGTAAGACTGCTACCTCCGTCTAATAAGTGTGTCCTCCACTAGTACTTTGTCGTCCTCGTCCTTGATGCACCTCACGTGATCCAAGTCATGGGGTCTCCTCTCACTCGCCTTGGCTAGTCCGTACAACTTCTTATCCCCGACTTTTTTCTCTAATTCCACATACAGGCGTTCAAAAGCTGTCGTTTTCGCCGCCGTAACCGCTAGCTTTGCCTCATTCCTCATCATCTTATACAATTCCTTATTCGTCCACTTCTCCACCTCATTCTTGCTTTCTACCAATTTCGCATACGCCGCTTTCTTTGCTCCACCTTCTCTTGAACCTTATCATTCCACCACCAGTCCCCTCGATGCCCACCACGGCTACCCCGCGAGACCCCTAGCACTTCTCTAGCTACCTCCCGAATACAACTCATCGCATCCCCACTACTCCCCTAAGCCCCCTTCGCCATCAACCTCTCCCCCATCTCCTTTGCACTAGCCATGGTCAACCTTCCCCATTTGATTATTAGCCTGTCATCAACAACCCTCATCTTCTTCTCCATCTTGATCTCCAAATCCATCACCAAAAGCTTATGTCGGGTTGTAAGATACTCCCTCGGAATAACCTTGCAGTCTTTACAAAGACCGTTGTCAACCTTCCTAAGGAGCAAAAAGTCTATCTGCGTCTTAGCCACCGAGCTACGGAAAGTAACCAAGTGCTCCTCCTTCTTCATAAACCTCGAATTGGCTATCGCCATCCCAAAAGCTTTAGCGAACTCCAAGAGTGAGACGCTTCACCCGTTCCTGTCCCCGAGGCCAAAGCCTCCATGCACGTCGTCATAGCCCCCGGAAGTGACCCAATATGTCAGTTGAAATCCCCTCCTACAAATAACTTCTCAGTAGGTGGTATACCTCCCACCACCTCGTCTAAATCCTCCCAAAAGCGCCTCTTCTCCTCCTCCTCCAAGCCCGTCTGCGGCGCATAAGCACTAATAATGTTCATAGTGGCTCCTCCAACTACCAACTTAATCGACATCATCCTGTCATTGACCTTCCTCACCTCTATCACCTGATCCCTTAGCTCGCTGTCTACTAAAATGCCTACCACATTCCTATATCTTGACCTACCCAAGAACCAAACTTATACATGTCCATATCCTTAGCCTTAGGTCCTACCCATTTGGTCTCCTGGACACAGGCTATATTAATCCTCCTCTTCTTAAGAATCTTAACTAGCTCTATGGACTTCCCCGTTAAAGTCCCAATGTTCCAAGACCCTATTCTCATCCTAGCATCTCCCTTACCCTCGCTCCCGACCCCGACCGAGAACATGACCCTAGTCTACCATCATTCACCAAAGCCACTAGAGTAAAAAACTAATCAAAGGTTAACGCTAACACACACGAAAACCAATACTAACACACAAGTTAGCAAGAATCTAGAGGTAAGTCAGGCTACTACAGACCGGATAGATAAAATAAAGGACAAGATTTAATACAGCGTAGCAAGCAAAATTTAACTCCAAGGACAAAGAATGAATACGGGCACCTGGAGGTACCAACTCCAGGTGAATCGAACATGTTCGCCGCCGAAATCCACTATTCAACAACGGAAGAAATGTTCCCTGCTGGAAATATTGTTCACTGCCGGAGTTACTATTCACCGCCTGACCTTGCCGGAAAACTTCAGTCATGTGCAGACCCGACCGGAAACTACTCCAGGTGGTTGTAACCTGATGGGTTGCCGGAAAAATCACCGGAGCTTTGAAGCAGTGGATGTAGGTGCAAAAAGCACGGGTAGGGTCGGAACGGCCTAGCAATACCCGAGAAAGAACAGATCTGAAAAAATACCGCCAAAACTCACCGGAACAGATCTGTTACACCGAAAAAATCGCTTTCCAGTGCTCAAATAGTTACAAAAAAGTTGGGGTGGCCTCGGAAAAGACCTGCGGCTCCCGCGGATTTTTTTTTTGTTGAAAAAGTCGCCGGAAAACAGTCCACTCACCGGCGCATAGTATCTACGTGTCATCGGCATCAGACCTGTTATTGGCACGTGACGGGGTCTCCGGCAGTGGGTTTTCTGGGGTGGGGTCGCACGAGTGAGATCTATCTCCCCGTGGTGTTGTTTTGTGTATAGGACTAGCGGAAGATGGTGATCTAATTCCGGGCAGAAGCTTTGCCGGAAAATACCAATTCCACTGAATGTCAGTATCACAATGAAATATTACTAAATGTTGTATTCATAGCTGATGACAAAAAGATCAACGACAAATTCTGATGATTACCAAGAAACTAAAAGGTCAAACATTCCTAAATATATGGACAATGTTCACCAAATACATACCTGCTAGATGTATGTGTTGCGTCACATTCTTTGGAAGGAGAAGAATGGATTGCCACCCCCTTACCCTTTGCTGCAGAGATACCACCTCTAGATATCATTTCTTTACCAGTATCTAAGCTTGTACCAGCGGATGATGCCGTGAGACTGGCATCAGTTAGCCCATGGATTAAAACATTGTGGTCCTCTACCCCAGCTGGCTTTTTGGCCTTAGCTATGTTATGTGGGGATATACATCCATTTCTGCCCAATTTTTTCTGCCCAATTACTCTTGGTGAGTTAACAAGAGATGCAGAACCATCCTTCCGAGCTCCAAGCTGCGCATCAATGGCAGAGTCCTTCTCTCCATGAGATTTATTTAAACCAAGTTTAACTAGATCAGCAGCTTCCTTTCCTTTGCTGGCATTGCTGGATGGTGTGGAAATCATCCTGTGCAAATGAGAGTGTTCATTCATTGCTGCTGATTGTGATCTACATTTTTCATTTTGACCAATATCATGTACTCCAACTGTAGGAGCCTTAACAAATACATGAGTCGACCCATTTTGCTTTGTCAGGTCTATGACAGGACGGTCTTGCTGACATTTTGATTCTGTGTTTTCACTTTTATCAAAATGCAAATTACGTTTCTCCTTGGAATTAGGAATGGAGGAAACCTTGAATGGAACACCATTTCTTGAAGGCATAGAATCTCCCGTACCAAAAGCTGATGAATTAGCATGGCATTCAGATTTCATGGAACTAGTGATTCTTCTTGGAGGACGCATAAACAACATTTGTCTTCCAACACCATTAAGTTGATTCCCATTCTCAGTAGCAACATTCCCATATCCTGAGTGCTCTGATGTAGATAAATCACTCTCTACATTGGCATACCTCCTCCCATTCAGATTCTTAGCAGCTAATCTATTAGGGGTATCGGGAACATTCCGATTATCACTATTCACATGATCCATAATCTGCACAACACAGCCGCAAGTGGATATATCACATTGGTGGACAAATGTAGCTAATAAAAACTAGCCCACAGATCATATAAGGTTCAGAATCAAGTCAAAATATCATAATTAACAATGCAAAAATGACAAACACGAGAACAACAATGATACTTCAGTCTCAAACAAGTTGGGGTTGGTCATAAGAATCCTTAACATCCAAAAAAGGGAATGGATTTATCCCCAATTTATATGTGTTACTGTAATCCTTACTATAGTATGCTAGAGGGTGCTAATTTGCACTATCTGGTGTAGTCTAAAGATTGTAAATATTACCCCACCACTTGAGCAAATTGTTTTTTAGAAAAAGGAAAAAAAGGAAAAGATTTTGTGAAAATTCGACACCCTCAATCTGTCCAGCAGCACGATGCATCAAAACCCTGTCTGGAAACAGAAAAGGCAAACATCCTTATCAAAAAGAAAAAAGCCACATTTATATTAAACAAGAACAACTCAAAGAAAAGGGATGCATGAATTGATTATAGGCAGATCATCAAACCCAAATATTCAACATACATAAAATTCTCAAATGCATATAAAGATGGAGTTTTTATTTTCTAAACCCAAACCCCAAAAAATATTATAAATTAAATCAAAATATGAATAAATTTCAAAAGAAAATCAACACTGAAAGTAAAGTTAGATATCAATGAGACTATAATCACAAACATTCAGCAAATGCTAACAATTCTGAAAACAATTATACATGCCATACAATTATCACATATAACCACAAAGATTAAACCTTTATACCCAAGATACTACTACAGATAACAAATCACTATCTCCCCACTCCATTAATGAACTTGTTACAATTCAGCAAAGGGTACAATTAAAAAAATCAGAATTTGCAAACACCAAGAACCAACAAAAAGGGTAAACCCCATTTGATATGAAATAGGAAAATCTGTAAATGAAAGATTCTGCTTTACCCAATTCAAATAATTTTGTTTCAAGCAAGAGAAAAAAGACTAATAACATAATAACCATAAAGATTAAATCTTTTATAAACAAGATTACTACTCCAAACAACAAATCACTATCTCCCCACTCCATTAATGAAATTGTTACAATTTCATATCAAGAATCCAATGAAGAACGAACCTTTGAAGGGTATTCGACAATTCTCACAAATTGATGTATCGAAAATCTTAATCTTGAGATGAAAAAAGAGCAAAAAAGCAATGATGGATGTGGTGGCATTACAGTGCCATGTCCAATCTACACATATAAATGCCATACAATTATCACATATAACCACAAAAGATTAAACCTTTATACACAAGCTACTACTGCAAATAACAAGTCAGTATCTCCCAAGCCCATTAATGAATTTCAAACACAGCCCTGAAATTAAAGTTAGCTATCCATGAAAATATTATTACAAATATTCAGCAAATGCTACAAGTCTGAACACACTTATACATCCCAAACAATTATCACATATAACCACAAAGATTAAACCTTTATACACAAGATACTACTATAGATAACAAATCACTATCTCCCAAGTCCATTAATGAACTTGTTACAATTCAGAGGGTACAAGCAAAAAGATCAAAATTTGCAAATACCAAGAACAAACATAAGGGTAAACCCCATTTGATATGAAATAGGAAAATCTGGAAATGAAACATTTCACTTACCCAATTCAAATAATTGTGTTTCATGCAAGAAAAAAAAACTAATAACATAATAACCATGAAGATTAAATCTTTCATTAACAAGATACTACTGCAAACAACAACAAAAAACTAATAACATAATAACCATAAAGATCAAATCTTTTATAAACAAGATTACTACTGCAAACAACAAATCACTATCTCTCCACTCCATTAATGAACTTGTTACAATTTAGTGAAAAAATCAAATTTGCAGATACCAAGAACCAACATAAGTTAAAGGGTAAATCTGGAAATGCAAGATTCTGCTTACCCAATTCAAATAATTATGTTTCAAGCAAAAAAAAACCCTAATAGTAATTAAAAGAAAAATTAAGGATAATACCATCAAGAATTCAATAAAGAACAAACCTTTAAAACACAAACAATTTAAATAATTATGTTTCAAGCAGAAAACAAAACCCTAATAGTAATTAAATGAAAATTTAAGGATAATATAATCAAGAATCCAATAAAGAACAAACCTTTATAGGGTATTTGACAATACCCACAAAAATTATAAAAAAAAAACTTGATTTTGAGATGAAAAAAGAGCAAAAATCAATACTAGGGTTTGATTTTGGAGAATGTGGTGTTACAGTGCCATGTCCAATCTACCCCTTAGATGCTCTTGAATGTTAGGAGTGGCAATTCCACCCGCAACTATAGGAAATGTATGACACGCGCCCGTGTGAATGGTGGATAGGTGAAGGACACTTTAGATCAGTTTATTTGTGGTTTCACGCGCTTGCCGAAGGGGTGAGTGTAATGTACGATGATTTGATAGGCTAATGTTCATGAATTATAACACAAAGCACAAGTACTTAAGTCATTTGGTCATGTATTCCCGTAATTCACTTTTATTCGTCCACTATATTATATAAATTTTTGCTTTAACTTCTTCACTCAGAGAAATACAAATATTTTTATCATGTTTTATTCTTAATAGTAATTACTCATTTCTAAATTATTTTTTGAATTTATTAAGATTACACATTAATTAAATATGAATATTATGATAAAATATACCTTTTGTTTATTAATTCATCAAAAGCGCGCAAAATCATTAGTGAATAAATAAAAGTGAACAAATTGAATATTAAAATTAGCGTAATTATTAATATCATATTTAATATTTTTTAGTTGCTTTATATAAAATTCAACTTAACAAGTACGATGTTTGATTGTCATTTTACGATCCTACATAAATAAATCAAGTATGAATTATGAGTTAAGTTGTGTATCATTTTATGTGGGTAAAAAATGAAATAATTAATACATGAATAATTAAACCTCATATAAATAGTTTCTGCATTACTAATACCTACATAACTCTAACCAATACACAAACAACTCTTTAGGTTGTTTAATTTGTGAAATTAGAGATAATAATCCCGGACAGATTGTAGGATTATTTCATCTCGCATTTGGTTGGATTTTTTATTTCATAATTAATAATTTTGATATTCTTTATACCATAAATTCGAGATCTATCGAAAATAATATCTCTACCTCCTAAAGTGGTAAGTTCTGCATACACTCTACCCTCTCCAGACTAAAGGTGGCCAGTGGTCGCGGGCTCAAGTCAGCGGGCCGGGCAAATACTGTGCCTGTCGGGAGTCGAGGCGGAGACGGAGAAGAGTCGGGGTCGAGGTCGGCGAGTCAGCGGGTCGAGTGCAGCGGGACTTGCTCGATCCGAATCCGCGATCCCGTCGTTATCAGTCAGGGAATTCCAGGGCTCAAGCGGATCTGACGGGTTTCCTTTTTTTTTTTTTAAATAACATATGTATAAAAAAAACTCAATAAACAAAACAAGATAGTGTAATAAAAACATCACAAGATTGTTTTTGTGCCTCTTATATTATTTAATAGACATATGATTTTTTTGTAATACAAATACAATTGTCTAAAATCTAAATTGCAACTTTGTGGTGTTGTCCAAAAGTTGCAAATTACATAATAAAATTGCAATTAAAAAAATTACATTCTCAAAAAAACATGTTCTAATTGCTTGATGATTTCATGTAGTTCGGTTAGAATTGATATTTGTTAGTCAAATTGATCCACGTCGTTTCCACTACCTTGGTTAAGATTTGGTTGTAGTTTTCATCATCTTCTTCGTTGATCTCAGATTGACCGCACCTTCTCGCTCGCTCGTATCCAATCTCTGAATAATCACGTAATTTTCAAGGCGTCTCAGGCTAATGAGTGTCTGTGGTCTCCTATTTGATATACACTGAAAAAGCGCTTTGAGCAGACTTAATTGGCAGCCAATGTTCACATCTCGAGTCATCAATGAAAGTGTCGGAAAGGTCTTATCTCATTCCCCCTCGATTTTTAAATGAAGTCTTCATGTCCGTCTTCATTGATAACTTCTTGATCTGATGAACCACAAAACAAAAATATCCAACTAAATTTGGTTAGTAGAGAGTCTGACCGCACATTCTATTACGAGGCTTTCAATACTAGTAGTAGAAACGGCATGTCTTTTGTGAGGTTGTGTTGAAGATGAAGAATATGGTATGGAAGCCGTAGAAGTTACTAGCATTTTCTTGTTGATAAAATCTATATATATTTTGCATTGGTGTTACTCGCTGAATAACACTTCTTCTTTAGTTTGTCCAATAGGTGGTGGGTGATTTAGATTTTGGGACTTGGAGGTGGTAGTACTTCTATACAATCATAAATAGTTTCAATTAGTGATTTAGTCTAGTCTATTTTAATAGTAGGATTTAATACATAACCAATAATGTAAATAGGGGAATAGAAATAAAATATTTTTATTTTGAGAAATATTTTTAATATTTGCCTTATAATTTGGTTTTCCATATATTCACTAAGTAATAGCAGTGGCCTGGGCTGGGTACCTGGCGAATTGGTGTGGGCGAGCGGAGACGGGAGAAGCGAGGCGGAGTCTGTGGGCTCAGGCGGGGTGGATGCAGCGGGGCTGGAGCAAGTCAGTCCGATCCGATCCCGTCGATCAGCTCGAGGGAGGCTCGGGCTACGGGTCGGGATCACGGCCGGGTTTTCATTTTTTTTTAAATAGCATATGTATAAAAACTCAATAAACAAAACAAGATAGTGTAATAAAAACATCCCAAGACTGTTTTGTGCCTCTTATATTATTTAATAGACATGTGATTTTTTGTAATGCAAATACAATTGTCTAAAATCTAAATTGCAACTTTGTGGTGTTGTCAAAAGTTGCAAATTACATAATAAAGTTACAATTAAAAATTACATTCTCAAAAAATATGTTCTAATTGCTTGATGATTTCATGGTTCTTGTTGGAATTGGTATTTGTTGGTCAAATTGATCCACGTCGCTTCCACTACCTTGATTAAGATTTCGTTGTAGTTTTCATCATCTTCTTCGTTGATCTCCGGTTGACCGCACCTTCTCCACGCTCCGCTCGTATCCAATCTCTGAATAATCCTTGCAATTTTCAAAGTGTCTCCGGCTAATGAGTGTCATGGTCTCTATTTGATATCACTGCGAGAAAAAGCGCTTCAGAGTTGATTGGCGACGGCAGATGTTCAAAACATCTCGAGCCATCAATGAAAGTGTCGGAAAGGTCTTCCCATTCCCCCTCGATGTTCAATGAAGTCTTACATGTCATCTTCATTGATAACTTTTTGATCACTGATGAATCTGAGAAATAAAAATATCCAACTGCTAATTTGGTTAGTAGTAGAGAATCGACCGCACATTCTATTTCCGAGGCTTTCAATACTAGCGAAGTATAAGCGGACATGTCTTTTGTGAGGTTGTGTTGAAGATGAATAAGATGAAATGGAAGCTGGTAAGTTACTAGCATTTTCTTGTTGATAAAATCTATATATATTTTTGCATTGGTGTTCTACGCTAGACAATACTTCTTCTTTAGTTTGTTCAATATGTGGTGGGTGATTTAGATTTTTAGGACTTGGAGGTGGTAGTACTTCTATACAATCGTAAATAGTTTCAATTAGTGATTTAGATGCGAGTACATTTTAATAGTAAGATTTGTCTGAGAACCAATAATATAAATAGAGGGAATAGGAATAAAATATTTTTTTATTTTGAGAAACATTTTTTTAATAGCTGCCTTATAAGCTGGTTTTTCCATATATTCACTAAGTAATAAAAATATTAGAGTTATACTATTTTTTTAAGTCAACTGGAGTTAAACTATTTTTTAAAATTGTAATTGCGTAATTGTTATTGGAAGCGTTATCTAATGTAATAGTCATAATTTTATCGGTAATTCCGTAATAATCGCACACTTGATAAATATTTTCTGCAATAAAAGTACCGTCTATGCTATCATCTATATATCTATCACGCTAAAATATCGTTTTTGCATAGACCATTTATAATCTATCAAATGACAAGTTACAGTTAAATAATCATGGCGTTAGTACTCGACCTATATCAGGGCGTGATAGATATTTTGCCATTAAAATGATATAATGAAAAAGCGTAAATATTGTTGATATTCATGCGAATTTAAATACATCTCTCTTAACATTTGATCTAGGAAAACGTTAAAAGCGGGATTATATATATCTCTAATGTAATGAATAAAACCAGAGATGAAGAAGGAAATGAAAAAAGGCAAACCCTCCCACGGAACTAATTTTGATATTGCTTCCCTATCTCTATGTTTATTGTATTTAGAGCCTACAATTCCCCGTCATAGGATTAATTTGACCTGTAGGTGAGGGACGTGTCGATTATGTGAACCTGTCCGATAAAGCGAGCGTTCGCACCGGTTTTGAAGCCTGGTATTGGGCATACCTAGCTGGATGAGCACTTACTACGTGTCTAATTAAACTCCCAGTCCCACCGTGACCTTTTTCAGTTTTAAATTTTAAAACATTTTTACAAAATTTACATACGGCTACTTGATTCTCTACGTACCTATCAAAAAATGTCCATGCATCTGATTTTAATGGTCGTTTTGCTGGACCTCGTCTCATACTACGGGGAATAGGAGGTATTTCAGTTGATGGTGCACTAGTGGGTGTGTTGTCATCAACATTAGTGGGTATATCATCTAGATCATCGTCTAAATTAAAGTCTTCTTGAGTTCCAGAAAATAGCTCATGGTCTAAATCTAATGGTATTGTAGGAAAATGTTGAGTATCAACAAAATCATCATGTGTAGGAATAATATGACTAGAAGAAGTACCTGCTCCTGATTTCCTACTAGAAGAAGCGCCCTTACCGCACCCTTAAACATACCTTTTAATCATTCAATTTTAATTATGATAATAAATAATTAAAGACAATAAAAATTAAATCGCTAAATAAAATAAGCAGACAATAATAATTTAATGAAGAGCGAATGTACCAAGCACGTAACGTCGGCGTGTAATCGAAGGTTGAAAATTGAAACTTTGCTCGATGGAAGATCCTCAAAGATAGTTGCCAACTTCACCACCAATTCCCAAATGAATAAATAAAATTGAATATTTAGCAAACAATGTAGACTTGTAGAGATATATTGAGAAATTAGAGATTGTAGGAAGATTTGTAGAGAAAAGATGAAGAGAAAATGAGTTATTTATAGTTGAAAAATTGGGTTAAAGTGTAAATATAATAACTTATGGGTTAAAAATAAATATTAAGGGAGTAGGGGGGCCTAAAATGGCCGGATTTGGCCAGCATGACCATAATCTAAAATAGTCGATTGGTGCAACTACAATTTTGCAAGGGGAAAAAGGCGAGTCGGGCTCGGGGCGGGGGTAGGTAGGGCACTGGGTGGTCTGAACTGAACGCGGGCTCGGGTCTCGCGGAGGCCCAGACATCATCCGTCCAGAGTTGAGTCCCTTAGGTTATTTATTTATTTATTTTTGCGGGACCAGGCGGGCTCGGGACAGGGTCAGATTGGAGTCAGGCTGTCACCATTGGCGGCACTACTAAGTAATAAAATATTAGAGTTATATAAAATAACATAGTTGAAATAGTAGGATAATATATCACAAGAAAAATTCTTTTGTTGCTTGAAAAAATTTCTCTAAAAATACAATAAGTTCGGAAATTTTTTCCCAATCACTATCTAAAATCATATCAGCTGGCTTTTTATTATGAAAGTTAAAAAATAAAGTTATAGGTAATTTATAGTCATAAGCAACAAGTAGTTTCTCGTATAAAAAATTCCACCTAGTGGATACTTCTTGTGGAATTTTTCTATAAGGTAGTCCACAATCGTGACAAATTTTTTTATATTATTTTCTACGTTGTACTTTATTACTTTTAAAAATAAAGTTTATAGCAAATTGTATTTTACTAAGAATGTCTTCAAAAAGTGATAGACCATCCTTTACAATTAAGTTATATATACGACATGCGCATTTTCTATGAAAATGGTCTGGAAAAGATGGAGTTAAACTATTTTTTAAAATTGTAATTGCGTAATTGTTATTAGAAGCGTTATCTAATGTAATAGTCATAATTTTATCGGTAATTCCGTAATAATCGCACACTTGATAAATATTTTACGCAATAAAAGTACCGATGTACTATCATCTATATCTATCTATAAAATACGTTTTGCATAGCCCATTTATAATCTATCAAATGACAAGTTACAGTTAAATAATCATGGCCGTTAGTACTACGACCTATATCAGACGTGATAGATATTTTGCCATTAAAATGATATAATGAAAAACGTAAATATTGTTGATATTCATGCGCGAATTTAAATACATCTCTCTTAACATTTGATCTAGGAAAGCAGTTAGCGAGGATTATATATATCTCTAATGTAATGAATAAAGCGAGATGAAGGAAATGAAAAAGGCAAACCCTCCCTGACAACTAATTTTGATATTGCTTCCCTATCTCTATGTTTATTGTATTTAGAGCCTACAATTCCCCGAATCATAGGTTAATTTGACCACATGTAAAGGGAACGATGTCGTATGTGAACCTGTCCCGATAGAGCGAGCGTTCTTGCCGGTTTTGAAGCCTTTGGTATTGGGCATACCTGGTTGGATGAGCACTTACTACGTGTCTAATTAAACTCCGGTCCAGTGACCTTTTGATTTTAAATTTTAAAACATTTTACAAAATTTACATACGGCTACTTGATTCTCGTCCGTCTATCAAAAATGTCCATGCATCGATTTTAATAGTCGTTTCTTTGGACCTCGTCTCATACTACGAGGAATAGGAAGTATTTAGGTTGATGGTGCACTAGTGGGTGTGTTGTCATCAACATTAGTGGGTATATCATCTAGATCATCGTCACAGAATTAAAGTCTTCTTGAGTTCGAAGAAAATAGCTCATGGTCTAAATCTAATGGTATTGTAGGAAAATGTTGAGTATCAACAAATCATCATGTGTAGGAATAATATGACTAGAAGAAGTACCACTTGCCACTGGTTGCCCCTACTAGAAGAAAGCCCTTACCCTTACCCTTAAACATACCTTTTAATCATTCAATTTTAATTATGATAATAAATAATTAAAGACAATAAAATTAAATCGCTAAATAAAATAAAGCAGACAATAATAATTTAATGAAAGGCGAATGTACCCAAGCAAGCGTAAGCGTCGGCGATATGTAATCGAAGGTTGAAAATTGAAACTTTGCTCGATGGAAGATCCTCAAGATAGTTGCCAACTTCACCACCAATTCCCAAATGAATAAATAAAATTGAATATTTAGCAAACAATGTAGACTTGTAGAGAGATATATTGAGAAATTAGAGATTGTAGGAAGATTTGTAGAGAAAGATGAAGAAAATGAGTTATTTATAGTTGAAAAATTGGGTTAAAGTGTAAATATAATAATTTATGGGTTAAAAATAAATATTAAGGGTATGGGGGGGCCTAAAATGGCCGTTAGTATGAATGTCTAAAATGTCGTTAGTGCAGCGGTCATATTTGCAAAGGGAAGAAGCGGGGTCGGGCTCGGGGCAGTGTCGGGTCTAGCGAACTGGGGCTCAGTCTGGCGGGACGAGACATCGTCCCGTCCCGAGTTCGAATCCCTCCCCCGTTATTTTTCTTTTAGCGGGGTCGTGGCGGGACCGGGATGGGGTCGGGTCGGGGTCGGGCCGTCCCGGCCCACTGGCCAGCCCTACTCCAGACTATATTTGTGGTTTATACTGTGTTTATGGTTATTATTTGTTTAATATTTTTCATGCGCTGCCGCAACTGATCAATCGAAATAGGGGGACATCAGAAAAGACGATGTGAGCTCTGTTCAATTTTGGCATTCGGAGATGGCGCATTTCATCATGAGCTTTTAGGAATACTCAAAATTCCTTTAATTTTCGACCCAGCAAATTTATAACTATGAACAACTTAAAGTCACCCAAATCAAAATTCCTATTTTGGGTCTGAAATTAGTATCCAGGACTGTCTGTTTTTAAAATCAATAGTAAAACCGTGATCAAAAAAAGGAAAAAAAATTGGCCCTGAAAAGAACAAAAATGGACTTGGAAGTTCAGTGTGTTGATCTTTGGTCAATTGTGACAGTCACAAAACACGTTAAATAATAATAATAATAATAAAAAATAAAATGTAATTAAATGTGAAGTACCCCATTAAAAAGTGACACATATATAAGTTAATTAGATTTAAAATTTTATGCGGCCTCTTACATGCCTCCAACAGAATATGCACACTCTCTGTGCCACCTCAGCACCTAAGGGTGAATATATTTCATTTTTAAAAAGTTCACGGGGTGATAGGACCTCTGCAAAAATATGATATGTAATTGAGATTTCTACAAATATTGGGGGTTCATTTGACTATTTTCTCTTCATTGAAGTCCATTATTTATTCTTTGATGAACCTTATTCTTTTTTTCTCTTAATTTTAAATATATTTTGCAGATTAATTGGAGTATCTACTTATGTAAGGAGAACACTATTTAATTGTTTGTTTTACTTTTTTGGCTCATTATCAATATAGATAAATTTATGACAATCAGATTCAGATGATAAATCCTTATTAAGATATTTAGACCTCTCTTTTTTATTTTATACCTTTATTTACAAATTTAGGTGATATGTTCATTCGATTAAAGTGGAATTCATGTATTATTTTAGAGTAAAATTCTATAATGTGTGGATGATTCAATAAGGCATTGAAGGACTTCTATAAAGTACAATTGAATTTGCTAAATAACATCTAAATTCATTATTTTCAGGGACTTGAATGATCTCATCTAATTTTTATTTTAAACTCAATAATATATTTTTGGATAATATTTATATAATTTTGAAAAAGTTTGTAGTAATCCATTCTTCTAAAGTTTGGTGCTCCAATGATGCAGCCAAACTTTAAATGTGCACATGACTATAACTTCACCTTCCAAAATGCATCTAATTCTAGTGTTCCCTCTCAATTATATGATCAACACGTCCATTAGAGAGCGAGGCTATTTTTGTTTTGCTCTTTTTTTCTTTTCAGATAAAAGAAGAAAAAAAAAGTCTACCTTGAATTATTTTCAAATAAATAGTAATCAACGAAGAAAGTCCATACTTTTAGCACAATTCCACACAAAAAACTTTGATATTTGAAAGAGAGAATTTACAATTTGAAAAATATTTTAAGTGAAATAATAATTTTAGTCAAAAATTTCAAGTGAGGAAAGTCTAAACTTTTACTCTCATTTCTGTTTGGACCAAAACAAAGGAAAAAACTCATTTCTTCTACTTCTTTTAAATTGTTTCCGAAAGAGAATAATTCCTTAAAAATTTTCATTAATGTAAATGATTTATATACATGATATACAATAGTAATTCTAGTTTATAATTACAAAAATTAAATATTTTTCTAACTAATATAAAATATTGCTACAATAATTACATAAATACAAAATCACTAATTATACCAAAAGAATATGTTTCCATATATTCTATCACACCCCCGCAGTCGTAGCAGGGGGTCGTTATACGCTGAGACTGTCCCTAAAATCTTCAAACAAAACTAAGGGAAGGCCCTTAGTAAATATGTCAGCAATTTGATAACGTGAGGGACATGCAAGACGCATACTTGTCCACGAGTTACCTTTTCACGAACAAAGTGAATATTAATCTCGATATGTGTTAGTGCGCTGATGTTGGACAGCATTCTCCGAGAGATATATCGCACTAATATTATCGTAGTAGACCAAGGTAGCTTTCTGAATAGGAAAATGAAGCTTTAAGAGGAGGTTACGCAACCAACAGGACTCAGACACCACATTGGCTACCCCTCGATATTCCGCCTCCGCGCTGGAACGCGATAAAGTGGCTTGGCGTTTAGCCGACCAAGAGACCAAGTTATCACCAAGAAACATACATTAACCAGATGTCGAACGCCTGGTATATGGACATCCACCCCAATCAGCATATGTATAAGACATGAGAGTAGATACTGAGGATGGATATAAGAGTAAATCACAATCAAGAGTGCATTGAATGTAACTCACAATACGTTTGAAAGCGTGCATGTGTTCTTTCCTCGGATCATGCATAAATAAACACATCTGCAGCATTTCATAAGTAATATTGTGTCTCGTAAACGTAAGTTACTGAAGAGCCCCCACAAGACTACGATAGTGGGAGGGATCCTCGTAAGGTGTGCTAGAAATAGCACTCAACTTCGGTTTAGTGTCAACCGGAGTAGGAAATGACTTACATAATGACATGACAACCCGTTCAATAATCTCTGCAGCATACTTCCTCTGGGATAGATAGAGACCACTTGCATGATGAGTGACAGTTATACCTATAAAATAGCTCAATGGCTCCAAGTCTTTCATAGCAAATTCTAAGCTGAGAAGAGATATGATAGACTTGCGCAATTTGTCAGACGAAGCAGTCAATATATTATCATCCACATATAACAGAATGTATGTCATAGAAGTACCGTGATGATAGATGAACAGAGAATGATATGTGTGAAAATCCAAGAGTAGACACATAATTTGCAAATCTTTTGTACCAAGTTCGATGAGTCTGTTTTAGCCCATACAAAGACTTCTTCAGCAAGCACACATGATTAGGATAAGTGGGGTTCCTGAAACCCAAGGACTGATGCATGTATACAGTTTTCTTGAGTTCGCCATGTAAGAACGCATTTTTCACATCTCGGTGATGAATGGGCCATGATTTTGAGAGTGCTAGACTGAGAACAGTGCGAATAGTTGCCGATTTGACCACCAGACTAAATGTCTATCCACAATCCACGCCAACCTGTTGAGTTATGTCATCACCTACAAGACGGGTCTTATGTCTCTCAAAAGAACCATCAGATTTTTCCTATGAGCAAAAATCCATATAGAACGAATCACATTAACACCAGGTGGACGAGGCACCAACTCCCACGTCTAACTTTCAATAAGAGCATTATATTCGTCATCCATGGCCATTTTTCAATTCGGGTCACGAAGGGCAGACACGGGGTACATGGTAGGGGTGATTTAGTGCCATTAGAGTTGAGATTAAACTGACGCTTTGGTTTAAAAATGCCTCGTTGGCTACGAGTAACGGGCCCCTATCCTGGAGTGGTAATGGGCTAGATAGAAGTGGATGACGTGGGCTGGCCCAATACAGAAGACACAATGTCGGATTGGATTCGGGTTGGGAGAATAGTGGGTCAGTGATGGCGGGACTGGGTTAGGCTAGCAGGCAGTGGGCTTGCTGGAAGAAAATGCGGACAGGAGGGATTTGGGCCTGCTGGCAGATTTAGAGGAATGGAGGTATTTAGGCCAGCAGGCAGCCTGCTGGCAGATTTTGATGATGGGAAGTGATCGAGCCAGTATGCAGTAGACCTGCCGGTGTCTGCTGGTCCAAATCCCGAGGTGTGTGCCATACCAAATGGTGGACCACATACAGTGAGAGTCCATCATCCAAAAAATTATAAGAATTGGACACGAAATTTTGTAACTTAGCAAACGAAAATTGGGTTTCATCAAAGATTACATGGCGATTAATTATGATTTTATTAGAAGATAAATCATAACATTTGTAACCACGATGATTAGATGGGTAATCCAAAAACACACACGCGGTAGAGCGGGCTTGAAGTTTATTTATTGTAGTGGAGGGGAAAAGAGAATAGCATAAACATCCACACCCTAAGATTGAGAATAAAAAGGGTCCTTGTGATAAAGAATTTTGAGTGGTGATTGGTATGCTAATTCTTTGCTAAGGAGTAGGGATGGCAACAGACCGGATCTGGACTGGATCCTACAAGATCCAGATCCCTTTTTCAAACCAGGATCCAGATCCATCGGGTCCATAAAAATCAGATCCAAATCTGGATCCATAGGATCCACCGGGTCCACGGATCGGATCTGGATCCACATGTAAAAAATATTCCTTGCTAATAATTTTTTTTTGAACTGACAAACGATTTTTACTTAGCTAACAGTTTACTATGTTTCAATTTTGAAATGTTCATATGAGATATTTTGTTCGTTGCCTCGTTTTGATTGTGAGCTATTAATTGAAAATGTTGGACAATTGCAATAGTTATTGAAAATGTTGGACAATTGCAATAGTTATTGAAAATGTTGGACAATGACAATAGTTATGAAAAATGGTGACTAGTATTTTCACAATGCAGAACTTGCATGTGCTTGGAATCTTCACAAATGAAGTGAATATAATTTTAACTACTGGTCTATGGAGATGTTAGTCATTCACTAATATAACATTGATTTTATTATCGAAGTTACTCTTTATTTTTTGGTTTTTGAGTTAATGCGGGGATAAATTAAACTTGTTTTGAGAATTAAACTTGCAATGACGTGCTTAGCAATTTTAAAAAAATACTTATAAAATTACATTCTAGGTTATGAATATATTTAATAAAAAACGAATCCACGGGTCGAATCTGGACCGGATACGGATCTCAAATACAAGATCTAGATCCAGATCCGATCCGTCAGAAATGGATTCGGGTCCGATCCGGATCCGTCGGGTCCAAATTTTGAAGCTCCATATCCTATAAAACGAATATGGATCCACCGGCCATCTCTATTAAGGAGTATGTTAAGAAGGTAAGTAGACATTTGTAAATTGTAATGCATGATGCCAAACTGAAGGTGGTAATGAAGCATGGGCTAGTAATGTCCGAACAATATTATTAATGGTGCAAATTTTTCTCTCGGGTTTCCCATTGTGAGGACGTATGTGGACAAGAAAATCGAAACGATATACCATTATCCTTACAAAATTATCTAAATGACCCATTATCAAATTCCCTTCAATTATCACATTGAATGTTCTTAATTTCCCGTTCAAATTGAGTACGGATGAATGCTCTAAATGATAGGAATGTGGAATAAACTTGAGACTTTTTAGATAACGGAAACGTTCATAAAAAAATTAGAATAATCATTCAAAAATAACACACAATAACGGCGGTCGAAAGAGCTCAAAACTGGAGATGTGCACAAATCACTATGAATAATATCAAATGGCAACAAAGTACTAGAATTGGAGGCAACAAACGGCAATTTAACATGTTTCCCAAGCGGATATGAAGGACAAACATTAGTACTACGAGTACTATTACACTCAATAAATTTATAGTTTTGAAGGAAGGAAAGAACGGACGCTCCCGGATGACCCAAACGTGCATGACATAAGGTGCTAAAGCGGCAACGTTGACGGTGTATCCTTTAAAAAACTGGTGTATGTTCATTTCCAACTGCATGGTATCCAGAATAAAGTAAAGTAAACTCAGGTAAAAGAAAACATGGAAAATATAATGTACCAGAACCAACGCCTCAATTATTTCTGATTTTGACAAAGCATGTTTACACAATTCAAATAGTCAATTTCTTAATTACATATTCATTTAGAATTTGTAAATGAGACACTGCACTTGAGCTAAAACATTAAAAGATAGATGACTGAACAAACCTTACACCAATTTAAGCAATTTAAGACATCGGTAGCCTTCTTGGTTAGTCGACAAGCATGCTATATAACCATAGGTTCCCAGCTCAATCCCAATGCATTATCAAGAACGTTAGAGAACGTCCGCTTGGGCAGCTCAATTGGTTTCAAGGGGGATATTTGGAATAAGAGACCAAGGATCGAATCCCGTCAGCGGCAGTGTGGGGTTTCTTCTTGAAATAAAGGAGGGCCCCTTGTGCGCAGCGTGGTACTGGTCTAACCTTTGAAATCAATTGAGTCACCATGATTTACCTCCTTCACAGACCTGTCGGACCGGAGTGTGGAGGCTCCTGGGGTGGGAGATTCCACCTTTTGGAATAAGAACGTTAGAGAACATTTATCAAAGCGACCCTCCATGTATCCTTTGAAAAACTGGTGTAATTTCATTTCCAACTGCATAGGATAAAGTAAACTGAGGTAAGAACATGGAAAATATTAATGTCCAGAACCTACGATAACACAATTCAAATAGTCAATTTCTTAATCACATAATCATTTAGAATTTATAAATGAGACACTGCACTTGAGCTAAAACAGACTTAATGGAAAGCAACATGTCAAGAAGCAGGAGTTACCCACCATGTAAAGTAATGGCAAAATCATCACCTTGATGATTTATAACATTAATCTGCGGAATAAGTAACCCCGCTTGTTGAAGTGTTTCCTTTAAACCACAAATTCATCCAGAAAGTAACCAGAATGTATATTGAGGTGTAAATTCAGTTGCATCTAGTTCGAGTTTTGGATCTAAACATTTGTCCTCTTGGGATTAAAATATTCTCAATCCAGTTTCTAGTAATTCGTTGATTTGGGAACTTCACTCTCACACGATGTAATGAACAAATCATAAAGCTGACAAATATAACAATGAGATCAAGTTCTGAACTAGATCATATAACAATTACCAAAGAACAAAAAAGAGACCATAAACAGCACAACTCAATAGATCCCAATCATGACTTCTAGTAGGCTTGCCTAGTCATGCAGCAGTAGGATATTCAGGCATAGCATAAGATGTAACGACATTAGTTTGTGTTTCACAGTTCAAGAATAGATGATGGACAAACCTTACACCAGTTTAAGCAATTTAAAACATCAGTAGTCGTCTTGGTTTGTCGAATAGCACGCCACATTACCATAGGTCCCAGCTCAATCCCGATGCATTATCACGAATGTTAGTTACAACAACTGGTTCACCTTAAGCAAATGGAGCCGAAAATCCCACAATTTGCACGCAGAGTATCCACAGCTGCTGGACAGAATACATAGTTATCATAGAATTTTCTCGAGCAGCAGTCTTACGTAGCTGGCCACCATTTGCACTCTTAGATTTTGAACAAAAGTCTTGCAGTTCTGAATCATTATGCATTTCCTTCAGTTTACATTTTGTTCTATTTCTTTAGCTTTCAGTAACAGCTGTGATATCCAATTCTCAGAAAATATATATATCAAATTCAAGGTTCCTTTACTACAGCCTCCCATATCTTTGGGTGGGCAAGGAATGGAACCATTTTCTTTGGGTTCCTATTTAGATGCCGTTCCCACCTTGGTCTTATCCCTTATTTTAACTTCAGTAGTTCCAGCTGAAGTTATACTACAACCTTTACCATGCAAATAACCTGGTCCATTGTCAATATATTTGATCTTCACTTCAGATGCCTCTGCTTGCAGGTTGCCATTCTTTGGAACAAGTAAGGCAAAGTTCATACGAACAGCTAGAACAACTCCGGTGAAAATCAACAATAAAAGCACTGCAATAGTTGCTGCAAATAACGGATGACATTCAGTATTCAGTGAACTTGATCAACTACTTGCAGTCTAAGGTAAATGTGAATTAATGCTCACCAATATATGCACTCATCCTTCTCGTATTTTGCTTTGTGTATATTAACCTCCGAATCTGTCAATGACGCCCAAAGAAAGAAAAATGGTACTCAATGAAAACAATCTTTTTCTTGAAGAATTACAGCCGCAAAACTCATAGCCTTCTTAATTGTATATCATTCCATTTAACAAGAATGAAACTTTATGGGTCGAAACTAGCCTACTTACTAAATGACATAACCTATTAAATGAGATAACCTCTTTATAAATGTATAACCTTCTTACCATAAAAATGAAAGATTTAATACGCAATCTGCTTTTCAATAATTTGCTCTGTATTGAATTGTTCCAAAGCAGGCAAAAGTGCTCGTACAATATGCTTAGAGTACTCGAGTTTTTCTTCATCACAGAACTTCACTTCTACATTCATCAAACGCTGTATCGCAAACAAGAGTACCACTCAATTAGCAATAACTAAATGATTTTAGAGCATTAGACAAAAGAGAAGAATTGAAAAAAAAAACTTACTTTAGCTAACCCATCTAACCGCAAGCATGCTGTGCAGTTGCAAAGGTTACGACATACAGGGCAAACTTTTAAAAAGTTCTCCTCTGACATCCCTGGGTACCTACATAGAGGACAAATACAAAACTTAATGATGACATGTCTTGCTTCCTCATTATAACATGTTTTAAATACAAATTATATATGTAACATGATGGAAAGAGGCGTGATTACTACTCTATTTTGGCAGGTATCTAAGCTAAAAATGGCTTAAGTTAAGAAAAATTATTAACAGAGTTAATGTTCAAATAAGTAGAAATGTGTCGGAACAATGACTTGGCCTTTGATTGAAATTGATCATATGAATATGCTAATTCATCAAAGCAAGATGCTACATAAACCCTTTCACATCTTTTGAGAATGTCAAGAAATTCATCTTATGGCATAACCGGGTGGTTGTTCTGTACAAATAGGTGCAAAAACAAATTATGAGGCAGGAGAAAGCAAAACCTAATTTACTACACAAGTGTTGGCAGTAGCAATGACAAGTGTATGTTTGATGATTGACAAAGTAAATGAACAAGGCGATGAACCAGATCCGTGGACTTGATCCAACAGACAGATGCAGTAAAAAATCAGACACAAAGCAGAAGTGAATGAACCAGGTCAATGACCATGTTTCATCTCAGACACTCAGACACAGAGTTGACTGGAACAGATGCTTGAACCAAGTCCAAGAACAAGTTCCAGCTCAGAGTCCTACCGCAAGTAGGATTGCTGCGCGCATATTTGAGGGGCAAATATCAAAAACCACCCTGAAATAGGGGCATTTGTGCGAGAGTCTGACTCGCGAGGAAAGGCATGCCTTCTTGCTAAAGCCCTGCCCTACCTCATTTAGCTTTTTTTCCACAATTTTGCCTTACCATGCCTCATTTATGTTTTAACCGTCTCGTATCTATTGTTTCCTTTGTCCTGCCCTAACCCCTTGCCATTTATGCAAAAGATCATCCCAGAATTTCATCAGTCCAAATATTCTATTCCCTGTGAAATTGGCTACATCATCAAACGTGTCTAAATTTGGCTAAAAAGATCTCAAGATAAATAGGATCAAAGCGTTACTTACCATCGAGTGATGCAAGGAAGTAAATATCTTTTAACTTTACATTTGGAACAACACACCACTCTGTCTTTGTCACTCAACTTACACTGATGACACCGCATTTTGGAACCCATTTTCTTCCTCTTGGAATTACCACAACTCTCTTCATCACTATTATCACCAACATCTTCTTGTTCCTCACTAGTGCTGCTTTCTATTATCACAACTGGGAACATATCCTCTCCTTCCCTCCCTCTCGTGTTTTGCATTTTCGTTCTCTCTTCTTTTTCATTTTTTTGAGGCTAGTGTGTATCGGAAATAACCTCTCTGTCCCACAAAGATAGAGTTAAGGTATGCGTACACTGTCATTCCCAAATCTCACTTTGTATGCCTATGCCTCACAAAGGTAGAGTTAAGCTCTAAGCTCTGTGTACTCTATCATTTCCAAATCTCACTTTGTATACCCTCTTCAAACCCCACACTCTACTCTCTCAAAAACCTATTTTATATGCACCACAAAAATAGAAGTAAGGGTAAGGTGTGGCCACAAAAATAGAAGTAAGGTTAAGCGTAACCTCTCCAAACTCGACTTTGTATGCCCCCACAAAGGTAACCCCACTTTGTATGCCCACAAAAAGGTAGAAGTAATGTTTGAATACACACTAACTCCCCAAACCCAACTTTATACTTTGTGGGGTATGTTGTTGTTGTTCTCTCTTCTTTTTCCGACAAGACGCTGAGATCTTTGCTTCTTTCCACTTCTAGTCTCCTTACTCCCCAAATCCCAAAGTACAGTCAGATACACACTTTTTGTTTCTAGGCGGGCTAGTTATGCCTGGGTTGTCATAATATGCATATAATCTGATCATTTAAATTGTCTGTCACGTAACTTAGTCTTTGGTTGCATGTGTTTTCCAAGCTATCAGTACTAACCATTTAATATACAAGCTCAGAATTGATGACGGATGAACCTATTTGACCAACTTAATAGTTAAACGTAAGAAGATTAGATATCGTTTGAAGATTTAAATCTAGTTACGTAAATATAATTGTCATACCAAATAATTTCTTAGTTTGTTTTGTGTCTCAACGACATATAATTTACGTGTGAATATGAGCAATGTTGGCTATAATTGCAAGACTCGGTGATTCTCATGTCAGCCAATAAAAATGTTTTAAAATGATATAAATAATTTTAAGAATAAGCGATACGTTACGCTGAATTTAAAGGATAAAATGCAAATTCAAATTGATGAATGGTGAACCCACTCAATCAATATTTATTGAAACTGCAAAGCACAATTTTACAAAATTTATCGGTTCATTCGAATTAGGTAGGAAGTGTATGAAATGCATTAGTGTGAATGGTGGATAGGTCAAAGATAATTTAGATTAAATTGTTTATGTTTCACTCTCTCACTAAAGGGGTGAGTTGTAGGGTGTGTTTGGTAGGGTGGAAAATGCTTTTCCAGAAAATGTTTTCCTCCGTACCGAACACACCCGTAATGTGCGACGATTTGGTCGGCTAAGGTTCATAAATTACCGTGCACCCTAACACAAAATACAAGTACTACTTAAGAGTAGTCAGGAAAAGAGTATTAAAATATCATAACTAGTATTGTACTTATTATAATCGGTAATTTTTTAGTTGCTTTGTATGAAATTCAGTATATTCTAAGGGCTTCTATGAAATACAATTGAGTTTGCTAAATAACATATTCATTCATTATTTTTAGGGACTTGAATTACCTCTATTTTTTTATTTTAAACTCAAATATACAACAACATACCCAGTAAAATCCCACAATGTGGGGTCTGGGAGGGAAGAGTGTACGCAGACCTTACCTCTACCTTGATAGGAAGAGCATATGTTTCTGAGAGACCCTCGGCTCAATACAAAGCATAAACACAAGCAAAACATAAGAAACGGTCAGACCCGGACAAGAAATTTAAAGCAAACGCTACTAGAAAGCAATACTGCACCTACCAGTATATAAACTCAAATATATAATTGAAATAATATTTATGTAATTTTGAAAAGAAGTTTGTAACCACTGAAAGGGGCATAAGTTTTTGTGCTCCAGCAAAACGCAATGATGAAGCCAAAGTTTGGCCTTAGGTGCTTGCATTGGGTCCCGACTAAATCTATGTTCACACCGGGAAGTCTCGCATTGAGGAGTAAAACGCTCTCTAACAAAGGCAACTCCGTACACAACATGGCTCAAACTCGAGACCTCTAGTTAAGGATGAAGGAGTACTTTAACATTCCACCACAACACTTCTTGGTTTGTCGCAGGACTTATAATTTATATGTAAACATGGACTATAACTCCACCTACCAAAATGTATCTTGTCCTTAGTAACCATAAAGTCAAGAAAGTTAAACAATTGTGATTTGTGGCAAGAGGAGAGACCTGAAAGTAACACCTAGGGGAATTTAGACTGAAAGCTAGGGGAATTTAGACTGAAAGTTGGACCAATTTTTTCTCAAGACATCCATCTGCATCTTTGTTGTTACCAATTCAGTTTTAGTGCTTTCTATCTTGCCAGCTTTTTCTTGAGCTAACAACATGATCTTTTGAGCTGCTAGAGAAGCTTCTTGTCTTTCGTCTAAGATTTCTTTCTGCCGGATCTTTATAGCTTGAAGGGCTGCTTCCAACTCTCTACCTTGTTCGTCCTTATCATGCTCCGACTTCAACCTTGCTTCTGATCTAATCAAATCATCTAATTTTTCTTATCCTCTTCGAAGCTGGTCAAGAATTCCTGGTAACTCGATACAGCTTGTGCCAAGTCCCTCCATTTCTTGACCATGAAGGGAAATTCATACTTAAGTTTTACCAATTGATTGGCTTGTTCATCGCTAAACAATGAGGGGTTTTCATTTAAAGCAGCAATTGCACCACACATTTCTTTTTCATTCATTGGATCATGATCCAATGCCTCCAAAGACAGTCTGATTGAGCATTCAAATATTACCTTTGCAAGTGTTTGGGCTGAGGCATCGTTGCTCTGGTGGCCTGATCGTTGGCTGGAATACTGCTCTGGTAAAGATTTCAAGAATGACTGAACCGTGTGGAACGTTGACTCCACGTCCTCTATATTGATGAACTGCTTCAACTTTTCACTGGGAACTGATGTGCTTTCTTCTACATAAATTCATACGGTATTTTAACGAGGAAAAGCTAAACCAGATAAGATATCAGTAATCAATTGAGTAAACCTTCTCTGCTGAAGACAAATGAACAATATCAAATTGAAACGGAGGATGTAGATTGACTTCAGCAGTTCTTGGTTTCTCATCCTCACTTGTAGCAACATATTTCTCTTTTGGCAGTCTTGCTACTGGATAGGTCTTCCGAAACGGAGGAAGACTTTGGCATACTTGATCCTGACATAGCCTAGAAAAGAGGATATGAAAAAAACTCATACGGCAGTAACAAGGAAAAGCTAAACTGGAAAAGATATTAGTAATCAATTGAGTAAACCTTTTCTGCTGAAGACAAATGAACAATATCAAATTGAAATGGAGGACGTAGATTAACTTCAGCAGTTCTTGGTTTCTCATCCTCACTTGGAGCAACATATTCTTCTCTTTTGGCAATCTTGCTACTGGATAGATCTTCCAAAACGGAGGAAGATTTTGGCATGCTTGGTCCTCGCATAGCCTAGAAAAGAGGATATGAAAAAAACTCATACGGCAGTAACAAGGAAAAGCTAAACCAGAAAAAAATATCAATAACCAATTGAGTAAACCTTGTTTGCTGAAGACAAATGATCAAGAACAGGAAGGGGAGAATGTCGATTAACTTCAGCAGTTATTGGTTTCTCATCCTCACTCGGAGCAACATATTCTTCTCTTTTGGCAGTATTGCTACTGGATAGATCTTCTGAAAAGGAGGAAGACTTTGGCATACTTGGTACTGTAGTGGTGCCTGCTTCAGAATTTCTACTTGCATACACGGAAGGAAAAGAAAAAAAAAAGAAATGTAAAGTGCACATAAACAACAGTACTTAGCATTCTGAAGAGCACTATAAGCACTATTGGGGTTCCTTGGAGCAACAAATAATACTCCCTCCGTCCCATGTTATGCGGCCTTTTTTGACTGGACACGGAGTTTAAGAAAGAAATAAGACTTTTGAAACTCGCGGTGTCGAATAATTCATTAAGAGTAAAATGAAAATTTTAAAATTAAATTGTTTCTAAATATAGAAAGATGTCATCCTTTTCGGGACAAACTTAAAAGAAAAGTGTGCCACATAAATTAGGACAGAGGTTCTAGGTGTTTATCTTTTGAAATTCACAGAGAAGAAGAGTTCCCAACTGTTTTCCCCCTCAAATGCATTATGCTGCAACGACGCAACTAGCATCTTTTACCTTTTGTCTTTAAATGGTTATGTCATATGTGTTTCATATCGACATAAGATAGAAGCATGTCCAGAATGAAAACATCAGATGATAAAATATCCATGGCTGGCAACTGTAAACGTGTAAATATATTATCTACCCATAATTAGAATATTTCCATATATTGTGTAAATATAATTATGGTAAGACTAGGATTCCTCTTTTGTATAGGCTTAGGATTCCTATTGTATAAGGGATGAATATTGTACTCTATATATACCTTGATATTAATGAAAGACTCCTCAAGGGAGATTAATATCATCTTATATGGTATCAAGAGCCAAATAAACAAAATCCTAAAAACCTTTCTCTTCCACAGCCGCCGGCTGCCTCTCCTACGTCGCGGCCCTCCCGGATTTTCTTCTTGTTTTTCGGGTTTTGTTCTTCCTTTCTTCTCTTCTCTAAATGGCTATCCCTGATTCTTCCACACTTTCTGACGCCTCTACCTCCACAAATCCCACCACAAAGTCATCACCACCGTTTCATCCCGCCCTTACTGTTTCCAACATCAAGAACTATATTCCCATTATTCTTGATCAAGAAAACAACCAGTATTCTCCCTGGGTTGAACTTTTTCGCAATCATGCATGTCTCTATAACATGCTTGACCATATTGATGACACTATTCCGCGCCCTACGGAGGTTGATGATTCTATCTGGCATCGTCTCGACGCCGGCGTCAAATAATGGATATATGGTAGTATCTCTCAGGATTTGCTCCTTACTATCATGAAATCTGACTCCACAGCCCTTGACTTGTGGAATCGTTTGGAGGAAATCTTTCAGGACAACAAGCACACTCGTGCGTATTTGGAAGAACAGTTCAACAAAACACGTCTTGAACACTTCTCCAATATCTCTGAGTACTGCAAGCATCTTAAACTTCTAGCGGATCAACTCTCCAACATCGGCACGCCTGTCACTGACGATAAAATGGTGCTACAAATGATTTCTGGCCTTACTAAGGGCGAATATGATACTTTGGCCACCATTATTCAAAGGCAGATCCGCTACCGAGCTTTAACAAAGCTCGCTCACAATTGTTGCTCGAAGAAACCCGTCGTGCTAAGCAGGATGAGCACGCCCAAAGGTGTTAGTCAGCCGACACGCAACCCCAAGATCGACGCCATGGACAACTCCCAACAGCCGGCAGGACGCGGTGGCAAGGGTGGAAAAGGCGCCGCGGCGGTAGGAGGTCGTGGTCGTGGGTGCGGTCGCGGTCAACGTAACCAACAAAGAAGAATAAAGAATAGAGATCGCAGAATCGGGCCGCGGCCTCGCCAGCTGGTTTGCACGCGCGCCCATTACAGGCCGCGCGCCTCAGAGTCACGATGCGCTAAGTCCATTCGATGCAGCCCATACAATCCGTATTCTTACCCCTGTTAGGCCCTGCAGCCCACAAAGAGCCCACTTCATGCAAGGTCGTCCCACACTCTCCTCCCATGACACCCATCGAAGTTGGGTCAGGCGTTCAAAGACTTATCTATGCAATACCGACAATACTTGGTACATGGACTCAGGCGCCACATCTCACGTCACTCAGTCTGCAGGTACTATTCCTAAACTGTTTTGTTTAAAGCATCCTCAATATGTTACAGTTGGTAGTGGACAACGCATTCCAGTTAAGGGTTATGGTACCTCATACACACAACCTCATCATCCACCCTTCTCCCTCAAAAACACCCTATTTGCCCCCCACATGATTAAGAACCTTATATATGTCCGCCAATTTACTCGTAATAATTCTGTCTCTGTGGATTTTGACCCTTTTGGATTTACTGTAAAGGATCTTCATACGGGGACACCTCTTACGAGATGCAATAGCACGGGGGATCTCTATCCATTCACTTCCACCTCCGCTGCCAGATCTTGTCTCCCGTCACTCTAGCGGTTGTTTCTTCTTCAACCTGGCATAGTAGGCTTGGTCATCCAGGAGTCCCAGTTTTTAATTTTCTTAGAGGCAACAATTTCATTGCTTGTAATGGGAAACTTGCCCAAAATTGTGTTTCTTGCTCTTTAGGCAAACATATTCGTCTTCTGTTTAAATCATCTACTAGTGTTACATTTGCTCCTTTTGATAACATACATGCCGATTTATGGACATCTCCTATCCCTAGTTCTCTCGGTCATAAATATTATCTTGTGTTGGTTGATGATTTTTCACACTACGTTTGGTTATACCCTCTTAAATTTAAATCGGAAGTGTTTGTCAAATTTCTTGAGTTTCGCAATTTCATTCAAACACAATTTAGAAAAGGCATAAAATCATTTCAGTGCGATAATGGTCGTGAATTCAATAACTCTATGTTTCACCACTTTTGTACCAATAATGGCATGGTCTTTCGCTTCTCCTACCCTCGCACCTCACCACAAAACGATAAAGCTGAAAGAATCATCCGCACCATTAACAATATGATTCGCACTATATTGATTCATGCCTCCCTCCCTCCACCCTTCTGGGTGTATCTTTGCTAAAATGTCGAATACACTCTAAATATTCTCTCTACTAGCACTCTTCACAATATGACCCTACCAAATCCTCTACCATAGAATCCCCTCTTATGATCATCTACGGATTTTGGTTATCTGTGATATCCCAACCTTAGCTCCACCTCCCTCACAAGCTCGCTCCTAGGTCCACTCCATGTGTCTTTCTAGGATTCCCGCCAACCATGGGGCTATCTATGTTATGACTTGTCGACTCGTCAGATCCACATATCTCGTCACGTCACATTCGACGACACCACATTCCCGCTGAATCTTCCAAAATTCCAAAAGCAGACTACTCATTTCTTGACGAGTCCGCCATCTCTCCTCATAATCGAACAACTCACATCCTCTGCTCCGTCGTCGAGCCGCGACACCCAAACTTCATAAGCTCACAACCTTCTAGCGCCGCGACTCTCGATCCAGGAGTCACGGCGCCTCGACGGCCGCTTCTACCCTCTCCTTATCCGACTTTACCCCCCATCTCAGACACCACTCCGCCACCCACTGTCCCTACCCATCCAATGGAAACTCGTTCAAAGCATGGAATCTTCAAACCCAAAGTCCATTTCAACTTGTCTGCCCAAACCATCTCTCCACTTCCAAAGAACCCAAAATTGGCCAAACAAGACCCTAATTGGAATGCGTCTATGTATGAGGAATTCAATGCTTTAACTAAACAGCACACGTGGAATCTAGTACCTAGACCTGATGGGGTGAATGTCATTCGTTGTATGTGGCTATTTCGTCACAAGTTCAGAGACAATGGGGATCTTGAGAGGTATAAGGCCCGTCTTGTGGTTAATGGCACAAATCAGCAGGAGGGCATTGATTGTGGTGAGACCTTCAGCCCAGTTGTCAAACCGGCTACCATCCGCACAGTTTTGAGCATAGCCATGGGCAAACACTGGCCGATCCATCAGCTTGATGTGAAGAATGCATTCTTACATGGGAATCTGAGAGAGACAGTCTACATGCATCAGCCACCAGGGTTCACCCATCCAACAGTTCCTCACTATGTGTGCCGTCTCCGTAAGTCACTATATGGCCTGAAGCAGGCCCCCCGTGCGTGGTATGATGGCTTTGCCAGGTATATCTTGCAGATTGGGTTTGTATGAAGCAAGAGTGATACATCACTTTTCATTTTTCATCGAGGTAGTAGCACTGCTTACTTATTACTTTACGTGGATGATATTGTTCTTACTGCCTCCTCCGCCGGATTGAAAAATGAGATTATTGCCTTGCTCAAGTCCGAATTTGCAATGACTGATTTGGGAAAGCTTAGTTACTTTTTGGGGATATCAGTGACCAGGTCTGCCAATCATATGTTCTTGTGTTAGCGTAAGTATGCATAAGAGATTGTGTACAGGGCTAAGATGGCGAACTGCAAAGAGGTGCCTACTCCAGTTGATTCCAAATCTAAGCTCAGTGTTATGGATGGTGCTCAAGTCTCTGATCCTACTCTGTATAGGAGCCTTGCAGGTGCACTTCAGTATCTCACATTCACCAGGCCAGACATAGCTTATGTTGTTCAACAGGTGTGCTTATTCATGCATGCCCCCAGGGAGTCTCATTTCACTGTTCTTAAGCGTATCATTCGATACATTAAGGGCACTCTTGATTATGGTTTGCACATATACCCTCTGCACCAGACAGGTTGCTTTCATATACGGATGCAGATTGGGCAGGGTGTCCGGACACGCGACGCTCCACCTCCGGCTTTTGTGTTTTCTTAGGGGATAATCGATTTCTTGGTTCCGCTGACGGCAGGCTACCCTATCTCTCTCCAGCGTTGAGGCCGAGTACAGAGGCGTTGCAAATGTAGTAGCCGAGATTTGTTGGCTCGTAAATTTACCGTTAGAACTTGATTGTCCTTTGCGTCAGGCATCTATTGTGTATTGTGATAACATCTCTGCCATCTATCTTTCTCATAATCCGGTTCAACATCAGCGAACCAAGCATATTGAGATAGACCTACACTTCGTTCGTGAGAAAGTTGCGTTAGGCCATGTCTGAGTGTTACATGTTCCATCATCCTATCAGTATGTAGACATATTTACCAAAGGACTTCCCAGACAGTTATTTCTTGACTTCAGAGCTAATCTCAGCGTCCGGCCTCCTCCCGCTCCGACTGAGGGGGTGTGTAAACGTGTAAATATATTCCCTACCCATAATTAGAATATTTTCATATATTGTGTAAATATAATTATGGTAAGACTATGATTCCTCTTTTGTATATGCTTAGGATTCCTATTGTATAAGGGATGAATATTGTACTATATATATACCTTGATATTAATGAAAGACTCCTCAAGGGAGATTAATATCATCTTACAGCAACAGTATAAATGAAATTATGCTCTAAGCATATCCTAAATGCAAAAGATTTATGCAGGGCACAGAGAGATGGCAGGAAAACTTTATGGAACGGGAGAAAAGAGGTTATATACGTTCATTTTATGAAATATATAAGTTTCATGTTCAAACAAAAAAATAGGGAATAACTTTGTGAAAACAAATAACAGCAATCTTACAATAGTGTCTTCTCCAATTGGTCCACTGCTTGGCTCATTGCATGAACAATTATTTTCTTTACCTGAAGTGGCACAGACAGATTTTTGTAATCTTTACACATGCAAGCACTGTTTTCAGAGAGAAACTAACATTAAAAAAAAAACAGTCCGGTGCACTAAGCTTCCGCTATGTGCAGGGTTCAGGTCAGAGAGAAACTAACATTATAGATGAAATTAAATAAAATATTCACCAATTTTAACATCAAAAGTAGGGCATATTGTAAAGCTGGTAACATGTAAAGAGGACATGGAATCTTAAACATAAAGCAAATTAATAAAGTAATTATTAAGAGTTCAACAGAGGATCAAAAACCAAAGGACTCCTATGCGAAAGGCTGCACAGACGGTTGAACTGTTTGAACACATCGGTTGCAACATTATCCAAAATAGGTATGCCATGCTACATGATAAGAAGATAAAAGGAAGAATGCTGTGAAAATGGTTACGTAGCTTTTCCATACCGAAACATAAATAAAATAATAACGATCATAAATAAAACCAGGTCCAGGAAAAGGTGATCAGCAATGAAACAAGAGCAAGTGACACAAGACAATTATACTTCCAAGCACTAGAATTTTACCTTTCCATAAACTTTTTTAGTAAGTGGTACTCTTTAGGTGCTTATGGTTAAAATCCACATTTATTTGATATTATCTTGACCATGTTTTTGAGGAAGAGAACACGATATCCAAAAACAAGAAACTTTTCTAGTTACAGACATTTAAGAGGAGCAGAAGCACGTCAAGAACACTTCTTATCCCCCCCCCCCCCCCAAAAAAAATAAGAAAAGAAAACAGAAATAAAGGAGAAAAAAGAAGATATAAGGAATCCATATACCTCCAACACCCGAGCATCATGATTTCTGGGAAGCTTGCGAAACTCCTCGGTCAAACGGATGCACTCATTCACATTTTCAGGAGATACCAAATCAACAGCGACGTTGATACAGGTCTGTAAAAACAACATCAAAATCATCACCACTGCTCTTGCTTATTAAGAGTGACGGCGGGATTTTTCGTTGGGGCAAAATGGGAAATTAAGGAATTGAAAGGGTTATTGGAGGAGATTGATGGGAATTTGAGGGAGGGGAGAGGGTTAACAGAGGATGTGCGTGGTTGGTGCGGAGAGAGTTTGAAGGTGGTAATGGAACTCAAAAGAGTTGTTGAAGCCGCTATAGATGAAAGCTTGGAGTGCGTTAAAAATGGAGAATGTTAAATTTGCCTGATAAAAGTGTGTTATAAAGTGGTGGTGTTGGTCTTGGTTTGTCGGAGACGAGCTCCGGCAGTGGTGATGATTTTGAGAGATCTGAGGTTGTTTGTTGGTGGCGGATGGTGATGATTTTGGTGTTGTTTTGATAGCGTTTGGTTCGGGGTTGTTTGTCGGAGACGAGCTCAGGCAGTGGTGATGATTTTGGGAGATCTGTTTGTTGGTGGCCGACAGTGATGATTTTTGTGTTGTTTTGATAGTGTTTGGTTCAGGGTTCTCTGACGGAGATGGCAGTGACGGTAGTTTGTGGTGGTGGTGTGGTGTGTTTTGAGGCGAAGAAGTGGGTGGTGGTCCGATGGATCGGGGGCAAGATGGAGAGGAGAGGGTGGTTGTGGCGGCCGACGTGGATCCGATGTGGCGTCCGACTCACAAATCCGTCCATGGGCAAATTTAACAAGTTTGCTAACGGAAAGGATATATTTGATCGCAAAGTTTGACGGAGGATAATGTTAAACTATAAATCATAGTTGGAGAGCAAATTTGACCCTTTTCACTTTTCAAAATAGAGAGTTAATATGCATATATTCTGATCACTTAAATTGTCTGTCACGTTTTACAATTTGATTAATTTATCGGTTCATTTGAATTACAATATGCATCACATGAACCGTGTATGATTGGCCAAAACATGTTTATTTTCCCTGCTCGTTTATTATTAAGACTAACCACAACTCTTAAATTTCTCAAGGAGCAGTTGTATTGCAAATGAAGGCTTGACTAAATTATCCTAAGATTTGAGATTCAATATGGAAAAGGTGTAGAGAAATTGACAACTGATGTTTTGGCTAAACAGCGACTACATGATTTCTTTAATAACAATGGTCACCGAACCAATTTGCAAGTGCCTCAACTATTCCACCTTAACCAGCATATATACCGAGTAACTCTTCCACCCAAGGCTTAGGCAGATGAGAAGATATTACCTAATATTTTTTTAAGTCAGGAAGTGCAGACAGTATATTTTTCGGCTTTGAGAAGACAACGAAGAAACCAAAGATCCTACTGATTTAACCATTCTGAAAAACACTCCATACTCTTAAGCTAACAGCTTAGCAACACCAGTGTCAAATACCATTTTAATATCACCATAATGTTTTCGAAATAATGCAACTACAATTATAGTAGACCCTAGCTGAACACTCATAATTTCACTAAAATCTAGCCAACGCTGATCCATTGTAAGCTTGTACAGCGGAATAACTGAAAATACATATTGAAACATCGCTGTGACTTTTTGATTTCTCACGGAAATCTTCAACAATTGGTCTCAGTAAACAGCACAAGTTGCATAACAATTATCACTCATCAGGTGGTGATCCACCAGGAACCAGCTGCATTAGGGGAAAAGAAAAAAAAGTTTGTTACTGGATCGATAGATGTCATACTGAGATAGGAGAATAACAGAGGGAAAAAAGATAAAGAGACACAAATGAAGAAAGATTTTATTCGGAAAGGCAAGATTATACTCACGATAGCAATATTGTTTCCATTAAGCAATATCTGATCAAGTTTTGTTATCCGCCGACC
Organism: Anisodus acutangulus; assembly: GCA_029783415.1. Classification (NCBI taxonomy): domain Eukaryota; kingdom Viridiplantae; phylum Streptophyta; class Magnoliopsida; order Solanales; family Solanaceae; genus Anisodus; species Anisodus acutangulus. The sequence continues at coordinate 3,125,580 of CM056509.1, forward strand.
TTCAGAAGTGATCTCACTGCAACATAATCGGAAAGTTGTTAAGCAGTGGACTGATAAAAAGCTCTTTTCAAAACCATGGAACAACTAGACAAAACAAAGGCAGAACAAGTCAACAAACGTGATAATTCATTCAGACTGCGAACTTTCGACTCTCGTAGGGCTTTAACAACATCATCATTATATTCTTAATATGTTAAAAGATCATTAACTCATCAAAGACATATTTTTTTATGAAATATAAAGTACATGAATTGAAGGGGAGCCTTGGAGTAATTGATAAAGTTGTTGCCATGTGACCAGGAGGTCATGGGTTCAAGCCGTGGAAACTGACAGAAATGCAAGGTAAGACTGCGTACAATAGACCCTTGTGGTCCAGCCCTTCCCCGGACCCCGCGCATAGCGGGAGCTTAGTACACCGGGCTGCCCTTTTTTTATCATCTTAGTTTGTATAAGAATAGAACTAAATCCTCACTCTAATAGAGATACCAAAAATAAATCTTAGTCCCCAGTGGAACAGATCAGGTCTTAAGTTGCCAAATGTGATACATAAATGGCAGCGAAATAAATATTGGAAAGTTGTAGAGCAGTGGAGTGATAAATAGTCCTTTGGACTATAGCTCATAGCAGAGCTATGAGGGTGGAGGCAGGACGGGTCCATTTTCAGATGGCACAAACCATGCACCATCAATATTTAGGAATCAACATGGAAAACTATAGAGTAACTCTCACCTGCTTGAGCTAAACTAGAGCTCAAGACCAAATTTTCTACTAAACCGTGGATATAGCAGGCAAAAGCAGCCTAAAACCTCCAATTTCGATAACTAACCATGCTCCCTAAAAGAATGTGAGAATAAATCTGTGCATAACTCACTGGTGAAGGAAAGTATCTGTGCAGAACTTAGTAGTTACTACCAAACAAAAATTTCAAACAAGTGGACGTGAAGAGTAGACGGTAAAATTAGACCCAAGTTCCGAGTAGGAGAAGCTGCATTTTTGGTGTACCAGGACTTCATGTACATAACAGGTGCTTAGACAAAAAAAATGAACTCTTTATTCAACATTAACGAGCCAACGAATTAGGACATCTTACAGTCAAAATACTTAGCTCATATAAACCAATTATAGATCTGTTAAGAAGACAAACTTAGCTCGAAATAATTTACTAGCTGCATTTTTGGTGTACCAGGACTTCATGTACATAACAGGTGCTTAGACAAAAAAAATGAACTCTTTATTCAACATTAACGAGCCAACGAATTAGGACATCTTACAGTCAAAATACTTAGCTCATATAAACCAATTATAGATCTGTTAAGAAGACAAACTTAGCTCGAAATAATTTACTTATGATATGTCAACTGACTTGCATAAATGACGAGGAGTGAAATTTACATTATACTATTCCACGCATTGATATAAAAAACCAACTCATGTATACTTGAGTTCTACAGCAAGAAGAAGATGCTTAAAGTAGTGAAACTAAAGTCACAATAAGTGATTTTAATTGCAAAATATACCAAGATGACCATAACTTTACTACATTAACATGGTGGTGCCTAATTCCCAAATCCATGATTTATGTTCTAGGATTAGAGCATTGAAAAGAACATGCATTACTTACTTAAATCACTAGAGGGACATGGATTTGAGATCAATATTCAAAATTTCTCAATTCCACATTACAAACTGGTGTTTGGTCGAACTTCACCAAAAAAATTACTACTACTTTATTCTTGAACAACTATTAACTACATAGGACACTAACCTCGAATGCTCTTATTCGTACACAGAATGCAATTCTAAACTCGACAATTTTGAACAGGCGCCTAAGTAGGACTATACAAACCTGTTGTACTTGAACCAATGTCGGTTCCAATCCACATTGGGAAAAAAAAGGCTAAAACTTTAGCATTCTAAAACCCTAAAGCTACAATCTTTGACAAAACAATGGCGCAATTTTAAACTGGGCATATTTGAAAGAGCGCCTAAATAAGACTAGAAAAAGCTGGTGTACTTAACCAATCTCTGCTCCAATCCACACAATTGAAAAAATTGATATAATCCTTCAGCATTCTAAATCCCTAAAGTTAACATCATCAACAAAAACAATGGCAGACTTATAGCATTCTAAACCCTAAAGTTACAATCTTTGACAACACAATGGGCAAAATTATAGCATTCTAAGACCTAAAGTTACAATCTTTGACAAAACAATGGCAGAATTATAGCATTCTAAAACCCTAAAGTTACAATCTTTGACAAAACAATGCCAAAATTATCAACAAAAAGAACTGCCACACACCAACAAAAGTAAAAAATCAAGAAACAAAGAGACTTACTACTCAGTAACATCTTCAAGAACCATGTTAACATAAACATCAAATCCTCTAAGTGTACCAACAAGCTCCTTATCACCCTTCATTATTACCCATATCTTAGAACCAATGCAACGATCAATCAACTCTGCAAAATTAAATCCATAAACTCAAAACCCCATCTCAAAAAAGTATCAAAAAACATAAAAATACACCCAACACTTACATAACAAAAAAAAAAAAAAACATACCAGAAGGAAGGAGCTGAGAAGGGTTGTTTGAAGACATAGCTACAATGATGAGATGAAGATTTCACAAATGTTTTCTTTTTGCTTACAAAATTCTAAGCTGAAAAAGGTTGAACAATTGACTATAAGGACTAAGCTTCTGTTAGGGCGCTTTGTTGCGGGGTTGAAATTGATATTTTATATACTTTCTGTTTTCTTTACCCTCTCAGACACGGTTGTTCAATTTATTGGGTATGTTATTGTTATTGTTTTTTATTTTTTTTTATGAGTGAGTTGGGCCTTTGGGCCAGGATTGTGGTTATGGCCAATTATTGGATTGAATAATGGACTGGGATACTCTCTTTTCTTCATTTTTTTCAGCTGATTTCCTTCATATGGATTGGTCCTTAATTTTATGCCCATCAAATCGCTGGTCTTTAATTATTTACCCCTACTTCTCATTTCATGCAAATTTATGGGTCAAAATATTATTATTCGTTGATCTACAAAATTAGAAATTCTGGGTTCGAATCCCTAGCAGAATTTAAAAAATCGCAAGGCAAGATTTTATAGAAATTATGCATATTTCGGAAAAGGTACATAGAAATTATGTCTTGTCCGACATAGTTGTGTAGTACTAATTCGCAAAGCAATGTTATAGAAACTATGCCTTGTCCGAAAAAGTTACATAGAAAGGCCTTGTCCGACATAATTTCTTTAGAAACTATACCAGGCAAGGTGTAGTTTCTATGTACATTTGTCCGAATAGACATAATTTCTATGAATCTTTGTCTTGCGAAATTAGGTCATATATCCAAAAAAAAACGATGGATATTTTCAGCCACTTTTTAATTACTTAAAGGGCCGAACGGGAAAAATTAAAGACTTGCGATTTAAAAAGCAAAAATTAAAGACCACCGCAAAGTAGGGCTTTGGCGCACTTGTGTGAAGTGTCCATGTACCAACTGTTGTCAGGAACGTTGAAAGACATCGTGCTCATAGTTGTCTCAACATTCGTCGGTGCATAGGTTGAAGGAGGAGAAACCTGTGCACTGTATGACTGATGTGGACGTGCGCTGAGGATGCCGGATCGGGCTTGTCGGGACGAATATTGGTCCTAGGAGGACGTCGGGTAGGGGAAAAGTGGAGCAACCCATATCGGTGAGTCCCACGCAGCCTAGCCACAACGGGTAGTCAACCCACGACGGAGGTTGCTGCCACTGTTGGTGGCTGCTAGCCGGCGGGGGTTGTCTCATGCCGCCACTGCCACTATTTCTGGTGATGCCGCTGTTTCCGTCGCTGTTGTCGAGGTTATTCCCGGAATTTCTTCCTCTGTTGTTATTTCAGAATTGTGAGCCACGTGTGCTGGCTTGCCTATGGGATGGGGCGGGAGCCGAGCCTCTCGGGTCAGCATGGTTGCCGCCAGTGGCTATGAGGGCGGCGTCGACTGTGCTGGCATTAGTCGTTGCCCGCTTTGTTTTTCGAGTTTCTTCAAGAATGAGTCTCGAACGAGCCTCATAGAATGGAGGCAATGATGTGCTTTGTTGGAGTATGATAGTGACGCCGTCATAAATTTCATTCAAACTCGCAATAAGTTGCATCACCAATCGTTGATTAGTGACCGGTGCACCGACGTTGGAGAGTTAATTAGCAATCATCTTAAGTTCTTGACAATAGGATGCCACATTAGGAAAATCGTCCTACTGAATGGCCTAAAATTGATTTTCCAGATACAAGGCACGTTGTGTCTTGTTGTCATGAAAAATATTTTTCAAGTGCTCCCACGTTTGTCGTGCAATGGCATCGGTTTCAATGATTGTATGCAATAGATCGTGTCGTAGATCCATTGCAGGACAACCACATCTAAGTGAAGTTCATCGTCAGAATCATCATGTCTTTCTAGGGGCTTTGATTTTGGAGGGATGATATGGTCGATGACTTTGTATATACGACAATGAATCTTAAATAATTTCGCCCAAGATGAATATTGAACATTTTTCATCTCAAGAGTTATGAGAATAAAATTGTTGATGTTGTTAACTGCAAGAGCATGATGAAATTTAGGTTGTTCAGCCATTGAAAATTGGAGAGGAAGAGAGGAAAGTCGAAGAAAGAAGGGAGAGGGTTGCCGAGGAAGAGGGTTGTCGAGGGGGGAGGGGCGGCAGCTTAGGAAGAAAAAAAAGTTAGGGTTTGACTTTTGATACCATATAGAAATATGTTTTTTTTGCCTTTCATTGATTATTGTGTACAATATATATATATATATTACATAATTACTAATTAGGTAACTAAATCTTTCTAATTAAAATTGTAATATAAATTTACCTACTATAAAAGATATACAAAATATGGTAATATTCTATCAATGGTAATATCATAATATTCTATCAAAATCATCTTAATAAAAAAGTAATTATTATTATTATTATTATCATTATAACTTTCCTCGATTAATTTTCATATTTGGTAATTCATTCGAAACAGTTCTATATCACGAGGTTTGATATGTGATTAAGACGATTTATACTTCAGAGATTACTGATCAGTTAAACCTTTACCTCCTCTGTTTTTTTTTTCCTTTTTTAAAACTAAAGCTCAAAAAAAGAGAGGACTAGATAGTTAGTTATATTGAGGCTCTGATCTAAATTAGACAAATAGTAAAACACTTGACCAGTAGCTTGTCAAGTAATGCCATTTATATAATCTATACTCATTTTTGTACCTATGAGTATATAACACTCGGTTTTTATACAGAGGCAAAATTAAAAGTAAATTTTTATCATTAAATGTATTTCGGTTCTAGAATTATGAGTTCGAAATTCAATATGTGCTACATTTTTTGTAGAATAGTGTAAATCTCCATTCCTTAGAGTTCTTTTATTAATGCAATATATATATATATATATATATATATATAGAATGTACAATTTTAGTCCTAATGAAATTATGATCTCTATTTTACATTAATTACACTAAAATATTAATTACATAATATATTGTGAATTTATGAAATATATTCACTTTCACACCCCCTCAGTTGGAGCGGGAGGAGGCCGGACGCTGAGATCTGAAGTCAGGAAACAATTGTCGAGGAAGCCCCTTTGTGAAGATATTTGCGTACTGATATGAAGAAGGAATATGCAACACCCTAACGCGACCCATTGCAACTTTCTCTCGAACAAAGTGAATATCCATCTCAATATGCTTGGTTCGCTAATGCTGAACCGGGTTGTAAGACAAGCAGACATCAGATATGTTATCACAGTAAACCAAAGATGCCTTACGTAAGGGACAATGAAGCTCAAGAAGGAGATTTCGGAGCCAACATAGCTCGGCAACAACGTTCGCAACGCCTCGATATTCTGCTTTGGCACTCGAACGGGAGAGCGTGGCTTGCCGCTTGGCAGACCACGAAATAATATTATCCCTAAAAAATACGCAATAGCCGAACGTAGAGCAACGGGTGTCCGAACAGCCTGCTCAATCTACGTCTGTGTAACAGAGCAACCTAGTCGGTGCGAAGGGATATAAATGTAGTCCATAGTCAAGAGTGCCTTTAACGTACCGAATGATACGCTTAAGAGCTGTAAAGTGAGGCTCCCTAGGAGCATGCATGAACAAACACACTTGCTGAACATCATATGCAATATCTGGCCGAGTGAAGGTGAGATACTGAAGAGCACATGCGAGACTCATATTAAGAGAGAGATCGGTGACCGGATCCCCGTCATCCTCACTGAGTTTGGACTTTGAGTCCTCAAGAGTGGGCATGATCTTGCAGTTTGCCATTTTATCCCTGTAGACAATCTCCTCTACATACTTACGCTGACACAAGAACATGGCATGTGCGGATCTGGTCACTGATATCTCCAAAAAAAACTCAACTTACCCAAATCTATCATAGCAAATTCAGGCTTGAGCAGGGCAATGATCTCCTGTTTTAGTGTATCCGAAGAAGTCGTTAGAACAATATCATCCACATATAAAATAAGATAAGTCGTGTCAGTACCTCAATGAAAAATAAACAGGGAATGATCACTCTTGCTGCACACGAACCCGATTTGAATGATATATGTAGCAAACCTCTCGTACCAAGCCCTAGGGGCTTGTTTCAAACCATATAGTGACTTACGAAGAAAGCAAACATAATGAGGAACCTCCGGATGCACAAATTCATACGGTTGATCCATATAAACGGTTTATTTTAAATCCTCATGTAAGAAAGCATTTTTTACATCAAGCTGGTGAATAAGTCAATTTTTCCCATAGCTATGCTCAACACTGTGCGAATGGTGGCTGGTTTGACCACCGGACTAAAAGTCTCACCACAATCAACTCACTTCTGCTGACCAGTACCATTAGCCACAAGTCTTGCCTTATGAAGCTCTCCGCTATCTCGAAAATTTATGACGATAGTGCCACATACAACGAATCACATTCACCCCTTCTAGTTTCGGAACAAAATCCCAAGTATGATGATTGGTTAACACATTAAACTCCTAACGCATGGCCGCATTCTAATTTGGGTCAAGTTTGGCTAATTTATGATTTTTAGGGATGAGTGAGATGGTTTGAGTAGATAGGTTAAAGTGAACTTTTGGTTTGAAAATCCCGTGTTGTGCATGATTTTCCATACGGTGTGTGGGGATGGTCACGGGTGGGGCAGGGTGGTAATGAACTAGATTGGGCAGTGGGGTCGAGTATGGCTTGGAGGGTGACAGGCAGGGGTTGGGTAGTGTGGCGGGCAGGGACTGGGCAGCAGGGTGAGGTCGATGGGACGGGTAGTGGTATGTCCTGCGGGTGTAGATTTTGTAGTGCATTTTGGACTAGAGCTGAAGTGTCCGAGTCATCAAGGAATCCGTAATCGGTGGGTCGGAATTGGTGGATGTTGGCAAAGGGGAAGACGTTCTCCTCAAACGTGACATGACGTGAGACTAAAATTTTGCATGTGGACACATTATAGCATAAGTACCCCCTATGATTTGACGGGAACCCTAAGAAGACACACGAAGTGGAACGGGGTGCTAATTTGTGAGGGACGATGGAGGCCAGATTCGGGTAGCAAATACAACTGAAGATCTGAATATGATCATAGGTAGGGATCCAACGAAATAGGAACTTATTAGGGGTCCTATTTTGGAGCGTATGGGTAGGTAGTATATGAAGAAGGTATTATGCCATTTTTAATGCATATACCCAAAAGCTGGGGGGAAGAGATGCATGAAAAAGTAAGGTACGAATCATATTGTTAATGGTGCGTAGAATTAGTTCGGCTTTACCATTTTGAAGGGAAGTATGGGGGCAGGAGAAATGAAATATCATGCCATTAGCCGTACATAATTTATGAAAGAGAGAATTATTAAATTCACGACCATTGCCACATTGAAAAGTTTTTATTTCTTTTTCAAATTATGTTTTAACATACGCACTAAAATTCAAGAAACTTGGAGTAGACCTGAGATTTAAAGTAGAGCGGATAGACCCATATGAAGTGAGAAAAATCATCTAAGAATATTAAATAGTACTTATGGCCCAATTTGCTAGTAATAAGAGAGGTCCATAAATCAACATGAATAATATCAAAGGGAGAAAAAGTAATACTCAAAGATGACTAAATGGAAGTCTAACATGCTTTTCTAGATGACAATAATAGCAATTTTGGGCAGGGTTCCGTTTATTATATTTAATTAAATTGTGGTTTCTAATAAAATAAAATATATGAGCTCCGGGATATCCAAATCTGCTATGTCACGTTGAGGAGGAGATGTCAGTTAGAGATGTGAGAGGATTGACACTGAAAACGGATTTGGATAGGAAAGAATAGATGTCCCCCACACTATTGCATCTCGTAAGAAGTCTCCCCGTATGTAGGTCATTTACAGAAAAATCAAACGGGTCAAAATCAATGGATACAGAATTATCGGTGGCAAATTTTCTAATAGATATTAGGTTCTTGATTATGTTAGGGGGCATAGAGGACGTTTTTAAGGGAGAAGTGGCATTGCGGTGGTAGAGTTAGTGTGTGGCCAAACCCTTGAATTGAAATGCGATAACCATTACCGACCATAATAGATTGAGTGTATTTAAATTGCGCAAATGAGGAAGATTACTAGAATTGTTGGTGAGGTGAGACGTGACACCCGTATCCATATATCACACATCATCGGGCTACAAAATTTTTAAAGAACCGAAAGCCTAGCCTAAATCCGTTGGATTGAGGCTGGGCTGCTGCTGCTGGGCCGTTGTGTAGTAGGCCTGGTGGCTGGAAAAGGGCTTGGTGGAGCTGGGCCGCTATGTAGTGGGCCTTGGCGTTGCCCACTGTAACTGTTGGGCTTGGCCTGTAAAGGGGTCATTCGACGGTGCCCTCTTTTGCTGGGCAGCGGTGTAGTGGGCCTGGTGGTTGGAAATGGGCCCGGTGGTGCTAGGCCATTGTGTAGTGAGCCTCGTTGGTGCCCACTGTTACTACCGGGCCTGTCCTAGAAAGGGACCGATCGACGGGGCCTACTGCCTGAACATTGGCCAAGGACGTGGGCTGGCCCACTGTGTCGGGTAATGGGACTACGACTGATTATTATTTATGATGGGTGTTGAGAAAGAGGAAGTGAGAGAAGTTATGTGGGCCGCGGGTGAAGCCATTAGGGTAGCCGAAAAGTGGTGGAAGAATATTGGGATTGGGTTGTTGTATATCAGTTGTATAACAACGGTATACAGGTCTGGTTGGGTGATATGTGGCTCAGGTTGGCTGTATATCACTTGTATATCATATGTATACGGGCGAGAAAAGGGAATATGAGGGATGGGTGGGCTGTATATCTCAGTATATCAGTGGTATACAAGCTTATTTTTAGAAGAGGAGGAGAGACGGGGGCTGTATATCTCGGTATATCTGGGGTACACATGTTTGTTTTTAGAAGAAGAGGAGAGGTTGTATATCATAGAGGAGCAGTGTATATAGGGCGGTATATCACGGAGAAGCAGTGGTATACGGGGCTATATATCACGGAGGAGCTGGGTGGGCTGTATATCTCGGTATATTAGTGGTATACATGCTTGTTTTAGAAGAAGATGAGAAATAAGAGTTGTATATCTCGGTATATCTGGGGTATACAAGCTTGTTGTTAGAGGAAGATGAGGGGTTGTTTACCACGGAGGAGCATTGGTATACGGTGAGTATACGGATGATATTTCGCCGGAAGAGGGAGGCGGAAAAGAAGGGTATGGCGGCCACCACTAGGGTTTAGGGTAGGGAGAGATTTTTTACTCTTGATAACATGTAGAATAGTGTAAATTTCTCTTCATTGGAGTTCTCTTATTAATGCAATAGATATATATATATATATATATATATATATATATAGTGTACAATTGTAGTCCTAATCGAATTAGAATATCTATTTTACATTAATTATATAATATATAGTGAATATATAATCAGTTTTTATAATTCTGACATAGAGATGTATGCATCGCGTGGAAAATACACGGATCAGTTGAATCTATAATAAACTTGCTATATCCGTCTTTATCTTCATATTCAATGTTATCACTAAATCTATTCTTATATACAATATACATGGATATATGTGTACATATGTATTTACTTATTTAAATTTATTATTTAATCATTGTATATTTAAATAATTTCAATGTTGTATCGATAAATTTTTACTCGATTCCGTTGGCCTATTTCTAGTCACTATCCTCCCTTTATATATGAATTCTCTGCCTCCCATGAAGTCGTGGATGTAGGGATGACAACGGGGCGGAGCGGGTTTTTTTTTTTTTTTTTTTTTTTTTTGACGAAGGAACCCGCAGCCGCTATTCTTTCGAGTGCGCACAGGGTAAATCCCGAACTGACGCAATAGCCTGCAAACCACGTCAGCCGATTAACCACACTTGGCAAGCCATGTGTGACAGGCTCAACCAAGAAGGTTTATGCAGGGGATCGAACTCGTGACCTTGCGGTCCCGCGCTCTACTGCTACACCAACTTGGCTACCCTTGCGGGTAAAACTGTGGTAGGGTAAACTTTTTAAAGTGACTGGTCCCACCGAGCGGGTTCCGTGTTTCAACCAGAGGTGGGGCGGGGCTGGTTGAAACAACTTTTCTGAAAATCTAATGCGGGGCGGGGCGGGTCCCACCGAGCGGGGCTGGTTGAAACAACTTTTCTGAAAATCTAATGCGGGGTGGGGCGGGTTGCGGGTTTTCTTTCCAATTTTATAAAACTCACAAGGTTTTCTCTCCAGTTTTTTAAAAATCATTGTACATTGATCTTTTTGCTCTTAGACTTAGTTTTCAGTTGCAAACAATTTTCTTTGTTTCTCTAAAACAACTCAAGAAACAATAGAAATATAATGCATTCTATTGATCTTAGTCATCTAGTGCAGTCTTCTGTAAATTGTGTACCAACTTTATTTTTTCAAACCTTAATTCAACTTGTGTTTTTTAAGTAACTGGAAAAAAAATATTGTGTATTTTAGCAAAAATAACAAAAATGAAAAAGAAAAATATTGCGGGGCGGGGCGGGGCGGGTCTTGGCTGGACGGGCGATTTTAAAATAGCATATTATGTTATGCGGTGCGGGCTAGTTGAAGTGTTTTCACGCGGGTTTGCCCCGCAACCGCCCCGCCTCGCCCCATTTGCCATCCCTATGGGGATCAACTCCTCTCACCCATTCAACTACCAACCATATCTTCAGAAATATTAAAGTTAATATGATAAAGTTCTCTAGATAAATATTTTTATATTCTCTAGCTGAGTTTACTTGGAATTATATATGCTCATTAATTTACATTTAGGGATTGTTTGCTCGGTGAAATCAGATAGATAAAGATATTCCATGTGACTTAGTTATTCAGTGACAACTAATTCCATCATTTTAGTATAAATGATGAGATAAAATAATTTTAAGACTAATTAATACCCGTTATCAAATACATGATAAATAATTTCACTTTTTGTTCATGGATTATTATCCTTAACCCCGACCAAATGACCCTCAGAGTAAAAGTCAATTCACAACACAATCTTTCCTACATTCAAATATATATTTTCTCTTAATTTTCATTTTATTAAGCATGGAAATTAAACAAATGATGTATTTAGGACATTGTACAAAAGGACTAAACGATCAGATATATTAGAGGAGTAATTCAAATGCCAAAATAGCAACCTGATTTAATTTTCTAATTCTTTTGTCCGTATGTGAAAAGGAAGAATGGGTCGGGTCCGGGCCAAAAAAAGAATCTGAATCATTTGCGAGCCTATTTGACCTGTCCCAAATAGGCTTGCAGATGACATATCTCTTTCCTCATTCCAAGAATTATTACTTACAAATAATAACAGATCTGTCCCCGTTATACTTTTTGGCTAAATTTACCAATCCCGTTAAACAAAGTTCTAAATATATCCTTTGTTCTAACCGATCTGACACGTAGTATCATCTGAATTAAAGACCCAACCCATCACTTAAAAAATCTAAATCCAACCCATGATCCACCCATAGCCGCCAACAACCACCCCTCCACTGCTCACTCTCTCCGTCGCTCATCCACTGCTCAAATCTATCTTCTCCGTCAAACTCTTCCCTTATGATATTTCTTCTGTTCCTGCAAATGTCTTTTCTATTATCCTCCCAAATATTACCTCCAAATCTGAACCCGTTTCCTCAATCATTGTTGTAGCTATCATTATTTTGTCCATTGTCATCTTCTTACATATACGTAAAAAAAGAAAACAAAATAACCCCCACAACTCAAAGATCCGATAATAGTACTATTCCTAAGAATGATGCTAACAATAGTACTACTATTCCTAAGCTTCAAAGACCATCTCAAACAAGTTCAGAGTTTCTCTATTTAGGTACTTTAGTAAATTAACATGGCGAAGTTGAAACACATAATTCTCAAAAGTCAAAGCCGTAGTAATGGTTGTTGAATATGCAAAGCACGTACGAGAATAATAAATAATTATTACAGTGATCGAAAGGATAAACAACAATAATTACAACAACAAGTTGTCAATCTCTTGATCTTTACTTGGAACTTCAAATATGGATCTTGTATTAAAAAATACAAAAATATGAACTGCTACACTTGTGGCTTGTAGATCCACTGAGAATCTGAACGGTTAGAGTCCTTTGTGATTCTAGTTCACACCTGAAACACTTAGCAACCAATTAGATAATCACAACACCACCGACTGAGTCGAGAGATGACTCTCTGTCTTTAAGACAAGATTGCCCCCGTATATAGGCTTTAGGGAAGTGTGGACAATAGTCTCTCAAGATGAAACATCAAACTATCAAATGTGCAAAGCCTACACAAATGATCTTAGCGAAGAACACGAATAATGAAGATTGCTAAGAGAATGATTGTTTATCAGAAAAACTGATCTATTTGTGGTGTTGTTAACTTGTAAGTATGACTGCTTGTTCATTTCTGTTCATGTCCCTCTATAGAATTGAGCCAAATGCCTCAATTTATAAGTGTGCAAGATGACATTTCAAATGCCTCATAATGGCGTTCAGTTGACATGTAACGGATGACATTTAACCCCCAAGTAATGCAGGAACACAACCAAACCTTTGGGATTTCGTTGAGCAAACACTGCATGTGAAGCGCCGCGACTCTGCAACATTAGCGTCACAGCTCCAGTATGCCAAACAGGCAATTAGCGCCGCGACTCAGCTTGGGGGGCGGCGCGGCCCAGTCCAGACGGCACCGCAGCCCTTCTCGGCTTGCCGGCCCTTTTCCGACCCGTGCCATCTTACACTTCGCACAATCCTTCCTTCGTTTACTAACGTGGAACACTTGTCATTTAGCAAATAATCGTCCATCATTCTATGTCTCAAACATTTCACTTATGTACCAATATCTCTTTCATTAACGAAATTTACGATACTTGGTACTAAGATTGCACGTGTGTGGAAATGACATTTTCGACGTGCGGGGCCCTCAATTATTCGAGTCATAAATAATGAAATAAACTTAATTCCACGTTAGTAAATTTTCAACAATGGTAACCCTAGTTCTGCTCAAAATTCGAGAAAAATGGACTCACCGGAGCTCTGTTCGTTACCGTCGTTACATGGACGGAATAATTTAAGACAAAATTACAAAAATACTCATTTTTTTCTTCGATGCTGCTGAAAATGACGTGATTTTTTACTCTTATGTGGGATCTATGGCTGGATCATTGTCCATGAGAGATTTTGGAGGTGTTGAAGTTGAGAAATTTGATGGTTGTAATAACTCGTCGTCTTGTTCAAGTACTTCCTCGAGTTCCGGCGTGTCAAGTTCTCCGGCCCGGTTTGTATCACTGAGCATTTCATCGCCGCCGAGTTTAAGTCCGAAAAGGGAAAATTTAAGACCTAAGTCACCGCAATTAGTATTGTTATTTGTTAAGTTGGTGGATGTGAGTGGGTCATGAGTATTGGGTGGGGTTTGGGTTTTTTTAAGTGGTGGGTTAAATCTTTAGTTTTGATAATGTCACGTGTCAGATCCGTTAGAATGAAGGATATATTTAGAACTTTGTTTAACGATGAGAGTGGATTTAGCTAAAAAGTATAACATGAGACAAAGTTAAACAATAAAGTAAAGTAAACGTGTATATTTAACCCTTTTTCGTAATATTTTTTGATAGAATAAAAGAAAAATAAGATACTTAAACTAAAATTGAGGGAGTACAATTTGATAAAATCAACATTGTTAAAAAGGAAAAAGCAAAAAAAACAAACAATTTAATGTTTTGAATGAAGGATATTTCATTTTCAACCAGCCAAATATAGAAATTAATAAATGGCATTTAATAAAAATTTTGAAATAGGAAAGCATAAGGAAATGTCCGCTTGGGCAGCTCAATTGGTTTCAAGGGGGATATTTGGAGCAAAGACCAAGGATCGAATCCCGTCAGCGGCAGTGTGGGGGTTTCTTCTTGAAATAAAGGAGGGCCCCTTGTGCGCAGCGTGGTACTGGTCTAACCTTTGAAATCAATTGAGTCACCACATACCTCCTTCACAGACTGTCGGGCCAGGTGTGGGGCTCTGGGTGGGAGATTCCACCTTTTGGAGCAAGGAAAGCATAAGGAAAGCAAGTTCCCTCTTTTCAGGCTCACATGCAGCACTTTCCATTTTTGATACTTCCCCACCCCTACACAAACGTATTACCCCCCAATAGCTTTTTGATTTCTTGTTACTCCAAAATTTCCCCAATCTCTCTTTCACTCCAGGGTAACAAAAAGGGGGAAAAGGTTGATTTTTTACCCTTTCTTGTTTTTTCATTTTTCTACTAAAATGAGCAAATTTCTTTCCTTTTTTTCTCAAGATAATATGTTTTTATTCCTTTTTTTTTATAATCCAGGTCTCCAGGCTTGCGCCTGACTACGTCCCGGAGGTAATAACACCGGTCCTTCAATACTATTATCAGGTAAATCGCGGGATGTGCTCCGGTGATCAATTTTCTGACAGCGTACAACTGATCAATGAGACAATGTCAAATTCCCCAACATGCAGAGTTTCTTCGTGCTTGCAGGGAATCAAACCCACGCTGTCTCATGCCAGAGCGCCTTATAGCGCCCAGACTTTGCCACTAGACTATGCCCTGAGGACGTTTTTATTCCTTTTTTACATGAAACAAATTTTGTCCCCCTTTGCTTTGACTAGTGGGGTTTCTATACTTTTTTTTGGTATGTCTACCCACTTTTAAATATATAAATATATTTTAAATCACAAAATTTAAAATTTATTTTCTAAATTTGATGTTTAGTCAAACTATATCATAACTGAGAGTATATTTTTGTGTAATCTTTTTTTTTTTTTGATTCTTTTCTTTCCTTTACACAGTTGACACCCTTAGATCATAAAATTTAAAATTTATTTTTTAAATTTGATATTTAGTTAACTATATCATAACTGAGAGTATATTTTTGTGTAGTCTCTTTTTTCTTTCCTTCGATTCTTTTCTTCCTTTTTGTTTCAAGACTCTTGCACGTAACGTGTTTGTATATTCTATCCTTACATTCACCGGCTATGTTGTTGTACTCTTGCACCACCCACATGCATGTTTTTGGGGTTTGTCTGATCTGGATTAGATCATCAAGATCTCCATTTTTTCTTTTCTTTTAGGGGTTATTTTGTGGGTTCATAAGCTAAAGGTTCTGCCTCTTTTGCTTACCAATTTTGGGTCTTTTTCTCTGGTTGTACAAGAACAACAAGGTGTGATTTCTTGACTTTTACTCTTGGGTCCCCCTTTAAAGATTCCATACCTCTGTTGCTTGTGGTAAAAAACTGTACTTTTCTTGTTTTAATTGGTGTAATTTGAACTGGGGTTGGAATGATTTTGGGTAGACTTTGTTTGAGTTATTATTGTCTTGTTCTGTGTAAAGGGTGTTTGGAGAAATTGGTAAATGTTGTGTTTTAAGTGGAAAGATTGAATCTTTTAGGGTATTCTGTCTATATACTGTTGATTTTGGGGAAAGGCTTTGTTTGAGTTATTATTGTTTTGTTCTGAGTAAAGGGTGTTGGGAGAAATTGGTACATGTTGTGTTTTAATTGGAAAGATTGAATCTTTTAGGGCATTCTGTCTATATACTGTTGATTTTGGGTTGTTGGTTTATTGCTTTTCTTGATGATTGAGTTGGTTTTGGAAGTGTGATTATAGTGAGGGTGGCCTTTGAGTACTATTAAGGCATGGCTGGTATTGATGTTTCGAAATATGCACATAGCCCTGCGCATAAAGCTATAGTCTTGAAAGATTATGCCTCTCTGAGGAAGATAATTGCTGCCTTTCCTCGACTTTGTGATCCCGCTGAAATTCATACTGAAGCGGTATCACTGGCTGAGGAAGCTAAGGCTGATGCTATTTCTGCGGTGATCGATAGACGAGATGTTCCTAACCGGGATAGCCCTCTTCATTTGGCTGTCAAACTCGGTGATGAGACAGCAACCGAGATGCTTATGCTTGCTGGTTCAGATTGGAGTTTGCAGAATGAACATGGCTGGAGTGCCCTGCAGGAGGCAATATGTAATAGGGAAGAAAAGATAGCGAAGATCATAGTTAGGCATTACCAGCCTTTGGCTTGGGCAAAATGGTGTAGAAGGTTACCCCGGTTGATTGGGACAATGAAGAGGATGAGGGATTTCTATATGGAAATAACATTTCACTTTGAGAGCTCTGTTATACCTTTCATTTCTAGGATTGCCCCTTCAGATACATATAAGATTTGGAAGAGGGGTGCAAATTTAAGGGCTGATATGACTCTTGCTGGCTTTGATGGCTTCCGAATTCAGCGCTCCGATCAGAGCATTCTTTTCCTTGGTGATGGTTCTGAGGACGGTAATGTCGCGCCTGGATCACTTTGCATGATCTCACATAAGGAAAAGGAAATTATGAATGCTTTAGACGGTGCTGGTGCTCCAGCAACCGAGGCAGAAGTACAACAAGAAGTTGCTGCAATGTCTCAAACGAACATATTCAGGCCTGGGATCGATGTCACCGAAGCAGTTCTGTTGGCACAAATGACATGGAGGCGCCAGGAGAAAACGGAAATGGTCGGTTCTTGGACAGCTAAAGTATATGATATGCATAATGTGGTTGTGAGCATAAAATCAAGGAGGGTTCCTGGAGCTATGACAGATGACGAGTTTTTCAATTCTTGCAATGAAAATGAAACGGAGAGTGAAGAGTTTGATGATATCCTGACAGAGGAAGAAAGAAAGCAGCTTGAGGTTGCGCTCAAGTCGGACTCTTCAGATTTAAGCAATGAGAATGGAGATGGGATAATTGCACATCGTCATAGTTGTTATGAACAAAGGGATATTCCCATTGAGGAGATAAATGGTTGCAGGAATGACGACAATAAGCAGGAAAAGAATAGATGGTTTAACAGCTGGAGGAAACGGGATATTAAGCTGGAAAGTGAGAAACGAGTTGCCCCACATAGAAATTCAATATGTGTCGATGAGAAGGTTGGCAATTATCTTGAGGGTTCTCCGCCTTTAAATGAAACTAGGCCAGGGAGGCATTCTGTAGATGTCAGGGTGACGAGGGATGAGTCAAGACAAGGAAGAGATGCAAAGGCTTCTACATCTAGTAATGCTGAAAATGGAAATCGGCGCAAAGATGGAGGCCGAGAAAATGAGTATAAGAAAGGATTGAGGCCCGTTCTTTGGCTTTCTCCTGATTTCCCGTTGAGAACTGAAGAGCTCCTTCCTTTGCTTGACATTCTAGCTAACAAAGTTAAAGCTATCCGGCGGTTGAGGGACATGCTCACAACAAAGCTTCCAAAAGGAACCTTCCCAGTTAAGGTATGCACATGTACTTGCAATTAATTAACTCCTAGTCCAGCATTCATGTGATTTTGAATTTCCGCTAGGTTGGAATAGTGATATGTTTGTCATGTATAGTCCTTGCTGACACTTGCCCATTCCCCATGAGCAAAAAAAAAAGAGTTAAAAAAAACTTAAAATAGTTAAATTTTGGTTTTCTTTGTGTTCCACTTTGTATTTTGATCATGCTCTTGAACTAGAAGTTGCTAGTCCTAATGTAGGATTCGTTTTTTACAGTTTGTTGAGAATATAGATCATTGAACTAAGGCAATATTTGAAAATCTAATTGTGGGAAGAGAATGCTAGTGAGTTTTGAACCATGATAAAGAAATAAACTATAGTAGACATAAATCTCCACTGCTGGTGGAAAGGAATGTTAAAGGAAAATTGTTTTAGGATAAGTTGGAGACGACATATTTTTAGAAAGGTAAGAGTAAGGTTGAGACAACATTCCAAAGATCTCTCTCGTTTGTTTTTTTGGGGATAAGTATCATTCCTCAGAGAGTTAAACTTCTTTCTTAAAGCTAGCGCGCTGTGCACTAACTTTTAGTTGATGTATCTTTTATGATGCAAATATTCTGTTCTGAGTTTTACTATATTGAATTATATCATCTGAATTGTACAGCAAGCTTTTCTCTTTTTTTTTTTTGGAAGATGAATAATAGCTTTGGTTCTTATTAAGGTGTATCTGGCCTTCTTATTGGATTGATAAATCTTTTTAAGAAGTTTGAGGGTCTGGTTGCATAACTTCAAGGATTTTATGCCATCGCTATTGAAAAGGTTTGACAGATTATAATCACCTTCTATACTTCCTCCAAAAGGTGGTAAGATTATGGTAATAATTCTTAAACACATTACACAGTGAAGTGCCATGAGCTTAAGATTAGTGGAAATGATACTTGTGTTTGAATCCCCAACGGAGTTTATGAGATCTCTTTGTTCATGGACAGAATTAGGAGGTATTGTATTATGTTGGTTTAAATGTGATTATTATGGATGTGAGTGGGATATAGTGAGGAATTAGGAAGGATGTTGGTGAGGGATTTTGATGGAACTGAATAAGCTTATAAATGTTTGATTATTATTGTTGTATTATTTTGTCAATAGTGTAGTAGTGATCATCAAGATTAGATATAGTATCTATTTTTAAATTGTGATTGTTATCTTTTGATAATATTTTTCCGTTACCTATTACCACAAAAATAAAGTAAAAGGTTATCTGCCAAAGACAGCATATAACAGTGTCGTTAAGGGCAACCCAAGTTGGACTTTTTGGGTGCTAATTCCTTGGATTGTATTATGTTTGTACTTCTTCCTATGAGCTTGTCCACGCTCAGTAGGTTGGAAAATCTGATTATAATTGAAACATAATCCTATCAGTGGAACACAAACCAAACATCACTAGATATTAGCTCTATCTCAATTTCCCTTATATTCTCCACTATCCACAAACCAAATGTCTCCTAGGACCTCTAAAATGATGGGAAAAAGATCCTTTCTTCTTTTTGCCTTATATCTAATATTTAGCGCCAACCAGCTCGTTGTACTTTATAGTGGTAGTGTTGGAACTCAGCTATCCGATCTTTGAGAAATATATATGGATGTAACGGAAAGCCGGATAAAAATTTGCAGTTGCAAAGAAAAATCATCTTTCTGTCATATAGGAAATAGTTTTCCATAGGATAATAGTTACTTTCTTAAGAAAAAGAAAACTTTAGACATGACATTAAACCCTTCTAAAACTCCCTTCCGGATTTATTGGTTTAGTCGACTTGACTCGGAGATAAAGGCTAGAGGTGATATTCTGATGTGTTATAAGAAATATGGGTCAAATTAGGCACAAAGTTGATTTTTTGAACGGAGTTGAGATTGTACGATGATAAATAACCTAAAAAAAAAAATAACTTCAACCTATTTCCATGCCGAGTATTATGGAAGGATGCAATATTTAGTTGGGCCTTTTAGAGGATGGAAGAGCATGTCGGGTGTGGAAGATTCCTCCAGTAATTCTTATGTGAATAGTACGGAGGGAGAGATATGAGAGTTTTTGAAGGGGAAAAGCTTGACTTTTATACATATGAGGAATATCCTCCCATTTTTAATGTCTTTTTGGTGCACCGATGAGTCCTATTTGTGTTGATATAAGAATTCACAGGGATGAGAGGCCTTTTCTCACAAAAGGCATGATGCCTATTCAAGAAAAGGAAAAAACCTTTTCAAAAAGAATTCGCAAGGATGAGTTTATAAGGCACAAGGATAGTTCCTAGGGATCCCTTATGTTGCGAAGTGGACTATAGCCACAATGGATGCAACTTAAACCCCTGATACACATCTAGTATGCTTGAACAAAGTCTAGTGGAATGTAACTATGGTTATAGTCAGATTATTCCTAGCCTGTATTTGGAATGGAACAGAGATAGCACAAATGACCAATGTTTCCTAAACCATAACCCCGTGTGAGAAACCTAATATAAGAAGAGGAAAGTATTGTAAGGGACGAAGAAGGGAGGACAGTCCTTGAAGGCCTCCACGTATGCAGTTTGCAGTCTAGGATCCAGTGGTGCATCTGTTCCTCATGGCCCTCGTGCTAAGTTTCAACAGTCCCCATTTGTCATCAGCCCATGTTAGTTAATCCACAAATTCAGCAGCCACATATGTCACAAGCTGATTGATCAACTCACTTAATCAACCTATCAAATCAGCACTGCACATTTGTTTCTCTTTGATCTACGTTAGCTGTCTATGTGGGAGGTGACAAGTACCCGGTGGAATAGTTGAGGTGCGTGCAAGCTGGCACAGGCACCACTATTACCCAAAAAAGGTAGTAGTCTATGTGAGTTGACCTCTCCTATCCAGTCAATAGTCCATGTTAGCTGAAATTTCAAGTTAGTGTACTGTCCAACCAGTACTCTACATCTTAAACTGGGGTAATCAATGCCATTTCTTAAACATGTCAATGCCCAATCAGCATCATGTCATCACCAAATAATCACTTAGTCAGCACCATAAGTTGACAACATTGTGGTCAGCTGGCAGCGTATTTGTTTGGTCAACAACCTAATCAAACTAACATGATACATGTGCTCAAGTTCAGTGGTATCTCTTGGATTGAAGATAGTGCCATGGCCTAGTCATTCTCATGGAAACACCAAGTCATATTTGCTTTCCAGCATAATGTTTCAATGACACTATGCGAATGATTGTCCCAACCTGATTTTCCAATTTTGTTGTAACTCGAGGTGTTTTACCACTTTGAGTTTGAGGAGGCACGCTGAAAGTCAAATAACTTCATTAACAATGTGGGGACGATTATGTGATTTATGAAAATTGAGAGTCATTATGAATAATGTGTAAAATATTCTTAATGTGATGTCATAGTAATTAGGAGTATTCAAATTATGAAACTTTAAGGAGCTCTTTTGTGGAGTAATAAAAAACATCTTTTTTCTCTTCATTTCTCTTTTTCATGGACATCATTTTGATATTAGTGTCATGCTCAAGAATCCGTAATTTTCATCAACTTTCTGCATTTTCAGCCTCTGAAATTAACTATATTTTGATACTGTTCCACTGTGGTGGTGGTCGTCTGCTGTTAGACTCTTCAGTCATCAACCTAAATTTTACTTACCTGTCAGTTTATGTGGCTGTGCATTTATAACCCATGAGTTTGAACTCTCTAGGTACTCATGATTTAGTGTTGAAGGATTGTAGTGAAAACTTCCAATACAGACCAATTAAACAGGATCACAATGCAATTGAACTTTAATAGGTATCAATGCAGGAGTAAACCTTTGTAAGTTCACGGTGTGCGCAACCATTAAACCACACTTGCGAAACTCTATGGGCAATCATTATTTAACATTTAGGATTGGATTTTGAACTTCTTGACATGTATGAATCATTAATGAAGCAGATCAGGTACACAAATGCGATTGAATGTAAGATACACATCATTGTTGCTAATGTTGTTCATGGTCAAGCTGTGTGAAGCTACTTTTTGTTATGACTTATATATAGATGGTTTTATATTGCAGATGCTCTTAACTATAATTAGGGAACAAATGTTGTTCTGTAGGAATTATTATGGTGTATCATACCACCAGATAACTAACCTGTGTTAGAAAGACTCTGTAGCTTGAATGGGTTAGTTGCAAGGATATTTGGTGCAAAAAGTACAATAGCCGAGAGGAGTTAATTATCTATTGCCTATTAGTGAGTATAACTGACTGTCTTTTGATGGGTGTTGACTGAATTTCTGGAAAATTTGCTGTAGGAAATTTATTTCTCTTACTAGATACCTCAATTTTGTATCTTTGGTCGCCTCCATCTAGTGCTCACCATCCGTTTCCTTCCAACATCTGTTTGACATGAGTTATCAACTCACAATAGAAATTACACTAATTGTTAATGGTCATAGATATACACATGCACAAGGAACCTGCAATCTATGATATTATTTACCTATATGTTAAGTTTCACTCCACTAAGAATCCCTTTTTATGTTTCAGGTAGCAATTCCGGTTGTTCCAACGATTAGAGTACTGGTGACGTTCACTAAGTTTGAAGAATTGCAGCCACTAGATGAGTTCGAAACTCCTCCTTCCAGCCCTACTGCTTCGGGCAGGGAGAGTCCATCAGTGGCGCAGCCCTCAAGTTCATCGTGGTTTCAGTGGATAAAAGCCCCATACCAACGGCCTAGTTCTTCTACTGGCAGTCCAAGTAATAGGATCGAAAACGTTCAAGATCCATTTGCAGTCCCTCAAGATTACACATGGATATCAGCAGAAGCAAAGAGAAGGAAAATGCAGGAAAAGGAAAAGGCGAGGAAAGGAAAGAGTAGGAAACAGTAGCTGAAGCACTTGGTTCAATACGAGACGTGTCACATTCTTCATTGATTGGCTGATATTGTTTTTAGTATTTTCGAAATCTGAGTAAATCATTGTGGGTGGTATAAAAGTTGAAATTCGCGATTCTTCCAAATGCTTGTTATCAATGTGGAACAATTGTTTATGTTCGCATGATTTAGTTCTGTTCGCTGTTGCCTTTGAAATAGTAGAATATTCCGCGATTGACCACAGCAATGGTTTTTTCTCTCAACAGCTGAGGAACAAGTAAACTTTGACACAAAGAAAAAAAGTGGAATGTGGTATCTGGCCACAAGTATATTACTGATTTATGTCATTTTTGGATCCACATTATGTTACAAAGATAGTGTCTATGGACAGAATGACCTGCCCTTTGCAATGGAATTTCTGTCAGTGCCCCCCCCCCCCCTTGTTCTGTGCTAAGTTTTCGAGGTTCCTATAAGTCATTTTCCAGCTAATTTGACCTTATATTAAGAATTTAGTCGTCATAGACTCAAAGGTGTTGTTCAGTGGTCAATGAAGTTGAAATAAAGACCATAAGAGAGTGTTCTCCCGAAAGACGAAAAATTTAGGTGATCTTTTCCCTCAATCAACCCAAGTTTTAGTGGTAGAGTTAATATGTGTACTCAATATACGTACTTGGTGGAATCGTCGATGTGTATTCAAGATGGACCAAATACCATATTATTGAAAAGAAAAAAATGAATGTCTGCAATGAAACTCAACTCGTCTTCACCTAATACATATGTGTGTCCTTCAACTTATCATACATATTAACCAAAAATTGTCATTTGTAGTAATCACTTTGGCATGAAGTAAATCTGCTCAATCTCCATTCTTCCCTTTTCAAACTACCTCAATATGCTATGGATACAAATGAATTTAGGAGACATAGCGGAAGAGATGCTCCACAAAACAATAAGATAAGTAGAAAAGATTATTGAGATACAAAAACAATAACATACTCAGTATAAACCCACAAGTGGAGTCTGAAAATGAAAAAATTATTGAGATGCATTTCAGTTTATTAATTGAACCAACTTTAGACTTGTGATGTCTAACTTCAGCTATTTGGATGCGAAATTAAGTTTGGTAGTTCAAACTTCAGATATACGAGTTTGAATTTGGGGATTTCCCAGCCTAACTTTAGATCGAATTTTCTGAAGTTTGAATTGTACAAGTAATATGCTAACTTCAGACATTCAGATTAGAAGTTAGGCTTGGCAATCTCCAACTTCAGTCCCGTATGTCTGATATTAAGAACTTTAGACCCACAATTTTCAATTGCACTCCCACGTGTCTGAATTTAATTACGAAGCGCTTAAATATTAAATACTTTATAATTTTTGGCTCTATCTTAAATAGTAGTCCTCCTAGCAATTCGCATGATTGCCCATATTTTAGGGTGGTCTTTAATTTTTGCTCCTCAAATTGGCGGTATTTAATTTTTGCCATTCACCTAAAAAAAATGGCCGAAAATATCTTTGAGGTTGTGGGTTCGAATCTCAGCAGAGTCAAAAAGAAAAAAAATCACAAGGCAAAATTTCATTAGATAATATGCCTATTAATCCAAAGTTGTATAGAAATTATGCCTCCGAAATAACCTATGAGGTTGTGGGTTCGAATCCCAGCAAAGTCAAAAAGAGAAAAAAATCACAAAGCAAAGATTTCATAGAAATTATGCCTATTCAGTCAAAGTTGTATATGTTGGAAAATTACTAATGTGGAATTAAGTTTATCCCATTATTTATGACTCGAACAATTAGGGTCCCGCACGTCGAAAACATCGTTTCCACACACGTGCACTTGAAGTGCCAAGTATCGTAAATTTCGTTAGTGAAAGAGATATTGGTACGTAAGTAAATATTTGAGGCATAAAATGATGGAAGGTTATTTGCTAAATGACAAGTGTTCCACGTTGGTAAACGAATGAAGGATTGTGCGAAGTGCAAGATGGTACGGGTCAGAAAAGGGCCGCGGCGCCAGCCCGACGGAGCCGCGACGCCGGAGCGCCGCGACGCCTGATTGGCAGTGAGCATCGTGAGTTTCTGGCTGAATTAGCGCCGCATCGCTTCATTGTAAGTGACTGCTCGACGGAAGGCCAAAAGTTTTGGCTGTTGGGGTGGCTTTAATGGCATTGATTCCACCACTAATTGGCCATTACTTGAGTCATTATTTGGCTGCATTAGTTGATGGATTCAATGGCCATTACTTGGCTATTGAAGGCTCATTACACGGGCACTTGAAGAGGCCATCTTGCAACCTATAAATTGAGGCCTTTGGCTAATTCTATAGATGAACAGAGAAAAAACAGAAATGAACAGATGAACATACTTACAAGTTAACAACACCACAAAAAGATCAATTTTTCTGATAAGTAATCATTATTTGTGTTCTTCGCTGGGATCATTTGTGTAGGCTTTGCACATTTGATAATTTGTTGTTTCATCTTGGGAGACTATTGTCCACACTTCCGTAAAACCTATACACGGGGGAAATCTTATCTTAAAGACAAAGAGTCATCTCTCGACTCAGCCGGTGGTGTTGTGATTATCTAATTGGTTGCTAAGTGTTACAGGTGTGAACTTGAATCTCAAAGGACTCTAACTGTTCGGATTCTCAGCGGATCTACAAGCCACAAGTGTAGCAGTTCATGTTCTTGTATTTCCTAATACAAGATCCATATTTGAAGTTTCAATTCAAGACAAAGATATTGACAACTTGTTGTTGTAATCTTTATTGTTTATTGTAACAATTTTAAGACAAGATTGTATTAGTGTTCGAAAGATATTGGTCGACAAGTGTGTGACCAAATCTGGCTATGGTTGTGTTTTTCTGGTTGAAGACAGTTCTGTTAACAGTGCAAACACTGTCTCTGACAACAACCGTGATGTTGATGATCAAAGAGTTGATTGTGTCACCGCTCCCAAGAGTAGCGGAAACAAGCGCCCACGAGAGGCTGAGGATGTCAACTGAGACAAGAGAAGAAGGCTGAAGATGATGTTCTCTCTTGTAGCAGAGGGCCTATATCTGTTCCAGACAAATGATCCGAATTATGGTAAGGAGTATGTGGACACTCAGTCTGACTGAAGTGGGCCAGAATCCAAAAGGTCTAAGTTATTTATCCTTCCTTATCTATAATGTGTTTAGATAATATCTGATTAAGAGTGTGTAAAGCAAGGCTGGGAATATGAAAGTGTTTTCATTAAAAACTTATATTCCTTACACTCTAAAATCAGATATTGAATCTCCTTCCTTCCTGGTTAAAGATTGGACTATTGTAAACAAAACTTAAAAGATCCGTTCTTTTGGGTGTAATTATTAAAATTGTGTAAAGTATGTTCGCACATACGAAGGAGAGAGATCCACCGACTGTGCGAAAATTGTTACAACTCTTAAGTAAGCGCCAGAGATTTCCCTGGGCACCAATCACAAGGGAAGAAGACTAAGAGATAATGACTTATGTTAAGATGTTGAACCTGTCACCTATCTGACAGAAGATCCTTCATTTGATAGAATGATATTGGACACTCAGTCGTACAAAGCCTACGGGCGAATGGAGTGGGCCAAAATCTCCAGGTCTTAAATGATTTGAAAGGCAGAAAAATAATGGACACCTAGTGAGGTGGGCCAGAGTTTCCAGGTCTTAAATGATCTGAAGGCCAAAAGAAATGCAGAAAAGTAATGGACACCTAGTGAGGTGAGCCAGAGTTTCCAAGTCTTAAATGATCTGAAGGCCAAAAGAAAGGCAGAAAAGAAATTGGACACTCAGTCTGCCAAAGCAACTGGATTGGGCAAGAGTATCCAGATCACATATGATCCGGTTACGCCCTAACCACGGGCAAGAGGTTGTTCATGTGAAGCAACGCCACCTCTAAAGTAGAATGTGTTTGAGAGGTTGTCCTCAATAGGACTTCAGGGAATGGGATCACTCTAAAAGAATGTGATACATGTCCCAAACTTGGTTTAAGGGACGCTGTTGGCAAGCTGGTTTGAGACTAGTCCAACAGGTCTGTAATAACTAAGAATGGTACAATATGTCTGTAGCTAAATGAATGATATATTTGTAATCCGTGCATCTATGCCATCATAGATTAAGACACATTAAATAGAAAGTCATTCAAAAGCTAACGAAGTTGAGATTGTTGCATTCTGTCAACATAAACCCTCAAAATGAATGTGAGGTAGGCGAAGAGGCAAAATTATTTTTTCATTCCGTCAAAGGAATAGTGAAAGAAGCACTGCCCCTCTAGAATTTAGTCACACCTACATGGGTGAATTGAAGTTTGTACAAAATAGAGGGAGGGAGACAAGTTCCGTCAAAGGAATAGCGAAAGAAACATCGTTCCTCTAGAACTTAGTCACACCTACATGGGTGATTTGAAGTTTGTACAAAATAGAGGGGGGAGACAAGTACTTTGTGACCTTCATTGATGATGGTACAACGTATTGCATCCTTCGTTTGTTGAAAAGCAAAGATGAAGTTGTTGAAGCAGATAAGCACTACAAAGCAGAAGTTAAAATCAACTAAGCATACGGATTAAAGAATTCGTAGTGATAGAGGGGGAAAATGTGAATCATCGTTCATCAAACGACTGCTCATTACTCACCTCAGTCTAACGGTGTTAGCCCAGCGCAAAGTCGTACACCCAAAATATGTGGGGCAAGGCGATCCTTACCGTTAATGTGATTTCCAACAGAACTACGCATAAAGATAAGGATAACTCTCCGTGTGAAACATGGAAATTATCTCACCTACAAATGTTGTGTTGTGGGGTGGCTTGGTAGAGGTTGGAATACCGAAACATGTCAAGTTGGATCTAAGACTGTAAATTGCATATCCATTGGATCTGCAAATAACAGTAGTGTTTATCGCCTCTTGGTGTCAAAGAATGCTAAATTCTTTGAAGATAACTTTTAAGGTTGGGGAAACTTTTAATGATTCATAATACTTGTGAAGTGGGGTATAGTAGGATACCTTGTAGGAGATCACCTATTTAAGTGCGAGGACATGCCACCTCAAATGAATGCACTTAAGAATCCAAGTGTGTCCACGACCACAACGAACAGAACAATAAGAAGAAACGAATAAAGAGGAGGTATTGTGTTGGTACCGTTGTCTTGGCTTACATTAAACACTGACGGTTCAAGACATCACATTCCCCATGCAATAAGTAAGTCCGATGGTATTCAACTACGGAAAGTTAAAAGCGGAAGCTACCTCTCCTGATGCAATATATTTTCGCTAAAAGATTGTTGAAAGTAAGCACCTTGTGTGTGCGCCAAATCTCTTTCAAGAGAGAATTGTTGAAAATTTACTAATGTGGAATTAAGTTTATCCCATTATTTATGACTCGAATAATTGGGGGCCCACACGTCGGAAATATCGTTTCCACACACGTGCACTTATAGTGCCAAATATCGTAAATTTAGTTAGTGAAATAGATATTGGTACGTACGTAAATGTTTGAGGCATAGAATGATGGAAGATTATTTGCTAAATGATAAGTGTTCCACGTTGGTAAACGAATGAAGGATTGTGCGAAGTGCAAGATGGTACGGGTCGGAAAAGCGCCGCGGCGCTAATGTGGCAGAGCCGCGACGCTTCATTGGCAGTGACTGCTCGACGGAAGGCCAAAAGTTTTGGCTGTTGGGGTGGCTTCAATGGCATTGATTCCACCACTAATTGGCCATTACTTGAGTCATTATTTGGCTGCATTAGTTGATGTATTCAATGGCTATTACTTGGCTATTGAAGGGTCATTACATGGGCAATTAAAGAGGCCATCTTGCACACCTATAAATTGAGGCATTTGGCTCAATTCTATAGATGAACGGAGAAAAAACAGAAATGAACAGATGAACATACTTACAAGTTAACAACACCACAAATAGATTAGTTTTTCTGATAATCAATCCTTCTCTTAGCAATCTTCATTATTCGTGTTCTTCGCTGAGATCATTTGTGTAGGCTTTGCACATTTGATAGTTTGTTGTTTCATCTTGGGAGACTATTGTCCACACTTCCATAAAGCCTATACACAGGGGCAATCTTGTCTTAAAGACAAAGATCCATCTCTTGACTCAACCGGTGGTGTTGTGATTATCTAATTGGTTGCTAAGTGTTTCAGGTGTGAACTTGAATCTCAAAGGACTCTAATGGTTCGGATTCTCAACGGATCTATAAGCCACAAGTGTAGCAGTTCATGTTCTTGTATTTCCGAATACAAATTTGAAGTTCCAATTCAAGACAAAGATATTGACAACTTGTTGTTGTAATCTTTATTGTTTATCCTTTCGATCACTGTAATAGTTATTTACTATTCCCGTACGTGCTTTAAATATCCAACAGCTAAATCTCACAACGTGAGATTTGGGGAGGGTAGAGTGTATGCAGACCTTACCTCTACCTTGATAGATAGATCGGTTGTTTCTGAGACGCCCTCGGCTCAAGACCAAGCATAAGCACAAGAATAAGCAAAACAAGAGGAATGGTCACACTCGGTAAAAAAAGTCATGATAGAGCATTCTAAAAAATTAAGCAGTAACTAACGTAGGTAAATAAACTAAAAAAGTACCCTATAAGAAATCAAACTACATGGATTATACTAAGAGACCTATAATAATAACACTCCAATTATCAATTTGAGCGTAAATAGGACTAAGCTCGGGTAGTGACCCCTAATTCCCTTGTCACTGACCCCTAATTCCCTTGTCACTGGTCTAACAAATTTGGGCCCAAACTAAATTGCCCTTTAAAACTCTCCAAAACGAGTGTTTGCTTGTTCTTCTTCTGCTCCTCCACGTAGCAACATAGCAAGCATGAACAGGTACCCAATGTTCTTTCATCTATTTTTTTGAGAAATTTAAAATAAATTAATCTGTTTTTAACTTAGTTATAGAAACATTACTTTATTTATTTTTTTCAATTTGCATTTCAGTTAGTTGAAACATACCCGTATGAATTTTAAGTAACAAAATGATTTTTTTTTCTTTTTTTCTTGAAATTTATGACCGTCATAAAATCAACATAGGTATGTGTGCGATTATATGTAATTGGTTATGCATACTTATAATTCTGTGCGACTGTTGAAATTGTCAATTGTTTTTTTTCTTTCTTTCATGTAATTGGTTATATATATATTAAAGATTGATAGTGATAATATTAGCAAATTTTATAGTGTTCTGATGAATTTTTTAGTACAAATTGATAATAATGTCTAACTGTTGATTGGAGCAAGTGATACGATATTGAAAGTTAAAGATAGTTGTAAGGAAAATAACTTCCCTTCATAAGTGAGAAGTTATTTTCCGCCTTTTGGTGGAAAATAATATTTTTTTGGTAAGCATAACACTAGAAAATATCTTCCTCATGGAAAATATTTCCAAAGAAATGACTTTTGTTATGCCCCCACACAAACATTCTTTGTGCCTTAGCTGATTTCTATACTTGGGAAATTAATGAATGTAATTTAGATTCAAATTTAGCCCCCCTGCGGTTTGTGCTTTGTCTGATTTCTATAGTCATCTCTCTTTTTTTTTTATATATTTGTCTTATGCAATGTTGGATCACTTGACCGAAAAGTGTGCTTTCGTTGTAGTTTGTATGATCTTGAACAGTTCTTTAGACTAGTTTTGTGTTGAATTCTTAAGTTTTTGTTACGTAATGGATGGAAGTTAACTTTTATGAGGATGAAGTGAAATTTTAGGGCATAGTTAAGGGATTATTTTTCTTTTTGAGACGATGGTCTATCGGGAACAACATCGCTACCCCACAAAGGTGGGGCAAGGTTTGTGTACATCCTACCCTCCCAGACCCCACTTGTGGGATTATACTGGGTATGTTGTTGATGTTGTAGTAGTAGTAGTTAAGGCTCTATTTAGTCTAAGACTCATTGAATACCTGCGGAATGTTTGTCGACGCATACTTTCTGTTTAAATTTCTTTTCAGGTTTAGCAGTTTTGGTAAACTAGAAATTGGGGCTGCATAGTCTCAAAGGAACAGAAGGAACTAAGGCTTTTCTGAGTGTAATGATAACTAAATGTAGAGTAAATTTGATGTTAAAAAAGGAGGGAAGAAAATGCGAACTAAATGATGTCTGTGTTTAGGTTATGGATGCGTGTTTATATTACTGAAAGTTGTCTTTGGTCTTTCTGGTTTGGAGTTTTGTACTTAGCTGCAGAGCTACTTACTCAAAAAAAGTTCTGTACTTGGCTGCAGAGCTACAGAATGGAATTCCAGAGCTGTTTGAAACTTTGATTCATATGATTTAAGTAACAGAAAAGGATTTTATTGTGGGATTTATAGAGAGTGTGTGTGTTTCTTTTTGGCTAGTTATTTTCTTGCCCCGCCCTGGAGAGATCAGCAGTGGAGATTTCCCACTTTCTCCCTTTGTGGCTCGAATTCCTAACCTCCAAGGGATCTACCACTAGAGCAGTCCTCTATTGTCAAAGACAGACAGTATGATCTTTTTTAGTAACCGTGGTGTCGCCAGCTTGCGTGCACCTCAACTAATTCTGTGGGATACCTTCCACCTCCCCACCCGCAACAACAATAGGTACCAGGTAATTCTATCTGTCAAGGCTAGGGCATATGGGAAGAAAACACCCAATGTTTTTGTCTATGCTGGGATTTGAACCTGAGACCTCATGGTTCTCAACCCACTTCATTGACCACTAGGTAACCGACTGCTGAGACCTCATGGTTCTCAACCCACTTCATTGACCACTAGGTAACCGACTGCATAGACATACAATATGATTGACTGAATGCGTATGTTGTTCTTATGATTATGGCTGCATAACTACATAGAAAATTGTGTAGATCTGTTGGAAGAAAAATTTCATGTAGGAATAGGCAGATAGATTGCTTGGGTATGCTAGTAACATTGTTCGTTTCACCCACTTTGATGGGAGCGAAATTTTGGTTCCTTTTGATGGAAATAACATACCTGTATACATTAGAGAAATAGGAGATCGAGAATTTACTCATCAAGAGGGCAGTGTTGTTTGTATGAGTGTTTAGATTATGTGCTGCTGATAGTGAAGTATAAAATATTGTCCTATTTGATTATTGCTTAAATCTTTAATTTCGTGACGATTATGTAATCCAATATATTCCTGTATTAGGTTTTCTGTTGCCAGAAGAATTGCGTCGAACATTCATGGATTCAGATCTGTGCAGAGGACTTTATGCAGTAATACAGGTGTTAAAATTCCTGATTTGGTCAGTGAAAAGGTATTATTCTTGTACTACCAATTTGTTTTGCTTTCTTATTGTTTTCTGTTAAAAAAGGTTTATCTTGTATTCGTATTGCATGCTTTCTATTTCTTGTCTTGTCCTTATGCTATGCCTTCAAGTTTCTTAGGGTTTCCTATGGGTAAATAGACTTGCTGTTTAGGTCTAGTATGCTAAAACATATTTGAGAGCTTAACAGCAATCATATCCATTTATATTAGAATCACCTTTGCGTGGTCTCCTGCTATGTAGTTTCAAGCTCTTGTTTACGTTCAACTAAGAGGAAGCATGTGTAAGCTAGAGCTATTTGATACTGTAAATCAATGAAAGACGGAAGCAGAGGAGATCTATTGGAGACTTGATTATTGGCATTACACTGTAAGGGCTCATCATACTGGACTTTTAATCTAGTAGGATAAGGGAAGTAAGTATTCTCCTATAATCAAGTATTCAAATACAATGAATCTAGAACGTTCAATATTAATTTTCTTGATTTAAAAAAATACACAAGAGCGTGTGCTGGACCAAGTAAAGTTGGTGCAGAAGTATTGGAAAAAGTCGTCGACAACACTTATGTTGCATTTGTGCTTAATCAATATGCACACAACTTGATACCTCTTGAGGTACCCAAATTATTACCATAAAGTAAGCATTCACATCACCGAGACCGTCTCTAGAACGAAACTGAAGTTGATCTATATCAAATTAATGGGATATTTAATATTTAATTGGATATTTAATATACAATTACTCCACTGGTAGTCAAAGTTATAAAACTTGACCATCAAATTGTTCATAGTGCACTTGTGGGTATGAAATCAAGCCTCGTTATTTGATAGCATTTCGTTCCTAGTTTAGTACGAACTGTCATTGCTTTCTAAAAATTTGAATTTAGATGAAATATTACTCTAGAATTGGTCAAGTTGGCATCTAAGTCAACATAAACTAAAGTGCGGATAAGGGAGTAATAGAATATGTTTTTCTGTACTTCCAAATGCAAGTGAAAATAAGATCATGTGGTTTACTAATTCTCACATAACACATCATTTCTTCCTTATGGGAGAAAACTGCACCTCTTATTACTAAGTATTATTCAAGTGTGTGACCATCTCATCTAAAAGCTTAAGTTGTTCGAGAGAACACATTTTATTTACTTAACTATGTCTTCAACACATGCCCCTGGCATGTGGCCTGATTCATAGGTCAACACATGTGGAATTTTAGTGGATAATGTTGGTTGTGAGACTCAAACCTAGGATCTCTGCCCGCTCTGATTCCATGTTAAGAAATGGACCTTTTATCTAACTCAACCCAAAAGCTAGTTCAGAAGGTGAGGATTGCCCAAGATTATATAAGGAGGCAAATACCCATTCCAATGTGAGATACCTTAACACCTGCCAGAGCGTGGACATACATTGGGCCCAACATTGGGACACGCAATAACAGGGATGGGCCTGGCATTGATACCATGCTGAATTATATGACCTTCTCATCAAAAAGCTTAAGTGGATTTTAGTTGTTAGAGATCACATTTTTATCTATTTAATTATGATTTCGACGAGTGTTGAACTACAAAAGTCTACAATCGTCAAATTTGTCTGGTCTACAGAATATGTGTGTGTGTATTCATGGTAATCAAAGAGCACCTAGCCAAAATGTGCAATATCCCACAACCCAAAAATATTGAGGGTTTTAGCGATTGAGTGTATAAGAATTTGCTTTTCAAAATATCTTACTTTAGGGGAAGTACTCTTTTGTCTCATGTCAGTTGGTCTTCTTACTTTTTCAAGCATGGACTGTGCTCATCCCTGTTTTTAGGAGCGTTTGTACATTCTGATTCTTTTCTTTTTTATTTTTTGTATCAATTCGAGACTTCACCTTAATCTATCTCTCTTTTAACTGCATAGGAGCCTTTGGCCGAGCCTGAGTTAGCATATGACATACCCCAATATGATATTGCTATCGTTGGAGGTGGTATGGTTGGAATGGCTCTAGCGTGCTCCTTAGGTAAGTATGTCTCTATTTAACCTTTTGAAATTGGAATTTAAATGCTTAAACAGTGCTAAAGGTGTCCAACAAAATACTAGTTGAAACATACGATGGTTTAGAAATTCTTTTTGTTAGAAATTTCAGTAATCTTCTTGATTTGCACTTGCTACTCTTTTTTTCCTTGAAAATCTTATCCCTGCTAGTTACTACCTGCAACAATAATCAGCCTGTGGCGAATAATTTGACTAGTTTATAAAAGGTTTATCAACCCTCTGGGGACAGCAGCCCCGAAGGGGTAAAAAATGGTCACGGTTGTATGTGGATTATTTGATTATATACTCTGTCAAACTAAACTTGTTCTCAACATGACAACTCTTCTTCTAACTTGTAATTATTCTGCAGCAACTATGCCATTAACAAAGCAACTAAGTGTTGCCATCATTGACAGTAATCCTGCTTTGGTGAATAACTTTCACATCAGGAAAGAGGACCCCCCAGATCCACGGGTCAGTACGGTCACACCTGCAACCATTTCCTTCTTCAAAGGTACCCTCGTACTTATCTTTCAATTTTCTGATATTTCAGTGGAGTTTTCTGTCTGTACTGATAATGGTTTGATCTGTGTTCTCTGCCGTTCCATTAACTGGTTGCATATAGAAGAGAAGTTTTTTTTCCTAAGCTGAAAATGTATGATAAAGCAATTGAAAAACAGTCAGAAAAAGATGAAAGACCTGTTTAAAGTTTACTAGTTTCCGAATCAAAAGAACAATATGTGACGTTTTCTGTACATGTACCAGTAGTTGGTACTTTCTGCTTGAACGTGTTTGATTAGCATGAAACCATCATCACCTGTTAATGGAAAGCATGTAAGATTATCATACGTTTGGTTTACAGATATGGGTGCATGGGAATTTGTTCAGCAGCACTGCCATGCTTACTTCGATAAAATGCAGGTAATTTTGCTACCTACATTTTCATTCTTGCAAGTTTTGTTATGGAGTAACTTACACCCATCCTCTGTTGAGCATAATTACTATAAATGCTAATATTGGGGGACTTAATGGAAAAAATAAATATATTGGGGGACTTAGTGTTGATATAAACACCTAGTTTTAACTCTCTACAGTCATTGTCTTTACCATGTGTGTTGATAAAAGGTTTAACTTATTGCAATATCTATCTATAGTTGCTCCATATTACGTGTTCCTCAAATCCTTCTCTTTGGAGCACTGTCATTTATGTCCACGAATGCATGCATATCAGAAATGCTTGAAACGTGCTTTTAGACATCTTGTTTTTGCAAAATAAATTTCAATAAATGCGAGCTTAGTAGCAAATTTTTCAATGTGTACAAGTTGAAGTGACTACTTTCTCAAATTATAGCGAGTTAAGATATACGTATTTATACTTTAAGAAGGGGGACTACACTTTTGATGTAGTATACCTTTGGATATATAGTTACTGTTACCATTCTCAACAAAAAGGATTTGTGTATTTGTGTTGCTGTTCAATAGCGATATATAGCCTTTAGCAAAGTAGAAGAAAGAAACTCCTTCCTGACATGGAGGAAGAGAGTTTGATCATGAAGGAGACTTGGCTCTGTGTAATGGGAACTGAAGGATCTCTAAAAAGATTTATCAATGACCAAGGGTGATTTACCGCTTCTTCAGCCAATCTCCAATTAAAAAGAAGGGGGAAAAGCGGGATATGGATCTGTGTTCCAAATGATGCTCATCCCTGTCATGTTAATGGCAGCAGATGGCAACACCAATAGCTTTTAACTAAGAGACTTAAAAGTATATGACAAAGCACGTCTTAGCTAAAACTGTTAAACTTGCAATGCTTTACTTCTCAACTGCCTGTGCAGTTTCAACCATTAAGGTATCCTAGTTTTCAGGAATGTGAGGTTTGGACGAACATTGTTGCTAACAATTTCTTCTTCTCATATATCAAGAAAAGATCTGGAAAGCTGTTGCTTGTGAGAATTGACATTTGTCTTCGAGGGACTATAAATTCTTGTGATTGCTAAGTTGCCTTGATACAAATTGCATCATGACATCAAATTGACCTCATTTTTATGGGATTCAATTGTGGAACAGTTTCACACTTTTGATCCATTAGCAATTTATTTTTTATAGGTCTGGGATTATACTGGTTTGGGCTATACAAGGTACAATGCAAGAGATGTTGATGCAGATGTTCTCGGGTAAGAATTCCCCTTATTGAGGTAACAGATTTCTTTCATAGTTGTGATGTTCTTGACTCCGGATGATGCTTGAGTTTTGTCTTTAGGTGCGTGGTGGAGAATAAGGTGCTACACAAATCCCTGTTATCATGCATACAGGTATTTGAGCATATGGACCAAATTTAATTATGCAGTTAGAAGCACGTTGAATCCCTAGATATGGAGATTGGAGTTGCAGCATAGTGGGTGCAACTCCACCTTGCATCAATTAGGTATAAGGTTCCAATCCCATTAAAAGACCTTCCACTCTTCTGCCTTCCATGCCCCTAGCCCCACCTCCACCGCCAAAGAATTTGAAAAGAAAATCTGCTTATAAGCAGTTTGCTACAATATCTTGGAGTGCATGTAGGCTTAGCAAAAAATACAACACAAGGAAAGAAAAAGATCCAGAGGCGATACCAATTAGTTGGGACTAAGACTTAGGAAGCTTACATTAGGTCTAATGTTTGCTAGTCGTCCTTTTAATCTTGTTAGAGATTTATCTGTCAGTAATTACTTATAAAAAAAGATATTTGTATGTCACTAGAAAATATAGAGAACTTCTAGTGGTAGAGAACCTAATTTGTTGAATATTGAAATGACATGGCTTCAAATGGAGCGAAATGGATAGTGAGGATTCATATAATCGATCCAAGGATTGAAGCATAGCTGGTATTATTGCTGTCATTGTTGTTAAGCAGCTTGCTACAAATCTATTTCAAGGATGTGGGCTCCCTAACTTTGTATTCCACTTGTATACCATGCTTGGTGCTTCTTGTGGAGAGACGTGTTCTTGCTTATACTCTTTATCCTTATATACAGAATTTAACCCATTTGTGTAATTGCAGTTATTACTTCATCAGTCAAAAAAATGAAACGAAAAGACAACTGTTTCAAGGACGTGTGGTGATGATGTATCAATGTCTGATACCAGCCTTTTCTTTATTGTATTGGTCTTAAAGTTGCTTTTACATGTGATTTTCTATTGTACCAATGTTCTTGAGATCATAAATAGTAGCATTTCTTTTTTATTTCAATTTTTCTTTTAACTGCCGGGGTTCGTAATTCCCTACCTAACATGTGCATCTCAGATCAAAATTATCCATGTAATGTCATTTTAGTTGTGGGATTCAAACTGCTTTGGTATAGATGCTTCAACATTTTAGATATTTCTGTCTCCCCTACTGCCCAAAAGACCAACTACAAAGATGCTCCAACTGGATTGTTGTTGTTACTTGAAAAAGTGTGTGTGATTACTTTTACCTTCAGAATTTGAGTAATAGACTGGTGTAACAGGAAAAGCTAAAACTTTTTGTTTCTAGTTCTAATCTGTGCTTATTTGTATTTAATTTGGAACTCCTTTTGATCAAGTGTTCAATGACAGAAGCAATTAATTTGGAACTCCATAGGTTCCTCATTTTGATTTATGTCAATGACTGCCTGGTGATAATGTTTGACTGGAGGTGATAATTTGACAGAATTCGGACTTTCAGAAGACAATATACTCGTCCAGGTTAAGTTCAATAACCTTTCCGGTAAGGTCTTCAATGACAAGCTCCAGTGGCACATCATCATCTGCTAGTGGAAGTTCAGCAAGGTTGGAACTGGATAATGGAAACATCATGTATGCGAAGTTAGTGGTAAACTCAATTTGTCTTTATGCTTCACAAAATGTGAATATTCTGAAGGATATATTTAATACAAATGATGACTTAGATAACATGTCACAGGTTGGAGCTGATGGGTCAAAATCATGTGTTAGGGAGCTGGCAAGAATACAAACAACTGGATGGAAGTACTCGCAAAGCGCAATCATCTGTACTGTAGAACATGCAGTAGAGAACTTCTGTGCTTGGCAAAGATTTCTTCCTAATGGTCCAATTGCACTTTTGCCCATTGGTGAAAAGTTCAGCAATATTGTTTGGTCAATGGACCCCAAGGAATCTGTTGACCGGAATTCAATGTCAGAGGATGACTTTGTAAAAGCAGTGAACCACGCACTGGACAGTGGGTATGGTCCTCATCCACAATCCAAATCATTTGAGGGTGGAAATGTATTTTCTTGGCTCAAAGCTGACAGCACACATGAGGGCTTTGAAGTTCCACCTAAAGTTTTTAAGTTAGCTTCTCAGAGATTGGCCTTCCCTTTGTCTTTAATGCATGCTAATAGCTATGCATCAAAACGTTTAGTTCTTATTGGTGATGCAGCACATACAGTTCATCCGCTGGCTGGCCAAGGAGTTAATATGGGATTCGCAGATGCGCGCTGTCTTTCTAAAGTCATTGCTGAAGGTGTTGCAGTCGGATCTGACATTGGGGAGGTATGTTCCTTATCCTTTCTTTCTCTGCAAGTATAGGCAGAAAATATAAAGGCCTGAAGCTTCTTTCTTTTGGTGTAATCTAGAATCACTGCTTAGGATTATTCACTTCTTCTGAAGTAATCTAACTTGTGTAGATTACACCAGAAGAATGAAGCTTCAGGATTTTACATTTTCTGCCTGACGTATGTAATCTTTCTTCTGGTGTAATCTAAAATATGTAAAGTCCTGAAGCTTCCTTTTTTTTTAACAACGGATGACAGATGCTTTTTAGTAAGATCATGTGAAATTTGGAACAATGGCGATGTCTCTTCCTTCTTAAGCCTGATAATGTCAGATATCTTCAAAACTTGCCAGTGATCCCTCGTATAGTTATCTCGAGTAGGGTTGTACCAAAAAATAATCAACCAAAATGCTAACTAATTGGGAAAAGCTATTCAGCAATCAATAATACACTTGTTAGCTATAACATTTGCATCACCTACCATTATTGCGTATCCTTTACGATACTGCCCCCCCCCCCCCTCTCCATTACATGTTAAAATGGTAATCTTAATCTGTGCAGGTAACTCTTTTAAAGAAATATGAATCAGAGAGGAAAGCTGCAAACATTACAATGATGGCTATCCTGGATGGTTTTCAGAAGGCATATTCTGTTGACTTCATGCCAATAAACGTGCTTAGGGCTCTTGCATTCAATGGGGCACAATACATTTCTCCACTTAAACGGAAGATCATTTCATATGCCTCAGGCAACAAGTTACTTCCTCTTTTCACGTGATGTAACTGTGGGATTTTTCCAATGATATTTGGTGGACAATGTCTTAAACTTTTGTTCGTTGATATGAATAAATAGTTTCAATAATAGTGTTTGCTGTGTGTAAGAATCATGGTGAGATCTGAATTGTTTAACTATTGAGTGACTTTTAGTTTTACTCCCTATTCTTGGGATTTTACTTTTGTATTTACTTTTTCTCGTTTAAGCCTCTTCTTTCCGATCTTCATTGAGCGTTAAATACTACACACTGCACTGAGCTTAATGTTAGAATGTACAAATATCAATCAGATATTCTTGTTAAGTGCCCTGGAACGAAAGTTAGGTGTATGTCCTCTGCTTTTTTCTGTTGGATCAACCCCAGTTTAATTGAAAAATGTATTTATTCTTTACCAATTTGTTGAACCTAGTTGGGTAGTGTATAAGGGTTCACACCTCATAGTATGTGATGAGAATACTCTGTACATATCGCCATATGCATACCACAGAATACAACAGTTTATCATTGTATCACCTACTTTGCCACGCCTATTATTTAATAGAACCGCCTGCAATATGTATCCAGAGAAATCGTGGTTTTGGGATATGTGACCAGATGCTTCCTCCAGATCTAACATCTCTATCAACTAAATTCTCTTTTCTTCACCGGATCGATACTAACTTACCTACTCCTGCTCCTACTGGATCCAAGAGGGCCGATGCCCGATTCCCCATTCCCCGACCCATTACTCATTCCTTCCCGACTCGATAGGGATTGCAATCTCGAGAGAGGGAGATTGCAAAGGGAATTGTTGTTAGTATCATATTCTTTCAATATATGGAAGTTTTACATCTGTTCTGATAAAGTACAGAAACTATACTAGTCAGTATAATTGGTAAAGCCCACAAGAGGGCACAATAAATATATTTTTCTATTTCTACTTACTCTCAAGTTTGTGAATCATATATGCACAATTCAGGAAGTAGAAATTGTAAGGTTAGACTATCAAAATTACAAGAGAGCATCTCGTATCAAGCGTGCCATCACACGAGAAGATAGTCGATCAAGAATCTCGGGAAGAACCTTGGCCGCGAGACCTGGAAGCACTGGAAGAAGCTCCTGGATCACTCTAGGGATAGTTGCTCCCTCCAAACCCTGAGAAAACAAATCTAGTTATGATGCTTTTACAGTAACCTTGTATTAAATAGCAAAATCAAAATGCACGTTCTTTTACTTAAGCTACTTTCTGGCGATGTAGATTAGGTACACTTCCTGTATACAACTTCAAATAAAACGAAATTACTCGGATTCTAGGTTCCCCTTATGTTCGAATTCAGACACTAACAGTATATTTTGCAAATCACTACAAATATTGTTTTAACTTGTCTAGTGCAGATATAATCCGTTTCCTGTAGAGTATGACTGCCTACAGAAGTAACAGAGAAGCAACCTCTTTTCTTTTGTTGTGTGCAAAGTGAAGTACTTAATAGTTAATTCTCCTCTGGAGATAAACTCGCCATAACATAAAATTGACATACCTGGTTTGATGCATTCCCAGCAGTTAAGAATTGAATAATTCTTTGAACATTGTTCAATATGATTCTGTCCTCCTCAGTTACATATGGTACAAGCGCAGCAGGTCGAATAGGTACCAAAGCAGCAGGAACCATACTGAATACTGGAATTGCATTTCCAATTCCAAGGAATGCCATTATTTGTACCAACTGCTCCCTTGTTAATGCATCAATGTCCTTCACTATCTGCTTGCATTAAGAAGAGAATTATGTTGTTGAAATCTCACATGTATGGACCAGTAAGTATCGTATTAGAACAAATGGACTTCCTACAGCACATTCTTATATTATTGTGATAACCGAAACTGAGGTTTCTAATAGTGGTTTTGTATTGTGTGTGAGAGAGAAAATGGGATCAGATACTACATGAAGAGCAGACTGAAATATATTTAGTTAACACTGGTTCATATTAGGGGGTTGTGGAGGACACGGATTAGGGTAGAAGGGTAGTAGGTAGTAGATCGTAGTCCTACTTACGCTAATAAAATGATAGTTATAGTGTTATAACGGTAGACCCGATTAGCCTATCACACTTATAGGCGTCGTGTTGCTTTATAGTCACATGTAGTTTGATTTTTGTTGCTATGTGTTCTTTAGTGCATTTTGTTTATCTTATTTAGTTGTGTTAGCTACTGCTTTCTTTTGTTAGAATGCGCTACCATGGCGTATTCGATTTTATTATCAGCATGTCCATACTGCTTTAATTCTTGTCTGAGTCTGACTGTTTCTCTTGTTTTGCTTTGCTTTGCTTGTGACTATGCTTTGTCTTGAGCCGAGGGTCTCCCGGAAACAGCCGCTCTACCTACCAAGGTGGAGGTAAGGTCTGCGTACACTCTATCCTTCCCAGACCCCACGTTGTGGGATTTCACTGGGTATGTTGTTGTTATTGTTATTGTTGTTTAACACTGGTTCAGACATAAAAGGACAAGAAAGCAGGTGCAACTACTAGACATTACAACAAGGCGATAATCATTTAAAGTCCAGTTGCAAAGCAG
Organism: Anisodus acutangulus; assembly: GCA_029783415.1. Taxonomy (NCBI): domain Eukaryota; kingdom Viridiplantae; phylum Streptophyta; class Magnoliopsida; order Solanales; family Solanaceae; genus Anisodus; species Anisodus acutangulus. Next base: position 3,167,404 of record CM056509.1, read on the forward strand.
ATGCTATTCATATCACTCTACTCTATGCAAACTAAAACTTCCAGTCACAAATCACTATTTTACTTTTCTGTCCTGAAGATGTTCTCACTTTCCTGAACAGGAGAATTTTCCGCATACTGTTCAATACTTTTTCCATATTTAGTAAAAGAAAATGTCCATGGGAATCACTTTTATGCAAACAGGGTCAAATTCCTAAAGTAAATTTTATCTCTAGTTTTGGAGCCGCTAATAATTAGATACTACAACAAAACTTTGACTATTGCCCTAAAAGTCGTGCCTAGTCAAACTAGGATACTACAAATGGGTTAGGAGTATGATAGTATATGTACTAAGTATACAACTAGAAAGAACATCATCTATCAAGGATGATACAATAGTGACTGTTCCTAAATGTACACATACCTCATCCGATAGGAATTTGCGGAACAAATTCCCTTTATCAGAGAGCAGAAATGCTAATGCTGCTCTGGTTTGAATTGGCTGCTCTGTTTGATAAGCACTTGAAGAAGGAAATGGGATAATGCTATTTGTTTGACTTTGCAGGATGCCAAGCTCCGCCATTCTCCCATTCAAACTCTCCCCGCCTCCACTCTTAGCTGCAGTTATGAAGTTCTCAAATGCTTGCATAACATCTATGAATCTTTCAGCATCAAAAACACCAGATTTCCCATATATTGTGTAACGTAAAGAACTACGTAACCGTGGAGATTCATCCGTCCGTAGTCTCTGAGGAAAAGAAAATGTGCATAAGTGTAAATAATGAGAATCAAATTATCTAAAAGTGACACCTGAAGGACGACAATGGACGAACTAAGTTTTGCAGAACCAAATCAATGAATAGAATCTCCTCTGAAGTTTAAGCTTTCAGATGAGTTATAGGAATGTCATATATCACAAGTGGTGTAGTAGACAGCGGTCCGTGCTACTACCTTTGTCATTATAATGTCTCATTTTAGTTTTTCCTATTTTTACCTTTAAACTAAAATGATACTTTTCATGCTCTGGCCATGCACAAAATATCCAGCCCACACATGAGTGGATGTGTTGTTAAGCAACAGACACTGCCAATTTTATGTGCTCCAAGAAAAAAAAACAGCTTCTGCGCTTTTCTAGAATAAAAAACAAACATGGGCCAGAAAGAAGGTTGGGCAAGTCTAATGTCTTAGAGTTTGACGTCCTATTTATACTAGTATAGGACCAAAGGAGTAAGATATTGGGAAGCACGACCTATTTATATCAGTACCAGAGACTTAAACGAGCTCTACAATCCAAATATTAACTATTTTGCATGAAGTAGGAAATGTATAAATTGGTTAAAGACATGTCTCAATGGTGTTCGACAGCCTCCCCAGTAAGACTAAAATTTACAACCAAATTTAGTCTCCAAGGTTAGTAGGTTGCAAGTGTAAAACAATGATATCTGCTAACATTGTCACATAGATAATCAAAGTATTCTCACAAAGATGGAAATTGTTTCACGCAATTATAGCAATCTGAATCCATGTAAATGAAACATACAAGAGAATACATGAACTGTGGCACCGTATGAGTGTACCTGTGCTATATATGGGTAGGCTTCATCCACTATAGCAAAATCAGAGTTTCCCACCAATGCAATCCCCTCCAGCACGCCTATTGCTCGAATTATTAAAGCAAAATAGGGTGGTATTCTAAATGGATAATCAAATGTTATCTGTGCCAAATCTGATGCCAGCTCCTGAAAGTTAAAATTTTTTGCTCCCCCACCTTCAAGTGCCTGGTCAAAAACCTTGGCAAGTACAGGCAAAATGGGTTCCAAATTGACCCCGTCGGGAATGAACCCTAGTTTCACAAAATCTTTGACTATGGCACCATAATCTCGATGAATAAGGTGAGCTATGGCTTTGATCATACCATATTTCTGATCATCTGTTAATTTTGTAACCAAGCCTGCCAAAGCAAAATCATACTTTCTGTCAGCTTATAGCAATCAAAGAGTAATAAACTGATCAATACCAAAGGAAGTAAGCACCTTAACCCTGGGTTCCTACCCTCTCCCTTCCCCTACCCAACCTCCCCTTCAGAAAAAGATGAGGGATAATCACAAAGAAAGCAAGCTAGATATTCAACAGTTAGAATCAACTTCAGGAGAAAAAAAGAAGCTAATTGTTGCGTAGGTGGTAGAGATTTAAGGTCGATATAGATACAACAGCTTAGAGGAAATGCAGGTCTAATGTGTACTAGCAGAGAATGAAACTAATATATGACCTTTTAGCATAAATATTAATTTAGAGTAGTGATAAGAGGAATCAACTATAAGCTACTGGCCACGAAATTCCTAGATGAATGCCAACTTCCAAGCCCTGTAAACCCTGCTTAAGTTTTTCCATGCGGGAGAACTTCTGGGTTATACCTAACCAAAAGGTCATACGCTAAGCAAGTATATTGCCCTACAAAAACGATATCCTGATCAGGGCAGGTGAAGTATCATGTAGTATTATGCACATGAGCATGGACCGTCAATCTAATAACTCAGACTACTCAGCAATACTTTCTTTACCAGTCATCCATTACTGCATCCCAGTGAACAGCAACTTAAAGTGCCACGGCGCATTAAAGAGCCAATGACATTGCCATGCTTTCATGTCGTTCTTGTTAAATGGGATCTGACAACTGTAGCTCATACAGAGACACAGATTGCTAACAACTTAAGAAGTTCAGAAACTAGAGCAATGTACGACCTTGTAACAAGTTGCAAAAGGCCAAATCAATAAGTTCAAAGGGGGCTGAAGGTAATTTGTCAATAGAGTTCATCAGAAAAAATTCTCTCAACAGAGTTACTTTATTCCACAACATATTGGGAAAAGACTAAAGAGGACACCAAATGAAGGCTTCTCACCAAAGTCAAGTACAGCTAGCTTTCCATCTGGCGTACGTATTAAGTTCCCTGGATGTGGATCCGCATGGAAGAAACCAGTGTCAAGCAACTGCATACCAAAGGGACAAAATATAAGACGGAGAAGAAATTTTAATTGTCAAGAGGATATCCATAGAAAAATACCACATAGATCAATCTGGAGTAAAAGGATAGGCAGTATACAACAGAAATATCAAGAAAACAAAATCTTAATGATGCTTACAAGATATGAGACTCAAAAGCTTAGTATATTATAACATAAAACTTGTTAAGAGTTTAAGCATATCACCTGCTTAAGGTAGCATATGACTCCAACATTAACCAAATCACCTACATCACTTGCTGTGCTTTGTGATAGCTTCTCTCCATCAATCCATCCTGTTGTAAGAACCCTCCTTGAAGTATATTTGCTATATGTCTTAGGGACAACAACCTGAAAAGGATTTCACAAGAAAGATCACAACATTATTAGAGACATCAAGCATCATAATTTCCGTTTAAGGAAATCTGTACTTTTAATTCATTATAAGAATATAGACATATATGTACTCTTCTGTGAGTAAGTTCACAGACTTCTCTTTATCCTTTCTCCGAAAAAGGTAATAAATTGCACATTGTTTTTTTCTTTTTGGTAATTAAACAATTTCATTAATCACCAAAGTAGAGAATTACATAATATAGCTTAGCCTATCGCAGCCAGCTTTCAAAGAAATAAACTTAAAAAAAGGGCAGCCCGGTGCACTAAGCTCCCGCTATGTGCGGGGTCCAGGGAAAGGCCGGACCACAAGGGTCTATTGTACGCAGCCTTACCTCACATTTCTGAAAGAGGTTGTTTCCACGGCTTGAACCCATAACCTCCTGGTCACATGGCAGCAACTTTCTTCTTCAAAGAAACAAACTTACAGCAACTAAATCTTTATGTCCTTGTCTAAACTGGAGCACACCTCCTAGGGAGGGTTTCTCCTATTTTAAAACAAGGCACATTGCTGGTTAGAGACAAAATTCCTTTTTCTTATTCAGTGGAGAGATTGGAGGTTGAGGAAGAAAGGGAGAACTTAGGGGCTTATCATCCTCTCTCACTTTATTTAATTTCTAATCATTTCCGGTTTATTCGTTAGGGGCAGAGGTGTGGGGTTGACGTCTGAATTGCAGATACCTGAGGAAGGTCCTTTTTCATCATCTCAGCAAAAAGCGTTCCATTTTCTCCCTCATTCACATAATCAAGTTCTTCGAAGAAGCGGGCAGCCCATTCATCCACCAATCCAACCACATCAATGGAAATCTTAAAAGCAGAAGAAACAAGTATTATTTCTTCCAGACTAACAAAGATAAGAAAATAATGGGGAAATATAAGTGAACAATCATTACCTGCGGAAACTTGCGAAGAACTAACCCCAAGTTCTGTATGATGAATAAGTCAACTGTCACTGTCTCAAGGACAAAGGGCCTCTGGACTTTAACAGCAACCAAGTCTCCATTCTCCTTCAGCCGGCCCTTATACACCTGTCCGAGGGACGCTGACAATGCCATAATGAAGAAAAAGAGAAAAGATTCTTTAGAAATTAGCAATTCTTTTATATTTTACAGAAGAAAAATGTGCAAAAAGAAGCACTCACATTTAAGAGGATGTTTAAAGAAATACATAGTGAAAATGAAGAGATAATTCACAGGGTATTATCCAAAAAGAGAGTTCTAGAGATGATAAGAAAGATTACCAGCAGCAATTGGGGATGGAGAAAGCTCAGAATAGATGTTATTCCACGGTTCTCCCAATTCCTCCTCTATAAGGGCCATAGCTACATCATCTGGAAATGATGGAACCTGAAGCAATCATGAAATGCTAAAATTTCAGAAGGCAACAGTAAAGTGTGTTTTCAATTACACTACTTTGTCACTTGTCTGTTTTAGGCTTTTAGCCCCTTCCCCTAAAAAACACCCCAAAAAGAGAAGATTACTGGGGCAGAATTAGTTACAAGGTCTGCAGTGCAGGCTGTACATGATAATAAACATGGTAAATCCAACATTCTGCTTACGTTGATTAGTGCAACATGTTTCCAATAGTAAAGAACGTAGCATGTTCACATTAATTAGCGTAACATGTTTCCAACAGTAAAGATTGTAGACAGCTTACACTATATTCCATCTTTCACCCTTTAGTATTATTTCTATTTTCATCGCATGCAGCTCTTAGCCCCATGATTTACACCTAGTTCCTAATGTTTCTTCTATGCTGACATGGCAAGGATACTCTAAATGTATTCCATAAAGCAAAAAGAGGCTCACCTCTTCGAAAATACTGATGAGATCAAAGAATTCTCATGATCGAAGAATGAACCAGTCAATGCCTCATGCTGGCTTAATTAAGTACAAAAACATTATTTTTTTTAAAAAGATAGTTTTAGAAGCAGAGCTTTTCCATTGGCATTCTGTGACAAGGATACACATTATATTTCGAAGAGACTTCCCAACAAAATTGCAAGAGCCATTGTCACGGTTTATGCCAGATCATAGGAAAAAGGGATAACTTAAGAAAGACTTTTTTTAACAAAGTAGTTCCTCAGTCTCCTACACTATAAACTATGTTGGACTCCAATTAAAGAACAACCACATAGAAAGGTGGATGGCATTAAAATGAATTGAGGCTCATCAAGATAAATATATGATTATGGAAAAGCAACATGAGAATTTTTCACAATCCACCATTCAGGTATCAACGTATAATCAAACTAAAATAAATAGGATGATTAAAGTTTGTAGATATAATGAAAAAAAGGGCAGTTTCCTGAAAATTAAAGTTAACTTCAGGAAATATGTCATGCTGCTGACTTCAATCTGACCTTATCACAAAGCTTCTGCAGCTCAACCATCGCAGCAGGTGATAGTATATCTGGCCGAATGCTTAATGCTTGCCCTAGCTTTATGTATGCTGGACCCAGTGACGTTACAATCTCCCTCAACTCCATTGCTCGAGCAACCTCATTAAAAGATCAATAGTTATAGGATCGAAAAAACAATTAAAATGCGTGGTCTATGAGTATATCAATATAAATGGATGCATCAAAGCTCTATTTCAATGTTCACCACACAACTGTTCCAAACTGATAGAACTCTATTTGATGACATAACGTAGATCACCTATTTCCAAATGGAATTTCATGAAATTAACTAGTTCTGCTGAAAAGCTACAGCGTTCCAACACATCCTGGTTCCTGGTGTTCTTTTATTTACTACATAGATTGATAACCTCCGGGGGGGGGGGGGGGTGACTCAACCAGACCAAGCAAATTCGTTAATGTCACTTGTCTTATTCCCTTTTATGAATTAGGAAAGCTCAACCCAAAATAGTTACTGCTTAGAAACCATTTCAAAGGGAGAGACTTTTGGGCATTATTGGTTTTAAGAATCCGTCCATTAGTGTTTTATACTAGGCCCTGTTCTTGTGACATGTTAAATTTCTGAATAACCATATTTAATAGTTTAACTTTAACCTCATAATTCATTTTGAATTTCATTTTCTCCATCACTTCTTCATCTCCTTTACTCTTCCATCTTGATTGAATGTCATTCCTCACAACTCCATTATCTCAGTATCAGCTTATCCTTGTTCTTTTTTTTTTGTTGACAATAGTAACATTTATCCTTGTTCTTTTTTTTTTTTGTTGACAATAGTAATATTTATCCTTGTTCTTTTTTTTTTTGTTGACAATAGTAACATTTATCCTTGTTCTTGTTAGGTACCATAGTGAACTTTTACCCTAAGGTAGCTAATGGATGAAGCTTTGTCGAGAAGAGATTAAAAAAGAATCCGAAAGAAGCTTATTCTGAATTTGAAATGACAAAATGATATCAGTAAAAGGTGGACATAATAGCTCCTTATTGTCATTCAATCAGGAATACTACAGAAAGGCAAAAGCTTAAAATTTTTGAATTTGAAATGAAGAGATGATATCAGTAAAATGTGGACATAATAGCTCCTTATTGACCATTCAATCAGGAATACTACAGAAAGGTAAAAAATCCATCTTACACAAGCATTGTGAACCACACAGCACCCACAGGCATAGGATTTCAAGAGTTATATCATTACGAACCAATCAAGTGTATATTGTACGTAGCTCTACATGCAATTCACTAACTTCAGGGAAAGCAGATAAGCATCCAGTGCAGCTTACCTCTTTAACCTTCTTATTTATCACGTCCCAGGCGAGACGTGAAAGAAAACCTCCAGAAACAGATGTTAGCTGGGCTATACGGGTAGCAACAGCACGTGGCCGTTTACCCCAATATGCAGAAATGCTGACAGGATCATAAACTAAGGGCAAGAACTCACTCTTTTAACAACCTGAAGAATACAAAGATAGGAAACATTAAAATACATACTCTTTGCCAAAGGACATCTGTTCCCAAGCCAACCAAAAGAGAAAGATCCTTAGATACAACGGAATATCCATTTATATTTTTCCAAGCCAAAAGCTAAAGATCTTGATATAAGGGAAATATCCATTCATATTGAAGATCCTACTCCAGGTAGTTTTAACAGATTCAATCAACTTGGACAACAATAACGTTATCAGTATAAATTAAATGTGTCGGTCTTCACACTTGTGAAACCATAAATGAGTACAAAGCACCTCCTTTTGTATATAATTAGATGTAATTTAGAAAATAGTTGTTTCCAAGAGTACTTGAGCATTAGGTACTATACGAAACCACACTAGAAAATATCTAGATCCCATCATTTTTTTCTACAGAAATCATCAAAACTAGTTTTTCTTCCTCTTTTGGGATGGTCATCAAACTACAGCGCTTCTATAATTTTTCGGACGCCATTTGAGAGCAGGAAGAAAATCTCTCCCTACAACAAAACCTTATGAATGTTCATCAATTGTATTAAATAGCTACTTTCTTTCCCTAGGCACAATGACTTGACTAAGATCAAATATCCTACACTTCTTACCATCATCTACTAATGTCTGTCCCCACAAAATTCATGACTGATCAGTCCTTTGACCTCTCAAAAGACACATCCATATCCACAAATTCTGGATACAGAGACCTTCATCTCATCTGCTTCTCATCACAATAAGAATATGAAAATTTCATCTTTAGAGACCCTACACAAGCGTGAAAGTTGAAATAAATATACTTTGACAAGGAAGTCAAACAAACCAACCTCTACTAGGCGAAGCTTAATGTTATCATCAGCAAACAAGGAATCTTTCAGGTTTTGACCTCGAAGCCCCCTCATGAGTATGGCTAAGTCCTCATTTTCTTCCATTTGTGCCCTTACTCTTCTGATCTCTTGTGATACATCCTGCATTCTCTGCAAACCCACAAATATAAAAATTCAATCGGCCATCAGCCAAACATCAGTATATTAATCAAACCAACAAGGCCATTTGAATAAACCATGTGATAATTGCTTTCTTACTACTACTTTCCAAAACAATACTATAGAACTCAACAAACTTTCATCTCATTAAGGATTAACAATTTTTCTTGTTGATATCAGTACAGAGGAAAAACTTTTTTTTTTGCCGAAAAAAAAATCTTATTGCTGAATTAGTAAAATTTTCCATGGATGAATACCAAGTTGAGTTCACTACACCCAATTGAAGGTATCTTTGTTTATCCAAGTGACAAATGTAAATTTTGTCAAATAAATAAATAATGAGAGTACTGATTAAAAACATAAATAATGAGAATAACAACAATAACAATCATGATGACAATGACAATAATAATAGTAACAATAACAACAATATTAACAAATAGCTAATAAAAAATACACAGGTGAATATCGAGTAATTTGCAACTTATTTTTCCTCCAAATTTAAATTATTCCGCCGCTTCCTGAGCAGCCAAACAAAAATTCAATCAGCAATCAACCAACGACAATTTAAATTTGGAGGAAAAACAAACTCATTTCAATAAACCATGAAATTTAGTGAAGTTTCAATTTCATAAATAAAAGAGGCATTTTCACTTCTTTTTGGTTGATATCACTAAAAAGAATATTAATTTTCACTGAATTAGTTAATTTATTTCCATGGAAGTAAAAGAACTTAATTTTATTTCACCCAATGGAAGGTACATTTGTTAGTTCAACAGACAATGTGAAAATTTGCTTCATTAAACAAATAATTCAAATAATAATGATGATTGACTAATAAAAATGCACGTATTTAACACATTTGCATCTTATTTTCCCTTTAATTTTAAATTAATCCACCATTTTCTGAGCTGTCAAATTAACCGTTAATCTTATAACCAACAAAAGTTCAGAAATTATGCAAATTTTGTATCACACTTAAATCCAAACAAAAATTCACCAAATAAATCAAAAAAATGTATTTGAATAACATACTGTAGAACCACCGTTGACTGGCTTAGTACTCGTCTTTGACTCCGATGGCTTAGGCTCAGTTGCAATTGCTTGAACGACACCGTTTTTCCTCCGAATTTTCAATTTCTTCAACGATGATGATGATAGACCACGATACGGTAGTGAAGAGCGATACAGAGGATCAAATCCGCAGTAGACGAGCTGTGCAGCTGCGTCCATTATAGTAGAATTAAAGCTTCAAAAAATTAAATAAAAATAATATATGTATGTACAAAATTATGTGTATGTATAGGTTTTAGAATGAAGCTTGAATTGCAGTGAAGATTGAAGGGAGTATTATGGTAGTTGAAAAAAAGGTACGTGGAAGAATGTGGAACAAGTAAAATTTATTTGGACTTGAGGGACTAATAATGAAATTTTATTTGGCGGGATGTACCTGCTATTCTATAGCCTGTAGTATTTCTTTTTTTTTATTATTATTATTATATCCAGCTTCCCGGCTTAAGCAGACTATTCATGGAGATAATATTTCCGGTCCCTCAGTACTACTACCAGTAAATCGCGGTATGTGCCTGAATGAATAGGGTTTGAGAACATAGCAACTGATATCACCTACATGGTCCTACCCAGAAGAGAACAAATTGCTCTCATCAGGGTTCGAACTCACACTGCAGTCCTTCAGCTGTATTTTAAGTTCTCTTCCTTTGCCATCTAGCTATGCCCCGGGGACAGCCTGTGATATTTTTGCTGCTATGTGTTCTTTAGTTTACTATGATTATCCTGGTTTATTCGCTCTTGTTACCGTCATTTTTATACTAATTTAAACTTCTTGTCCGATTATGACCGTTTATAGAGGTAACTTTCTAATTCTATTTAGGGTTTCCTTCTACCTATTTCTTTCTCATTTTATTGCAGTTTTGTGGGGTAACCATGGCCGACAAAAATAATTTCATCCCGCTCTTGCCGTCAACAACGTCAAGAATTTTATTTCGTTAATTCTTGAGATGGAAAAAGGGCAATACTCCTCTTGGGCGGAGTTATTTAATATACATTGCCGAGCATACGAGGTTCTCGGCCATATTATTCCTTTTGAGCTTCATCGGACACCACCATTGTTGACAAAAAAGTTATGGTCTCGCTTATATGCTATAGTCCTTCAATGGATTTATGGCACCATTTCCAACGACCTTTTGCATACCATTTTGCAACCGGCCTCTATGGCTCAACAAGCGTGGAAACATTTACAAAACATTTTCAAGATAATAAATTTTCTAGGACTGTATATCTTGAAAATTAATTCATTAATGTCAAATTGGATGACTTCTCAAACGTATCCACTTATTGTCAAGAATTAAAGCTGTTTGCCGATCAACTATCCAACGTTGGTGCGCCGGTGAAAAATCAAATGTTGGTTATTCAATTGATTGCAGGGTTGAATGAAAACTATAATGGGGTGGCTACATTTATTCAACAAAGTAATATGTTACGTCCATTTTATGAGGCTCGTTCGAGATTGATTCTCGAAGAAACCCGCAAGGCAAAAAAAAAATAGCCTCCGGGGCAGCCACCGCCGGAACGGACTCGTCTCCACCTCCGCGGATTTTGCGACACCAAATTCCAATTCGGAAGAAATCGAAAATCGCAACACCAATGGTAAAAAACGAGGGTCAAATAGAAACAACAAAAAATGAAAAAATAATTGCGGAAGGGGTAGCGGTCAACCCGCCCGTGACAACGGCAACCATCAGCCGTAGGGGTAGTGGTGGCAGTCACCAGTCCAGCCCGGCGGGGCCCACTGGGGGCAGTACCCGCCGTGGGCTTGGCCACCATAGTGGACTGCCCCTACCCTACCTCTTCGTGGGCTAGGCCATCATCTTCGAACCGACAGCCCGGACTTCTAGGTTCTCGTCCACAACAAGCGTTTGCAGCCCATAACCATCCTCCGTCGGTTATGCTCCAACCGATATCGAACGGGCAATGAACAACATGAATCTAAATGTTCCAGATGATTCATGGCACATGGACACGGGGGCTACGTCACACATGACAGCATCTCAAGATAATCTCTTGTCTTATTTTAATATGAGCAGTAATAAAAATATTATTGTCGGCAGTGAAAAGAAAATTCAAATTCGTGGTATTGGTCATGTAAAACTTTCCCCCCACACCCACCATTATATTTGAAAAACGTCCTACATGCACCAAAATTGATTAAAACTTGATATATGCACGACGTTTTACAACTGACAACAATGTTTCTGTCGATTTTGATCTGTTTGAGTTTTTTGTGAAGGATTTTCAGACGGGGGATGCTACTAATGAGATGTAATAGCATGGGGAACTTGTATCCCATCACTACCGGTTCGAACAATCATGTAACCAAACCATCAACATTTGCATCTATTTCCCATATCGTATAGCACAATCGGTTAGGACACCCGGGAGCACCAGTTTTCAATAATCTTAGGAATAATAATTTTGTTGCTTATAATAAATTATTTGACTCTTCTGTTTGCCAAACATGTGTGTTTGAGAAGCATGTTAAACTTCCCTTTTCATCCTCTACTTCGCATACACTTATGCCATTTGATCTTATGCATTGTGATTTGTGGACATCACCGGTTTTGAGTTTTGCATGTCATAAATATTATATGCTCATTTTAGATGATTATTCGAATTTTCTATGGACATTTCCCTTAGGACAAAAATCGCAAGCCTACACCATTTAGTGTTTTTATCAAAACTCAATTTGACAAATCCATTAAATGTTTTCAATGTGACAATGAGAGGAAATTCATAAATGCTCAATTTAATAATTTTTGTCACCAAAATGGGATGTCTTTGCGTCTTTCATGTCCATATACATCACCTCAAAATGGGAAAACATAAAGGAAAATTTGAACAATTAATAATATGATTCACACACTTCTTTTGCATTCATCCACACCGCAAACTTTTTGGCATCATGCACTCCAAATGGCCACATATATTTTAAATATTCTTCCTAGCAAAATACTCTCCAATCGGTCACCTACACAAATGTTGTACCACAACATCCCATCTTTTGTACATTTTTGAGGGGTTTTGGGTGTTTGTGTTATCCCTTGTTTTCATCCACTACCATTAACAAACTTCTGGTCCATTTCACTTCTTGTGTGTTTTTGGGATATCCACCAAATCATAGGAGATATAAATGTTATGATATGATGAACGGGAAGATCTATATCTCTCGTCACATAGTTTTTGATGAGTCTACATTCCCGTTTGCTAATTCTCTTGTGGCATCTCACCCATAAACCAAACCGAGACTCTCAGCCCAATAACCCGGTGAAAACCCAACTCAAACAAAATTCAACCTTAGCCCAAAACACCGCCCCTTCTTGGCCCACTACATTGGCCGAGACCCCTAATCCCTAGACAATGGGGTTAGCCCAATCTCGAACCATTGAAACCCATGCCATGCATGAGATCTTTCGACCCAAACGTCATTTTAACCTAACATATTCGGTCAAACCATCACCTCTACCAAAAAATTCCAAAGCAGACCTATCAGACCCGAATCAGAAAGTTGTCATATTAGATGAAATTGATGCTCTTATTAAAAATAAGATGTGGGAGTTAGTGGCCCGTTCATCTAATGTCAACATTATTCAGTCTATGTGGATTTTTTGTCATAAAAATAATTATGATGCTCATTTGCAAGATATAAAGTTCATCTTGTTGGTGATAGCAGGTCTCAGCATGTTGAAGTGGATTGTGGTGAAACATTCAGTCTGGTGGTATAGCCAGCAACTATCAGGACAGTTCTTAGCATGTCACTGTCAAAATCCTGGTCCATTCATCAGTTGGATGTCCAAAATGCATTCTTACACGACAATTTGCATGAGACAATTTACATGCACCAATCGTTGGGTTTCCGAGACTCTACACATTCGAATTATGTTTGCCTGAAGAAAAAAATCCTTATATGATTTGAAACAAGCTCTATGGGCATGGTATAACAGGTTTGCAGGGTTTGTATCCACACTGGATTTCTCATACAGCAAGTCCGATCAGTCTTTGTTCATTTACAAGAAGGGAAGCGACACGACCTATAACCTCTTATATGTGGATAACATAATTATGACCTCATCTACATCATTTCGCCAGTCTATTATGTCCCTCCTTGCAATAAAATTTGCGATGAAGGATTTGAGTCCATTAAATTATTTTTGGGGAATTGGTGTAACCCAATATGCAAGTGGTCTGTTGCTCAGTCAAAAGAAATACGCCGAAGAGATCATTGAAAAAGATGGTATGTCCTAAGGGTGGCTAGTGGGCTAGGTTCGGGACGGGTTTGGTGGGACGGAGGGAAGGGGCGGGATCGGGTTGGGTCGGTCATGCGAGATCTGGATAGACGGGATTTGCCGAAGTCCCGTCTCGATCCCGATCCCGTCAGAATCGGGTCGGGGCGGGATCGGGATCCGGGGCGGCTTTGTTTTTTTTGCACTTAATTTAAAAAATAACATATATATAAAAAAAAAACTCAATAATTAAACAAGATATTGTAATAAAAACATCCAATGTTGTTTTTGTGCCTCTTATATTATTTAATAGTTATATGATTTTTTTTGTAATACAAATACAATTGTCAAAATTACAACTTTGTGGTGTTGTTCAAAAGTTGCAAATTACATAGTAAAATTGCAATTAAAAAAAATTACATTTTGAAAAAACACATGTTTTAATTTCTTGATAATCTTATGTGGTTCTTCGGTTGGAATTGGTATTTGTTCGTCAAATTGCTCCACGTCGCTTCCATCACCTTCAGATAAGATTTTGTTGTAGTTTTCGTCTTCTTCTTCATTGATCTTCGGTTGATCGCACCTTCTCCGCTCCGCTCGTATCCAATCTCTGAATAATACTACAATCTCCAAGTTGTCTCCGGCTAATGAGTGTATGTGCTCTCCTATTTGATATATGCCGGCAGAAAAAGCGCTTTCAGACGTCGTTGATGACGCTTGAATGTTCAAAACATCTCGGGCCATCATTGAAAGTGTCGGAAAGGTCTTCTCATTCCCCCTCCAGTATTTCAGCAAGTCTTCATGTCCTTCTTCATTTGAGAACTGTTTGGTACGGTACAGAACCCTGCAAAACAAAAGTATCAAACTCGCTAATTTGGTTAGTAGCGGTACGACCACCGCACATTCTATTTCTGAGGCTTTCAATACTAGCCGCAGAAATAACATGTCTTTTGTGAGGTTGTGTTGAAGAAGAAGAAGAAGATGGTATGGAAGCCGGTAGGTTGCTATCACTTTCTTGTTGGTAAAACCTATATATATTTTTTGCATTCGTCTTCTACGCTAGACAACACTTCTTCTTTAGTTTAGTTTGTTCAATAGATGGTGGGTGATATGGATTTTTGGGACTTAGAGGTAGTAGTACTGCTATATAATCGTAAATAGTTTCAATAAGTGATTTAGTACCGTCTATTTTAATAGTCAGATTTAATACAACACCAATAATATAAATAATGGGAATAAGAATAAAATATTTTTTTTAATAGCTGCTTTATAAGCCGGTTTATCCATATATTCATTAAGCAGTAAAAATATTAGAGCTATATAAAAACAACATAGTTGAAATAGTAGGATAATATATACCGGAAAATTCTTTTGTTGCTTGAAAAAATTTCTCTAAAAATACAATAAGTTCGAAAAAATTTCCCCAATCGCTATCTACAACCATATCAACTGGATTTTGATTATGAGAGTTAAAAAATAAAGTTATAGGTTTTCTATAGTCATAAGCAACAAGTAGTTGCTCGTATAAAGAATTTCACCTAGTGGGTACTTCTTCTGGAATTTTTCTATAAGGTAGTTGGCAATCGTGACAAGTTTTTTTATATTCTTTTCTTCGTTGTATTCTATTATTTTTAAAAATAAAGTTTATAGCAAATTGTATTTTACTAAGAATGTCTTCAAAAAGTGATAGATCATTCTTTACAATTAAGTTATATATATGACACACACATTTTATATGAAAATAATCTGAAAAAAATGGAGTTAAACTATTTTTAAAAATTGTAATAACGTAATTGTTAGAAGAAGCGTTATCTAATGCAATAGTCATAATTTTATCAGTTATTCTGTAATAATAGCACACTTGATAAATATTTTCTCCAATAAAAGTACTAGTGTGCCTATCATCTATATATATATACGCTAAGATACGTTTTTTGCATAGATCATTTATAATCTATCCAATGACAGGTTACCGTTAAATAATCATGGCCGTTAGTACTACGGCCTATATCAGAAGTGATAACCACTTTTTCATTAAAATGATATAATGAATAACATAAATACTGTTGATATTCATGTGTGAATTTAAATACATCTCTCTTAACAGTTGATCTAGGAAAACCCTTAAAAACAGGATTATACATATCTCTAATGTAATGAATAAAACCGGGAGATAAGGAAATGAAAAAAGGCAAACCCTCCACATCAATTAATTTTGCTATTGCTTCCATATCTCTATGTTTATCGTATTTAAGGCCTACAATTCCCCCCGTCATAGGATTAATTTGACCATGTACTTGGTCCGGGACAGTATGTGAACCTTGTCCCGATGGAGCGGACGTTTGCGTACCCGATTTTGAAGCCTCGTATTGGGCATATCTAGCTGGATGAGCCCTTGTTACGTGTTTCATTAAACCCCCCGTCCTACCGTGACCTTTTCCAATTTTAAAATTTTAAAACATTTTTACAAATTTTACATCTAGCTACTTGATTCTCTACGTCCCTATAAAAAATGTTCATACATCTGATTTTAATGTTCGTTTTGCTGGACCTCGTCTCATACTAGGGGAAATATGAGGCATTTCAGTTGAAGGTGCACTAGTGGGTGTGTTGTCATCTACATTAGCGGGTGTATCATCTAGATCATCATCTAAATTAAAAAAAAAATTGAGTTCCAAAAAATAGCTCCTCGTCTAAATGTAATGGTATTGTAGGAAAATGTTCAGTATCAACAAAATCATCATGTGTAGGAATAGGATTCTGTCTAGAAATAGGATGACTAGAAGAAGTACCCTTGCCCTTGTTGCCCCTATTAGAAGAAGCATGACCCCTACCCGTAAGCATACGTTTAAATCCTTCCATTATAGATTTATAATTATACTAATAAATAATTAAAGTAAATGAAATTAAGTGTGCTAAATAAAATAAACAGACAATAATGATTTAATGAAGGAACAAATGTACCAATCGTCGACGTAGCGTCGACCTGTAATCGAGAGGTTGAAAAATTGAAACTTTGCTCGATAGAAGATCCTCAAGCTAGTTGCCAACTTCACTCCCAAATGAATAAATAAAATTAAATATTTAGTAGATAATGTAGACTTGTAGAGAAATAGATTGAGAGATTGTAGGAAGATTTGTGAGAAAAATGAAGAGAAAATGAAGTATTTATAGTTGAAAAATTGGGTTAAAGTATAAATATAATAACTTATGGGTTAAAAATAAATATTAAGGGGGTAGGGGGGTTGGGGGAGGCAAAAAATGGTCGTTACACAACGGCCAACATGTAAAATGATCGTTGGTGGAACAACTATTTGTGCAAAAGGGGGCTTTCGGGTGGGATCGGGGCGGGATCGGGACCGGGTCCGGTATGGAGGGATTGGGGCGAGCCGGGATGGGTTGGGACGAGACCATGTCCCATCTCGGTTCGAGTCTCGATACCATAATTTTTTTTTCAAAAAAAAGGTCAGGTTCAGGGCGGTGTCGGGGTGGGACCGGGCTGACTCGGCCCACTGGTCAGCCATAGTATGTCCTCCTTCAAACCGTCACACACACATTTGTTGATACAAAGGCCAAATTAAGCAACGCTACTGTTACACCTCGTAAGATTAAGACGATAATTAAGAACGTCATTAAGAAAGCAAGATTCGGATATTGAATATAAGGAACGCTTACATATGTTAATACAGGAAATTATTGTATAAATGGATGTTATCCCGGAATAATTTTTCTTTAGTGCTATACACGTGACGACGAGAATTAATCCTAGTAGTTGAATTTATTCCAATGGAGTTATAGACTAGTATTGTATTAAAAAAAATTATGACATTGAGGATACGAGGCTTATGAAATTCTCGGGAATTAAAAGAAGTGGGTTTGAAATTTACTAATTGAAGAACTTGGGGGCCAAAGTGTAAAGGTAAATCAGATTTTTTTCTTATAAACTCACATTCACCTCTTCATCTTCTTCTACACTTAAACAAAAAAATAACCCTCCTCTCTTTCTCTCCTCCAAACTAATCCGAAAATCACCCTCCACCCATAACCAAAATTAAGGTTGTTATCTTCTCTTCCTAGACTACATTTTCACCAAAAATTAGAAGCAAAACAACACCAAAAACAGTGGCAAAAACAGTGGCAAAACAGCCACTGCTTGGGCCGAAATCTGCCCAGAAATTTCAAAATTTTGGGATGAAATTTTGGAAGAAAAACGTGTAGAGATGATGACTTAACATTGTAGAACACTTGCATGTCAATTGGGGTTGAAGAAGTGAACAAAAAGGAGGAGAAAAATTACAAAACAATGGGGATTTTCGGACAAACAGTGGCAGCAAATTTGCGGACTGTTTTGGCGAATTTGAGGTATAAAAATTCTTCTTTCTATGATATAATTGGAATGCATGTTGTTAGAATTAAGGTAATGAATTTGCGTTAAGGAAGAATTGGAATTTAAGCATTGCATGTGACCATTTTGGGCTAGTTGCCAATTTGGGACAGATTTTGGTGTTGTTGGATTCGTTGGTTATTGTTGTTATTATTATCACTAATTGCATGATGAAATTGAAAGGAAACATGGAGATTTAGTTGGAATTAGTTATATGGAAGTATTAAAATCCGAAATTTGGATTATAGGAATTAAGATAAGAGTTATGGAATTATGACATGTTGTGGCCAAGATCTTGCATGAAATTGTTGGACATGTTGTGATGTATATGGACTATTTTAGGGGCTGTTTTGTGGTGTTATAATTCTGAAAATTTAGTCACCATTATGCATGTTTAAGTGTGGTAATTGCTAAGGTAAGTCCTAAAGGAATAAGGGTGTGGAAATGCATAGAAAGGCTTCACATTCTACCCTCGTTGTTGTTGAAACATGGGCTGTTTTGTGGGCTGTTTTGTAGATGGATTAAGATGCTAAATTTACATGAGAAGTGGGTGTGTAAATTCCATTTATTGTTGTCTTGGTTGTGCCCTTAATTGGTGCTTGTTTATTGATGTTATTAGTCTCGTTTGAAAGTTGTGGAAGCATGTATAAACAGGGGAAGTGCTGCCCGGATTTTTATAAAATAAGAAGTCGTTATTCGATATAAAGTATGCTAGCGATCATAGAATTGACGAACGTATTACCATTATTATAGGTTGAAGTTCTAAATCGAGACGTACTCTAATATAGAGTTGATTAGTTCGTCTAAGAGGTATGTGAACTATTCCTTCTTTCTTTGGCATGATTTTTATTTAATGAAAGTACGACGGACGTACTTGATTCTTATACAGTTTAATTCCTAAAGAGAATTGTTATGAGAAGTGTCTATGATTTTTCATCAAAGAGTTTATTATGACATTATTACAATGATTTTATTGAGAGTCAGATGATATTTTTTACTTGCATATGGTTACTCATGATATCTACTCGTTCTGAGTGTTACTACTTCACCTCACCGAGTCCCGGCAAGTTACGTTAGTGCACAACTTTACATTTTTCACCGAGACCCTCGATGAGGGCGGGTTACGTAGGATGGATCCATAGATGAGATATGACTTTATCGAGTCCCAGCATGGGCCGGGTTATGATATGATTCCACCGAGTCCCGCACTAGTGGGCCGGGTTACGTTACAGATATATATATATGTATATGGACAAGCACTTATGTTTTCTTGACTTGACTCTTATTTTTATAAGACAACTGACTTTTATTGTTTATGACACAGTTGAATTTGGATCCTGACTTTTATACTGATCTCCTGTTTCTGTTGGCTACTTATGATCTCATATGCAGTATTTCATATTTACATACTCGAGACATTATTAAATCGACCCCCTTCTCGAGCTGCGTTCATGCCCGCAGGTACAAGTGCTCAGTTTGGTGATCCTCCGGTTTAGGTTCCTACTCAGCAGGTGGGGAAGCTCCTTTGATCCAGAGCTTTGTCATTTTGGTACCGAACCTCTTTTAGACTTATGTTTGTATTCAGGGGCACGACGGGGCCCTGTTCCGTCATATGTCGTTGTTCTTCTTATAGAGGTATGTAGACAGTGGTGGGTTGTACTTATGTAAGGGTTATAACTCTGTTTTGGTCAGCCATATCATTGTACTCTATGTTGGGGGTGTTCCCGTGTATATGTTATATTATCTGTTGGCAGTCTTGTCGGCTTGCATGTATATTGTGTTGGCTAGTTGTGACTCCTCAGGAGGCAGGTACATTCGGGGGTAGAGGCAGCCTTGTCGGCTCGCCTACCCTGGCATATGTTGTTATTGCAGCGTTATGCTGCCGAATTTAAGACTCATTAAGTGTTAGTTGGATTATGTGTGACATGTTAGTGTAATGACGTCATTAGGGCGGTTAGTCGCGGCCCGTCGGGTCGGGTCGTGACAGCTACAGGGACCCCATACAGTGATCCGACACGTTACCGCAGCCTTGCAGTGTCTCACTTTCATGAGACCCGATATCTCCTATGCGGTTCGGCAAGTGTGTTTACATATGCATGATCCGAAAGAAGAACATATGGGGTCTCTCAAGTGAATTCTACGATATATCAAGGGTACTCTTCATTTTGGTATGCATCTGTATAAGTCATTCATTTTGAGTCTCTCGTCTTATACAGATGCGGATTGGGGTGGCTGCCCGGACACACGTCGTTCCACCTCTGGTTATTGTATTTTTTTGTTAGATAACCTTATCTCATGATCATCCAAACGACAACCAACAATATCTCGGTTGAGTGAAAAAGAAGAATACCGAGGGGTAGCCAATGTGGTTGCTGAATCATGTTGGCTCCATAATCTCCTTTTAGAACTCCATTGTCCCATTGAAAAGGCAACCGTGATTTATTACGATAATGTGAGTGCGATATACTTATCCGGCAATCATGTCCAGCATTAACGCACAAAACACATAGAAATTGATATATTATTTGTCCGAGAAAAGGTTACACATGGACAAGTCTGTGTTCTCCATGTATCATCCCGTTATCAGATTGCCGACATTTTCACCAAAGGTATTCCGCGCGTACTATTTGATGATCTCAGGGACAGTCTCAGCGTACGAAAACCTCCTGCTAAGACTGCGATGGACTGTTAAGATAATTATGGGCCAATCCCATAATTGTCTCCAAACACAATCAATCATGAATATTGTAATTATAAATTAGTATCATAGAATTAGGTCTGATTAGTTCAATTAGGATTAATAAGATTAATTATATTAATTAGTATATTCTTAGAGATAGCAAGTCTTAATTGTTAAAATTGTAAATATTGTAAACTTGAGATTGAAATAAACTCAGAGAATAAATTTTCTTAAAAAAATTTCACCCATAAACTTAATTTACATACTTTATACAATAGTACTAGAACTATAGTGCTCAATCCACATTGAGTGAAAGAAATTTATACGTATTCTACTTTTTACATCAAATACTTGAATTGATAAATGACATTTCTTATTCCTACATTAATTTAATATAAACATGAAATATGAATAAATCACGAGGACTCTATATAAACCGCTCGACTCCTGATCAAGGTTGCCACAAGCTCATCATTACTACAAGTAATTGTTCTATGCATCAACACCACCACCATCAACATACCCAGTAAAATCCACAACGTGAGATCTAGAATTGTTCTATGCATCATATTTTATTATTACTATATATTGTATATGTATATAATTTATAAGTTATGTTTTATACAATTATAGTTTAGTGGTTTACATTGTAGAATTGTGTAATTCTCCCATGTCTGGAGGCTTTTCATTAATGCAATATATATAGGTGTTTACAATTACAAACCTAATTATATGAGAATATATTGTTTATATAATTACATTAAAATAATAATTACAAAATATATGAAGAATATTAATATATTTTCTATCACACCTCCACAATCGGAGCGGGAGGAAGCCGGACGCTTAGACTGGATCTGAAGTCAAGGAACAATTGTCGAGGAAGTCCCTTAGTAAATATATCCGCGTATTGGTAGGAAGACGGAACATGTAACACATGAACATGACCCATGACAACTTTCTCACGAATAAAATGAATATCCATCTCAATGTGTTTGGTTCCCTGATGTTGAACCGGGTTATGAGACAAGTAGACATCAGATACACTATCACATTAGACAATAGATGCCTTATGTAAGGCACAATGAAGTTCTAGAAGGAGGTTTCTGAACTAATAAGTTTTGGCAACAACGTTCGCAACGCCTCTATATTCTGCTTCTGCACTCGAACGGAAAAGTGTGGCTTGTCATTTTGCAGACTACGAAATGAGGTTATCACAAAAAAATACACAGTAATCGAAAGTAGATCGACGTGTGTCAGGACATCCGCCCCAATTAGCATCCGTGTATGATATCAGCCTGGTCGGTGAAGATGGATAAATATGTAATCCATAGTAAAGGGTACCCTTAACGTATCGAATGATACGTTTAAGAGCGGTAAAGTGATGCTACATGGGAGCATGTATGAACAAGCACACCTATTGAACATCATAGGCAATATCGGGCCTAGTAAAGGTAAGATACTGAAGTGCACCAACAAGACTCTTATAAAGAGAAGGATCATGCACCGGGTCCCTATCATTGGCGCTGAGCTTCAACTTCGAGTCGACTGAAGTAGGCATGATCTTGCAGTTTGCCATTTTAGCTTTGTAAACAATCTCTTCGGCATACTTACGTCGACACAGGAACATTGCATTCTCGGATCTGGTCATGAAAATTTCCAAGAAATAACTCAACTTACCCAAGTCTGTCATGGCAAACTCTGATTTGAGCAAGGTAATGATCTCATTTTTCAGCACATCAGAGAAGGCAGTCAGGACAATGTCATCCACATAGAGAAAAAAGTATGCAGTGACATTACCTCGATGAAAATAAAAAATAAATTATCACTTTTGCTGCACACGAACTCGATCTGCATGATGTATGTGGAAAATCGCTCATACCAAGCCCGGGGGCTTGTTTCAAGCCATAAAGTGACTTTTGAAGACGACATACATGTTGAGGAGCCTAGGGATGCACAAAGCCAGATAGTTGATGCATATAGATAATTTCTTTCAAATCCCCATGTAAGAACGCATTTTTCACATCAAGTTGATGAATCAGCCAGTTCTTCCCAATAGCAATGCTCAAAACAGTACGAACGATGGTAGGTTTAACAACTGGACTAAAGGTCTCACCACAATCAACTCCCTCTTGTTGCCCAATGCCATTTGCTACAAGTCTCACCTTATGGCGTTCAAGCTCACCACTATCTCTGAATTTGTGATGATATAGCCATATACACCGAATCATATTCACCCCATCTGGTTTCGGGACAAGATCCTAAGTGTGTTGTGTAGTGAGCGCATCAAATTTCTCACGCATGGCAACATTCCAATTTAGGTTAAACTTGACTAATTTTGGGTTTTTAGGTAGAGGTGAGATAGTTTGAGTGGATATGTTAAATTGGACTTTCAATTTAAAAATCCTGTGCTGGCACGGGTTTCTATGTAGTGTGTTGGAAAAGGGACTGAGGACAGTGGGTAGGGGTGGTGGTGCAGTGACTGGGGCTGTGGGGGCAGTGACGAAGGCAGGAGGCTGGTCGACGGGGGCAGAGGGTGTTCGATGAGAAAGCTGGTAGGTGCGGTGAGCATTGAGCCAGACTACTAGCTCCATGAATTACATTTCAAATGAGAGGGGAAGTGTCCGAATCATTAAGGAAGCCGTAGTCAGTGGCTTGAAATTTTTGGACGTTTGCAAATGTGAAAACGTTCTCCTCGAATGTGAGATAGAGAGAGACTAGGATTTTATGTGTGGACAAATCATAGCATACGTACCCCCTATGATTCGACGGGAAACCCAAGAAAATGCAAAGAGTAGTCCTAGGTGCTAATTTGTGAGGGGTCGTAGAAGTGAGATTCGGGTAGCATAGACAATAAAAAATCCGAAGGTGACCATAAGAAGGGAGCCAACATAAGAGAATTTCGATTGGAGTTTTATTTTGAAGAGTTCGCGTTGGTAATATATTAAGAAAGTAAGCTGCCATGTGCAATGCGTAGACCCAAAATGAAGGGGAGATAGAAGCATGGAAGAGCATAGTGCGAATTTTATTGTTGATGATGCATAATATTCTTTCGGCTTTACCATTTTGAGGTGATGAATGGAGGCAAGAAAAGCGAAACACCATGCCGTTGTCCGCACAAAATTTATGAAAGGATATTGTTAAACTCACAGCCATTATCACATTGAAATGTTTTGACGGTCTTCTCAAATAGGGTTTTAACATATGCTTGAAATTCAAGAAAAATTGAATAAACTTGGGACCTATATTTTAGAGGATAAACCCAAAGAAAATGAGAGAAATCATCCAAAAATACCAAATAATATTTGTGGATCAGTTTGCTAGTAATGGGAGATGTTCATAAATTCGCATAAATAATATCAAAAAGAGAAAATGTTACACTCAATGAAGATTGAAAAGGAAGTATAGCATGCTTTCCTAAAGAACAAGAGTAGCAGGCGTGTGTAAATTTCTCTTTATTACATTGAATGAAATTCTGACTTATAAGAAAATTTAAAACTAGTGCTCCCGAGTACCCGAGTCTACTATGCCAAGTGGATGGAGAGATTGAGGCTAGAGAAATTGGTGGATTGACACTTGTAGCACAATTGGATGAGAAATGATATAGCCCCCCACGCTATTACATCTCGTAAGAGGTGTCCCAGTACATAGGTCCTTCATAGAAGAACCAAAAAGGTCAAACTCAATAGATATGGAATTGTCAATAGCAAATTTCCTAACATATATTAAGTTTTAATGATGTTAAGAGCATATAAGACAATTTTGAGGGTAAAAAGGAGGGTGAGGTGGTTGTGTTTGAGTGGTGTCATAGCCCTGAATTGGAATGCGATCGCCATTTTCGACCAAAATAAATTGAGGATTGTTCAGATTAAATAGTTGGGGGAGATTACCAGAGTCACGAGTAAGGGGAGATGTGGCGCCCGTATCCATGTACCATGCGTCTTCGGGTTACTGGAGATTCATTGTGCTGTAGGCCTAATTCAATTCGATAGGGGTCATAAGGCCGTATGTCAGCTGTTACTGTTGGGCCGTAGAGAAGTGGGTCTGGTGATGTTGACCCGTGTGGTGTGGGACTGGAGGATGGCCCAGTATGTTTGGTGTTGGACTCGTGTGCTGGGCCAGTGTGGTTGGGTAAGGGTATGAGAGAAGCCCAATTTTCGGGGGTCGACCACGACATTAGGCTGGCCCACATATAAAGGGACTGGGCCTGCCGTGGTTGTCTACCAAAATTGGATCGACCTCCATGACCTCGTTCTCTGCCGCCGCGCCCATTGCCGCGGCCTCGACCCCCTGCCACCGCCTAAGCCACCACTCTGATTTTGGTGGTCCGCGTGTTGCGGTGGTCCAACGGGTGCAATAGTGGTTGGCGGTGCATCAACTACTAACGCCTTTTGATTATGTTAGTCTTGTTTGACACGTCTAGTCTCCTCCAATAGTAATTGTGATGGGCCTTGTTGAAACTAGGGATGGGATCAACCTGTTGGATCATCGTCGCAAGTGTATCGTACTCACCCTTTGACATACCATTAATTAGTTGCACAACCATCTTTGTTTCTGAAATCGAATTGCCAACATTAGATAATTGGTCTGTAACTAATTTTAATTATTTACAATAGACAGACATATTAGCAAAATTCTCAAGATGGATGTTATTAAATTGCTCCTCCAGATACACGACACGTGTGTGTTTGTTGTATTGAAAGATTTCCTCTAGCCTTGTCCATAATTCGTGAGCCGAAGCACATGTCTTCATAATAGTATGAAGTAAATCCTTGTATATGGTGTCATATATCCATTGTTTGACGATTGCATCTAGCCGCTTCCACGTCGGGTTGTCGACGTCGGGTGGACGAGGCGTGGTGGCATCAATGTGATCAAGGACGTTGTATGCATAAGTATGTATTTGAAATAGTTCAACCCACGATGAGTATTGTCCATCCTTTTGATCAAGAATCAAAGGGATAAAATTCTTGATATTTGTTACTGCAAAGGCCGGATGAAAGATGTTAGGAGAAGATGAGGGATGAGGAGGATGTGTGACGTCGTGGGTGGAGGAGGAACATTCGGAAGAAGCCATGAAAAATGGCTATTCGGTGTTGCAAAAAGAAGGGGGGGGGGGAGGTTCGCCGATTTCTTTTAGGGTAGGAGTGAGATTAGAGTTTTGGCTAATGACACCATGTAGAATTGTTTAATTCTCCCATGTCTGGAGGCTTCTCATTAATGCAATATATATAGGTGTTTACAATTACAAACCTAATTGTATGAGAATATCTAATTTACATAATTATATCAAAATAATAATTACAGAATATATGAAGAATATTAATATATTATCTATCATACATTTTCACTTTAGTTCTTAATTGCCAAGGTTAACTTGATTCTTTTGATGTAACTATTCGATGCGAGTAAGTATGATCTATTTCTTGTCGGAGGGAGTTAATAGTGACAAAACTAAGTAGAGGGAAGGGGTCATTGACCCCGGGTCAATAAGATCTCTTTATTAATAAAATATTATATTGTGCAAACAAGATAAAATTATTTTTTCTTGATTATATAAAAATTGTTGAATTCTCTTGATACAAAAAAAAATTATAATATAGTGATACAAGATTTAAAAGTTACTTTAGTTCGTCGGTTTAAATTTCAATTCTAACATTATTCTTGAATTCGTTTATATAAAATTTTGACTCCATTATTGATGAGGTACGCATAAGGGGATCATAATACTATATACAACAACAATGAAATATGTATACCACAAGAATATTGGGTAAGATATATGCATGTCTTACCTTACCTTTATAGGGTAAAAGAGTTATATTTCAGAAATATATAAAAATGTCTATTAAAAATATATACAAATCTTATAAATAAATTTGTTAATGCCTATTATTAAGCTACTCTCACGTCTTCTTTAACCTAAGTCAAGCCGCTGGAAATAGAAATAAATCTAGGGTTAACTTTCTAAACACATCAAACACAACAAAGTACAAATATGTTAAGCACATAGCACAACCTTTCCATGCATGCATTTACCAAAATACTCCTAAATGAAATAAAAAAAATTAAAATTCTAAAAATACCTATATTTCTCCTTCGTTTTTTCAGTAACATTTGGCCAGAAAGAAAGAAAGAAAGCTCTAGAGAGACAGAGTGATTTTCTTGAAAATGGATAGGTATCAGAAGGTTGAGAAGCCAAGGCCAGAGGAACCAATTAAGGAAAATGAGATCAGAGTTTCTGCACAAGGTCTTATTCGTAATTACATTAGCTATGCCACTACTCTTCTTCAGGTATACTTCTTTTTTTGCTTAATTTCTTCATTTCTTGATTGTTTTTAGTGTATTTTTATGTGGGGTTTTGAAAAGATTTCATATTGATGATGTTTTGTTTCATTTTTTTTGTTGGGATGCTGTTTTTTTGCTCTAAAAATTAGGGAAAAGTAAATAAATTTTATTTGAGTTTGTAGCTCCTATTATTCACTTTCACAAGTGAGGTGAAGAAGATAAAAAAGAAGCCTTTTTTGACTATGTTTGTGGTCAATTGAATATGAACCTTGTTGTTGTTTTTTTTTTTTTGCTTGTTTTGACTGTATTTTCATGTGGGGTTTTGGAAAGATTTCAACTTGATGATGTTTTGTTTCAGTTTTTGTTGGCTGTTTGTTGGGATGTTGTGTTTGTTCTAAAAATTGGGAAAAGTAATGAAATTTCATTTGGGTTTGTAGTATTTTCATTACTCCTATTATTCACTTTCACAATTGAGGTAAAAAGTTTTTTTTTGGGCTATGTTTGTGGCTAATTGAATATGATGTTTTGTTTCAGTTTTTGTTACTGTTTGTTGGGATGTCGTTTTTGCTTTCAAAATTGGGGAAATGTAATGAAACTTTTTCGTGTTTGAGTTTGTAGTATCACAAGTGAGGTGAAGAAGATAAAAAGAAGCTTTCTTTTTTGGCTATGTTTGTGGCTAATTGAATATGAGCCTAGTTGTTGTTGCTTTTTGCTTGTTATTAGTGTATTTTTAGGTGGGGTTTTGGAAAGATTTCATCTTGATGATGTTTTGTTTCAGTTTTTATTGGGATGTTGTTTTTTGCTCTAAATATTGGGGAAAAGTAATGATTTTTTTTTCATATTTGAATTTGTAGTATTTTCATTTCAAAAGTGAGGTAAAGAAGATAAAAGGAAGTTTTTTTTTTTTGGGTTATTGAATATGAGCCTAGTTGTTGTTGTTGTTGTTTTCTTGTTTTGAGTGTATTTTCATCTGGGGTTTTGGAAAGATTTCATCTTGATGATGTTTTGTTTTACTTTATGTTGGGATGTTGTTTTTTTGCTCTAAAAATTGTGGAAAAGTAATGAAATTTCATTTGAGTTTGTAGTATTTTCACCACTCCTATTATGCACTTTCACAAGTGAGGTAAAAAGGTTTTTTTGGCTATATTTGTGGCTAATTGAATATGAGCCTAGTTGTTATTGTCCTTGTATTTCAGCTTGATGATGTTTTGAGTGTATTTTCATGAGGGGTTTTGGAAAGATTTCAGCTTGATGATGTTTTGTTACAGTTTTTGTTGGAATATAGTTTTTGCTGTAAAATTTGGAGAAAAGTAATGAAATTTCATCTGAGTTTGTAGTATTTTCATTACTCCTATTATGCACTTTCACAAGTGAGGTACAAAGGTTTTTTTTTGCTATGTTTGTGGCTAATTGAATATGAGCCTAGTTGTTGTTGCTTTTTGCTTGTTTTGAGTGTATTTTCATGTGAGGTTTTGGAAAGAATTCAGCTTGATGATGTTTCGTTTCATTTTCTCGTTGGGATGTTGTTTTTGCTCGAAAAATTGGGGAAAAGTAATGAATTTTGTTTTTCACGCTTGAATTTGTAGTCTTTTCATTTCAAAAGTGAGGTAAAGAAGATAAAAGGAAGTCCTTTTTTGGCTAATTGAATATGAGCCTAGTTGTTGTTTTTTTGCTTGTGTTGAGTGTACTTTCATCTAGGGTTTTGGAAAGATTTTAACTTGATGATGTTTTGTTTCAGTTTTTTTTGGCTGTTTGTTGGGATGCTGTGTTTGCTCTAGAAATTGGGGAAAATTAATGGATTTTTTTGCATTTGAGTTTGTAGTATTTTCATTCCTCTTTTTCTTTTTCACAAGTGAAATTAAGAAGATAAAAAAGAAACTTTTGACTATGTTTGTGACTAATTGGACATGTCTTGTGATCCTAGTTGTTGTTGTTTGCTTGTTTTGAGTGTATTTTCATCTGGGGGTTTGGAAATATTTCAACTTGATGATGTTGTTCAGTTTTGTGACTGTTGGAATGTTGTTTTTGCTCTGAAAATTGGGGAAAAGTAATGAAATGTTTTTCACATTTGAGTTTGTAGTATTTTCGTTACTCTCTTGTTCCGTTTAACTAGTGAGGGGAAGAAGATAAAAAGAAACTTTGTTTTTTTTTGGCTATGTTTGTGGCTAATTGAAAATGAGCCTACTTGTTGTTGTTGTTGCTGGTTTTTTTTTTTTACTTGTTTTGAGTGTATTTTCATCTGGCTTTTGAAAAGATTTCAACTTGATCATGTTTTGTTTCAGTTTTTGTGGCTGTTTGTTGGATGTTGTTTTTTCTCTATAAATTGGGGAAAAGTAATGAAATATTTTCACATTTGAGTTTGTAGTATTTTCATTGCTCCTCGTTTTCCTTTTCACAAGTGAGATGAGGATGATAAAAAGAAACTTTTTTGGTTTGCTATTTTTGTGTCTAATTGAATTTGAGCTAGTTTCCTATTGGGATTTTGAAAAGTTTCAACTTGATGCTGGGTTTTAGTTGCTTCTTTTTTTTGGGGTAGTAGTATTTCTCGTGTTGAGTTTGTTTTGATAATTAGGGAAAATCAGTCCCAAATGGTTAAAGAATGATTTTTTTTGTTTGCAGTAGTTTCCTAGTCTCTGTTCTTGCACTTTAGCTGTGAAAAACAGAAAAGAAAAGTCTTTTATCATTATTACATCCATTTAAGATGGTGTGGGAAGTGGTTGTGGTGAAGAAGACACAATAAAGAGACTTTATTTATTAGAAATACAGATTATTGTTCCATTGATTTATAATAGTGTAGCTGATAATAAAGAGGCCGTTGAATGCATCCTTTTTTCCTTTAATTGTGTATTGTTCTTAATATTCATAACCTAGGTTAATGAAAAGTTCAAAGTTGTCCCCATAATTTTTTTTTTGTTATTTAAAATTAATTCTCAAATAAATTTAGGATAAAAGGTTGGAACTTCCTATATAGTTGCAATCAAGAGTATGCATTCTAATTCATCTCACACAAGCTTGTTAGTTTTGAATTTGGCATGAGGAATTTCTTGGTTAAAATATGAAGGACTAGACTTCTCTGATGGTCTAATTTCAGATACAGTAGCTACTGAAATTCCAGTTAATAATAAATAAGACTACTTTTATGGGTCATAGAGCTCTAAATTGATGTGTAAAAGGAATGTGCAGACTTATTACTTCTGAATGAATCGTAAGAAACAATTTTATGACCAATCGAAATACTGAAAAGCACCAGAAGACGATGTTGGGCTTGTCGTTTCTACGTTATTACAACAACTAGCTGTGGAAAAGTTACTATTGAAAGTTGTCAGGCCTCAAAGCAGGTGGTTTGGAATTCCATTCTCTGATTTTTCATCAAACTAGTTTGTTTTCGTGTGTTTATGTGGCTTCTGAATTGCACGTGCGCGTGTCTGTAATGCTAGATTTGTCAGGGTATTCTTCCTATCCAGCTTATGGGAGAAACTACACATTATCTATATCTATTTGGGGGCTGCTAAAAATGGCATTCCTTCATTTATTTGTGTTTGCATCAATTGTAATCCATGTGGCTATTGTCTTGTTCCAAAAACGATGATACTAAAGGAAAGGGAAAGCTCTAACTAGACATTTATATTTTTTGTCAAACTTTTCGGTTAGTGGCTTTACACTGCCTGTTTGTGCAATTTTGTCGTTGTACATTCTTGTTTCGATGCACAAAGTTCCTTATTTTTCCTTCTTTCTCCTCAAATTTAAATGCTGCTGAAAGTGTTTGCCTTACACAATATAATGAGGTATGTAATAAATGTTATTCTACATTGTATGATATTTGTTGATATACCTCTACCGTCATGTTCAGGACCAACAAACAAAGGAAATTGTTTTGAAGGCAATGGGACAGGCTATCAGTAAAACAGTTGCCATTGCAGAGATTATAAAGGTATTATTAGTGGTTTGCCATTTTAATTTGCTAAGGACAGGAGTTGGCAGCTGGTTTTATTTGCACGATTTGCATGTGTAAAACAGAAAAGAGTTCCCGGGTTGCATCAAGATACATCTATCAGCTCAACTACCATAACTGATGCATATGAGCCCCTTGAAGAGGGTCTACAACCGTAAGTTCATGTTATTCTTGCTTCTCGTTCCGTCTTATATGTGCTTTCAGTTAGGCAGTTAATTTACCTCTTATGTATGCTTGAGTAGCTTGGAGATGACTCGGCAGGTGTCGCTAATAACAATTACTTTGTCGACTGCTGAGTTGAATAAAAGCTCTACCGGGTAAGCTCTACAAACGTTTTATCTTTATTTTGAACGATGGTCGTCCCTCCCTGTATTCTTCCTGAGGAAAACATTTAGAATATATATATTCTCTAATCTGGGGTGAATGCTCTGCATCTAGCTACCAAGCTCCATCTCGTTTTGATCAGTCAGGAGCAGAGAATCAACAACTGCAGCAAGCAAAACAAGCCTATGTTCCTTCTGATTTTAATCAAGGTGAATCCAATAGTACTGTATGAGTTAGATTGCATATTACTCGTAATTTTGCTGCTTGTTTTCCTAGTTTTCTTCTTGATTGTTTTTGAGAAGTTTTGAGATTTTACATATGGATAACTGGCATTGCATTTGGCCATTCAGCAATTAGTTTTTTCAACCATGGTCCATAGCAATTGTGAAGTTTATCATTTATGTTCATGATTGGGATTGAAGTATAGTTGTTAGTGTTCCCTTACATTTCGTCATTACATTGCAAGCAAAACTTTGCATCTGTTTCAATGTTATTGCTTTTCTAACAAAACATGATATTCAGATTCTTATGGTGTCCGTGGTCGAGGCCGAGGTAGGGGCAGAGGCAGAGAGCGGGGAAGGGGACGCGGCAGGGGTGGTTATGGAAACTACTACCAAGGTATTGATTTGTATAAGTTTTCTACATAGCTGATTTCAATTATCTGTTTTTTTTATCTCATAGGGGGACTGGGAATAAAAAAGGGAAGGGGGACAGTAAGATTCTAATCCACGCCTATTGTGTGGCGACCCAACTCCCACCAGTACCACCAGGATATAAGCTTTGTTCTATGTTTTGCTTTTCTTTGATATTAGGTTCTTTTCCAGTCCTGTATTCTAACTAATTCATGCTATTAGCAGATGATGGTGGATATGACAACCCAGGTCGTGGTGGTGGATTTGCAGATGATGGTGGATATAATAACCCAGGTCGAGGTGGTAGATTTGCAGATGATGGTGGATATAATAACCCAGGTCGAGGTGGTAGATTTGCAGATAATGGTGGTGGATATTATAACCCAGGTCGAGGTGGTGGTCAGGGCAGAGGTTGGGGATACCGTGGTAAGTTCTATATACTATTTCTACCCCAACCCCCATCCCCCATCCCCCACCCACCCCGCGCGAATAATATCTTGAGATTAAGGGGATAAAAGTTAAAAATAGTCTTGGGTTCAAATTCCAGCGGCGGCAAGAAAAGGTAGGTGATTTCTTCCCATTTATCCAAAATTTGGTGAATAGAGTTACCCTAGCTGCCATTTCGCTAGATACCAGAGTACTTGTGCTGGTGGAAGGTAGCATGTACCCCATGGAATTAGTCAAGGTGTGCGCAAGCTGGCTCGAGCACCGCGGTTATAAACAAAATTAAAATAGTGTGTAAATTTGTTTCATAAAGAAGTCACATTGTGGTTTAAATTTGCAGTGAATTTTTTCTCTCGAGGCTTATGAAAGTCATTTTGAATATTACACTTTTGTTGGGCACAGAAACGTACATTGGGGTGGAGGAGTAATTCAGCAAGATTACCCAGCAACAGATTTCTAGGTTTTCTTGTTATATTTGTTCATGTTATAAATAGGTTTCCCATAGTACTAGCCTACTAGGTATATGGCACAAGTAGAAGTCTATATTTTGAACAATATTTTTTGGATAAATGACATCTTTTCCTTAAAATTCAACTGCTAATGTTAAAAGTTAGTTTAGTTCTTCCCTTCCTAGTCTAAGGCCAACATAAGTAATGACTTTTTGTTATTTTATACGTCTGTTCTCTTATCTTTTGTCAGCAAGTGATTCTATTCGTAGTTGCAGAAAAAACACATTAACTTGACCATAACTTTTACTCCTAATTAAAAAGAGATCAAGCAAAGTACTCCAACAAATGAATGATTAAGTTCTTTCTTTACCGGCAAAAAAAGGAACGTCTTTCTCTACCGGTCAGAAAGTGCATGGTTGACTTTTTATTGGCATACAACCAAAGTGACTTATTAAATCATTTCTGTAAGTCTATAACTTAGATGACAATCCAATGAATTTACTTTGAATTTTTGTATTTATTTGCTTTCATGATTTTTATAAGCAAGCTGGAAACTTCGCAATTTGCTTAGCCTAAAGTTCTTCAATTTGAACTTTCTCCTAGTTTAGCTTATTGATCTCCCATATAAATTAACAAAGGAACCAGATTTGGTAAATACGAAATAATGTGAACAAAATTGTATAGCATGAGTTTAATCGAGTATATTCTAAAGAAATTCATCTTTCTAATATCTGAAGTTGAGTTTTATTCTAAAGAAATTTCAAAGTTTTTTTAAGTTTAAAAGTGTAATAAAACTGAGTTTAAGTTCTATGCCCCGATTATAAAAGATATTTATACAATCAATCAGTTATAAGATAAAAATTTATCTTTATCCACTGACATTATAAAAATATTTTTACACAAATACGATTTTTTTCCAACTATAGAAAGTTACTTGCTGCACTTTCAGGTCATTAATTCCAGCAATTATGGGTTACCTTTATTAACCTCTAAGATGACATGTTAGGTAATTACAGGTAAAGCTATATGTAGGGGTGGCAGTAAGATTCTAATCCACGCCTATTGTGTGGCGACCCAACTCCCACCAGTACCACCAGGATATAAGCTTTGTTCTATGTTTTGCTTATCTTTGATATTAGGTTCTTTTCCAGTCCTGTATTTTAACTAATACATGCTATTAGCAGATGATGGTGGATATTACAACCCAGGTCGTGGTGGTGGATTTGCAGATGATGGTGGATATAATAACCCAGGTCGAGGTGGTGGATTTGCAGATAATGGTGGTGGATATTATAACCCAGGTCGAGGTGGTGGTCGGGGCAGAGGTTTGGGATACCGTGGTAAGTTCTATATACTATTTCTACCCCAACCCCCATCCCCCACCCACCCCGCGCGAATAATATCTTGAGATTAAGGGGATAAAAGTTAAAAATAGTCTTAGGTTCAAATTCCAGCGGCGGCAAGAAAAGGTAGGTGATTTCTTCCCATTTATCCAAAACTTGGTGGATAGAGTTACCCCGTACTTGTGCGAGTGGAAGGTAGCAGGTACCCCATGAAATTAGTCGAGGTGCACGCAAGCTGGCTCGAGCACCGCGGTTATAAACAAAATTAAAATAGTGTGTAAATTTGTTTCATAAAGAAGTCACATTGTGGTTTAAATTTGCAGTGAATTTTCTCTCTCGAGGCTTATGAAAGTCATCTTGAATATTACACTTTTGTTGGGTACAGAAACCTACATTGGGGTGGAGGAGTAATTCAGAAAGATTACCCAGCAACAGATTTCTAGGTTTTCTTGTTATATTTGTTCATGTTACAAATAGGTTTCCCATAGTATTAGGATATGGCACAAGTAGAAGTCTATATTTTGAACAATATTTTTTGGATAAATGACAACTTTTCCTTAAAATTCAACTGCTAATGTTAAAAGTTAGTTTAGTTCTTCCCTTCCTAGTCTAAGGCCAATATAAGTAATGACTTTTTGTTATTTTATACGTCTGTTCTCTTATCTTTTGTCAGCAAGTGATTCTATTCGCAGTTGCAGAAAAAACACATTAACTTGATCATAACTTTTACTCCTAATTAAAAAGAGATCAAGCAAAGTGCTCCAACAAATGAATGATTAACTTCTTTCTTTACCGGCAAAAAAAGGAACATCTTTCTCTACCGGTGTGAATTTGTGCATGAGGACTGAAACCTTATGATTTACATCTCTTTACGTTTGACCTTTTTGGTTACTTTCAGCAAGCACAGGATACGGAAGGGGCAGAGGTGGAGGATGGGGTGGTGACAGAGGTTATAGTCGTGGACGAGGCCGGATGGGTGGTCGTGGAGGAAGGGGTGGTGGAAACCAGTATAGGCAAGAAGAGTTTACTGTCAAGGTTTAAACCTATAGCTTGATAGGAAGAAATATTGCATAACCTTTGGTATAGTGTGAAACTCTTTTGAGTGGATTTTCATGCAGTTTTGTTGATGTTACTTGGCAAAGGTTTTGTTATTTTGGTTGGTTTCTTTTGCTTTACTTGGAGAGTCATCTTGTTGGCTCTTGTTCTCTCATGATTCATTTATTGTGATGTCATGTAATAAGGTTTCATTTTTTTCAGTGTATATAGAGACTATGTCACTTTCCTTTCATACTAGTAATTCATTTAGATCTTTGTTGACTCTCTACTAAATAGAATGTAAGAATATTGTTAAAAGATATAATCTTTCCTTCAAGATGGATGTCAAAATGCAGTAACATATACACTCATTCCAATCAACAAGTTGTGATAGTAACCGTAAAAGTCGAGTTTGAGCCTTGAGAATGGAGTTATTTTTTTTTTTTAGTATGAGAGCTTTATTTTCGTCAGTGAATCTAACACGATATGAATTTGGGTAGTGAGTTTTAGATATTAAATGGTTAATAAAAATAACAAACAATTGAATATTAATTATGTAAAGGTTGAAATAAAGTGGAAAAATATGATAATGACCAGAAAGATATTTCCACTTTACCTTTTAAAACATATATGGAGACTACAGAGTAATAAATGTAGGCAGTTAGTCAAACCTATATTGGTTTAGTCAGGTGTTAAAGTCCAACATATCTCTAGGTCAATCCTATTAAAAAAGAAAAAAAATCATAGTAGTAAACTGTTTGCGTA
Source organism: Anisodus acutangulus (assembly GCA_029783415.1). NCBI lineage: Eukaryota > Viridiplantae > Streptophyta > Magnoliopsida > Solanales > Solanaceae > Anisodus > Anisodus acutangulus. Next base: position 3,203,225 of record CM056509.1, read on the forward strand.
ATTTGCAATTTAGAAAACTAATTAAGGACATAAGAAGACGAAACGAGGAAAGTCTCTCGTCACACGAATAATAGGTGCGATAAAAATTTATTCGTACTTAATATTTATATATATCGAATGAGTACATGATATATATCTTAATACATAAAATAGGGATAGTTCGATGCACAAAATATTTCGATTCCGGGTTACGGATGACTTAATTATGATGTACAATAGTAGTACTATAGTTTGGAGTAAATACAGATATAGATACTGGCAAAATGGAAATAGAAACTGACACGTGTCCAGATTACACACGTGGCGAAAAACCTGTCGGATAAGCCAACAAACAAAAGAACCTAGACTCTGTTAAGGCCAGGTTCATTTTTACACACTGATCCAATATTGTTAGTTAAAAGCTGTCTCTTTTTTCATTCTGTTTCCTCTCTGACTCTTCCCTCCATTTGCAGAAAAAAATCTTCAATTACCCTTTTCTGGGTTTATATATATATATATATATATATATTTGAAACATTATTTGTTTATATAAAAGAAGAGGGAATTATTAAGTACTCCAATTAAGATGATGATGAAGAACAACAACATTAATGGATGCACAAAGAAAGGAGAGAAGCAGCAATTAGAGTATAATTATCATGTTATTCATAAGCTTCCTCCTGGTGATAGTCCTTATGTTAGAGCCAAATATACACAGGTAATTAATTTCTCATAATTAATTTGCTACTATTTGTTAATTAATTTAATTAGTCTGTCCCTTCCAGTGTCCTTAGATCTTATGTTGGCTTTTAATTATAGTTAGCATTTCATGCAGCCATTATTCTTTTTTCACTTGTTGAATTTTCTTTTGAACAATGGTTCTCACTAGGAATTGAATGTAATTTCATTTATGTAATGAATTTATAACTAATTTTAACTATCGGTGTTAATAGGGGACCAAAAATGTTTAGTTCTGTTAAATATACACAAGGTTGCTCGTGGTCAGGTACGTGTCTACCATGTCCCGTCAAGGTATCAATTTGCCGACATCTTTACAAAGGGTCTCTCGGTCCTTTTTTAAGATTTTAGGGACAGTCTCAGCGTTCGAAGACCGCCCGCAATCATAGCGGGTGTGTGTTAAATATACACAATATACACACAATATACATGTGTATATTGGGTTGTATATTACCGTGCACAGTGGGCTGTATACAGTGCACAGTGGGCTGTATATTACCGTGTATATAGTAACGGATTAGGTAAGGTTTTGTAGTGTAATTAGTATTGTATACTTACCATAATTTGTATTACCATAATTGTATAGTTAGTATCCAAGTAGAATAAGGTTTTAGGAATAGAATAGGATTAGGATTCTCCTATTATGATATTATGAAAATATGTAAATTGTATATATAGTCTTTCAATTAATGAAAATAATCAAGGGATTATTTCTTTCAAGTTCCGATAAATTTGAAGTATCTAATATGCACAAAGCTACATTTATAGGACAACTTTAGACCTACTCTCAAACTTTATGTCATTTTCTAGTATTTTTCATGTAGGAGTTATTTTATGGGGTAATAGTGATTTTATTGGCATACAACCAAAGTGACTTATTAAATCATTTCTGTAAGTCTATAACTTAGATGACAATCCAAATTTACTTTGAATTTTTGTATTTATTTGCTTTCATGATTTTTATAAGCAAGCTGGAAACTTCGCAATTTGCTTAGCCTAAAATTCTTCAATTTGAACTTTCTCCTAGTTTAGCTTATTGATCTCCCATATAAATTAACAAAGGAACCAGATTTGGTAAATACTAAATAATGTGAACAAAATTGTATAGCATGAGTTTAATTGAGTATATTCTAAAGAAATTCATCTTTCTAATATCTGAAGTTGAGTATTCTTTAGAAATTTCAAAATTTTTTAAGTTTAAAAGTGTAATAAAACTGAGTTTAAGGTCTATGCCCCGATTATAAAAGATATTTATACAATCAATCAGTTATAAGATAAAAATTTATCTTTATCCACTGACATTATAAAAAGATTTTTACACAACTAATACGATTTTTTTTCCAACTATAGAAAGTTACTTGCTGCACTTTCAGGTCATTAATTCCAGCAATTATGGGTTACCTTTAATTACCTCTAAGATGACATGTTAGGTAATTACAGGTAAAGCTATATGAATGGTAACCTGGTAAAAATGGTAAATAACATACTATAACGGGTTAAACTACACTGATAGTAAAAATGAGTATGTAAGTGATTGATACTAATTTATGATGTTACTTGCAGCTAGTAGAGAAAGATCCAGAGGCTGCTATAGTTCTATTTTGGAAGGCAATTAATGCAGGAGATAGAGTGGATAGCGCGCTGAAAGACATGGCAGTAGTTATGAAACAACAAGATCATGCTGAACAGGCTATTGAAGCTATACAGTCCTTTAGAGACCGATGCTCCAAACAAGCACAAGAATCATTAGACAATGTCCTCATCGATTTATACAAGGTGCAAAAACACATAACACTTGTTAATTGTGAAAAAAAGACCTTTAGTTTTCTTTTTCAGACAATTGCATGAGCTAGTGGAAAATGATTTCTCTTAGTTACCACTTTGCTGTTCTTGATGATGATACAAATTGAGCTTAAATTAAGAAATGAGGATTCTTATAGCCGACCCCGATTTGTTTGTGACTGAGGCGTTGTTATTGTTGTTATGTTGTTGTCGTTGTTATTCTGTCCTAAGTTGATAAAATCCAATGGAGGAGTTGCCTTTGAATGTGTTAAAAAGAATATGGACATCTAGTTAGCAGCCAATTTTGTCTGTTTGTCACAGTTTGATGAACTGCAAAAGGAATAAAGAGCTGATAAGTCCATTATTCTGCATCCTTTACTTGTTAAGCAAGAAAGTACATCAAACAAAATACGTTAGGTGATTCCTATATGTCTATCTTTGGTTAGCAGAATTACTTGTGACTTGTGCCGGTGGGAGATAATAGGTACTTAATGGAATAGTCGAATGAACAAACTGACCCGAATGCCACTTTTATAGAAAAAAGATGTTCTAAACTTTCACTTTTCCCTGTCAAACAAGCATGTTTAGAAAATCGCTATGGTCACGCACTTTAACAAAGACATATAATAGCCTAAATAATTAGGAGCATTTGTCGAAATTACCGTTTATTCTCCTTTGATATCTTATTCAATTAACACTTCCCTAATTGAAGCAGTAGTACATATTTGAAAAAGAAAAACATAAATGTTGACTTCTTGTTCTTCTAGAACATCAGACGTTCCTACAAATTCAGTCTGTTAAAAGGACTAATATTGGGATGGAGGTAGTATTGTTTTTCTTTTCCTGGTAATGTTAACTGTTTGTTTGAAGACAGTGTATTTATGCAAGAGTTTTGACTTGGTCAATGCACTAATTGATTTGATGATGGATGTTTCAGAAATGTGGAAAATTAGAAGAGCAGATTGAACTGCTGAAGCAGAAGCTACGAATGATTTACCAAGGAGAAGCTTTTAATGGTAAACCTACAAAAACGGCTCGTTCCCATGGAAGAAAGTTCCAAGTTACTATCAAGCAAGAGACCTCCAGAATACTGGTACTTTCAACTTTACCCTGTTTTCACAAGAGTTTTAGCTTTTTACATTGTGTGTGTAAATCAATTCACCTAAAAGATTAATTACTAAATGTAATGTCCATAATAAGTGGAATTAGTAACCTGTAAAGTAAGGTATGTTATGTACTGCAACTGGTTGCGATACACTGTTGTGTAAATATTCTTTATACTGTCGATGCATATAAGTTACACTAAATCTTTTTAGCCATGCACGTGAGAAGAGTGTGCTTCAAAAGACTACGCGCAAAGTGAGCCGAACGAAAAGTGATCAATTCTCGAGTCTCAACTTTGAGGAGTTAACATCGATGTTATCGTTTACTTGATGCTGAAATTAGTTAATTTGATTATTATAGTATTAAAATTCACATAGTTTTGGTTCTTCTGATTAACTATAAACTGTGCCTCACTTTAATGAAGTGTGAGCTTCACTTCTCGCTTTTCACTTCAAGCTACATGAACCTTGTTGATAATTGCACTTTTCGCTTTTAAAAACATTGTGTTAGAGTCTGATAGTTCTCTACCATGGATCATTGTGTAGGGTAATTTGGGTTGGGCATACATGCAACAATCAAACTATGCAGCTGCTGAAGTTGTCTATCGCAAGGCTCAGCAAATCGATCCTGATGCCAATAAGGCCTGCAATCTATGCATGTGCCTTCTAAAACAAGCACGATATATTGAAGCAAGCTCGGTCCTTCAAGACGTTTTACAAGGTAAAATATCTGGCTCGGATGATCCTAAATCAAAGACTCGCGCAGAGCAACTATTGAAAGAATTGGAGCCATTTGTATCACTTGGATACACTTCCCCTACTCCCCAACTGAACTTAGAAGATGCATGTCTTGAGGGTCTTGATCAGTTGATAAACCAGTATGCCCCGTTTCGATCGAGGCGACTTCCCATTTTTGAAGAAATATCACCATGTAGAGATCAATTGGCTTGTTGATCTTTCATGTTTGAGTAGAACCATACTTGTTAGTGAAGAATAGGAAATTTTAATGTAGATGTTTCTGTGTGTCAAATGTGAGTGAATGCACGTAAGTTTTTTTGTAGTACCAATTTGAATGCTACCTTTCTTGCACGGTTTTAATTTACTTTTGTGTTTTGAAGGGTGGATGCTGGTATTCTTTTGAAGAGTGATTACACTCCTTGTATAATGAGTTCATTTCTGATTGTAACTAGATGAATGGCCTCTTTGATGAGTGTTTATAGTCAATATTCAGTATGTTGAAACTTGAAAGAACGTCATGTCTCTTCACTTTTAACACCTTCTGGAAAAGGATAAAACAGAACTGATGGTCCAATCCGGTAGACGCTTCCTAACAACTTTGGCTTAATATATATTTGTATGATCATTCATACAAGTCAATGCTGCGTACAATAGATCCAACATGGTCCGACCCTTCCCGAGCTTAGTAATCGAATATTTTTTTCGTTAATTGTATATCTTCTATTTTAAGTAGAATTATAATTTTTTTGTTATTAGGTTGATTAGTCACCTAGTGTATATTAAGGTAAATACTTTTGTAATACTATACATATTGTAAATCATTCATCAATAAAATCAAGGAACATATTCCTTTATGGTATCAGTAGCCTAACCCTAAATCTCTTACCCTAGCCGCCGACTTCTTCTCTTGGCCGTCCCTTTCCCCACGACGGAATCCTAGTTTTTCCGACCATTCTCCCTCCTTCCTCCTAAATTTCATCTCCCATGACTGACAAAATCAAATTTCATCCTGCACTTGCAGTCAATAATATCAAAAACTTCATTCCTGTCACCATTGAGATGGAAAATGGTCAATACTCCTCGTGGGCGGAGCTTTTTAAGATCCATTATCGTGTTTACGAAGTTATCGACCACATCATCCCTCCTACACCGAAGTCCATAGACCTCCCATCGGCTTCGACTTCTGATGATGTACTCTGGTCTTGTTTGGACGCAGCCGGCCTCTAGTGGATATACGACACGATCTCTAATGATCTGTTGCACACCATCATTGAGACTCATGCCACTGCCCGCCAAACGTGGGAATGTTTGGAAAGTATTTTCCACGACAACAAAACTCAATGAGAGTTATACCTTGAAAATCAGTTCAAGGACGTTCATCAGGATGATTTACCAAACGTGTATGCATATTGTCAAGAACTCAAGATGCTTGCTGACCAACTCTCTAACGTTGGCGCACCCGTCACTAATCATCGACTGGTTATGCAACTTATTGCAGGCTTGAACGAATCCTATGACGGCGTTGCCACCATCCTTCAGCAATGAACGCCATTACCACCGTTTTATGGGGTATGTTCGAAGCTAATTCTTGAGGAAACCCGGAAAATCAAGTGCAGCACCACTCAGGCCAGCATTGCAGACACCGCCCTCACGACCACCGTCGGGCCCTCCGCCGACGGCCGGGCCTCCAACTCCGATAGCCAGCACCGCCGACCCGAGGACCCGTAGTAGTCTGTATTGAGCCGCAACAATTGCCGAGGGTGTCAGTCCGGCAAGGGCCGCGGAGGATGAAATTCTGGCAACAACAGCGGCGGGAAGGGGCAGTCCCCGCCGGCAGGAAACAATCAGCAGCAACCGCGGTGGTGGCAATAGCCTCCGCCGTGGGCTGCCTACCCGTCATGGGCCCTACCGTCATGGGCCTCTCCTCCTTACCCGTATCTGACATCCTCGTGGACTCCACCTCTGACCCGACAGGCTCAATCTGGCATACTCGGCGCACGTCCACAACATGCCTACACAGCACAAGCCCCCCCGCCCTCAACTTATGCACCGACTGACATTGAAGCAACTATGAACACAATGTCACTCAACGCTCTGGACAAAAATTGGTATATGGACACAAGCGTCACATCTCACATGATGACATCATAAGGTACTCTCTCTTCTTATTTCAATTTGAGTAATTTAAATTAGAATATTATTCTTGGTAGTGGACAAGGTATTCCTATTAGCAATTTTGGTCATTCATCATTAACCCAACCACTACTAATCTTAAAAAATGTCCTCCATGCCCCTAAACTTATTAAGAATTTAATCTCTGTGCGACGTTTCACAACTGATAATAATGTTTCCCTTGACTTTGATCCTTTTGGTTTTTCTGTGAAAGATTTTACGATAGGGAGACGAATAATGTGACGTGATAACATCGGAGATCTCTACCCTATTTCAAACGCCGTCAAGAATCCAGTCTCAGTTCCATCAACCTTTGCTGCTCTTTCATCTTTCTTATGTCATTCTAGATTAGGACATCTGAGAGATTCTGTTTTACGCTCCCTTAGGAACAATAATTTTATCAATTGTAACCGTATTTTTAAGACTCCTATATGTGAATCCTGTTTTTTGGGAAACATGTTAAATTGCCATTTTATGTATCCACAAATTGTACTTTAATGCCTTTCGATATCATACATAGCGATTTGTGGACTTTCCTTATTTTAAGTACGGCTGACCATCGATATTATGTGCTATTTTTTGGACGATTATTCCAACTTTCTATTACTTCTCCAATTGACAATAAATCTCAGGTCTACCATATTTTTTTCTCATTTAGTGCTTTTGTAAAAGCACAATTGGAAAAGTGCATTAAATGTTTTCAATGTGACAATGACAGAGAATTCGATAATAACCAATTCAAACAGTTTTGCTCCAAAAATGGTCTTACCTTTCATTTTTCATGCCCTCACACCTCCTCCCAAAATGGTAAAGCCGAACGGAAAATCCGAACCATAAACAACCTAATTCATGCTCTACTTGCTCACACCTCAATTCTCCCTCAATTCTGGCATTACACACTCTCCATGGCCACCTATCTCCTACACATAATCCCATTCAAGTCTCTAGTTCAACGGTCGCCCACTCAAGTTCTGTTTCGTAGGAACCCCTCCTACCAACACCTGCGTATTTTTGGATGTCTCTGTTATCCTCTCCATCCGACCACTCACAAACTCCAACTCCGGTCTTCCCCGTGTGTGTTTCTGGGTTACCCCGCCAATCATCGTGGTTACTTGTGCTATGACTTGTCAAGCCGTAAAATTATTATTTCACGTATGTCATATTTGATGAGTCTCAATTCCCCTTTGCCTCACTAAACTCGCCACCCCGACATTCCTACGATTTCCTAGATGATGGCATGAACCCCATTCTAATTCATCATTTACATAGTTCGCTGTCCCAGACCCCGGCACCTGCACTTGCCACGGTCAGTCCAGGACACGCTGCCCACCCGGTTCCACCGATGGTAGCTCGGAATAACCCATCTCAAGGTGATTCGTCAGCCATCTCTCGACAAATCGAGCCTCGGCTAGCCGATCCCGCCACCCCTGCCCTTCCTCCTCTACCCGGCAGTCCCCGGGCACCCCACCCTCCTCCCATCTCGCATCACAAGACACGCTCTCGGACAATGGAAACCCGTGCCATGCACATAATTTCTAAACCTAAACAGTTATTTAACCTATCCGTTTCAGTTGTTCCTAGAAATCTGAAGAATGCCTTGTCCGACCCAAATTGGAAAGCCACAATGATTGACGAATATAATGCTCTTATTGATAATAAGACATGTGACCTAGTACCCCGTTCGCCTGATGCTAACATTATTTGTTCTATGTGGATTTTTACACATAAAAAGAAATCTGATGTTTCTTTTGAGAGGTACAAGACTTGTCTTGTAGGTGATGTCATGTCTCAACAGGTGGGAGTAGATTGTGATGAAACGTTCAATCCGGTCGTAAATTCCGCAATAATCTGGACCGTCCTCAGCATTTCCTTATCCAAGTCTTGGCCCATTCATCAGCTTGATGTCAAGAATGCCTTCTTACATATGGATCTTCATGAAACGGTATATATGCATCAGCCTATGGGTTTCAGGGATCCTATTCATCTGGATTATGTGTGTCTGTTGCGAAAATCGCTCTATGGACTAAAATAGGCTCCTCGAGTATGGTACCAGCGGTTCACCGATTATGTCTCCTTTATCAGTTTTTCACACAATAGATTCGCTCATTTCCTATTCATCTACAACAAGGGTCCAGACACGACTTACCTCTTATTATATGTTGATGACATCATCTGATGATGTCTCTCATTTCTTCTGAGTTTGCTATGAATGATTTGGGGGCCCTGAGTTGTTTCTTGGACATCTCTGTCACTTGACATTCTGGCGGCCTATTTCTGTGTCAGAAGAAATACGTCGAAGAGATCCTTGACCGTGTAGGCATGACATCTTGCAAATCATCCCACACACCAGTAGACATTAATTCCAAGCTCAGCGCTGATTCTGACCCTCAGTATTTAGGCCCGACTCACTATCGTAGCCTGACTGGAGCCTTGCAATACCTCACATTCAAGAGATCAGACATATCCTATGTGGTACAACAAATCTGCTTGCACATGCACAATCCGATAGAAGCACACATGCATGCCCTCAAACATATTTTACGATATGTCCAAGGCACACTTCACTTTGGATTACATCTATACATGTCCTCGATCACTGGTCTCACTGCTTATTATGATGCTGACTGAGGTGGATGTACTGACACCAGACGCTCCAAGTCTGATTACTGCATTTTTTTTGGAGATAACCTATTGTCTTGGTCTTCCAAAAGGCAACCCACACTATCCCGATCCAGTGCCGAATCAGAGTACAGAGGTGTCACCAACGTCGTCTCTAAGTCTTGTTGGATCCGTAACCTTCTACTTGAGATTCACTGCCCGATTCAAAAGGCAACATTGGTCTACTGCGATATTATTAGTGCGATATATCTTTTCGGCAATCCCGTCCAACATTAGCACACTAAACACATTGAGATAGACATTCATTTCGTTCGTGAAAAAGTGGCTCGTGGTCAAGTTCGTATCCTTTATGTTCCTTCCAGATATCAAATTGCTGACATCTTCACCAAAGGACTTTTGCGCACACTATTTGATGGATTTCGAGCCAGTCTCAGTGTTCGTGAACCTCCAGCTTCGACTGCAGAGGTGTAATAGAATATTTTCCGAATATTACTCAATTAATTGTATTAATTGTATATCTCCTATTTTAGGTAGAATTATAATCCTTTTGTAATTAGGTTGATTAGTTACCTAGTTTATAGCAACGTAAATAATTTTGTAATACTATAATTATTGTAAATCATTCATCAATAAAATCAAGGAACATATTCCTTTACTTAGTACACCGGGCTTCCCTTATCCTTTGCAATATTTGAATCTATCGAGAGATATAATTCCTTCCAATAAATGTCATATTTGTATGCATCTTTGAATTCTTTCTCAATGCAATTATATTTCACGTTTGGTCTCTACTGACATACCTGCAAATAAAAAGAACAACTCTAACTAGAATAGAAAGGGCTCCCGGAGGCGCCTGCTACCTTCTTACTAACAACAAAACTAGGTGCTGACGCGCTATTAGTAGTGTTGGCTTATGCGGTGTCGATTCCACCTCCGGCGGAGGAGGAAATTCAAATCGATAAGCAGTCGCCTCAGATGAAGACATTATAGTGGCTCGGACTCACTCTCGATCTCCAAATCCAAATAAAGAATACCAAGTAGCATGACACTTCCGTTATATAATTTAAATTCATATATCTCTTTATTTTCATTTTTTTTTTACCGTTGAAGTTGCTAATACTCCTAATAGGTGTTGTATATTTGCATATTGAATCGCCTGGACATGGACTAGATCTCTATTACAGCTTCTTTTTATACCTTTTCTTCCTTTGATTCTGTGAAAATGTATGAGTTATTCAATGAAATCCGAAATACTCCAACTGCATTTATAGGCGAAAAAAAAAAGGCAGCCCAGTGCACTAAGCTCTAGCTATGAGCGGGGTTCGGGGAAGGGCCGGACCACAAGGGTCTTTTGTACGTAGTCTTACTTCAAATTTCTGCAAGAGCCTGTTTACACAGCTTGAACCCATGACCTCATGTCACATGACAGATAATAATTTCGGATTGAACCCACGACTGTTTCCAACTGCACTTATATATTTGTTTTTAATCTTTGTTCTTTTCCTTTACGAGGATTCCAGTTATTTTTTGTGTGGAAGATACAAGTCGGAATGACAATAATTGACGAACATTTTTGCCTAGAATATTTGTCAGGAAATGATCTCTTTTGTCCATTTACAACTCGAATGAGAAAAAAAAAAAAGGACCCTATAAAGATCATCTGTCTTATTAACCGATCTTTTATATTACATTTTTACTAATTTCTTCTGAAAAGGGTCATATAAACAATCACCAAGCATGAATATTAAATAATTGCATCGGAATTATGAAAATTCATTTGGAGAAACAAAAGTAAATAAACTCAACACAGTACAATTTGAACAATTCCCAAAAGGAGAAAAGTAATTAGGACAAACTAATCCTGATTAATATACAATCTACATCATAATATAGGCCAATTCCAGCTCCTCGTGTGTGCTAATATACCATATGAAAGGAAAGCCCATTAACTGACTGATAATTAGTAGATTTGAGGTAAATAAATAAATCTTGAGTCTGATGCAAAATAATTAAAAACAGTTGAAGCCAGGGCAAACTGACAAAATGATAATGAGAATTAAAGCTATGATAATCCCTAACACAATCAGTTTTATCTTCATATTTTCATACCACAACTTCCTCCTTATCTTGGTTCCCTGTTGCCTAAAGTCTTGAGCCTGAAAATACCACACAAAATTAATAAATTACCTGTTAAATTGACAGGTCTGAATTTAAGTGGGTCAAATTAAATTAAGTTAATAAATGAACGGGTTAATAATTACTTAGATTAAAATAGATTGGGTCAAAATGAGCAAAACAATATGTCATAACTCAACCCCGCCAACTCTTACCAAATTTTAACTTCTTTATTTGTTTTCTTATTATTTGCTTAATTACCTAATAAAACTGTTTTCCCTTTATCGTGACTACATATAATATATCAAACAAAAAAAGAACTTTATAAATATCGTGACAAGGTTACGTATAATTCAATTTGGACTACATATCAGCCTAATTCTTGGTGAGCTGGATTAATTGGATCAAAAGGAGCCGAGATATTAATATCCCACCCAAACTTGAACAGATTGGACGTGATCATCAATATCGTCACTATCATCAATATCGATCTCATCAAGAAGAAAACCTTTAGGCTTGTTATCCAGGAACTGATTAAGGCGGTGCAAGGGACAACTAGCTATATAATAGGTAGCCGGGATCATATTTTTATGATTAAGTTTTCCTACCCCTATTACCAAATATAGGACCAAAGCCAACAAATTCTAAGCTCAAAAAGATCAATAATGGAAGAAATTAAACATATGCATTGTTGCATCAAGCTAACCTGTGATCGAAGATTCTCTGTTTTATCAACTAAAAGTTCAATCTTCTCACCACGATCAAGAACCTGATAAAAATGAACATGGTTAAGCAAATTCATAGTGTAGTCAACATCCGACATCGTCCTTTCTTTCCGATTTAATTGACTCTCTTGCCGTAGTTATTTAGGTAGCATTCTGACATCATTTTTTTTTAGAATCGCACGGAACAAAGATATGAATACTTAAGTAACAAAGCACAAGAAAATGCTAAAATGATCCAAATGTGACATTAGCATGAAAAATAGGCGATCTGGATTAAACTTACACTTGTTAAAATATGTTGAATTGATAAATAGCTTAGGTATAACTCACCCGAATTCGTTCGGATTAAGATTATTTGAATCAATTTGGGTTAAATGAAAAGTAAGTCACAACTCAACCCGTTTAACTCAAAACTATTTCTAATTTGTATGTTTGTCTTTTGATAATTTGTTTAATTACAAAATCAAAGTAAAAAAAGAAATGACCTTCACTTATAATGGTTATATCTAACAAGCCAAACCAAAAGAGGAACTTTTTCTTATGTTTTGATAAGTTTCAAATGTGTATATATTAATTATAGCATATAGGGTATAATTTTATAGGCTAAATTTGTCACCCCTATTCACAATTTAGAGCAAACAACATTAATTATAAAAGAGTTGCTTACCTTTTCAATGTTTTGCATCATCACTCCCTTAACTTCTGAAACTTGAGCTTTCACCTTAGCAAGCTTGTTAATTTCTTCAGGATGATCAACACAGTACTTCATGTGCTCTTTTAATTTTGGCCTACAACAGGAGATTGAATGATTGATTGGTAAACAATTGTTTGGTCATGCATATACAATATATTAACTAGTATGATAGACAATAAGGTCACTTTTACTTATTGTACTGCATGACATGAATCACGCCTTATCTTCAATACTATAAATTCTAATTTTTATGAAGACCTTTGACTTATATACACCGGCAACGATGTAAAGAAATTTTTACACTATCAATTCACAACATTGAATTTGTAATCTTGAAAATAAGTCAGATTACTTGCTATAGTACATATGACTTGATAGTATAAAAAATCTCTACATTGTTAATATATATAAGTTAAATTCTTGTAAATACATTTTAAATGACCTGATAGTGTAAATATATATTAGTATTGTCGATATATATAAGTTAAAGTTGAAGTATTAATAGACAAAAGTGGCTACCCATATTCCTTGCTTAGACTTTTAGGAGCAGCAGTTGTAGCTTTTCCTCCACCATATCTCTTGCTAAAATCATCCTTAATACGTTCCAAAAAGGCAATGGGAAGTTGCCTGCCTGCTGATTCAGTAGCAACCACACAGTAGGCTACAATATCCATCATAGAAATCTTAATTAGTACTTGTTTGGTTCATCATATTAACAAAAATTGAGAGCCGTGTGATGGGTGACTATCCAGCACGGTTCGGAGAGCACTTTTAGTCTACACGTGAATGGAAGCCCCCTAATTATACAATATTTGGTTTATTTTACAAGAAAGATCAATAGTCATCCGCAAAAGCTTTTCCAAACTCAAACCAATATAAAAAAATTAACCAAGATCATATTTCATAATTGCAAATCTTAATATACGAATATCTTTTACAAATGCCGGTACTATCTCTTCTTATTTGCCATCAAGTAATCTTCTGAGACAATCTAAAACAACTCAATGTGACGGAAGTCATTTTCCAAGAAAATCTTTTAGAACATGTTTTCCTCATGAAAAATATATGTTTAGTAACCAAACATCAGAAAAGAACTTTTTCACGAAATATTTTTATGAAAAATGACTTCTGTCGTACCAAACACAAATAACATTCTTTTAGTCGCGTTAGATATGAAGACATCATCTTCTCAACCAATATGACGTACAAACATACCATTATGTAATTTACACATAATCGATCAATAAACAATGGTGTAATTAGGAGGTGACAAGCAAGGCCAAAAATTACAACAAACGCCAAAACGAAATAGATCCAATTGAATCTTCATTATTCTGTCACGCCCACGTCACAAATAAATAGATCCAATTGATCAAAATTACAACAACGCGAAAAAGTTGGGGTTAGCCATATGAATCTTCATTTTTCATGTCGTCCCATTTACAACGCAAAAAAGAAATATTTTATTTATAAAATACACGATCATGAATGGGAAAGAAATTAGGAAACTGACTGAATCCATTCTCGGCGAGGAAATTGAAAGTGTGGCCATCACAATTGTAGGTGAACCTATTGTTTGACGCGGGCAATTTCTGGAGGCATTGCGAAGCAATGCTGTTGAAATTGCCCGTGAACTCGGTGTATTCAGCCAAAACCACCGTTCCCCGGGCAACGAAACTGTAGATCAACGTTTGTTGCCCCATCTCCCCTCTTTCAATTTCTCTAGAATCCTTATTAATGGAAGGGAAAAAAAGGATTCTAGAGAGAAAGAGAAAGAGAAGAGGGGGAAGAGAGGAGAGAAATAGGGATAATATTTTGCATGCATGCAAAAGGAAATTAGAGGAAAGTTGTTGGTATGAGTATTATGTCTTAGTACACTTGTAATTTCCTTTTTTTTTTTTTTAAATAAAGGATTTTTTTTAATTTTGTTTTTCGTTTTTCATTTTCTTTTCCTTCTTTGTCGTGTGTCCTCCAGAAAAGGTAAGTTGTTGGTATGAGTATTACTCCCTCTCTCAAACTATGTGTCGTGCCAACAAAAATAGTTGTCTCAAATTATTTGTTATTTTAAAAATTCAAAATATAATTAATTATTTTTTTCGTTTTATCTTTAGTAGAATTTGTCATTAATGGAAATAACAAATAAACAAAGTAAACATTTAATGTATAGATTATAACTTAGTCATATATAAGAGTAAAAATAGTCAAATACCTCATCTAATTAATAATATTTCTTAAGGGGCGTGTAATTAGTTTAATTGCCACAAATTATTCCTATTTTTTATATGCAGTTTAATAGTTTTGAATACTCCGGTAACAGAAACATCTGTTACCAGTGAACAAATTAAGTTTTCTACTTTTGAACACAAATTAAACCCTAGTTAATTTAGTGACTCTTATCTCTATTTGATCTCTTAGCACCTATTTCTGGTTAGCTAAAGAGAATAAAACTTTCAGAGCAATCGAAAAAAAACATTTTTAATTGGAAAATAAAATTATAATTCCTGTTCAAAATCAGCTTATATCGGAATAGAGTATGTGGGTTAGAGTAATGAAAAAGGAAGCGGAAGAGCAAAAAAGAAGGAAGCTAACAAGGATCAGGTAAAGTATTACTCCCTCCGTCCCAATTTGTCTGAACGTTGATCAATTTAAGGAGTCAAACAACTTTTTCTTTAACTATGAATTTTTTCAGTTCTGTTCATATATTGCGAATTATTTCTTAGTTATTTATAGTATTTTTATGTAGTTTTTAAATATGTAAATTTTATTATAAAATACTCAAAAAATCTATGTTTAAAATTAAATCAATTTGGGACGGAGAGAGTACTACTATATTGCTCTATTAGGTAGAGTATGGTGTGATTTTTTTTTTTTTGGTTTTAATGTTTTTAAATTGTTTATAGTTTAAAATATGATTATGATAGATTGAAAATTTTGATTTGCTGATGTGGCTTATGACGTATTATCTTTAGTGCCAGAAATTTTTCGATGAGTTATACTCTTTTAAGAAATTAACACATAGTTTAATGATTTTAAATATTAAAACTAAAAAAATGGTTATGTGATTTTATTGATACAAGTGGTAAACTTTAGTGACTTAATGATACAAAAAGAAAAACTTAGTAACTTTACAGATATAACTGATAAAATTCAGTACGGTAATGATACAAAAAAATAGTTTTGAGTCTTTGATAATACAATGAGTACGTAAAGTTCATTGCTTTTATGAATGATGAAAATTAAAATACTTGTGAAACTTTATATATAATGGGGAGAAGAAGCGGTACAAACTAGCCAAGGCGAGGGAGAGGAGGGCCCGCGACTTAGATCAAGTGAGGTGCATCAGGGACGAGGACGGCGAAGTACTTGTAGAGGACGCGCATATTAGGCAGAGGTGACAGTCTTACTTCCATAAACTCTTGAATGAAAAAGGAGATAGAGACATTGTGTGGGGAGATCTGGAGCATTCGGGTAGGTACCAGGACTTCGGATAATGTAGAAGCATTAAGATTAAGGAGGTTAAGTGAACTAATACCCACATAAAAATTAGTTTATTTGGGTTTAGAAGAGCTAATACCCACATAAAAAATAAAATAAGTTTATGTAGCATTTGATTGAGATTTAAGCAGAGTTAGTATGGAGGAAAGTTTTTTCAGAATTAAAATTAAAGAAGGTAAAATTAGAACGGACTAAAAAGAAAACGATGTCATATAATTTTGGAGCGAGAGAATAGTTACCAACCATGCATTTCTATGTTAGATCAAAATTTACTTGAAAGTACAAATTTCTATGTGGGTATTAGTTCCATTATCACCCTCCTTCATGTTCATAATTCAGCATCTCTTGATGGCCATTAAACAACCTCTCTAATGCCATTTACAGCCCTCATAATGGCTATTTACAACTGTGTTTTTGGGCAGTTGAACAACCCTCTTGTGATGCTATATATTGAGTTGTTTTGGCTCAATTGTGAAGAGACATACGTGACTGAAATTCAGCACAAAACAGCCAGAAAATAGCACAAAACACAGCTCAAAACAGTGAGCAAAACTGTGACGAAAAACAGTGAGTTAAGACCCTCATATACACAAGATATACACTACAGAGACACTATATACATAGAGACCAAACAGAAGAGAAGATAGAAACTTTTCCTTCCTTTTCCATTTCTTCAGCAAGTCAATTCATATTTGTTTTATTCGGCAGGCTCAACCTATTGATTTTGTAGCGTTGAGATTAAAGTGTTGTTTTATCTTGGGAGACTATTGCCCGCTAACGTAAAAGCATATATACGGGGCAATCTTGTCTTAAGGACAGAGGGCAATTCCTCGACTCAACACACAACGTTGTAACCATCCAGATTTAGTTGCTTCTTGATTTCAGGATATCAAGATTCAAGACACAACAAACTTGCGACAGTTCTCAACATTGGCCTTGCAAGGTTATCAAGATTCAAGACACAACAAGTTTGCGGCAATTTTGAAGATTGACCATTTATTTATCATTTCGAACACTTGTAATAGTTATTTACTTCCCGTACTGTTTTATAAAATACAATAGAGTACCAACATATACTCCTCACCATAACAATCAAATTATTTTGCCAAATAAAATAATGCTTCATCCAACTACGACGTGGATAATGAGACACATAGTAGTAAAAATTCTCAAATCTTCACTTAGTGAATGTCTGACCTCTGGATAGTAGAATGAGAAGCTTGTAAAAAACTAACAATTTATTACCAAATAGAAAATAAGTATAAAAATCTCATCCTGCTCTGATACTTGGACATAAGCCCCAATTTGTCAATTATTTTCAAGTAAAGAGTTTTAGATCTTTTGTTCTAAATGAATTCTTTAGAAAATATGTTTATAAATAAATAAAACAAAAGAATATATTAATAGGGGTAAATTAGTAAAATTATATTAGTGATAAATCTTCAGCACCAACTCCATCAGCTTGAAGTCCCTTGTGAACGGAAAAAAATGAAGTAAAATCACTATTGATTCTTCAGTTAAAGGTTTTAAATAAAATTCATTACCTGAATTTTGATTGAGTGATTTGTTTAGTTGAATTCTTGGTGGTTGTTATCCCACATATCTGGGTAATAGATATTTGTAGTACCTTAAATGTCTTCATATTCACTTTCTCCAGTTGAATTTATAAAGGAGTGCTTTCGCGAAAATATACAGAAAGTTTAAATTATTTTTTACATTAATATGCATTACTCATAGTAATTATTTTTATAAATTTTACCAGTACCATGCATTATCCATTTAATTATTATCCTGGTATGAGCTAGCTGTTAATTAATATATAAATAACTATTTTTTACAACAAGAAAAAGATGCATCAAATGTAGTGCATGCTTTGCAGAAAATTAAGGATGAGATTGAGTTAAACATAGGACCAAAGAAAAAATAAAAAACTTTAGATGAATATTTTCAAAAGAGTTGAATTTGAGAAGTTGTCATAGTAATATCAATAAAAATAAGAATATTATGTGTTATTTTCAATTAACATTTTAGTTTATATTTTATCAATTATTCATTTATATTATTGTTGAGCCTTTAAGAATTTAAAAAAAAAACATATTATCTTATGCATTTAGTGAAGGATTTAAAAAAAACAAAATTTTATACACTTCTACAATATTGTATAACTAAGTATAAGACATAGATCTAGACTGATTACATGTATAATAATGTATAAGAAGTGTATATACACCCGTATACAATATTAATTATACACTATTATACATCCACTACCCCTGCACCTATCGGTTTATCCACCGCAGACTCAACCACCTCTGATGACTTTTCCATTACCGGCGCGATCCGAGATTTCTCGCCGGAACTCATCATCGGAGCTCCGTCGTGCAACAACCACAACGTTGCCGCTGCTCCATCTCTGGGCAAATAACCTGGACCCAAACCAACGCCACCCGTCTCATCCCCTTCGCCCTTCCCCGTCAGCTAAACTCCGACCAGCAGCTAGCAGACATTAACCGGCAACCATCCACGCCACCAACAACTAATATGAGTGTATTTTGTTCTCCGGCGAATTTCAACACCAGATCTGAGTGGATTTCGTTCTCCGGCGAACTCACAACCACCAAATTTGAGTAAAATTATTCTCTGGCAAACTCCAACACCAGATCTTGTGGATTCCGTTCTATATTAAGTTTTTGTTTGGAGAATGAACATTTTTCAGGAAGTAATATTATTTCCGGATCGGGTTCAAAGGTTCCAAGATCTAATTTTGAATGTTTTAAGAGAAAATCTCTGTTTGACTAGGAAGTTC
This sequence comes from Anisodus acutangulus, assembly GCA_029783415.1. Classification (NCBI taxonomy): domain Eukaryota; kingdom Viridiplantae; phylum Streptophyta; class Magnoliopsida; order Solanales; family Solanaceae; genus Anisodus; species Anisodus acutangulus. The sequence goes on from CM056509.1 coordinate 3,222,191, forward strand.
GATGACTAGAGGTGCGATTTTGAAGTTTGGTATATGAAAAAGAATGGATAATATAAATGAGCAATGCGTGAAGTAAGATCTCTTGACGATTCCATCAATGCATTGCGGCGTTGCTTGAAGTCTATGAGCTTTATGAAGATTAAGATTAATTCGAAGTTGTAGTTTACTAAAAATAAAAGAATTATTTTTGTGAATTCTTATAACTTTGAATTATTCTTTAACAAATATTGTGATATTTTTCAGTAGAGGACAGAGTTATATTTTAGAGATGTTTTCCAAACAGATCCTCTTAGGTCTATACATCAACACTGATTTATCAGAACATATAAGAAAAACACTTCAGATATAATTAATGTTGGTGAATCGTCAGAGATGACTTAGAATCAATAATTCTTTATCAGCATAATTATCTTTTGGAAATTAAAAAGTGATTGCCGAATGACAAAATCTTTTTCGGGGCTACGCGGGTGAAATGTGTTGTACATTGGATTAACTATTTGTGTTTTTTATTCAAAAACTGACTTTCACCGTATTTACATCAATTCAATGAATACATGATACATGTTATTAAGGCAAGAATGGATGATTTGGGTTGACTGGGTCTGTTTGGACGTAAAATAGGTAAGATTTACTAAAAAGGAAGACAGGAATAATAACTGTAGGTAAAAATGGTGTCAGAAAGGTAAGTTGAGTCAAGAGATTACTCTTTGTCTTTAAGATAAAATTGTCCCGTATAAATGCTATTACGGTAATGGACAATAGTCTCCAAGATAAAACAACAACAATCAACAATACAAAGTAAGTAAAGTTGATTCTAGCAAAGAAAAAAAATATAGAACAGACTGCCGAAGAGGAGAGGATTTGTGTGTGTTTCTGTTTATGTATATTCTCTGTGTTTCGAACAGAACAAAAGATTTTTTGTTATATCTTTAAAATGAACAGTAATTTTCAATTTATAGGTGAAGAGGAGGGCCGTTGCAACGTTTCTGAAATATTCAGGGACCAAAAAGAAAATTCAGGAAGACAGCCCGTGACCCGAGCCCGAGCCGGACCGGACAGGCGGGCGGCGGCGCGCATGTAGGGCTTAGCCCCGAACCCAAGCTCACCTAGGTCCTCCCTCTTCTAAACACATGGGTTGCCCCTTGGGGTCACAAACCTTACTAAAAAATAGAGCTTATATAGTGTTCAATCCTTCCATTTTCTACCTATGTGGGAGATTTGTTATTTTAGCCAAAACAATCCATCAATTCATGTCTCAAACACATTACTTTGCGTACCAATATCTCTTTCATTTCTTAATGAAATTTGATGATACTTGGCACTAATATCATCTACTCATTTAGTAGATCAGGCATGTGCGAAAAAATGATGTTTCCGACATGCGGGACCCACATGTTTAAGTCACTAAAGACGGGAAAAACTCAATCCCACATAGTTAAATTTCCAACAATCTCCTCTTGAAAGAGAATTGATGCACACAGGGTGCCAAAGTTAAGCAATCTTTCAGCGGAAAGATATTGCATCAGGAAAGGTAACTTTCTGCTTTGAACATTCCTTAGTCGATTCTCATCGGATTTACTTACTGCGCGGTGAACGTGATATCTTGAACAGACAGTGTTTAGTGTAAAATCAAGACAATGATATCAACACAATAACTCCCCTTATTCATTTCTTCTTATAGTTTTGTCCGTTGTAGCCATGGACAACTCTTGGATTCTTAAGTGCGTACATTTGAAGTGGCCTGTCTTCGCACTTAAATATGTGATCTCCTATAAGGTATCCTGCTATAACCTACTCGCAAGTGTTAGGAATCATTAAAAGTTTTATAAACTTATCCTTTACCATTATGCAGGTAGCACTTAATGTCTATCGCAAGAACAACTTTGGAATTATATTTCATTAAAGAATAATAATCCGAAGTGCTCTTGCTTCAAGTGAAGCGCTAAAACTGAACCTCTACAGTTTAGTTGTCCCATTGAACTAATTTTTTGGGATCTCCAGTCAGTAAGGTTGGGTTACCACCATAAAGATTCTTATTGTTTGAGTTTTAAGTCCATTCCCCTAGACATGCAGAATATTTGATTTTTGGGTAGGCCTTTAGTTAATTGATCCGCTATATTATCCTTTGATTTGACGTAATCAATATAAATGACACCCGTGGTGATCAACTGCTTAACGGTCTTATGTCTCCGATGAATATGTCTAGACTTACCGTTGTACATATTGTTCCGTGCCCTTCCTAAAGCCGATTGACTGTCACAATGAATCATCACCGAAGGTACGGGTTTATCCCAACAAGGGATATCATCTAATAAGTCGTGAAGCCATTCTGCTTCTTCTCCTGCTTTATCCAAAGCAATAAACTCTGATTTCATTGTGGATCGGGCGATGCATATTTGCTTAGAGGACTTCTAAGACACAACCCCACCACCAATTGTGAAAACATACCCACTTGTGGATTTGGTGTTCTTTATGTCCGATATCCAGTTTGCATCATTGTATCTTTCCAATATGGATGGATATCTTGAATAATGTAATCTGTAAGTCAGCGAATATTTCAGATATCATAGTATCCGATTTAACGCCTTCCAGTGATCATTTCCAGGATTACGAGTAAACCTAGCCAACTTATTGACTTGATAAGCGATATCGGGTCGGGTGCAGTTTATAATGTACATTAAGCTACTAATGACCTGTGCATATCGCTCTTGGGATACGGGTGCATCACGATTTTTATCAATTCTATGATTCATATCCATTGGTGACTTCATAGGGGGACTGTCAAATACATCAAATTTCCTCAAAACATCTTCAATATAATGAGATTGAGATAAAACCAGTCCGTCAGATATCTTAGAAATCTTAATTCTTAAGATTACATCTGCAATACCCATATCCTTCATGTCGAAACATTGTTTCAACATATTTTTGGTTTCCATGATCAAGTTTAGACTACTTCCGGTGATGAACATATCATATACGTAAAGGCATATCATTACAAATGAGTCAGAGTTCCCTTTTATATAGATACATTTATCACATTCATTTATGTAGAAACCTTTTGATAATAAAGTATTGTTAAACTTTTCAAGCCATTGTTTCGGGGCTTGTTTGAGTCCGTACAAAGACTTAACAAGTCGACATACTTTCTTTTCTTGTCCTGGACTCACATACCCTCGGGTTGTTCCATGTATATTTCCTTTTCCAACTCTCCATTTAGGAAGGTTGTCTTAACATCCATTTGATGTATCTCAAGGTCACGCAAAAGCTGATATGACAATGAATACCCTTATGGACGTTAATCTAGACACATGGGAGTATGTGTCGAAGTAATCAATGCCTTCCTTTTGTCTGTAGCCTTTGGCTACTAATCTGACCTTATATTTGTCAATAGTTCCATCTGCTTTGTACTTTCTTTTAAGTATCCACTTGAAACGCAAAGGTTTGCTTCCCGGATGAAGGTCAATCATTTCCCAAGTATGGTTTTGCATGATGGAATCTATTTCGCTTTCTATAGCTTTTTCCCAAAGCGGTGTTTCTGCAGTTGACAATGCTTCCTTAATTGTCCTTGGTTGAAAATCTACACCAAAGGTTTTGTCCTTTTTGGCCCTTTTGCTCCGTCTTGGTTCAACCTCTGGAACCCCTAAGTTTTGTAGGTCTTGAACATAAGTTTCAGATAGTCAGTAACTTCTGAGTCCTGTAGATTTGGAACATCTAGTTTCGGATAATCAGAAACTCCCGGGTCTTGTTGATTTTGAGCATTTTGTTCATAACTTCGTTTGCACGAAATTATTTCTTTTTCCTTTCTATGAAAGATCTGTTCAAAGAATTCAGCATTAATTGATTCCATGATCGTACCCTCGTGGATATCAGGTATCTCCGACTTATACACTAAGAAGCGATAAGCACTACTATTATTTGCATATCCGATGAATATGCAATCTACAATCTTAGGTCCAATTTTGACCTGTTTTGGTTTAGGTACTTCGACCTTTGCCAAATAGCCCCACACTTTCAAATATTTATAAGTGGATTTCTTTCCTTTCCATGATTCATATGAAGTTTTATCCTTACGCTTATGCGGAACTCTATTGAGAATTGTATTAGCGGTAAGAATCGATTCGCCCCACATGTTTTGGGCTAAATCGGAATTGATAAGTAAAGCATTCATCATTTCCTTTAACATATGTTTTTTGCGGTCGTTGTTGATATTGGAGCAAATGTTGTGACATCCGAGACAACATTATACACGACATCTTCATTATCCGATAGAGACTGTCCGAAAACAGTGGCCAGCATTGCTTGTGTTTCAATTTCACGATCTCCTTCCTCTTCATCTTCATCATCACTAAGAGAAACCCATTGGTTCTTACCAAATTTTCTATGAGTGTTTGCACATTAGTTGGCATAATGACTCCAACCCGAGCATACATGACATTGCACGAACTCAAGTTGTTTGGGATCAAATTTGGTACGATCTGAGTTGGTTATTCTTAGTTGATTTCCTTTTTGTACATTTGGAAGAAATCTAGTGTGCTTTTGATTGAAGACTTGGTTTTGATGTTCTTTAGATTTAGATTGATTTCTCTCATTGTTGAACTTCCTCACCATCGAATTGTATTTTCGAGTGAGTAAGACAACATTTGCACCTTCACCAATTTTTTCAAGATTCTCATGCTCTTCTTCGATTTGACTCTCCGAGGATTGAACTTGAAGTGCCACATTCTTGCTTTTATACAATTCCTTTTGGTTCTCAATGTTCATCTCATAAGTTTTGAGTATGCTCATCAAGGTATGAATGTCCATTATGGCAAGATTGTGAGCTTCTTCAATGGCACAAATCCTTAAATTGAACTTTTCAGGAAGAGAACAAAGAGTTTTTTCAACAAGTTGAGTGTTGCTTAATGGTTCACCAAGCACTTGACATTCATTTGAGACGCTAATTAACTTTTCAAAATAAGATTTAATATTATCCGCTTCTTCCATCCTTAAACGTTCATATTTACTCATGAGCATGCGTAACTTTGTTCGACGAACACTTGAGCTACCTTCACAATATCTCATGCGTCCTTAGCCGTGGGGCAGTTTTGAATGAGTTTGAACATGTAGAGATCAACCCATCCAAAAATTGCATTCAAGACCTTTTAATTAAAGCTAGCACTATTGGTTTCTTCTGTAGTCCATTCAGATTCAGGTTTAGCAATAATGTCACCTTCCTCATCCGATGACAATATTGAAACAACATACCCATTGGTTATAGATCTCCATGCACGAATATCAATAGATTTGATGTCCCAACATTTTCAGGTATTCAAATCAGTACTTCAGAAGATATGTTGGATCAAATGTCACAACACCAAACCCAACATTAACATATTCTTTAGAAAAAAACCTTTTTTTGACTAGATTGCACGATTACTCGAGTGGCAATTTTAAAGTTTGGTAAATGAAAAATAATGGATTAATAAGCAATGCATGGAGTAAGATCTTGACGATTCCATCATGCACTGCGGACGTTGCGTGAGGCCTGTGATCTTTACAAAGATTAATGGAGACATATTGTTTCTGAGACATAAACGTGATTTCGAGGTCTATAATTCAAAACGACATGCATTCGAAATAGTTGAAGTCCCTAGGCTTGAGGTACCACTTTACTGGTTGTACCATATGCAGAAAGTTTGTTTTCTCCTAAACAAAGGTGGATACATGATTTCAAGAAGATGAATGCGCAAGTAAAAAAAAAAGAACAGGAATTTCAATAGGTTGAAATTTTGAGAATAAACCAAACAAAAGGATACAATGATACCTAGTTAAATCGCAAGAAGGGACACTATCCCCGTAAAATTTGGGTAGCTATGTTTGTCTATTACTCCATATACTTCATGTACCTTATCTTTTGTATAAGCATTACTTAACAATTGTTTCCCAATTAATCAATCAATTCCCTGTGTTAATCATCCTGAAGAAATTAGCAAGTTTGTTTAGGTGAAAGTGTAAGTTTCAGAAGTTAAAGGGAGTGATGATTAGTTTGTCTTACTTTTCTCCTTGTCGGGAATTGTTCAAATTGTACTATTTTAATTGATCATTCCGTAGAATATATACTGCTATAATATTTCAAATTCATTGCTTCTCTCAGATCGATATTTCCAAATTTTATTTACGTTAAATACTTACCCTCACAGGGGGTGGTTACACGATACCAAACAATTTAAATTCAATAGTTAAAAATAATTAAGAAAATCTGTTTAAGTGATAAATATGTATACGCAAGACACGTGCTTTATATTTATTAATTTGATATAAATACATGATGCAAATAATTTTTTACCCCTTAATTAGTCATATCCTACAAAACAATCATTCTAGGCGAAGTATTTGTCGACAAAAGCAACAAATGGTATTACTCCAATGTTATGCTTGACTAGAACATGAATTCCTTGAAAAGGAAAAGATTAAAGATTAAAATTATTTATTAGAAATAGTCTTAGTTTATGTTGAATTGGCATACTTAGACTTCAAGGTAATTATCAAATAAAATTACGCGTGCAGTTTGTATCTGTTACTCAAAAAGTGATCTATTAGACACTTTTCGCTAACATGACATGATATGTCTATTACACTCCCAATACCAGCGCGTGAAAGGCCTTTATTATATAAAGCGGTAATTTGTAAGAGTTAGATGTGCACATTTTTTAAAACTTGGGACAAAATTTAAATGGTGGCCAAAAAAGGAACATTTGTGTAAATCGACCATAGTGTTGATATACGGAGTATTTCATATGGTACCTTTCAAGATTTGAATATTTTAATCTTTTTTAGAGTTTATTTATCAAGTATATTATCTAACGAGTTTAAGTTTTGTGTGTTGTTAGTGCACAAATCTTTTACACCCCGGTAATAATCATTTATTCTAATACTATGTTTGTCACTTTTTATCTCGGAGTTTAACCAAGTATAAAGCATGGTGTCAATGTTTAAAATATATATCTACTATTTTGGCATGCAATTCTTTTTTGATCTTACCTGTCTTTTCCTCTTCATGTGTGAGTTATATTTGAAAGAAATAATCCCTTTGATTATTTTCATTGATTGAATAGATATATATACAAATTACAAACCTTCTCCTACCATAATTCTAACTCTACAATATGGTAAGTGTATATCCTAATTATGGTAAGTGTATAACCTAATCTAGGTAACAAATATACTACAATATACAAACAATATACTTTCCTTAATACTAAAGATTTGCCAACTGTTTTGGCTACCAAAGAATGGAGCGTGTCTTTGAAATTCTTGTGATTCTTTACTCTTTGAAATTTCTTAGAGAGGCTGATTAGACTGCTTCTTCTTGGACCATTTAACACACCCAGCACTCATAATGGCGGTCTTAGCCGAGACTGTCCTAAAATCTTCAAAGAGAACCGCCATGGACCCTTTGTAAAAATGTCGGCAATTTGATAACGAGACGGGACATGGCATCGCGAACTTGACCGCTTTGCAACCTTTTCACGGACAAAGTGAATGTCCGTTTCGATATACTTGCGCGCTGGTGTTGAAGCTGGGTTACGAAAGGTAGATGGCACTAATGTTATCGCAATATACCAAGGTTGCCTTCAGATGGGACAATGAAGCTCAAAGCAAATTACGTAGCCAACATGATTACGAGACCACATTCGCTACCCTCGATATTACGCCTCTGCACTTGAGCGTGATAGAGTTGCTGACGTTTTGCGACCATGAGACCAAGTTGTTGCCGAGGAACATACAACAGCCGGAGATCGACCGGTGGTGTCGGGACAACCACCCCAATCGACATCGTGTAAGAGACAAGTGTGGATGTAGAGAAGGATACAAGTGCAACCCATAGTCTAGTGTCCCTGAATATACCCGAATGATGCGTTTGATTGCATTCGTGTGCTCAACTCTGGGATCATGCATGAATAAACACACTGTTGAACCGCATATGTAATATCCGATCCTGGTAAAGGTAAGATCTTTGGAGGCCACTGCCGAAGCTGCGATAAGCGGGTCGAGAATCTCGTAGGTGCACTCTTTGCGGCGCTTAGCTTTGGGTTTTGCATCAGCGGCGTGAAAGTGGACTTACATGATGACATCCCGGCCTCTCGATGATCTCAACCGCATACTTCCGTTGAGGCAGAAACAAACCACCTGAATGGCGTTTGGCGGCAATCCCCGAAAAATAACTCAGCGGCCCTAAGTCCTTCATAGCAAATTGACCCAGTCATAGCCATGATGGTAGCGCAAAGCATCGGAGGAAGCGGTCAAAATGATATCATCCACATAACGAATATAGGCCAATGACGAACCACGGCGGTAGATGAACAAAAGAATTGTCTGACTGCGTGTGAACCCAATAGTCGAAACAAAATCGTCGACCGTCGTGTATACCAGGCACGTGGCGATCGCTAAGCCCATATAATGACTTCTTCAACAAGCGGACATGATGAGGCGGTTGGGATCCCTGGCTTAACGGCTGATCATCTCGCTGTTTCCTTGAGATCACCATGAAATGCATTCTTGACATCCAAGCGATGGATTGGCCAAGTCTTTGAAAGAGCCAAGCTAAGCGGTGCGAATAGTAGCGGTTTGACCACGGACTAAAGCGTCTCACCACCAATCAATTCCAACTGCCGAGTCTTACCATCACCAACAAGTCGCGCCTTATGTCGAGCAAATGACCCATCCAATTCTCCTTGAGCAAAATCCACATAGACTGATAATATTAATACCCGTATGGACGGGCACCAACTCCCACATCTTATTATCAATAAGAGCATTATATTCATCGATCATAGCAATTTTCCAATTAGGGTCATTTAATGCGGACACAGGATTGCGGGGCAAAGGATTTAGAGACATCGAATGTAAATTAAAATGTCTTTTAGGTGTAAAAATACCCACCGACTACGAGTGACCGGTCTATGACTCGATGAAGAAGTGATGGAATTTTGGGAATTTTACGGGCTCAGACGGGCGGCGTGACGATGGGCTTTCTTGGCCCAAATCGGCCTGGCTGGGCGATTAGAAACCTTTGCCGGGTGAAGTAGTTTCTGAGCAGTTCGGGATTGACCGCCCAATAGCTGCTCCGGATGGGCTGAACAACGGCGGCTGATCTTGTGGGACGGTAGGCGTGGGCTTGGAGGATTTTGAGCAGGAGTTGTTCAAAAATTCAATAATATCTGAGGATATTTGGTCATCCAAAAATTATACGACTTAGGCTCGGGAGTATGAACTTTTAAGTAAAGGGAATGGGTTTCATCAAAAAATGACATGTCGATTTATAATGATTTTCTTGGAGGATAAATCAAAACACTTATAACCCCAGATGATTTGACCGGATAACCCAAAAAATACACACAGATGAGTAGACCGAACTGAAGTTTGTTAATTGTGGTGGATGGGAATAACGGATAACACAAGCACCCAAAAATCCGAAGATGAGAATAAGGCGGGTTCTTATTATATAAGATTTTGAGAGGGGGAAGAATATGTCGGACCTTTAGGCCGAATTATGTTAAGAAGGTAAGTGGCCATTTGTAGAGCATGATGCCAAAAATACGGAGGTATGGAGGCATGGATTAGGAGTTCGAGACAATGTTATTTATGGAGCAATTTTAGTTAAGCTTTTCCCATTTTGTGAAGATGTATGAGGACATGAAAATCGAAAATTTATCCCATGAGTAGCACAAAATTCTCGAAACTCCTATTGTCATACTCCTTCCCATTATCACATTGAATATTTTTATTTCTCTTTAATTAGTACTAACGAAGCGCCTAAATTTTATGAAGAGGCGGAAAACACTTGTGATTTATTACGCAATTGGAAAGCGTCCACAAAAATCTAGAATAATCATCTACAGAAGAGAACATAATATCGATGACCCATTGAACTAAGAACATGAGATGTCCATAAGTCGCTATGAATAATGTCAAATGGCATAGAAGTATGAGAATTGGAGTCTACAAATAGCAACTTAACAATTTTTCTAATGAACAAGGCCGACAAATTGAGTCACTCGTACCCTTACAAGAAATAAGCTATTTTTATCTAAAAGCGATAAAATAGAAGATCCCGGATATGACCCAAACAGGCATGCCACATGGAAGGAGAGATGGCTGCAACGCTGATGTGAAATTTGGACTCGAAGGATCGAACCGTGGGCATGATAGGATATAGATCCCCCTACTATCACACCTCGGAGATGACTCCCGTCTTGAAATCCTTCACAGAGAAACCGAAAGGATCAAATTCAGCAACAAATTGTCATTTGTGAACTTTCGGACGACACTAAATTTTTAATCAATTTAGGAGCATGTAAAGTATTTTCAAGAGAAGTGGTGGATTGGGAGGAGACAACGTTCGACCATACCCTAGAATTGAATTGAGCGCCATTACCAATAATTATTCCCAGGGTGCTCAAATTGTAATAAGATGAGAGTACCGATTCGAAGTCATGTGGCAGTGTAGGCCCGGTGTCCATGTACCAATTTGGGTCAGGTTGAGTTAATCCCAACGCGTGTGCATTGCGGCCGATGCTCGGTCGAGTAGGACTCTGTTTGCATGATGGGCTTGCGGAGGTCGGGCCCAGAACTCCCGGCCGTCTTGGACCAGGCCTCGTAAGCTTCTACCCTTCTTCTTTGTTGGGCCCATCGCGATGGGCACGCCTTCTTGAGCATTGGGCCTGGATTGTTGCTTGACCCATTTGGCGTGGTATTTCTGGCTTCTTTGGTATGGGCTCACGGCCCATCCTTACCTTTGCTCCTTGCCATGGGCCCAGCTGGGCCATGGGAGGGGGCCACTGCTTAGATGGGACCCACCGACGTTTTTACGACTACGAAACCTCGCCCATTACCACCGCGTTTCCCCCCGCGGTTTTTGTTATTATTCTTGCGATTATTCTTGCCGCCACCATTATTATGGTTTTGGCCCGAATTATTAACAAAAACTGACGGATTAGGAGAGGACGTCATCATGACTACTGGACTTGCTCCGGTAGCCGCCTTTTTAGCCAAATCGGCTTCTTCCAGCGTAAGCATGGAGGCGGGCTTGATGGAAGTCGGGAAGAGGGTTGCTTTGGCGGGCGAGAGTGCCAACACCATTATAGGCCTCCGAAAGACCGGCAATTGTAGAACTAGGCGATTATTTGTTACCGTGCGCCAACGTTCACGAGTTGATCCGCCAATTCCTTTAGTTTCTTGCAATATGCGTAAAGCGTTGAAATCGTCCATTCAAGCGAGAGAGATTCACCTTTCGGAGTGTGGCGCATACGCGGGAATGTTAGTTGTCTTGGAATATGTCACGCAATCTATTCCATACATCGCCGGTGGTATCGGGCTCCATAATCGTCTGTAGAAGGTCCATCAAATAAGTGGCGTATATCCATGAAAAACGGTAGCATCAAGTGTAATCAATTACCTCCATTTATCCTCGCGAGGAAGAGTCTAGCGGGAGGAATTATGTGATGAAAGAACTTGGTAAGAGATAGCGTGAATTTTAAACAACTCCGCCCGATGCATATTGAGCGTTTCCATCTCAAGGACAATTGGGACACCGAGCTTGATATTGGAAACCGTGGCGCAGGTGAAAATTGTTCTTAGACATATTTGAAAGAACAACGAAGGAGGATAAATTTAAGAGAGGTTTTTGAGGCGGAAGGCGAGATATTTGGAGAGAAAAACCCGAGGGAGGGGGTTCGGCCAAGAGGAGGCAAAAGTTTGAGAAGAAAACTTTTGTTTAGACCTAGTCTCTTGATACCATGAAAGAAATAATCACTTGATTATTTTCATTGATTGAATAGATATATATACAAGTTACAAACCTTCTCCTACCATAATTCTAACTCTACAATATGGTAAGTGTATATCCTAATTATGGTAAGTGTATAACCCTAATCTAGGTAACAAATATACTACAATATACAAACAATATACTTTCCTTAATACTAAAGATTTATATTGTTTGGCTACCAAGAACATTGGGCGTCTTGAGCTCTTTGTGATTCTTTTCTTTGAGCTGCGAGAGGCCAGTTAGACCTGCTATTCTTTGGACGCTGTTTAACAATATTAGACCAAGGTGGTTTTTCTAAGGTTTTTGCTTTAAGTCAGATTGGTGTAAAAGAAAGTGCAAGTATAAAACGAAAGAGGTGATGAGTTAGATAGGTCATAGGTGGTATGGGCTCTTTGTTATTCTACATTAGGATATCATAGACACTGCTGGCTATATTAGAAATCTGCCTCAAATGTGTTGCAGAAGTTTATAATGACAAACCTTGAATGACGATAAATAAGACGACAAAGAAAATACACTAAAAAATATAATATTATAATATGATTTGATCAAGTGACCTACATACTGAAAAACTAATATAAAAAAACATAAACCTATTGAGAGAATAATTTTCCCCTAAACAAAACTCCTTAATGACTACATTGTGGTCTGTGGATGCTATTGTGTTGTCGTCGTGGAAGAAAATCTTTAATTTATAGATATTCAAAACTTTTCCTCCAAGACAAGAAATAACCAAATATGGAAGAGAATTATATTTTCCTTTCATGAAAAGTAAAAATAATTATGGTAATACTTTGATTTTCCTTCAAAAAAAAATATGATAAAAAAATCAGGATAAACATTCTAACAAATTATTACTATTTTATTCTTTTTACTTTTGTAAAACTCAGAAGGGGAGGCTTGATATAACCTGTGAAGTTGCTTTCATGTGACCGACTCACTACTAAGAGAAGCTTTTGTTTTAGGCTCAAAAATATTTAATGATGAATTTTATGATGTTATATTCTCTTGGACGATATTAAAGATTGTAAAAAAGTGTAAAACTTATATTAAAAAAAGGAAAGAACGAAAACATATCTATTTTTTAATAGAAACATTTTAGAACTTTAAACTAGACTACTTAAATTTGTATTAATAAATAAAGTTTTCACAAAACCATCCAAGATAATGTATTGAAAACACATGGCGAACATCTTATTAATTTTAATTGATCCCTTACTATTATAAATAATGATAAGTCTTTATGTCTTTTTTATCCCTAATTGTTCTTTTCTGGTCAATTCGACTAGTATTTTCTGCATTTTTATTATGTTATTTCATGGTGTTGAGAATTTGAAATAGTGCACAGGCATTCATAAGTGGTGAATATATTGTTGAGGTTATATGGTTGTTTTCCATTGATTTAAAACATAGCCAAAATTATTCAGTGTTTAGAAGACTAATGATGTTCTTTTCGCTTTATTGGATGTATTTGACTATATAATTTCAATGTTTAAGGCAAATGATGCACTTATATCATTTTTTTTACTTTTTTTTTGAAAAAAAAGTTTTTATTTTTTGCATAAGGGCAGGGAAGACGAAATGGGGAGAGAATTACAACATGGGGAGTCAAACCTAAAAAAAATAATCCCTTTATTGTTTCAATGTCCACTCCCTTCTTCAACTCCCAAACTTGATTCCCATTCTCGAAAACCCAAAGCTCCATCCCTTTTGGTGACTAACATGTAAACGCTAGCTTTCCGTTATACTCCATAAGTTGGTTATATAGATAATCTTTGTACTCAAAAGCGGGCTTTGGAAGAGTGAATCTTGGAAAAGCCTCTTCCCCATTAAAGTTTAGAGCCATTACTTGATCATCTTCTAGTTTGAAATAAACCAAACCACTTGCATTAACTGCTGGAGTAAACATGTCAAAGTACAATCTTTGAGGGACCAACAAGACTTGCTACTCTTGTTTGAAATAAACCAAACCACTTGCATTAACTGCTGGAGTAAACATGTCAAAGTACAATCTTTGAGGGACCAACAAGACTTGCTACTCTTGTCTTGTCCTCTCATTAATTCCATGCATACAATGGCTTCTTCTTTTCTATTTCCGTCTGATATAATTTTTGAGATACAAGCTTGAACATCATTGAAAACATTGAAAACTTGCAAGACCGTTAATAAAGAATGCCATGCTATGATTTTCGAATCAAGTTTCATGCCACAGTTCTGTGCAAGGAGTCTTAGGATATTTTGTCTAGACTCTATCATCCTCCAATCACATATCGGAATTTATATCAATGGATGTGTGTTCAGGAAATCAACAGTGTGAAGGTTCAGGTAGCCAACTAACTGAGCTACTAGATCCCTACTTTTTTTTTTTATCATATTATGAAAGACAAAAAAAATGCAAGAGAAGATAATACAAGAATTGATGAATATCTTATTGGTGATGAAACAATTGTGGACAACACAGTTGGTGAAGTTCCTATTAACAATGCAAAAGAAGATCCTATGAACTACCTGGTCAACAATCTTGAGGCTGAACTACTTGCTAATGAATGAGAATATGTCATTCCCTTATAAACTATGTGAAATGGAATTTTAAAGTGTTACCTCTCACTCACTATACCTCCCCCATCCCAACATCTCTCACTCACTGTACCTCCCCCATCCCAACATCTTTTGAAACTTAAGAACTATCTGGAGAAACAAAGCTCACTCCCTACAAGGTCAAATGTTTTATTTGGATCTTGTAGGCTTGAATCTCTATTTACATTCACTGTTTTTGCTTGTTTTTATATGGTCATACACAAAAAAAACACTATTTGAAACTTGAAAGTGAAAATAGCTGCTATTCAGACATAGTAAATTATTGATCCGATGGATAGGTGCATCTAACTAGAAGAAAAAATAGCATATGCCATGGGTCCCAATAAAGGAAAATGAAATCGCAAACCAGGGCTTCGACCCAAATGCATCATTTTCGGATCTGTAGTCTTCGTTTGCACAAATAAAACAACACAGCAATCTTCGATTTCACAAAGCTAGCAGGAACCAAGATGAAGCTCGAATTTTAGCTCATACTTGAGCTCTGGCAAAGGTGCAATACTCCTAAGCTCCAAGGTTGGGCAAGATTTTTTAGGCTTCGCGACTGTTTTTTCTTTTTTTGTTTTAGTTGTAGCTTTTTAGGCCTTATTTTCTGTGTATTTCCTTTACTGTTCAACTTTTTATTATTTTATTCCTATATTAGTAAAAGACAACTAGGGGCATAGCCTAGTTCCATATTCATTAAAAAAAAAAAACTAAAGTGTTTCGTCAAAATATATTATATTATAGTTCTATTTTTTTAGAGATTATATAACGTTCACGTCCATATACAAAGGGTCTGTCTCAATGTCGCACTTAATTTCAATATATATGCTTCTATTAACGAATATTCACAGTATATTTGTAATTATGATAGATATATATTTAAGGTAATTTATGATTCTTATTGTATTAGAAATCAACCATTTAAGATAAGTTATGATTCTTATTGTATTAGGAATCAACCGCTGTACAACTATATATATTGTGATTAATGAAATGATTTGCTAAGGAAAATTATTCTAATCTTACATGGTATCAAAGCCAAGCCCTAATCCCTACTCTTCTCTTTTCTCCCTCTCGGCCGACGCCTCCCCAAACTTTTTTTTCCCTCTCGTCCGACGGCAATAATTTGCCGCCATGTCTCGCCCTGCTTCCCCACCAATTTCAGTTCTTCCACTGACACACTTGACAACCCCAATCAACGTTTATTGTGATAATGTGAGTGTGATATACTTATCAGGTAACCCTGTCCAGCACGCACAAAACACATAGAAATGAAAATCTTGTTTGTCCGTGAAAAGGTTGCACGTGGACAAATCCGAGTTCTACATGTACCGTCTCGTTATCAGATTGCAGATATTTTCACGAAAGGTCTTCCGCGCGTACTGTTTGATGATTTCAGGGACAATCTCAGCATATGAGAACCTCCCGCTAAGACTGCGGGGGACTGTTAAGTCCATAATTATCTTCATCACATCCAAATTATCTCCGTCATATCAATGTAATTAGGATGATTAGCATATTCTTAGCCTAGATTGATCTTCATCACATTCAAATTATCTCCATCATATCAATGTAATTAGGATGATTAGCATATTCTTAGCCTAGATTGATTTATGTATATTTATATATATATTGTAATCTTGGAATGAAATGGGACATGGAATTAACTTCAATCATAAACAAGGGATCACCTATTCTTCCAATGCAATTTGTCAAACCGTGTTCGGAAGAAACTCCTAACTTGGCAGAAGATTAACAGAACAACTAGTGATTGGGAGGACTTGGAGTGGATACTGGCTCACTACAAAGGCAAAGTAGCAGGATCTCATATATTCAAAATGACATTTGCAGGGTGCATTTATCAGATCTAAGAGAGAAATAAGAGACTATTCGAGCAGGTAGCTAGTTCAGTGGATGTAATAGCCAGGAAGATAATACAAGATGTAGTTTATATGGAAAGTAGTAAACCTATACTGTGTGGTAAGGTGAGAGAGTTGGAACTATTATCCTGCATAAGTTTCATGTATAGGCAGGGTAAGAGTGTTGATGATTTGAAACATAAGTTCCAAATATCATAAAGAACAAACTTCAATCACCAATTTATCAAATTAACACAGCAAATCTAACAAACTCATTTTGCCACAATGATGATTTGTCAATATTTTTAAGTTTTTACAACAACTGATGTTCACCAAAACTAGGTTGCAGAGCTTACATTTCCAAGTACAATACTCTGCCTCAGGGCATTCTTTTTTTAACTAAATAGGTGTAGTGTATAGGTACAAGTATTAACACGCACAAATTTGTTTTTAGTACCTTAGTTTTTTAATAAAATTAATAACTACATGACAAAGAAAAACAATGAAAAAACACCCTAAAATTTATTTGTTTCTTTGAAGTCTTGAGAATGTAAGTAGTTCCAGAAGCAGTGTAAGATGCCTGTTTATAAGAAGTTTAATTGTTTTTAGGCATAATACATAAACAAGATCTCAAATTTGGCCTCAGCTGACAAGTATGCCCTCCAACTTTGGGTGTGAATAAGTAGGCACCTCAACTAGTACAAAGTTGAACAAGTAAACACAAATGCTGACGTGACACATAAATTTTGGAGGTGCCTAGATGATCATTTTGTAAGTTGGAGTGTTCAACTGACAAAGTGGAGACAAGTTGAGGTGTCTACTTGTGCACTTGGAAGGCATACTTGCTAGCTGTGCCAAGTTTGAGGGTCTGTTTATGTATTATGCCTTGTTTTTATTAAGCATTACTACATAAACTAATAGGCTAATCCAGTCTATCTTGAAATATTATAATCAGAAACATTTGAGTCCATAAAAGTTAACTACATAAAAGAAAAGAAGTCCTCCCAACAATCACCCTTCTGTCAAATGATCAGACATGAACAATAATTTTAATAGACATAATGCAGGTAAAGGATGGTAATTAATTAGAGAATGAAGACAACCCTTAAATAAAATTGTGTATATATTTCCATACAAAATCATGAATAACAATTATTACATGTTATACAACAAAACTGGGAATTCAGAAAAATTAATAAGACATAACATATGAGTAATCTAAAAGTTCATAAGCTTAGTCAAGTATATATATTAACATTAACAACGGGGAAACACAAATAAACACTCTTTCTATCTTCTCTGGAAATTGAATGCCTTGATACCTAAAGCAAATGTGAAGGCGAAAACAACTGCAAATGCAACGATCACAACTGCAACAACTCCGAGAAAATCATGCTTAAATCCAAAGCTACTTCTCAAGAAATCTTCCACAGTTTGATCATTAATTGTATCTTGGAGGTCTCCAAATTGAGATGCAACCAAACCATACAAGGTCCATGCAACAGGGCAAGCCCAGTAGTACCATCTCCACCATATGGGAATACGCTGTTTATAGTCGAAAAGAAGAAAAAAAGGTCAATTTTTTCAATCCTTCTAACTGTTTGTGGGGTTAATTTCACGGATGACCATTCAACTTTCAGTTTATTGTAACGAAACTAATTTTTGTAACGAAAAAGTAACTCAGTTATGCCAATATAATCACAAAAAGTGCTTAATTCGGTTCCAAAATCACAAGTAGGCTTGTCATTTTAGCAACTCGCCAAGCTTGCATAACATCCACGTGACACTACTTTAAAAAAATCCATTTTCCGACCTACTTAACAAGAATCCGATGATGTGCCACATGTTGAAAGCATTTTGTTAGGATGGGTCAGAAAATGTGTGTTTTTTAAGCGGTGTCGCATGGTGTTTTCTGGTATCATATTACACTTTTCAGTGTTTTTTTTTGTTATTTATAAACATAGTTGAGTTAGTTTTTGCTACAAAAATTAGTTTTGACGATTTGTATGCAATAAACAGAAAGTTGGATGATCATCCGAGAAGTTACTCTCAGTGTGCGTTTATGTACTAGAAGAAAAGTGGCAATAGATTAAGAACTTACAGGTCGAGGAACGATGAATCCCGAGAAGAGATTCCATACTGTATAGAAGAATCCGGCGACAATTGAAGCAACATTCTGATTCGGGGTAACAGCCACGGTCATCATGCCAAAGAAGGTGAAGTAGAGGAAGGTGAAGAACATGAAGAAGAAGTACCAAAAGAATTTTGCAGCAGTCCATTCGAATCCAATCATAGAATAGACAATGAGACCATAGACAACAGCTTGTACAAATACATAAGGAATTTCGATGAGAACCTGCAAGAAAAAATTAAGTTTTCATAACTAATGTGAACTACTTTAACTTTTAAGCTGAAAATTTATTATTTTTTCGGAAATTCAACTGTCTACTCACTTGTGCAAAGGCATAGGGTATCGCAGAGTACATTCCAGCAGCCTTTTCTCTGTAAAATACAGTACGTTCAACGGATACAACGGGCTGAACTGATGATGAATTTTGTACACCAAGGAAGAGAACAGCAGCATACATAGATCCCATGGCGTTAATCAGATCTTGGGGCCTACTCCTGTAATTGAAACAAAAAAAAAAGAGACATTTTAGAACTAAGAATTATATTTGTGTTCTTATTTTTTTTTTTGTGTTACAGTACTTACACTTTTGTACCGATATCCCAGAACATTGACCCGAATATGAGTGCTATGAAGGTTGTAAAGAGAAATCTGACTGCAGTGTAAGCTGGATTACGCCAATATGACCAGTGTTGCTTCCACAAGCAAGCCATACATTGGACCCAAAACGGCTGTGAGAATTCATTTTCAAAATGAAGGTCACTTGTACCAGGGCGTGGCATGCTTAGTTCATCAATCAAGGCTTTGTTCCTCCTGCAGAGGTCTGAGTTCTTGTATAATTCAGTAAAATTGACCCCTAATGTCATTTCTTGAGATGAGGATGTGACTTCTAACATCCAAGTTGCTGGATTGTAACCTTCCTCTATTTTGCTTACACCGGGTATCGACTGAATTCACGGTGAAAATAAGCTCAGTACTTGATTATATCAACACAGTAAATGGAACTTACTTTCCCAAAGACAAGCTTACCTCAAAATATTTTATCAACTGGCTTGACTCACGTCCTAATGGACCAACGTATATCTCTTGTCCTCCTCGTTTCATAAGAAATAACTGTAATGACATGCTCGTATTAGTATCTGATATCTAAAGGGAAGGCACAAGGCGAATTAGAAATAGATGCAAAAGGTGTTCGTCTCACCTCATCAAACGCCTCGAAAATGTCAATGCTAGGCTGATGAATGGTACAAACAACAGTTCTTCCTGTATCGACAGTGTTCCTGACAGCCCTCATCACGATTGCAGCAGCTCTTGCATCCAATCCTGAAGTTGGTTCATCCATAAAAATGATAGAGGGATTTGCGACTAGTTCAACTGCAATCGTTAACCTTTTACGTTGCTCAGTTGACAGACCGTTGACTCCTGGCAACCCGACTAAGGCTGATCTTAGTGGTGTAAGCTCCACAAGATCCATAACTTGCTCAACAAACATCTGAATGGGATAACAAGTAGAAAATTTTATTAACTTCCACTTTATTTGGTATAAGATGACCAGTAAGATAAATTCTCATTATGGAAAGAAAGGGAATAATTTAAGGGGAACTCACCATTCGTTTTTGTTCGTCGACGTCTTGAGGTAAACGCAGCCAAGCCGAGTAAACCAAGGACTCGTAAACTGTTACATAAGGTGAATGGATGTCATTCTGTTCACAGTATCCAGAAATACGTGCAAATGTTTCTTGCTTCTTGGGATATCCAGAAATCTTGATGCTCCCATCAATGTAACCTCCGGTTTTCCTTCCAGCCAAGACATCCATCAATGTTGTTTTACCGGCCCCACTAACTCCCATCAAAGCTGTGAGAACACCTGGCCTGAAAGCTCCACTCACACTCTTCAAAAGTACCAATCGATTGTCACCAGTACCCTGCTCTCTCATTTCCTGCAAGTCATCAAAAATCGAATCATTTGATTTAAGGAAAGTTGAAACACCAGTTTTTGATGACTAGCAATTTTTCGTTACTTACTGGAGGCATGTCAACGGAGTATACAACTTCATCAAAGGTAATGGAATGGGGTTCAAATGGAAGAACCATGCCCTTCTTCTTGTTCTGATTCTCGCCGGCAGAATCTCCTTCCGTTGTGCTAATCTGGGGTGACGATTCACTATTTTCGTTGCTCTCACTCTCTTCTGAAATCGTAGCTTGTGGCTTTCCAAATGCTGTAGATACTCACTCCATGTTAGTACATGTCATCTTTTTAGGGATATATCGATGAAGAAACTCGAGGATACTCACGGTTAAGATAAGCGAGAGCAAGACTGTAGGCGATGTTAAACAGCACTGTGAATCCAGCAAGTGCCCCTATACCTATCCAGTACCAATATGCATCGGGAAAGAACCCTCGAGATCTTACCACTGCAGCTCCAAGCGGCTCAGTTCCATTTGGCGCAATCTGTTTTAGTGAGACTTGATTTCAGCATTCATAGATGAAAAAAGTAAACCATTGTAGGCGGAGTTATGTATTCAAACTTACATGTTTCCACTTTTTCCCGTCAAATTCATTCACAAGGATTGCATTCACTGAGAACATAAGTGGTGAGGTCCAGTATCCCCAAATCCACCAGTCCTTCACGTCAGCTACACCATTCAGAGAAAAGAGAAAGTATTAGTCGGATTGGACAAGACAAGAGCTATCGCAAACACCTAATCACAAAACTTACTTCGTGCAAGGATAAAACCGCCCAATGCAAATTGTAAAAGTAGAGCAAATGCTCCAAATGTGCTAGCAACTCCCATGGTCCTTCCAACTGCTGCAATAAATCTGAACAATCCTGATGCCATCTGGTTTACTACTATGAGTAGCAAAAATTGTTTAAAGAATCTGCACAAACAATAGCAGATTAATAACCACGGGAGAAATAATATTTGTGACGATTATACCATATAGTCTTTCTATACCTTCCAACATTAGGATCAAATCCGATGACATAATAGGTGAGGAACACCCACATCCCAACTTCAAGAAAAGTTATAGGGATTTTTAGGATCCATGAAGGAATTGCATAAGCCCATGAAGGATAGAAGAGAAAGTCCCTTTGCTTGTAGAAGACCGGAAGCTTGTAGAGTGTCAAAGGAAGCTCAGATAAACCATTAAACATAAGCATAACAACCGTAAAAAAGAGAGCACCAGCATATATTCCTCCATCTGTCTCAGTATCCCGAGGCATCTTAGTTCGAAAAAATATGGTCATTGTCGTAAGTGCAATGACCATGAGCTGAAAAAAACAAAGAGAGGATTAGTAAATTTCACATAGATATGTCAAGACTACGACATCAATCGGTATACCAAATAGACCAAGTAGTTCACCTGAAAGAATTTGAAGATGTAAACAAATGAGTTCCTCTGCATTAGCAGGAATTCTCTTTCGGTGCAAACCTTCAAAAGTTGTCTCATCCCTATACCGTACTTTTCAGTAGTCAAAGCAGCAGGGTGGCTTTTGCTCTTGTCAAATGCAGTTGTAAGCTCATGGCTTACTTTTCTTCCAACATGGAAAGATTGATAAGCCTCAGCAAATTCTTTTGATGTGATAAACCTGTAAGGCTCGTCCCTCCTTATCCAATATTGCTGTTGATCCTTCTTAGATGTCACCTGCAAGGAATTCAAACTTTGCACGTTAGAACCAACTCGACGTTAATGCTTCTAAACTTTATCAATATTGTTTCTTATAAAATATACTTCTTGCAAGAAATCAGCCACGCCTTTTCTGCCGGGGCATTTGAATCCCATGGATTCAAAGAAATCGAGCACTTCCTCTCGTGGACCCTGATAAACAATGTAGCCATCTGATAGCAGAACGATATCATCAAACAAGTTGTAAGTCTCGGGGGCAGGCTGCAAGAGAGAAATCAGAGCTGTTCCTTTCAAGATTTGAACAGATTGCTTTAGGGAATTCACGATGGAGTAAGTTGTGGAACTGTCAAGTCCAGTTGAAATTTCATCCATGAAAAGGGCTTTAGACGGTCCAACAATCATTTCACCAGTAGTGACACGCTTCTTCTGTCCTCCTGAAATACCCCTTATCATTTGATCTCCCACCATAGTATCCGCACAAATATCCAGTCCCAGAATCTGAAAAATGGAATTGACAAGAAAATGAATTACTTATTTATCAACCTTCTCCGGCCTTTCAGTAGCTCGAACATATGAAAAATGATTGGAAAATAAAATTTACCTTAAGAACATAATCTGTAATCACTTTGGCTTCTTGCCCTTCTGTTGATGCAGCCTACATTTGCATTAAACAATAGTAATATTAGATATTCACTATGTTTTAAAGAAAAATATGCTACCCGAAGTAGCTCGGACATATAACATTAAGAGAAATTGTTTCCAGCCTTACCTTCATGAACATGTCAATATCAGCATCTGGTTTGATATTAGCTGCTTTCTCTCTTCTTGACAGTTCAGCCAACATTTCTTGAAAATAATTCGAGAACAATAGTCAATAATCGATTAATCATGATTCATTTGATTTCACTATAATTATCAAAAACCAAGTATAAGAATTAAACAAAACTAACCATAACGCGAACCAACTCCTTGGCATCTTGCAGAAAACTCCAAAGTTTCTCTCACAGTCATTTCTCCAATATGCAAATCATGCTGACTAATATAGGCCGCAGTTCTTTGTGGCACAAACTCATGTAATTCATGTCCATTATATGTCACCTTCCCGGTAACCTGATTTTTCCGTAACATGATAAACTTTAGTCTTACATATATTCTTATTTAAAAAAAAAAAGCAATACACTTTTTGTAAGTTGTTTAAATTCTTACCCTTAGAGCAGAATCAAGTTTTCCAGCCAAAGCAAGTAACAAAGTTGTTTTCCCAGAACCGGGAGGTCCTAAAAGCAGAGTCATTCGACAGGGCTTGACGATGCCACTAACATCCTTGAGAATTGTAACTGAACGCTTTTTTGATGGAAGGATGTGAAGTGAATCCAATAGGGACTATAAAACCAACAAAAGAAAAAAAACAAAAAAGGTTAGTTTCAGAACACCTTTTAAATCACACTGCAAAAGAAGAGCTAAAAATAGTTAAGGGTGGGATAAGATTTTTAACTAGTAATTTAATATCTTTAAGATTGATCATTATCATTGTTGTTCTTGTTATTTATGTTTCAAATTTGCCTTTGAACCATGCAAAATCATCTACTTTTGCTCTCTGTTAATAGTTGGGGTCAAAAATGCTCTCGCCATTACCAAACTGGCTTACATTTGCCCTTTTCCACTAGCAAAAAATAATTAGTACTACAAATCGCCAGATTTTGATTGAATAACACTACAAATGATCATTTTGCATAGTTCAGGTATATTTGGACATTTTTCCAAAAAAAAAAAACATTAATTTAGAACTTATGTTTCTCCTTCATCAATAATTCTACCAGACTAAGAAATCACCTGGCAAAAGTAGACAACTGTTAAGGTTGTCATAATTACCAATAATTCAAGAGCCATACTGTTCTTGAAACAAACTACTTGTTTATATTTTTTTCATTTGAGGCAAACACTAAAACATCAGTACTTCTATAGGTGATATATATAGTTATACACATACTTTTTTATTCATACATACTCGATATAGATCAAATGTTTTTTTGGGAATTCTTACCTCAATGAAGTTAGAAATGAAGTTGGTAAATGTAGGCAAAGCTCTGCTTCCAACATATGCATCTGCCTCAATATTCAGATGCTCAAATCTCACTTCTATTGATGGAAAATCAATCCCAACCCTGTGTTTTGAAAAAGAAAAGAAAATCAGAACTTAGCAGATAAGCAAAGAAACACAACTCAATTGACAATGTAAACAACCTTTACACTATTAGTGTAT
Organism: Anisodus acutangulus; assembly: GCA_029783415.1. NCBI lineage: Eukaryota > Viridiplantae > Streptophyta > Magnoliopsida > Solanales > Solanaceae > Anisodus > Anisodus acutangulus. Next base: position 3,246,461 of record CM056509.1, read on the forward strand.
TTTACCATGTTATAATAGGTAACTTGATGTATTTTTCAGGTAACTAATACTTTTTTCGTTTCAATTTATGTGAACTTATTTGACTAGACACAAAGTTTAAAAAAAAAATGATATTTTTTTTAAATTTATGGTCCTAAATATGTTATAACATTCGTGTGACTATAAGACTTCTAAAACTTCTAACTCTAATCACACCATTACATTTGTGTGACTATAAAAGATTCTCATTAGGAGTAAAATGAAAATTTTAATTGTTTCTATATTTAGAAAGCAATCATTCCTTTTGAAACGAATTAAAAAAAATAGGTACACATAAACTGAAACAGATGGACTACTACTACTACTTAAAATTGGTTACCTATAGTTCTTTTGTCAGTATTTATAGACAAGGAGGGAGCTATTCGTTATTTTCACTAAGGGTTCAAACTATAAAATTGTAAGCACACGAAATTAAATCTACTATATATACATAAAAAAATATTTTTAATCACGTATAAACAGTATAATTTTTCGTCGAAGGGCTCCGCCCCCGGCTATAGGGGTATCGAAAAATCACACAACATATATAAGGTCAAAAAACTTTTTATGTATATATAGTAGATACTAAAACCTTTAGTGAAAATTCTGCCTTCGACATTGTATATAAAAGTTAAATTCAAATTATTAAAAAAAAAAGGAAATGTCCTCTCACTTGCCTGTCAATCCTGTTCTTGAGTTTCAACAAGAACTTTTCATTATCTTCTTCAGCAACTTTAACAAGTCTCTCAAGCAAATTCTTTCTTTGTTGAACACCAAGATCATTTACATCAACTTCAGCAGCACCAGTACCTTGTGATCCAAACAATATACCTTTTCTTAATCTATCATATGTTGGTAATTTTTCAAGTGCAGCCCATTTTAATGCCTCTTCATCATCTTCATCTCTTGCTGATCTTGAAAATACTTCAACACCATTATTTCTCCATATTGAATTACTATTTTCCCTTATACTTCCTCTCATACTTCCCCTTATACTTCGACCTCGCAAATTACTTAAATCTGCTGGCTCCATTTTGGAACAAAATTAAATTAAAATGCACCAATTGATATAGTTGTGTCTTATAACAACACCTTCAAATTTTGATAAAATGGATTTTTTTTTATAATAAAAGAATACAAGGTGAAGTAAGTTAAGAGTTTGATGTTAAATGCAAAGAGGTTATATAGAAGCAAGAAAAGGAAGAGGCGGCTTATAACTTTTATTAATTATTTTTGTTTTTTTTGGTCGTATACATACATAGTACTTTGTGTTTTTTAGATTTATTGAACCTAACATTTTGACGAAATTATAGTTTGTATCATTTGACGTAAATAGTACTTCTAGAGGAATTTTCAACATTCACTGTTCATTTGCAGCCGTGACACGTTTATAGATATTTTTGGAAGAATTTTATTTTGTTGTTAGGCTATCATCATATGTGACCAAATGAGAAAACATTTTGCATTAAAGTTTGGGGCTAATTTAACGTGGGAACAATAATTAAGATAGGAACTTATAATTTGGAGTCAAATTAGTAACCACTAAAAGGCCGCCAGCGTCTAGAAGGACACGAAAGTTGACATATAGATCTTTTCCGCAACTTATCATGTATGGGGGCATCTTCTTTTCTTTCTTTTTTTTAAATTTTTTTTAACTCCTTCCCAAGAACCCATTTGCTCGACTCGAACACGCAACCTTCAAATTAAAGTATCATGTGAGCAACTTCCTCTTGTCTGTGTGGAGACATCTTTGTAAAGTTCTATATAGCTTCAAGTCTCTTTATAACAATGTCTTTTGTTTAGATATTTTTCAGATGGTATAACAAAATATTATTATAGAAAATTTATAAAATAATATAATAAAAAATTAATTTCAAAGAAAACTTGATCGTCCTAGTGAAATGTTGTTATAAATGATGATTGTTATAGAGATGTATGATTTAACTCTACTCGTTAAATAAAAAATATTGTTGTAGGATAATCTATAATAGCATATTAGTTGTCATTTTTACTAGATTATTAATGAATATTTATTATACATTTTATTTGATATTTTAATAACAATTGTGTTTGAGTAATCTCCAATGCGTCTCGATTATTCACCGCACTATTACGTGCTACTTCCTCTGTCTCAATTGATGTGGCATGTTTTTTGGTATGTCTCAAAAAGAATGTCATCTTTCTATATTTACAAATAAATTAGCATTTTTTTGCACTTAATGAGTTGATTTGTCATGCCCACACCAATGTTTAAGGCGTGTTTTAGACCACAAATTTTAAAAATCTTATTTTTTAAAAATTCTATGCTCAATCAAACAATATTACATAAATTAGAATGATAAGGGAGTACATTAATCTCGTACACTTGCAAGTTTAGGGCTTTGTTTTTCCTAATAAATATTTGTTAGGTTTTAATTAAAAGTGAACAGGTAATAAAATCTTAGTTTCTTGAAGCCATATATATGGACAACTTTTTTCTGTTTTCTTTATTATTTTATGACGTGTGGAGAATAATGACGAGAATTGGAAGTGTACAGTTAATAAAATATCAATTTCTCTAAGCCACGTAGAGAATATTTTCTTTTTTCTTTTTTCTTTTTTCTTTTTTCTTTTTTAATGGCATGTGATGAAAATTCAGAATTACCAAATGCATCTCTCGCTTGACTTTACAAATATCTTAGAAGTTCAGATTTTCCTTCTTACTTGGAAGTTGCCAAATATACTCCTATTAAACAACGAATGTAGGGTAATTAATGAGGTTAATATATCATATCATAATACCAATCAAAAAGCAATCAGTTAGCTGTCTTAATTACCAATTCTCTACTGTGTATAAGAATTGACAATGAAAACACTACAAGTCGTCAAATATTTTTTACCTTGATCAAATTTGCAATATTTTTAGGACAAGTTTGATGATAATACCTCCTGTATCTTAAAATTAAACATTTATGTACGCAAATATAATAACACGGTTACATATACACCCTTTTTTAAATCAAATACTCGCACCCCTGATACTATGAGAATCCTACACAAATTGTTCTCGGCCCCAATTCCGCTATGTGCCGTTGTATCGGCTGATGAAATCGGAAGACAAATTGATTCCTTAACTTAAGCGATTTGGACTGAAAACGTAACTCTAATCTCCAGCAATGAGTTCCTCAACTAATCCATAAAGCGTTAGGACGGTGGTTGTGAGTAAACTAAGAGGTAAGAAACATGAATACAACCGAGTAAAGTAAATGATAAAAGATAAAGATAAAGATAGATAAATTTTGATTTATTTGATTGATTGTGTGTGTTATGTACAAAGAATGTGTTATATTTATAGTACAAGAAAGGAAAAAATAGTACAAACGTGCCCCCCCATGTCAAGCATCAAGTAACCCACTAAGTTCAATGGTCGACTATGGGAGAGGCGGTGCCGATTTTCTCGCCCTCTACTCCTCTTGCTCGAATAATGGACCTTTCTTTCAGTTGTTGTTGTCCGTTATCGCTTCTAGGAGTCTGGAAACCATTTTGACTTGGTCGTTGAGGCGTCTGCATCTGAGTGGGTCCCAGTCGTACCTCTAACTGACAACTTCGGCTAAGATGCCTTAGTAACCGATGAAGTTCTTGTAGTCGAAGGCAATGAGTAAATTCGGCTCTGGGATAGTTCGGTTGTCACTGAATTCGGCTAAACACTAAATTATTTTTTAGTGTTAACAATTGTCCCCGTACATTTACTCGAGTGTGACTGTTGAGTTGATGTATAGTCGCGCATGTCACTTCAATCATCTCGTCTCCAGTGCATGCAATGATGATTACTTCTTGAGATGTGTTTCCCCTTTAACCGATGCGTATCCATTACCACGAATTGGCTCTGATGATTTTCGGCCATGCTTTTTGAAAATGATAAATTAATCTCAGTTGCGCCTCTGAAGGTTATTTAAGGAAAAATATCTCCCCCCCTAAAAGGTTTCTCACCTAATCTTTAGCCCTTTTCTTAGTCAGAAACCATGGCTTCGTCTGTTCTATCTCTGAGATCAGGAAAAATCATTCTGGCCGATAGTGACCTGACCGCTGTCTTGGCCTTCGTTGATGACCAACTGGTTCTGACTCTGTACAGTAGACCGGAACGAGGTGATTCTCTCTTGTTTCAGTACCTCAACCTGATAAACCATGTCTTTCTTTCTACTTGTGACTGGTTCACCGGCGGCCGCTGTTCGGCTAACCTTCGTACTTGGATGACTAAGGTCGTTCACTATTCGGGTTGGTTGGACCGAGTGAAGTCGATCGCTGAAGACGAATAGAGGCACTTGGGTCCTTTTGATGCCGCTGCACTGTCGAGATTTGATTTCCGCTGTAAAGCTGGGCTCGGGTATGTGCGGCTCTTCTATTTTTGTGCTTGGTTTACTTGGATGTGGGAATCCATAAACCACCATTTAACTTCAGCATTACTCTCGGCATTCTTGAGCAAATTTAGAGTAAACCCCGCAGATTTGATGAGCCATTATCTTTGACCACTTGGGATGTCGTTCCTTTGCCTGAGCAGTGCGACTAACCTTATGACACGGGCGTGTGAAAGAAATGGCTTTATATTTTATGACTAGGCAGCTGGTCTGTGGTTGTGATTTAGCCATACATCTCCCGTCGGAGGGAATTAACTTATTTTGTGCGACCAGACAACCGGTATGTAGTTGTCGTTTATTCAGGCATGCCCCAAATCGAAGGATAATACTTTTTTAGATACTTGTCGTTTACATTCCTATCCATTTCTTCGTCATGCATGTTTATTAGTCGATATGCGTTGCCGGCGATCCATTGACTTACTACGAAAGGTCCTTTCCAATTTGGTGACCATTTGCCGAATTTACGATCTTTCATCACAATCGGCAAAACGGTTTCCCAAATTAAGTCTCATTCGGCAAACCTCTTAAGCTTAACATGTTTGTTGTATGCTTTAGCCATTTTACGTTTATCGGCCTCAATTTTTTCTAAGGTCATCAGTCGATCTTCATCTAGCTAGTCTAACTCCATTAGCATGGTCTGTTGATACTCATCTAAACTTAGAGAGTTCTACTTGGCCACCCATAATGATTTAACATTAATTTCTAACGACAACACTGCATTTTGGCCATAGGTTAGCCGATAAGGTGTCGTCCCGGTAGTTGTAGATTTGGAATTCCTGATCGCCCAAACGGCTTCATCCAGAGTGAGATGCCACATCCCTGGTTTATCCTCCACGTTCTTACTAATTGTGTCCACAATAAGTTTGTTGGCTGCCTCGGCTTGCCCATTTTCCTGTGCGTAATAAGGCGAAGATGTGATGATTTTGATCCCAAATTTCTCAGCAAAGGCTGCCACTTTAGAACCAGTGAGCACCGTCCTTTGATCAGTTGTATTCGTCTCAGGGATACCATATCTATATATGATCTGGTGTTGGATAAACTGAATTACATATGTCTGATGAACCCTTTTCATCGGCTGAGCCTCCACCCATTTAGTGAAGTAATCGGTAGCCACAATAATGAAATTATGGCCTTTAGCTGATTGTGGGTGAATCTTGCCGATGAGGTCCATAGCCCATCATCTGAAGGGCCAAGGTTTTACGACTGGGTGCAACAACTCTGCTGGTACCCATTGTATTGGTCCATGTCTCTGACATTCTTCACATCCTTTTGCATACTGGAAGCAGTCAGCTGTAATGGTAGGCCAATAATAGCCATGATGGTAGATCAACCACTTCATCGCTGGCCCCGCTCTGTGTGATCCACATACTCCTTCATAGACCTCTCCCATGACCCTCAAGGCCTCTGTTTTGGCAATGCACTTGAGTAGTACTCCATTCATGCTCCTTTTATATAGATCATCATCAATGAGCACATTCTAAAGTGTCCTGGAGCCTGAACTGGTCTCCGAGCCATGTTAATTTGCCCATACTGCAGACTCGCTTGGTCAAGTGGCACATTTTCCCCCCCAAGGTTCGGCGGTGACCATGCAATGTGTTAGTTTTCAGGCGATTGTCTTGTGTTCCTAAGTGTGCTATCGGCTGCGCCTGAGTGGGCACTGGTTGATGCACATGCGACTGAGGAACAACACCGGGAGTCACGGTCTCATACTGAACAACACCGCTCGTCAGAGGAATGACAGAACTAGCCAAACATTCTCCTGGGTGCATTCGGTTGGTTTCCATCTCCCTCGCTTGTTGAACCTCATTATGTACCATTGGCTTCACCAATGTCAGCCAACTGTTTAGAAACTTAGTACATAATGTCGTAGACTCCCAAAATGATCTGTTGTCTAATAAAAGACGTGGTCATTATGGTTGGACCTTCAGATTGGCTAGATTCTTCCTTGGCTTGGGTTGATGGAGGAAGTGGAGGGGTATCCACCTATGTAGGCATACCCGAGGAAGATGTTGGTTCGTTGTTCCTTCTGGGAGGATTTTGTTTAGGATGTGGACTGGAGTCGAGGTTCATTTTCTTACCGGACCTTAGGCACATACGCCAAGAATGATCATGACCTGGAGAATCAAACTTTGCAATTAATTCACCTATGGTCCCACTAGGCGTGCCAAATTTGTTCTCGACCCCAATTCCGCTATCTGCCGTTGTATCGGCAGATGAACCGGGAGACAAATTGATTCCTTAACTTAAACGATTTGGGCTGGAAATAGAATTCTAATCTCCAGCAATGGGTTCCCCAACTACTCCAGAAAGCGTTAAGACGACGGTTGTGAGTAAATTAAGAGGCAAGAAACATGAATGTGTAAAGTAAAGGGAAGTAAATGATAAAAGATAAAGATAAAGATAGATAAATTGTGATTTGTTTGATTGATTGTGTGTGTTATGTACAAAGAATGTGTTCTATTTATAGTACAAGAAAGGAAAAAACTGTACAAACGTGCCCCCTCCATGTCAGCCATCAAGTAACCCACTAAGTTCAACGACCGACTATGGGGGAGGTGGTGCCGATTTTCTCGCCCTCTACTCCTCTTGCTCGGATAATGGCTCTTTATTTCAGCTGTTATTGTCCGTTCTCGCTTCTAGAGGTCTGAAAACCCTTTTGACTTGGTCGTTGAGGCGTCTGCATCTGAGTGGGTCCCAGTCGTACCTCTAACTGACAACTTCGGCTAAGATGCCTTAGAGCCGATGAAGTTCTTATAGTCGAAAGTTATGAGTAAATTCGGCTCTGGGATAGTTCGGATATCACTGAATTCGGCTAAACACTTAAATTATTTTTGAGTGTTAACACAAATATAATAAGTCAGCTACATATATGTTGAGTTGATTTCTCAGAAAGGTTACTCAACTATTCTCATTGTAACATAAAAGTCACTTAATTTTGTTTTGTAATTGGAAAGTTACTTAACTATCGTTATTGTAATACAAAAGCCACTTAACTTTATTTTGTAACTGGAAAATCACCCAACTTTTTTCTTTGTAACACGAGAATCACTCAACTCATTTTAGTCAATTTTTATTGACTTGACTTTTTTTTAAAAGTTAAATCCTTATTTAATATAAACTCACCTATTTTTATCATTTGGTGATCCGCCCCACTAAATCGACTCGCTATCCAATTTTTTATAATAAAACACTAAGGACTAAAAATTTACTAGTAATTTTTACTGGTAACGTGGATGGATTCTCCTCCCTACCCATACCTTAAAATTTTGCCTCAAGTTCATGTGGTTACTATGACACTACTGCTAAGCTATTTGCAAGTAGTAACAGTTCTTCAAGAAAATTTATACATTCTATTCACAAAATATTACACAAATCAACAGAGTCTAGTTGTACCTTTGTTCTTCTTTTCACCTATGATGTATTCAGAATACAATTCCCTTTAGCAAGCGGTTTGAGTTTTACAAAGAATACCATAAGAAGTTGGTAGTGATTGCAGAAAAAGTAAATGCCACATCGATAATCAACGTTTCAATTCACTTAATTAATGCAGGAGTCAGGAAGTAGTGATTTTATTCAAAATTACTATATTAATCATCTGTTTTACAAAATTTACACTACTGATCAGTTCTCAGACATCTTTATCAACTCTTGCACTAAATTCATTGGATAGCGGGTCAGGTTAGTAGGACATTCACTAAATAATAAAAATGGGCGAGTTTATATTAAATAAAGATTTAACTTTTAAAAAAATGTCACGTCAGCAAAAGTTGACTAAAATAAATTGAATGACTTTTGTGTTACAAAGATGAAAGTTGAATGACTTTTCAGTTACAAAATAAAATTAAGTGACTTTTGTGTTACAAAAATGAAAGTTGTCAAAATTAAGTAAATTTTGTGTTACAATGAAAATAGTTGAGTGATCTTCTGAGAAATCAACTCCATAAATACATCTTAAAATCAAACACTTAGCTACCCTAAACTATGAAAATCATACACAAATATTAACTTGAATGATATTTTTCATTTTATTAAGTTATTAAGTGCTAATTAGTTCTGAAAAAAGTTAAGAAATATCTGTAAGACTGTAACTAAATCATATTACAAGAATATTTAATGCAACTACCCTAATACCTTTTCTGACGGAAAGTTCTGTTTTTGACAATTACTACTCCGTACATTTCAAATTGTCTGTTTGGTCGTTAAAAACATTTATATTAAATTATTTATCATTTTAAAAGTCAAGATACAATAATATTTTTTAATTATACTCTTAATAGAATTTTGTCATTAATAGAGATTGACACATCAAGAGAGTAAATATTTAATAAAAAAATTATAACTTAAATATAAATAATTAAAATATCTCTCTTAATTAATATTTTTTAAAAAACACATAAAATAAAAAAGCAAACATATGATTTGAGACGACGGAGTATTATTCAACTTCTAGTAACTTTCCTATTTGACAAAACCTTCTGGAAATGTTGGAAAGATAAAAATCAACAAAAGGTTTTCCACCTGATGCCAAATAGGTCATTCCCGTAGACAAAAGCATTACTCCAACCGTCCTAATTTACGTAGCACCATTTAATTTAACATAAAATTTAAAAAAATAATGAATATTTTTGAAATGTATAATTTAAAACAAGTCACATATTTATATATATAAAAAAATGTCACGTAGATTGAGACAGGGGAAGTAATAGACTTTGATTGACAATAGAGACCTTTTAGAATATGGCCTACTAATCGTAGAATTGTCTATGTTGGAATATATAGTTATTGCACAACAATTTTCCATTGGCTAGAAGTTTGACTAATTTCTCTTAGAAACAGCTCTCCAATATTGAATTTCAACAAATACTATTTGGGATCATAGCACAAAAATCAATCTTGTATAACTAATTACTCCCCATGAGTTTAAGCCTATCAATATTTTAAGTCGTTTCCTCATAAGTTTAGCCATTTTGAAAAGAATTTTTTTTAGCGATCTAAGTTACATTTGTGCAATATACTTTGCAAATGAAAAAAAAAAGTTACTTAGCCGCATACAATATTACATGCATCAAATAAAACAATTTAACCACGAAGTGTCCTTTTTCATCAATTTGGTCTTCTTTTTCATGCCCTTAACTAGTCTTATAAACTCTATTTGTCAAAAGGCTACAACTGTAAGACTACCATTTCTTCACGTCTCATTTCAATATATGGAAAAGAAGTTTCTCATCTTCCTTTGCTTCTTCCTAAAGCTTCAAGAACAAATTACATGTGGAGACTGAAGCTTATTACATTTTGCATATATATAATATGGATGTCAGTTTGATACATAAGAAGATTTTGAAGGCTCACACAAAGTGCAAAAGGTGAACATCTTTACCATCTCCAAAATTTCTATGCCTAGGTGACAATATAATGTTTTTTTAGTTTACAATGTTTGAATGATATTCATATGCTAAATTCAGAATTTAGTGTTAGTGAGGTATAATGAGTATGACTTTATAATATGTAGCCTTTTAAATGTTTTTGACATAGGTATACATAGTTTAAGCTGAAAGCAACATGTTCAGTTGAACTCATAAAACCCACTTTAAATCCGTCTCTTGTGCTATATATTAGGCTTTGAATATCTTCATGTTTGGCTGGAAATGCGATGAGTTCTCTTCAAATGGGGAACAAATGTGATCTCACTATTGTTAGCTTTTGGGGTTGTGTTAAGTCCAAGATACATTCTTTACACCATCTTCTTCATTCAACCAATCTTGGAGTTGGCGATTTCTTGATTTCTAACTAGTATGTTCTACCCTGAATGGTTTACCCACTTTTCTACATTCTTTTTTTATAGCCTCAAACAATGTTGCTTAGATTCCTCCTAAAGTGTTGTGGTCTTCGTATCATATTCTCAAAAAACGCAGAATTTATCTTGGACTTGACACATACCAGGTGGCATTTATGAAGGATCCGAGCAATATAGGCCTTAAATATGTGTCCCGTGTCCATTACTCCTGAGATTAAATATATAGTGCCTATGCTGATCTTGTTTTCTCTAATCGGCAACCAACTATTCTTCATTCTACATTTTCCAAGTACTCTTGCAATTCTAAACTTATTGGTCGTGGTCATGTTAACATCTGTGAATGTACCACAACAACATATCCAGTGAAATTCCACAACGTGAGGTCTAGAGAGGGTAGAGTGCTTACCCCTACCAAGGTAGGAAGGTTGTTTTTGAAAGATCATCGGCTCAAGAGAAAACATAAAAAGATGTCAGATAAGGACAGAAAATTCAAAGAATTATAGAAATAAAAATAACGAAAGCGACTAAGTCATGATAAAACAGTTTGAAAAAGGGAAAGTAGTTACCACAGATAAAATAGGACAATCGAAGTACAAGAAATAACATCTGTGAATGTAGAATAATTAATTTAAATTGTAAATTGAAATAACTATTTTTAGCATCCAATATACAATGATGCCGGTTAAATGTTGAAAGGATCAAAAGTCTAATCCAAATTTAGGGGGTTGAAATAGACAAGATTCAGCTCCGAAACAAATAAATAGTATCCAATATTCTCTCATCTCTTTGTCGTTTCGTTCATGTCCGATATCAAATTTTAATCCAACTTGAGATTCAAAGAAGCAACCAATTCTTGTTGGAATCACTTTGCGCACCATGTTTGAAGGGCACACTTCACTAAATTAACGCGCATGGCTTTGCCATGAAGCAATAATCTCTCTCTTGGATTTTAATATCGCGTGTTTTTCGTTCCAGTTCCAGCTATGCTGCAATCCTGGTTTATAAATTTCCACATGTTGTTTCCCTTGTTACTCAGTATATTACTTTAACAAGCTGGCCTGATATTTCATATGCTATCTGTTAAACAAGGTAATATACCCGTGATGTACACTTGATATACAACAGTGTATATTACGGGTAATGGCCCATCTCGGACCACAAGCCCAATCTCAATCAAGAGGCCCATCACGGGCAGAATGCCCATCACGGGCAGAATGCCCATCACGGGCAGAATGCCCATCACGGGCACACTTGTATATTTGGTATATATTTGTAGTATATTGTAGTGTAAAGGTTACCTTAATTAGTCTTGTACACTTACCATAATTGTATAGTTAAAATTATGATCGAATAAGGTTTTAGGAGTAGAATAGGAATAGGATTCTCCTATTTGTAACTTGTATATATACTTTTCAATTAATGAAAATAATCAAGGGGATTATTTCTTTCATGGTATCAAGAGACTAGGTCAAACAAAAAAAATTCTCTCCTAAAGTTTTGTTCTTTCTCGGCCGAGACCCCCCCTCGGGTTTACCAAATTGTTCTTCCGCTCTCAAAATCTCTCTTACTATTCCCAAATTTCCCCTCCTCTCCCTTTGTTCTTTCAATATGTCTAAGAACAATTTTCATCCTGCCCTCATGGTTTCTAACATCAAGAACAACATCCCTATTGGTCTTGAGATGGAAAACGTCCAATATGCGATGTGGGCAAAATTATTTAAAATTCACGCTATCTCCCATCACATAATTCCTCCCGCTGCACCTATTCCCGCGGAGGATCCTCAATTATGGATTACTCTTGATGCTACCGATCTTCAGTGGATTAATTCCACTATTTCGGTTGACCTCTTACAAACGATTATTGAGCCGGATACCACGGCTATGGCTACCTGGAATAGATTGCGTGACATATTCCAAGATAACCAACATTCACGTGTTGTCACACTCGGCGAGGAATTCTCTCAAGTTATGGAAGAATTTCCAAAGCGTATCTGCATATTGCAAGAAACTCAAGGAGTTGGCGGACCAACTCCGTAGCGTTAACCTTTTGTAACAAATAATCATACGGTTCTATGGTGGTTGATGGTCTTTCGAAGGCTTATAAAGCGTTGGGATTCTCGCCGTCAAAGCAACCCACTTCCCGTTTTTATCAAGCTCGTTCCATGCTTACTTTGGAAGAAGCCGGTTTGGCTAAAAAATGGCTACAGGAATCAACCAGTCATCCTCCATAAATTCTTGAGTTTTGTTGATAGTCGGACCAAACCGTGCTACGTGGTGGTGGCAAAAATAATCGTAAGAATAACAACAAAAACCGCGGAGCAAGCCTTGGCCCGGTTCGATGGTGGTTCCGGTGGTCGGCGTCCGACAGTGGGCGATCGGTCAGCGATGGGCCTCCTCCCTACTGGTCCCAGCCGTGGGGCTCATGGTAGTGGGGCTGGGGCAATGGGCCGTAGGCCAGCATCCCCTATTTTCCAGGCCCTTCCAGCGGCAGTGGGCTGGACAACATAACTTTAGGCCCAACAGTCAGCAGCCTGCTTCTCGTTACATCACTGGGTCGGGGTAGTAGGGTGGACTACTTGGGCCTCGGCCCACACAAGCATTCTCGGTAATGGGCCTCATATCTACACACACCGACATTGAGGCCGCAATGCACACACTTGGGTTGACGCAACCAGATCCAAATTGGTACATGGACATTGGCGCAACGACACACATGACTTCCGATCAAGGTACTCTTTCGTCTTATGCCAATTTGAGCAACCCTCGTGGTATTATTGTCGGTAATGGTAACTCTATTCTAATTCAGGGTTATGGTGATAAAACTCTATCTCCCCCCAATCCTCCCCTTATCTTGAAAAATACTTTACATGCCCGCAAATTGCTTAAAAACTTAGCGTCTGTCAGAAAATTCACCACTGACAATTTCATTTCTGTTGAATTTGATCCTTTTGGTTTCTCTGTGAAGGATTTCAAGATGGGGAGTCCTCTCATGAGGTGTGATAGTAGGGGAGATCTTTATCCTATCACACCCGGTTTCAGTCCATCGAGTCAAGCCTTGCCATCAGCCTTTGCAGCCATTTCTCCTTCCTTGTGGCATGCTCGCCTTGGTCATCCGGGATCCTCTATTTTATCAGTTTTAGATAAAAATAGTTTTATTTCTTGTAAGGGTACGAGTCGTACTCCAATTTGTCAATCTTGTTCGTTAGGAAAAATTGTTAAGTTGCCATTTGTAGACTCAAATTCTCATACTTCAAAGCCATTTGATATTATTCATATCGACCTATGGACGTCTCCTGTTCTACGTTCGTTGGGTCATCGGTATTATGTTCTCTTTTTAGATGATTATTCTAAATTTTTGTGGACGTTTCCAATTGCAAATAAATCTCAATCTTCATAAAATTTAGAGCATTCATTAGAACACAATTCGAAAAAGAAATAAAAAATATTCAGTGTGATAATGAAAAAAAGTATGACAATAGGGTGTTTCGGGAGTTCTGTGCTAATAATGAGATCAATTTTTATTTTTCTTGTCCTCATACATCTTCACAAAATAGAAAAGCTGAACTCAAAATTCGTTCCATAAATAACATTGTCCGCACTCTCTTAATTCATGCTTTCGTACGCCCATATTTTTGGCATCATGCTCTTCAAATGACTACATATCTCCTTAACATAATTCCTTCCAAAGGTCTGACATATTCTTTTCTTCGGGTTTTTGGGTGCTTTGTGTTATCCGTTATTCCCATTCACCACAATTAACAAACTTCAGGCCCGGTCTACTCCGTGTGTGTTTTTGGGTTATCCATCTAATCATCGTGGTTACAAATGCTTTGATTTATCCTCAAAGAAAATCATCATTAATTGTCATGTAATTTTTTATGAAACTCAATTTCCATTTACTAAAGTTCATACTCCCGAGCCTAGTTCGTATACTTTTTTGGATGATGGTATATCCCCGTATATTACTTACCATTTTTCGGACATATCCCGCACCCAAAATCCTCCAGTAGACCCACTGGCCAGCTCGCTCGCTGGCCCACCGTCCGTTACAAACGCCATCAGGATCAGTTCAGCGATTGGGCGATCGGCCCAGTGCGGAACTGGTCCAGCCTGTTCTTAGATAAGTTACGTATTGGGCCAAGAGAACTACTTCTTCTTGCGATCCATCCCGAGCCTAGAAAATTCCCAAAATTCGTCCACTTCTTCCTCAAGTCATAGACCGGTCACTCGTAGTTAGCGGGATGTGTTTAAACCAAAGAGATAATTTAATTTAAATTCTAATGTTCTTAAATCACCCCTACCCCGTACTCATGTGTCTGCGTTAAATGACCCAAATTGGAAAATTGCTATGACCGATGAATATAATGCTCTTATTGATAATAAGACGTGGGAGTTGGTGCCCCGTCCTTCTGGTATTAATATTATTAGGTCTATGTAGATTTTTGCTCACAAGGAAAATTCAGATGATTTATTTGCACGGCTTGTGGGTAGACCTGTCCACCGGGTCGGGGACTTGCCCTAGAAAAACCAGGGCGAGTCAACTAAAGCTGACCACAGTCACTCGATCCAAAAAAAGCGAGGACCGATCAGTCACGCAGTCGGGCGAGTCAGAAAAAATTTACCCACGACTCGGCGAGCCAGACCGACTCCAAACCAGCATATTTTTAAATATAATTTATATTATTTTTCCTTCATTAATATTTATTTTGTGCTTATATATATTTTTGTCATTAATAAGTGATATAATGCATGTTTATATATATATATATATATATATGTATGTATATATATATATATGTATGTATGTATGTATATATATATATATATATATGTATGTATGTATATATATATATATATATGTATGTATATATATATATATATGTATATATATGTATATATATATATATATATGTATATGTATATATATATATGTATATATATATATATATGTATATATATATATATATATGTATATATATATATATATATACATATATATATATATATACATATATATATATACATATACATATATATATATAGATATACATATATATGTATGTATGTATGTATATATGTATGTATGTATGTATATATGTATGTATGTATGTATGTATTGCTCTAATCTACATTGAGCTTGACATAAAATAAGATAAAAATGGTAATGATTATTAATTATATATTTATATTATTAGTCGTTTTGTTAATATCACGAAAGCATAATTTAGGGAGAGAAAGTAGTTGTAAATTGGTGAAACTTTAAATGATCATAACTCTGTGCTCGGATGTCCGTTTTACTCGATTTTTTTTTATTTTGCTTATTTTTTCGAGACAGGGCCGGTAAAACAGCCATAACATAGTTTGGCGCAGCCAATTTTTAGAAAAACATCCATTTTTTTAATCAATTTGTGTTTTTCCTCAAATCGATTTCTAATTTTCTTTTGTCAAGATCTCACGATATACAATACATTTCAATGTCAAAATTTTCGTGGTAATGTAGGGGTGAATACCAATTTCAGTTTTACAAATTCAATTTTTTTTAAAAAATAAAAAAATTCTCGGCCCGACCCGACCCTGGCCCGCCAAAAAAATTCATCGGGTCAGGGCCGACCCGTGACCCGTATGGTCCCCGAAGGGTCACGGCCAGGGTCGGAATTTTTTAAAAAATATAGGGTCAGGGTCGGGTAAGGAGGAAAAAAAAAGCCACCCGACCCGACCTTTGGACATGTCTACAGTTGTGGGTGATGGTAAGACTCAACAGGTTGGCGTGGATTGTGGTGAGACATTTAGTCCGGTGGTCTAGCCGGCTACCATTCGCACTGTACTCAGCTTGGCTCTTTCAAAAGCATGGCCTATTCATCAGTTAGATGTAAAAAAATATTTTCCTACATGGTGATCTCAAAGAAACAGTTTATATGCATCAGCCGTTGGGATTCAGGGATCCCAAACATCCTCATCATGTCTGTTTGTTGAAGAAGTCCTTATATGGGCTTAAGCAGTCTCCACGGGCCTGGTATACACGGTTTGCTGACTATGTTTCGACTATTGAGTTCACTCACAGCAAGTCGGATAATTCATTGTTCATCTACCGTCGTGGTTCGCCTCTGGCCTAAATTCTGTTGTATGTGGAAGATATCATTTTGACTGCCTCTACAGATTCCTTACGCCAGTCTATCATGAACATGCTCAGCTCTGAGTTTGCTATGAAAGACTTAGGGGCCTTGAGTTACTTCTTAGGGATTGCCGTCACTCGTCATCCCGATGGATTGTTCTTGTCTTAACGAAAGTATGCAGCTGAGATCATCGACAGGCTGGGATGTCATCCTGTAAGTCCACTTCCACTCCAGTTGATACAAAGCCCAAGTTTGGTTCCACGGCCGGCGCACCCTACGAGGATCTGACTCGCTATCACAGTCTTGCAGGGGCCCTTCAGTAACTTACCTTTATAAGACCGGATATTACGTATGCCGTCTAGCAGGTTTGTTTATTTATGCATAATCCCAGGATTGAGCACATGAATGCACTCAAACGCATCATTCGGTATATTCACGGTACACTAAACTATGGTTTGCATTTATATCTGTCCTCGACATCCGCATTTGTCTCCTACACTGATGCTGATTGGGGTGGGTATCCAAACACTAAACGGTATACGTCTGGCTATTGTGTGTTCCTTGGCAACAACTTGGTCTCCTGGTCTGCAAAGCGTCAGGCGACTCTATCCAGCTCAAGTGCCGAGGCTGAATATCGAGGGGTAGCCAATGTGGTCTCAGAATCATGTTGGTTACGTATTTTGCTTTTAGAGCTTCATTGTCCAATTCAAAAGGCCACCTTGGTGTATTGCGATAATATTAGTGTCATTTACCTTTCGGATAATCCGGTTCAGCACCAACGCACTAAGCATATCGAGATGGACATACATTTTGTCCGTGAAAAGGTTGCTCGGGGTCAGGTACGCGTCTATCATGTCCCGTCAAGATATCAAATTGCAGACATCTTTACAAAGACTCTTTCCTCGGTCCTTTTTGAAGATTTTAGGGACAGTCTCAGCGTTCGAAGACCGCCCGCTATGACTGTGGGGGTGTGTTAAACAAGGTAATATACCCATGATATACACTTGATATGCAACAGTGTATATCACGGGTAATGTCCCATCTCGGACCGCAAGCCCAATCTCAATCAAGAGGCCCATCACGGGCACACTTGTATATTTGGTATATATTTGTAGTATATTGTAGTGTAAAGGTTACCTTAATTAGTCTTGTACACTTACCATAATTGTATAGTTAGAATTATGGTAGAATAAGGTTTTAAGAGTAGAATAGGAATATGATTCTCCTATTTGTAACTTGTATATTTACTTTTCAATTAATGAAAATAATCAAGGGGATTATTTATTTCACTATCAATATAGATAGTATCCATTGCGAATCCTCCAAAAATGCATGGCTATTGGAGGATCCGACACCCAACTAGTTGTATTTTTGAATAGCCCAAGCAACATAGTTGTTAACCTGACTTGATGTTTATCATTATATTAATTGATTGTTTACAATAGACCCTTGTGGTCCGGTCTTTCCCCGAACCCCGCGCATAGAGGGAGCTTAGTGCACCGGGTTACCTTTTTTTTTATTGTTTACCATTATCTTGTAGTAATTTGTATATATTCATATATACGTACCTAGCCCTTTTTATTAAGGGGAAGATATTTATTACATAGAACAAAGGAGGTAATGAGTTCAAGCCGTGAAAACAACCTCTTGAGGGAATGTAAGGAAAGACTGCATACGATAGATCCTTGTGGTCCGGCCCTTCCCCGGACCACGCACATAGCAGGAGCTTAGTGCAACAGGTTGCCCTAGAACAGAGGAGGGATGTCTGTACTTAACAAATATGTTCTGCTTTTTCCCTTTTTCCTTTTTTGGCTGTCTGTTCTCCAATATGTCCATACTTCATTTGCTTTTGAGCAGACTATATGGAAACTAAACAACGAGTGGAAAATTACAACCTTGTTACTCTTTGAAGGCATGTCCTTACTATCTGTACTCATTCTTTAGTTTCTTGTATTATATCAATCAACCATCAATACTAGTGTACTGAAAATTAAAATTATTTGGGAGGGGATTGTAAAACTAAAATGAAACCAACCCTTGGAACAAAAAAGTTGCTATATTTTTATTAGATCAACAAATAAACATGGGATTTCCAATGAATATTACAAGAACCTACACTTACTAATCAAAAAGTTGAAAAGAACACACTTTCTCAAGTAGTAACCCGTACATGCTAATTTTGTAACCACTTCTTCCTTGTAGTTCTTCAGTTGGTTAGATTTCACTTATCTTCTTTGGAAATTGAATGCCTTGATAGCAAAAGCAAATGTGAAGGCAAAAACAACCACATATGCGACGAGCACACCTGCAACAACTCCAAGAAAATCATGCTTGAACCCAAAGTAACGTCTCAAGAATTGTTCCACAGTTTCATCACTACCACTTAGGTTAGTTTGGATGTCTCCGAATTGCGATGCAACCAAACCATACAAGGTCCAGGCAACAGGGCAAGCCCAGTAGTACCATCTCCACCATATAGGCATACGCTGTAGAAGACAACAATTTATGTCATTTTCCAAGCTCTAGATCAAATTAAAATGTGTATCTTGGAACAAAATATAAAAGTGATAGGATCTTACAGGTCGTGGAATGATGAATCCTGAGAAGAGATTCCATATAGCATAGAAGAAGGCAGCAACAATCGAAGCGACGTTTTGATTTGGTGTCACAGCCACAGTCATCATACCGTAAAATGTGAAGTACAAGAGGGTGGTATACATGATGAACATGTACCAAAAAAACTTGCCAGCATCCCATTCGAATCCAATCATAGCATAGACGATGATACCATAAAAGATAGCTTGTACGAATACATAAGGGATTTCAATGAAAACCTGCAATATAGGAAAGTTTCCATAAATACTATGAACTTCTTTTCTTAACTCTGAACTTGGTATAGCTACCAGAAATTGAACTTGTCTATTCACCTGTCCAAAGGCATAGGGTATGGCGGAGTACATTCCAGCAGCTCTTTCTCTGTAAAACACTGTACGCTCAACGGCTACAACTGGTTGTACTGATGATGCATTTTGTACACCAAGGAACAGAACAGCCGCATACATTGATCCCATAGCGTTTAAAAGGTCTTGGCTCTTGCTCCTATACAAATAAAGCTCAAGTTTAGTACAAAGGACTTTAAGTAGTACTCTACTATCTATACTTGTAAGTTTTCATGCTCCTGTAAATACTTACACTTTGGTACCGAGATCCCAGAACATTGTCCCGAAGACAAGTGCTATGAACGTTGTGAAGACAAATCTGACCGCAGTGTAAGCAGGATTACGCCAGTACGACCAGTGTTGCTTCCACAGGCAAGCCATACATTGTGTCCAGAATGACTGTGAATATTGAGTTTCGAAATACAGGTCTTTTGAACCAGGGTGAGGGATGCCTAATTCACTAATCGAGGCTTTGTTCCTCCTATAAAGGTCTGAATTCTTGTACAAATCGGTGAAATCAACCCCTAACATCATTTCTTGAGCCGAGGATGTGACTTCCAACATCCAAGTAGCTGGATTGTAACCCTCCTTGATTTTAGCTACCCCAGAGATTGACTGCATTTAAAGCAAAACGGAGCTTAGCATTTGATCATATAATTTTGGAAATGGAAAAGTCATTTTCTCTTTAGTACAACTTACCTCAAAGTATTTGATCAAATGGCAAGAATGGCGACCCAATGGACCAACGTATATCTCTTGTCCTCCTCGTTTCATTAGAAATAGCTGCAAAGCCGTTTTGATTTTAGTACTCAATGTTATAAGAAGATAAAATAAAGATTAGCTGGAGTTTGCTTAAAAGATAATAAATCTACCTCATCAAAGGCTTCAAAAATGTCAATGCTTGGCTGATGGATAGTACAAACAACAGTTCTTCCTGTATCGACAGTGTTCCTAACAGTTCTCATAACAATTGCAGCAGCTCTTGCATCCAGCCCTGAAGTTGGTTCATCCATGAAAATAATAGAGGGGTTCGCTACCAGTTCAACCGCTATGGTCAATCTTTTGCGCTGCTCAGTTGAGAGACCATTGACTCCTGGCAACCCGACTAAGGCTGATCTTAAGGGTCCAAGCTCAACAAGTTCCATAACTTCATCAACAAACATCTGTAAACGAAATAAGAAATAGAAAATGTTATGAGGCTGCTACTTTATCTTAGAGGTTTGTCGTTAACGAATGACAGAAATTCAGAGGAACGGACCTTTCTAGTTTTTTCGTCAACATCCTGGGGTAAACGCAGCCATGCTGAGTAAACCAGGGACTCATAAACTGTAACATAAGGTGAATGGATGTCATTCTGCTCACAGTATCCAGAAATACGAGCAAAGGTTTCTTGCTTCTTGGGATAGCCAGAGATCTTGATGTCACCATCAATATATCCTCCAGTTTTTCTTCCAGCCAAAACATCCATTAATGTAGTTTTACCAGCACCACTTACGCCCATCAAAGCTGTGAGTACACCTGGCCTGAAAGCTCCACTCACACCTTTTAGAAGTACCAATCTATCTTCACCGGCACCTTGTTCTTTCATTTCCTGCAAGTTATCAGAAATTAGTTAGAGATAATTACAATCCAATGCCTTTCAATGATCTAATTTTCAAAATAGCCAGAAAATGTATAATTTTGTTTATTAAGTATAAATAACCATATAATATACATACAATATACATAAATATACATAATCAGTGTAGAGGTTTTGTATATTTTGGCTAGCGCCCGTAATTAATTTTGGTCGACGGGTCAAAAATGAATAAAGCCCAATTAGTTAAGTACTGATCAGAGGACAAGGGTCTTGACAGCTCCAATTGTTTGTTTACTAAAACATTTGGCATGTTACCTGAGGCATGTCAACAGAGTATACAACTTCGTCGAAGGTGATAGAATGGGGTTCAAATGGAAGAACCATTCCCTTCTTCTTATTCTGACCCGTACTGATAATATCTCCTCCCTCTGTGCTAGTTATCTGGGATGCACCTTGACCATTTTCAGTATTCTCACTGTCTTCTGGTATCACTGCTTGTGGCTTATCAAATGCTGCAGGTGATTATACTATGTTAGTAATTTACTTTTTGTATCTCCTGGTGAAACATAAAATGGAAATAACTCAGTGGAACTCACGGTTGAGATAAGCCAATGCAAGACTGTAGCAGAAGTTAAAGACAATTGTAAATCCAAGAAGTGCCCCGACACCAATCCAGTACCAGTATGCATCTGGGAAGAACCCTCGAGATCTCACCACTGCAGCTCCAAGGGACTCAGTTCCATTTGGTGCAATCTGTATTAGTGAGAGTTGATTTCAGCATTCATAGATGAAAAATGGTAAACCATTGCAGGTGGCTTTATGTATATAAACTTACGTGTTTCCACTTTTTCCCATCAAATTCATTCACAAGAATTGAGTTCACACCATACATCATTGGTGAAGTCCAGTAACCCCAAATCCACCAGCTCTTCACATCATCTGCAACATTAGGCGAAATTAAAAAATATTAATATGTTTGAACAAGAAAGAGTTTGTGCAAACACCTAAATCACAAAACATACTTCGTGAAAGGACAAAACCACCCAATGCAAACTGTAAAAGAAGAGCAAATGCTCCAAATGTGCTTGCAACTCCCATGGTCCTTCCTAATGCGCCAGTCAATCTAAACAATCCTGATGCCATCTGGTTTACTACTACGAGCAGCAAGAATTGCTTCAGAAATCTGCAAAAACACTAGTGATTAACAATCCTGGGAGAAAAATAATAACTTGTTCAGATAGCTTCTTTGTAGCCTATTCTTTCCATACCTTGTAATATTAGGATCAAATCCAATGACGTAGTATGTAAGGATCACCCAAAGACCGACTTCAACAAATGTGACAGGGATTTTGAGGATCCATGAAGGAATTGCATAAGACCATGAAGGGAAAAAGAGAAGGTCTCTTTGCTTGTAGAAGACCGGAAGCTTGAAAATTGTCATGGCCATCTCAGACATCCCGTTGAACATAATCATAACCACCACGAAAAAGAGAGCACCAGCGTATATTCCTCCATCATCTACTGTATCTCGTGGCATCTCAGTTCGGAAAAAGAGGGTCATTGTCATAAGAGCCATTATTGTAAGCTGAGAAACAAATGAAAACAAGGCAAGCATTAGAATGTGCACACAGATATGACAAGATCAAGACTTATATCAACATTTCTAATAGACCAAGTAAGTCACCTGAAAGAACTTGAAGATGTAAACAAATGAGTTCCTCTTCATTAGCAAAAGTTCTCTCTCAGTGCAAACTTTCAAGAGCTCTTTCTTTCCTATACCGTACTTTTCATTAGTCAAAGCAGCAGGATGGCATTTGGTCTTGTCAAATGGGATTGCAAGCTCGTCCCCTACTTTCCTTCCAACATGGAAAGACTGATATGCCTCAGAAAATTCTTTCGATGTGATAAACCTATAAGGCTCATTCCTCCTTGACCAATATTGTTGCTGATCCTTCTTTGATGTCACCTGCAAAAATTTCACATTAGAACCAAAATTGCATCAACACTGCCATTCTTGTTTCTTATATTGAAACATACTTCTTGCAAGAAGTCGGCCACGCCTTTCCTCTCGGGGCATTTGAAACCCATGGATTCAAAGAACTCGAGCACGTCACCACGAGGGCCTTGATAGACAATGTACCCGTCGGATATCAGAATGATATCATCAAATAGGTTGTATGTCTCGGGGGCAGGCTGCAACAGAGAAATGACAGCAGTGCCCTTCAAGATTTGAACAGATTGCCTTAGTGAATTCACAATAGAATATGTTGTGGAACTGTCCAATCCAGTTGATATTTCATCCATGAAAAGTGCCTTTGATGGTCCAACAAGCATTTCACCGGTCGTCACCCGCTTCTTTTGTCCACCTGAAATACCCCTTATCATATCATCTCCCACCATAGTATCTGCACAAATGTCCAGTCCCAATATCTGCAATAGCATATACATTGTTTTAATTCAATTCCTTAAACTCTTGTTTTCTAAATGTCAAATTTACGAAAAAAGAGCAGCCCGGTGGAAGGGCTGCACCCCAAGGGGGTGTGAGTGGCTGCTTTTACGGTTCGAACCCGTGACCTATAAGTCATACGGAGACAATTTTACCCTTGCTCCAAAGCTCCCCTTCAAAATGTCAAATTTACGACTGATTGGATATTGTAAATGTTACCTTAAGAACATAATCTGTAACAACATTGGCTTCTTGTCCTTCTGTTGCTGAAGCCTAAATTCCACAAAAGTAAAAAGTATGATTACTTTCCATAAATGAACAAGATATTCTTTTACTTTGCTCAATTATAACTGAAAATGGATTGACAAACATGTACTACTTTTTTCAGCTTTCTATTTCCAAAGGTTATTAATTAGTATATTATAAATACCAGAAGCCTATTTCTGGCCTGCTGCCAAACTTCCAACTATAAAATGTAGAGATAATGGGGTCAAAAACACACCTCAAGTATCACTTTTTTTTAATTTTCTACCTGAACTATCAGGTGTGAGAGTTTCCTACCTAAACTATCACCAACTAGTTAGCAAAACACACCTAAAGTGTTTGCATATATTGCAATCACTTTTTTTTTAGTTTCCTACCTAAACTATCAGGTGTAAGAGTTTCGTACCTAAACTATCACCAACTAGTTAGTAAAACACACCTAAATTATTTGCATATACTGCATAATACCAAGGATTTAAGCTATATATACAATGTAAAGATTTTATGAACTATCAGTGTAGCTTAACCTATCATAGTAGGTTAGTTACCATTTTTATCAAGTATTTACATGTAATTACCTTTTTTATTGTGTAAAATATTTTACCGTGTGAGTAGAACTTACGCTCAATATCAAAACCGTTTCTACTGGCGTGAGTCCAAATTAGTCGGGCCCACAAAAGGAGTAATGAACACCAAAGTGGTAAATATATTTAAAAAAAAACTTTCTATGTTGTTTCAGTTTCAGCATTAAAAGTAATCTAAAATCAATTTTGCATATATCAACTTTGAATTTTCTAATGGTTGCTTCACTTTTCAATCTCTTTTTGTTTTTTAAAAGATTTCTTTGTCTCCTTTCTTAGAGTGGTGGGGTAAAGAATATCAGTGTTTATTTTTGGCCACTCTTTTGGACCAAGGAATACTTTTCAATAGTTTTTACTAAACAGCTGTCCAATAATTTCTAATAAAAGATTAATTCTTTTCTGTGGGGTTTAATAGTTTAACTTTAATATCCTTCAACCTTCTTTTTTTGTTGACCGGAAGATATTTCAAATATAGTTATTTTGTTAAAAATATAATTAAATATTAAAATTGTATCCTATCTAATAATTTAAGCTTTTACATCAGATGGTCACACACTTCAATATGGTATCAGAGCAGACCAAAGGTCCTGCACGTGAGGGGGCGTGTTGAAATATAATTAAATATTAAAAATATGTTATATTTAACAGTTTAAACTTTTAGATCAGATGGTCACACACTTTAATAATTTCAAACATGTAATCACAGGTGTTACCTTCATATAAATGTCAATATCAGGGTCTGGTTTTATATTAGCAGCTTTCTCTCTTCTTGAGAGCTCAGCTAACATCTCTGCATAAATTTCCAAGAAAAACAATTTTCATAAATCAATATTTATCTAACATAACCACATATTTAATTTAAACCAAATAAAAAATAGGAAAAAAATTGATACTTACCATAACGAGAGCCAACTCCTTGACATCTTGCAGAAAATTCCAAAGTTTCTCTTACAGTCATTTCTCCAATATGCAAATCATGTTGGCTAATATAAGCTGCTGTTCTTTGTGGCACAAATTCATGTAATTCATGTCCATTATATGTCACCTTTCCAGTTACCTGATTTTTTGAAATAAGGAAAAAATTAGTAGCTTTTCTTTTAATTTTTTAGGAATATTAGCATTTTTAGTCTACCAAATACCGATAAATAGTAATTTTGATCCTTGTGATATCTGATTAAGCATATATAAACTTTATTTATCCCTCAAAAATTGTGAATCTTCATAAATTGAACAATTTATTTAATGTTAAATCATTCAATTATAGACGTATTATGTTCTATTTGTCCGGTTACTTGATATTTGAGAGTGATATATTCTAAAAATACTCTAAATGTCACATATTTATTATATCAATGGACCAAAAACACATAGCTTAGTCATTTGAAAAATAAATATGTTTAACCAAATATTATAAGAATCAAAACTTGAATTTATAAATTACCGAGGGACCAAAAATGCAATTATTAATTTTCTTTAGGAAAAAAAACATTTTTTGTATTAGATATCTTTATGTTTCTTGCAGGGACTCCCCATAGTCGGACTTTAAAACCGTGAATTTAAATTAGTCAGGTCAGTAATTTCAAATACCGAACGAAAAATATATTACCTTTAGAGCAGGATCAAGCTTTCCAGCCAAAGCTAACAACAAAGTTGTTTTCCCAGAACTAGGAGGTCCCAAAAGCAGTGTCATTCTGCATGGCTTAATGATGCCACTAATATCCTTAAGAATAGTGATTTGCCTCTTTCTACTTGGAAGGATATGCAGAGTGTTCAACAATGTCTTTGAACCAAAACAAAAACAAAAACAAAAACAAATCATTTTGTTAGATTCAACAACCCTTTTAATCAAACATTGATGAATAATAATTAAAAAATCAATATTTTATACCTCAAGAAAATTAGTAATGAAGTTCGTAAATGTAGGCAATCCTCTGCTTCCCACATATGCATCTGCCTCAATATTCAAATGCTCATATCTCACTTGTATTGTTGGCAAATCAATCTCAACTCTGCAAATTTCCCATTTTCCAACAAAACAAGGATTAGTATTCATTTGTAACCACTTAAATTAACAAATAAAGAAACTTCATTTCACCCCCGAGGATTGTGATGGGATAGATCTAATTTCTTTAGACATGAATTCTGAATTACAATTCGTTTTGTTTATTCATAAATAAATACAGAGTTTAAGTCAAAGTTATTGGGTCTGCTGAACCGATAACATGCATTGTGGCTCTAGCCTGCCCTTAACTAGATTCGAGCCATGAATATAGTCTTATACCGCGTGAATCTGAATTAGACGAACCTCAACACGAATACTGGTGTGAACATTAAAAAAACATCTCATTTATTCAATAAATTGTTGGAAATTTGCCTTTGGCGGGAGTTGCGACCGACCAACTTTAACGGCTTAAACACTAGTGTTACGTATGTTGGAGAATCCGGTTCTTCACACATGCATGATCTACTAAGTACGTAGATAACCGTAGGGCCAAGAATCGTCAAATTTCATTGAGAAATGAAAGAGATATTGGTCCACGAAGTAAGGTGTTTAAAGCATGGAAAGTGTGGTATTGTGTTCAATTCTCCCTCATCGGTAGAGGAAGAAAGAATTGTTGTGTATATAAGACTCGAAATTGGTTTGGGGTTTGGGACCCCAAGGGGTATCCCATGTGTTTAAAGGAGGGAGGACCTAGATGTGCTTCGGTTCAAGGAAAGACCACACGCGCGCCGCCGCCGCCCGCCAGTCCGGTCCGGTTCCGGTTCCGGGCCCACCCGTGGGCCGTGGGCTTCTGATATTATCTTTTTGGGCCAGAGAACTTTTCCAGAAGTACAGTTTGATCCCAGAAGTTCCAGATGTACAGTTCAGACTAGAATTCTTTCAGATGTACAGTTTGGTGACTTTACTACCTCCATAATGGCCATTATTTGGCTATTATGGAGGCAGTTTTTCAGCCCCTCCATCACCTATATAAACACCCCCTTACACCATTGTTGAGCACTAAGAACACACATATAATATACACGAAATTCAGAAGCTTACACAAGCAGAAAGTTTTCTTCTTCCTACAACTTCCAAGGCATCATTTCGTTACTCAATATTCTTCACGGTAGCTCTTGAGTTTCCTTTGCTCAAGTGTTCCATTGCTGTTTTATCTTGGGAGACAAATTTTCCAGGACGTATAAAGGATACATACGGGGCAATATTGTCTTAAGGACAGAGTGCCACACTCGACTCAGCAACACAAGTTTCCAACTTTTCGTTTTCAACAAATTGTAATTTCAGTTTTTTGTGGTTATCTTGTAATTTTCAGATTACTAGTTGAATTATTGAATATTTGTTTAGCCTTTCGAATGCTTGTAATAGTCATATACTTCCCGTACTGCTTTATAAAGTACCATAGAGCAAAAATACCCAACATAAATTAACATACCTGTCAATTCTGTTCTTGAGTTTCAACAAGAACTTCTCATTATCTTCATCAGCAACTTTAACAAGTCTCTCAAGCAAATTCTTTCTTTCTTGTAAACCAAGATCATTTATATCAACTTCAGCAGCAGCACCTTGTGATCCAAATAATAAACCTTTTCTTAATCTATCAAAAGTTGGTAATTTTTCAAGTGCAGCCCATTTTAATGCCTCTTCATCATCTTCATCTCTTGCTGATCTTGAAAATACTTCAACACCATTATTCCTCCATATTGAATTACTATTTGCCCTTAAACTCCCTCTCATACTTCCACTTATACTTGCTCTTAAACTACTCCCTCTCAAATTACTCAAATTTGCTGGCTCCATCTTGAACAAATTAAAACACTAATGAAGATTCTTTTATTTTCACAAACTTAGGTTGAAAATATTTCAAATCATCACAAAATAGAAAATGGGGTTTCAAGAAACTTTTAGTTTCTCTTTTTTTGTTTAGATATTTTTTATTTTAGAGAATTTTTTTTGTTCTCTCTCTCAAAATGGTCAAAAATGAAGAAAAGAATGAAGGGAAGGCAAAGAAAATAGTTGTTGTTAAAGCCTCAAGACAAGACGGATATATATATAGTCAGCTAATTCAGAAAATGCGGCTGTAGAACTTCATGTATTATTCAAAGACCAACAAACAAAAAAGGGGGAAATTTGTGCATTTAGTCCCTTAATATTGATGAATTCTAACTTTGATCTTGTAGTTTTTGGCTAACCGCATTTAACTTTCACTTAGTTTATATTTGTATTTTCTTATCCTTTTGATTGCGAATCTTCACTAATGTTAATGAATTATTAAGTGCGAAGTTGCTAGAATATTTGTGTGGTGCTTATTTCATATTTGAAGATAATATTTTACAAAAATAATTTAGTTGGTGCTTTATTGATTGTCTATCTTGTCACCTTGTGGTTATTTTTTTTCTTTCTAGCCTGTTTTGCTAATGTGTTGTTGTGTTGAGGGCACCCACACTTCTCCTCTTCACGTGTATGAAATATCTTAGTCTTGCTTCGCGCATCTTGTCCTCTATCGAGGTCACTTCTACCTTGTCCCGGATATCCTCATTTCTAATCCTTTCACTCCTAGTATGTCGCACATTCACCGCAGCATCCTCATTTCCGCAATTCTCATCTTCTAAACGTGGGATTTCTTGACTGGTCAACACTCAGCCCCATACAACAAAACAGGTCTAACCACCACTTTGTAGAACTTGCCTTTGAGTTTATGTGGCACCTTCTTATCACACAAGACTTCGGATGCGAGCCTCCGGTTCATCCACCCCGTACGAATATGTTGTGTGACATCATCATCAATATCTCCATCCCCTCGAATAATAGACCTCAGATACTTGAAACTTTCTTTCTTTTGAATGCCATGAGTGTCAAGCCTCACTTCCACGTCTGCCTTCCACGTCTGCCTCCCACGTCACCCCACTAAACTTACACTCCAAGTACCCTGTCTTGGTCCTACTCAACCTGAACTCTTTATACTCCAGGGTCTGTCTCCAAACCTCCAACTTAGCGTTAACCCCCTCTCTGATCTCTTCAATCAGCACTACGTCATCCGCAAACAACATACACCATAATACCTCTCCTTGAATATGTTGCGTCAAAACATCCATCACTAAGGCAATAAGAAATGGGCTAAGAGCTGACCTCTGATGCAATCCCATCATAACTGGAAGATGCTTTGAATCTCCTCCCACTGACCTTACCCCGGTCTTAGCTCCCTCGTACATGTCATTGATCGCTCTAGTGCACGTCACAGATACACCCCTAACCTCCAAACACCTCCATATAATCTCTTTAGGGACTTTATCGTTAGCCTTTTCAAGGTCGATGAACACCATGTGGAGGTCTTTCTTCCTCTCTCTGTACTGTTCCGCCAGTCTCCTTACAAGATGAATGGCTTCAGTCGTGAGGAGGCTGATGAAGCAATACAGAGAGAAAGAAAGACCTTCACATGGTGTTCAAGCATTTCTTTTATAAAAAAGTAACTAAAAATACACATTTTAGGTAATTCATATAAATGTTCTTAGCTAAATATTACCAGAATCAACATCAAAATTTATTAATAGGTTAGGGACGAAAAGTGAAATTATCGTAAACATATGTATCATATATATTCAATATGCATTTTTTAAAAGGTACTTGTAGTTAAATAGTGATTCTACAGCATGTGGAGAATACTGAAACAATTTAATTTTAGAAAAACCCAAATGCCACTTTCTTTGAATCTTCATAACAAATAATCCACCACTTACTTGCTTAGAAGTTGCCAAAAAATAAACTAGAATTAAAAAAAAATAAAAAATGAGAGGAATGAGGCTATTAATTTGGAAATGAATATTTGGTATGGGTTATATGGGGTCACTGCTGACCTCATGGACGGTCCACAACTTCTAACCACAATATTTTGAACTTAATTTTGTCTTTGGATTTATTAACTTTATTGGAGAAAAAATCTACTTTGTGTTTTCTTGATTGCATTTGCCGATCACTTATTGACTTATTTCCATATTCACATATGAATGCATTAAAAGTTTTGGTAAAAGAAGTATTACATACTCTATACTTCCTAAGTCTCAAAACAATTGTAGCCGTTACTAAAAATATATACTTCAAAATAGTTGTCAGCTCAATACAAAATTAATTGATTTTCTCATTTTACTCTTAGTAGTAATAGTTGTTGAAGACTATAAAAATCTCGATTATGATACATAAATAAAATATATATTTAATGAAAATAATTATATCTTAAGATATAAATAATGATAAATAGTCAAATACTCCTCCTAATTAATATTTTATCAAGGAATGTGCAAATAAAAAATGATAAGTATTTTGGGATGGAAAGAGTGTAACTTTGACGTTTTAAACTTTCTTTTAGGTCAAACCCATCGGCAACCCTTGGGCCTCGTGGTCGTCAAAATCTTTCACTTATACACCTCAACTAAACCTTGTTCCATTTAGACACCTAAGGTGGACCCGAGTGTGTCATTTAGACGCTTTTTGCTGACTTGACAAGTTGTGTGAATTTCACACTAAACAAGCGCGTGGAAAGACAAAATATATATATATATATATATATATATATATATTTAAAATTTTCTTCTTCATTCTTTTTTTTTTTTAATTTCCTTCTTCTTCTTCATTCTTTTTTCTATCATCTTTCTACCTCACCGATATCGCCGCCGCTATCACTACCGAATTTTTTTTATTTATACTTAATTTCTTGCTCTATCGTAGTAAAAAGAAAAATCAAAGGAACTCATCGAAACACCATTAAAAATCCGAAATATATCTTTGTTTTCATAATTTTCAATACGAAAATCCCTCTTGTTCTTCACGTTTCTGGGGTTTTTTGGGTCTATTTTTTTCTTCCGGGTCGGCTTATCCGGGTCAGGTCAGTCACTGTGTCGGGTCAGTTCTTGTTTCGGGTCTAGAAAATCAGAATTTTGGAAATCAAAATCAGAATTCTAAACACTTCTCCGAGCGGATTCGACGATTCGAAATGACGCCTCGGTTCGCTGCCCGGAGAAGGTCAGTAAGATCGAATTTCTCGCATTTTATTTCTTTCTTTTTCTGTGTGTGCATTTTGGTTAATTTATCTAGTTAAATCTCTAATTATTAAGGTATGGTAGCCTCTTTTATTGTTTGAACATGCTTGGTCTCATATAGATATAGAAGTGTTTGGTTGGGTAGTTTAATATAGCAAAAATGCTCATTTTGTATGACTGTGTGTATGTTGGTTAACTAGGGATGATTATGGAATGCTCTAACGATCAATATTATTGTTTTAGATATCCAATTAAGTTGATTGTTTAATGACCAGCTATTAGAGTAATTTATTTAATTCTTGGTTGACTATAAGGTTGATATATGTGTAGAAGATTTGTACTTGGTTGTGTTTAATTTGATAGGCCATAATATATGATGAAGAAGTTACTTTGGTATCTGTTTAGTAAATGTTAAGAGGGTAGTTAACTTGCTGAGTTGCTTAGTGTATATTAAGTTTGAGTAGGACCCTTGTAAAAAATCATGTTAATCATGCCATGCCTAATTTAAAGTGTCATTATGCCTAGTTGTAGAATGAATGAGGGTCTCCATATTTATTTTTGACTTGACTAACTTCACATTTGAGGAATTGTATAAAAAATGATCATCCGTGCATTTCTAGGCCTCCATATTCCTCTTAAATTGACTATATATTTATCTTTATTTGCCCAAGTGTACAATGCTTTCACAACAATATATTACTTTCATGAATCATTTATTTACCTTTTTTATATTTTTCATGTTCCGTCACTAATCTTTTTTTTTTCATTTTACATGAAATGCATCGGGAGCAACGAAGAGTCTCGTTATGAGACTCATTATGGTTATTGCCAAATGAAGACTCACATCCACATTCATTGCATTATCCGGCCTCAGAGTTTCCCAAACAAATAGAGCGAGATGACATCATCATCCGCCCTGGTCAATGCTTTTAATTCTTTTAATACTGTCTTTTATTTACCGGGTTGTAATAATTATTTAATTATTGTGCGATTATTAGGATGCTTAGAACAATTAAGCTTTAAATGGATAATCAATAGGGTAGTTAAAATTGGAAACCCGCCGTTAGTTTATTTATTTTTAGGCTCGGGTAGTTTAAAAATCGGAAACCCGCTGCTAGCTTATTTATTTTAGGCTTGTTATGCATGCTCCTAATTTTCAAAACAATTTGGTCACCCTATACTCGCATTATTAAACATACAAACAAGGTTTCGTTTCTTATCCGATTTGTAATTTAAAATGACTTTCATAAAAAATCACTTTTTTGCATTACAAACAACTTGTTTTTCTCCTTTACTATCAATTGCAAAAAATGTGTATTTTATAAATAATGTCATACAAATGCATACTTTTATCTAAAATCAACTTTGCATGTATTTTATCAACTTTTCCATACAAATGCATACTTTTAATCAAAAATCAACTTTACATGTATTTTTATAAACAAGGTCATACAAGTGCATGCTTTTATCCAAAAAATTGAATTTTACATGTATTTCATAAACAATGTCATACAAATGCATACTTTTCTCTTAAAATCAATTTTACATTAGTCGTATAAAAATGGCATGCATATTCTTTCCGGATTTTATGTCGGAATTTATTTCTCAAAACCGCAATCACCTTTGGGAGACTCTTCAAAAGAATAAATGGTAAAATCTTTACATTGTCAAAAATGCATCTTTTATTAACTACTTGCATCATCCTTTTTAAACCTTATATTTATAAACATGTATTTTTTCTTAGCATAATAATTAACCTGAATTTGATCGGATAATCGCAAGTTAGCGGATCTTAAAGGATGTCTAACCCCTTCCCTTTAGGATAATAAAGAACTCTTACCTAGAATTTCATAGTTTTGCAGATCATTAATCGGAGTTCATTTTGCATCATTTTTTGTGTTAACACTTAGGTGCCCTAATTCACCGTAGAATAATTAGGTGGCGACTCCTCAAGCTTAATCAAACTCAGGGAAAACGCCCGTGTGTCACGATCGTTGGTAAAAAACGGGCGCGCACAGCAAAGACGCAGATTCACACACATTGTTATCAAAATTCACATGAAGCTGTAAAAAAAAATTACAAGCTCATGATTTTGCTATAACACACAGATTTGATTGAAGAAAAAAAAAGGAATGATTTTATAAATTTGGTATGGAAGAGGGGGTGGGGTTCCGTGGAGGTGGAGGAGAAGGGGTGGTGGTAGTGAAATTGGTGGTGGCGGATATGGTGGTTCTAGTGAGATGGGATGGTGGTAAGGCTGTCCAGTGGGCCGGGTAGGCTGGATCCCGACCCCGCCCCGATCCACCTAAAAAAATTATGGTGTCGGGATTCGAAACTGGGACGAGGTTACAAAGTCGGGTGCGCCAATGCGCTCTGAGTTGGGACAAAGTTCACATGATTCTGAAAGGTAATCCACAATCATGACAAGTTTTTTTATACTAGGATAGGTCCAGGACACTATGTGAACCTTGTCCCAACTCAGAGTGCATCCGACTTAGTAACCTCGTATTCATCACACCTAGCTTTGTGAAAGCCTTGTACATTATGATTGTTACGCTAGATAATGCTTCTTCTAATAATTATGCTGTGAGACTTTTAAAAGATCTATTAACTTCTTCTTTTCCTAATCATTTTCATATAAAATGTGTGTGCCATATTTATAACTTAGTTGTAAATGATGGTCTATCACATTTTGAAGACATTCTTAATAAAGTACAATTTTCTATAAACTTTATTTTTAGAAATAATAAAATACAAAGAAAAACAGAATATAAAAAAAACTTGTCATGATTGTGGATTACCTTTCCGAAAAATTCTTGAAGAAGTAGCGACTAGGTGGAATTCTCTATATGAACAACTATTTGTTGTTTACGATTATAGAAGACATATAACTTTATTTTTAACGCCCATAATCGAAACCCATCTGATATGCTTGTAGATAATGATTGGAAATTTTTTTCAGAACTTAGTGGATTTTTAGAGAAATTTTTTCAAGCAACTAAATAATTTTCTGGTATATATTATCATACTATTTCGACTATGTTATTTTATATAGCTCTAATATTTTTATTACTTTAGTGAATATATGAAAAAACTATCTTATAAGACACCTATTAAAAAGTATTTATCAAATTAAAAAAATATTTTTTTCATATTCCTACTATTTATATTATTGATGTTGTATTAAATTCGACTATTAAAATAGACGGTTGTAAATCACTTATTGAAACAATTTATGATTGTATAGCAGTACTTACACCTCCAACTCCAAAAAACTCAAATGAACAACCACCCAAGGAACTAACTAAAGAAGAAGTTTTGTCTAGCATACATGATGAATGCAAAAAAAAATATATGCATTACCAACAAGAAAGTGCTAGCAACCAACCAGTTTCTATACCATCTTCTTCTTCTTCTTCTTCTTCTTCTTCTTCTTCAATACAACCTTATAAAAGACATGATGTTTCTACGGCTAGTATTGAAAGCCTTAGAAATAGAATGTTTAGTGGTTCAACTACTAATCACGTTAGTGAGTTTGATATTTTTGTTTTGCAGGGTGTTATACCGTACAAAACAGTTCTCAATGAAGAAGGACGTGGAGACTTGCTTAAATACTGAAGGAAAAATGAGAAGACATTTCCGATACTAGCAAAGATGGCCCGAGATGTGTTGAACATTCCAGCGTCATCAACAGCGTCTGAAAGCGTTTTTTCTGTCGGAAGATTTGAAATAGGAGAGCACAAACACTTACTAGCGGGAGACAGCTTGGAGATTACAGTTCTATTCAGAGATTGGATACGAGCGGAGCGTAGAAGGTGCGGTCAACCAAAGATCAACGAAGAAGACGACGACAAATACAACGAAATCTTGTCCGAGGGAACTGGAAGCGACGTCGACCAATTTGACCAACAACTTTCAATTCCAACCGAAGAACCACAAGACATTGTGAAGAAATTAGAACATGTGTTTGAAACTATGCATTTTTTTAATTGCAATTTTACTTTGTGATTTGAAATTTTTGAACAACACCACAAAGTTGCAATTTTAAAATTATATTACAAAAAATTATATTTCTATTAAATAATATAAGAGACACAAAAACTGCATTGGGATATTTTTATTACACTTTCTTGTTCAATTATTTAAGTGTTTATATTCACAGCTTTTTTGAAATTAAGTGTCTAAAAAAAACCTGAAATCCCGAACCCGACCCTGCCCCGCCAACACCGGTCCCCTTTTCCGGTGGGATGTGGGACGGGATGGGACATCGGCCTGTCCCGCCGGAGGACCGGTCTCAACCCTTTCCCCAGCCCCGTGGGGTCCCATCCCACCGGGACCCGCCCCGCCTCGCCTCGAACCCGGCCCCTTGGACAGTCCTAGGTGGTGGTGATGAAGAAAATATAATTATTGGAAGATTTTAATAGTTAATTAGGGAATAATTAGTGTAAATATAATTAATAAAACAAATCAAATGAATAAAGAAAAGAAAAAATATAAAATTAAAATTTAGAAAATTTTCAACGTAGCGCTGATGTGGCGCGAGAATGTGTAACACCTCTCTTGTGCAACTGGTTATATGTGTATCAGAGTGATATACAATTCACCTTTAAGATTGTTAGGAGTGTAATAGATAGCCTTAATAGTTTGAGTGTGATATCGAGATTTTGTATATAATCTGTGTCTTTCCAAAAATAAATACATTATTCATGTGCGGCTAATTTTTAGTACAAGACTTCTAGAAGATAACATAATACGGATTCAATAATTCCAACAAAACTTTTATGCAAATACAAAATTCTACTATTTTTAAGTATCTCGTCTTATTTGACCTAATTATTTCTCCTAGTTAAAAATTCAAGCAACGTTTGAATTCCAATCCCCCTTTGATTTAAAGAAAAAATAAAGAAGAAAAACGGAAAGTAAATAATTTTATATAAACGCAATTTACTTCAATTAAATTCTAATTGTAGTTCTTAAATTTCCAAAAGATCACGTTTTACAATTTATATTAAAATCCATTATGACCAAACAAAAAAAAAAGCAAGGAAGAAAAATTAGTGCTAGTGGTGGATATACTATTTTTCTGCTCTACTCTGACTTATAGAATTTTTTGTTTCACGTGCACTTTTATTTTAATTTAATTTCTTGTTTTGAAGTATTCATGTGTCACAGGCTCACAGCTGAATAAACAAATTACTTATTTTAATACCATCTTCTTCCTTTTTCAACCAAGAGGTGCCATTCAATAAAACAAACTATTTGTATAATTGCTTTACCAAAACTAAGAAACGAAATTCAAGTAAGGCAGCCAAAATTTGGCTGTATAAAAATTAAACACTCGTGTAAATGGTTTCAAACCTCTCTATAGCAGCATTTGTCCGAAAATTTTACGGTAATTATAGTGATGTGTTATT
Organism: Anisodus acutangulus; assembly: GCA_029783415.1. Classification (NCBI taxonomy): domain Eukaryota; kingdom Viridiplantae; phylum Streptophyta; class Magnoliopsida; order Solanales; family Solanaceae; genus Anisodus; species Anisodus acutangulus. Next base: position 3,283,035 of record CM056509.1, read on the forward strand.
ATATATGTATACTAACATTTGATGTTTAAATTTCATTTAGCTGTTACAAACAAAAGTACGCAAATAATTATTTTTCTGTACTTTTTATGCTATAAACGAAAATAATATACTTGTTAATTTTAAAATCTCATTAATTAAAAATTAAAAAGACTAATAAATTATAAAAAAAATCATAACTAGTTGTACCATACCGATAAAGAATTAAAATCTAAGGAACATATGCATTTAAAATTAATTGAGAATTTAAATATTATTTCAAGTTTGACGTAAGAATTCTAAAATTGTAGGTTGTTTCGTAAATTTCAGTCTCTTAGCGATAATATAACGCTTGAATTGATGAAGAATTTTGTCCAAACTTTCAGCAAAAGAGATTCAATAGCTCTCCCTTGAAGGTTGTCTAAGAGCTTAACAGTTGACTCTTCTATTTCACCCCAAGTAGCAATAGGTTGAAGTTCTTCATCAACACTTCCGTTACAAAAATCAAGTAAATAAGTATCAAATTTATAGAAAATCGGTAGATAGAAAATATATGATTTTGAGTGTCATCACACTTTGACCAGATACAAAATTACAAACCAATGATTGCATCATGATTTATAATTACCACATATAAACAATTTATATTTTATTGAATTTTCTACCATTTTAGCATGAAAAGATTTAAATAAGAAGGCCGCATTAAATACATAACTTTATTTGTAGTGGACTGTTTGAGAGCTTCTTTTGCTAGTAGCTGTATTCGTAGCGTCAAGCGTTGATACTGACTTCCAGGAGACATCATATGCACTACCTCATTCCCTTATCTAAAGTTATGCATGATCACCTGGACCTTCAATTGCAGCATTAACCACCTACTTTCATGGATAATGTTAGCAAATGTTGAATTATTCTGCTCAATTTATTGAATTACCTTTGTGCAATCAGTTTCTATTTCTAATGGCATAAGATTGTGTATTTTTGCCATTTCCACTCCTTTCAGAGCAAGCAGTTCTCCCTGAAGAGGTGAATAAGCATATCTACCCCTTGAATTCAACTATTTGTTATGATTTGTTATGAATTTCCTATTTTATTTTAGATTCTACTATAATTGTGTTTTTACTTCAAAAAGATTTTCTCGGTGAAAAAGATTTTCTCGGTGGAAAAAGTTTTCTTTGTAAAAAAGAACTCTACCATATTTATCTTTTTCTTGGAGGAGAAGTTTTGGACTTCTATAAATAGAAGATATTTTTTTCTTATGCACAACATAATAACATCCACAATGTAGTCATTAAAGAGTCTTATTTAGGGGGAGATTATTCTTTCAATAGGATTGATGCCTTTTTATATTAGTTTTCCAATATGTAGGTCACTTGATCAAATCATATTGAATATTATGATTGGATTTGGATAATGGGGATATATTTGTATTACGTGATGTTAAATTTCATGAGAATGAGTTCCCATTTGAAACTGAAAATGATAGTTCGTCATCGCATAATGCTACGGAAAATATAGGCGCCGATGTGGATTATTTTGGTGATTTGGAGTCGGTCGTAGACGAAGGGGTTATTGCCGGAACTGTCGGGGGTATTGGTCATGAAACGATGGATGGGGCAGTGGGGGGCGTCAACGTTACTGCCCAGCCAGTAGGGGAAGTTACTGCCCATTCAGTGGGGACGTTACTGCCAAGCCCACCCGGGTCCCCACTGTGCCTGCGGCCAGCCCAGCAGCAGTCCACCAGCCCTTCACCCGACCAGCCCACAAGCAGGCCCACTAACTACCGATGAAGAGAAGGAATTGGGCCGAGGATTGAGGGATAAATGCCATTTGGTCTTGTTGCGTGATTTTGTTGATCCCACTGTACGGAAAAAGAGTCCTTCCCAAGGTTCATCGGCTTCACATGGTTCTTCAGGTACTCCTTATCATATATCACATTTTGTGAATTCTGACAATTTTTCTTTGCGACACCGTATATTTCTTGCATCTGTGAAAGACGCTGGTTGGAGAGAAGCTATGCAAAAAGAAATTAGTGCACTGGAAGATAATGGGACTTGGGTGATGGAGGACAGGAGGAGTTACCTCCCGAAAAAAAGGCACTCGGATGCAAATGAGTGTACAAAATCAAATATCATGCAGATGGGAAAATTGAGCGATTGAAAGCCCGACTCATCATTTTTGGTAATCATCAGGTTGAGGGGATTTATTACAACGAAACCTTCGCTCATGTGGCTAAAATGGTGACGGTTCGTGCCTTTCTTGCGGTTGCGGCTGCTAAAAATTGGGAATTACATCAAATGGACGTGCGTAATGCCTTTCTTCACGGCGATTTAGATGAGGAAGTTTACATGAAATTACCTCCTGTCTTTACAGTTGACAAACCCGACATGGGTTTTCTCCTGAAGAAGTCCCTCTGTGGCTTAAAACAGGCACCGAGGTGTTGGTTTGCTAAGTTGTCATCTTCTTTAAAGAGGTACGATTTCCATCAGTATTACTCTGATTATTTGCAATTTACTCTGCGCCAGAGAATAGTACAACTTAATATACTCGTATATGTGGACGACCTGATTATCTCTGGCAATGATTCTTCTGTTGTAGCTGCATTTAAGAAATATTTGAGTGTGTACTTTCATATGAAGGATTTGGGTCTGTTAAAATATTTTTTGGGTATTGAAGTAGCCCGGAGCTCGGAGGGATTTTTTTTTGTGCCAGCGAAAGTACACTCTCGACATCATAGTCGACGCTGGACTTCTGGGTACAACGCCTGCCAGCTTTCCTATCGAGCAGAATCATACTCTGGCCTTAGATAATAGGCCATTACTTGATGATCCGGAGCGCTATCGTCGGTTAGTTGGTCGTCTGAATTATCTTTCATTCACTCATCCTGATTTAGCCTATGTAGTTCATATTCTTGCCCAGTTTATGCAAGTGCCGCATCAAGAACACTGGGATGCGACTATCCGAGTTGTTCGATACTTGAAAGGAAGTCCGGGTCAAGGCATTTTGCTACGGGCTAATAGTGATATGTCATTAATAGGTTGGTGTGATTCTGATTGAGCGTGTTTTCCGTTGACTAGGCGCTCTATTATGGGATGGCTGGTTTTCCTAGGTTGTTCCCCCATTTCCTGAAAAACCAAGAAGCAACAAAGTTTCCAAATCATCCGCAGAAGCCGAATATTGCTCGATGGCAGCGATCACTTCGGAGTTGAAGTGGCTGAAAGAACTATTAGGCAGTCTTGGGGTGGATCATCCTCATGCTATGACTATTTTGTGACAGTAAGTCTGCACTACATATAGCTCAGAATCCTGTTTTCCATGAACGAACAAAGCATATTGAGGTTGACTGTCACTATGTCCGTGATGCGATCCAGGAAGGTGTAATTACTACTAGTCATGTGTCTACGAACGAGCAGCTTGCCGACATTTTCACAAAAGCATTAGGCAAACGCCAATTTGTATATTTACTCTGCAAGTTGGGCATTTGTGACTTGCATGCTCCAACTTGAGGGGGGCGGGTATTAGGATTGGGTTTGGATAATGGGGATATCCTTGTATATCTCCTAGTATCAGGAATACCTTTATATATCTTCTAGGATTAGGTGTATATCTCCTAGTATCAGGTTGATCTTTGTATATCTCCTAGGATTAGGTTGATCTTGAACTACTATAAATTGTATATTGTTGATGAATAAATTCCTCAAAATTTATCATTTAATATAGTTTTTTGTATCGTCTAATTTATCGCCGTTAAAATTTGCAATTGTTAGCTTTCGCTTGATGCCCTGATTATTTAGATCCTAACACTGTCCAATCACCATTGCTATTACGAATGATCCCTCCATTGCCGATCAACATTTTGGATTGGTTGAAGCTAGCATCTATATTTAACTTATATCACTTCATGGGTGGTTTATGCCAAGAGACTTTTATGTCAAATTGTTCATTCTTTTTAGCCTCTTTGGCAGTTAAAAGAGTATATTTAGAGGCGTTATTCAAAACAGATGTCGAGGACAGGTTGTGATTAGTATTGTTTGATTGTTATGATTTGTATTAAGCGAAAGATTCTAGATCACAAAAGAAAATAACTCAGTCCATTGCAAAGTATGATTTACTAAAGTAATAATTAGATTTCTAATGTAAGGAATTCAATAATCCTTATTATTATAAGTAGTGGTATCTACTCCTATAGAAGCCCAGAAAGAAGCAGCAATATCACATTTTAAAAACATATGGACATTGGTTTCTGTTGGAAATTAGCCTTTGGCGGGAGTTGCGATCGACCAACTTTAACGGCTTAAACACTAGTGTTACGTATGTTGGAGAATCCGGTTCTTCACACATGCATGATCTACTAAGTACGTAGATAACCGTAGGGCCAAGAATCGTCAAATTTCATTGAGAAATGAAAGAGATATTGGTTCACGAAGTAAGGTGTTTGAAGCATGGAAAAGTGTGGTGTGTGATCAATTCTCCCTCATCGGTAGAGGAAGAAAGAATTGTTGTATATATAAGACTCGAAATTGGTTTGGGGTTTGGGACCCCAAGGGGTATCCCATGTGTTTAAAGGAGGGAGGACCTAGATGTACTTCGGTTCGAGGAAAGACCACACGCGCGCCGCCGCCGCCCGTCCGGTTCAGGGTCCACGGGTCCACGGGCTGTGGGCCTTCTGATATTATCTTTTTGGGCCAGAGAACTTTTCCAGAAGTACAGTTTGATCCCAGAAGTTTCAGATGTACAGTTTGGTCCCTAAAGTTTCCAGAAAGTCAAAATTTGGACAGTCAAAACAGAAACGCCACATCACTCAATTCAACCATTTATTTTGGCTGAATTACTCCTCCTATAATGGCCAATCCGTTGGTGTTCTTCACCATTTATTTTGGTGACATTACTACCTCCATAATGGCCATTACTTGGCCAGTAATGGCACTTATGGAGGCAGTTTTGCTGCTCCTCCCTCACCTATATAAGCACCCCTTACACCATTGTTGAACAAGACTTACAATACACGAAAATACACAAGCAAAACAGTTTCTTCCTACATCTTCCAAGCATCATTTCGTTACTCAATATTCTTCACGGTAGCATTTGAGTTTCCTTTGCTCAAGTGTTCCATTGCTGTTTTATCTTGGGAGACAAATTGTCCAGGACGTATAAAGGATACATACGGGGCAATATTGTCTTAAGGACAGAGTGCCACACTCGACTCAGCAAAAACAGTTTTTCAATTTTTCTTCTTCATCTTTGTAATTTTTCAGTTTTCTAGTTGAGTTGTAATTTCAATTCTTACATAAGCAGTTATTTGTAATTTCCGTTCCTGCAATCCTTTGTAATCCCAACAGTTTCTTCATTTATTTTTTACACATTGGCAGATATGATCAGTATTTATACCAATGTGATGGAGGTACGATCTACTAGGAATCCTGTTATGATAACATTTCCATATGAAGAATTTACTCTTATCGGGATAATCAAGTTTTCATATCCAATGAAAGTTCCTATCTTCAGATGTAGGAGATTCAATGAGATCATAACAAGATTTAATAGAGAAAGTATCACTGTTAGTAAGAGTCCATATAGGCTTATCAGTGTTGAAATGTTCCTTAGGAATGTGAATGCAATGAATTTTTTAGATAATGTCAATTGACAGATCAAAGGAGAGGCAATCAAAATTTTACATGTTTTGAACAAGAATATCTCTAAAGGTTACTAGCTGCTCCATTTTGTGGAGGGACCTTCAATACTATTTCTTAGACTAAGCACGTTAGGATTAGCATTATTGCAGTATGTTTCAAAAAACCATTTTGAAAGGCCAAAGAATACCTTTATTGCAGTATTCCCATCCTTTGATAATGAAAGAGAATAATTCCTTAATTATTTTCATTAATGAAGAGGTGTATATATACAATATACAATCTCTAAATATGAAAAATCATATTTCTACTATAATACTAATATCCTAATTACACTTGTACAAGAATTTTATAAAATATGGTAAGAAACCTAAATATACACTTTGTCCGTGGGATACACGGTAGGGTGGTTTCTATCACACCCCCGCAGTCATAGCGGGTGGTTGTCGTACGCTGAGACTGTCCCTAAAATCTTCAAACAGAACCAAGGGAAGACCTTTAGTAAATATGTCAGCAATTTGGTACATTGAAGGGACATGCAAGACACGTACTTGTCCACGAGCTACCTTTTCGCGAACAAAGTGAATATCCATCTCGATATGTCTAGTGCGCTGATGTTAAAATAGATTCCCAAAGAGATAGACGAACCTAACATTATCACAGTAGACCAAGGTAGCTTTCTGAATAGGAAAGTGAAGCTCTAATAAAAGATTACGCAGACACCACATTGGCTACTCCTCGATACTCGGCCTCCACAGTGGATCGCGATAAAGTAGCTTGACATTTTGCCGACCAAGAGACCAAGTTATCACCAAGAAACATACAATAACCAGAGGTTGACCGTCTGGTATCTGGACATCCACCCCAATCAGTATCTGCATAAGACACGAGAGTACAGACTGAGGGTGGATATAAATGCAACCCATAATCAAGCATGCCCTGTATGTATCATATAATGAGTTTGAGTGCATGCATGTGCTCAATCCGCGGATCATGCATAAATAAACACATCAACTGAACTGCATAAGTAATAGTTGGTCTCATGAAAGTAAGTTACTGAAGAGCCCCTACAAGACTACGATAGTGGGTGAGATCCTCATATGGTGTGCTAGAAGTAGCACTCAGCTTCGGTTTGGTATCAACCGGAGTAGAAACGAACTTACAAGACGATATGCCAGCTCTCTCAATAATCTCAGCCGCATACTTCTTCTGGGATAAAAATATACCACATGCATGACGAGTGACAGATATACCAAAAAATAACTCAAGGGCCCCAAGTCTTTCATAGAAAATTTTGAACTGAGAAGGGACATGATAGACTTGCGCAAATTATCAGAGGAGGCAGTCAAAATTATATCATCCACATATAACAGAATGAATGCTAGAGAAGTACCACGACGATAGATGAAGAGAGAATGATTAGACCTGCTGTGAGAAAACCCAATAGTAGACACATAATCTGCAAACCTCTTATACCAAGCTCGTGGGGCCTGCTTAAGCCAATACAAGTACTTCTTTAGCCAACAGACATGGTGAGGATAATTGGGGTCCTTAAAACCCAAGGGTTGATGCATGTATACCGTCTCCTTAAGATCACCGTGTAAGAAATCGTTATTCAAATCCAGCTGATGAATGTGCCATGATTTCGAGAGAGCCAGACTAAGCATAGTGCGAATGGTTGCCGATTTGACCACCGGACTAAATGTCTCTCCACAATCCACGCCAAACTGTTGTGTTTTACCATCACATACAAGACATGTCTTATGTCTCTCAAAAGAACGGTCAACATTTTTTTTATGATTAAAAATTCACATAGAATGAATAATATTGACACCAGGCGGATGGGGCACCAACTCCCACGTCTTATTTTCAATAAGAGAATTATATTCGTCATCCATGGCCAATTTCCAATTCGGATCATGAAGGGCAGACACTGGGTTACGTGGTAGGGGTGATTTAGTGAAATTTTAATTAAGATTAAAATATCATTTGGGTTTAAAAATATCCCGTTGTCTACGAGTAACGGTCCCTTAACTTGAGATAGAATTGGACGGGATTTGGGTATGTCGGGTAGGCAGTGGGCCTGTTGGCCCAACAACAGGTAGCGAACAACGTGGAAGTAGTGAAGAATTAAGTGGGCCAGAAATTGGAGCCAGACCGAAAGTAGAAGCTGGGCCGATAGGGGCACTGGGCCGTGACTCGAGAACAGACCTGAGACTGGGACTGGGCCGAGACACGGGAACAATGCCAATAATACCTAGGCCAACAGAATTTGGGCCAGGGACTGGATCGATCATATTTGGGCCAGCATGCATTGGGCATTCTGGCAGATTTTGGTCATGTGATAGCTCAGATAAATGGTGGATAATATACGGTGATAGTCCATTATCCAAAAAATTATACGAACTAGACCCAGAACTATGCAATTTAGCAAACGAAAATTGGGTTTCATCAATAATAATATGATGACTAATTATGATTTTATTAGAGGTTAAATCAAAACATTTGTAACCACGATGGTTTGATGGATAACCCAAAAACACATAAGTGGTAGAACGAGCTTGAAGTTTGTTAATTGTAATAGACGGGAAAAGTGGATAGAATAAACACCCAAACACCCTAAGATGAGAATACAAGAGATCTTTATTATAAATAATTTTAAGTGAGGATTGATATGCTAAACCTTTGCTAGGGAGAATGTTAAGGAGGCAGGTAGCCATTTGTAACGCATGATGCCAAAAATATGGAGGTAATGAAGCATGAGCTAGTAAGGTTCATACAATATTATTAATGGTACAAATTTTTCTTTCGGACTTTCTATTTTGTGAGGACGTATTAGGATAAGAAAACCAAAAAGATATGCCATGAGTGTCACAAAATTTCCGAAATGGCCCATTAGCATAATCCCTCCCATTATCACATTGGATATTTTTAATGTCCCGTTCAAATTGGGTACAGGTGAAAGCTCTAAATTCTAAGAATGTAGAAAACACTTGAGATTTTTTAGACAAAGAAAGCTCCACAAAAAGTTAGATTAATCATCCAAAAATAAAATATAATAATGATGGTCCAAAGAACTCAAAATGGGAGATGTCCATAAATCACTATGAATAATGTCAAAAGGCATCGACGTACTAGAAGTAGAGGTTACAAACAGTAATCTAATATGTTTTCCTAGAGGACAAGAGGGAAAAATATGATTACTATTGTAACACCCCGAAATAATTTTGGACAGAACAAGTGTGATGACGGGAGGCGGAAATAATTTGGTGTGTGCATGAAGATGTTACGAACTAGTGTCATATTAGAAAATTATGACATTGAGTATATGAAGATCCTATAAGTTATTAAGATTTAAGTGAATTGAGATCACAAAATTAATTATGTGTGCGATTGATTAATCATGAAATTAATTAATCTTGGTGGGGGACAAGATTTAGTGGGGGTTATGCACGCGTAGCCTTATAGTGTAGCACCCAAGTGACTAAGGTGTATAAATAGTTAGTGGCATCATTAATTAATGGTGATAATTACTATTTTCATTCGTACCATAATTAGATAGTGCTACCTAGTTGATAAATAATCATTATAATATTATGTACATGTTTCATGGAGGTCCACGTGTACATTCTTGTAGAATTCTTCGAAGTGAAGAAAGTGTAGACGGGCCTATCTTTGGCTTTAGAGATAAGTTCTACTTGCCAATTATGAAAATCTCCACTACCCCATGTGACAACATTTAACTTTTCTTCACTTCATATTTTTGCTAATATAAATTCTTCATAGTTAGGAGGTCATTTTCCTAAACCGACATCCCAACCCAGATTCTATATACAAATGTACATATATAACAAGGGGTGCTCTTGATCTTGCTATAGCAGATTACACATAACTTTCTATTAGGGGTGTTTCCTGATCTTAACTCTCAATAAGAAAAATCGTAAAGTTCAATACCGGATCTTTAAGCTCGGAAAAAGGATTAGCATCCTTGGGGTCGTTTGAAATTCGCAGGACCTCCATTATCTAGAGAATCACCCAAGGTTAGATGTCCACCGGAAGGATTAGCTCATTGTAGTCATTCAAGTTAATCGAGGTATGTTAAGATAAATTATTTCTTTCTTTTGGCATGTTCTATGTAACGAAATATAACCGTGATATTGCTTCATAATTTATTCTACTTCTAGTAGTTAAGAATATTCATGTTATTGATTCATATGCTAAAAGCATGTCTAAATATGTGTCTAAGTCTTTATTAAGGCATACAGAAAAGATGTTAATATTTATGGCATTAACCGAAGGTACAAAGATAATATGTCATCCGGTAAATTCAGGAAAATATTTTATTGTCATTTATGCATTTTCATTTGCATCATATTCATATATTACCCTGGATCACTTGTGCTATGCACACTACTATATGGTAAATATTATATATATATATATATATGTAGGGGATGTGGGGAAAGGGAAAGACGTTATATACGCACACCACCTGCAGCTGGTACAGACTATCACGAAAGAGTCCGTGTGTGGCGATATAACCTGATGCCCGTGTGTGGCGATATAACCTGATGCCCACAGAGGCGATTATGGGAGGATTTATGTGTGGACATTAGTATACCGCATTTGCATTATGCATACATTCATTAATCATTATATGGTATAATGCCCACAGAGGTTGTTATGGTAAGAAAGATGCCCGATGAGGTCGATGTATAAGTATACTGCATTGTGCATAACATTTAGGCATATGAATTAGGGCCCTCAGAGACATTTACTGCTGGTCAGTTGTTTCAGTTTCAGTTGTTGTTGTATCCCTATTATACTATTGTTCATGCCTGACATACTCAGTACATCAGTCGTACTGACGTTTCTTTTGTCGGGGGACGCTGCGTTTCATGCCCGCATGTTCAGTTAAGGAAAGTAACGATTTACGTTAGTTGATTTCGGGTCCAGCGGATTTTTGGAGCACTTCCCTTGTTCGGAGTGTTGGTCTAATTTTGGTACGGTACTTTTGCTTGTATATATGGGTATGTTAGGCCCTGTTCCGACCTTTGATGTTGCTACTCCTAGAGGCTTGTAGACAGGTGTCCTGTGGTTAGTTATCATGTGTGGCCTTGTCGGCCTTGGTAGGGGTGTGTATATATGAAATTGAATTTTTGATTAAAATTTTCTATAATGTTTTTTTTGGCTTAGTCCGTATTTAATTACGATTAACTGTTGGATGTACGATCAACGGTATTCGGCGGGTGGGGTTCGAGTGTCCGTCGCGGCCCTCCAGTTTGGGTCGTCACAACTATGCGTACTCTTACAATCAATGAAATAATTATTTTTAAGACAAGAAATAATAGATGACCCCGGATGACCTAAACGTGCATGCCACAAAGAAGGAGCAAGAGAGGAAAATATTGAAAGTGTGGCTTGACTCGTGGAAATGGTGATGGTGGTGATTGGATAAAGCTCTCCAAGACTATTACATCTCATTAGAGGTATCCATGTTTTGAAATCCTTTACAGAAAATCCAAAAGGGTCAAAGTTAACAGACACTCAATTATCAGTTGTGAATTTTTGGACAGACATCAAAATTTTAATTAAGTGATGGACATAAGGACATTTTTAAGGACAAGAGGTGGATGTGGGGGAGGGGGAAACTTGTATGACCATAACCACGAATTGGAATCGAATTGTCATTACTAACAAATATGCCACGATTATTGCTCAAATTGAAATAAGACGAGAGATTACCTTGTGCGGATGTCATATGAGACGTGGCTCCGGTGTCTATGTAACAATTTGCGTCCGAGAGATTTAATTCAAGTGTATGCATCGCGACCTCAATATCCGTAGGTGTCGGACCAGAAATTGGGCCCACATCAGTGAAGGCCTGCTGAGGCTGAGGCCCAAGTAGTCCAGCCTACTGCCTGGGCTGTGCCAACTGGAACGGTGAATTTGGCCTCTGCCAACTGTAACGGTGAATTTGGCCTCTGCTGGCCACTGGCCCAGTTCACTGGAGAAGCTGGAATGGGAGCATTGGTCGTGTTGGGCCACTAGCCACTGGCCCAGCAGCCTCTAAACTTTACACTGTCAACAAAGCAATTTTGAAGAGCAAAGAGAGAGTCATTGACCTACCTTGAAAAAAGAAAGCAGAAAGGGAGAATGTTGCCAGGAATGTTCCCAACATTCAGGGCAACACTGGTCCAAGGCAGTCTATACTGTCCACAAATTAGCTTGTGGAGCAAATTGTAAAAATCAACCTACAAATTGTTGAGGTTGATACTGCCAGAGATGCCCTGGTTCAGGCCAGAGACCATTTTCTACTCCTGCTTTCTTCACAAATAGGGGAAGATAATTCTATATAGGGGGACCAAATAGAATAGGGTAAAGGTACGAATAGAGAATATGTTGCTGTTGAAGAAGCTGTGGATGCTGCTATGCAAAGAGAAGATGTTGTTGGAAGAAAAGTCTTGCTGACAAGGCTGAGGTTGAAGGCCGAAGTTGAAGCTGCTATGTAGATGGCCGAAGCTGAAGCTGAAGTTGCCAGGCAGAGGGAGAAGCAAGATGAGGTTGTTATGCAAAAGTAGAAAGCAGTTGGACGCTACTACAGATGTGTGATAAGCTAGGGGGATCAAACTGATTTGCTGCTGATCTGCTATCTGATTGATTTGCTAACTGACTGAGTTGCCTTGCTGAACAATGTTCTTATTTGGCTGTTTTAATTAGCTGAAGTGCTAACTGGATGATTGATTGATGAGACATTGGTTTAAAATTGACATTTATGTATTTTCTTTTGTATATTGGATGATCTGTATATTAATTTATGTGTTAATATTTTGTTTAATTTTATGTCTTGGTATACACTGGTATACATATGTTTTGATTGTATGCCATCACAGGTTATGGGGGAGCATAACTATAATCATAGATGTTGGGACATTGCCTTGAGTCATTTGCACAGGTTATAATGATTTTTGTGAAGAAAGACAAAAAAAGGGGAGAATGTTAATGTTGAGTTTGGCGTTGTGACATTCTACCCAACATATCATTTTAAGTACTAATTTGAATTTAAGAAATGTTGGAACAAATGTCACAACATTCGGACCAACATTTTATGAAAAACAGTTTTGCCTTACTGTACGGATTGAAGCAATATTCTTGGAAATATTACTACGAAGTAAAAGTGAGTCGGCAAGGTAAATATGAGCTGATGAAAACGTGGGAAGAACAAGTCAAAGTCATTGCTATGCTTGAGGAACAAGTCCAAGAAGTTAGAAGATTTTGCTCCATGATCTTCTCCAACAAACACACTAGTTGCCCACCTTTCCCTCAATCTTCACCACAAATCGATGAGTTTTTCAAGGAAGACTCTCTACTATAAATAGTGAGGATGCTGAAGTGAATCGATATCCAGAAACAGATTGCAAAAATATCAAGAGAGCTCTTGAGAATTCATCTCAGAAAACTGGATCACAAGTGTTGCATGATCGCGTCGACAACATTCTGTCCAACATTACAATTGCAGTTTAGATTCTAGATTAGCTTTGTATTGTGCAATTGTAATGAGAAGTTGTTTATGTCTATTTAGGCAGATTTTACTTTTAATTCATTTCTATTTTGTATTGTAAAATTGTAAAGAAAGAAATTTGTAATTTTGTATATAAAATATATAAAATACTTTCGGTCACTGACCGTCATAGGTTATATAATAAATATGACCTATGTAAATTTTAAATATTTGTGTTTTTTAAATTCTCGCTGCGTTGCTCTTTAAAATTTTCTGTTTTTACTAAAGTGTTATCACTGGTGCCAGACGATATTATCACCGACATTCGGAAACTGAATTGACATTCGAATTTGTTTTTATTATTCCATAGCATATTCGGATCTAACAGATAGTATAAAATACTACAACAAAATCCGTAAATAAAATATATAAAATTTGTAAAATTATTTCTTCTATTTAAATTATTAATCAATCATAAGAGATAGAATATTCACAGCATAAGTTGAATATTCATAACAAATACTATCCTACTCATTGCTTTCAGAAGACGAGACTTATTTACATCATGTTATCCTACGTAGGAATATGGAATCTTGTTACAGCCTTTAATTTCTTTAATTATTTTCTACTTCTTTTGTCTCCTTGGTTATATATTTATTACTCCATTCATCTCAAATTATTTATCATTTTTTACATTCCTCCTAAAAAATACTATTAATTAAGAGAGGCATTTGACCTACTTTACTCTTATTTATATCTAATTTATAATCTCTCTTCATTAAATATTTACTCTATTTATATGTCATTTTTATTAATGATAAAGGGTAAGAATGGAAAAAAATTTAATTATGCCTTAAACTTTTAAAATAATAAATAATTTGAGATGACTATTTTAATAATCACGATAAATAATTTAAGACGGAGAGTATATAAAAGCTTCTATTAGTCAATTTGACCAACCTAACCTATAAAAGTCGGGCTCAGAATTTATGAAAACGATATAAGTTTTTTCAGTCCAAAATACAGGTAAAGTTTGTCAAAAGGTGGTTGTCTTTTTCCAATCTTCAGAAAAATCAAAAGTACTCCCTCCCTTCTATTTTAACTATAGTTTAGGTGTTAAGTTATTCATATTTACACTATGCTATTAACAATATAGTTGAAAATATTTATCAATTTTAATCTTAAATTTCTAAAGTGACAATAATTTTAAACTAAAGTAAATGTTAATTTGAGACGGAAGAAGTAACATATAGTGTCTCCCAAGTTTGAAAATACCATCACTGAAGTAGTGACTATTTATGAGGCTTTTACCAATCTCCTACCAAATTATTTGTCGTTTACCGCTCTTTAAGATTTAAATTATGTGAACTTTAATCAATCTTTTAAAGTATTTTTCTCATCTGACATAGGAAAAATTATAACTTATTAAATATTTAAATTTTAATTTTAAAATATGAGTTGATCTAATCTGCTTTAGATTAAAAAATTAATTAAATTGAGTCTTTAAAAGAAATAAAGCAACACTTATTATGAGACCGTGGTAGTAGTGTCTTCCAAGTTTACACTCCTTTCACATTTGTTCCTTAATGTATTTTTGAATTACAATTGATATTTCAAACTTTGTAAACGTAAGTATAGTGTATACCTAAACAGGACCAAAAATGTTGTCGACCGACCTAATTAATCCTCCATACCGATGTATAACAACATTGAATTATAGGATTAAGTGAAGTAATCATGATATTCGACATGCATTAATGATGATATTGAAGATCACAGATGGGCCTATTATTTAACAACAGAAAATACTCCCCTTGTTTTCAGATATATTTGAGATAATGGTAAAAAAAACATTGAAGTATTACTTTTTAGCAAGTTTTCTGCCTGATCTATTAAATGTTTGTATTAGTGAATATTATAAAATATTATCAATATATTTTGTAATTATTAGTGTTATATAATTATGATAGATATAGGATCCTTATTATATTAGAATTTCACAATGTACACACTATATATATTTGTATTAATGAAAGACTCCCCAAAGGAGATTAATACAATCTTACATGATATCAAGAGCCAAATCCTAAAAATACCTAAAAATCCTTTCTCTCTTCCCAGGGCTGCCGCCGACCCCCTACCTACATGTTTTTTCTTTTTTCTTTTTCATTTTTTGAGTCACCATGTCTCCTCCCACATCTCCTAATGCTTCCGCCACCAACACATTCGTCATCGACAACCCCTCTCCATCCTCCACCTCTTCTTTTCATCCGGCGTTTACCGTCACGAATATCAAGAATTTCATTCCTTTAATTCTTGATCAAGAAGATGATCAATATTCTTCGTGGGTTGAACTCTTTTATATTAACGCATGCGCGTACAACATGCTTGACCATATTGACGACTCTATCCCTCGCCCTCTCGACATCCCAGACACGTCATGGCGTCGCCTTGACGCTATTGTCAAACAGTGAATTTATGGCACCATATCTAAAGACTTGCTTCATACGATTATGAAATCATGTGCCTCGGCTCGTGAATTATGGGTACGTTTGGAGGAAATATTTTAGAATAACAAAAACACTCGTGCCGTCTACTTGGAGGAACAATTCAACAATACACGTCTTGAAAATTTTGCCAACATGTTCGAGTATTGTAAGCAGTTGAAACTAGATGCGGACCAATTTTCCAACGTCGAAATTCCTGTTTCTGAAACAAAAATGGTTCTCCAATTAGTTGTCGGTCTACCAATAGGTGAATACGATACTCTGGCCACGATGATACAACAGACCGATCCATTACCAAGCTTCAACAAGGCCCGTTCGCAATTATTGTTGGAAGAAACCCGATGTGCCAAGTAGGACGACACAACCAAAAGTCGTTAGCAGTTGAAACTCCCGCGGCAACCAACACCGCCGCCGGCCAGCCACCACCACCGGACAACCACCAACCGCGGAACAACCGCGACGGTGGCAGGGGCGGTAGAGGTCGCGGTAACGATTGAGACGGCAGAGGCCGTGAGAAAGGGGGCAGAAGCCAGCAGCCCAGCCAACAACCGTTACAATCCAGCAGTGTGACATCGTGGGCTGGCCCAACAGCTTGGGCAAATCCGGGACTCTGGGCCAATTTTTCTAACTAAGCGACGGGCCAGTACCCTTTTCAGCAACAAGGAGTCTTGGGCCCAATACCTGGAACCCGTCCAGTTCAATTTCAGCCTCATTAGGCCCACGTCATCCAGGCCCAGCAGCAGCATCCATTCACTGGCCTGGCCCCCACTGATTTGGGCCAGGCCTTCAGCAGTTTGAACTTACAACAGCCCGATGACGATTGGTACATGGATACAGGGACCACTTCTCATCTCACCCGCTCTGCAGGTAATCTTCCCACACTATTTCAGTTAAAATATCCTCAATTCATTACTGTTAGTAATGACCATCACATTCCAATTCAGGGTTATGGTACAACCTACACACAACCGCCTCACCCACCCTTCTCCCTAAATAGCGTCCTGTGTGCTCCCAACATTATTAAAAACTAAATATCTATCCAAAAATTTACTTGTAACAATTCCGTTTCTGTTGACTTTGACCCCTTTGGTTTTCCTTTAAAGGATTTTCCTACGAGGACACCACTTACGAGATGCAATAGCACGGAGGACCTCTGTCCTTTTCTATCCACCTCCGCTGCCAGCTCATGCTCTCCTATATCCCTCGCTGCTATCTCTCCGTCAACTTGGCATAATAGGCTTGAAAACCCAGGAGCTCATGTCTTTAATTTCCTTAGATGCAATAACTTTATTAGATGTAATAATGGAAAACTTGCCCAACATTGTGTTTCTTCCCATTTAGGCAAACATTGCGCCTTCCGTTTAAGTCGTCTCTTAGTGTTACATTTGCTCCTTTTGATATTGTTCATGCAGATTTATGGACATCTCTCATTACTAGCTCACTAGGTCATAAATATTATCTAGTCTTATAAGATGATTTTTCTCACTTTATTTAGATTTACCCACTAAAATTCAAGTCTGAAGTTTTTTTTAAGTTTCTTAATTTCGTATTTTTATCAAAACGCAATTTGAAAAAGCCGTCAAATCTTTCTAGTGTGATAATGGTCGTGATTTTAATAATTCTACGTTTCACAAATTTTGCAAAAATAATAGCATGGTTTTTCAGTTTTCGTGTCCTCACACCTCTCCTCAAAATGGCAAATCAGAACGAATCATCCTCACCATAAATAATATGGTTCGTACTATCTTGTTTCATGCCTTTCTCCCTCCCTCTTTTTGGGTCTATACAGTCAAAATGGTAGAATACATCATTAATATCTTACCTACTAGTACTCTTCATAATATGACTCCAACCCAAATCGTATTGTGTCGGATCCCCTCCTATGATCACCTTCGGATTTTCGGTTGCCTTTACTACCCAAATCTTGCCTCCACTGCCCCTCATATATTAGCACCCCGAACCACTCCGTGTGTCTTTGTAGATTTATCATCTAATCATAGGGGCTATATGTGGTATGACTTGTCCACTCATCAAATTCACGTCTCTCATCACGTCACGTTTGACGAGATAATTTTCCCTTTTGCAAATATAATAAAGTTCTGTAACACGAACTATACATTTCTAGACGAGTCCGACACCTTTCCCGTCCCTGTCCCGTCACAATCTCCACCACCAACTGGCAAACCCCATAACCAGTCTTTGTGTCACCGCCGCTACTCCCGTCAACCAAACCGACCCCGTCACAGCCCCACCCAGCCACCATTACTATACCAGTACTTCAACCACCCAAACCAACCCCGTCCCTTTATCGACCCCCGGAACCCGTACCTATACCAACACTTTCACCACACCACCGCAACCCTGTCATTCCCCTCCAACCCATTCCCCGTTATCAGTACTGTCGTCCGGTCACCCACACCACATCATTCCACCCAGATCCTCGCCCCACCCAACCCGACGTCATCCCCAGCAAACACTCACCCAATACCCTGTTCTATTAACCAACCCAGCCAGCAACCCAACATCGTCACTATCTCTAGTAACCCGGAACTACCTCCCCACCAAAATACCCAACCTACATCTGCCCCTACGCACTATATGGAAACCCGTGCCAAACACGAGATTTTCAAACCCAAAGTCCATTTTAACCTATCCACACAAACCATATCCCCAATTCCCAAAAACCCACGATTAGCCAAACTAGACCCTAATTGGAATGCGGATGTGTGAGGAATTTAATGTTTTAACGAAATATCACACTTGAGATTTGGTTCCTAGATCGGATGAGGTGAATGTGATCTGTTCCATGTGGTTATTTCGTCACAAATTCAGAGACAATGGTGACTTAGAGCGATATTAGGCGAGACTTGTGGCAAATTGTACTAATTAACAGAAGGATATTAATTGTGGTGAGACATTCAGTGCGGTTGTTAAACCAGCTAGCATTCACACAGTTCTAAGCATTGCTACGGATAAACATTGGTCGATTCATCAGCTTGATGTGAAGAATGCATTTTTAAAATGGGGACTTGAAAGAAACTGTTTACATGCACCAACCACCTAGTTTTGTCCATACATCAACCTCATATTATGTATGTCAATTTATGATTTGAAACAATCCCCTAGAGCGTGGTACGAACGCTTTGCATAGTACATTATGCATATTCGATTTGTATGTAGCAAGTGTGATAATTCTCTATTTATTTTTCATCGAGGTAGTAACATGACTTATTTGTTGTTATATGTGGATGCCATTGTGCTTACTGCCTTCTCTGATGTATTGAAAAATGAGATCACTGCTCTGCTTAAATTTGAGTTTGTTATGACTAACTTGGGAAAGTTAAGTTATTTCTTGGGGATATTAGTGACTAGATCTGCAGATACTATGTTCTTGTGTCAGCGTAAGTATGCAGATGAGATTGTGTACAGGGCTAAAATGGTGAACTGCAAGTTCATTCCCACTCCGGTTGACTCTAAGTCGAAGCTCAGTGCTATTGATGGTGATCCAGTGTCTGATCCTACTCTTTATAGGAGCCTTGCAGGTGCACTTCAGTATCTTACTTTCACCAGGTCTGATATTGCTTATGTTGTTCAGTACGTGTGTTTGTTTATGCATGCCCCCAGGGAGCCTCATTTTACTACTCTTAAATGTATCATTCGATACGTTAAGGACACACTTGATTATTAATTGCGTCTTGCACCGACCATATTATTATCATATACGGATGCAGATTGGGCAGGTTGTCCGGACACGCGACGCTCCACCTCCGGCTATTGTGTGTTCTTAGGGGATAATCTCATTTCATGGTCTGCCAAGAGGCAAGCCACTATATCCCCTTCGAGTGTAGAAGCAGAGTACAAAGGCGTTGCAAATGTTGTTGCTGAGATTTGCTGGCCCCGAAACCTTCTTTTGGAGCTTCAGTGACCCTTGTGTAAG
The DNA here is from genome assembly GCA_029783415.1 of Anisodus acutangulus. NCBI lineage: Eukaryota > Viridiplantae > Streptophyta > Magnoliopsida > Solanales > Solanaceae > Anisodus > Anisodus acutangulus. The sequence continues at coordinate 3,302,586 of CM056509.1, forward strand.
ACGTATATGGTTTACTATGATAATATATTCGCGATATATTTATCTCATAGTCCGGTCCATCATCAGTGAACCAAGCACATTGAGATTGCTATACGTTTTGAGAAGGTGGCTATCAGTCATGTTAAGGTGTTGCATGTGCCTTCTTCGTATCAGTATGCAAATATCTTCACCAAATGACTTCCTAGACATCTATTTCTCAACTTCAGATCCAATTTTAGCGTCCGACCTCCTCCCGCTCCGACTGAAGGGGTGTATTAGTGAATATTTTAAAATATTACCCATATATTTTGTAATTATTAGCATTGTATAATTATGGTAGACATAGTATCCTTATTGTATTAGGATTCTACATTGTACACACTATATATATTTGTATTAATGAGAAAGACTCTCCTAGAGAGATTAATACAATTTTACAGTTTGTGTTTTCTACTTGAATTATCACTAATTATTCATCATAACACACCTCAAAGCTGACTAGACTAAGTGTTTGAATGCAATCACCAAAAGGGGTGTGACAACATAATATACTCAGAAAATTTCATCCACGTGACAACTGACTCATTAATTTCGAGGTGTATTGTAATAAAAAATTGATAATAGTTTAGTTAAAAAATACAAACATCTCATAGTTTAGATAGAAAACTTGCAAAGAAAGTCATACTTCAGATATGTTTTTAACTATTATTTTTTTATATTTAACTCAATTAATTCCGTTAACTATTTGCGTGGATCACCATTTGGCACTATTTTTAAACAGAAAAGAAGGTATACACCACACACCATATCCTAATTAATGGACGTGCGTAATAAATAGTATTCATTGCTTATTGTCATAAAGAAGTAATGAATATTGTTGTTCTCTAACCATTGGTTTAAATGTTTAAAGTGTCATGAGGTAAACTCAGTTTTCATGGACAATATCATTAAGGGGAAAAAAAATTTTCCTGATCTTAATTACCAGTCTAATTAACCTAATTACTTTCCCCGCTTGACAAAGTTAGCCTTGTGCAGTATCTTCCACTCTTGAGTGGATTACTTTTGGTTCGATTATGAAGCAACCAATAGAAAAAATGCTAAAATATCTACATGCTTAATTAAATCAATAAATGGTTAATAAAACCAATAAATAATTAATAAAACCTACAGAAAAAAAAGGAAGAGCTCAGACAGTGACCTTACCTATATAGTGAAGGGTGTGGCACTCATTCAGAGTGATAGGTGGCTATGTATTATTTAAATTTAAAATTAATTATGTGAAGAATTTATTGATTTATACATTTTGTTGTTCTTCATTAAAGGGTCTCATGAAGAAATTTCAAACAAAGTGTGCTTTTTAAATTCTTTCTAAACAATGAGCATATCCAAGAAGATTATTCTCAATAAAATGATTTGGACATGACAATAAAGTTGTTAATTGTGAGGTGTGACTCAACTATATATTCCATTTTAAAATAAACCACCACTTGAAATTACCATCCGTAAGTAATTAGTTACACTAAATTAATGATCATCTATTGCATACTTTAAGTCTAAAAAAGACTACCTAATTGCGTGACACATTATTCTACCTGTTCATAATTACTGGAGTATAAATTATTTAACACTTGCGAGAAGAAAAAGATATATAGTTTTTTAAAGGGTTTCAATTTCCTACGTTGTAATTTTCTTTTCTTGAAAAAAAATTACGGCATGGGTACTATATCCTTCGATTGTCATGATTATTAAAAATAATTGATATTATAATTTTAAAAATATCAAGAAAGAATTAATTACTTTTAATTTATATTTAGTCCAAGAAATTAATTACAAATATGACAACTAAAATGAACCGAAAAAGTCTTATTAATTTATATTTAGTGGCAAAGTACATAATATTTATATATACATAATATAATTTTTCAATAAAGGTATAGAGTACCGTGCTATCCAACAATTCATTTGTCTTTTATCACTGTCAACGTCTAGAGTAGTTTGGTGGAGTGTGCGTGTATATCTAGAATGAGATTATCAATTCTATAATATATCAAATACAATAGCATAGGCTAGATCATATCATCACACTTGTCCACTCTATAATTAGCTACTATGATTTTTTTTTTTTATAATCCAGGTTTTCAGGCTTACGCCTGACTACGTTCTGGAGGTAATAACACCGATCCTTCAACACTATTACCAGGTAAATCGCGGGATGTCTTTCCGGTGACCGGGCTTTTTACGGGAGCGTCTGATCAATGAGGCAAGGTCAAATTCAACATGCAGAGTTTCTTCGTCTTTGCGGAATCGAACCCACATGTTGTCACGCCAGAGTCACTTATACGCTGAGAACTTTCTTGGTGGCTCTTGAAGGACTAGCTACTATGATTTTTAAGTGAGTGGATACAGAATAGTACTGTACACAATATATATTTAATTAGTGATTCGATCATTTCGTCCAAGAAAGGTAAATGAGACATCAAATTTTGGATGCTTGAAGTATAATTAATTCGATAAAATTCTAGCGAATTCATCTTTGATACTCATAATAATAACATATGATGAGATTTTCCATAACTTCGATCAAAATCCAAACGAAAAAGAACGTGCTTTAGATTTATTTCTTATCGATCGTCTCACACGTCTAATTTGAGTTTCATGTTTGTGGTAGTCACCTTTTCTTCTTTTTCCCAAAATGCTATGTGATGTTTTATACTAGTGTTTTTTATATGACTTAATCACTTTCGTTATATATTTTTTTTGTATCAATTTGAATTGCTTGTTCATGCATTTGTCGAGGGTCTATTGAAAACAATATATCTACATCCCAGGATAGAGGTAAAGTTTGCATATCCATTTTATTATATTTTACTGAGTATGTTGTTGTTTGTACAATAAAAAAAAGATAACCAACAAATTATACATAAATCCTACACAATTATGGAAAGGAAGAACATCATATTTTCATATTTTTTAATGGAAGAAAATCTTGAAAAAGTCTTTTCATTTTTCACATATAGGGACTCGTAATGCTATTTTTAGAAAATTATTCTCTAGTCGTAACGCAAAACAAAGTCGTGATAGAATCGACATTCATTTTTTCTACACCCCTCTAAGAGTGACATCCTCTTTATCGTTTTTTTCCTTCTTTTCTCTATTGTTAAATGAATGATTGAAAAGCTTTCTAGTTATAGTCAAAAGGTGCATAAAATGGAAATTTATCAAAGATGGAGTGCTCCAATTTTATGATCCATCCAAATATTATCTTTTGTCACATCTGTGTATTATGTTTTTCACAAAACGTCCCTGCCAAAACTTTAGTGTGTAATTGAAAGACAATACACGAGAAACCGTGTATATCGGCCGTATATATCATAATTATTATAATTTTTGTACATGTATAATTATGGTAATAGTCTTGTATTAGAAAAAGGTAATAGTCTTGTATTAGGAAAAAAGTAAATTTATTTTTCATAATTACATATTGTATATGTTGTATATAAACCCTTTCATGAATGAAATGAAAGACAATACACGAGAAACCATGTATATCGGTTGTATATGGCCCATGTAATATGTATATTTACATACCATAATTATTAGAATGCTTGACATGTATAATTATGGTAATAGTCTTGTATTAGGAAAAAAGGTACTAGTCTTGTTTTGGGAAAATGTAGATTTATTTTCCATAATTACATATTGTATATATTGTATATAAACCCTTTCATGAATGAAAATAATCAGGGATTATTCTCTTTCATTATATCAGAAGTCTAGGGCAAATTTACCTTCTCCAATAACTCTCTTCCGTCGCCCTAACTCGACAACCTCTAGGCCACCGTCGACCGACAACCCCCTCCCCTCCTTTCAAATTTTATCCAAATCCCTAATTCTCCTCTTGCTCTTCCATCATGTCTACTACAAAAAATACATTTCATCCTACCATTGCAGTCTCCAATATCAAAAACAACATTCCGATTGTTCTTGAAATGGAGAACATCTGATATGCGACATGGGTATAACTGTTTAAAATTAACGTCCGGTCTAATAGAGTCCTCCATCACATCGTCTCATCGGCAACAAACAAGGAAAAAGGTGCCTTCCACGGATGATGAAATTGAGATGTGAGCAACTCTTGATGCTACGGTCCTTCAATGGATCTATTCCACCATCTCTACGGACCTCTTACAGACAATTATCGAACCCAACGCTACGACAATGGATGATTGGAATAGATTGCGTGATATATTCCAAGACAACAAAAATTCTCGTGTCGTGACTCTTGAGCAGGAATTCTCCCACATAAATATGGAAGATTTTTTAAATGCTTCCGCCTATTGTCAATGGCTCAAGAGTTGTCGGATTAACTCAAAAACGTTGGTGAACCTGTCACTAATGATCGTCTTGTTCTTCAGATGGTTGTTGGCCTCTCCGAGGCATATAATGGTATGGGACTCTCATTCGTCAAAGCAATCCTCTCCCGTCATTCTACCAAACACGTTCCATGCTTACCTTAGAAGAAGCAGGATTGTGTAAAAAGATGGTTACTAGAGCTAATTCCTCCATGATGGTGGCCACGTCCGGTAAAGCCAATGACTCTTAATCGTTCTTCGAAAATTATGGTCAAAACCGTAACAACGAGGGTGGCAAAAAGGGTCAAACCAGTGGAAAAAATCACGATAGCGGACGTGGCGGCGGTAAGGGTGGCGACCCGGTGGCAGTGGCGTCGACAATGGCGGCAGTGGTGGCGGCCCACAGGGGACCGGGCCACTGAACCTATGGCAGCAGGTCTGGGCCGCTGGGTAGTGGCCATGGGCCAACGGGCAGTGGCCCATGCCGCACTGCCCATTTCCTTCAAACCACTGGGCCAGGCCCAATTCTGGAAAGCAGCGACAGAACACAAATGGGCCAATGCACAATTCCTGGCAGCATACATGCCTGTTTGGGCCTCGGCCTCAACAGGCCCTCGCTGCTGTCGGCCCAACAACGACAACCCCGACACACTTGGATATTGAGGCAGCGATGCATAAACTTGGATTAAATCCCACATATGCAAATTGGTACATGGACACCAGTGTTACTTCTCATATGACCTCCACATCAGGTAATCTCTCATCTTATTTTAATTTGAGCAAAAATTGTGGTATAATTATTGGTAATGGTCATTCAATTCCAATTCGTGGTTATGATCACACAAATTTATCTCCCTCGAACCCACCTCTCGCCTTGAAAAATGTCCTTCATGGCCTTCACTTAATTAAAAATTTGGTGTCTGTTCGAAAATTTACAACTAATAATTGAGTTTCTGTTGACTTTGACCCTTTTGGATTTTTTGTGAATGATTTTTCTACGGGGATACCTCTAATGAGATGTGATAGTCGGGGAGAGCTTTATCCCATCACCACCACTAATCAAGCCAAATCGTCAACGTTTGCCGCCTTAGCACCTTCCTTATGGCATGTGCGTTTTTCCTTCTTGTCCGCTTGGTAAACATGTTAAGTTACCATTTGTTGCTTCAAATTCTTGAACTTTGATGTCATTTGATATTATTCATAGTGATTTATGGACATCTCCCATTTTGCGCTCTTTGGGCCATCGTTATTATGTGTTATTTTGGATGATTATTCTAATTTTCTATGGACCTTTCCGTTGTCTAAAAAGTCTCAAGTATATTCCATTTTTCTATCGCTTAGATCATTCATCCGTACCAAATTTGAACGGAAAATTAAAAACATTCAATGTGATAATGGAAGAGAATTTGACAATGGGTCATTTTGGAAATTTTGTAATGATAATGGCATATCTTTTAGATTTTCTTGTCCTCATACGTCTTCACAAAATGGGAAAGCCGAAAGAAAAATTCGTACCATTAATAATATTATTCAGACTTTACTAGCCCATGCTTTATTACCACATTCCTTTTGGCATCATGCATTACAAATGTCTACTTACCTCCTTAACATACTCCCTAGCAAAGGATTAGCATATCAATCTCCACTAAAAATTCTTTATTATAAAGATCATTTGTATTCTCATCTTAGGGTGTTTGTGCTATCCTCTCTTTCCATCCACTACAATTAATAAACTTCAAGCCCGTTCTACCACTTGTGTGTTTTTGGGTTATCCGTCGAATCACCGTGGTTATAAATGTTTAGATTTATCCTCTAATAAAATCATAATTAGTCGCCATGTTATTTTTGATGAAACCCAATTTCCGTTTGCTAAAATGTGTAATTCCATGTCTAATTCTTATAATTTTTTAGATTATAGGTTCTCCCCGTATGTGGTCCACCATTTAGTCTGATCCTCACCTCGGGATCTGGATCAGTAGACCCGAGACCAAAATCAGGCAGCAGGCCCATTGCCTGCTGGCCCAGAACCTTCTCGTGACCCAATTCTGCCAGCAGGCCCACTGTCTGTTGGCCTAATTTTCCAGTCCGCTAGTCTAGTGTCTCAGCCAGTAGGCCCACTGCATGCTGGCCAAATTTCTTCCCTTCCGGGTCCAGCGTCTTGGGCCTGCTGGCCTAATTTCCCAGTCCAGTTCATCGGCCAGCAGGCCCACTACCTGCTGGTCAATCCTGAGAAGTCCAAACACCTTCTATTCCGAGTCAAGGGCCTGTTACTCGTAGCCAACATGGTATTTTTAAATTGAAATAATATTTTAATCTCACTTCTAATGTTACTAAATCACCCATACCACGTAATCCAATGTCTGTCCTTCATGACCCGAATTGGAATATGGTCATGGATGATGAAACTGGTTGGCGTGGATTGTGGAGAGACATTTAGTCCAGTGGTCAAACTGGCAACCATTCACACTATTCTTAGTCTGACTCTCTCGAAAATATGGCACATTCATCAGCTGGATGTGAAAAATATTTTCTTACACGGTGATCTCAAGGAGATAGTATACATGCATTAGCCTTTGGGTTTTAGGGACCCAGATCATCCTAACCATGTCTGTTTACTGAAGAAGTCCTTGTATGGGCTTAAACAGGCCCTTCGGGCTTGGTATAAAAGGTTTAGAGATTATGTGTCTACTATTGAGTTTTCTCACAGCAGGTCTGATCATTCTCTGTTCATCTATTGTCGTGGTACTTCTCTGGCGTACATTCTGTTATATGTGGATGATATTATATTGACTTCCTCTTCTGATAAACTACGCAAGTCTATCATGTCTCTTCTCAGTTTTGAATTTGCTATGAAAGACTTGAGGCCTTTGAGTTATTTTTTGGGTATAGCTGTAACTCGTCATGCAGGTGGTCTATTTCTATCCTAGAAAAAATATGCAGTGAGATTATTGAACGGGCTGTCATGTTATTTGTAAGTCCTCTCTTACTCCTGTAGACACCAAATTGAAGTTGAGTGCTAATTCTAGCACACCTTACGAGGATTCATCCCACTATCACAGTCTTGCAGGGGCTCTTCAGTATTTTACTTTCACGAGGCCCAATATTACTTATGCAGTGCAGCAAGTGTGTTTATTTATGCATGATCCGAGGGACGAGCACATGCATGCTCTTAAACGCATTCTGCGTTACATTCAGGGCACTTTTGATTATGGTTTGCACTTATATCAATCCTATGTATCTACTCTCGTATCTTATAGAGATGGTGATTGGGGTGGATGTCCAGATACCAGACGTTCGACATCTGGTTATTGTATGTTTCTTGGTGATAAATTGGTCTCTTGGTCGGCTAAACATCAGGCTACTTTATCGCGATCCAGTGCGGATGCCGAGTATCGATGGGTAGCCAATGTGGTGTCTGAGTTCTGTTGGCTGTGTAATCTCCTATTAGAGCTTCACTTTCCTATTCAGAAAGCTACCTTGGTCTACTGCGATAATGTTAGTGCGGTCTATCTTTTTGGAAATCCGATCCAACATCAGCACACTAAACATATCGAGATGGATATTCACTTTGTTCACGAAAAGGTAGCTCGTGGACAAGTACATGTCTTGCATGTCCCTTCACGGTACCAAATTGCTGACATCTTTACTAAAGGTCTTCCATTAGTTCTGTTTGAAGATTTTAGGGATAGTCTTAGCGTACGACAACCGCTCACTATAACTGCGGGGGTTTGAAAGACAATACACGAGAAACCGTGTATATCGGTCGTATATGGCCCATGTGACATGTATATTTACTTACCATAATTATTAGAATTCTTGTACATGTATAATTATGATAATAGTGTTGTATTAGGAAAAGATAGATTTATTTTCCATAATTACATATTGTATATATTGTATATAAACTATTTCATGAATGAAAATAATCAGGAGATTATTCTCTTTCAGTAATATTTGTGTAATTAAGGTGAGTCAACCTGCTATCAATTATTTAAAGATAAATGGTCAAATTTGAATTTTAACCATGTGAAAAAGTTTAAATTATTATCCGTTAATGGTGGGGATTAAATGTGTCATAGCCGATATTAAAATGGATTAAATTTGCCTTTATTTTCAAACAACAAAAGTCTAATATCCGCTAATGCAACTTGTCCTGCACTTGATTAATCATATTTTCTCAAACGAATAATATGGAATGGAGAAAGTATTTAATTAATTAGTAGGAGTTAAATTGTGTTGGTACTTGACAAATTTCAAGCAAATTGAATCAACTTGCACGCCTGACCACTCAACCATATACATTATTTTCCAGCTCTTAAATGTCTTATGTTGTTATATGATACATTTTAATTAGCTTGCTTTTACAGTATTTCAAAGAAATGACAATAGAATACATGTATTAAAGAAGATCCTGAAGAAAAAGGTTAATTTATGCAGATGTTCCTTAGACAATCATTTCTATTTTATTCCTATTTTAAAAAGTTTTTAGCCCATAAAAAATTACTCTTTCGGATGATGTTAGATTCGAGTCCGACAAAATATTAATTGGACTGTGGCCTTAGGTATACAATAGTTTGCAAAATAGACATAGATTTACATTTCTCATAAGATCTTTAGTTTGCTAAAAAATAATATGTGTATCGAAATCTAAAAAGCTATAAAAAAAGAATCATTTTCTAAATAATTATCTTTAAGAAAAAAACAGACGAAAATAATACTTTTTGTCTTTTCTTTCCTTTTATTATATTTTTTATTTTTTCCTATTTCACCTCGGTTAAAAACTCAGCTATTTTGCAGAAAGAATTCCCCTTATAGGTACGTAAATAATCTTAGGTTAAACTTTTTTTTTCTTTTTACCTCATTTTTCTGCCATTTCTCTTAAGATTTGAGGACATGTAGTCCTATTTTTGAGTTTGATGGGCCTACTTTTGAATAGCTGAATGAGTCTTATGGGCTGATACCCAATTATATTCACAATTTTCTCTGAAATTCTCCACAGTTATCCCATTTTTGGACGATTGTTTAGTGAATGACTATCTTTTTATTTCTTTTGAGATTTATAAGCCTTTTAGACCACTTCTTAAAGAATTGTTTTGAGCATATTAAAAATCTTATGAGAAAATATTAGATCACAGATTAAATTTTTGTGAGTTATTTCAAAGCGTTAGATGAAGATAAAATATTTTGTCTATAAGGTTGAAAATGAACAAACATTAGATTCGAGTCGATCACAAGTAAATTCTTAATGGTAGCCTAAAAATATTTCTTTATCAGTTAGTTTAACTTTTATAAAAAGTTAATTAGTACTATTTGTATTGAGTTACTAATTAATATTTATTATAGAAATTTACCTATATTACTTTATAAGTGATTTTATTATGTATTGTTTTAGAGCTTAAAACTATTTGCTTATATGGTGTGGAACCAGAAAAAAGTTTTGGACCCAAAATGGGCCCAAAAACTAACTAATTTACAGAAATGGATTGGACTCGCTAATTTTGGCCCAAAAACAATATTTACTTTAACAACTCTATAATTCTAACTAACTTGGTTGCAATAGAAGATAGGAACAACTATTCTTGACTAACATAAATACAAGAACATGCTAACAACTTGACTCCCTTAGCTACCAACTTTGGCTCTTTTTACTAACATATCTAACAAGGATTAAATTGAGATGAACTAAAAGTTAAAGGGGCCTAAGTGACTAAATCAAAAGTTTTACGGCTAAAGTATACATCTATAATATTAGAAACTTCAGCTCCCTACTCCTGAATTTAACCATAATGGCTACAACACCATCACAACTTAGTTCATTGTACGTATTTATACATGTCTTCGCATTCGAAATTTATTGTTTTAGTTATTGTCCATCAGGGACGACTCAATTTAAATGGTGGTCTAAAGTAAAATAATTTAATGAGAGTCTCTAAACTTATTTATTTTTAATTAAAAAGATGTATGGGATCAGTCAGCTAGAGAGCGGGGCTATTTTTTTCATGGAAGAGAAAGTTGTCCCTTCTACTGACCGAACCCTCAGTTCGGGGGCCTTCGTCAACATGTTACGAAGCTCCAGTGGAGGTGGTGGCTGAACTCACCGCAGAGTTCAGGAGCGGAAAGTCACTTGGTTGGAAAGAGCGAGCACATTCTGTTTCTTATTTAGAGAGGGACGTTCAACCACTTTATTGATTGGAGAGGGGCGTCGAAATCCTTCATACATTATTTGAAGTCTATTTTTCTAGATTTTTAGATGTGAAGTTGTCAACTATAGTAAAATATAATTACATAAGATAAGACCTACTTCTATAATTATTGGGGAAGCAATTTAGGAAAGTAGTAAAATATTGTATGTAAACCCGTTGGAAATAGGATTCCTAGAATATATGGGTTTTATTTCTTCCTATAGGAGTGTGACATATACCGAAATCATAACCTATAAATTCAAGAATATCCATAGCAACCTCAAAGCAACGACCATGAGGAGCCCTAATGCAAGAAAGCGATTCAGGACTAAATTTACTAAACATCAAAAGGAAAGAATGTTCGAATTCGCGAAAGAGTTGGGTGGAAATTGCACAAGCGAGATGAACTGATTAGCGAGTTTTGTTGCAAAATCGGAGTAGAAAAATGGGTTTTTAAGGTATGGTTGCACAATAACAATAAGAATGCTATTTTGAGAATCAGATATCAGTGAAAATATATAAGGATATATACGGTATACAATACCTTGTGTATACCGTGTATATCACGGAAACCCATCACAAGTGGGAAACCGTAATATACACGGTATACACACCGTGTATATCCCTATTTTGGTAAAAAATTATTTTGTATTATTTGTATATAATTAGCATTGTACACTTAACCATAATTGTAGGATTCTTATACAATTAGAATAGAGTTTTGAGAGTAGAATAGGAATATAATTTTTCATATTATGGAAATTGTAAATTGATTTTCCATATTATGAAAATTATAAATTGTATATATACTATTTCATTAATGAAAATAATCAAGATATTATTTCTTTCATGGTATCAGAAGTTTAGGACTAAATTACTTCTGTCCTCTCCCAAATTTAGTCTCGGTTCCGCCGTCCCTTCTTAGCCGAGCTTGCATCGAAATTTGTGCCCCTCTCGGACTTCGTGCTAATTTTACCTCCTCTCTTCCCAAATTTTATTCTCAATCCCTTTGTTCTTTCGTTAGGTCGACGTCAAAGAACCACTTTCATCCTGCCCTTACTATTTCTAACCTCAAGAACAACATCCCTATTGTTCTTGAGATGGAAAATGTCCAATACTTGTTCAAAATTCACGCCATCTCACATCAAGCCCTCCATCACATAATTCCTCCCGCTACCACTACTCCCGCGGAGGATCCTTAATTATGGATTACTCTTGATGCTACCGTTCTTCAATGGATTTATTCCACTATTTCTACCGACCTTTTACAGATGATTATTGAGCCGGACACTACGGTTATGACTACATGAAATAGATTGCGTGATATATTCCAAGATAACCAACATTCCCGCGTTGTCACCCTTGAGCAGGAATTTTTCCAAGTCAGCATGGAAGATTTCTCGAATGTTTCAACTTATTGTAAACGGCTCAAGGAATTGGCAGACCAATTTCGTAACGTTGGAGCCCCCGTTACCAATAATCGTCTTGTTCTACAAATTGTTACAGGCCTATCCGAGACCTATAATGGCGTGAGGACTCTCCTCCGTCAAAGTAATCCACTTCCGCCTTTTTATCAAGCTCGTTCGATGCTTACGTTAGAAGAACCCGGTTTGGCAAAAAAGGTGGATATCGACGCTAGTTCTGTGGTTATGATGACATCTTCAGCTAATTCACAAGGTTTTGTTGATAATTCGGGCCAAAACCGTGCTCACGGTGGGGATAAGAAAAAATTGAAAAATAATGGCAAAAATCGTTGTGGCAGTTGTGGTAGTTCAGGTGGTGGTGGGGGCGGGCAGAACAGTGGAAGTGGGCCGCAGGCCAACTGGTCCCAGTCATGGGTCGGTGGCCAGTGGCCCAACGACCCTTATTTTCCAACTTCTCCGGCCCCTGGTGGCCTTCGCAACAACACTGGGCCGGGACAACAAGCAAGTGTGTTTGGGTCTCGGCCTCCACATCCCCATCATGCTGCAGGCCCACTCCAACCGACATTGAAGCCGCAATGCATACACTTAGATTGAATCCTCCAGACGTAAATTGGTACATGGACACCGGCGCCACTTCTCACATGACGTCCGATCAAGGTACTCTCTCAACTTATTCCAATTTGAGCAACAATCATGGCATAATTATTGGTAATGACAACTCAATTTCAATTCGTGGTTATGGTCATAAAATTTTATCTCCCCCCAATCTACCTCGTCTTAAAAAATGTCCTTCATGCCCCTAACTTAATTAAAAATTTGGTGTCTGTCCGTAAATTCACCACCGATAATTGAGTTTCTGTTGATTTGATCCTTTTGGGTTTTCTGTAAAGGATTTCAATACGGGAATACCTCTCATGAGATGTGATAGTAGGAGAGATCTTTATCCTATCACGCCTGGATCCAGTCTCTCGAGTCAAGCATTGTCATCTACTTTTGCAGCTCTAGCTCCTTCTTTGTGGCAAACACGTTTGGGTCACCCTAGGTCATCCATTGTTTCTTCCTTTCATAAAAATAATTTTATTTCTTGTAAGGGTACGCGTAGTATTCCAATTTGTCAATTCTGTCCTTTAGGAAAACATGTTAGATTACCATTTGTAGCCTCTACTACTCGTACTTTAATGTCATTTGCTATTATTCATAGTAATTTATGGACATCTTCCGTTTTAAGTTCTGTGGGCCATCGTTATTATGTTTTATTTTTGGATGATTATTCTAATTTTTTTATGGTATTTTCCGTTGGCAAAAAAATCCCAAGTTTTTCCACTTTCTTAAAATTTAGAGCATTCATCCGTACCCAATTCGACCGAAAAATAAAAAATATTCAATGTGATAATGAAAAAGAATATGATAATGAGTTGTTTCGGGATTTTTGTAACACTAATGGCATAATTTTTCATTTCTCTTGTCCTCATACTTTCTTACAAAATGGGAAAGCCGAACGAAAAATTCGTACCATTAATAATATTGTCCGAACTTTATTGGTTCATGCTTCCATACCCCCTTCCTTGTTGCATCATGCTCTACAAATGTCTACTTATCTTCTTAACATACTTCCTACCAAAGGTTTGGCATATTCCCCCCTCTTCAAATCTTACATAATAAGACTCCTTCGTATTCACAAAATTGACTATGAACGACGAATATGATGCTCTTATTGAAAATAAGACGTGGGAGTTGGTACCCCATCCTTCTGGTGTTATTATTATTCGGTCTATATGAATTTTTACTCATAAGGATAATTCTGATGGTTCTTTTGCGAGGCATAAGGCTCGTCTTGTAGGTGATGGTAAAACTCAGCAGGTTGGCATGGATTGTGGTGAGATTTTAATCCAGTGGTCAAACCGGCTACTATTTGCACTGTTCTCAGTCTGGGTCTTTCGAAAGTATGACTCATTCATCAGTTAGATGTGAAGAATGTTTTCTTACATGGTGATCTTAAGAAGACCGTTTACATGCATCAGCCCTTGAGTTTTCGAGACCCCAAATATCCTTATCATGTATGTTTATTGAAGAAGTCCTTGTATGGGCTTAAGCAGGCCCGACTATCTCCAAGCTATAAAACTTAAGGCCATTGAAGATGTCTCACAAGGTGTTGAAAGCATTCCCTCTGCTTTTATTGGACTGTTCAATGGGGATAATATAGGTAAAAAGATTGTCAAAGTTGCAGATAGTGAAAAAAAGAGTCAAGAACTTACTTCCAAATTAGGGAACAATGTCTTATTTGTGCTTGTTTCAAGTTGTTATTCATTTAAACTCCGTTCTATTTGAGTTCATTGCACTTCAATACTCAATACTAGATTTCAAGAAAAAATTGGAATTCTCTAAATCTCACGCCTATCACAACACATACATATAAATTCCAGATACAACCCTGCTTATTAGGCATATACAAAAGTGATAAGATATGATATCTTGTGTTTTGATGATTTTCCAAACATTCGAGGAACTAGATAGGGATCAGGTATATGATCCATTTCTTTGTCTATCATACAGTCAACACTACAGCTGTAAAGATGTATTATTCACTGGCAGTAGTACACCAGCACAGCTACAGCTCACTAGAGGCAAAACCAAGAGATGTATTGTCCTTATCTCTTCACACATACTCCCCAGTATATATACAACACGTTACAAGGTTTAGCCTAACACTTGTAAATCTAAAAATCACTCTTTCTCAAGTGCTAGCTGTCACTGCTCTCCAAATGCTCTCAAGAACAAAGCTGCTACAAACTCAAGGACCGGATCCCGACACTGAAGATGTCTAAGTCCTTTAGTTTGTTTTAAGTCTTTGTCATTTTGTTCTTATTTGTGATCCTACACTACTTTCAAGAAATGTCATAGTAGGACAGATTTCAATCTATGTTGTTTTGTTTTGTTGGCTAGAGTTAGTCAAAGTTTGTTGTTTTGTAATAGAGTTATTTTAAAGGGCTTACAATAGAGGTATTGTAAGGGGTGAGAGATAAATAGTTTAATTCCTAAGTTGTAATAGGTTGTAATCTGAAGTTGATCAGTTAGTGAAGTTGGAAATCCTACTTGGTAGATTGTGATTTTTAATCCATTGAGCAATGAGTTTTCCACATAAATATTGTGTGTCATTTACTTCTATTTTTGCTTAAGGAAACAGATAGAGAACCTAGTTCTCTATACTATTTAGTGGACTCTTAGTTTCTATCAATTGGTATCAGAGCAGGTGCTTTCTAAAGGGTTAACACCTAGAAATGATCTCTCTTATGGCTTCTCCACCAAACCTAGAGGAATGACAATCTACCACAAAATCGCTGAGGTTCAATGGAAGTACTATGGGTGGTGGAAGACAAGGATTCACGATTTTATCATGGATGAAGATTCTAAGTTGTGGGACATCATTTGTGATGGTCCTCATGTCCCGATGAACGTAGATCCAACTGGTCTCATAACTACTCCAAAATCAATAAAGGAATACAATGATGTGGATAGAAAGGCGGTAGAGAAGAACTTCAAGGCCAAGAAGATCCTTATTTTTGGTATTGGACCAGATGAGTACAATCGTGTCTCATCTTGTGTATCCGCTCTCATGAAGGAATCACTTAAGTAAATGAGTACAAGATAGATATGCTCACCACAGAGTATGAGTTATTTAAGATGAGAGAGAATGAGTCAATTCAAGATATGCATACCAGGTTTACCTCTATAATCAATGAGCTTAATTCTCTAGGAGAAGTTATTACAACCAACAAACTGGTCAGAAAAATATTTGGTGTCCTGCTAGACTCTTGGGATAGCAAGGTGAATGACATATACGAAGCCAAGAACTTGAGGACGCTGACCATTGATGAGCTAATTAAAAATCTCAAGACTTACGAGATGAAGAGAGCCAGAAAGAAACTTGAAAAGAGTAAGGCAAAAAAGGAGAGGAGTTTGGTTCTCAAGGCTGCCAAAAGTGACTCAAGAAGTGACGAAGCTGATATGGCATACCTCACCCGTAGGTTTCAATAGATGATATGAAAATATGGTAGGGTCCCAAGAATAGAAAGCTTCAACCAGAACTTCAAAGGAAATGACAATTATTGCCACAAGTGTGGGAAACCTGGTCACTTCATTAAAGAATGTCCTCTTCACAAGCATGACAACCAGAAAAATAGTACTGAAAAGGCTGCTAAGAGAAACCAGGTTCCCGATAAGAAGTTCAAGAGGAGAGATGCATCTGATGACCTGGTGAAGCAAGCTTTTGTTGCTTGGGGAGACTCCTCGAGCGAATATGAAGATGATGATGACCAAGGTGACACATCGATGATGACTATTGACAATGAACCTTCTAAATATAAGTAAATCTTGCACTCATGGTCAAATTTGATGTTATTGATGATGATGAACAAGAAGAGGTGAATTTTCTTAATGTATAGAAAAACTTGAAAAATTACTCTAAAAAGAAACTAATATCATTGGCAAATATTTTAATCGATGCTTATCATGTTCTTGTTAAAGAGAAAAGTGCTCTAAATGAATAAATTGGTGATTTATAACAAGAGAGGGATGATTTGGTAGTTTCCATTGTAGATATGAAAGAACATGTTGATGAAGTAACTAAAGAAAACATCCTGTTAGAAAATCAAATGAAAAAATGTTTGGATACTCCCTCTAAAGGAATGGATGTAGCTAGTGAAACTCAACTGGAGCTTGAAAAGGAGCTTAAGAAAAGTAAAATGAGTCTCACTATTGACGTAGAAAATAGCAGATAGTTACATGAATATTTAAAATGAGTAAAAGTTGATCTTGATAAGGCACTTCATTGGACATGATCCTCAGATGTAATTACCTCTATGTACAAGAGTAAAGGTGGAGGTAGGCAAGGGCTTGGTTTTGAAAAATAAACTCCTTATAATCCCCACAGCAAATATGTCACTACAACTGAAAATTGTTTGTGCACTCACTACGGTTAGACTGATCATTACAAGAATGAATGGAAAGCCAGAATTCAGTCACTTCAGAAAAATAAGAATTTTGTTGAGAAAGGATTCAGAGTTGAAGGACCTGGTCTTCGAAAAAAATGTCTTACCTGCTTGGACTAGAAGAAGCCTGATTCACTCATTTTACAATTATGAGGGACCCAAACTGGCTTGGGTTCCCAAATATAATTAGTGATTTTGTTTGCATGCTGGAGTGAGAAGGCAGCCAAAAATGGTATATGAATAGTGGCTGCTCGAAGCATATGACTGGTAGAATGAATGATTTTCTCTCACTCAAGGCCTTTCAAGATGGGAGTGTGTCCTTTGATAATGACAAGAAAGGATACATTCTTGGTATTGGCAAGATTGGGAAGACACTCTCACATATAATTAAAAATGTGTACTATGTAAATGGGTTAAAGTATAACTTGTTAAGTGTGTCTCAAATCTGTGATAGAGGAAGTGAAGTTAAGTTCTTGTTCTGTTCTTGCACAGTCACCAATCTCAAATCTGATGAAGTGGTGCTAATACAAAAAAGTTTAAGAATGTAGATTTTGATTCTTTGAATGGTAATGACTTAACATGCCTAAGTGATAGATGATGATGCTGAGCTATGGAACAGACGACTGGGACATGCAAGCTTTTCGTTGTTAAACAAACTTGCTACGAAGGACCTGGTTCGTGGGATATCAAAGGCCAAGTTCAAATATCACAAGGCGTGTGATGCTTGCATAAAAGGGAAACAAGTTAGATCCTCTTTCAAACCAAAGTAATGAAAATGGTATAACTCACAACGTTTTTGCTCCTAGAACACCTCAGCAAAATAGTGTTGTGGAGAGGGAAAATAGGACACTTAAAGATATGGCTAGAAAAATGTTAATAGCAAGTAGTGTGTCTAAAAGTATTTAGGCTGAAGCTATCAACACTGCTTGTCACGTGATTAACAGCTGCATGAACAGGTCTCAGCTTGAGAAGACTCCTTATGAATTGCTCAATATGAGAAAGCCCAAGCTGACTTACCTAGGAGCATTTGGATGCAAATGCTTTGTTCTCAACAATGGTAAGGAGGCCTTGGGAAAGTTTGATGCAAAAAGTGATGAAGGAATCTTTATTGATTACTCATCTCATAGCAAGATATACAAGGTCTACAATAAAAGAACTAAGTGTGTAGAGAAAAGTGTGCGTGTGATCTTTGATGAATCAAATGAATTGGGTAATGAATGGAGGCAAAATGATGAGCCTGAAAATGGGATATTTTCAAAAGTTCCTGATGAAGTCATAGAAATCTGAAATGAAAAGACTGAATTGATGAGTCAAATCTAGCAGAGCGATGCAGGAGATGTAGTAGAGTCTTCGGAAGGTACAAAAGAAAATGGTCCCTCCATTACTCCAACTGAAGCTGAACATCGAGTAGTTGATGTTGTATCAGGCACTCTTAAAGCTGGATAAAGAAGCGGAAGTCATACCTCTATTGATGTCAATGATGGATGTCGCGCCCGTTTTTAACCCGACCCCTGAGAGGTCGGAAGCGGAGCACAACGTGTTCGGTGATTCCTGGATAAATTAGATTGAGGAGTCGCCACCTAATTATTTTACGGTGAATTAGGACACCTGAATATTAAATAAATGCTGCAATGTAACTCCAATTTTAAGGTCTGCAAAACTAATGAGATTCTAAGTAAGGGTTATTTATTATCCTAAAGGGAAGGGGTTAGGCATCCTTTAAGATCCGCTAACTTGCGGTTATCCGATCAAACTTAGGTTTAATTATTGTATTAAGAAAAAATGCAAGTTTTAAAATATAAACTTAAAATGATGTTGCAAGTATTTTAGCAAAAGGATACACATTTTGTACAAGTATGTATTTGTATGATATTAAAGAAAAAAGACATGTAAAAAGTATGCATTTGTGACAATTAATCGTAAGGAGAATAACGAATTATTTATAATGCCAAAGAAGTAATTTTTGGAAATCATTTTTTTGAGTTGTACAATTAATAAAGTGAACAAAAGATGATCATCGATTGTTTTGAAAATTTTAAATATGCATGACGAGCCTAAAAATAAATAAACTAGCGAAAGATTTCTATGTTTGAATTAACCGAGCCTATAAGTAAATAAGCTAGCGACGGGTTTTCAGTCTTAGACTATCCTATGAATTAATTCTAAGTCTACCTATTCTAAGCATTTCAATAATTACATAAGTGCGATAAATAATATTACAATACATAGCGGGGTAAAAGCTGAATTAAAGAAAGTAAATAAAATAAATAAACTCCGAGGAATATCTGCCTTTATTTACTTTATTCCCAGCAAGCTGCCAAGAACAAACGATTAAAAACAGTTAAATACAAATAACTTCGGATCCGTATCCAAAACAATGAGTGTTTTGGTCACGGAGGGCTTCAGACTTAAATTTGAAAAGACCATTCCAATCACGTCTTGGCTGCAAACGTATGACTTGGTGGTCATTTTGATTGCCTCGCCAACGTGTTGGTCTCTCGGATGAAAAAGAAAAGATCATTATAATCACGTCGTGGCTGCGAACATATAACTTGTTGGTTATTTTAGTCGTCTCGCCTACTAAACATGTTGATCCCTCTGATGAAATAAAAAGGTTTAAGCCTCATCCTTGCACAAAAGTTATATTTTCGTCTTTACGACTGTGGAGGCCTCAAAATTGACGGATATTTTTTATCGGCCAGTGTAGTATCGTGTTCAAATCAGCAAAATTAAATTAAAACAGTAAGTAACAGCAGTAGGCAGTAAGCAGTAAACAGAGAGCCAATTTTTGAAAAGACGCGGTGTTTAGTTTAAAACAGTAAAAACAGTAAAAATAATAATCTGGAATCGAGTAGTGAACTGAAACAGAAAGCAGTGCCTGAACAGACGCGGTATTTGTTCAAAACAGTAAAAATAGTAAAACAGTAAGATATCCGTTGCACGGATGTTTAAAACAGTAGACTGAAAACAGAGAAACGAAAAAAAGCACGACCTCGAATTCAATTTCATCGACCTAAATGCGATATTAATTAAAATAATAATAAAACAGTAAAACAGTAAGATATCCGTTGCACGGATGCTTAAAACAGTACTGAAAAACAGAGAAACGAAACGAAAAAAAATGCGGCCTTGAATTCAATTTCATCGGCCTAAATGCGGTATTAGTTCAATCAATAATAACAGTGCCAAAGAAACGAGCAGTGAGCAATTAAAGTATCCGACCCGAATTCTAAAATTTTGGAACCGGAACAGGATTAAGATTGTATTTATGAAAAATCAGACCCGGATTATGAACAGTGACCCGAATGGGTGACCCAATTCTGAAAACAGATTTTTCAGATAACCAACAAATAAGATATGAAATGCAAGAATTCTGGAAAATATCCAAACCGGGTTGACCCGATCCGAATCAGTGACCCGACCCGAATCAAGTATCAAACCCGAATCAGATTTTCACCAATTTTCAGATAACCAATCAAATAAGATGCGAAATGTAATAATTCTAAAAAATATTCGACCCGGGTCAGTGACCCGACCCGGGCCAGTGACCCGACCCGAATTAAATATCAAACCCGAATAAGATTTTTGCACCAATTTCAGATAACCAATCAAATAAGATACGAAATGCGATAATTCTAAAACTATCCAAATCGGGTCGACCCGACCCGAATTAAATATCAAACCCGAATCAGATTTTTTGCACCAATTTCAGATAACCAATCAAATAAGATACGAAATGCGATAATTCTAAAAATATCCAAATCGGGTCGACCCGACCCGACCCAGATCAGTGACCCAACCCGAATTAAATATCAAACTCGAACCAGATTTTTTGCACCAATTTCAGATAACCAACATGCAAGACGCGAAATGCAATAATTCTGGAAAATCCAATTCGGGTCGACCCGACCCGAATCAGTGATTCGACCCGAAATCAGTGAAGAAAAATAACAAAAACAAGCAGATTTTCGAATTCGACTTATGAGACCAAAAATAGAAGTATTTAAAAATCGAAACTCACCCCTTTCTTTCGGATTTTGGACTTGTTTCTTGAACAACAAAGAAGACAAATGCTTAAAAATCAAACTCAAGAACACGATAAGTATTTATTCTTTTTTTTCGGTCTTGTCCTCCGGTCGTCCCCTTTGTAGAACAAAAATGGGGGGTATTTATAGATACTCACCCCGACGTTCACCCCCACCCATACCCCTTACAAATTCGAATTCGAATTTCAAAATAAAGGGGGAACAAAATCTGATTTTTGGGGCGATTTCTTGGGGCATGTGTTGCGGTGAGAGGTGATGGGGTTGGTGGTGTCAGGC
Organism: Anisodus acutangulus; assembly: GCA_029783415.1. Classification (NCBI taxonomy): domain Eukaryota; kingdom Viridiplantae; phylum Streptophyta; class Magnoliopsida; order Solanales; family Solanaceae; genus Anisodus; species Anisodus acutangulus. The sequence continues at coordinate 3,323,833 of CM056509.1, forward strand.
GGCGGTGTCGGCGATTGGTAGTGTCAGGCATAGGGTGCGGCGACGTGGGGGTAGGGGTGTAGGGTGGGCGGCGATTGGGAGGGTTAGGGGTGTTAGGTTTTTTTTATTTTTGGGTTTTTGGTTTTGTTTTGGTTTAAAGGGAATGGGTTTGGGCTTGTGGGTCGGCGGTTGGGCCTGGGTCTTGGGTCTTGGGCTGGGTTGGTGTTTTACTGGGTCCGAAAAATGGGCTTGGGGGGGATTAAAAGGGAAAAGGGGTTGTTGGGCTTAGGAGTTTTGGGCTGGGGCGATGGAATTTCGGGTGGGCCGAAATAAGAGAAGGGGGAGTTAAATTGTTTTGGATTGAGTAGAATTTGTTTTGGGTAGAAATTGTATTTGGGTAGAAATTGTTTTTGGGTTGGAAAATGAATGGGTTATGAGTTTAAAATATAAAAAAGTGTTTAATATTAAAAAAGCATTGAAGAAAAAATGTAAATTATTTTAATAAAAACATAACGATGTGATAATAATAAAGATTTAATATTTGCGAAATGTTTAATGCTTAATAAAAAATGGAAATGCGATGCAATTTTGCGAGAATAAAATAACATAGAATTTTCGGATAAAACTTATGATTATGATAAAAATGCAAATGATAGTAAAAAATGCGAATAATAATAATAATAAGAGAATAATATATATATATATATATATATATATATATATATATATATATAATATACATGTATGTATATAGATTAAAATTGTTTTGAGGTGTTAAAATATTTAAAATTGCAAATAAATTAGAAAATAAGGGACAAAATTGGGTGTCAACAATGGATCAAACATGGAAGAACATGGTCCCTCTATTCCTGCAGTCTAAGTATCTAACTGGAAGCACAAGGGATCTCATCCACTTCAAAATGTGAGTACTCCCTTAAACTCTGATATTCAAACTAGATCTAAGGTGAGAAATATGTTTGCCTTCACAGTCTTCCTATCTCAAATTGAACCCAAGAATATTAAGGAAGGTTTGAAAGATGTTGACTGGCTAGATGCTATGTAAGAAGAGCTCCATCAATTTAAAAGAAACAAGGTATGACACCTTACCCTTAGGACTTCAGACATAACAGTGATTGGGACTAGGTGCGTGTTTCGCAATAAGGTTGATGAATTTGGAAACTCTACAAGAAATAAGGCAAGGATGATGGTTCAAGGTTACAATCAAAAAAAGGGATAGACTATGATGAGACTTTTGCTCCTGCTGCAAGAATGGAAGTAATCAGGATTCTTATTGTCTTTGAATCGAATTTAAATTGTTTTAAATAGATGCCAAGAGTGTCTTTCTAAATGGATATCTAAAAGATGAAGTCTTTGTCAAGAAACTCTCTGATTTTGAGAGTCATGAACATTCTGAGCATGTGTTCAAGCTTGACAAAAGTTTACATGGTTTAAATCAAGCTCCTCGGGCATGGTATGAGAGATTATCAAAGTTTCTTCTTGAAAATAGATTTACAAGAGGGAAAATTGATAACACCTTATTTCTAAAAAAAAAGAGCGAGGAATTTATTGATTGTGCAAGCTTATGTTGATGGTATGATCTTTGGTTTCACTAATGATTCCCTTTGTGAAGAATTTTCCAATCTTATGGGAAGTGAATTTGAGATGAGCATGATGTGTGAGCTAAATTTCTTCCTTGGGCAAGTGAAGCAAACCCCAAAAGGCACCATGATCAGTCAATAAAATTATATCAAAGAGCTGCTTAAGAGATTGAGATGGAGAATGTTAAGCCTATTGATACACATATAGCCATTACTACTCAGTTAGACTTGGATGAACCTAGTTCTCCTATCAATGAAACAATGTGTAGGGGTATCATTGGGTCTCTATTGTACTTAACTGCTAGCAGAACTGACATTGTTTTCAGTGTTGGGTTGTGTACAAGGTTCCAATCAAGTCCAAAGGAATCTCAATCATCCACTCCAACTGTGCCAGAAGAGAACCCAACTCTACCACCATCCAAAATTTTAACTCCACCTGAACCAAAACCCTCAGTTTCACTCCCAAATGTCCAATCTCTACCGACTAAAACCTCACCATCACACTCACAAAATCTCCGATTTCTGGTCCTCCTAGGACTCGTAAGAGTCAAACTCCAAAGAAATTCATCTCTTCTTCCTCGACCTCTGCTCCGATTGAAAAACCCGACTCAATGGGAAGGGAACAAACTGCTTCTATGTCGACATTCCTTCAAAACACAGAGAAAATTGAAGAAAAGATGATGAAGTCGAGGTTACGAGTCAGATAATTGAGAAAACAGAGGTACAAAGCGGCGTTAAGGAAAATCTGGTTTCTAGTAACATGCATGAGAGCGTAGATATTGGTGTTGCAGAGAAACAAGAAAAAGTTGTCGAAAAAGACATTATTGAGGACAACACTAGAAAATCAGGTAATCCCACTCCACATGATAGTGTAAAAGGGATAAATGAGTCTTCAATAAAGTTTGAGGGGACATTATCTGAACCGAGTCAGGTTAGGTCTAATATTGTGGAAGATGAGGCAAATGAGGTGGAAAAGATTCCACTTGTAATAAATAATTCAGCAAAGGAAAGAGTGAATAAATGAAGGAAAGCTAGAGTTGTGATGTCTGATGATGATAAGGGTGACAAGTCCGAAAAGGAGAAGTGTGAAACTCGACCTCTCACTCAAAGAAAAAGAAATGGTAGAATCAATGAGGAACCCGGATCCTCAAAGAAACAAAAAGTTGCTATAAACGAGAAGGAAAAGAAGGAAATCTTGAAGGGTCAAAATATATTGTTGGGGAGAGTGTTTGATTTTGATATTTCTGAGAGGCTTGGAATGAAGGAACTGCTTGAGATCGTTGAGTTCCAAAAATTGACTCATCTCTTTGTGCCACCGACACCCAGTGTCTATGAAGCAGAGGTGGCCAAATTCTATGCCAACATATGCTATACTGATGATCACACTCTGGTCTTGTCAATAAATGGGACAGGTTTTGAGTTGGATGAAATGCACCTTCATGAAATTCTAGGTGTCCCGACTGATGGGCTAAATACGGTGGATGGAAATGCGTCGGATGCCTTCATGAAATTGATTGTGAAAAGGGAAGGGTCTGCTACTGGAGCAAGTCTGTTAAAAAATGAGCTTAATCCTGAGTATCAGCTCTTGTTTGCACTAGTCAATAAAGTGTTGCTTACAAGAGCTAAAGGACGATTTATTGCTTTCATCGCGGACCTGGTCCTTCTTGAGGCACTGTAAACCTTCAAAACCATTAGTCTTCCATCTATCATGATTGAGCACATTATAAAGGTTGTTAACGCAATAGACGGCAGGCATGGTCTTCCATATGGGTTTCTCATGACAAAAGTCCTTGTGCATTTTAAAGTCAAAATGGGAAAGGCCACCTTGGGCACCGAAAAACATATGATCACCATGGAAACCTTATAGGAGTGTGAATGTGTTCCAAAAATGGGTGGTGTTGATAGCAATTCTACTATCTCGACTCTGATTGAAGCCCAAGAGAGGTCCATTGTTGAGTTCAACAACTCAAGGCTGCAAATGCGCTCCTGAGGGCTCAACTAGTTGAAAAGGCAAATGAACCTAGTTCTAATATTGTTGTGGAGACTGAGAATGCGAAGTTAAGAGATGAAAATGAGAAGCTGAAGGAGAAAATTGATGAACTCTGTGACCAGATGCTCCAGGATCAGCACACCAACATTGAATGAGTGGATAGGCTCCTCAAGGCTCAGCAAAATAGTTCTTTTCCTGCTCTTTAAGCCCATGTCCTTATTCCCCTGTTCTTAAACCATGTTCTTATCCTTTTTAAGTCTTATCTTTTTTGCTCCATGTTCTTTATCACTTTGGTACTTGTTGGCAGTTTAATTAGCATTCTTGTACTGTTTGCACTACTATGCTTTTGATGCTTAATTTCATATGGTAGTTACTCTGTTTTATGCAATAATACTGGCTTGTTGTTCATGTTCTGCTTCTGTTGTGTTGCCCAAGTGGCCATGAGTTAATGCTACATAACTTCTTTTTGCTTGTGCCACTTCTATTACTCTTTTCAATGATGCCCAAAATGGAAAGTTAAAGGGGTAAAATGATATTGCCATGATTAACATGTTGTTAAGGGGTAAATTGATGTTGCCATGATTAACATGTTGTTATGCTTGAAAGATAGGTCTGATCCGCAGGGGGAATAATGTGGGAACCTGGTTCTCAGGGGAATATCAATTTTGTGTTTGTCATCATCAAAAAGGGGAAAATTGATAAGATATGCTATCTTGTGTTTTGATGATTTGCCCAACATTCAAGGAACCAGATAGAGACCAGGTATGCGATCTGTTCCTTTAGCGTCGTACAGTCAACACTACAGCTGCAAAGATGTACTGTTCACGGGCAGTAGTACAACAGTACAACTGCAGCTCATTAGAGGCCAAACCAAGAGATGTATTGTCTCTATCTCTTCATACATGCTCCCCAATATGTATACAACATGTTACAAGGTTTAACCTAACACTTGCAAATCTGAAAATCACTCTTTCTCAAGTGGTAATCGCCATTGCTCTCTAAGTGCTCTCAAGAACAAAGCTGCTACAAACTCAAGGATCAGATCCTGACATTGAAGATGTCTAAGTCTTTTAGTTTGTTTTAAGTCTTTGTCATTTTGTTCTTATTTGTAATCCTGCACTACTTTCAAGAAGTGTCATAGTAGGACATATTTCATCCTTTGTTGTTTTGTGTTATTGGCTAGAGTTAGTCAAGGTTTGTTGTTGAATAGAGTTATTGTAAAAGGCTTACAATAGAAGTATTGTAATGGGTGAGAGATTAATAGATTAATTCCTAGGTTGTAATAGGTTGTAATCTGAAGTTGCTCAGTTAGTAAAGTTGAAAATCCTACTTGGTAGGTCGTGATTTTTAATCCTTAGAACAAGGAATGTTCTACATAAATATTGTGTATTATTTACTTTCTGTTTTTGCTTAAGGGAACAGATAGAGAACCAGTTTTTTATAATGTTTGGTGGACTTTTAATATTTTGATAAAGATCTTCACACCCTATAAAGAGTTTATGGAACCTTTAGCATCCCATGACTTAGACTAACAATACAACTTCTAAAGAATGTTCCAAATAAATATCAGACTAATGCTACTGCTAGACTTGTGGTTTTATGAGTATTACTATAATCGTTCATGTCCCAACGAGCAGCCTAGTGGGTCCCACTCACCATTGTACTAAACAGAAATATATAAGTAAATGGAAGGGTTTCCAAATGTAACTTTTAATCAAATAAGCACCTCATCAAGGTAACTTTAACAAGGTAATAAACTTTTGGTAGTTTGACATGTCTGTTTTCACCTGTAAAATGAAATTTGCTAATCAATGCTCAAAGAATTCTTCATGGCTAGAACCCTAACACAGATATCAATAATTCTCTTAACAAGAATATAGAGAGTCCATGAGACATCATAGGCTTAAGCACAAATGTAAGTTATTCACATTCACCACCAACCAAAGTAGGGTCAAGATTCAGATGGGACTTCCTCAAAAACAATTTGGTTAATTTGAATGATTTTATCCGTCTTAGCAACAGCTTTGAATATAGCAAAAAGAAAAGATTATAACATCATCTTGCAGTGGAAAGGTACATTTTTAGCAACTATTTCAAGACCACACAAGATAAAGCACATCAACATAGAGACCAACTATTATACCATAATGAATCTCGTACGGGAATAGCACCAAAGCAAAGTGACAACTAATGTACATAAGTTAGTATCTAGACAGAAAACACTATGTACTAGCCTCACAATAGAAACAAAATTTGAGAAGAATGGATCAGGAAGGTGATAAATACCAGCATTAATCATGAACCAGTAGTCTTCCATCCTCTTGAAATTGACGAAAATCACCCAATGGATAATGGTGAAGTCGCTCGAATGATCCATTCCTTGAATTGTACAGTATTATCTCTCTTCCAAGCTTCACCAATACTTCATCACCGTTCACTGCCACAAACAATGGTGAGCTTACCTCAATCGACTTCGACGATCATCAACACTTTCCCAAGAATCACTCTTTAGACTATATTTTTAGCTTATCTCGATCGAACTTTCCATCAGTAAAAAAGGTACCCACTAGCTTATAGTCATCATGAAGCTCATCATATCCAAAACCATGCATTCGCCACTTTTCAAACCACAAATTAGGTCTAGGATTAGGCAATTTCTTGTACTTTCTATTTGATGGATTACATAGAAACAAATTATATTTCTCATCCACAAGACAAATAATTCGTTGGCGGAACCTAGAATCGTTTCATACTGAGGCAATTTGTTGTACAATCCATCGGATGTCATGTGATAATTCAAGTCAAATACCTCCATGGCAGACTCAGAAAGAGCACATTTTTTAAGATTAAAGGGCCCATGTCTAAAACTCCACATTAGCCTATGGTGGATATAATCCTTGTTATTAGCAGATACACTAAGATGGCTCTTAACAAATTCAGGACTAGAGATTAAAGCAAGCCAAGACTTCGAAACAGACCTAAATTTCAAGAGGGGTTTCACCGGAAGCCTTAAGAGGATTTCAGTGACGAGTTCTGCTGGCAGAACAGGGATTTTCAAGATTGAATCTTTCATTGAAGTTGATGAAAATTGAGCTTGATTTGTGGGTCTGCTACATTTTGGGTGATGATGGGAGGCTGCATCAAAATGTACTTTTGAGTCTTGAAATTAAAATTGGTGACAACTTTTAACGATCAAAGCTCACTTAAAAATCTAATTAAGTTAAATGAAATCTGAATTATAATTTTTAAAACTTCTGAAACTTTTATAAAATACAAAATAACCCACTTTTTTAACACCCAACCCCTACCATTTCATCCCACTTATTTCAAAAAAAGAAAATCAACCGCTCTCACCAATCCTCTTCTCCTCCAAATCTATGATTTGCTCTCTTCTCCTCCAAATCTGTGATTTGCTCTCTTCTTCCTCCATTGTTGTTGTTGTAGCTGTTGCTGTTCGTTTTCTTCAAGTTCGATCATCCTTCTCTCTTTCCTCGTCACATCTGCAACTTGAAAGGTAATAATTTTTTCCTTTATCTTTCACATCAATTCTAGGGTAAAAGTTAGGGTTTTAAAATTGTGGACTACAAATGATGATTTTGGTTAAAGAAGAAGAAGAACATGAGTTTGTCTTCAATGTTGTTTATTTTGTTGTTCAGTTGTTGAGAAATCCTTATTTAGGGTATTTGCTTCACTTGTTGGAGTTTGTGTGTTTGTAAATAGTGTATGTGATTGTGAAATTATGATTGTTGGTGCTGTTTTTATTTTTGTTCTCCTTAAGGTTTCAAAAAAAGGGCTTGTAATTTTGTTATTTTTTTCTAACAGATGAGTAAGCTGTTGCAACAATTTCAGCGCTTGTTTGACAGTTGCAAACATTTGTTGAGGTTGCATGCTTAAAAACCCACTATTTTATGTATTTTGTTTAACTTGTGATGGTTGATTGTGTATTTGTAGTTAAATATATATTTTTGTTGTTGTTGGTATTGTTGTTGTCCTAGAATGGTATGGTTTAGAAAAAGTTTGGATTTTATTAGATGTTGGAAAAAATCAAAACAGCTGCTGAGGTTTTTATAGCAACTGAAGAGGTTGTTGCAAAATTCACAATCTGTTGTAAAAAGTCAAAATAGTTGCTAAAGTTGATGTTGAGGTGTTGCTATTGTTTTATTATTTCTAACAGCTGAAGCATCTATTGTAACAACTTCTTCAGCTTACAACAAATTTATCAATTGTTGCAATAAATTCTGCAGTTGTTGGAAAATTCGGTTACTTGTTGTATTTTGTTTTTTCAACTGATGCAGTTCTTTTTTCCTGTTTACTGTGAATGATCCACAAATCAATTGAAACTCATTTTGTTTATTTCTTGTGTGCAGATAAAATGACAAAACCCAAAAGAAGAGGAGTTACATCAACTGATCAATCTAGACAGAGTAAATGACCCAAGGGTCAAACACTATTAGAAGAGCTTGTTGAACAAACTATTTCAGAATCAATAAATGTGCAATCAACCAATAGTCAAAATGAACCACAATCTTCTAATAGAGAGGAGGGCATAGAATCTAAGAAAACCTTTGAAATAGAAGTGTCTGGAGATGGTCATAATGAACACTCTGAAGATAGCCAAGAATCAGGAGATAAAACTGATGAAAATGAAGTAGATAAGGATGATGAAGAAGATAAGGAAGATGAAGAGAATGATGAAGAAGATAAAGTAGATGAAGAAGATAAGGAGATGACGAAAATGATAAAGAAGAGCAAGAAAATGAAGAAGATGTAGAAACTGCTGAAAAGAGTAATGAAGAAGATGAAGAGAAAGAAGAAAATACAGATGAAAGTACGGTCCTATGTGAAATAAGACAAAAAACCCAACATAATATAAATGTCAATGTTGTTGAGTATTCTAGTGTTGGTGTAGATCCTAAGAGGCCTTCCATTGAAGATTTAGTAAAATGTTTTAGTATTACCAATTCCGGCGCGAGGACGCCGTTGGATGATCATAATGATTTGACAGGTGATATTGTGGTCAAATCAGGCATGGGAAAGAGTTTTGATATATTTAGGGGCACACTTAAAGAACTAGAGTTGGAGGATTTCTTTAGGGCAAGCTCTTTTGGGTATTTCTTAGAGCTGCCAAAAGGAACCTTTGCACAATTTCCGATGAAAATGGTGTATGAGCATATGAAACGTAGGGATTATTTGTACCTCAAAGAATGAGGTTTGGATAAATTTTTATGGCAAGTCGTTTTGTTTTTGTAACACCCCGTACTTTCGGGCGATGGTTTGAGCAGCTAGAGGTATGCAAGTAGACCCGAGCCTTGGAGAATTTATGTCATATTCACGTATGCAAATAAAGAGCTTAGTATATAAAAGGATGCACTCCCAAAATAATTTAGAACTTAAAAGTGTGACGATGGTGGTTGAGAATAATATTTGGTGTATACATAAAGAGATTATGGACTAATGTTATACCCTATGAGTATGATATTGAGTATAGGACATGATTATTATTTAAGTGAATTGAGATCAACAACTTAATTATGTGTGTAATTGCGGAAATGAAAAATTATAGGGGAAGACATGGGAAAAATAATTGATTATGTGCTAAGTGTTATGTGTATTAGTACATGTGGCCCATGGACATAGTGGATCTGGTGACTATTCAATTAGAGTGTGTCTAGTGGTGACACATGATAACTAATGTGTCAAGTAGTGGCTTAAGATGTGGGTGAGCCCCATGGCCCACTAAGGAAATAAAGAAAAGAGCACCTAATCATTTCATTTTGGATTTCCACCAAAACTATCTCATTTAGTTGCTATTATTTAGAGATCAACATCTATAAAGGCAAGGCAACAACGTTTTCATTTTGGACTGTATATATACACCTAGTTCATTAAATATTAGGCAGCAACATAGTAAATTTCATTTGACGATAAGGAATGTTGGCAGCAACAAAGCAAATCATGGTCGCTAAGTTATATCTCATTCTGTTTGCGGGATGGTTCCTTTGAGTTTAAGGTTAGGTTCTATACGGAGGATGGACGAAGGTATGTTAAGACAAATCCTTCTTTCTTTTGGCATGTTCTAAGTACGAAACGTAAACGTAATATTATCTCATAAATGATTCTACTCTTAGTAGTTAAGAATGTTCATGTTATTCATTCATATTTTCAAAGCATGTCAAAATATGTTTCTAAATCCCTATTGATGTATATGGGGAAGATGTTAATATTCATAATGTTAATCGAAGGTGCAGCGACATTACGTCACTCCGATAAACTCAGGGTGTCTTAGTATCATTCATGCATTATATTCATGTTTATACCTTGACCTCAAAGGCGTTATATTCGCTACTATATGTATGCAATATATATGTATGGGGATGGAGAAAAGGGATACGACATTATATACTCACCACCACCTGATCGGCTGGTATATGATGATGATTATGCCCACAAAGGTATGTATAATATGATGGGATGCCCACAGAGGCTTAATGGCGTTATATACATATGTAAATGTATATCTATGACCGCATTATGCATGACACTTAGGCATATTATGGCCCTCATAGGCATTCTGCACAGACATGATACTTAGGCATATTATGGTCCTCAGAGGCATTTTGCACATGTTGATTGTCCTTGTCTCATGTTACTTTCATGTCTCTATTATGTTATTTTTCATGCCAGACATACTTGGTACATCATTTATACTGACGTCCATTTTGTCGGAAGATGTTGTGTTTCATGCCTGCAGGCTCAGGTAGACAGGGTGAAGGTTCGCACTAGTAGGTTGCTGGTCCAGCTGATATAGGAGCACTCCACTTGTTCCGGAGTTGCAGTCTAATCTTGGTACGGTATTTTTGCATATGAATATGGGTATGGCGGGGGCTTGTCCCGACCTTAAGATGTCACATACTCTTTAGAGGCTTGTAGATAGTTATCATGTGTATAGTAGTCATGTATGGCCTTGTCGGCCTTAGTATGTATATGTACATAGGTTGAGTTCTTCTGTTTGCAGGATTTTACGTAGCTCATTTTCAGTTTATTATTTCTATGTGTCAACAGGTTACTTTGTGATGACCCTCATGGCCCGTGCTTAATTACGGTTAGATAGTAAATATATGATTAGTGGTACTCGGCAAGTAAGGTCTGGGTGCCCGTCATGGCCCTCCGATTTGGGTCGTGAGAAAGTTGATATCAGAGCAGCTCTGCCCTAGGGATGTCTACAAGCTATGTCTAGTAGAGTCTTGTTTATGGGTGTGTAGCACATCACACTTATAAGCATGAGGCTACAGGGCATTTAGGATTGTCTCTTTCCTTAATAATCTAGATCGTTCGATAGAGCCGAGTCATAAGAAAATTTTTTCCTAATCATATTTTCCCGTTAGAAATAGCAGCGATGTCTACGATGAGAAAGACCCATATTAGTAAGAGTGTGGGTATGGATGTAAGGGAAGATACTGGATAGGTACCACCCACTAGTACGGGTCAGAGGACTATCGATGTAGTAAAAAGAGACGTAAGTTACACGATTGAATCAGACCCATCGGAGATCATGGTTTCTATTGAGGAGGATCCATCCGAGGATCCATATGAGTCTCCTGCTCGAACATTTTTGGTTATGTCAACAAAAGATGGGGCGATGGGAGTTCCGACCTCACCGAGGTCCTTCGTTTCAGTGGCCCTGTTGGCCATGGTGGGGGTGGAGCAGCGCAGGGATTGGCACCGTCGGGTTCCCTCAGGCTCAACACCATGTCAGGGTATTTATTTCATTTACCGACACCAGCTCTTCTAAGGTTCTAGATAGTCCACAGTCTTGGGAGTTCGGCAATCAGGGCTCTCCGGTCTATGTCATAAAATACGCGGAGGAAGAAGAAAGTAGGCAGGCCAAGAGAATGCGAGTACTTGATAAGGATAGGAGGGTTCCGCTCCAAGTGTGTCTGATCAAGGCTCACATATAGGACCTAGGCAGGACAGTACAAGTACATTAATCTATTTATTGAAATTGCTTATATATATATATACACACACACACATATATTCATGCACCTAGAAAACAACATATTATTTGTTATAAGGGGACGAATGATATTCTAGTAGCAGTGGATTGAGATTGTAAAAAAGAGACCGGAGTAGAAGTAACAGGATCACAACATTGTTCTAGCATGCTAATAAGGTATGAGATTTTACCGATGGACGATTAATACGTGATTCGAACCTTTTGTGACACTGTATTAAGAAACCCCGGACTTACATTATGTTGAGTAACCGGTTGGGTGTAGGCTAGATGTGTTGTTTAACTCTTTACGGGAGAAACCATAATAAGCATGTATTGTTAGAGAATAATTATAATAGGTAACATTAAAGAATAGGCAAAGGATAGGGAACATCTCTTTATATAATTTGAGTTTATTTATCTTGCTCATTTTTTCCAGACACGGGGGAAATTTGTTTTGGATTGAGCTTGGTTTGTCAGGCAAGAATCGATAAAATCTAAAGAACAATGAAACTAATTTTGGTCTCTCCTTTTTCAGTATTGAATCTAGGTAATGAAATGCAGTTTGATGGTAAGACATTCCCATTACCAGTTGACAGATAACCTTTAGCTTTGTGGTTGTCAAAGATGTTTCGGTCAAGAGTATATTACAAGTAAGGATGGTTACAAGTAGGAAGAATTAGCCATAAAGGAACACCTCATGAAAGCTTTGGAGCAGTTAAGAGGTAAACTGGTGAAGGAGGAAGGATAACCATCAAACTAAGTATTATAAATAGAGTAGGGAACCCACGGAAATGAGAGTTAAGGTATGATAACGATAAAGGTCATAGGTAAAATAATTAGATATGGTGAGGGTAGACTATGCAAGCACAGGAATCCCCTTTATGAATACCAGCGACAACATCTAATAATTGTTCGTGCACAGATGTACATGCTGAACTTGACAACATATTGGTTGTAGTTATGGACAAGGAAGTGAGTTGATAATCTAATAAGCGCTCGCTAGAGAGTGGTCATCTCCGGAGAAAAAGAAGGAAGCTAGTGTTAGCAAGCCACTTGAGGCAAGCTATGGTCGAATTAGGTATTTAGAAAGTTCAACAGGACTAGGTGACATCATGATACTGAAAATATGAATGACTACACATTGGGAGAATACCAATAAGTAATGAAGGAATAACTATTGTCAGTCAACCATAGGGGGAACCATCACTAGTAAGCTTCGTAGGGCAAGAAATAACCGCCACAGTCTGGTATAGTATGTGTATATGTACATGCCCCTTCTAGGCATCCAAATGATATTGAAATTGCCGTATTATGAGATGTATATCCCGACAGGAAGTTAAGTCGGAGAGAAAAAGGAAATTAGATATAACAAATCGATGTGGGAGGCGACAATGTAAGGAGCTAAGGTGGGGATTACACCCACTAAAGGAGGGGAGGACGACGCAATAATACCTAGCAAACTGGATCCTCCAACAATCAATCAACAAAAAGATTATAGCAAAATTAACGGCCAAGGGAAACTATGATGCAGAATAATCAAGGAGGAAATGAGAAGGGAGATATAACGGAACATCAACATACCTAGAAGGTTAAGGCGGTGAAGGTAAAAGTAGCCAAAAGGATGTTGACTTAAAAAAAGCCACTACAACTATGGAGGAAGGTAAATGGATTCAGAAGTTAGTAACATGCTAAGAAGGATCGAGATAGAGATGAGAGATTGCATGTGTTTTAGGAAAGGATAACAAAAAGGATATCATGAGTCGAAATAAGTATGTTTCGGTTATCTAACTAACCACCTCCTTTATAAGGCATGTCAACAGTCAAGGTTATTAGATAAAGAATGGAATAAGTTCATAACAGAAGACTTCAAGACTGCCAATGCAAGGAAAAATGCGCGTGAGGTTCCGAGAGAGGTTAACTATGGTAAAGAATATGACGAGACCACGAACTAAAGAAAGTATGATAAGTTACCCCATAACATCGGGTTTCCAGAAGTGCTAGGTATGCAAGATGGAGGCAAAGTATTAACATTATTGTTGTTATCTATGTTGGTTGAGAAATAAGGGACAACGACAACATTGAGACCACGCAAAATGAGTTCCAAGGTATGTGGGTACTAAAACAACTTGTGTAGTTATATAGAGAGTGTCAGCAAAAGGTCAAGGGTGGAAATCACCCAACGGACGGCGTTAAAGAAGGAACTAGAGGAGCTAGGTGAAATGAGAGTAGAGCCTGATTTATGAGGAAAACTATAATACAAGTGCTTTCCGAATGTGTAATGGCCATAGTAGTTTTAATATCGTATGACATATAGGTTGAAAATAGTATTTTATGTAATCGTAACGGAGACAAAGATAGTCGGTAATCCAGACGAGGAACCTAGAGGTAACTAGAGTGGCTGGTTCAGGATAAGTTATGGATTAAGGTCATATGAAATGACAAGAGATAAATTTTGCGATGAGAGCCAAGAAGAAGTCGATTTATAGATATTAAGTGACTAGAATGTATTACATAAGCTTAAATCAAAAGAATCGAGTATCGGAACGGAAGTAGTAGCCATTAGTAGGTCCGCATGTAAAGGGTGTTGTCTGAGGACAAGTGTGATCATGAGAAATCTAGACGTGGAAACCCCAACATTCGAGGACGAATGTTTCTAAGGGGGAAAGAATGTAACACCCCATACTTTCGGGCGATGTTTTGAGCATCTAGATGTATGTAAGTAGACCCGAGCCATGGGAAATTTATTTCATATTCATGTATGCATATAAAAAGCTTAGTATATAAAAGGATGCAGTCCCAAAATAATTTAGAACTTAAAAGTGTGACGATGGTGGTTGAGAATAATATTTGGTGTTTATATAAAGAGACTATGGACTAATGTTATACCCTATGAGTATGATATTAGTAGAGGACATGATTATTATTTAAGTAAATTGAGATCAACAACTTAATTATGTGTGTAATTGGGTAAATAAAAAATTATAGGGGAAGACATGGAAAAAATTGATTATGTGATAAGTGTTATGTGTATTAGTACATAAGGCCCTTGGACATGGTGGATCTGGTGACTATTCGATTAGGATGTGTCTAGTGGTGGCACATGATAACTAATGTGTCAAGTAGTGGCTTAAGATGTGGGTGAGCCCCATGGCCCACTAAGGAAATAAAGAAAAGAGCACCTAATCATTTCATTTTGGATTTCCACCAAAACTATCTCATTTAGTTGATATTATTTAGAGATCAACATCTATAAAGAGAAGGCAGCAACGTTTTGGTTTTGGACTGTATATATACACCTAGTTCATTAAATATTAGGCAGCAACATAGTAAATTTCATTTGACGATAAGGAATGCTAGCAACAACAAAGCAAATCATGGTCGCTAAGTCATATCTCATTCCGTTTGCAGGCTGGTTCCTTTGTGTTTAAGGCTAGGTGCTATACGGAGCATGGACGAAGGTATGTTAATACAAATCCTTCCTTCTTTTGGCATGTTCTAAGTACGAAACGTAAACGTAATATTGTCCCATAAATAATTCTACTCTTAGTAGTTAAGGATGTTCATGCTATTCATTTCTATTTTCAAAGCATGTCTAAATATGTTCCTAAATCCCTATTGATGTACATGGGAAAGATGTTAATATTCATAATGTTAATCGGAGGTGCAGCGACATTACATCACTCTGATAAACTCAGGGTGTCTTAGTATCATTCATGCATTATATTCATGTATATACCTTGACCTCAAAGGCATTATATTCGCTACTATATGTATGCAATATATATGTATGGGGATGGAGAAAAGGGATACGACATTATATACGCACCACCACCTGATCAGCTAGTATATGATGATGATTATGCCCACAGAGGCTTGATGGCGTTATATACGCATATGTATATGTATGACCGCATTGTGCATGACACTTAGGCATATTATGTCCCTCAGAGGCATTCTGCACAGACATGATACTTAGGCATATTCTGGTCCTCAGAGGCATTTTGCACAGGTTGATTGTCCTTGTCTCATATTACTTTCATGTCTCTATTATGTTATTTTCTCATGCCTGACATACTCGGTACATCATTCGTACTGACGTCCCTTTTGTCGAGGAATGTTGTGTTTCATGCCCGCAGGCTCAGGTAGACAGGGTGAAGGTTCGCACTAGTAGGTTGTTGGTCTAACTGATATAGGAGCACTCCACTTGTTCTGGAGTTGCACTCTAATCTTGGTACGGTATTTTTACATATGAATATGGGTATGGCGGGGGCCTGTCCCGACCTTAAGATGTCATATAGTTTTTAGAGGCTTGTAGATAGTTATCCTGTGTATAGTAGTCATGTATGGCCTTGTCGGCCTTAGTATGTATATGTACATAGGTTGAGTTCTTCTGTTTGCAGGATTTTACGTAGCTCATTTCCAGTTTATTATTTCTATGTGTCAGCAGGTTACTTTGTGATGACCCTCATGGCCCATGCTTAATTATGGTTAGATAGTAAATATATGATTAGTGGTACTCGGCAAGTACGGTCTGGGTGCCCGTCATGGCCCTTCGATTTGGGTCGTGACAGTTTTGGGATGAAGGAGTTTACTATAATTACGGGCTTGAGATGT
Organism: Anisodus acutangulus; assembly: GCA_029783415.1. NCBI lineage: Eukaryota > Viridiplantae > Streptophyta > Magnoliopsida > Solanales > Solanaceae > Anisodus > Anisodus acutangulus. The sequence goes on from CM056509.1 coordinate 3,340,010, forward strand.
TATCATCCTCCTAAGCCTATTCCTACTGTTACATTAAAAGGCCAGCCCCGGACAGCCAAGCTGAAACTAGCCAAGAAAGGAAATGGTGCAAAAGATAAGAATGATGTTGATTTATTGGACTTATTGGGAAAGTGCTACAATGAGAAGAATTTTCTTGAATATTTGAAGTATAAAACTGTGTCTAGAAAGCACAAGGAGTCTATTTGCTTAGTTTGGTTTGTGTTCTTAGGGGGAAAATGCAAACCTTAACATGCCACTTAGTTTGTTTAAACTAGTGGAGGACCGAGAGGCATTCAATAACTATCCATGGAGTTTTGAAATCTATAGGTTGACGGTTGAATATTTGTTGAAAGAATTGAAGCGAACTGTGAACACGATCAATCTATATGGCTTTCGTTGGGATTTCATGGTAAACTTTTTCAATATTTTGTCTTTTATCTTTTTTGCATTTTAATCATTATTCTGATTTTTGCTGGCATAATTTTTTTCTAGGCTTAGGCATTTGAAGCCATTCCTCACCTCCGGCATCAAGTGAAAGACTACTCCAAAGAATTTTCTTGTCTAATGATCCTTAGATGGCTGGCTACTAAGAGCAATACTAAGTTGAGGGTTCATCTTTTTAACCCACATATGGATGAGGTAATCCTCAGTAACACATTAATATAGAATAAACTTCTATAGCCCTGAATATTTTACAACAGGTAACTAGTTGTTGCAATAGCTTGTATAATCTGCTGCAACAACCTCTGAATCTGTTGTAATAATTTCTGCATCTGTTGGACAATGTCCAACAAGTATGACATCTATTGCAACAGATAGCAGTATTTGTTACTCTGTTGACTTCTGAATGATTCATATCTACAGGTAATTAATTTTTACAACAAGTAACAAATCTGTTGCAACAATCTTTCAATCTGTTGGACAATGTCCAATAAGAATGACACCTACTGCAACAGATCTTATAATTTCTTTTAAATAGATCTTATAACTTCTTTTAAATAGGTGTTGCTTTCCATGATTTGGCACCATTTTGATATATATGCTTTCTTGTTGTAGGTTGGGCACCCGTGTCTTATCCCGACAGTTGGAGAGTTATTAATGTCAATCCTTGCTTTCTTTGTGGCCTTAGAATTTGAGCCTAATGCTTTGATTGATAAGTTCAAAGTAGAATTGTTTGGAGTGACAGCCATCACAATGGAATCAAGTGGTGCTGATGGTGTTAATAGTGCTGGTGGTGATTGTGTTGGTGTTGTTGTTGGTGGTGGTGTTGTTGTTGGTGGTGGTGTTGATGGTGTTAGTGATGTTGTATGTGGTGGTATTGGTGGGGTTGATGATGTTGTGGAAGGTGGTGATGGTGTTAGAGATGATGATGATGATTTTCATAGTGGATTTAGTGGTGGAGTTGGTGGATATACTCCGCTTAGTGGTAGATTTTATTCTATTGGGTCCAATACCTCTAAGGTGCCTTCATGTGTTTGTCAATGCGAAACTTGCAATAACATAATGAATGAGTTGATTAAGAAGGTTGAAGAGTTGATCAAGGCTCAAACAGACAATAATGCTCTCATCCAGAGTTTGATATCTAAGAGGGGTGTCAATCCGTCTAAGTGGCTTTAGAGCCATATACTCCTATTGAGATTAGGAGGAAGCGAAGAGAAATTACAAAGGCACTTTTCAATATTAGCTCAAGAAAATTTGTTCAAAAGAATACTCATCAGCCTCCACCTGCTAATGATGGGCCAATTGTGTTTATGTACGTAGATATTTACAAGACTATGAATGCCCAAATGAAGAAAAAGGTGCTGCCAAAATTAATTCCAAAAAGGCGCCTCAACAGTAGTCAATGCATTTATTTGGCCCCGGTGACTTCAACGTGATGAAAATTATGGATGAGTGATGGCTGGACACTGTAAGTCTCGGAAGAATACTTTAGGTATTTGTTACAACAGATCAAGCATTCACTGCAACAGATCCTTCAGCTGTTGCAACAACTTAAACATATGTTACAACAAATTGATGTGTTGTAACAGATATTTAAGTTGTTACAGCAACTCACTATTTTTTTTACATTTTTACTCATCTATTCTTACAACTAGTGACTGACTATTTTAATTTGTATATTGCAGTATGTAGATGAAATCATGCTCCTAATGCGTCAGAGACAGATCGATTTCCCGGAACACTACGATTCTAGTGATATAGTTTTGGACCTCTACTTCTATAATTATATGTTGAAGACGTACGTAGAGTTGACTGGGGAGAGTATAATTTCGGGTGTTGTTCCATTGAAGTAAGGGCTTGTTTCATTTGAGTGGGATGAGGATATAGTCAAGTATTATTTGGGCGATAAATCCATCTCAGGTGGTCGTCCGTGGGTTGGTGCAAAATGGGTCATAACGGTCATGAATGTAAATGTCAACCATTTTGTCACTTTCAAGTTTAAGATTTAGGAGGGAGTGATAAATGTATATGACTGCAACATTCCTTGTTACGCAAATGATGCTTTCTTCTGTCACATGCAGTCCGTATTAGAATTTGGCCCAAGCTGCTGAAGCAAAGTGGCTTGTTTAAGCACTTGCCTGAAAAGCTGCTCAATGAACCGTGGGAGTTTGATCGCAAAAAGGATATCCCCCATAATGTCTCTAATAAGGCATGTGGTTCATATTCTCTTGCATTCGTGGAGCATTTGATTACTGTTACTTGTATGACAAAGTCGACGACTCTATTGAATGACAACGCAGTGGTAAGGATGCAATAGAGAAGGGAAGTGGGTATAGTTGATAAGGTGTTGGAGCCTTGAATTTGAGTTGTTGAACAATTATTTAAGATTTGTGGTTTTTGGGTTGTTGAACAATTTCTTTTAAGTTTCTACTTTTTTATGTTATTGGTGAATTATAAGATGTTGATAAATTATGCAATTTTGTTATATATTTATAAATGTATGTTTGGTGTTCAGCACCAGTACAACCTCTGAATCAGTATGTTATTAAGTTGTTTCAGTAGTTTCAAAAAAGTTACTAATATGTTGCAACAGATGAGGAAAGTTGATGCAACATATTCATTATCTGTTACAACAACCTCTACAACTGTTGCAGATATTGCAACAGATGTATAAAGTTGTTACAACAGATTTTCTATCTGTTGCATTATATTAAGTAATAACTTAGAAAATCATTGCAACAACTGACTATTTTTTTGCAACAGATGTATCGGTTTTTGCAACAAATCAAACATCTGTTGCACCTATTTCAACATGTAGAAAATCTATTATAACAAATATTGTAGTAGTTGCAACAAGTGTCCATTATTGCATGATGTGACTAAGTTGTTGCGACAATTTACTTAGTTGTTGTAATATTTTCACTTTATTGGTCACTAAATATCATTAATTTCTTGGTCACTAAATATCATTAATTTCTTGGTCTCTAAATATCATTAATTTCATTTGTTTATCACTCTATTGGTCACTAAACATCAAATCACTCTTAGGATCACTCGTTTTAGTGAATAGTCATGTACTTGATCATATGTCCTCACTCAAAATACCATTATATTAATTAAGTATCATTGATTTCAATTATTTATCACTAAATACCATTAATTTCAATTGTTTATCACTAAATATGGGTGAATCAAGTATTTCGCATCAAATCACTTTTATGATTACTCGTTTTAGTGCATAGTCATGTAGTTGATCATCCGTCCTAACTCAAAATACCATCATATTGATTAAGTATCATTTATTTCAATTTTTTATCACTAAATACTATTGATTTTAATTTTTTGTCACTAAATATGTGTGAATGAAGTATTTCACATCAAATCACTCTTATGATCACTCGTTTTAGTGCATAGTCATGTAGTTGATCATCTGTCCTGACTCAAAAAACCATCATATTGACTAAGTATCATTGATTTTAATTGTTTATCACTAAATACCATTAATTTTAATTATTTATCACTAAATACCATTGATTTTAATTATTTATCACTAAATATGAGTGAATCAAGTATTTCACATCAAATCACTCTTATGATTACTCATTTTAGAGCACAGTCATGTAGTTGATCATCCGTCCTGACTCAAGATACCATCAGTTGATTAAGTATTATTAATCTCAATTGTATATCACTATATATGGGTGAATCAAGTATTTCACGTCAAATCATTCTTATGATCACTCATTTTAGTGCATAGTCATGTAGTTGATCATCTATCCTGACTCAAAATACCATCATATTGATTAAGTATCATTGATTTTAATTGTTTATCACTAAATACCATTGATTTTAATTGTTTATCTCTAAATATGGGTGAATCAAGTATTTCACATCAAATCATTCTTATGATCACTCGTTTTAGTACATAGTCATGTAGTTGATCATCCATCGTGACTCAAAGTACCATCATATTCATTAAGTATCATTGATTTCAATTGTTTATCACTAAATATGGGTGATTAAAGTATTTTACATCAAATCACTCTTATGATCAATCATTTTAGTGCATAATCATGTAGTTGATCATCCATCCTGACTCAAAATATCATCATATTGATTAAGTATCATTGATTTTAATAGTTTATCACTAAATATCATTAATTTATATTATTTATCACTAATTATATTGATTCCCTTTGTTGATCACTAAAAATGGGTGAATCAAGTAAAATCAGTTGCAACAAGTACCGAATCTGTTGCAATAAGTAACTTAGTTGTTGAACAAGTCATATCACTTGTTGGATAAAACACCACAACCTACGAAGTTGTTGCAACAAGTTTTTCCACTTGTTGGAAAAACTTAAACAACCAACCCAATTGTTTTAACAAGTCGTGTCACTTGTTGGATAAACACCAACAAGTAACTTAGTTACTGCAACAGATTTGGTACATCTTCAAAACTCCCATTTTATGTAATATGTTTAACAACTTACTAGTTGCTTCAACAAGGCCTGACACTTGTTGGAATAACACCAATAAGTAATAAAGTTGTTGCAACTGATTCCTTGTTGAAAATTAATCAGCAATTCATTAACAACAGAAATGTCAATAGAACATACATTTATGATTTAAACAAGATCAACATCTATTATAAATCAGGTTCACAAGCACCAATAACAGATTTACCATTACAAGAAAGAACAATATTAAAATATTTTAAAATCCAAGTTCACAAACACCAACAATAGTAATTACTATTACAAGATAGGGTAAGATTAACAACTACGGAGCAACTCGGGATGGGCATATAGTTTTTTTGTGGCCAACTGTTTTGCATATGGAGCATTTATTTTTCCTCGTTGGAAATAATTCCCCGATTATGAGCCTCCTCTTTGTCCTCCTTCTTCCCAGTTTGCTCGGATCAATATATGGAGGAGGTATTTCTCTATCTAAAATCTCCAAAGGAACATCCCAAGATTCTTTAGAAGGCATAGGATGAATTCCTCACAATATGCAATTATGTATTTCTCCACTATATAATATGGAGATGAGTACTCATAAATTCGCCTTCCAAAGTCTTCACCATACTGGACTGTGAGTGTTGTCATGGCACATGGACACGGTATTTTGTCCAAGTAAAAAATTTTACAAGTATAAGATCTCATTTGAAGATTCACCGTTGTAACTTCACCATGACTGCTGAACGTATAATTTGTAATTTGATGGGCCAATAACTTATTCCCCAGGTTGACATACTTTGATATTTTTTTTTCATTTAAGGAACCTTTCAACATTGAACATTGTGTTCATTGACTCAACAATGTTAGTCGTCATAATATTATACTTGTTAAAATAAATAATTAATTATTCTAAAATTTGAAATTTAATTAATATAAAAATAAAAAAACACAACAGTAAGTGTAAATATATATGTTTCCTGGGCAGAGTGCCCTGCTCCATCTGTGGAATCTAGCACGCTCAAGATGTTTGGTGGCCCCAAGTACCATATCTCTGATTTGATTGAAATGGTCATTGAACACATCTATCTTGTACATTTTCGCTGCTTTATAAAAATGAGATATGACCTTATTATTGTGAAAGGTGGTTCGGATATTTTTCCCAAGGTGCCTCATACAACAACGATAATGAGCTGTAGGGTAGACAATCAAAACTGCCTTTTTGATACTGGAATGCCTATAAAAAATTATACATAACTCAGGGATATCATCTACATAACTTCTCATTTGTTCAAAAAAATATGTGTACGAGGCATCACACTCCTTATCCACTACACAAAATGATACCGAAAAAATATGATTCTCCGCATCCCGTGCCACAACTGACAACGACACTCCTTCGTACTTACTCCTCAAAAATGTCCCATCGACAGCTATAACTTTTCTCATTTGTGCAAAACCAAGCATCCAAGCAGCATAGGTTACAAAGAAGTACTTGAACTTCCCATTTTCATCAACCTTCAATGTTGTTACTTCTTAGATTTACGGACCGGAGCATATAATAGTATGCATCAAGCACTACATATCATGCTCATGTGTCCCCCTAGTCGGTGCCTTTGCAATCTTCATGCCTTTCCAAATTTTCCAATAACTAACCTTACAACCTAATTATGTACGCATTGCATGACTCATGTATTTTGTAGAGGGGCCTTCACCATTAGGAAACCTATCTTTGAAGTATTCACCGATTACTTTTGCTGTGGCGTATGGATTATGGCTCGTAATATGCTCAGAACCACACGCGTGATACTTTATGTAGGTTCTGATACAAAATCTGTCAGAAATTATAAGATTCACAGCCCTCAGCCACCACTTGCACTCTGGATGTGCACATAAAAAATAATACACAGTACACGAATTAATCACCTTCTTGAGTCTAAAATCCTTCTTCACGCAAAAAAATTTCAACGAAGTTGCTAGTACTTATTTGTTCTTGAATGACATCCCTTTATAAAAACTTGTTTCATCTTCTTGAACATGGTTGGACTGTGTTGATTGTGTAGTGCTCGGTGTATTGCTCGCAACTTCGGGTATAGGAATCTGGTCATCCCCACCTTCATTATATGGAATATCTATATCCACACCATCCAATTTATCATTCAACATATCTTCTTGGTTCTGATTTAAATTGGGTTTCACTACCGGGCTTTCAACCATGTATACCCTTAAAATGGGCCTAGCTTCATCATTCAAATAAGCACGCAAATGAACCTGATTAGTTATATTAAATGGAGCTACCCTCTGCTTTTCAAAAGAGTTGTGCATGTAACTGATGACAAGATCTTTCAATTCACAATTTAATTCACAATAGGCGATGATTAGGTTCACAAAATCATCATACACGACATCTCTTTGGATAGTCATCGTTATCGTCTCTACAAATGCTGTAACACCCTTCCAACGCCAAATAAATTGATTATTATTCTTGACCCATTCACCATGGCGATCAACTCCTATTGTTATTGAGTCCCCCATCAATGATCTTTGAGGAACCTAGAGATATTTTATTTAAAAAATTGGTCATGACAGTGCATACCAAACTATAACAAAATGAAACAGATGTAGAGGTTGCATCCAACAGAATAGTGAGTTATTGCAACAATTAGTAATTTGTTGTAACAAGTAGCTTAGTTGTTGCAACAACTCGGTAATCTATTGGAGGCAGCTTCAGCTTTTTGGGTTCTAGTTCATAAAACATTGCAGAAGATGTCCAACAGATTAGTGAGTTAGTACAACAACTAAGCTACTTGTTGCAACAGATTACCAATTGTTGCAATAACTCACTAATCTGTTGGACATCTTCTGTAATGTTTGGATTAACCAGAACCCAAAAAGTTGAAGCTACCTCCAACAGATTAGTGAGTTGTTGGAACAACTAAGCTACTTGTTGCGACAAATTACCAATTATTGCAACAATTCACTAATCTGTTGGAATAAGATTCCATTTCATTCAAAACCTGTAGAAAATGTCCAACAGATTATGCAGTTGTTGCAACAACTGTATAATCTATTGTAATTGTTGCAGCAACTACAACAGTTGTTGCAATAGCTGATATAACAACTTTATCACTTGTTGCAATAAGTAAAACTGATGTTGTAAATTGTTTGAAAATCAGCAGCTATACCCAGATAAATTATTGAAATAAAAAAGTATTTTTTTTACTTACCAAATGAGCGAAAATCACCAATGAAGTAATGCTCAGTGCTCCACGGACCAAATTCAGTCCAAAAATTGAGTAAATGATTCTATTTTTTCCTAAATGAAGCAATGATTTAGGGAAGGAAGAAGACAACAATGGCAGCAGCAGCAGTAGCAACGGACGAAGAAGAAGAAGAAAGTAGAAGAAGCAAGAAGGAGGAGAAGCAGCAACAATGGACAAAGAAGCAAGAAAAAGAAGGAAGAAGGAAGAGGAGCGATGTCAATGGGCTAGAGCTATGTTCGCGCGTTTTTTTGTTACCCTTTTAGGTAAATTAGGGTTTTATATTGGCTGGGACAAAGTGTAAAACTTAAAATTTGAGGGCAAGTTCAAAAATGAGTCAAAACTCATTAATCACTAATCTAATGTTTATCACCTCCACTCAATAAAAAAAAAACTTTCGTTGCTCCCACTCAATTTTAAAACTTTCTTGTCACGTATAATTAATTGTCTCACCTTACATTCCATTTGGGTGAGCTCAGTATTCTTACACTGAAAGTTTCCCAAATTGTACTAGTCAGCTGTGGACGTTTGAGTTTTTCAAGAATATATTGTAACCCTAGAGGCTAGAGTACAATAATATTGGAAAAATAGTGATTTAAGTCCTTGAGTTATTGCCTTAATCCAATTTTGGTCCTCGTATTATTAAGCTAAGCACATTTGACTTTTAATTACTCTAAATAAAAAGGTTTGGTACTTTGATTGTCTTGATCCAATTTTGATCATGTATTATTAAGCAAAGCATATTTGATCTTTAATTACTTTAAATGGAAAGTTTAGCACTAATATTAAATCTTAAAGAAATAATGGTAAAAAACACTTGAACTATCACTTTTTTCCGAGTTTACTATTACCATCCATATACTAAATCATAAAGAGATGGTCAAAAATACACTTGAACTACCAATTTTTTGCGAGTTTATGATCAACATCTATGTATTAAAATACACCTAATTGATAGTTCCGATTGAAAAAAAGAACAACTGATAACTGATTTAACCAATTTCGAAGTGTGTTTTAATACATGAATGGTGTGGTGATAGTTCAAGTAGGAAAAGAGAATAATTGATGTAGTTGAGGTGTGAAACTCGCGAAAAAGTAGTAGTTTAGGTGCGTTTTTTATCATTAACTCAATCTTAAATATGTGTATGGTTGAAGTCTTGAAGATCAATTTAGATTTGTGTTCCTCCTATTAGGTAATCAGATAACATGACTTCCTAATTCTAACTATGTTGTTATTGTGAAAAAAGATGAACGTTGCATAGCCCTTAAATTTTAGTGTCACGAATCTTAAAAGGGAACTTGTTAGTTAACAGAAACTATTTTCAACCGAAATTAGAAAGCAATCAACACGTTTATTACTGCATTTGCCTTTTTCTTTTCTTTCACTATATGAATCATTGATGAACTCCTTTTGGCTTCTTTTCCCTTTCGTTGGCAAAGATATCATCATAAGTAGAACAAATTTGACTAAGATCATCATAACTATAAGTAGCAGATGGCATGGCATATCATCTTCTAGTACAAATCGATATACATACGACAAACATTGAGAAGCTTGTTCAACTTCATTTAAAACTACCAACAATGTGAGATGCAATGAGCAAACGTAGGTATGTCTCGCTCTATACATGCACAGGGAAATAACATTAGTACATCACAATGAAAAGTAAAAACGGGGAAAACCAATGCTTCTTCATTGCGCTCGATGCAGTCTGCAAAGGTCGGAGTAGTTGATCCTAACATAGCTTTCACTTCCCTGAAAGTTCATTAATACGAAAAAGTTAACAAAGAACCTCATCCCGTTTCCAATGACGAGTAAAATCAGTGAAGATCTAGAAAGCACCACATGCAGGGGCAGGGCTAGCCCCAAGCATAGTCAACATGTAACATGTATCGAACATATTTTACATTAGAAACTGCTGGCCTTGTTTAAGCAAAAAAGATGAGCTCCATTTTTCAACATTTGAGAAATGTCAAAGGTGCTTCGGTTCACATTCTAAATAGTGAAGATGAACAAACACAGGTAGTTAAGTAATCTGTAGTCTAGACTGCATGATACGAGGATTAGATACTTTTTTCTTGTTTCTACATGCTTGCCTACATTAACTTACGTCAGATTTCAGACCCACAACTATAGTAATAGTTGATACCATAATGAAATAAGAGTTTCCCTTGAAATGATGCATCGAACAAAGCTATTAATCTCTCACTTGGTGGTACATAACCATAGCACCTAAGAATTCTGAAAAAGGTCCAACTGCATATACATCAGCCGCTCTATTTAGGAAAAATATAAAAGAGCTCTTCATTAGCAGGGAAACTTCTTTTTTACAATAATGAAGATGAAAAGAATTTGTCCTTTAGTAACTTAGAATACAGAACCATCTTCAAGAAAGCACCTCCAATCTAATCTAGTGATCACTAGATATGTTTCCTCAACTGCTTTCTCCTTCCAACTCACTTTTGTTCAAATCAATGTTGTTTACCAAACTGAAAGAAAATTCAGCCTTTGATCGACCAAATATGTAACAGAATGAGAAGGCAAAAGAAAGTTAACAGTAAGCTATAAGCATCAGGGAGGAACACCAAAACTGGATAGTATGTCTTACTTTAACTCCTATTCCATAATCCTGTCAAGGGTTACACAGATTCCCCTGCCATGATTCCCGTGTCCCTGATGGTCTTTATGCTTACTTTGTCTAGATGCGAAAAAACCCTTACAAAACTTCTCAAGAAGAGTAAAACAAAGTCCAATTCAACTTACTTAGTGGTAGACAGTAGACACCAAAAACTATAACCAAATAATTGTTCTTGGGACAAGTTGTTTCATGGAACTATGCAAAAAGGAGAAAGAACAAACAAGATATCCAAGAAGATATATTGTAAAGATGTTGCATAGGCGATGTCTTGTTTGACAAAAGAAATAAAATAGAACAACACTTGTTGAAAAATGTATTAAGCAGAGCTCTTATATGTCGTAAGTCATTGGGATTGTCATTCATCCAAGATTATGCAGCCTTCATTGTTGTTGCGGAAATTGGTTCATTTTGTAATACGGGAGAAACTAGGCTTTCGATGTAGATTTCCGCCTCAAGACAAGCATCAAAGTTAGTCACCTCTGGATATCTGATCGAGTCACCATTTGGATTGTATATCATGAAAATTGATCCAAACACGAGCAAGATTTCACCTTTACTTGACATGCAAAGGGGTGGAGAAAACATATACTTCCCAGGATCATTAGGACATCTGATGGTATACATTTTTGTCCAAGAATCTTTAACCCCATACTCCTTCATAACCCACACATCTGCCCGAGTTTTATGATAATTACAAAGCACGGAAAGATCGTTCTCCAACACTCCCAGCACAAAATCAAAACTTCCTTCTTCGTAGCAGGGCTGCTCCACCTTTCCCCATTTCTCATCAGTCAAATCGATGGAAATGATGTCCCAGCCATTATACTCACCAAGACGAGCAGTAGTAGCCCAATGAAGCTTCCCGTTCACAAACTTACCCGAATCATTCAATAACAACCCACCCTGAAAATCATCAACATTTCTCCAAGAATCACTCTTCAGACCATATATTTTAACCTCAACATCATACGAACAGCCAGAACCGAAAATACAAAAAATACCCACAACCTTATAATCATCATGAACCTCGTCATATCCAAAACCATACATGAAATAGTAACCGCACCTCAATGTAGGTCTAGAATCAGGCAATTTCTTGAACTTCCTAATCGACGGGTTCCACAAAAACAAATCATTTTCCTCAATAGCAAGACAAATCAAGCCATTAACAGAACCCACAATCCAAACAGATTTATGGGGATTTTTCATAGGATAATCCAAGTCGAACGCCTCAGTAACAGACCCATATATCAAAGAAGTAACCGAACAGTCCTTAATATTGTATTCAGGTTGAACAAAACTCAACATAAGCCTATGGTGGGTGTATTCCTTAGTATTAACAGATAAACTTAAATGGGTATTGACAAATTCATTGCTAGAGATTAAAGCGAGCCAAGATTTTGAAATACACCTGAATTGCAAGAGGGATTTCACTGGAACCCTTGAGAGTATTTCAGTGATGAGTTCTGGGGGTAAAATAGTTATTGTAAAGCTTGAATCTTGCATCAAAGTTGATGGAAATTGAGAATGGTTAGTGGAATTGCTTCGTTTTGGGTGTTGATGGGTGTCTTCAGATTTCATTTTGGGTTGCAGAAATTTGAGGTTTTGGAGAAGAAGGTTTGATTGTCTTGCTCTGTAATTGTGCAAGTTTCTCAGTATTTTTCTGTTAAGTGGATTTTCCCCAAATTGTACTAATGTGATGTGGACTGTGTATTTTAGTCCTGCAGTACATAAAGTACTACTACTACTATTTTTTTTATTTTTCATGTTCAGTATCCGCATTAAAGCCTGATTGTATTTGAATTTCTACTGTATAGGGCCATATTCGGAAGCCTCGCTATCAAAAAAAATTATACCAGAATTTAAATTTGAGACCTCCAATTAAGGAAAAATAACTCATGCACCACATCCTTGGTGGTACTACTATTACTACTATCTAGTGTTGATCGGTTCGAGAAGAAAAAAATCTACTCCTTCCGTACTAAAATAATTGTAATTTGTAATTTCATAATTTAAAATTAAATTAATTTGATATTTTAAAATTAAACTTTTGATATTCAATAACTATATGAAATATAGTCCTTCCTCTGTTTTATTTTAAATGACCCATATTGACTTAGCACACCCGAATACTTTTATTGTGGATATATTTTACTAAACTAAGTTAATAATGATGCATTGAAAACTCTAAATTTGATTAATAGTACTTTATGTAGTCATTTAATATCAAGGGTAGTATGAAAAAAAAAGTAAATAAACTTTCTTAATTTACTAAAATGGACAAGTAAAAAATATATTTTTAGTATAGAAGCTAAGATAAATGAAACCGGGAGTATAAGTTGCAATTGTTTTTCTATTAATATGATAAAAAGATATTTTAAAATATTGATCAAAATCATGTAGTTTGATGATTGAGAAGAAAAATATGACAAATATTTTTGGGACAAAGAGAGTAATTATTTTCGTTAGAAGGGATAAGGCACTATTACCTCCTGAACTATACATGAAGTTGCTACGACACACCTTATCTTTGCGGGTCGTGTGAGTTGATTATACATAAATTTTCTAACATTAATGCTGCTACTGTAAAAAGATGACACTGTACAGCTCTTAAACTAGATCTCTAGCCTTACATAAACTGTCTAGTTTCCATTTTTTTACCATGCATCATTGGATACCTATTTCTCCCCCCCCCCCCCCTTTTTTTTTTTTACTAAAATATCATTTCAATTGGAATAAATTCACCACTAACATCATCATATTTATATAAGTAACAGAGGGAAGATTCAACTTGTAGTTCCGACCAATCTCAAAATACTCCATACGAAAGAAATTAAAGAGCACGAGATGCTTTTTCAACCTTTTGTGGTGAAAATCTCAAGACACTACTTTCAACTGAAATACAATGAACGGGGAAGTTTGTTCAACCTTTCTCATGACTCATTCAAGCTACAACGAAATAAGAGTATATTTTACTGGTAACAGTGCTGAGGGACCGGGACTACTATCTCCAAGAATAGTCTAACGTAAACTGGGAAGCTGGATATCAAAAAAAATAAGAGTACATTTGATGAACATTGAGAACAGGGAAAAGTTAGGCTTCACTATATTTTTATTCAAGCCATCAGCAGGGGATGAATTAGTTCTTCTTAACAGCAACTTTCACTTCCTGAAATCTCAATAATGCACAACAGTTAATAAAGAACCTCACTGATATGTCACACGACAAAATTAAAAACAACGTAGATGCAGTGCCATTCCTATGCACGGTCTACATTTAAAACGAAGCAAAAATCAATTTCATCAGAAATTGCCTGCGTTATTAAGTAAAAAGCTGAGTTCCATACTGATTCCCCTACCAACTATACTTGAGGCATGTCTAAGGTGCTTCCATTCAACTTCTAAGCAGTGAACATTAACAAATATAAGATCGTTAAATCTACTTCATCCAAAAAAAAAGGTAGTTATTGTTGAAATACTCATCTCAAGTATTCAAGATGTTGCGATATACACTAGATATACAAGATCTACTCAAGAAGATAAGGAGAGAAGAAGGAGAAGAAGGAGAAGAAGAAGAATTGTGCAGAATTTTTATTCATTCGAATTATCTCTACAATCTGCCTATTCATTGTTATTAGTCTGTATTCAAAAAAAAAAAACCAGTAAACAATAAACACTGAAAATAAACAGAATCAGTGTTGAAAAAATAAGAATAATTTTTCAGAATATAATCGAGCCCACTTAGTTCAAAGTGTGTCCTTAAGGAAATTATTCCCCTCACAGTACTCGAGGTTGATGGAATATCCCCTCCCAAGATAGAACGATTATCTTACCAGAATAGTAGTACTCCAAACTCTGGTAGCGGCGAACCACTCAACAGTAGTATATCACCTGTGAGAATTTATTCGCAAGAAGAAGAAGATTTGTAGTTCGAGAAAATTAGTGAGTAAAATTATGAGGAATCAAACGCAATTTATAGCCATGGAAATCGTTTACGAAGGTTTGCAACCTTCTCCCGACAGTCACTAAAACTGGTGGGAAATTTAAACGATGGGAAAGAAGCGGGTCGCGAATTGAGACACACGGATCCGTAGATCGCGGGTCAGGGTCACTAACGGGTAGGATTAGATAAGTTAATTAATTTAATTAAATAATAATTAATTAAATAATTAAAAATTAAAGAAAATTTGGTCCAAAGATTATCAATCAATCGGATCCAAATCAAAGCGAGCGAGCGAGGCGGCTTCGAAGGCAGTATGAGGGTCCTTGCCCCCTCAACCCTTTTATTGACAAGAAGGAGTAATTACTACTTATAAGTAGAAGAACTTTTCTTTCCACTACCGATGTGGGACAAATGCTTATTTTATAAAGCAAGAGAACTCTCACTTTTCTTTTCACCTCTGGGTGTGGGACAACTCCCACTTTTCTTTCCACTACCGATGTGGGACAAATGATTATTTTATAGAGCAAGAGGGAACTCCTCCATTTTCCATTCAATCTATCATTTAAACCCAACAATCCCCACATGAATGAGGAATGGCTATAAGATAAAGGAATGCGCGGACAAATTAGTGATATACAAGCGAGAATTATTGCATCTGGATAAGTAGGTTTCCCTTTGAACTTTCTGTAGTGAACTTATATCGGATATACTCGATCAATCGGTAGATTTGATATCTTTGAACCGTCGAACTTTGTTGTATACCTAGACAACATAAGTCACACAATCAACCCTCAACCGTTTATGGTTCTCACGGTTGTGTTCGTTTCAGCCATGAACACCTCCTGGTTTCATGAGTGTGTAGAGAATGAGCATTTACTGTCATTCCCCTTTAAAGCGGCTTACACTTAACACTTTCATATGTGATTTCTAAACATGTGGTCTTATAGCCACATTATCTGGTCATACACTGCCAGATTTAGATAATCATTAAAGAACCTTAATGCTTTATTAACTCATTAACAAGCCATAAGGTTTTATCCTTATTTCTGAACATTGTCTTCATCCGAGAATGGGTTATTTGACAATGTTGAACCGTCAGTCACAACTTTGTTTGATCTCCTTGAACCTAGCTCTTGGGATCTCCAGTCTGCTAGGTAGAGTTACCGCCATGATGACTTGTCCTCGGCCTTAACCCCATTCCCATTGATGATCTACTAACTCCCTCTCTAGATAAGCCTTTTGTAAGCGGATCCGCCACGTTATCTCTTGACTTTACATAGTCATTCATGATAACGCCACTAGAGAGGAGTTGTCTAACGGTATAGTGTTTTCATCGTATGTGACGAGATTTTCCGTTGTACATTACGCTCCCTGCCCTACCTATTGCTGCTTGACTGCCACAATGTATACATATAGGAGCCAAAGGTTTGGGCCAGAATGGAATATCTTCTAAGAAATTCTGGAGCCATTCAACTTCTTCACCGGCCTTGTCTAAAGCTATAAATTCAGATTCCATTGTAGAGCGGGCGATGCATAACTGTTTTGATGATTTCTAAGACACTGCTCCTCCACCAACGGTGAAAATATATCCACTCGTGGATTTAACTTCAGATGATCCGGTGATCCAGTTTGCATCACTATATCCTTCAATTACTGCGGGATATTTATTATAATGCAAAGCATATGTTTGGGTGTGTTTTAAATACCCCAAGACTAGTTTCATTGTCATCCAATGAGTTTGATTGGGATTACTCGTGAATCGACTCGGCTTTCTTATAGCACATGCTATATTTGGTCGTGTACAATTCAGAATATACATCAAATTTATCAAAACTCGTACATAGTCCAATTGTGAGTCACTTTCACCTTCATTCTTTTGAAGTGCAAAACTTACATCAATTGGAGTCTTTACAACATTGAAATTTAAATACTTAAACTTGTCAAGTACTCTTTCAATATAATGAGACTGCGATAATGCTAGACCTTGTGGAGTTTTATGAATTCTGATGCCTAAGATCAAATCAGCAACTCCTAAGTCTTTCATATCAAATTTGCTAGCCAGCATACGCTTCGTAGCATTTATATCGGTAATATCTCTACTCATTATCAACATGTCATCAACATATAAACAAACAATGACTTCATGATTTGGAGTATTTTTAATGTAAACACATTTGTCACACTCATTAATCTTAAATCCATTTGCCAACATTGTTTGGTCAAATTTCGCATGCCATTGTTTGGGTGCTTGTTTAAGTCCATAAAGTGACTTAACAAGTTTGCACACTTTCCTTTCTTTATCAGGAACCACAAAGCCCTCAGGTTGTTCCATGTAAATTTCTTCCTCCAATTCTCCATTTAAGAAACCTGTCTTCCCATCCTTTTGATGGATTTCAACACCATATCCGCCCGCCAGTGCTACTAACACCCGAATAGATGTTATTCTTGTTACCGGCGAGTATGTGTCAAAGTAATCAAGGCCTTCTTTTTGTCTATAACCTTTGACCACAAGTCTTGCCTTATATTTGTCAATAGTGCCATCAACTTTCATTTTCCTTTTAAAAATTCATTTTGATCCTAAAGGTTTATTTCCAGGAGAAAGATCAACCAATTTCCATGTATGGTTGTTCAAAATTGATTCAATCTCACTATTGACTGCCTCTTTCCAAAATGTTGAATCAGAAGAAGACATCGCTGCTTTAAATGTTTGAGGCTCATTTTCAAGCAAGAATGTCACAAAATCTGGTCCAAAGGAAGTAGATGTCCTTTGACGTTTGCTACGCCTTGCATCCGCTTTACTTGGTGTATTTTCCTTTGGTTCTTCCCACGGTCGTTTAGATCTTTCATGATGACTCACATTCAGTTTTATCTGGATAAATGTTTTCAAAATTCAGCATTATCTGATTCAATTACGTATTAACATGAATTTCGGAATTGTCCGATTTATGAACCAAAAACCAAACAAGCTTTCTTTGTTTGTAGCATAACCAATAAAAACACAATCCACAGTTTTGGTCGATTTTACCCTTTTGGGCAAAGGAACTTGGACCTTTGCTAAACACCCCCCACACTTTGAAATATTTCAAGTTGGGTTTTCTTCCTTTCCATAGTTCATATGGGAATAGATTGTGTTTTCTTGTAGGGCACCCTGTTGAGTATTCGGTTAGCTATGAGATAGCTTCCCCACGAAGCTTTGCAGTAAACCAGGAACTTATTAGTAAGGCATTCATCATTTCCTTTAATGTTCGGTTTTTCCTTTCCGCAATTCCATTTGATTGTGGTGTGTAAGGGGAAGTAGTTTGATGAATAATTCCATATTCTAAACATATCTCTACAAAAGGAGATTCGTACTCTCCACCCCTATCACTTCTAATCATTTTTATCTTTTTATTCAATTGATTTTCCACTTCATTTTTGTATTGCTTAAATGCATCAATTGCTTCCATCCTTACTATTAAGCAAATACACATAACAATATCGAGTGCAATCGTCAATAAAAGTTATAAAATACTTTTTCCCACCGCGAGATGGTATTGACTTCATATCACATATATACATTGAATTAAGTCTAAAGGATTTGAATTCCTATCAATAGACTTATATGGATGTTTAACAAACTTAGATTCGACCTGATTTCACATTTAGATTTATTACACTCGAATTTATGCAATACTTCTAAATTAATCAATTTTTGCAAGGTTTTGTAGTTGACATGTCCTAAGCGAACATGCCATAAATTATTTGACTCAATAAGTAAGACGTGAATTCTTATTAATCTGTCAACAACCATTACATTGAGTTTGAAAAAGGCCCCTCGGTGAGTAGCCCTTTCCTATGAACAAATCATTCTTACTTATTACAATTTTCTCACTAACCAACACACATTTAAACCCATTTTTGACGTAGTCAAATTCCGGCTGAAACTAAATTCTTCCAGATTGTTGGAGCGTGCATAACATTGTTGAGAGTCGGGACCTGTCGGAAGTCATCTTGAGTATCTTCACATATCCTTCAACCTTGGTTGTTGCGGTATTTCCATACAGTGATGCCTCTTCGGGTCCAGCAGGAGCATAGGTTGCAAATGCTTCTTTTGTAAGCGCAAACATGTCGAGTGGCACCAGAATCAAGCCACCACTCCTTTGGGTTTCCAACCAAATTGCACTCAGATAGCATTGCACATAGATCATCCATATCATCATTCTTTTCCACCATATTGGCTTGTCCTTTTCCACTTGTTCTTTTTAGGGAGGCGACAATCAGGGCTTTGTGGCGACTTTTCCACAATTAAAGTCGCGTTGCCCTTGAGCGTTTTCTTGTTGGAATCCTTCTCCTTTCCAGAAGGCCTCTTCCTTTTCTTGTTCTTTTGAGCTTGAGCATATCTTCAACGATGTTTGCCCCTTCAATTAGTGATGTCTTCACGGTACCTCTTCTCGGCGGTTTTGTTATCTTCCTAGATCTTGAGGCGAATCACAAGATCTTCCAACTTCATTTCCTTTCTTTTGTGCTTAAGATAATTCTTGAAATCTTTCCATGAGGCGACAACTTCTCAATCATTGAAGCCACTTGGAGCGCTTCATTTACTACCATACCTTGAGCAATAAGGTCATGGAAGATAAGTTGAAGCTCTTGAACTTGGGTTCCAACGGTTTTTCCATCCACCATTTTGTAGTCTAGGAATTTGGCAACCACAAACTTCTTCAAGCAAGCATCTTCAGTTTTGTACTTCTTTTCAAGTGCCTCCATAGTTCTTTGGAAGTCTCTTTGCCATTGTCAGGCGTTGTACAAGTCATCTTCTAAGGCACTGAGAATGTAGCCTTTGCACAAAAAAATCAGCCTGTTTCAAGCCTCGGTAACCATGGTGTTGGTTATCGGCATGTCGTGATGCACGAGAGGGTCTCGTTGGTGAACTTTTTGCATACCAAGGGTGGTAAGCCAAAGAACATTCTTTCTTTGCCATCCTTTAAAGTTGGCACCGTGAACCGCGAGTTTCTCGACCCGGGTGGCACAGCAAATGCGGGTTGTAGAGTAACCATTTGGTGCGATATTAGCAGAGGTAGTTCGTCTCAATTGCCATTATTCGTTTTTCCTTTGTCAAATTGACCAGTTTTAGTTAATAAAACCAGAATAGCAATTCAATCACAGACTTAAAGCGATGAAGATTTTATTTCTTCAAATCGCAGTATAATTATGAAAATTTAGTTTTCCAACGAAGTTTTTATATCTTGAGTCGAATACTAATATTCATATGAGTAGAAAACTACACAAGTTTTAATCTCCAAACGAGAATACGATACTTGATGAAGTTTTATGTTTTTCCAATGGTGTACAAGTATGAACTTTAATATTCCAACGAAGATTTTATGTCTTCAAGTCGAATATGAAATTTCATCGGAGTAGAAAAACCACAGTTTTAGTCTCCAAACAAAATACAGATTAATCTAAAAATATAATTTCCTTAAGATTGTTATTAGTCTGTATTCAAAAACGATAAACAATAAACAACGAAAATAAATGGGAATCGTGTTGAAAAATAAGAATAATTTTTCAGAATATAATCGAGCCCACTTAGTTCAAAGTGTGTCCTTGAAATTATTCCCCTCACAAGGTGCTCGAGGTTGATGGAATATCCTCTCCCGGGATAGAACGATTATCTTACGAATAAGTAGTACTCCAAACTGCAGTAAGCGGCAAACCACTCAACAGTAGTATATCACACATAATTTATTCGTGCAGAAGAAGAAGAAGATTTTGTAGTTCAGAAAATTAGTGAGTAAAATTCTGAGGAATCAAACGAATTTATAGCCATGGAAGTACTGTTTCTGAAGGTTTGCAACCCTTCTGAACAGTCACTAAAACTGGTGGAAAATTGAAATGTGGGAAAGAAACCGGGGCGCGGGTCGGACAGCGAGATCCGGGTCGCGGTCATGGTCACTAACGGGATTAGATAGTTAATTAATTTAATTAAATAATAATTAATTAAATAATTAAAAATTAAAGAAAATTTGGTCCAAAAAGATTATCAATCAATCAGATCATTTGACCAAATCCGAATCCGAATCCGAATCGAATCAGGCCGGCCGAAGCGAAGCGGCCAAAAGCCGGCCAAGGCGATCGAGCGGCGGCAGCGGCCAGCGAGGAATCCTGCCCTCAACCGCCTTTTATTGACAAGAAGGAGTAATTCTACTTATAAGTAGAAGAACTTTTCTTTTCACTACCGATGTGGGACAAATGCTTATTTTATAAAGAAAGAGAGAACTCCCACTTTTCTTTCCACTACCGATGTGGGACAACTCCCACTTTTCTTTCCACTACCGATGTGGGACAAATGATTATTTTATAGAGCAAGAGGGAACTCCCTCCATTTCCCATTCAATCTATCATTTAAACCCAACATTCATGTCTATTTATACACTTTCATATTATGTGTAATCTCCTTAACTAACTTTGTAACTTCCTAACAACTTCTATAACTACATAACTAATTTATTGACTTCTTAACTCCTTGTTGACTAACAAACTGACTTCTCTAACTAACTTTGATCTTGATTTGTTCTTTCAACAGTCCCCCTCAAGCTGGATGCTGTGAAAATGTTCAGCAGTCCAAGTTTGGAACACATGTGTTGATGCTGAATCCTGCTCAGTCCTTTGGGAGTAAGTCTGCAGGTTGATTTGCAGTGTTGATGTATTCTGTTTTCACCACTCTTTTCTGAATTTTTCCCTTATGAAATGTAGGTCAGTTTCTATATGTTTATTCCTTTCATGGAACACAAGATTAACAACAATTTGCATTGCTAACTTACTATCTGTGAAGACTGTTACTGGTAGATTGATGTTGATTCCAATCTCTTCTAGTAAGCCAAGTATCCAGGTTAGTTCAGCAACTGTTCCTGCTAAACTCATGTATTCTGGTTCAGCTGAGCTTCTGGAAATTGTGATTTGTTTCTTTGATTTCCATGATATAAGAGAGTCACCAAACTTAACAATGTAACCAGTGACTGATTTTCTTGTGTGAGGACAAGCAGCTCAGTCTGCATCACAGTAGGCAGTTACTGTTTTTTGTTCCTTATTAGACATAAGTATACCTTGTCCAGGCTGATTCTTTATGTATCTCACAATTCTTAGTGCAGCATTGAAGTGAGATTTCTTTGGATGCTGTAAGAACTGGCTAAGTGTTTGTACATTGTATGCTATATATGATCTTGTGATTATGACGTAAAGTAGTTTACCTATCAGCCTTTGATATGAGATGATGTCCTACAATAATTCATCTTCTGTTGTTGCCTTTTCTTTTACTGTTTCCTGCTATTTCTGGAGATAGTCACCATACTCCCTAGTATTTAGTTTCACACTGCAGTCAATAGGTGTGTTGATATGTTTGATTACAGCTAGACCAAGTTCAGAAATGAGTTCTAATGCATATTTTCTTTAGTGCATTAGAATTCCCTTTTCTGATCTTGCAAACTCTATGCCCAGAAAATACTTTAATTCTCTCAGATCCTTCATTTTGAAGGCTTGTTGTAGAGCTTGTTTTGTTTCTTCTATCAATTCCATATTATCTCATGTGATCAACATAAACTAATATTAAGGTTATTCTTTTGTCAGTTTTCCTTCTGAACAATGAATGGTCATATTTTGATTGTCTAAACTTCAACTGATTCAGTGTCTTTGTGAGTTTGAAGTTCCATTGTATTGGTGCTTGTTTGAGTCCATACAAGGATTTAATCATTCTGCATACCTGCTTGTCCCCCTGGCTGATGAATTCTTGTGGTAGTTCCATAGATATTTCATCATGCAGAGCTCCTTGTAAGAAGGCATTATACATATCCATTTGATGTATGTGCCAATGCCTAGATGCTGCTATTGATAGAATGGACCTCACAGTTACCATTTTGACCACAGGAGAAAAGGTTTCCTGATAATCAATTCCTTCTCTTTGACTGTATCCTTTTGCCACAAGTCTAGTTTTGAGTCTTTCAATTTCACATGTTTCTTTATACTTGATTTTGTATATCCATTTGCACCCTATAGGATATTTGCCTTCAGGTAGAGAAACAACATCCCATGTGTGATTGTCTTGTAAGGATGTTATTTCTGCTTTCATTGCTTCCACCCATCTTGGATCTTTGGATGCCTCAATATAGTCTATTGGTTCTATTACTTCTGAGAAGGCAATGAGAAAGGCTCTATATTTTGGTGAAATTGTCTTATATGATATGTAATTGTATATAGGATATGGGACAATTGTAGAGTCTGGTTTCTTTGTAATGAAGTCTTTTAGCCAAATTGGTGATTGTTTTGATCTGGTAAACTTTCTGATAGGCAAGGAGTTAGCATTAGTAGGTTGGTCTTGATTCTGAGGTACATGAGATATACATTCTCTGATAGATATTGTATTGTCTTCATTCTGATTTGTATCTTCTGGTGAGATGTTTTGATTATTTCCTGGTGTGGATACTCTTTGAAGTGCACCTTCTTGTGAAGTAACCAGATAATTGCATATAGGTATAGATATTTATGTATTTGTGTTATAACAGTCATCAGACTTACCATATTGATCATTAAGAAAGATTGGTCTTTCTAGTGTTTCTGTTCTGAAAGGGAATTCTGCTTCCCTGAAAGTAACATCTCTATTGACAAAGAAATTTCTATTTTGTATGTCATAGAGAATATATCCTTTTTGGTAAAACAGGAGAATCTAGACTCTCAAGGTAAATTGACGCCACAGAAACAAGACCAGATCCAAACGTAGGAAACTTTGGATATCTGATTGATTCATCTTTCAGATTGTACAATAAAAACAATTGTCCAAACATAAGCAAAATTTCATCTTTATTTGAAACTAAAAGGGGCGCCTTAAACTCCTGCGACGCAGAATTATAAGGCTACTTGACGCAAAATTAATTATAAAATCAGGGAATATCTTGTACTTTCTAATCGATGGATTCCATAAACACAAAACTTTGGCCCCTTTGGAAAGACAAATCAATCCATTAACAGAACCCACAAATTGAATAGTCTATCTTCCAGATTCATATCATTATTCACCATATATGTTGATACAAAATCCTAGAATGCATTAAAGATCAATGCCAAAGAGGAAAGATTTGAGGAATAAATAGCTTTACTGGAGTAATTTTGGTTCATCATTCAAATACCTAGGTCAGAAATAGCTGGACTACTAAACATTTAAATTGGAAATCAACATCGGATCCCGTCTATCCAGAATATGCCGAGATATACGACTTAGTACAAAACTGGGAGCTTCTTTGCTCAGCAGAATAACTTTTGGAATGTGCTTGCCCTCCAGAAAAAGAGGTTATGTGTCCCCTAGTTAGCCTTATAAAATGTAGCTGCAATTTTTAGAAACCACAAAAACACTAGAAACATGAACAATTAAAAGGGGGGAAAGAACCAAAGAAACTACTATCATTTGCTTTATTTGTTTATTCTGTATTAGCAGAGGCTAATTAATCAAATAAGTGTTCTCTGATATCCTAGAACACAATGCTTAAAAGATCCATAAAAGGTCACTTACAAAATAGGATATGCGATTAGTGAGCATAGGTAAGTCATGCTCTATGGACACAGAATTAACATCATAACACGCAGTGAACATTGAGAACAGGATAACTTACGTCATTTTGATCTGCGAAATCAGCGGGGTGGATCAGTTAGTAGCAGGACAGATGCAGCTTCAAGTGGCAAATATTTTTGTATCAGCTTTTCATCTCTCACTTCGTAATACATAATCTTGGGTCTAACTCAACTCCAAAAGCCAGCTTGTAGGATGAGGATTGTCCAAGTCCATATAAGGAGTTCATGTTCTCATTCCATATCCGATGTGGGACTCTTAACACTCCCCCACACGCCCAGATCTTATTAACTGGAGCGTGGATAATATAATTTGGGGGCCCAACATCGGTGAACAAAGAATTGGAATGAGTCTGGCTCTGATACCATGTAAAGAATGTGCCTAACTCAACCACAAAAACTAGCTTGTAGGGGTGAGTATTGTCTAAGTTTATATAAGGAGTTAATGTTCTCATTCCATATCCGATGTGTTACTCTTAACAATAACCTAACCATAGCACCTAGTTCTTTTTTAACTATTAATATTATGAAAAGTAAACAGAATGCACGAAGATTCTTGAAAAGTAAACTTTGATATAACTAGCCCTATTAAAAACAAATAAGAGAATTCATTATAGTAGGAAACTTCCTGTTCGAAATGACAACGATGACAAACATTTACACTTTCATATACTAGACACGATCCCATTACACAAATCTTCATACCCAAATCTATTTCTCCTATAATCCCCTGTTCGCAGGTATCGACAATATACTCTAATGATCATAGCAGCTAACTATTTCCTCAATTGCTTTCTCCTCATTCAACCATATATTTTTGCTAATGTCAATGTTACTGCCAAAGTGAAGGAAGATAGAGTCGAAGCGCTAACAGTATGCTATTAGCAACAAGGAAAACCTTCATTCTTGTTGTAAAAGGGGACAAACTAGGCTTTCAATGTAGGTGTCTACTGCAATACTAGAATGAAACTTAGTAACTTGATGAATGTCCTTTGTATATGTGATCGATTCATCCTTTGGATTGTATCTCATTAAAGTTGATTCAGACACAAGCAATATTTCACATTTGTTTGACATGCAAAGTGTTGGATAAATAACAAAAGAAAAGAAATTCTCAAGATCAGAAGGATATTTGATGGTATACATTTTTTTCCAAGACTCTTTAACCCCATACTCTTTCATAACCCACACATCTGTGTGAGTTCTCAGATAATTACAAAATATAGCAAGATCACTTCCCAGCACTCCCATCAACAAAATATTGTACCCTTCACCATAGCATGGTTGCTCCACCTTTCCCCATTTCTCATCCGCCAAATTAATAAAAATGATATTCTTATCCAAATCATGACCATCATTATTAGCCCAATGAATCCTTCCATTTACAAACTTTCTTGTCTTAGTGAATCGCGTCCCGCCCGGAAAATCCTCATCAACAATTCTCCAAGAATCACTCTTTAGACTATATATTTTGACCTCAACATGATGCGAACTGTCATATCTGTAACAAAAGTACAAAACATACCTACTCATCATATCCAAAACCATATTTGAAGCAAACAGGTCTACCGATAGGTCTAGAATCAGGCAATTTTTTGAACTTTCTAATAGATGGATTCTGAAAGAGAATAATTCTTTGATTATTTTCATTAATGAAAAGGTATATATACACCATGTACAATATCTAATCGCTTCAATCACTCCTATGTCACCCACGGAGCGGTAACAAGGGATTACTTTACTTATTAAGGAAATTAAATATATTTTTTCCTAATACAAGACTACTAGCTTTTCCCAATACAAGACTACTTCCATAATTATACATATACAAGAATTCTACTAATTATGGTAAAATATATACAATGGAGGAAACTGATATACACGGACTACCGTGTGACATACACGGTAGTCTTTCACACCCCCGCAGTCATAGCGGGCGATTTTCGTACGCTGAGATTGTCCCTAAAATCTTCAAACAGAACTAAGAGAAGACCCTTAGTAAAGATGTCGGCAAATTTGGTACCGTGAAGGGGCATCCAAGACACGTATTTGTCCACGAGTTACCTTTTCGCGAACAAAGTGAATATCCATCTCGATATGTTTAGTGCGCTGATGTTGGACAGTATTCCCAAAGAGATAGACTGCACTAACATTATCGCAGTAGACCAAGGTAGCTTTCTGAATAGCAAAGTGAAGCTCTAATAGAAGATTACACAGCCAACATGACTCAGACACCACATTGGCTACCCTTCGATACTCGGCCTTCTCATTAAATCGTGATAAAGTAGCATGGCGGTTAGCCGACCACGAGACCAAGTTATCACCAAGAAACATACAATACCCAGATGTCCAACGTCTAGTATCTGGACATTCACCCTAATCTGCATCATGATAGGACACAAGAGTAGTTACGAAGGATGGATATAAGTGCAAACTATAATCAAGAGTGTCTTAAATGTAACGCACAATGCGTTTGAGAGCATGCATGTGCTTGTCCCTCGGATCATGCACACACATGTTGCACTGCATATGTAATATCGGGCCTTGTGAAAGTAAGGTACTGAAGAGCTCCTGCAAGACTGCGATGGTGGGAGGGATCCTCGTAAGGTGTGCTAGAATTAGCACTCAGCTTCGATTTGGTGTTAACCGGAGTAGGAGAGGACTTACAGGATAACATGTCGGCCCGGTCAATAATCTCAGTTGCATACTTCCTTTGGGATAGAAAAAGACCACCTACATGACGAGTAACAACTATACCCAAAAAATAACTCAAAGGCCCCAAGTCTTTCATAGCAAATTCTGAACTGAGAAGAGACATGATAGACTTGCGCAGGTTATCAGAAGAGGCAATCAATATAATATCATTCATATATAACAGAATGTATGTCAGAGAAGTGTCACGACGATAGATGAACAAAGAATGATCAAACCTGCTGTGAGAAAACCCAATAGTAGACACATAATCTGCAAACCTTTTATATCAAGCCCGAGGGGCCTGTTTAAGCCCATACAAGGATTTCTTCAGCAAAAAGACATGGTTAGGATGATCGAGGTCCCTGAAACCCAAGGGCTGATGCATGTATACTGTCTTCTTAAAATCATCGTGTACAAAACCATTTTTCATATCCAACTGATAATGTGTCATGATTTCGAGAGAGCCAGACTAAGAACATTGTGAATGGTTGCCGATTTGACCACCGGACTAAATGTCTCTCCACAATCCACGTCAACCTGTTGAGTTTTGTCATCACCTACAAGACGGGTCTTATGCCTCTCAAAACAACCGTCAGATTTTTCTTTATGAGTAAAAATCCACATCGAACGAATAACATTGACACCATGCGGATGGGGCACCAACTCCCACATCTTATTTTTAATAAGAGCATTATATTCATCATACCATTTTCCAATTCGGATCATGAAGGGGCACACACTGGATTAAGTGGTAGGGGTTATTTAGTGACATTAGAATTGAGATTAAAATGTCTTTTAGGTTTAAAAATACACCGTTGGCTACGAGTAACGGACCCTTTACTCGAAATAGAAGTGGACGGGACTTGGGTAAGTGTCGAATCAGCTCGGGACTAGCCAGCAGGCAGTGGGCCTGCTGGCCCATGGACTGGACGTAGGGACGTAGATGTTGGGCCAGCAGGCAGTGTGCCTGCTGGCCGCGAAATCGAAGCTGGACACGGGACAATTGGGCCAGCAGGTAGTGGGCATGCTGGCATATTTGGGTCACGGGACTGCTGGGCTAAATGATGGATGATGTACGGTGAGAGTTCATCATCCAAAAAATTATAAGAATTAGATACAAAATTATACAATTTAGCAAACGGAAATTGGGTTTCATAAAAAATGACATGGCGACTAATTATAATTTTATTAGAGGATAAATCAAAATATGTGTAACCACGATGATTAGACGGATAACCCAAAAACACACAAACGGTAGAACGGGCCTGGGTTTTGTTAATTGTAGTGGACAGGAAAAGTGGATAGCACAAACACTCAAACACCCTAAGATGAGAATACGAGGGATCTTTATGATAAAAAAATTTTAGTGATATGCTAATCCTTTGCTAGGGAGTATGTTAAGGAGATAAGTAGCCATTTGTAATGCATGATACAAAAAAGAAGGTGGTAATGAAGCATGGGCTAGTAAGGTTCGAACAATATTATTAATGGTACGAATTTTTCTTTCGGCCTTTCCCATTTTGTGAGGACATATGAGGACAAGAAAACATAAAAGATATGCCAGTAGCGTTACAAAATTCCCGAAATGGCCCATTATCAAATTCCCTTCCATTATCACATTGAATGTTTTTAAATTCCCGTTCAAATTTGATACGGATGAATGTTCTAAACTTTAGAAAAAGGTATGTATACATCATATACAATATCTAATTAAGGAAATTAAATCTACCTTTTTCTAATACAAGACTACTAGTTTTTTCCAATACAAAACTACTATCATAATTATACATATACAAGAATTCTACTAATTATGGTAAAATATATACAATGGAGTCAACTGATATACACGGACTACCGTGTGATATACACGGTAGTCTTTCAGATTCCACAGAAACAAGTCAGTGAACTCAATGGAAAGACAAATCAATCCACTGACCGAACCCACAACCCAAATATTTTTGTGGAGGTTACTCAGGGGATAATCCAAGTTAAACGCCACATCCATAGAGTCATTATTAAGTAAAGAGCTAAGAGAACAACTCTCAAGATTGTATTGGTATACCTTAGCAAAAGTAGTCAATACAAACTTGTATTGTGTCAACACAAGCCTGTGGTGTGTGTGATCCTTGTTATTAGCAGATATACTAAGATGAGCCTTGGCAAATTCAGAGCTAGAGATAAATTCAAGCCAAGATTTTGAAACATAACTGAATTTCAAGAGGGGTTTCACGGGTAGCCTTAAAAAGATTTCAGTGATGAGTTCTGCTGGCAGAACAGGAATAGTATAGCTTGAATCTTGCATTGAAGTTGATGAAAATTGAGAATTGTTATTGGGTTTGTTCCGTTTTGGTTGTTGATGGGAGGCTTCAGATTCCATCTGGGTTGCAGAAATTTAAGTTCTTGAAGTTATAAGAGGAAGTTTTTTCTTTGTTATATAAATTTTTGTATACTAACCCTACTGGTCTGGTTGGTGTTTAAGGAGTCATAATCCATGTATAAAACTGAAAATAATTATTATCATACAATATACTCCTTCAAACATAATAGTATACCAAAGTTAGTTTGATGCACTAAGGTCCCATTTTGCGCAGTGTTCAGAAAGGGCCGGATAATAAGAGTTACGCAATCTTAAATATAATAGTATATCAATCTTCAAATATTCCTTTTATAATTATGTATAAGGAAAATTTGGTATAAATATCCAGTCCAACGCAATATATTGCATCCATGTAATTAGTTTTTCAGTTTATACTCCTATAAACAATATTTTCTTTGCAAGATAATTATAAGGCATAGTTTGCATTAAGTTAGCATACTCTACCTTAAGACATAGTTTGACTTAAGTATAAGATAATCTTTGTCTTGTGAATCCAAACTCTATTTTGGGAATTTTTTAAAAAAATTTACTGAGCGGGGGTTCGAACCCGGAACATCGGGGTATTTTTAAGCGAAGGGTAAAAATTAAAAATTCTAAATTCTAAATTTGAGGGGCAAAAATTAAATACCAATGCCTTTGAAAGACAATCCAAACCATGCCTTGCGAATTTTTTTAAAATTTTTGATTGAGCGAAAATTCAAACCCAAAACTCATATGTTTTTAGACGAAGGGTAAAAATTAAAAAAATTCAATTTGATGGACAAACATTAAGAATCACTCCAAAATAAGGACATTCCTGCGAATTACAAAATAGAATAAATTTGATCAAAAATACGCCCTTATCTTTAGTCATATGGCTCAGATTTGCCCCTGGCTATGGAAACTAGAACAAATTTGCTCTCCATTTAAATTTGATTCTGAATATGTCCTTATCGTGTAGGAACTTGCTCAAACTTGTTCCTCAAAACTATCGAACCTCCAACATCTTACTTTTACCCGATTAAAACATATTTTATTATTGAGATGGAGTCCCATCTTGAAAGACAACAATCTTAACCCCAAAAATCGCTAGTAAAATCAAAGAAATTACACAGACCCAAGATGGTTAAAAGAGCTTAATTACATTTAATTTCTCATTAGATTCTTGTCTTTCCCCCATTAAAAAATTTTACCCTCTTGAAGTTAACAATAATTATTCACAAATCCTAGAAAACCAAATATTTCTCATGGGAAAATTTACAATAATCTTCAAGAACTCAATATTGAATTAAAATTATTAAATCGCTGAGAAATAATTGTTCTTTCTCATTGTTTTAGATAATAGACCTTTTGAAATAAATAATCCCCTGATTATTCTCATTGATGAAGATGTATTTATATACAATTTACAATCCCTAATTATGAAAAATCATATTCCTACTATAACAATAAATTCTAATTATACTTGTACAAGAATTCTACAACTATGGTAAATTTGTACAACAAAATTGGGTGCAATTTGGTTTCGATTTCCGATGGTATACACACGGGTATATTTCTGTCACACCCCTGCAATCATATCGGGCGGTTGTCGTACGTTGAGACTGTTCCTAAAATCTTCAAATAAAATCAAGGGAAGACCCTTAGTAAATATGTCTGCAATCTGGTACCACGAAGGGACATGGAGGACGCGTACTTGTCCACAAGCTACCTTTTCTCGAACAAAGTGTATGTCCATCTCGATATATTTTGTGCGCTGATGTTGGACCGAATTTCCAGAAAGATAGACTACACCCACATTATCACAGTATACCAAGGTAACCTTCTGAATAGGAAAATGTAACTCTAGTAGAAGATTACATAGCCAATATGACTCATATACCACATTGGCTACCCCTCGATACTCGACCTCCGCACTGGATCGTGATAAAGTAGTCTGGCGTTTTGCCGACCAAGAGACCAAATTATCGCCAAGGAACATACAATAACCAGATGTAGAACGTCTGGTATCTGGACAGTCACCCCAATCAACATTTGTATATGACACAAGAGTAGAGACCGAGGACGGATATAAATGCAATCCAAAATCAAGCGTACCCTGTATGTATCGGATAATACGTTTGAGCGCATGCATGTGCTCAATTCGTGGATCATGCATAAATAAACACACATGTTGTACTGCATACATAATATCTGGTCTTGTGAAAGTCAGATACTGAAGAGCCCCTGCAAGACTACGATACTTGGTAGGATCCTCGTATAGTATGCTAGACGTAGCACTCAACTTGGGTTTGGTATCAACCGGAGTAGAAGTAGACTTACACGATGACATGTCAGCTCTCTCAAAAATTTTTGTCGCATACTTTTTCTGTTATAAAAATAAACCACATGCATGACAAGTGACTGCAATGCCCAAAAAATAGCTCAAGGGTCCCAAGTCATTCATAGCAAATTCTGAACTGAGAAGGGACATGATAGACTTACGTAGATTATTAGACAAGGCAGTCAATATTATATCATCAACATATAACAATATGTATGCCAAAGAAGTACCACGATGATAGATGAACAGGGAATGATCAGATCTGCTGTGAGAAAACCCAATAGTAGACACATAATCTGCAAACCTTTTATACCAAGCCCGTGGGGCCTGCTTAAGCCCATACAAGGACTTTTTCAGCAAACAGACATGATGAGGATAATTGGGGTCCCTAAAACCCAAGGGCTGATCCATGTAAACTATCTCCTTAAGATCACCGTGTAAGAAAGCATTTTTTACATCCAGCTAGTGAATGAGTCATGCTTTCGAGAGAGCTAGACTGAGCACAGTGCGAATGGTTGTCGGTTTGACCACCGGAATAAATGTCTCTCCACAATCCATGCCAACCTGTTGCGTTTTACCATCACCTACAAGATGGGTCTTATGGCTCTCAAAAGAACCGTTAGAATTTTATTTATGCGTAAAAATCCATATGAACCGAATAATATTAACACCAGGTGGAAAATTACACGAAAACTGAGAAATTGCACGGAAATCGAGATTGAGAAAGGGAAGCGGAATTGTCTTTGTGAGAAGGTATTTTAGCCCTAGACTTCTGATATCATGAAAGAAATAATCCCTTGATTATTTTCATTGATGAAAAGGTATTTATATACAATTTACAATCCCTAATTATGGAAAATCATATTCCTACTATAACAATAAATCCTAACTATACTTCTACAAGAATCCTACAACTATGGTAAATTTGTACAACAAAGTTGGGTACAATTTGGTTTCGGTTTCCCGTGATATACATACGGGTATATTTCTGTCGACCCTAAAATAAAAGGGTTGATCCGAAAAAGTTGTGGTCTAGTACTTGCACGACAAAACACAAAAAAAAAATGGTGGAATGTGAGGGAGATGAAGGCGAATGGTGTTTTTGCGCAAGAACGCCAGTCATTTCGCCGGCATGATTTCCACAAATTTGAAAAATCTCTAAAACTTATTTTGAACCTCTAGATAGAGTAAGAAAAACGAGCACCTAGGACATGGAAATCATGCAGGCGAAATGCGCCAATAACGCCAATTGTAGCACTTATCAGGGTTATTGTTTGATGTAGGGAGCCTTCGTTAATAATCTTCTTTATGTGAAAACTTAATAATGGAACAGGAGAAACACAAGAATTTTGAAGGGGACAAAAACGGTTAAAGTCTGACATAGTATCTAGCTTTGGTACTTTCCTTTGATGCAAATAGCTAGTCATTTCTTATTTCCTTCTGTACCAATTATCTTCTCATTGTTTTATTTATTTGCTCAATGCAAGGCTGATGAATCGCAGTGGCGGATGTAGCATGTAGGGTGGGGGTTCAATTGAACCCCTAATTTTCGACGCATAATATAACTTTATCTGTAAAAACTTGTCAAATTTGCAATAGTAAACATGAACTCATAACTTTAAAAATATAACGGGTTCAAACTAAATATTTTTAAAGGTTGAACCCATAGAGTTTAAATCCTAGATCCGCCTCTGATGAATCGTCATTCACTTTGGCAGTGACGTTGACGCAATCAATGGTACATTGCAATGCAAGGATGGAAAAGAGATTTGGCAGACTATTCCAGCTAGTGTTCAATGAAATAGCTCTCCCTGTACACAGGCTAAAATATATATATGTGCCTGCAGGAGTTAGCTTTTTGGAGCAAATTAAAGAATGAAGTATATGAGATATTTGTTAATTCTCTGTAGACTTTGCCTGCTTTATATGTTTGCAAATCAGCACTATGTCTGTTCTATTTCGGAGTCGCGAAAGTTCTACCTTACCTATCCAAAAGAAAATTAGCAGAGGAAGTAGAGGGGTGCATATGAAGGTCAATTTTGAACGGCAATCCCACTTTATTGGTTACTTGTTTTCTATTTTTCTTGTGTGTCAAATGCTTAACATGTTTATATTCTATTTGTTACATGAAGGAAATCATTAGCGCTACACCCTAGATTACGAGTTCGAGCCTTAGAATCATCCATTGGACTAATATATAATACTAAGAAGTCCTTTATAGTCCTTTAAGTGTTACTACTGGACATTTATAGTCCTTTTAAGTATGCAAAAGTTGGTCACTTTTAGTTCAGGGCTAAGTAAACCTTAACAAAATGATAAAAGCTTCAAGCCAAATGGTAAAAATAGCATATGCTGCTTGGACTCTTAATAAATAACTTTGGGAGCGTGCCGGATTCTCTAAAAGTAGTGCATTTTAGAAGGATCTGACATACGTACGACAACATTTTTAAAGAATCCAATAATATAGAAAATAACACTTTAAATGATGGAACCTAACGTACAGAGATATAAACTTTGATTCTTCAGTAGTTTGTTATGTTTTACAGTGTTCAACGGGGGAGCTAGTTAGAAAATTCTCATTGCTCGTCTATTAAAAGGAAGAGGCAGCGCGTAATGTGTGGATTAGACGCTCGTCACGAGTTTGAATTCTGTTACAGGCAATAATTTCATATTTAAATGGAGAAGGATAAAATAACGGGCTTATTATCTACCGCATTTCAAAAGCTTGCACAAATGACCTTCGAAAAAATTTCAGTTTATCTAAAAGAAGAAAGAAATGCATGGCTTCTAATAATTTTGCCTATAAGTTAGTAGTTCCATTGGACTGTTAATCCTTTAAGTATCGAAAGATGCTTAATGATGTTGGTAAAATGTGAATGGACATTGTTTGACAACTTGGGGATTTTCCAAGTATATAAATAAATTAAAGTTATAGTGTAATCTACTTGAATCTCTTAAAGAAAGCAAAATTAAATATATTTGCGGCTTAGCATGAAAGATTGTTTTTGTTATTTTTATTGTACTTATACTTTCACCTACATATACAGATAGGATCGGTCTAAACCCGCACCATATGTAAGGTTCTAAACAAAAAAAAAGACGAAAAATGATACTTTGGGTCTACGCAGTCAATAAACTTTAGTCAAGTTCAAATTTCAGTTACAACAAAATGCATGTCAAGTTTGGAAATAAATAATCCCTTGATTATTTTCATTAATGAAGAGGTATATATACAATTTACAATCTCCAAATATGAAAAATTATATTCCTACTATATTTCTAAAATCCTAATTATACTTGTACAAGAATTCTACAACTATGGTAAGTTTGTGTACAACTTTGATTACAATTTCGGTAACTTATTTGTTTCGGATCCATGTTGTGCATACACGGTATATTTGTCACACCCCCGCAGTCATAGCGGCCGGTCGTCGTACGCTGAGACTGTATATTTGTCACACCCCGCAGTCATAGCGGGCGGGCGGTCGTCGTACGTTGAGACTTTCCATAATATCTTCAAATAAAACCAAGGGAAGGCTCTTAGTAAAGATGTCTGCAATTTGGTACTTGGAAGGGACATGCAAGACGTGTACTTGTCCACGAGCTACCTTTTCGCAAACAAAATGAATATTCATCTCGATATGTTTAGTGAGCTGATGTTGGACCGGATTTCCAGAAAGATAGACTGCACTAACATTATCATAGTAGACCAAGGTAGCTTTCAAAATAGGAAAGTGAAGTCCTAATAGAAGATTATGTAGCCAACATGATTCAGATACCACATTGGCTACCCCTCGATACTCGGTCTCCGCAATGGATCGCGATAATGTAGCCTGGTATTTTGCAGACAACGAGACCAAGTTATCACCAAAAAATATACAATAACCAGATGTCGAGCGTCTGGTATTAGGACAGCCACCCCAATCAACATCAATTTATGACACGAGAGTAGAGACGAATGATGGATATAAATGCAATTCATAATCAAGTGTGCCCTGTATGTATCGTATAATACGTTTGAGCGCAGGCATGTGCTTAATCCGTGGGTCATGCATAAATAAACATACCTACTGAACTGCATAAGTAATATCAGGTCGTGTGAAAGCCAAATACTGAAGTGCCCTTGCAAGACTGCGGTAGTGGGTGGGATCCTCGTATGGTGTGCCAGACGCAACACTCATATTCGGTTTGGTATCAACCGGAGTAGAAGTAGACTTACAAGATGACATATCAGCTCTCTCAATGATCTCAGTCGCATACTTCTTCTGCAATAAAAATAGACCACATGCATAACGAGTGATAGCTATATCCAAAAAATAACTCAAGGGCCCCAAGTCTTTCATAGCAAACTCTGAACTAAGAAGTGACATGATAGACTTGCGCAGATTATCAAAAGAAGCAGTCAATATAATATCATCCACATATAATAAAATGTATGCCATAGAAGTACCACGACGATATATGAACAAATAATGATCAGACCTGCTTTGAGAAAACCCAATATTATATACATAATATGCAAACCTTTTATACCAAGCTCGTGAAGCCTACTTAAGCTCATATAAGGACTTCTTCAGCAAACAGACATGTTGAGGATAATTGGGGTCTCTAAAACCCAAGGGCTGATGCTTGTATACTGTCTCCTTAAGATCATCGTATAAAAAATATTCTTCACATCCAACTAATGAATGGGCCATGCTTTTGAGAGAGACAAATTGAGAACAGTGCAAATGGTAGGGGGTTTGACCACCGCACTAAACGTCTCACCACAATTCACGCCAACCTGTTGAGTTTTACCATCACTTGCAAGACATGCCTTATGCCTCTCAAAAGAACCGTCAAAATTTTCTTTATGGGTAAAAATCCATCTAGACCAAATAATATTAACACCAGACAGATGGGGCACTAACTCCCACGTCTTATTTTTAATAAGAGCATTATATTCGTCATTCATATCCAATTTCTAATTCGGGTCTTGTAGGGCAGAAACAGGGTTATGTGGTAGTGGGGATTTAAGGACATTAGAATTTAGATTAAAATACCGTTTTGGTTTTAAAATACCCATTTGGCTACGAGTAACGGGCCCTTGACTCGAGATAGAATCGGGTGGATTTTGGGCAATAGGCGGATTAGTGACGGACTGGCCAGCAAGCATTGGGCCTGCTTGGCCAAAAACTGGACCTGAAATTGGTACCGACGCAGAAACAGAAGTGGTTTGGGACTGGGAAACAGTACCGAAATCGGTACTGGGCCATGAAATAGTCCCTATGTACAGGTTGTTTGTGCATTGACGGACTGGACCAGTGGGGATGGGAATATGTGGGCCAGCAAGCAGTAGGACTGCTGGTGGATTTTTGTCATGGGACAATTCAGATAAATGATGGATAATATATGGTGAGACCCCGTCATCCAAAATATTATACGAACTAGGCACGGAACTACACACTTTAGCAAACGAAAATTGAGTTTCATCAAAAATAACATGGCGACTAATTATAATTTTGTTAGAGTATAAATCAAAACACGTGTAACCACGATAATTAGATGGATAACCCAAAAACACACAAGCGGTAGAATGGGCTTGAAGTTTGTTAATTGTAGTAAATGGAAAAAAAGGATAACATAAACACCCTAAGATGAGAATACGAAGGATCTTTATTGTAAAGAAGTTTAAGTAGGGAATGATATGCTAGGTTTTTGTTAGGGAGGATGTTAAGGATATATGTAGTCATTTGTAATGCATGATGCCAAAAAAAAGGGGTAAGGAAGCATGGGCTAACAGGGTTCGGATAATATTATTAATAGTATGAATTTTTCTTTTGACTTTTTCATTTTGTGAGGACGTATGAGGACAAGAAAAGCGAAATGCTATGCCATTAATGTCACATTGAATATTTTTAATTTCCCATTCGAATTAGGTACGGATGAATTCTCTAAATTTTAAGAAGGTGGAAAAAACTTGAAACTTCTTGAATAAAGGAAAGGTCCACAAAAAGTTAGAATAATCATCCAAAAAATAAGACATAATAACGATGGCCCAAAGAACTTAAAATGAGAGATGTCCATAAATCACTATGAATAATGTCAAAAGGCATCAAAGTACGAGAGGTAGAGGCTACAAATGGTAATTTAACATGTTTCCCTAACGGACAAGAAGGACAAAGTGGAGTACTTCGCGTACCCTTACAAGAAATAAAATTATTTTTATGCAAAGAAGAAATAATAGACGACCCCGGATGACCCAAACGTGCATGCCACAAAGAAGGAGCAAGAGCAACAAAAGTAGACGGCATGGCTTGACTCGTGGAAGTGGTGGTGGTTGTGATAGGATAAATCTCTCCCCTACTATTGCATCTCATTAGAGGTATCCCTGTCTTGAAATCCTTCATAGAGAACCCAAAAGGATCAAAATTAGTAGAAACCCAATTATCAGTGGTGAATTTTTGAACAGACACCAAATTTTTAATTAAGTTGGAGGCATGAAGAATATTTTTCAAAACTAGAGGTGGATGTGGGGGAGACAAAGTGGTATCTCCATAACCGCGAATTAGAATTGAGTTGTCATTACCAATAATAATGCCACGATTTTTGCTCAAATTGAAATAAGATAAGAGAGTACCTTGGTCGGACGTAATGTAATAAGTGGCGCCGGTGTCCATGTACCAATTCACGTTCGGAGGATTTAATCCAAGTGTATGCATGGCGGCCTCAATATCTATAGGTGTCGGAATCTGATTTGGGCCTGCAGCATGGAAGGCCTGGGGAGGCCGAGGCCCATGCAGGCCTGCCTGCTGCCCCGGCTCAGAACTGTATCTACCGCCAATGTGTTGGACCAAGAAACTAGGCCTGGAATTTTGCTGGAACTTAGCCCAGTTTCCCGAATTCGGACAAGGTGGAAAACAGAGGTTATTGGGCCAATGGTCACTGGCCCAGCCCCACTGCCAGAGGGCTCACGGCTGGGGCCAGTTGGCCTGCGGCCTACTGTTGCTACCGCCACTGTTCTATCCTCCCCCACCGCCACCGTTACCACTGCGATTTTTGCCATTATTTTTATAATTTTAACCCTTTTTACTGCTACCGTTGTTACGATTTTGGCTCGAATTTTCGGAGAATGAGTGAGGATAGTCGGACGTGGTCATCATCACGACGGAATTTGCTCTGGTAGCCGCCTTTTTAGCTAAACCGGCCTCTTCCAACGTGAACATGGAACATACCTGATAAAATGGTGGTAAAGGATTACTCTAACGAAGTAGTGTTCCAATGTCATTATAGGCCTGCAACCGTTTGAAGAACAAGATGATCATTGGTAATGGGCGCACCAATATTGCGGAGTTGGTCCGTCAATTCTTTTAGCCTTTTACAATAGGCCGAGACATTATAAAAATCTTTCATGTTAACATGGGAAAATTCCTGCTCAAGAGTGACAGCACGAGAATTCTTGTTATCTTGAAATATATCATGCACCTTATTCCAAGTGTCCATCGTCGTAGCGTCGAGTTCAATAATCATCTGTAAAAGGTCTGTAGAGATAATGGAATAAATCCACTGGAGAACGGTAGTATCAAGGGTTGTCCATAACGTAGGATTATCCTCGGGGGTAGGCACCTTCTCCACGCCAGGTACCGAGGGGATTATGTGATGGAGGACTTGATGCGAGCGTGTGTGAATTTTGAATAATTTCGTCCGCGTCGCGTATTTGACGTTTTTCATTTCGAGAACAATAGGGATGTGGTTCTTGATGTTGGAAACTGTAAGGGTGGGATGAAACATGTTCTTTGATGTATACATAACGAAAGAACAATAGGTGAATTAGGGATTTGGAAGAAAATTTGGGAATAGAGGAGGAAAAAAATTCATGGAATCCGAGAGTAGGTCACGGAAACCGAGAAAAGAAGGGGGCAGCGGAAGTGTTGGAGAGAATGTATTTTAGCCCTAGACTTCTGATACTATGAAAGAAATAATCTCTTGATTATTTTCTTTAATGAAGAGGTATATATACAATTTACAATCTCCAAAAATGGAAAATCTCATTCCTACTATACTTCTAAAATTCTAATTATACTTGTACAAGAATTCTACAACTATGGTAAGTTTGTGTACAACTTTGATTATAATTTGAGTAACTTATTTGTTTCGGATTCCGTGTATACAACTTTTGTATACACGGTATATTTGTCACGTTTTATAAGCTTAAGCTAAAGATAACTTTCAATTAAATGCTTTCATATCTAGCAAAGAATTGATAAAATCAAACTCTGAGTTTGTTGTAACGGCTTGTCTATATATAAGATTAACAACTATTAATAACATAAGACAGGTCAAAAGTGCAAGGGATTGAAAATTTCAAAGGAAAAATTATCATTCATTCAAGTGAGTACAAAATCAGGTCAAGTGTGAAGAAAAAGAAGTTTTGTTCGTATCTTGACTATCCCAACTTACTTTGCTGAAAAAGTTGATTAAAACAATCGTGTAATTAAAGGTTCTCAATTACTCCCTTGGGTGCGATTTCTGCTTCCATACTAATTTTTATTTCAAAGAGGACTACTAATGAAGGCCCGGGATCAAACAACAATCCTGGAAAAGGCTATGCCTCCCTTTGTTCCTATTGATGCAACACTTTTCATTTTTCGAAAGTCAATTTAGTTAATTCTTGAAGCTAAATTAAATTTGGGGGAAATTGTTCACAATAGAACTCTTTCAATTATGTATTCAGTAGTGTGTTTATGTTTTACGGTATTCAACATGAGAGTTGGTTAGAAAATTCTCATTCCTCGTCTAGTAAAAGGAAGAGGCAGCACGTGAAGTATGGATTAGATGCACGTCACGAGTCCGAATTATGTGATCGACGAAAACATGGTATTTTAATGAAGAATGATAAAAATAATGGGTTCATTAGCCAATGCATTTCAAAAGCTTGCTCTACTGACCTCCCTTGAAAAAATTTCCGCTTATCTAATTAGAAGAAGGAAGAAATGCATGACTTCTAATAATTTTGCCTATAACTTAGTAGTTCCATTTTATAGCAAAACTTAAGTATCGAAAGCTGCTTAATGATGTTCGTAAAATGTGAATGGACTTAATTGTTTTACAACTTGGGGATTATCTGTTATGGAATTGAAGAAATAAAAGAGAAATTCGATGCGAAAATAAACTATAACTCTTGTATTGATTCTTGAATTATTATTTTTTTGTATTCAGAAATAAAAAACTACATCTCCATTTATAGAGAAATAAAGAGAATAAAATAAAAGAAAATATATTAATTTCCTTATACATACTAAACTAAAAGAAAACTAAATATTCTATAATTAATGTAATAACTAGACTTAGAAGGAAACTAAAATATTCTGGAATATTTATAGACTGAAAAGGTAGTAAATATTCTACTACTAATGTAGATCATAAAACATAAGGCAAGTAAATTTTAATATTCCCCCTCAAACTGAAGTTGGTGTATTCAACTTGAGTTTGAACACTATAATTATTCTAGAAAAACACACTCGCTTAACACATGCAAGTCGAATATAGTATGAAGGTTTTCTCTTCTAAAGGCAGGGGTGAGGACTCCATTGCAGCATTAAGTAAGGAGTTAGAGGAAATCAAGTCACATCCACTTCGTCATCTCAGTCTCTTTTTGTGCAAAGAAGTAGAAAAGATAGAGCACAACATGTGTTGCCCGAAATAGAACATAGAACGACAATAAAACAATAAAAGAGAAGAAAGACATATATCAAGAATCTATTAACATATTTACGAATCTCAATCCTGGAAATATAGCATCCCACTTTTCTTTACTACCCAAGACTTTGATACATTTAGGTAGAAGAATTTGGGTTGGAGATTGACGATTGACTGAGCGTGCTTTGGCAGCTCATGGTGGAGTACTCTTTGACGGATTCGCTCTTTCTTCTAACAAATCCTTATTTGGTATGTCACAAAATCATGAAGCGAACTCGTTTTATTCAATATCTATATGGGGAAAGATTCAAGTTTTTAGCATTAGGATTTCACACTTGTACAGGTCCCTTTCATACCACGGAAAGCATCCCTAGTAATCAGGTAAATCTAGGTTAACACTGCTTCAGACCATAAAGACTTTTGAAGATTCATCTCAAAGGAAGGATAAAACGAATCTCATCAAACGATATTTGTTGATAAACAGTAGTAAGACGAGAGAAAGAATCCAAAAAAGTCACAAGTTGAGGAACTATAAAAAAGTTGATCCTCCTCAAACTCTATTTCTACCAATAATGCTTGTGAATTGTCTCTGAGTGTCTTTGAACTTGCATATTTTTATAACATGACCTGCTTGTTTGCAATTTCCATATATTGCATCTGATCTCCACCAACAAAACTTTTCTGAGTGTATTTTCTTTTTGCAGGATTTGCAATGAGGATAGTCGACTTTTGCTTTTTGGTGTTTTGCATAAAAAATACCTTCAATAACTTTATCTTGAGCTCTTCTTTGCTCTTGAGCTTGAAGAACACTTATTAATTCTAGAAGAGAGATAGTAGAGACATCTTTAGATTCTTCTAGCGCGGAAATTTTAGACTAAAATCTCTCGGGAATAGTCACAAGGATCTTTTCAACTATTCTGTTATCTTTGATATTCTCGCCAAGCAACCTGATTCTTTTGACAATCAAAGAAATTCTGTCAGAATATTGAGTGATCGTCTCACCCTCTTGCATTCTAAGAGATTCAAAATCTATTTTCAAATTCAAAATATGATTTTGTCTTCCTCGTTCACTTCCTTGATATTCCTTTTTGAGTTTTTTCCAATCTTCTTTTGTTGTTTCACATACAATAATTTTAGAAAAAATTGAATCAGCAACAGAATTTTAAATCACAATTTTGGCTTTGTATTTTTGGGTTTTCTCTTCTAAGTGAGCTTTGATTTGGTCAGAGTAGAATTTTCAAGGAGTTGTTGTATGGGTTTATCAT
The DNA here is from genome assembly GCA_029783415.1 of Anisodus acutangulus. Lineage (NCBI taxonomy): Eukaryota > Viridiplantae > Streptophyta > Magnoliopsida > Solanales > Solanaceae > Anisodus > Anisodus acutangulus. Next base: position 3,382,657 of record CM056509.1, read on the forward strand.
CCATTACAATTTCCCACAAATCACAAGCTTCAAGATAAGACTTCATCTTAACTGCCCAAATTTAATAGTTTTCACAAGTGAAGGTTTGTGAGGCATTGAAAGAGATATTATTGCTTGTCATGGTTTGAAACACGATTAAAAGTAATGTGGTTAAAATTGGTTTAAAGTAGCTATGAGTTAAAAATAAAAGAAAGGGTTAAAATTGATTTAAAGTAGCCCTGCGTTGAAAAGAAAAGGAAGGGTTAAAATTGGGTTGAAAATAGATATGGGTTAAAAGTAGTTGAAAGTAGTTCTTCTTATTTTTCAATGAAATCACAAATCCATTGAGATCAATGAACCTGACGATGATACCACTGTTATGGAATTAAAAAAAAAAAGAGAAAATCGATGAGAAAATAAACTATAACTCTTGTATTGATTCTTGAATTTTTTCCTTGTATTCAGAAATAAAATACTACATCTTCATTTATGGAGAAATAAAGAGAATAAAATAAAAAAATATTAATTTTCTTATAGTTACTAAATTAAAAGGAAACTAATTATTCTATAATTAATGTTGTAACTAGACTTAGAATGAAATTAAATATTCTAGAATATTCCTAGACTAAAAAAGATAATAAATATTCTACTACTAATGTAGATCATAAAATATAAGGCAAGTAAATTTTACCATTATCCACATCTAAAAATTATAAAAGCAATCTGAACGTATACTTTCGTTCCTCGGCCTAAAATCTGAACGTATATTTCCTTAAAGAAAGCAAAATATATTCGTGCCTCGGCCTAAGAAATTGTTCTCTGTCTTTTTTTTTTTTTTTTTACGTATACTTTCACCAACATACACATATAGGATTGGTCTAAACCCTCACCATATTTAAGGTTCTAAACAAATAAAAAGACAAAATGTCAATGATACTTCGGATTTATGCAGTCAACAAACTTTAGTCAAATTCAAGTTTCAGTTACAACAAAATGCATGTCACATTTTAGCTTAAGCTAAAGATAACTTTCAATTAAATGCTTTTATATCTATCAAAGAATTGAGAAAATCAAACTCAGATTTTGTTGTAAAGGCTTGTGTATAAAGATTAACATCTATTAATAACATAAGATAAATTCGGGAAAAAAAAAAAGAACTATTGCTTTTACACTCTAAACAAAATAAAAGCATACAAGAACATACCGTCCAACTCCGAGCGGACTACGATAGAACCTTGATTCATTGTGTTCATTTTACATGATACTCTTATCTTTTTACTTGTTCCAAAAGAATGAGACTCTTTATACTCAAAAAATATTTTAACTTAAACTTTTCATTTACCCTTGATGACATTCTTACGGCCAGTGGTGTACCTAAAAGTTTCGTTAAGAATATTCAAGATTTAATATATATGTGTATGTGTATATAAAAAATATAATATTTATGACACAATAAAAGATTTCGATGAAAGGTATTCGACTGACCACCCTTGAGCCGATATAGCTGCAACAGTGTTTATAGCTACAGAAATATTATTACACAATTTACAACAAACACAAGTTTTAATAATATTTCTTTCTTTTTTAAGCTCTGTATCCGATTGTCGTCATATAAAATGAAATAGCGGGAATAATTATATTAAAGACCATGAACATAAGTGAAGAAAACCAAGTCAATTGTCTGTTGAAAATTTACTAATGTGGAATTAAGTTTATCCCATTATTTATGACTCGAACAATTGGGTCCCCGTACGTCGAAAACGTCGTTTCCACACACGTGCACACGTAGTGCCAAGTATCGCAAATTTCATTAGTGAAAGAGATATTGGTACGTAAGTGAGAGGTTTGAGACATAGAATGATGGACGGTTATTGTCCAAATGACAAGTATTCCACGTTAGTAAACGAGGGAAGAAGTGTATGAAGTGTAAGATGAAACAAGTCGGAAATAGCCGCGAAGGGCCGCGGCGCAGCCCCGTCGGAGCCGAGGCGCCGCGACGCCTCCCAAGTAGCGTTGCGGTGCTAATTGGGTGTTCAGCCACTGGAGCCGCGGCGCTTCAGAGGCAGAATGCTGCGACGGGAAGATGGAAAGTTCTTACTTTTGGGCTGGTTTTGGAGCATTGAATCCCCATTATTTGGCACATGAATTAAGCCACTATTTGGCTGAATGTAACCCCTCAATAAGTGACGTTACATGGCTATTGAAGGCCATTAGTTGGCTAGTTGAGGGGTCATCTCATTACACTATAAATTGAGGCATTTGGCTCAATTGTTCAACACTAAGAAAACACTTAGAGAATTTTCTGAAATCGTCTTCTTCCTCTCTAGCAAGTTTACTATACTCAAAGTTCTTCAAGAGTAACACTTGAGTTTCCTTTGCTCATTTGTTAAGTTGATGTTGTATCTTGAGAGACTATTGCCCGACAACATAAAAGGATATATACGAGGCAATCTTGTTTTAAAGACAGAGTGCCATCACTCGACTCAACAAATCACAAGCAGTTTGTAACGTTCTTGATTCCAGTTTGTTGTAATCTTTAGTTTATCCTTTCTAGCAATTTGTAATATTTACTTTATTCCCATTTCCTGCAATTGTTGTAACCCACAATTTTAAGACAACATTCTTGTAAGTGCTTAGAAAGATGTCTGGAAGAGAACAACTCGCTTCTGATTATGCTGTTGTTGCTACTCAAGGCAACCGCTCTGCCTTCCCCCACTGCTCAAAGCACACCCAATGCCTTTCCGGTTGCTCAAGGGAACGTTACTGTTCCTAAGTTTATGGGCTCCAACTTCAAGAGATGGCAGCAGAAGATGTTGTTTTATCTGACTATTATGGGAATGGCTCATTTCCTAACAGAATATCCTCCACAAGCTGGAGATAAAGTGGACCCTCAGCCTAATGAAACGGTTGAAGGGGCAAAGGTATCCATGTCATTAATGGCATGAAGATGGTTCTTGATGCATGGAGTCATAGTGACTTCATGCGTAAGAACTATATTTTGAATTGTATGTCATACCCACTCTACACGGTGTATTGCACCGTAGGCACCGCCAAAGAGTTATGGGAAAAATTGAAGAAGAAGTACAACGCATAAGATGCTGGTATGAAGAAATTCATCGTTGGGAAATTCCTGAAATTTCAAATAGTGGATAGCAAAACTGTGATGTCCCAAGTCTGAAAATTCCAAATGATTTTACATCACCTGGATTTGGAAGGTATGAAACCAAATGAGCAGTTTTTGGTTCATCACTAATTGAGAAGTTAGCTCCCTCGTGGAATGAGTTTATGAGTTATTTAAAACTCATGACAAAGGAAATGACCTTTGAGGAACTTATTATCAAACTTCAGAATCATGAAGATAATAAAAAGGCCTTGCCTAGGGGAAAACAACCCGCTGAGGCAAAGGCAAATCTGGCTGAGGCCAAAGGGAGCCCAAGCAAGAAGCGCAAGTTCCAGAAAGACGGCAAGACCCAGGCGGCGGAGAAGTTCAGGGGAACTATCACCACTGTGGGAAACCTGGTCACATGATCAAGGATTGACGCAAGCTCAATACTGAGCAACAAGAGAAGGCCAAGGCCAAAGGCAAGGCACAGGCTAAATTCGTCAAAGACATGCTTCTTGACTACATGATTGAAGAGTTCTCGGCGATGGTGCTTGAAGCAAACCTTGTTGATAATTCCATGCAATGGTGGATGGACACGGGTGCTACCAGACACATCTTTTCCAATAAAGATGCCTTCTCCATATATACACCAGTTACAAACAAGAAGATGTTCATGGGTAACAACGTTTCCTCTGACGTGCTGGGGGTAAGAAAGGTAGTCCTGAAGATGACTTCTAGAAAGGAGCTCACTCTGAAAGAGGTGATGAATGTCCCTGAGATTAGGAGGAATTTAATTTCAGGTCATTTATTGGTTAATGCTGGTTTTAGGCTAGTATTTAAGTCCAATAAGTTTGTAATCATAAAGAATGGAACTTTTGTGGGAAGAGGCTTCGTCTGCGAAGGCCTCTTCAAAGTTAACGTCATGTCTTTAATGCTTGCAAGCAATAATATTGAAGTTTATTCTTACTTTCTTGAGTCCTCTAATTTATGACATCATATATTAGGACATGTTAACTATAAGTACATACAGGTTGGTTAAGTTGGAGTTGTTGCCGTCTATCGACGTAAACCCTCAATAAGGCATCCTTCAGATTTTGAGGGACAAGGGAAGAGACAACTGAAATGGATAGGTTAAACATCCATTTAGGTTTATGAATTCCATACATGACATGGGCTTTCATGGTCCGAGAGCGTGTCTCGAGACGCATGATGGGAAAGGGGGTGGGCCGCGGGACTGTCGGGAATAGGAGAAAGGCCAGGGGTGGCAAAACCGGCTAGCCGATGCTCGGTTTTTCGAGAGGTGGTCGCGGAATCACCCTGAGGTGGGTTGTTCTTGGCCACCGTCGGCAGAACCGGGTAGGTAGTGTGTCCCGAACTGTCCGATGGGGGCGGGTTCAGTCCATCATCTAGGAAGTTGTAGGAATGTCGAGGTGGCGAGTTTAGGGAGGCAGAGGGGAATTGAGACTCATCAAATAGGACATGACGTGAAATAATAATTTTAGGCTTGATAAGTTAGCACGAGTAACCACGATCATTGGCAGGATAACCCAGAAACACACACGGAAAAGACCGGTTGGAGTTTGTGAGTGGTCGGATGGAGAGGATAACAGAGACATCCAAATATACGCAAGTGTTGGTAAGAGGGGTTCCTACGAAACAGAACTTGAGTGGGCGACCATTGAGCGAGAGACTTGTTTGGGATTATGTTTAGGAGATATGTGGCCATGGAGAGTGCATAATGCTAGAATTAAGGGGAAATTGAGGCATGAGCAAGTAGGGCACGAATTAGGTTGTTTATAGTTCGGATTTTCCGTTCGGCCTTACCATTTTGGGAGGAGGTGTGAGGGCAGAAAAAATGAAAAGTAAGACCGTTATTGGAACAAAACTGTTTGAATTGATTATTATTGAATTCCCTGCCATTGTCACATTGAAAAAATTTAATGCTCTTTTTAAATTGTGTTTTTACGAGAGCACTAAATGAGAAAAAAATGGGGTAGACATGGGATTTATTGCCAATTGGAAAAGTCCATAAAAAGTTGGAATAATTGTCCAAAAATAACACATAATATCGATGGTCAGCCGTACTTAAAATAGGGGACGTCCACAAATCACTATGTATGATATCAAAAGGTAGTAAAGTACAATTTGTGGATACGAAAAATGGTAATTTAACATGTTTCCCAAAAACGCAGGATTCACATATAGGAGTCCTAGAAATACGATTTCAATTAATAAAATTATTTTTTCTAAGGGAGCGTAAAACAGAATCTCCCGGATGTCCTAATCTAAAGTGTCATAAGGAAGACGAAAGAGCAGCAAAGGTTGATGGAACTGAGGTTGGATTGTTGACGGTGTTTGAAATAGGGTAGAGATCTCTGGTGCTGTCACATCTCATTATTCGTCTCCCTGTCGTAAAATCCTTCACATAAAAACCAAAAGGATTAAAGTAAAGGGAAACATTATTATCAGTTGTGAAACGTCGCACATAGATTATATTCCTAATGAGTTTAGGGGCATGGAGGACATTTTTTAAGATTAGTGATGGATGTGGTAGGGATAAGGATGAATGACCAAAACCGTGATGGGAATGTCTTGTCCACTACCAACAATAATATTCTGATTTAAATTACTCAAATTGGAATAAGACGAGAGAGTACATTGTGATGTCGTCATGTGAGATATGGCGCCTGTGTCCATATACCAGTTTTCGTCTAGAGCATTGAGTGACATTATGTTCATAGCTGCCTCAATGTCAGTCGGTGCATAAGTTGGGGGCGGGGGTGCATGTGATGTGTAGGCCTATTGGGGACGTGGGCCGAGTATGCCAGAGTGGGCCTGTCGATTCTGAGGTGGAGTCCACGAGGATGTCGGATACGGGCTAGGAAAAGAGGCCCATGACGGAGGCTGTTGCCACTGCCACAATTGCTGCTGGATGTTTCCTGTTGGCGGGGACTGCTCCTTTCCGTCGCCATTATTGCCGGAATTTCATCCACCGCGGCCCTTGCCGGATTGCCTGCTCCGGCGGTTGTTGCTGGTGGATGCGGGCTGTTGCGGGTCCTCGAGCCGGCGGTTTTGGTTGCTAAAGTTGGAGGTCCTGCTGTCGGTGGAGGTCCCGATGGTGGTGGTGATGGCGGCATCGGCAATTCTGGCCTAAGTGGTGATGCGCTTAATATTTTGGGTTTTCTCAAGAATAAGCTTCGAACGGGTCTCATAAAAAGGAGGTAACGGCGTGCATTGCTGAAGGATGGCGGCAATGTCGTCACATGATTCGTTCAAGCCTGCAATAAGTTGCATGACCAATCGATGATTAGTGACTGGTGTGCCGATGTTGGAGAGTTGGTCAGCAAGCATCTTGAGTTCTTGACAATATCCAGACACGTTTGGGAAATCGTCCTGATGAACGTCCTTGAACTGATTTTCAAGGTATAACGCTCGTTGAGTTTTGTTGTCGTGGAAAATACTTTCCAAATGTTCCCACGTTTGGCGGGCAGTGGCATCGATCTCAATGATGGTGTGCAACAGATCATTAGAGATTGTGTTGTATATCCATTGGAGGACGGCTGCGTCCAAACGAGACCAGAGTACATCATCAGAAGTCGAAGCCGAGGATAGGTCTGTGGACTTCGGTGTAGGTGGGATAATGTGGTCGATAACTTCGTAAACACGACAACGGATCTTAAAAGCTCCGCCCACGAGGAGTATATACCTTTTTCCATCTCAAGGGTGATAGGGATGAAGTTTTTTATGTTGTTTACTGCAAGTGCAAGATGGAACTTGATTTTGTCAGCCATGAAAGATGAAAATTAGGAGGTGGCTCGAAAAAAAACATTGGGGTTCCGTGGGGGTGGTGGCCGAGAGCTATGGTCCGCGGCGGTGGAGGTTTTTTTAGGCTACCGATACCATAAAGAAATATATTTCCTTGATTGTATTCATCAATAATGTACAATATATATAGTAGTACAAGAATATTTAAACTAGGTAACTAATCAACTTAATTACAATAGAAAATATAATTCTACCTAAAATATGAGACATAATTACAATAGGAATACAATACTACCTAAAATAAGAGATATGCAATGAAAGAATATTCGGAAAATATTCTGTTAGTATGTATTGCAAATTATCAACACAATTGCTAAAATTGACAACCAAAAAAAGACCGTTGCTAAAAAGTTTTGTTATTGTCGTCTTAATTGTTCTATTACTTTTCTTTATTTTGAGACCCCCTTGTAGGAATATATTGGGTATATTGTTATTGTTTGTTTGTTTACTAGTTTAGCTTCTGATTTTTGTTACACTTGTTATTAATCTTATTCTTATCCACTTGGTCTTTTTCAAAAATATAACGTCACTCTCAGGTATTTGAATAAGAATTACCTTATATATATTATTACACATCTTTGCTTTAGAAAGAAAAAAAGGAATGTGTGTGCATACATACACATATTTTGAATTACGACTAGTCATTTTATGCATTTTCTCATTTCAGAGAACACTTCTATCGATATTACTGAAAGAAATAATTTCTTAATTATTTAATGAGAATATATAATTTATAATTTCCATAAGTTGTAGTGTCTGGTTCAATGATCGTCAGTAAAAGGTCGGTAGAAATAGTGGAGTAAATCCACTGAAGGACGGTAGCATCAAGAGTGATCCATAACTGAGGATGCTCTGCAGGTGGAGGGATAGCGGGAGGAATTATGTAATGGAGGACTTGATGCGAAATTGCGTGAATTTTGAACAACTCTGCCCAAGTCGCATATTGGACATTTTCCATCTTAAGAACAATAAGGATGTGGTCCTTGATGTTAGAAACAATAAGGGCGGGGTGAAACAGGTTCTTTGACGTCGACATAACGAAAGACCAAAGGGTTTTGGGAAGAAAATTTGGGAAGAGAGGAGGTAAAAGAGGCATGAAATATGAGAAAGGGCACGAATTCCGATGCAGGCTCGGTCGAGAAGGGATAGTCGGAAACCGAGAATAAATTTGGGAGAGGAGCGGAAGTAATTTAGTCCTAGACTTCTGATACCATGAAAGAAATAATCTCTTGATTAATTTCATTAATGAATGAGTATATATACAATTTTCATAATATGAAAAATCTTATTCCTATTCTACTCCCGAAACCCCATTTTATTTGTACAAGAATTCTACAAATATAGTAAGTGTACAATACTAATTAATTACAAATATTATGTTACAAAATATTCTCCAAACCGTGATATACTTACCATGTATATCACAGACTGTTTGGTCTTGTGTTTCCGTGATATACACGGTATACACAAGGCATTGTATATGCCGTGTATATCGTATATACCACGGTATACTTTCAATTACTTATATCTACTGATAATGTAAATGAAAACTTTACACAATGAGTGCAATTTAACCTATTGTAGAAAGTTATTTCTTCATTTTTCAGGTTACTAGTTTCACTTATTATAAGCAATTACCTTTAAATTTACATTGTTACTATATATAGAATTTAATCCTACTATTAATGTGTGTGTTTTCCCGTCAAATTTGTAAATTTGTGAAACACTTGTTTTGCAGGATCATAGCTCTATATTTCTTGATGATGGAACGTTGAAAAATGAATTTCCAAATCATTGGAAAGGAGAGAATGTCCTTTACTGTGCAGGATATTCAAAAAGAGGGCTAGCTGGTATATCAATGGATGCAAAATCTATAGTCGAAAATATCAAGATTGTTAGAGGAGACAAAATCTAGAGATCATTTTTATTATCATATCAGACTATGCTGTTAAATTCAGCTAGAACTTAAAATTGTGTTTGTTTTAGTATGTTTTGTTGGATTTTAGTTTCTATTACCAAATAAATTTGATGGATTGTTATGATTGAGTGTTTTTGTTTGTCGATTTCTTCTTGTTATTTTATAATAATAGTGTTTGGGTTAGCTTTTACGACTATTTCACCAGATACTTGTTACCTCCTCCAGCACAAATATCATGTGATAGTGATACTAACTACCAAGTTGGCTCCAATAGATGAAAAAGTACATCAACTATTTCACCAGATACCTGTTACCTCCTACTAATACATGGTAATCTACCCCAAGCTGATAGGAGGTAACAGGTAAAAGGAATCATCTAACAATTACATCATAATTGTTGTTACACTTGCATTAAGTCCATCATTTGTTGGCAATGGCATAGATTACCTCCTACCAATACAGGTGTCAGGTAATTTACTTGCTATTAACACATGTATGTCGGACAAAATGCAAATGTCTAACAATTACGTCATAACAGCAATATTCAAAGATACGCAAGTGTTGGTATTCATTGTGTTAGGTCCGGCATTTGTTGGCAATATTCATTTAGGTTTAGAAGTTATATGTCCGTGTAGGAATAAGTATGAGATTTAGAGAATCTTAAATCTTGGAAATTTGCCTTAAATATATAACAGCTCAGAATGATTTATATAGTCAACTTTAACTAATTTGGGACTGAAGCATCACACAAAGTCGTAAGCTCAATGATTCTACAGATTCTTGTTACGGTAAAAGAATTGCCATCTTCTCTTGAACCAAATGTATTATACTAAGTTTATATTCTCTCCACTTTGGCCAACAAATGCATTTTCCTTCAATTCCTTGATGTTCATAAGGTACATAAAATAAATGTAACATTACATCTTGTTAGGCCATTGCGAAGCCAATATGTACAAAATGTTCTAACGAACCAGTACAACAAGAGGATAACAAGGGGCACGGTACCTAGCTCATACGAGATACTCCTATGTCCTAGAAAGAATGTAAAAGTTGATTTGCAGATGGTGATACACGCAAAATACTCCTGGCATGTCTATGAAAACAGATCAAAGAAGATGATATGAATGATAACCGGGCAAAGCTAGCAATTCACTCAACCGGAAGCCAAAGCATCAAATCAAATGGTCCATTTAGCTTCCTCCCCAGCCTCCTGTCTGCATGTTTGACCACTTAGCCTTAGGTGCACACTTGTTATGCTTTCTTTTGAGCCAACTTTTTGTGTCTGATTTTCTCAACCATTGAGCAGAAGAAGTCCCTCCCCGGGTTTCTTCTGATCTTTTTCTTTTTGTCCAGAGAGAGTCGGGTGGTACACCATCCTCCTCTGATTTTCCCCAATTCGCTGAAGATTCTTTTCCCCAACCTTCTGTAGACCATTTTCTTTTTATCCAGGGAGAGTTGAGTGGAACACCGTCCTCCTTTGACTGTCCCCAATTCGCTGAAAATACTTTTCCCCAACCTTCGGTAGACCATTTTCTTTTTGTCCAGGGAGAGTCGAGTGGTAAACCGTCCTCCTTTGAATGTCCCCAATTCGCTGAAGATACTTTTCCCCAACCTTCAGTAGACCATTTTCTTTTTGTCCAGGGAGAGTCAAGTGCTACACCATCCTCCTTCGACCGTTCCCAACCTTCAGTAGACCATTTTCTTTTTGTCCTGTGAGAGTCGGACGGTACACTGTCCTCGTTTTCCTGTCCCCAACTCGCTGAAGTTGATCCTTCCCAACCTTCAGTAGACCATTTTCGTTTGGTCGCGATAGGTTCAGAAGGTGTAACCAACTGACTTCCTTTTTGGCCTTCTTTACTTAGATCCTCCTTATTCTTGATCTCTCTACAAGGAAGAGTAGTTATATTTCCGTCGTCTTTAATGTTTCCTGTCTGAGAACCTTCTTGAAAGGGAGCAGCATGGCCAAACAAATGATATTTTAACGCGGGTACTTCAATAAGGCCATCCATAAACGCCGAAATGTATTCGTTAGTACGCTGGATACACTTGTATATCCGTTTTACTTCTCCTTTTCCAACAGCCCGTGCGACATTTTGAGACCGGTCAGTGAAATCCTCAACCTGTGAAGATCACGATAAGCCATTAATTCAGCACTTCAAAGATTGCTAAGCAGAAAGGCCGTTAATAAGGGAAAGATAATTACACTGATGCAGCAAACTTTAGAATCCCATGTTTTAGATAGCCAAGATGCTTCATAGGTGCTTGCACATAGTCCTTTGTCCCATAGTTTCTCAATCGACAATAACTGCAGCGAAATGAAACCAAATAATGAGCCAGGAAATTAACTGGGAGTCTCATGCGCAGCCCTGTTTTAAGATAAGACCAGATATACTGAATTCACAATACCTTGATTAATAGAGTAACTAGCAACTCAGCCACTGACTCTTTGTTCCTCTTCCCATAGTTCACAAACTTATTCAACGACTTTTCCACTGCATCGGGATCAGAACCATCTAGAACGTTTCCAAACCAAGGAATATTACCGAGCTATTCAAAACCAAAAATCTCAAGGAAAAAAAAGTGAATAGAGAAGCATCACTTAGAATCTACTTGAATAAAATATCTCAACAATGTTCTTGAAATTTAGAATCTAGGGTCTGTGTACACTCTACCCTACCCTCCCCAGACCCCACGTTGTGGGATTTCACTGGGTATGTTGTTGGTCCTATATATGTATTTCTATCATGATCCTTATTCTTGGGATTTTTGCAGAATTTTGCTTTTCTAATACAGCACTTCACTAGATTGTGTACTGGTATTGAAACTAGTACATCCCTTTCAAAAGGCATTCAAAAACTGAAAAAGTAAAGATTCATAGTTACCTTCTAATATGGCAGAAAACGGCGGTAGTATTGGAGGATTTCGTGTCTGCGAAGTTCATTCATTAGAAGGAGAAGTTCACATGACCCCAAATGAAAAAGAAAAAAAGAATAGATTATTAACTAAACAACTACATCAAACAGCAATCTAGAAAGAAAACAAGATATCTACACATACACATCAAGTTCCTCTCAGATAAAAACAAAATAAGCAAAAAGGCAAGACTTTCAAAATTTATGTTTTCCCACGAATTTAAAGCAGTAAAGCATAAATACTAGGCATTCAGAATCGTTAATAATACTTTTATTGATAAAAAGGGTTAAATCCAGCAACAAGAAGTTTACAAGAGCAACACCGCTTGTACAAGAGGGTGCTTTACAAAAGGTGCACCAAACTATCTTTTTTCCTACTTTTTTTTTTTGGATGAAGTAAGAAGTTTCCACTAACAAAGGCAACTGGAAGGTGCCATATTACAAAAGCACAAAAAACATAAGCTAGTTTTCTTTTGGATCAGGCAAAGTAGGGCAGCCGGGTGAAATAAGCCCCCACTATGCGCAGGGTCCGGGGAAGGGCCGGACCACAAGGGTCTATTGTACGCAGTCTTACCCTGCATTTCTGCAAGAGGCTGTTTACACGGCTCGAACCCTTGACCTCCTGATTACATGGAAGCAACTTTATCAGTTACACCAAGGCTCCCTTCAAATCAGGCAAAGTAAATTTCATGAAATAATACCAAGAAGGTACTGCAAGAGTACAAAAAGTATATATTCTTTTGTGTTTTATAAGTTGAAACAATACAAACTTGGTGTTGTAGAAACACGTAATAAACTTAACAAACTGGGCATTTTAGTGCTTAGAATAGCTTCCTAAGAGGATACTGCTGATAGTATATTATGCACATTTTCATCCTTGATCCACCGAAAAAAGTATTTTGTAAGGCAACAGGAGAAGAAACATCCGCCTCGAAACTGCTACTGAGAGGCATAAGAGATGACCTTCATGATTACGAACCAAAAAGTATCCACTATTACTTATGTTTCATGGCGTGAATTATGCTAAATTATTAAATGAATATTCATTCTGCACGCATATCTAAACAAGAATGGTGCTATTTCTTTCTTCTTTTTCAATATAACCGAGAAATAACATTGTTTCCAGCACGAAACTTGGTGGATAATGGGTCCTGCTCCTCTATGTTTCTCCACTTAGGTATCAAACTTGGTTGACCAGCTAGGATTCAAGCGAGAACATTCCTATTCAATCCTAGAACATTTTTTCCTTTTTCTATTGTTGTTTATTTATAGATTTAAACCATCTAAATTTGGTGTTATAACCACATTTTCTAAAATTTGAGAATTCTATCTGCAAAGAGTAGCTTGTAGCCCATAGTAATGGATCTCTAGAACGAAGGTCCTATTAGAATAAAGGAAGCTAAAGGCAACAAAATCATGAGAGGGGATTGAAAAAAATAGTTGAACAACCAGAGCTGACTAAAATCAAATCATATGATTTCACCAGAGTAAACTTTCTTCTCCACCATCAAAAGATTGTATTCATCATTACTGTAATCAGTACAAATTTTACCAAAGAGTACATTGTGTAAGGTTATGTAAAGTATTACTTCACCAGTAGCTCCTAGGCTCACAGACTGATTAACCACAGTAACAAAACATTCAGCTGAAAGCACAATTCATATCGACTCAAAATGATCAGCATGAAGTTCCATAATATTTAGCCAAGAAACAAAGAAGTAAGATGACAACAAATAAATAACTTGTACTTGGTTCATACCTGCAAATGAAAAGCAACCAAAAGTATTACAGATAATGAGTTCAAAGTTTTGTCTTTTGAGCTATTAATATTATGCGCTTTTGCCCAAGCTTTCATCTGCAAAAGAAAAGACCATATCTTGTGAGGACATAAATAGAGCAAACTACTTATATCTATCAGCATATACATAACACAAGTTGACCCCTATATCTTCTATGAACAAGTGAACATTTGGACCACTCAACCTTGGCTCCAGAGGGGTGGGGGGGATATAAAGAAAATGTAAACTCAAAAATCTATCTAATAGTGTCCTTGTCCAAGCCACAACTTGATTTCCATCTTTCTTCTTTTTCTAACTTTCGTGTTAATTGGAAGTGAAATTCATGCAGTATGCTACAGAAGTCACATGGCCTTTCTAAAGTTCAAAATTACCGCCTCCAATCCAAGAGTTTTCAGAAAATTATTACTCGCAGAAGTAGCTGTCAGTTACTGGAGACCATATTTACAGGAAAGGACAACCAGCATCAGAAATAAAGAAAACCTTGATTTTTCTCACAAGGTTTCAACTAATTAGCTGTCAGTTTTCTCCAAGTAAAAGATCGAATCAGCAAAGAGTATGAGGAGATGACAGGCTTATGAACATAGAGTAAGCAATACATTTCTGATAGGCTTATCCGTCTAGTTACATAAAATTAGATACACTTAAAGTTCCATGTCTTCCAGTATATGTCAATTTACACAATGATACTAACTTTAAAAATTAAACTTGAGCTCTCATCTCCAGATATTCTAGATAACGTTTCATTTAAGTAGGGTATATTGTCCTTCCATTGTATGGTCTACTTAGTGTTACATTTATAGTCTTGCCTGTCCTTTTACACACACAGACCACCCCCACCCAGCAGGATCAATCTGCAGAAGCTGCTACAGTTCAATTTAAAGCAGATCCGAGACTAAAAGTAGAATTGCCAGCGAAAAGAAGGGTCCCAACTCAAGAATTTTTTATATAGAAAAGAGTGCAGAATAAGTAAAAGAAATATTTTGGGATGACAGCTACTTCTGCGAAATAGCACTTGAAGGCTCTAACTTTTGTAGACCTCTGAATCTGAAAATAAATCAGGAAAACATTCTAGCATAGAATTCTACTCCATCCACATTGATTAGAATGTATTTTTAGCTTACACAAGTGTTTAAGGTAGAAACATTAACTTATGATACTTTCTCAAGTTGGAGGTTAATATAAGAATTACTTAACGACAAGTGGGTGCAAGTATTAGGCAATATATTTAATCTTAGCTTCCTTAGATGTTAGGAAGTGTAAAAGATTAACCCATTTAAGTTTTGGTAGAATATGATAAAAAAGAGAGATTTTAAAAAAGCTGTAACGGCACATTGTTTTAGCACGAGAGATGTAGAACCTGACATTCCCTTGGGGGAAATAGAAAAAAGAGAAGAGAATCCATCTAAATAAACTCTAATACACAAAATATAGTTTAGCCTCTAAAGTTCTTTTTGTTCGTATACAAAAGAATAGTTCTTTCTCATTTCTGAATGTATTTCAAGTGAAGTTAGAGAAAGTGATATAAAAAGTGCAGAATTTTACCAAAAAGCTCAGCTTCTGAAACCTTTCATCGAGTGAACAAATCATGTGGATTATCTTAGACTTTGAAACTCCATCCCTG
Source organism: Anisodus acutangulus (assembly GCA_029783415.1). Taxonomy (NCBI): domain Eukaryota; kingdom Viridiplantae; phylum Streptophyta; class Magnoliopsida; order Solanales; family Solanaceae; genus Anisodus; species Anisodus acutangulus. The sequence continues at coordinate 3,397,814 of CM056509.1, forward strand.
TTTTCAACTGATATATCGCACTCAATTTTCGTTCCACAATCAACAACTTTCAGAATGGGCACCCTGGCAGCTGGTATTGGATGAACACCAGAAACATGCCCAGATGCTGAAGCACAAAAAACCATAGATGAAATAAACCAAACATACTAAACTCTAATAGTGATAAAATAAAGTGCTAAATAGAGTGAACATTTACAAAGTATTCATGTAGCCTCAAACTAGTTTGGAACTGAGGAACAGTTGATTGACCAACTAAACAAACAAAACATGAGGAGATATCCTATGAATTTCCAGTTTTACGGATTTTTCACACTTCCATGTCTGGCTTATCTACTTCTCATTTTGATATTAAGGTACTTTCAATGATTAAAGAATAAAAGGACAAGTAGTATAGACATCTCTTCCATTCCCTCATTGCTAGGCCTTAAGGCAAAATCTTCCTTCACCACCACTTGGCTGTCTCCTGTTGAACTTTCACCTTTTAACGGAATTATAGGTATGACTGGATGCATATTATGAGAGAAATAAAAATAAGTTTACCATATCTCTCATTTTTCAAATATACAAATAAAAAATAAGAAGCAGATGAAGTTTACCAGACTGCTTTAAAGATATACAATATTTTCCTTCCTTTTCTTCTCCTTTTGTTTCCTTCATATATTCATTTCCCCTTCTTTCTTTCCTCTCAGTTCTAAATAAGCAACCGCTTACTCTTTTCCAATTACTAATGCCTAAAGCGACAACAACCTGGCAGAGATTCAGTGAAAATCTTTAGTATGTTAAATTGAGCCTTGTTCGTACTTCTATGCGTTGACTATTTTAGGAATCAAATCCTTCTACCCTTCCTTTTTCTTATCAATGTTATTTCTTTCTTATTTTATACCACATTTGCCTGTCACATCGCAGACAGAATGGTGGACGGTGCTCCATTGTAAATACTAAGAAAACCAGGTCTCTTTTTCAAAATAAATGGAACCTGATATTTACCCTAAAAGCTATTATTGGTTCTGCTATTGGAAATAGCCATTTGTTAGAAGTGGCAACATAATCTTTTACCTAGAACATTACAACAACAACAACATACCAGTGAAGCCCCACAATGTGGGGTCGGGGGAGGGTAGAGTGTACGCATAAGTTCTACCTTGGTAAGTAGAGAGGTTGTTTCCGAAAGATCTTCGGCTCAAGACAAAGCATAAGCACAAGCACAAGCAACGCAAGAGAAACGGTCAGACCCGGACAAGAAATTTAAAGCAATATGAAAATGATGCTAACAAAAGCGAATAAGCCATGATAAAGCATTCTGAAAAAAGAAGCAGTAACTAACGTATGTAAATAAGATAAACAAAGTATACGAAACAACATACAGCAGCAGAAATCCAATGACAGGGGACTATAAAACAATATTGCGCCTACTAGTATGATACGCTAAGCAGGGCTACAATAATAACACTATAACAATCCGTATGTAACCGTAAATAGGATTACGCTCAATTACCTACTACCCTTCTACCCTAATCCGTATCCTCCACAACCCCGTATCTAAGGGCATGTCCTCGGTAAGTTGCACATGCATCATATCTCGTCTAATCACCTCTCCCCAATACTTCTTCGGCCTACCTCTACCTCTCCTGAACCCGTCCATAGCCAACCTCTCACACCTCCGCACTGAGTCATTTGTGTCTCTCCTCTGCACATGCCCGAACCATCTCAACCTCGCTTCCCGCATCTTATCCTCCACCGAGGCCACTCCCACTCTGTCCCGGATGTTATTATTTCTAATCATATCCCTCCTTGTATGCCCACACATTCATCTCAGCATCCTCATCTCCGCAACTTTCATCTTTTGGATGTGCAAAATCTTGACTGGTCAACACTCCGCCCCATACAACATAGCCGGTCTAACCACCACCCTATAGAACTTGCCTTTAAGTTTTGGTGGCACCTTTTTATCGCACAAGACTCTAGATGCGAGCCTCCATTTCATCCACTCTGCACCAATACGATGTGTGACATCGTCATCAATCTCTCTATTCTCTTGGATAATAGATCCGAGATACTTAAAGCTTCCTTTCTTTGGAATGACCGGAGTATCAAATCTCACCTCCACGCCTGTCTCATGGTCGCTTCCGTTACTGAACTCTTTACACTCCAGAATCTGTCCCCAAAACCCCAGCTTAGCGTTCACTCCGTTGCGAGTCTCATCAATCAAGACTATGTCATCTGCGAATAACATACACCGTGACACCTCCCCCTGAATTTGTCGCATCATTCCATCCATCACCAAGGCAAATAAGAATGTGCTAAGAGTTGATCCCTTGTGCAACCCCATCATCACTGAAAAGTGCTCCGAGTCTCCTCCTACTATTTGTACCTTGGTCTAGGCTCCATCATCCATATCCTTGATCGCCCTAGCATACGCCACAGGTACACCTCTAACCTCCATCTCCATAGAACCTCCCTCGAGACTTTGTCGTATGCCTTCTCGAGGTGATAAAAACCATATGTAAGTCTATCTTCCTCTCCCTATACTGCTCCACCAACCTCCAAATAAAATGAAAGACTTCTATAGTCGAATGCCACGGCATGAATCCAAACTGGTTCTCAAAAATAGACACGCCTCTTTTCACCCTCATCTCAACCACCCTTTCCCAAACTTTCATAGTGTGGCTTAGCAGCTTGATACCCCTATAGTTGTTGCAACTCTGGATGTCACTTTTGTTCTTGTACAAAGGAATCATTGTACTCCACCTCCATTCTTCGGACATTCTTGCCATCTTAAAAATGACATTAAACAACTCAGTCAGTCACTGCCTGCGTTCATCCAAAATTAAACGGGGATCTCATCAGGCGCGGTCGCTCGTCCCCTGTGCATCCTACGAACAACATCTTTAACCTCCTCAACCTTAATACTTCTACAATACCCAAAATCTCGATACCTTCCGAATTGCTCATGATCTCTGAGCACAATGTCTTTATCTCTTTCGTTCAAGTGTTTATGAAAGAAAAACTGTCACTTCTGTCTAATAGTACGTCCTCTATCAATACTTTGCCGTCCTCGTCTTTGATGCACCTCACGTGATCCAAGTCATGAGTCCTCCTCTCACTCGCCTTGACTAGTCTGTACACCTTCTTATCCCTGCTTTTTTCCTCTAATTCCACATACTATAGTTCAAAAGCCATCGTTTTTGCCGCCGTAACCGCTAGCTTTGCCTCCTTCATCGCCATCTTATATAATTCTCTATTCATCCACTTCTCCACCTCATCCTTGCTTTCTACCAATTACGCATACGCCGCTTTCTTTGCTTCCACCTTCTCTTGAACTTAACCATTCCACCACCAGTCACCTCGATGCCCACCACGGCTACCCCTCGAGACCCCTAGCACTTCTCTAGCTACCTCCCAAATGCAAATGACAGTTCTGTCCTACATACCGATCGCATCCCCACTACTCCCCCAAACCCCTCTAGCCATCAACCTCTCCCTCGTCTCCTTTGCACTAGCCATGGTCAAACTCCCTCATTTGATTCTTAGCCTGTCATCCACAACCCTCCTCTTCTTCTCCATCTTCATCTCCAAACCTATCACCAAAAGCTTATGTCGGGTTGTAAGATACTCACTCGGAATAACCTTGCAGTCTTTACAAAGACTATTGTCAACCTTCCTAAGGAGCAAAAAGTCTATCTAAGAGATCTACGGAAAGTCACCAAGTGCTCCTCCTTCTTCAGGAACCTCGAATTGGCTATCACCCTCCCAAAAGCTTTAGCGAACTCCAAAAGCTTTACCTAGAACATTCAGAGCAGTAAATCTACTTTTCGTCTAAAATTCTATCTACTCTTCAAAGTAAATGTACTTAAAAATTTGGTCAGGACACGAATGAACTGCAGACAGTATCAAGGGAAAAAAAAGGAATTAACTCAAGATTTACTTTGAAGTGCATATAACTTCCTTGCAAATTTCCTGAGAGTTTGAATCTTCTTCTCATGCGAAAACTTAACTGAACTGTTGTCAAAATTAACAGATAGATCTAGGTCACTCTTTGAATGGAACAGATCCATTACAAAAGATCCAAACTCCTCCACAACAGGAACATTACCAGAACGCCCTGAAAAAGAAGAGAAAAAGGAGAAACTGTCACATCATGCTGTAATATATAAAGAATACAATCCAACAAATAGCCTACCCAGTCAAAAAGATTTAATTATTTAATAGGCTATTTGGCCAAGCTTTGGGAGGCTAAAAGTGCTTATTAAAAAAATTGAGGTGTTTGGCCAAGCTTTTAGGAGAAAATAAGTGCTTTCAGGGAGTAACATAGGCCAACAAAAGTAGTTTTTCTCCAAAATTAATTTTTTGAAAAACACTTTTGAGAAAATACACTTAGAAGCACTTTTTAAAAGCTTGGTCAAACACTAATTGATGCTCAAAAGTGCTTTCCAAAATGATTAGCCAACACAAACTGCTTCTCACCAAAGCTTGGCCAAACATGCCATAAGTCGATCAACATAGCTACTACAAGCCAGTTCAGAAGATCATTTGCTGAATCGTGTTATAAAAAGTTTCAGAGCAGAGATTACCGTATATATCCTTTGCTATCTCATTAAAAACAGAAATCAAATCTCTCCTAACTTCATAATCGCTTGGTTTAGGGCGGCAAACTGTATAAATCTCATTAAGCAATTCTTCAAATGCAGATAGTCGCTCCGCGTGCAATTTACAGTTTTGCATTCGCTTCCGTTCATGCCTCTCTGCTCTCTTACGAAGAACTGTCATCACAGTTTAATCAGTTGATGATTCAGCCAATAGTAAAGCAGATGATAATTCAACAAAGTGACTTGTTTGTACTGCAAGAACCATTACATATCACAGTTGAGTTAACATATACTATTTAGATCAGAGTACAACAACAACAACCCCAGTGAAATCCCACAACGTGGGGTTTGGGGAGGGTAGAGAGTATGTTTTTAAAATTCCTTACAACCAGCAAAGAAAATATAAAGTTAGAAAGTATAACAGTTTCCTTCCCTTAAGCATTTTCTATTGACTTCTATAGGACACCTAGTTATCTAAATCAGAGTTCATTATTGTACTTATCAAAAGAATTAGTACCTAAAAGGAAGCACATGGTTTTTGGTGATAATACTCATGGTCAATAAAGAAGAAAAGGATGTCTGATATACTTATTTTCACTGCATACAGATAAAGACAAATTTCACTCCTCTTTCTGTCCTTTGCAACCAATCAAGCATTCCCTAGGCGAAAATTGTATCACTTGTTATAAGTAGGAGAAATTAATCACTTATGCCTCATTCACCTAGTGCATGCTGTCTAACAGTCTTCATGATATATATTTTGTATTAAAAAAATTAGAATTTTGCACAATAAGCTCAGATTGGAAATTTTTCTTTTCATGGTTGCAGGGCTGGTTGGGCAGCACAAAGATGGCTCCAAAATTGGTAATCTAGATGTGTACTGAAAGAGAAACACATTAACAAAAGTGTGCAAGGGGAATATGGAGTAAAAATAAACACGGCACTCAAATCTAGCAACTCTAGCTGTGTACCAAAGATATATGCAACAGCTGGAAAGAAAATTTTCAAAGGGCAGGAATGTTACATATTTAACTACCAAACAGACAGGGCCAGAACCTTCAGACTTCATTCAAACCTTTCCCATTGGCCATACTAATGAGATAATTCTCCTTTTACAGCTCCCCTTGGCCCACAATAAGGAATAACACCTTGATTTACCATTGCAAGAGTTTCCATAAGATTTGCTACCATTATTTTACTCTTTTTCTTTTAGTAACAAATGCTACCAATATATCTTCTTTTTTTTAATTGGTAAATTGCTACCATTATGTCTTGGTAAAAGGTTTAGTTCTGGAGAATCTGTAAGTGCCCTGTTCTAAAACTGTGAGAATCAAAAAGGTGTAAAGGACACACCGGAACCCTCAGAGTTTTGGCTATACATAGTCAAAGACTACTTCTCTTTTCTTTTCTTTTTTATAACCGATAAATCCCCGAGAACTAGTGCACACGTTCGAAACTTGGTGGATAATGGGTCCTACCCTTCTCCACTTAAATATCAAGCTAGCTTTTATCTTCAACAGGGTTTGAACCCATGACATACGCCTAACCCACACATCACTCAATACACTTTTACCACTAGTGACTAGACCATGTTGAATAGTGTGACCATCTCATCTAAAAGTTTAAGCCGTTAGAGAGCACACTTCTAAAATTTAATTATATCTCAACACATACCCCTCACGTGTGGGCTTGATTCTCTTTTCATAGGCCAAGCACATGAAAAAATTATTTTATAATGGGTGGGGGTGAGACTCGAAGTGTGAGATCATTTTATCTAAAAGCTTAAGCTGTTAGATAGAGAAAACTTATAGTATTTAGTTATATCTCAAACAGACGAGGGGGGGGAGGGGGGGCAAACATAGTCAAACACTACTTCTGGATGGTCTTATGGCTAACTATGTATAATGTTAGAAAACTGGATAGTGTTTTGATGAAACTTTCTAGTATTAAAGATTGATGATAATAACTGTTTGTTGGAGCAATTAATATATAGAGTACGAGTAGGGATAATTGGTAAGGAAAATCACTTCCATCCACAAGTGAGGGAAGTCATATTTCCCAATTTAGTGAAAAATGATTTCCTTGAATATATTTTTTTCTTGAGAAGGTAACATTTGTGTATACACACACATATATATATACATATGTAGTGTGTGTGTGTGTGTAAAGACTACACAAAACTGTGTAGTCCCATAATTACAGATTACAAAAGTGTAAGCATCTGATCCTGTGTCATCTCACAAAGATTCTAATACATCAGAGCTTGAATATATTTTACAGTAACCAAACACTAGAGATGGCTTACTCGTGGAAATATTTTTCAAAAACAGTAATTTCCCTCGTACTAAACACACCCTAATGGAAAAGGCTAATGTTATAGCCATCATTATAGCAATTTGCTACGTTGTGCTTCAATAACCATTTCCGGACTTTCTTTTTACCAAATGTCCGCAAAGGGACGTCTCATGTCTTCCTTAACCAAAGGTGTTTCCCATCTATCACGCCCCTCGTACTCTAAATGAATGTGCACTAGGAGGCCATAAATGCTACATCCATGTACAGATAGTAGTAGAAATTTCGGACTTTAGAAATTCTGGAGTTTCAAGGCTCTGTGATATCCTACAACGTGTTGTGCGACCACCTCAACAAATTGGCGTTCCACCTTACAATATTTATCTCTAACAAGTTACAGTTTCTTTTACAACCCACCATAAACACATTGCAGTCATTTAGCTAAATCTTTTGCACTTTCAATGACATGGTGAATACTTTCATCAACTCATCGTCAATGTCACTTGATCTATGAACTATTCCAAAGCCCTACTACCCTCCTACTAACATGTTGTGCAACATTTAAAGAAACATCGTGCCACTTTACCACCTTAACCACTAAGATGTTGCAATTTTTCAAGATTTTTACAACCCAAAAACATAATGCATGTCTTAAACCAAATAATGTTTTGCACTTTCAACAAGATCATATGTAGTTTCAACATTTACTTTATTTAAGAACAATTTTACAAGTAGTAATAAACCATTTTTTATGGCCGTGTCTTGACCATGTTGTTTTTTTCTTCTTTTTTTTTACTATAGTACCTAGACCACTTGCGTGCACCTCGACTAATCCACCAAATAGCTACTAGTACTACCTAACTCAGCTCACCAAGGCTTAGGTACAGATTTGAACCCTAATCCCCAAATGTATCCACTACATTGACCACCCACACTCTTGGGTATGAGTAGTAAAATTTCTTATTACGATTGTACCAAAGGTGTGGCCTAGTAGTCAACGAAGTGCTTAGATAACCATAAGTTCTCGGTTTCAAATCCCAACGGATGCAAAAAACAGCCTTGATGAACAGAGTTACCCGATAACCGGAGGGAGATTGTAGGTACCCAACGGTTAACCAAAAAAAACAAACTTTTTTTACTAGGGTTAAAAGAAATAAGCAAATAACTCTTAAATTCGATCAAACAACCAATAGAATAAATATCAGAAATTGGGTTCTTTAAATTTACATTACAAAAAATTCTAAAAAGATTAGACCTTTAAGCTCACACAACAAAGTATTTTAGTTTTTTCAGATAGTACTGACCTTTAACGCGATACACCATGGCTTTGGAGAAATGGGTATCTGATAATGGTTGCTGAAATGAAAAACCAAGAAAAAAAGGGGTGAAAATCCATTATATATAAAGAAAGAAGAAATGTACTAGATAACAAAGCACAACGTACAAGCTATTGAAGCATAGTGAGCATGTAGTTCTCGAAATCATCACTTCCAGGCGGCAAAACAAGGCCGCGTGTGCGCTCGTCTTAATTTTTAATTTTATTTTGATGTTTAAGTGACGGTTGTAAAAATTACGTAAATTATAATTTCATTGAATAAACATCGACAACATAAAAAGTATATTAATATTATTTCTTTCTCAATTTATGTGAAAAGTCAAAAACATTTAACTTTTAATTATGAATTCTCCCAACTTTTTAAAATAGCATATTTAAAAGTCAATATAAAAAGTATATTAATCAACAAAAGCAAAAACTATTGACTATCAAAACAGTAACATCTTCACCTTCATATAAAATTGGACAAATTGAGTAGTAAGTAACATGTTAATTTTACACTCATGATATTTTTAATTACATTATTAATATATAACTTAAATACTTTTCTTTATTTAATGTCACGAAGCTTAATGCACCGGACTGCCTTTTTAATGTCACCAAGAAAGACTAAAGAATAATGTTTGCAAACATTGAAATGGCACAAGGTATGCACTTTTAACACCCTTATTTATAATATATTCCACATTTAAAAATTATTTAAAATTTAAGCAAATTTGACAGAATTCGAACCGTTTCTATTGTTGTTTCTTCTTGTACTTCTTCTTTTTCGTCATGCCTTCGGGTCTGAAGTTTTAAACTGAAATTTTTTAGTTATTTATTCATATACTTAACGCAATTTATATTCTTGTTTGCCACTAGTTAACGATATTTAATTCTAAGCTCGATCTTTATATATATAAAAATCATAATGAAGAATTTGCTCACTTAACACACTAAAGACATTGTAAGGCCACAATTATTCTCTGGATACATAGAACTCATGAATTAATTAATATTGCGTAGTGGATGGGAATGGTTGGCACCTTGGGGGTTGGGGGCTAGGAAATCTTTTTTTCTTACTTTTCCATTTTTAACTGGACTATTTAAGATAAATTCTCGTATCAGCTAAATAACAATAATTTTAAAATAAGAAAAATTGAAAAAGACAAGGTTGGAAACAACTAGGAAAACTGAAAACACAGGTCTCATTATCCAAATTAAACTGAAATTTGTGGCATGCTTGATATGTTGGAATTATTAGAAAGGTTTTAAAATTTTAATTTTAAGTGTATTTGTCCTTAGCAATTTTTGTGCTCACACTTCCCTCTTGAAAGCAAAATTAAATTAACATCTTGAACATAACTGAGGGGCAAAAGAATAATACAATCTTGAGTGGATTTCTTCTTCCTATGTAGGAAACAAATCTAGGAACAAATAATAAGTTTAAGAAGGATATTATCCTTAAAACTGGAGATGAAAAATCGTTTAAAAACCTTTAAAGAAATTATTGTATAGACCACTTGTAATATTCTTAATGGAACCAGATTTTGTCATGTTAATAGTTATAACTTATAAGAGAGAAAAAGAAAGAAAACAACAAGAGGAAGCTTTCTTAAATTTATATATTAATAGTAGCTAATCCAAGAAGATGATTAATCATATTAGGATTGAGATACGAGCCAAATGATTACAAGAGGCTGCAATAGAAAATTTTCACTGGCGAAAGCATATCGGACCAATGTCAGGTGGATGTAAAAGATCCACGGGCTATGAACATCTTTTTTTTCGAGAGACTAGAAGCAATGACGCTATTCGAAAAATAATAACGGAATCGTTAATAGAGAATGCTTTTCTTTTTAACAGATTTTATGCAATTCATATTTAAACTAATCAGCTCTGATTACTTAATATCAAATAATTATATAGTAAAACAAGTTTAAGAAGAATGTAGATCAATATGATAGATTTCTTTTCTATTCAATTTTCCCTACTTTCCTTGCCAAACCAAACAACGTAAGGAAAGATGTTTCGACTTTTTTTTATTTTTCACAATGTTTCTTTTTTCCTCTTTTTTTCTTTTTTCTTTTTTTGGGGTGGGGGGGGGGGGTCATATTCCTCTTTCTTAATTTCTCCCCTGCCCTTTTCTTTTTGCTTTACTACTTCGAAAATATCTTAAAATCCTACGCAATCAAGTTTAGTGTTTATTAAGGGGTTGATGATTTAAATCATTGCGTAATAGTCCAGACTTGTGTTTGGAATAAATTCTAAAATTCCCTGGATTGTTCTTTAATCATCCCTTTAATTGATTGTTTTAATATTATATTTTCTTAGCAAACAAAACGGAAATGAAAAAAAAAAATATAGCGAAGATGAATGAACCAAATGACTAGATAATCCAATCATGTCCAAAAATTGAATGATTATAGAGGTTGTAGCAACAACCAACCAAGTATAGTCAGTTAAATAAGTCAAATGTTACTATTAAAAGTATATGTATCTCCTAGAGATAATCCGCATTAGGATAAATGTTATTTATATACATTTGTATTATTATTAATGAAGATTAATATTTTGATATCGGTAATTATTGAATTATTAGTTGATTGTTTATAATATTCCATAATATGCATCCCTAGAGGTTACATTGTTATTAATAATGTGAGATATTAATATTATTACGTAACTCTTAAAATAGCCTCGACTAATGATCATCGAGAATGTGATATCGATGATATGTGATAAGTCGACATGTGGTTTGTATCACATCCATAGAGGATGTAGTATATCTCACCTGCTACGAGTAATGGCTACTAGTGATGGACACATGGATACTTTGGAAGTATTAGTATACCCTACTGATATATTGTTTGTTATTCCTGTTTAAAGTATGATCAGCGTGTAGGAGATAGAAGTCCTTAGACTTGAGATCAATGCGCACATTGTCTACAGAGTAATATACTTTGATCATGTCCTAAGCTCAAATGCCTTATAGGTTGAGACACGGCTTGTATTGGGTATATTACGATGTGGATTAAAGGTGGTAGTTGAGCCAATATTAGGATTCATTCCTCGAATGTATATTCCAGAGAACACTTAGATTCTCAGTGATATTAGGTTGACTAAGTCGTTGGCCAACGCAATACACATATTTAGAATATGGTCTAGTTGTCAACTAATATAGATGAGATATAATGATCAAGCCATTTGGATAGACACTTGGCAAATCCTAAGCTTGATCGAGTGTGTCGTGAATGAAAGTATTTTATCTTACCACATAGAGGTTAGGTTTACTGGATTCATGTAAACGTACTTCACATATTGAGTTCGTCTTGTGACGCCGTCTAAGAGTTCCGCGTAGACCTCAATTTGATTAGTGTCGATATGTGAAGGTCTGTAGGGTCACATTATATCGATTGTCCTTTCGATCTAAGGATGTATTGAGAGAGTATTAAATATTCAATTTAGAATCGAGATATTTAAATGAATGATGATTATTTTAATTAAGTCAAAATTGAATTTTGGATTTAATTAAGAATGTGCTAAAAATAAAATGAGGCGGTGTAGGGCCACGTCAGCGCCGCGGGGCCCACACCTTAGGGCCGAGGTGCCACAAGGCCGCGAGGCCCACTGGCTGGGTCGCAGCGCCACCGGCGTGGTGACCTAATCCGCCTCGAGTTTTGGGTCAGGCCCAAAGTCAAACCCTAATCCGGTTTGACCTAATTTTTCACCTATAAATACAGACCTACATTTCATTATTCATTATACTTGATTTTCATATCATTATTCTAAGTCTTTGAGACTCAGAATCAAAACACTCTCTCGAACCTCTGCTGGATTTCCTAGCTTTGCAAAGGAGGAATACATTGAAGCTTGGAGCTTGCAATCGAAAGGGCATTCGTGTGCGCACCCACAATTGATAAAGATTCCAGATATTGTAAACATGTAAGTAGAGTTGGTCAGTGGGCCGGGTCGGCCCGGTACCACCCTGACACCGCCCCGGTCCCGCTCCGAACACGAATAGTTAAAAAAATGTTGTATCAAGACTCGAACCAGGATGGGACAATGTCTCGTCCCGACCCGGCCCGCCCCAGTCCCGCCTGTCCGGGCCCGATCCCGATCCCGCCCCAAATCCCCCATTTTGCCAAAATAACCGTTGCTCCAACGACCATTTTACATTTTGGTCGTTGTGAAACGACCATTTTTTGCCTCCCCCTCCCTCAACCCCCCTACCCCCTTAATATTTTTTTAACCCATAAGTTATTATATTTACACTTTAACCCAATTTTCCAACTATAGATACCTCATTTTCTCTTCATCTTTCTCACAAATCTTCCTACAATCTCTCAATTTATCTCTCTACAAGTCTACACTGTCTACTAAATATTCAATTTTATTTATTAATTTGAGAATTGGGAGTGAAGTTGGCAACTAGCTTGAGGATATTCCATCAAGCAAAGTTTCAAATTTCAACCTCTCGATTACACGTCGATGTTACGTCGGCGTTTGGTACATTCGTTCCTTCATTAAATTATTATTGTCTGTTTATTTTATTTAGCGCACTTAATTTCATTTACTTTAATTATTTATTAGTATAATTATAAAATTATTGTCGCGCCCTATTTTGACCTCGCTTGGGTCAAAGCGGAGCTCGGACGTATGGGGTGATTCCTGGGTAAAGGATTGAGGAGTCGCCACCTAATTATTTTTTACGGTGAATTAGGACACCTAAATATTTAAACTAAGTGCTGCAATGTAACTCCAATTTTAAGGTCTCAAGGTAAACCTAGTGAGATTCTAGGTAAGGGTTCTTTATTATCCTAAAGGAAGGGGTTAGGCATCCTTTAAGATCCGCTAACTTGCGGTTATCCCGATAAAACTCGTGTTAATTATTATTAGAAAAAATGCGTGTTTGAAGCATGACGGTTTAAAAGATGTTTGTTAATATTTAATAAAAAGGGGATACATTTTAAAAGATAGATGAATGTAGAGTTTTTTCAAATATGCATTTATATGATATCTAAAGAGAAATACATATAGAGTTGAAAAATATGTATTTGACAATTGATAGTAAAACAATTTATTTATAATGCCAAAGAAGTAAAATTTTGAGAAATCAATGAATTGTAAACTGACAAAGATAAACTTATTCAAAGATGATTAATAAAGCAAAATAAAAGATGACAAAAAGTTATTTTGAAAATCTTGAATTAGCGTGACGAGCCTAAAATAAATAAACTAGCTAAGGATTTCTAAGTTTTGCAGCCTACAAATAAGCTTAGCGACGGGTTTCAAATCTTAAACTAACCTATGAATAAATCCTAAGTTTGCCTATTCTAAGCATTTCAATAATTACATAAGTGCGATAAATAATATTACAATACAAAGCGAAATAAAGTCAATTAAAGAAAGAAATAACAATAAATAAACTCCGAGGAATATTTGTCGTTATTTACTTTAATCCTCAGTCACAAGAACAAACGGTTAGAAACATTTAAATACAAATAACTTCATATCCGTATTCAAAACTGAATGTTTTGATCATGAGGGCTCGACTTAAATTTTGAAAAGAACATTCCAATCACGTCGTGTTCGCAAACATATGACTAATGTGGTTTATTTTGATTGCCTCACTAAACGCGGCTCTCTAGGTGAAATAGAAAAGATCACTATAATCACGCCGTGGACTAATATATAACTTGTTGGTTATTTTAGTCACCTTGCCTACTAAACATGTTGATCCTCGGATAAAAGGTTTAAGTCTTTATCCTTGCCTGTAGTTATATTTCCGCTCAGAATCAGCAGAGGCCTCAAAATCGATTTGATATTTTTCATCGCTGTAGTATCGTGTTCAAATCAAGAAATAAAATTGGAAACGAAGCGGCAGAGTGTAAAAGCGTAGCGAGAGAAGGCGAAGGTGAAAAGAACAGAGGTAATCAAAAGACGCGATGTTTAGTTTAAAACAAAGACAAGAAAACAAGAAATATCCGCGTTGCATGGATGTTTAAAAGCAAAACCGAAAAACAGAGAAACGAAAATAAAGCGCGGCCTCGAATTCACAATTTCACTCCGCCAAGGTAGTATCGTGTTCAAATCAAGAAATTTTAAATCGGAACAGAAATAGCAGTAGCAGAATGATGTGAGCGTAAAAACAAAGAGTAAGCGTGAGTTTAAAAACAGAGGCGTAAAAACAAGCTAAAATGACGCTGTTCAGTTTAAAACAAGAAACAAGAGAACGGTAATTTCTTTAAACAAAGGAACCTAAATAGAAAGCAATGTTGGAAAACGCCATGCTGTTTAGTTTAAAACAAGAAATGATAAAGCAAGAAAATGAGAATCTCAAACGGGAGCAAGCTGAACAAAAACACACAACGACGCAGATTTATTCAAACAAGAAAACAAAGTGAATATGAAACCCAGAAGCGCCTCCCGAAGATGGACGCAATATTGGTTTTGATCAATAAAACAACAAAGAGAATGCTACATTCAATCAATAACATAATAATAATGCCAAAGAAACAGATACAGAAGCGATTTAAAATACGACCCGAAGTTCAAATTGAAATATCTCAAATCATCGCCTGACTCTAGTCGTTGATTCAAACCCGAATCGATTTCAAAGACCAATTTGATAACGAAGAACAAGAATATGAAATGCAAGACTCAAAATGTTGCCTAAATCGACCGAATCTGTCAAGATTGACCGACCGATCGATCCAAACTTGAATCGGATTTCAAACCAAATTCAGATAACCAATAACAAGAATATGAAATGCAAGGATTCCGGAAAATATTACCCAAAGTCGACCCAGGTCAAGTCGATCTGACCGTCAAGATCCGACCGTCGATGATCTGAGCCGTGTCGATGACTTCGATCGGATCAAGTTTCAACCTGACCGATTTCAACACCAAATTCGTGATAACCAAGAACAAGAATATGAAATGCAAGCATTTAAAATGTTGGCTAAACCGGGTCGACCCAATTCTGGTCGACTACCCGACTCGAATTGGAGTTTCAACCCTAATCAAACAATTTCGCATTTCAGATAACCAAAGATAACAACAAGAAGAATGTGAAAATTGAAAAATCTAAACCGGGTCGATTCGACTGGTCCAAAGTGACCCGACCCGAATTGTGTGTTCAAGTCAAATAATTTCATCAATTTCGGATAACCAATGATAACAAAGCAATGAATGTAAGAAAATTGGAAAAATCTAAACTGGCCAAGGATCTGACCCGAATCGCTGATCCGAATCCAAATCTTACACCAAATTCGATAACCAACATACATAAACATGAAATGCAAGAATTCTGAAAATGTTACTCAACCGTCGACTGGTCGGTCGACCGACCAAATCGGTGAAAAAATCAGAGAAATCAAAGTGATGACAAACCTTTTCTGACTTGATTCTTGGAACAACAACGGCCAAATACTCAAATCAAGAACACAACAAAATATGTATGTATATATTGAATAATCTTCCAAAATCCTTTTTTTCTTCTCCGAAAAATCTTCCCTTGATGAAGAACAACATGGGGTATTTATAGGTGGATTCCCCCTAAAACGAGTTTGAATTCGACCAAAGGTAAAGAAAAATCCGGATTGAGGGGTGTACAATGGTCGCGGGTTTTTAGGGGTACGGGTCGAAGTGGACGGAGTTGGTGGTGGCAGGGGCTGGTGCTGGTGTCGGGAGGTGATGGCGCGACGGGGGTCGCCAGACGGAAGTGTGGGTCGGTGGTCGAGAGATGGTTTTTGATTTTTGGGTTTGGGATTTTGGGTTTTGGGTTTTTGGGAATTAAAAGGTTGAAGGGGGCTTGGGCAGACGGTCGGGTAGTCGGGTTAGGCGACGGGTTGGGCCTGGGAATGGCCGGTTGGGCTTGAGTTTTGGGTTGTGGAATTGGCTTGTCCGATTTTGGTGGTAAAGGAATTTAATTGTTTGGTTTGGGTATATGGACGGGATTGGGCTTGGGCGTTTGGGTAGAATTTGTATTGCCGGGTTTGGGTATAAGGGAATTTAATTGGGGGAGTTTGGGCTTGTGAATTTTGTTTGGGTAGAATTTGTTTTGGGTTAGGAATAAAATGGGTTATGGATTTAAAAAATATATAAGAGGGGTTTAATATTAAAATATATTTTTTGTAAAAGATGTGAATTATTTAAAATAACATAACGATGTGATAATAAAAATATAATATTTACTTAAATGTTTAATGCTTAAAAAGGAAATCATGCACTTTATAGAATAAAATAACATAGAATATTATGGATAAAACTTATGATTGTGATAAAAATGCAAATGATATAAAATATGCGAATAATAATAATAATACGAAGATACACACATATATGCCTATATTTTAAAATTATTTTAAAAGTGTCAAAATATAAAAAATTACGAATAAAATCATAAAAGATGGGACAAAATTGGGTGTCAACAATTATAATGGAAGGATTTAAACGTATGCTTACGGATAGGGGTCATGTTTCTTCTA
Source organism: Anisodus acutangulus (assembly GCA_029783415.1). Lineage (NCBI taxonomy): Eukaryota > Viridiplantae > Streptophyta > Magnoliopsida > Solanales > Solanaceae > Anisodus > Anisodus acutangulus. The sequence continues at coordinate 3,414,499 of CM056509.1, forward strand.
GTATGGGCAACAAGGGCAAGGGTACTTCTTCTAGTCATCATATTCCTACACATGATGATTTTGTTGATACTGAACATTTTCCTACAATACCATTAGATTTAGACGATGAGCTATTTTCTGGAACTCAAGAAGACTTTAATTTAGACGATAATCTAGATGATACACCCACCGATGTTGATGACAACACACCCACTAGTGCACCTTAAACTGAAATGCCTCCTATTCCCCCTAGTATGAGACAAGGTCCAACAAAACGACTATTAAAATCAGATGCATGGATATTTTTTGATAGGGACGTAGAGAATCAAGTAGCTAGATGTAAAATTTGTAAAGATGTTTTAAAATTTAAAACTGGAAAAGGTCACGGTGGGACGGGGGGTTTAATGAGACACGTAGTAAGGGCTCATCCAGCTAGATATGCCCAATACGAGGCTTCAAAACCGGGTGTGCAAATGCCCGCTCCATCGGGACGAGGTTCACATACTGATATTGTCCCGGATCACGTACTGGGTCAAATTAACCCTATGACGGGGGAATTGTAGCCCTAAATACAATAAACATAGAGATAGGGAAGCAATAGCAAAATTAGTTGTTGTGGAGAGTTTGTCTTTTTCATTTCCTTCATCTCCCGATTTTATTCATTACATTAGAGATTTGTATATTCCTACTTTTAACGATTTTCCTAGATCAATTGTTAAAAGAGATGTATACATGAATATCAACAGTATTTACGTTATTCATTATATCATTTTAATGGCAAAGTGGCTATCACTTCTGATATAGGTCGTAGTACTAACGGTCATGATTATTTAACGGTAATTTGTCATTGGATAGATTATAAATGGTCTATGCAAAAATATATCTCAGCGTATAGATATATAGATGATAGGCACACTGGTAATTTTATTGCATAAAATATTTATCAAGTGTGCGATTATTACGGAATAACCGATAAAATTATGACTATTACATTAGATAACGCTTCTTCTAACAATTACGCTATTACAATTTTAAAAAATAGTTTAACTCCATCTTTTCCAGATCATTTTCATATAAAATGTGTGTGCCATATATATAACTTAATTGTAAATGATGGTCTATCACTTTTTGAAGACATTCTTAGTAAGATACAATTTGCTATAAACTTTATTTTTAAAAATAATAGAATACAACGAAGAAAATAATATAAAAAAAACTTGTCACGATTGCCAACTACCTTTTAGAAAAATTCCAGAAGAAGTATCCACTTGGTGAAATTCTTTATACGAACAACTACTTGTTGCTTATGACTATAGAAAACCTATAGCTTTATTTTTTAACTCTCATAATCAAAATCCAACTTATATGGTTGTAGATAGCGATTAGGTAAAAAAATTCAAATTTATTGTATTTTTTAGGGAAATTTTTTCAAGCAACAAAATAATTTTTCGGTATATATTATCCTACTATTTCAACTATGTTATTTTATATAGCTCTAATATTTTTACTACTTAGTAAATATATGAAAAAATCAGCTTACATGGCAGCTATTAAAAAATGTTTATCAAAATTAAAAAATATTGTATTCCTATTCCCACTATTTATATTATTGGTGTTGTATTAAATCTGACTATTAAAATAGACGGTATTAAATCACTTATTGAAACTATTTACGATTGTATAGAAGCACTACCACCTCCAAGTCCCAAAAATTCAAATCACCCACCACCTATTGAACAAACTAAAGAAGAAGTGTTGTCTAGCGTAGAAGACCAATGCAAAAAAGTATATAGGTTTTACCAACAAGAAAGTGCTAGTAACCTACCTGCTTCCATACCATCTTATTATTCTTCTTCTTCTTCAACACAACCTCACAAAAGACATGTTGTTCCTACGACTAGTATTGAAAGCCTCAACAATAGAATGTGCGGTCGTACCGCTACTAACCAAATTAGCGAGTTTGATATTTTTGTTTTGCATGGTTCTGTATCGTACCAAGCAGTTCTCAATGAAGAAGGACGTGAAGACTTGCTGAAATACTGGAGGGGGGATGAGAAGACCTTTCCGACACTTTCAATGATGACCTGAGATGTTTTGAACATTCAAATGTCATCAACTGCGTCTGAAAGCGTTTTTTCTACCGGCAGATATCAAATAGGAGATCACAGACACTCATTAGCCGGAGACAACTTGGAGATTGTAGTATTATTCAGAGATTGGATACAATCGGAGCGGAGAAGGTGCGATCAACCGAAGATCAACGAAGAAGAAGATGAAAACTACAACGAAATCTTATCCGAAGGTGGTGGAAGCGACGTGGATCAATTTGACCAACAAATATCAATTCCAACCGAAGAACCACAAGAAGTTATCAAGAAACTATAACATGTGTTTTTTAAGAATGTAATTTTTTTAATTGCAATTTTATTATGTAATTTGCAACTTTTGGACTACACCACAAAGTTGCAATTTCGACAATTGTATTTGTATTACAATAAGTTCATATGTCTATTAAATAATATAAGAGACACAAAAATAGTCTTGGGATGTTTTTATTACACTATCTTGTCTTGTTTAATTATTGAGTTTTTTATACATATGTTATTAAAAAAAAACCGCCCTGATCCCGATCCCGATCCTGCCCCCGACCCGATCCCGTTGGGATCGGGATCGGGACGGGACTTTGGATAATCCCGCCAAACCCGATCCTGCCTGATCCGCCAGCCCCGCCCCGCCCCCGCCCCCTTCACCCGTCCGACCCCGCCAAACTCGGCCCGCCAGTCCCGAGCCCGGCCCACTGGCCAGCCCTACATGTAAGTACCATTCAAGTCTTATGTTTACAATTTAAAATTATCCTATAGTCAAACAGTTCTACATTTGTTGGGTTTGAAATAAGTTTTCAATATCCGCTGCGTACAACAACCCAACAAAATTCCAACAACTATATATGTATGTATTAGGTTTCCAATATCTCTCAACGAAATTTTTGATTTAATTAGTTGTTATGTAAAGTTTTCTCATTTTCTCTTTTCGTTTCACTAGTTGTTCTCATAATAAGTATATGCATGTGGTGTTTACATCAAACCAATAAAGTCAATTTAAAAATTAAAAACTAAAGCAAAAACACATATCATTTAACTATAATTAAGTACTAATTAAACGTGTATATGAAAAAAACATGTATTATATATATTAATTTAATGTAAACCCATGACGAATATATTTTTACCCTTCTACACTTTCAAAAAAGAGAATAGTAAGAGACCACATGCATGTCCAAATATAATTCAAAACGATTAATAAAATGTGACGAGACATAAGATTACGTTGCTCTTAAGGAGCTTATACATTAAGGAACTACTAATAATACGTCCACAACCACGCTATTGCCTTACCACCCTGAAAAAGTAATGAAAAAGAAAAAGGAAACGGACAAAGCAGAAGCATTATGACAACAAGATGCCAAAATTTAGAAAAGATGGTCTTACTTTTTTTTTTATGTCTCAAAAAGAATTTCTTTTTTTATATTTAATAATTTAAACATCTTACACGACAAGTTTAAAATTACAAGATTTAATGACATTTTAGTATTTATATATATCTTTAATTTAAGATCACAAAATTCAAAAAAAATAAATTAACTTATTAAATTTTGTGTCAAATCAAGTTAAGATATGTAAAATGGGACGGGGAGTAATATTTTTACTTAACTTTTTCTCTTTTTTTTGACTTCCTCAAAAGGCACAACACTATATGTAACCCTAATTAGACATAGATTCTGGTAGGAAATAGAACAATCGTTTTCCTAATTCAATGTAGAAAATTCTTTTGTTTAACGTTTGAGTTCACCACAAGGGATGTAGTGCACGCAATTGATGCGATCTTTTCATTCTTAGTCACAAGTTTCGAGTTTGAGCTTCATAAATAATTTTTTTTTTGGTAAGAAGTGATTACCCTCTTATAGGTCCTATGGTGTGAATTTAAAATTAGAGCCTATAAATTTCTAATTCAAAATGGTTAACCAAAAAAAATGAATTGATTTCTTTTCAAATACTTTAGCTAGCTATAAAGGATAAAGACCTAAAAAGAGTAGAGAGAAAATTATCAAATCCTCAAAGTCTTGACTTCGAAGTTGAATTCCACAAGGTCAGATCAATTGGTTCATGGACTAAAATTAGTTGCATTATTGACAGAAATGTGTTTGGTTTAAACTATGGGTGGCCAGTGGGCCGGGCTCGGGTCTGGCGGGCTCAGCGGGGTCGGGGTCGGGCGGACGGGAGAAGAAGGCGGGTCGGGTATGGCCGGGCTCAGGCGGGTCGGGTTTAAGGCGGGGCTGAGCAAGTCCGTCCGATCCCGATCCCGTCGCTCGGGTCAAGTCGAAGCCTGCCGGGTCGGGATCTGATGGGTTTTCATTTTTTTTTAAATAACATATGTATAAAAAACTCAATAAACAAAACAAGATAGTGTAATAAAAACATCCCAATCGCTTTTGTGCCTCTTATATTATTTAATAGACATATGATTTTTGTAATACAAATACAATTGTCTAAAATTTAAATTGCAACTTTGTGGAGTTGTCCAAAAGTTACAAATTACATAATAAAATTACAATTAAAAAATTACATTCTCAAAAAACCTGTTCTAATTGCTTGATGATTTCATGTGGTTCTTCGGTTGGAATTGGTATTTGTTGGTCAAATTGATCCACGTCGCCTTCCACTACCTTTGGTTAAGATTTAGTTGTAGTTTTCATCATCTTCTTCGTTGATCTCTGGTTGACCGCACCTTCTCGCTCAGCCAGTATCCAATCTCTGAATAATCTTGCAATTTCCAAAGTATCTCTCCCGCTAATGAGTGTATGTAGTCTCCTATTTGATATACACTGCTAAAAGCGCTTTTGACGCCCAGCGATTGACGACGCTTGAATGTTCAAAACATCTCGAGCCATCATTGAAAGTGTCGGAAAGGTCTTCTCATTCCCCACTCCAAGTATTTCAAAGAAGTCTTCATGTCCATCTTCATTGATAACTTCTTGATCTGATACAGAACCACGCAAAACAAAAATATCCAACTCGCTAATTTGGTTAGTAGTAGAGATGCAAGACATTCTATTTACGAGGCTTTCAATACTAGCGCGAAAGCGGCCATGTCTTTATTGAGGTTGTATTGAAGATGAAGAAGATGGTATAGAAAACTGGTAAGTTACTAGCATTTTCTTGTTGATAAAATCTATATATATTTTTGCATTGGTGTTCTCGCTAGACAATACTTCTTCTTTAGTTTGTTCAATAGGTGGTGGGTGATTTAGATTTTTGGGACTTGGAGGTGGTAGTACTTCTATACAATCGTAAATAGTTTCGATTAGTGATTTAGTACCGTCTATTTTAATAGTAGGATTTAATACTGAACCAATAATATAAATAGAGGGAATAGGAATAAAATATTTTTTTATTTTGAGAAACATTTTTAATAGTGCCTTATAAGTTTGGTTTTCCATATATTCACTAAGTAATAAAAATATTGAGTTATATAAAATAACATAGTTGAAATAGTAGGATAATATATACCGGAAAATTCTTTTTGTTGCTTGAAAAAATTTCTCTAAAAATACAATAAGTTCGAATTTTTTCCAATCACTATCTAAAATCATATCAGTGCTTTTTATTATGAGAGTTAAAAAAATAAAGTTATAGGTAATTTATAGTCATAAGCAACAAGTAGTTGCTCGTATAAAGAATTTCACCTAAGTGGATACTTCTTGTGGAATTTTTTCTAAAAGGTAGTCCACAATCATGACAAATTTTTTATATTCTTTCTCGTTGTACTTTATTACTTTTAAAAATAAAGTTTATAGCAAATTGTATTTTACTAAGAATGTCTTTCAAAGTGATAGACCATCCTTACAATTAAGTTATATATATGTGCGCACATTTTATATGAAAATGGTCCTGAAAAGACTGAGTTAAGCTATTTTTAAAATTGTAATTAAGTAATTGTTATTAGAAGCGTTATCTAATGTAATAGTCATAATTTTATCGGTAATTCCGTAATAATCGCACACTTGATAAATATTTTACGCAATAAAAGTACCCGATGTGCCTATCATCTATATATCTATCGCTAAAATCGTTTTTGCATAGACCATTTATAATCTATCCAATGACAAAGTTACAGTTAAATAATCATGGTCAGTTAGTACTACGACCTATATCGACGTGATGGATACTTTGCCATTAAAATGATATAATGAAAAACGTAAATATTGTTGATATTCATCGCTAATTTAAATACATCTCTCTTAACGGTTGATCTAGGAAAATCACGTTAAAAGCGATTATATATATCTCTAATGTAATGAATAAAGCAGGAGATGAAGGAAATGAAAAAGGCAAACCCTCCACAACTAATTTTGATATTTGCTTCCGATCTCTATGTTTATTGTATTTAGGGCCTACAATTCCCCGTCATAGGTTAATTTGACCTTGTGTGCTTGAGTCCCGACAATATTAGTATGTGAACCTTGTCTCACGATGGAGGCGGGCGTTTTGCGCACCGGTTTTGAAGCTTTGGTATTAGGCATACCTAATTTGGATGAGCACCTTTACGTGTCTAATTAAACCCCGAATCCCTGCGACCTTTTCCGCTTTTAAATTTTAAAACATTTTTACAAATTTACATATGGCTACTTGATTCTCTCGTCCCTATCAAAAAATGTCCATGCATCTGATTTTTAATGGTCGTTTCTTTGTCGACCTCGTCTCATACTAGGGGGAATAGGAGGTATTTCAGTTGAAGGTGCACTAGTGAGTGTGTTGTCATCAACATTAGTGGGTATATCATCTAGATCATCGTCTAAATTAAAGTCTTCTTGAGTTCCAAAAAATAGCTCCTGGTCTAAATCTAATGGTATTGTAGGAAAATGTTGAGTATCAACAAAATCATCATGTGTAGGAATAAGATGACTAGAAGAAGTACCTTTGTCCTGGTTGCCCCTACTAGAAGAAGCACCCTTACCCTTACCCTTAAACATACCTTTTAATCCTTCCATTTTAATTATGATAATAAATAAATAATTAAAAATAATAAAATTAAGTGATCTAAACTAAATAAACAGACAATAATAATTTAATGAAGGAACGAATGTACCCGCAGCGTAAGCGTATGTCCGAGGTTGAACGTTGAAACTTTGCTCGATGGAAGATCCTCAAGCTAGTTGCCAACTTCACTACCAATTCTCAAATGAATAAATAAAATTAAATATTTAGCAAACAATGTAGAATTGTAGAGAGATATATTGAGAAATTAGAGAGATTGTAGGAAGATTTGTGAGAAAGATGAAGAGAAAATGAGTTATTTATAGTTGAAAAATTGGGTTAAAGTGTAAATATAATAACTTATGGGTTAAAAATAAATATTAAGGGGTAGGGGTTGGGGAGGGGCTAAAATGGCGTGGCATTACCATAATCTAAAATAGCCGTTAATGCAGCGGCCATTTCTAAAAGGTCGAGGTCGGCTGGTCGGGTCTCGCGAACTGTAAGCGGGCTCGAGTCTCGCGGGACTAGACATCGTCGTCAGGTGAGTCCGCCGTATTTTTTTTTGTGGGGTCGGCGGGACTCGGACGGGCTCGGGGCGGGCTCGGGACTGGACTCGAGATCGGTCTTTACCGACCTTCAGCCAACCTAGTTTAAACTCGCTATACAAACTTATAATTTTAAAATCTTAAGCCCGCATCTAATAACCTTGTCACTAGCTATCAAAGGGTACATACGTAAAACACATACATTTAAGCACACACATCTAATCAATTTATTTAATTTTCTAACTCTTCATGCTGCCGTGTCTTAAATATTTTAAAGAAAGTTGTGTTGGAAATTTGCCTTTGGTGGGAAGGTTGCGTCCACCCATATTTAATGACTTAAACACTAAGGTTCCGCATGTTTGAAGCTTTGTCTCTTCACACGTACATAATCTACTAAGTTGGTAGATGACCGTAGGGTCAAAGATCGTCAAATTTCGTTAAGAAATGAAAGAAATATTGGTCCACGAAGTAAGGTGTTTGAGACATGGAAATATGGTGTGGGACAAATCTACCACATCGGTGGGAAAATGAAGAATTGTTCTTTTTATAAGCCTAAAAATGGATAAAGGTTTGGGACCCCAAGGGGTAACCCATGTGTTTGAAGGAGGGAGGACCTAGGTGTTCTTGGGTTCGACGCTAAGCCCACACGCCCGCCGCCCGCCGCCCGCCTGTCCCGTGAGTCATGGGCTACTTTTGATATTATACTTTTTGATCCCAAACTGTTTAGTATTTACAGTTTGGTCTATGGAGTTTCAGAAAGCCAACAGTTTTGGATTTAAACTTCTGAAACGTTTTGGACTTACTACAAAACGTTTCTGGCCATGAATACCCATGATTACACCTCTTAAAGGGCCTTTTAATCACATCTCCTCCTCCTAAACACTATATAACCTTCTGAAACATATTGAGGAAGAAATATAGAGAAGAGAGAGGACGAAAAAATAAGAGAAAATCTGTCCAAAAGTGAGGAACAAAAAAAGAAACTCTTCCTTCCTTTTTCCTCTAAATCAGCAAGTCATTTTGTGTTCGTTTTCTTCGTCAGAATCAATCTATTTGCTTTGTAGTGTTGATTAGTTGTTATTTTATCTTGGGAGACTATTGTCCGTTAACGTAAAATCATATATACGGGGCAATCTTGTCTTAAAGACAGAGAGCCATCTCTCGACTCAGCCACATTGGTAACAATCCAGATTTAGTGTTTCTTGATTTTAGGTTATCAAGATTCAAGACTCAACCAGCTTGCGGCAATTATAATATTGGCTTGTTTGTTTATCCTTTCGAACAATTGTAATATTTATTTACTTCTCGTACTCCTTTACCTATCCAACAAGTTGTGCCACGGGAATTATTAAAGATAATTATGCAAGAAGAAGAGAATAGTTGGAGCTTACGCCTAAGTTGTAACAAAATAGACTTGATATACATAATCTCTAAAATTTTAAAAGTGTTAAATGAACATTTGATGGGAAATTAAATTAGCAACAAAAATACATATAAAAGATATACATTACTTGTTCATTAACTTAGTGTAAATATCACGTAAAATTTTCTCATCGGCTTGTAAATGTCAATTGCATGACATAATGACAAAGACCTTGTACATTCAACATGACTTGCATGTTGGTAAAAAATGGGGTATTCGAAAGGTTAAACAAAACAAATGATTTGCTGAGTTGAGAGATGACTATCTGTCTTTAAGACAAAATTATCTCATATAGATGCTTTTACGGTGATGGACAATAGTCTCCCAAGATACAACGACAACAATCAACTATACAAAGCAAATATAGATGATTCTATCGAAGAAAATAAATACGAACATATTGATGATTTCTGTCTGTTTCTGTGTTTCGAAACAGAAGAGTTTTTGTGTTTCTGTTTTTGTAATTCGAAACAGAATAAAAGACTTTGTGTCTTTCTGATTCTGTAATTCTAAAGAAAATAGAAGAGAGAAAGAGTTTCCGGTTGTGTATCTGTTTCTGTGTTTGTAGAACAAAACAGAAGACAATGTGTTTGTATATATTCTCGTCTGTGTGTTTTCAGTTCTGTACTTCGTATTTTTTCGAACTTGAGCATAGGAGTTTATTATATAAGGAAGAAGAGGGGCGAATCTGACAGTTGGTTGCAACATTTCAGAACTGTTGCAACTGTCCGAAACTTTCAGGTCCAAATGTAAATAAGAAATATTTCAAGGACTAAAAAGAAAATTCTGGAAGATAGCCCACAGCCCGTGACCCTAGCCCAAACCAAAGCTCACCTAGGTCCTCTCCCTTCTAAACACATGGGTTACCTCATTGGGGTCCCAAACCCTTACTTAAACTTCGAGCTTATATATTGCTCCATTCTTTCATCTTTTACCAATGAGAGAGATTTGTTATTTTTGGCCAAAAACTCTCAATTTTTTCATGTCTCAAACACCTTACTTTGTGTACAAGTATCTCTTTCATTTCTTAATGAAATTTGACGATACTTGGCACTAACATCATCTACTCACTTAGTAGATTAGGCATGTACGAAGAAATGATGTTTTCGACATGCGGGACCCATATGTTTAAGTCATTAAAGATGAGATAAACTCAATCCCACATTAGTAAATTTCCAACAATCCCTTATTGAAAGAGAATTGGTGTACACAGACGTTCAGCAATCTTTCAGCGGAAAGATATTGCATCAGGAAAGGTAGCTTTCGGCTTTGAACCTTCTTTAGTCGATTACCATCAGATTTATTTACTGCGCGGTGAACGCGATGTCTTGAACCGTCAGTTTTTGGTGTAAACCAAGACAATGATATCAACACAATAACTCTTCTTATTCATTTATTCTTATTGTTTTGTCCGTTGTGGCCATGGACAACGCTTGGATTCTTAAGTGCGTAAATTTGAAACGGCCTGTCTTCACACTTAAATAGGTGATCTCCTATAAGATATTTTGCTTTACCCCACTCGTAAGTGTTAGGAATCATTAAAAGTTTCAGAAACTTATCATTTACCCATTATGCAGGTAACACTCAATGTCTATCGCGGGAACGACTTTGGAGTTATCTTTCTTTAAGGAATGATAATCTGATGTGCTCTTACTTCAAGTGAAGAGCTAAACTAAACCTCTATAGTTTAGTTTTTCCATTGAAACCAAATTCCTGGGATCTCCAGTCAGTAAGGTTGGGTTACCACCATAAATATTCTTATTGTTTGGGTTTTAAGCCCATTCCCTTAGACATACAGAATATTTGATATTTGGGTAGACCTTTAGTTAATGGATCCGCTAAGTTATCCTTTGATTTGTCGTAATCAATAGAAATGACACTCGTAAATCAACTGTCTAATGGTCTTATGCCTCCGACGAATATGTCTAGACTTGCCGTTGTACATATTACTATGTGCCCTTCCTAAAGCCGATTGGCTATCACAGTGAATCATCACCGAAGGTACGGATTTATTCCAACAAGGGATATCCTCTAAGAAATTGTGAAGTCATTATGCTTCTTCTCCTGCTTTGTCCAAAGCGATAAACTCCGATTCCATCGTGGATCGGGCGATGTATGTTTGCTTAGAGGATTTCCAAGACATAGCCCCACCACCAATTGTAAAAACATACCCACTAGTGGATTTGGTGTTCTTTATGTCTGATATCCAGTTTGCATCACTGTATCCTTCCAATACGGCTGGATATCTTGAATAATGTAATCCGTAAGTCAGCGAATATTTTAGATATCGTAATATCTGATTTAATGCCTTCCAGTGATCATTTTTAGGATTACGAGTAAACCTAGCCAACATATTGACTGGATAAGCGATATCGAGTCGGGTGCAGTTTGTAATGTACATTAAACTGCCAATGACCTGTGCATATCGCTCCTGGGATACGGGTGCACCACGATTTTTATCAATTCTATGATTCATATCCATTGGTGACTTTATAGGGAGACTGTCAAATACATCAAATTTTCTCAAAACATCTTCAATGTAATGAGATTGAGATAAGACCAGCCCGTTAGATGTCTTAGAAATATTAATTCCTAAGATTACATCTGCAACACCCATATCTTTCATGTCAAAACATTGTTTCAACATATTCTTGGTTTCCAGGATCAAGTTAAGACTACTTCCGGTGATGAGCATATCATCTACGTAAAGGCATATCATGACAAATGAGTTAGAATTCCCTTTGACATAGATACATTTATCACATTCATCACATTCATTTATGGAGAAACTTTTTGATAATAAAGTATTATCAAACTTTTCATGCCATTGTTTCGAGGCTTGCTTGAGTCCGTATAGAGACTTAACAAGTCGGCATACTATCTTTTCTTGTCCTGGAATTACATACCCCTCGAGTTGTTCCATGTATATTTCCTCTTCCAAATCTCCGTTTAGAAAGGCTATCTTAACATCCATTTGATGTATCTCAAGGTCACGCAAAGCTGCTATGGTTATGGATACCCTTGTGGATGTTAATCTAGACACATGAGAGTATGTGTCGAAGTAATCGAGACATTCCTTTTGTCTGTAGCCTTTGACTACTAATCTGGCCTTATACTTGCCAACATTTCCATCTTCTTTGTACTTTCTTTTGAGTATCCACTTACAACCCAAATATTTGCTTTCCGGAGGAAGATCAACCATTTTCCAAGTATGATTTTTCATGATAGAATCTATTTCACTTATTATAGCTTATTTACATAGCGGTGCTTCTGGAGTTGACAATGCTTCCTTCATTGTCCTCGGTTCATTTTCAACCATATAGGTTAGTAAATCTGAACCAAAGATGTTGTCATTTTTTGTCCTTTTGCTCCGTCTTGGTTCAACATCTAGAACCCCTAAGTTATGTAGGTCTGGAATATTAAGTTCCGGATAATCAGAAACTTCTGAGTCCTGTAGATCTGGAGCATCTAGCTCCGGATAATCAGAAACTCTCGAGTCTTGTTGATTTTGAGCATTTTGTTCATAACTTCGTTTGTGCGAAATTACTTCTTTTTCCTTTCTAGGAAAGATCTGTTCAAAGAATTCAACATTCCTTGATTCCTATAATCGTACCTTGAAGGATATCATGTATCTTCGACTTATACACTAAGAAGCGATAAACATTACTGTTATTTGCATATCCGATGAATATGCAATCTACAGTCTTAGGTCCAATTTTGACCTGTTTTGGTTTAGGTACTTCGACCTCTGCCAAACATCCCTACACTTTCAAATACTTATAAGTGAGCTTCTTTCCTTTTCATAATTCATATGGAGTTTTATCCTTACGTTTATGTGGAACTCTATTGAGAATTGCATTAGCGGTAAGAATCGCTTCGCCCCACATGTTTTGGGCTAAACCAAAATTGATACGTAAGACATTCATTATTTCCTTTAACGTACGTTTTTTTGCGCTCGGCAATACTGTTAGACTGAGGCCAGTAAGGAGCGGTCGTTTGATGAATAATGCCGAATTGAGCACTACGTATTCTCCCCCTCTATCACTAGAACTGAAAATTCAACTTATTCAAATCGATTTCATCCGAAACTGAATTTAAAAAATTTGATCCAATCCGAACGTATTTGAATCGGATTTGGATTACACGTTAAGAAATCTTAAAATCAAAATTATAACTGAAATGTGCTAAATCCGATCTGACCGATGAATAGTCCTAAGCTTACCTATCAATTCACTAGTTTCATAAACTTCTCTGACGTTTTATATTTTTCTCATTGATCACTAAGTGGTAATTCAATGATCAATTATTATTTTGTACTGTATTCTATATGAACAAGATTTAAACCAATAAATCATTCAATTTGTTTCTGTCCCTAAATTTAAAAACAACCAGATCTTTCGTTAATTCGTTAATTCGTTAATTATGTGAAAAGGGAAGAAAGTGATTTTACGCACACAGCAAAGCCATCACAAAATCAAGAGACAGCTTCTCATATATCACATTCTATACTATTAAAAATTATAAAAACCAGTATTTTCTAGCTTTCGCGATTTACTGATAATAGTACTGACTATATCGTAAGCCGAAAAAGGTATATACTTTTTTTTTTAATAAAAACTAACCCGTAGTATATTTGTTTGATGATACACTTGGCAACTGTTTGACACAGTTGCATAACTCCTCGTTTACAGGTGTTGGATCCTCTCAATACTCAACACCTTTCCACAAAATCCAGTGAAAAAGAAAAAAGAATGCAATTAACCCAAGAATTAAAAAACCCCAAATAATATTCTTTAATTATTCCTTTCATATTTTCCCACAATTTAAAATTTTGGGGTAATCCCCAAAAATCCCATCTTTATCTTTATCAGGTGTAAGTATGGTTCTGTTTGAAATTTGGGATCAAACTGAATTTGATCAAAGTTTTGTAGTGTAGTTGAAGACAAGTTTGGTGGGGTGGATTGCTTATTTCTTGGGATTTTTTTTTGGGCTTAAGGGACTGTTTGGTGTTCTGTTTGTGTATGTGGGAATTTGGTAAATGGTTTTGGGAGTCTTTTGATTGGATAAAGATTGGATTTTTAGTGCTTTAAGGAGTGGTGGGAGGTTTGTAGAGTTTGAATAAAAATGGTGAGTGGAACTTTGTTTCATTATAGAAAGAACTCATGGCCACCTGAGGAGTATATCAACAAATCAACTTTGCAATTGGTAAGTTTGTTCTGATTTTTGTTATCTACTAACTATTTTGAGTTTTGTAGTTTTATTTGTGATGAACAAAGTTTTGTTGTTTTACCCCATGGTAAGTTATGGGTTGCTCCTCACTTAACCAAAGGTCTTGGTTTTGAACCCTTAGTATAAATAGTTTCCATTATTTCTTTTTCGTGGTGCTTTAAAATGCCTGTCTGCCGAGGGTCTGTAGGAAACAACCTCTCTAACTCTACCTTGGTAAGGTCTGCGTACACTCTACCCTCCCAAAAAAGGATTTCACCGGGTATGTTGTTGTTGATGTTGTATTCCATTGTAAGTCATGGAGCCAGTTGAATGTAATTGTGAATATATGCTGAACTTATGGGACCAGTTGAATTGTTGCTGAGCTTAAAAGCCAAAAATCGTACTTCACCATGCCAAGGAAAATGTTGTTTAGGATGTTTGAAGTTGTAATGAAGTGAATTATTTTTCTTTCTAATGTTTTGATGTTGGTCCTGTCAGCATAACCCCATTTTTCTGTCCTTCAGTTTCTGTTGTCTTAAAAAATTAAAAAAAATTTGGGTGTGGGGGGTGGGTGGGGTTGGTATGTTTTTTTATCACTGTGGTGTCCAGGCCAGCTAGCCACACTTACCCGGTAAATTTATCCACAAAGGACCGCACTGGACAGATGGAAAGAAATCACCTAGTTTTTGCCTCCGCGGGGATTTTCACTCTTGTGATGTTCAATTCTTTTATAGTTTTAGTGATCTTTCTTGTGTTTTGCTTGCTGCAGTTTGATTCTGATAGTGCTGCACCACCATCTCAAGCTTGGAGAAGGAAACTAAACAGCCATGTTAGCAAGTTAAAAGAATTTAGTGTCACATTCACGGAGGCGATAAAAATGGTGTGCGCGCAAGTCTCTTTTTAGGCTTTTAGCACTATTGTCAGATAGGAAATTCTCCCGGATTTTGACTTGTTGCTTTGCGTTTCAATCTTTGTTTGTTTTTTCATTTTATTAGGTACGGCTTGGTATACGTCTGTGGTCATATGTAAGGGAAGAAGCATCCTATGGAAGGGTAACTTTCTCAATCTCATTTTTTTATGGTAACCACAAGAATATATTTCATGCTTAGAATAAGTGCTGTAACATTAAGGTCTTTCTGGAAGGTCTTACCATTCTCTTATATGTGCAGAGAGCTCCAATTGATCCATTTACACGAGAACGCTGCAAACCATCAGCATCTCACGGTGTTCCACTTGGAGGGATGGGGTAAGTGTATAGAGTATAGACCAGTGAACAACTGTTCTTCTGCCATGTTGGAGTTCTTTTATGGAAGAATATCTGAAGATCCCCCTAAACTTGGCGTGTTTTATCAAATCCCCCTTAGCTGGTCCTAATTACCCCCGTACGTAGCCTTTTTTTATAATCGTTAGCCCCCTCAAACAATAATTGGTCCTAATTACCCCTTGCACTTGGCTTTTCTATAATCTAGGTGATTTCAAATGATGTTTGGCATGTGAGAGTGTAAAATAACAACTACATCATATTAATTTGATGTGTAAAAATCTAAAATACCATTTCCTTTTATATTTAGCCATTCCAACAGTTATTTCCTTATCTCCTTCCATATATCTTCTCTATGCCTCCATTAAAATACAAACAACAACAACATACCCAGTGAAGTCCCACGTTTGTGGGGTTTGGGAGGGTAGAGTGTACGCAGACCTTACCTCTAACATGACTTATTTTCTTGCTTTGCTTGTGCTTATGCTTTGTCTTGAGCCGAGGTTCTCTCGGAAACAGCCGCAGCTACCAATTTTTCCTTCTTTTAGCCTTTTTCTTTTAATGGGTAACGATTATAGAAAAGCCAAGTATAGGGGGTAATTAGGACCAGTTATTGTTTGAGGGGGGTAATGATTATAGAAAAGGCCAAGTACGGTGGTAATTAGGACCATCTAAGGGGATTTGATAAAACCTGCCAAGTTTTCTTTAGGTATTCTACTTTCTTTTATCGATTTGATGAGGTATCAAACTTATAACATCACAGGAGTGGCAGCATATCCAGAGGCTTTAGAGGCGAGTTCAAGCACTTTCAAATTCTTCCTGGAACATGTGAGACTTCTTCAATCATGACCAATCAGTTCTCAGTAATGCTCTTTCCTTCAACTCTATATTATTTCAGTTCATTTCATTATTTGGATATTTTGATGCCGTTTCGTGCTTTCACGAATGAGGAGCACTCAATTTGAGCTCAAGATGTATGAGCTAGAGTCATGCAACATTTTTTCCTTAAAGTAAACAGTCAGAAACTCTGGATCTCAAACGAAGCATACTGATCATGCAACAAAAAATGTCATTTCTTCATAGGTTCTATACATATGTATACCATGTTTTAGCCCTAGGGCATTGGTTCAGTAGCAAAGTTATAAACATGGGATGTGTGGTAGGTGTACTTCAATAGTTCGACGCTGATAGAACCAAATCTGGTATTGAAGTGGAGAAGGGTAGAGGGATGGGGCCATCATACATCATGCCTCGATGTTTAAAACAACGGATTTCTCGGTTACAGAAAAAATGTATAGGAAGTAACACTTCCTAAAGAGCATTGTTTTGAAAGCAATGTTCCACTCTTTTCATGAATAGTCTTGAATGTTAATGTTAATACTTTCTGTCAGCAAAGTGGCTTACTGTATTAGAAAAATCAGCCAAGAAAAGAGAATGAACTTATCTGATGATAAATACAACAGAAAAGGGTCAGAAATGCACTTACGTATTAGAAATGGCTTAAAAATGTCCTCCTTTTGTCTATTGGATCCCAATTGCCATTAACTTTATTTTTAGGATTAGAAATGCCCCTCCTTTAACAGAATTATGATATGGCATAGGTGGGTCTTTTAATTAAACAAGTGGCGTTAATTTAGGATTCCATTGTGGATATGTAAGTTGGGGCGAGCAAATCTAGTTGGTTTTCTAGAGCAGGTATATTGCATTTGATAGAGTTAACAGTTCTGTATCATGATATGCCGTCAAGCATCTCAAAAGAAAAAAAAAATCACTTGAAGCACTTAGTTTTAACAAGGCTTGTGATCTGTTGCTCGGGAAGACTCAAGACTGTTTTGTCTTGGATGTGTGATGGAAGTACTTAATTTATCATGATTCGTTGGCTTGGATATATGATGGTAATGCTTAATTTATCATGATTCTCTTTAATAATGCAGATTTTCATATCCCGGAATGGAGGAAACAAAAAGTATGCATCCGTTTTATCTCCAGGAGAACATGAAGGGCTAGGGTAAGGAACTAAGTTTCTGAGAACTAATTTCAACTTCATGCCAACTCTTAGTAGATTTCTTCTTCTTCTATTATGTTATTATTATTCAGCAGAACCTTCGAACTAAAAAAAAACAGAACAAATTCAGCTTCCAAAATCGATCACATACCTATTTAGCGGCGAAAACGTTGGAGATTCTTCTCTTGAAATAAAGAGAAAGTTTAACAGCTGATGGACAACCAACTTGCTGAAAATTGTCTCAAAATAGAAAAAGAAAAGAGTCCTCTTGATGTTATACTGTTACTACTCTTCAACATACTTTATTAAAAAATAACTGGCGGTAAGCTTACGTTAAGTTCCAGTGGCTTTTGTGCTAATGCGTACAGGAGGTGTGAATACATTTGTTTATGATGAAGTAAGCGAGCTTTCTCTTGTTAAACTCAATCTGAAACACCTTGACCTGATACCTGGAGAGAATAGAAAAAGACGAAAAGGTAAAATGCGAAGATTCTAATGTCTATGCGGGGTCCATCGTACAGGGAGGCGAGCGATCATGGTATATCATCATGGGGCTGGAATCTGAGTGGGCAGCATTCTACATATCATGCACTCTTTCCTCGGGCTTGGACAGTATATGATGGTACTGTTCTTATTAAATGGAGTATTTATTTATATGATATGTTGACTGAGTTTCTATAGATGTCATTTAGATTGTCCTTTCATAACCAGGTGAACCAGACCCAGAACTGAAAGTTTCTTGTCGGCAAATATCACCATTCATCCCACATGACTACAGTGAGAGCAGTCTTCCTACATCAGTTTTTGTTTACACTGTATGTGTTCTTTAAAGTTCTGCTATATAACCTTTCAAATGCTGCTTCTCGTTCTCTGGAATCATGTGATACTTTGATCTAATGAAGTAATTGCCATTTAATGACTTACCAAAAATTGTCATTCTTTTTATGAGAAAGAAAAAAATGTCATTCTTATGATGCATGACTTCCCTTTTTCCCTATAATATAATTCATACATTATATTACATTATCTCAAAGTGAAACACAATTGTAAAAAGGGCAGCCCGGTGCACTAAGCTCCCGCTATGCGCGGGGTCCGGGGAAGGGCCGGACCACAAGGGTCTATTGTACGCAGACTTACCTCACATTTCTGCAAAAGACTGTTTTCACGGCTTGAACCCATGACCTCCTGGTCACATGGCAACAACTTTACCGGTTACTCCAAGGCTCCCCTTCAGGATGCTAAATGCAACATGAAGATCTTTAGCCTGTTTGGCCAGGCTTCTATAATCGGCTTATTTTGAAAAGTGCTTTTCAAAAAAGTATTTTGGCGAGAAGCAGTCTATGTTTGGCTAATCAATTTGAAAATTTGAGCAGTCTGGCCAAACTTTTAAAAAGTGCTTCTAAATATATTTTCTCTAGAGTGCTTTTCAAAAAAGTATTTTTGGAGAGAATATACTTTTTTCAGCTTCTCAAAAGCGACTTCTGCTTCTACTCAAAAACACTTTTATTCTCCTAAAAGCTTGGCCAAACACCTCAACTTTGAAAAAAAAACACTTTTTGCCTTGGAGAAGCTTGGCCAAACCGGCTACTTGTCTTGTTGTGGAATCAAAAGTCATGTTATTGTTCACGCAGATTTTTATGGAAAAAAGGTTCATGTGGATCAATACTTTCATAAGTGCCATCTTCAATGCTCGGAGTCATAAATGAAATTATCATTTTTGTGTGCTCTTTATTCACCATTAACTGTTTCTCTTTGCAAGAAAGTCAATTGTGTTATTTAAGGAAAAGTAAACATATTTGTCTCCTGTTTCTGGACATTTTCAGATCAATAAATTTATGCAGGCATGCTCAACTCCAATGCAAAAAGTTGGAAGTCATTTGGAAATTAATGAAGGGATATTATAAGCATTAAATTTGATTCGAGGAACTTGATTAACTACTCCTCTTGTGTGCTTATTAGCGCCTTTCTTTTGTCTCTTTGGTAGTTGGTGAACACTGGGAAGGAAAGGGCACAAGTCAGCCTTATTTTTACATGGGCAGTAAGTGGCTCCACTCTTCTGGTTGTTGCTCTTACGTCCGCTTCAGTAAAATACTATGGGATTATTCAAAATATTCAGTCACAATTATTTGTTTTGTACAGAATTCAATTGGAGGTGTCTCACACCTATCAGGAGATCACGTGAACGAACCATTTATGTGAGTATTTATCATTCAATCTCAATTATCCTCCATAGGTTTGTGGTTTTTCAATTGATTTCCAACTCTTCTTTATCTTCCTTTTGACAGTGGTGAAGATGGAGTGTCTGGCGTACTCCTACATCACAAGCAAGTCATCAAACCTTATTAGCTAGATATGACGGTTGGTTTGCAGATGTTCCTTGGTATTTTCATTTTTGTAGTTGGTGAAAGTCAAGAAAAGGTTGTGACTGGAGAAGTGAAAAAAGAAAATTGTTGATCTTTTAGAGGTCGAAAGTCATAAACAATTTCCAGAGAACGTGTCGTTCCTCTTGAATACTGAAGATATGAGTAGTCAATCGAACAAACTGTCTTGGATTACGTTGGAGAATAATGTCTCATAGCACAATCAGAGTATCTTTATATATCTGGGCTCTTAAGTCTTTACTGCTCCCTTCTCTACTAAAGAGCTGCTATTAAACAGTAA
The DNA here is from genome assembly GCA_029783415.1 of Anisodus acutangulus. Taxonomy (NCBI): domain Eukaryota; kingdom Viridiplantae; phylum Streptophyta; class Magnoliopsida; order Solanales; family Solanaceae; genus Anisodus; species Anisodus acutangulus. Next base: position 3,434,615 of record CM056509.1, read on the forward strand.
TGGACAGGCCTAAATCTTTTAGTCATTATAGTATAATCATCCATTATTCTCTTTTTATATATAAACTTTTGACGCTTAAAAAACACATATTGGTTTTGGATTAGACAATTTTCCTCTGTTTCCATATGAGGGGCTTCAAAAAAATTCTCATCTGAACATTACTTTAATGAGACAGTCATCCACAGTGAGGCTTTGAAGCACGTGACCTGAACTCAAAGCAGCAAGTGGATGTCCGGTGTACAGTTTTATTCAACTAATCCATGTGCCAGACTGAATTTTGAGTAGAGCAAAAGATTAAAAGGATAACAAGCTTATATTTTGTTTCTGGTTTTAGCATGCTAGTGCTTTGACATTGCATATTACTGTACTAGTGTGATTTTCTGGCTTTCTCCTGTTGATGTTCGGAAGTTTCTTTTAGATGGGATGAAAACTAGATTTAAAATTCTAGCATGACCTTTATCTGGGGTGCCATCTTGGGGACAATGAAATCCTTGTTCATTACAAAAGGAAAAATGGCTTTTATTCCATGCATCATGGTTGAAATTTTATCTTTTGTGGGCCTAGATCTATGATTTGCAATTTTGAGTGTCGTGCTGACAGATATGTTGTTGGCTGGACTACAGAACAAAAGAAAATCCTCCTGTTACTTTTGCTGTAGCTGCATGCGAAACTCAGAATGTCAGCGTTACTGTTTTACCCTGTTTCGGCCTGACTGAGGGAAGCTGTGTCACAGCAAAGGATATGTGGGGTAAAATGGCGCAGGTAATAACTTAAGCTATCTTCTGATAGTTACGGGTTAAGACTTTTCGGTGCATCAGTCCATATGGGTTAAAAAAACTATAACAGGAGTTCTGTTGGGCATTAATACATATGTTTCTCATGGTTGCCTTATCTTTTTTCAAGGATGGGCACTTTGATCGGGAGAACTTCAGCAAAGGACCAAGCATCCCATCATCACCTGGGGAGACACATTGTGCTGCTGTTTCTGCATCTGCATGGGTTGAACCACATGGAAAATGTACTGTGGCATTCGCTGTTGCTTGGTCGTCTCCTCAAGTTAAATACATGAAAGAAAAGTCATACTATAGGTAATATCTCATGCATGAATTACTTTTCTTAATTTAGGGTTTTTGTTACTAATGCAATTTTACCTTTTGTCTAAGAACATGATTATTTTTATCATACATGTGTTCAGTACAAACGCTTACCTGTTACTTATCCTCAAAAATGTAAAAACATAAGGAGGTGAATAGGCAACATAAAAGGAATCTCCATCATAATTATATCAGGAGCTTGTTCCTTCTCAAAAATTATATCAGGAATTTGTTCATATTTTAGAGTCAAGTTTGTCAAGCTATCATATTTTATAGCCAAGTTTTTCAAGGTATTATTTTTCCTCAAAGTCCTATCTGTTAGAGAATGCTTGGCTTATTTTTTTCTTTCTTTTATTTCCTTCTCCTGGGTGAGGGGATTCGCTACAGGCGGTACACAAGGTTTTATGGAACCTCAGAAAGGGCTGCTGTGGATTTGGTTCATCATTCATTGACAAGTGAGCGTCTCCTGTTCTGCTTAGGCTCTTGTTTGATTTCTCAGTCGTGCTTACTAATTGTTGGCTATTACTAATCTTTTACATTGATCAGATTATAAGTTGTGGGAAGAAGAAATTGAGAAATGGCAAAATCCTATCCTTAATGATGATAAGCTACCGGAATGGTAAGTTTGATAGAGTTTTCGCAATTGTTGAAATAGCATTATGCTTTTTATGTTAGTTATCATTACGAGCATAAGCATAATTTAAGAAAGGAAGGTTAAAATATAACTAACACGTACAACTTTGCGATTAGATCTGTACGACTTACCAACACTGCATACATCTAATTACATATTATTTTTACTACCAAGATTTTGTCACATAATATGTATATACTATATCGTCCGTAATTAAAGTAGTCCAACAGCATTTCACGATCACGTATAATCTACAGAACGAGTTGTTCATCAGTGTTACCTTGAAGTCAGATACATTATGTGAAGGGAGATTCAAAAAATACATGCTAGAGCGTATTATGATGACCATAATTTGTCTTTCCTTTTGATACATGCCATTTGTGTGGTCAGTCATGGAATGGGACAGATGAAGCATGTTAAGGGAGAATCTATGTTGCCTTTTTTCTTCTTATTTTTTTCTGAATGAGAAGTGGCCCGAATGATATCAATTTTGAATTGAGTTGTTTCGACAAGTTACATCTATATTTAAATTGTTATTGCTTGTATACTATTGTTTCCTCTTGGAATCCATGTAGACTTAGCGAAAGATAGGGCTCAATGGAAGAAAAAAGAAAGTTAGGTAGTTGGGAATATGTTTTAGTCATGTTAATACATTTACTTCAAGTCCCAAACTTATTAGGACTTCTGTAGCCTTTAGAAAATATATAGGACTGCTTCTAGTACTTCTTATTTTTATTTTGTATGAAGTTGGTAACATGATTAGTGAGGATTCATATGGCCGACACCAACTTGTTTGGAACAGAGACGTGTTGCTGCTGTATTACTTTTGTACTATTCTTTTTTCTCTTTCTTCTAGCTATTGGCAGCTTGTTAAGTTCTGCTTCTAGTACTTGCTATTTTATTTTGTATAAAGTTGGTAACATGATTAGTGAGGATTCATATGGCCGACACCAACTTGTTTGGAACAGAGACGTGTTGTTGCTGTATTACTTTTGTACTATTCTTTTTGCTCTTTCTTCTAGCTATTGGCAGCTTGTTAAGTTCTGCTGCTATTTACTCCTCATGTTTCACTCATTTGCTTTGAACATTTTTGAGAGTTGTAGCTGAATATGATTATATACGCTCTGTTGACACAGCAGTTGAAATATATATATATATATATCTGGTGTGAATGCTGAATTCTACTACTCTGAATTTTATATATATATATATATATATCTGGTGTGAATGCTGAATTCTACTACTATGAATTTTACAGGTACAAATTTACGCTGTTTAACGAGCTGTATTTTCTGGTGGCTGGTGGGACAGTATGGATTGGTATTCATCTTTTTCGTTCATTCTGCACTTACTATTGTCTTAAATTCTTGAATGATACCTAAATTGTAAGTGCAATATGAATCTCATTTTGCACTTGAAACACCTTTTAGATTGAATGGATGATTGGGATATACTACCTGTTCAACATGTAGGAACAACGAGTGGCTCGTTATTCTTTTTAGATCCTTTAAATCACTATATGTTGATCTTTTCTTTACTCACTTTTGTAGACTCTTGTCTTCCTTCTTCAGACTCAGTTAGTACCAGAACAACGAGACCGGGCAATGAAGTCAAAGTAACTAAAGTCGAATCGAGTTATAAAAATGGTGTACAAAGGGAGCAGACTGCATATAATGGTTATGGGGAAGGCAACCATCTCTCAAGTTCCGATAAGTTAAGTACTGACAGTGATGATGTGGGTAGGTTTCTATACTTGGAAGGTGTAGAATATATTATGTGGTGTACATATGATGTACACTTCTATGCCTCTTTTGCACTTCTTGCTTTATTTCCTAAAATTGAGCTCAGCATCCAGCGGGAATTTGCCAAAGCTGTCTTATGTAAAGATGGAAGAAAAGTGAAGTTTCTGGCAGAGGGTAATTGGGGAATACGGAAGGCCAGGGGGGCTATTCCTCATGATCTTGGAATGCATGATCCTTGGCACGAAATGAATGCCTATAACATACATGATACTAGTAAATGGAAGGATCTCAATCCGAAATTTGTGCTTCAGGTCTATAGGGACTTTGCTGCAACTGGAGATTTTTCCTTTGCTACAGATGTCTGGCCTTCTGTATGTGCTGCAATTGAGTATATGGATCAATTTGATCGTGACAGTGATTGCTTAATTGAAAATGACGGTTTCCCTGATCAAACATATGATACATGGACGGTTCATGGAATAAGTGCTTACTGTGGTGGTTTATGGCTTGCTGCACTTCAAGCTGCAGCTGCAATGGCCATGCACGTGGGTGACTATGCCTTTGCAGAGAAATGCAAAGGTAAATTGATAAAAGCCAAGGCAGTATATGAGGAAAAACTATGGAACGGATCATATTTTAACTATGACAGTGGATCTAGTAGTAACAGTAAGTCAATCCAGGCTGATCAGCTAGCTGGACAGTGGTATATGGCATCTTCTGGTTTGCCTGATCTTTTTGATGGTGCAAAGATCAAGAGTACCCTTCAAAAAATTTATGACTTCAATGTCATGAAAGTTCGTGGAGGCAGAATGGGTGCGGTAAACGGAATGCATCCAAATGGAAAGGTGGATGAGACTTGCATGCAATCGCGTGAGATATGGACAGGTGTCACATATGGTGTGGCTGCTACCATGCTTCATGCTGGTATGGAGGAGCAAGCATTCTCTACAGCTGAAGGCATTTTCATCGCTGGCTGGTCAGAGGATGGCTATGGGTACGTCGCTTTTATCATTTTTCTCATTTGGTGAACTTTGCTTGATAAATAGCTGGACGATGTACACCTAAAAATTAGCCAACTCCCTGAAAGCAAATCACGTCCCCGTAAGATCCTGAATTTACTTTGCTACTCCTGCTTATCAACATGCCATCAGAAGTGAACACCTAAATGTTTGAAGCATAGGGGACACTGCTTTAAGAAGTGATTATAAGTACTGTACATAATTTGCTTTACGTACACCTAAAGAACACACTGATAATTAGAAGGACATCATATCGACTTTGTTACCTTACCTCCCAAGGTAGAGGTAAGGTATGCGTACAGCCTACCCTCCCCAGACTCCATTTGTGGGATTACACTGGGTATGTTGTTGTTGTCGTTGTTGTAATGCATAACACGTTTTTCTTGATTCAAAACGACATTAGTTTTTTATCTATCCATAACATATCAAGTAATTCGTTATATATATAGTAGTATTGTGCATTCTATCCAATAAATCTTCTTGTGGAAATTGCCCAACGCACTCTCTTGTAATTTAGTGGTGGAGTATACCCTTCTAGTCATGCACTGAATCTTGTATATGCCCATTCTTCTTCTAGATCAAATGTTAACGCTGATTTTCCCATCAAATGGTTTCTTTTTGTTTTAGAATTAAAGTTTGCTTATTTATATTTTGCAATTACATAAAAGCCTAACTTTAAACACTTAAAATAGTGTTTTGCCTCCTATGTTCCTTCATCAATGAATTATTGGCCCTTTGATAAAAGAATTTGAAAGTTTAAAAACAAATAGGGACACCGTCAACTGGTGTCACATTGGAATCCCAGCATTGGGAGACCGACATAATTCCTACATCCGCATTGTAAGATATTCGGTAACCATGCTTCATATAAAGTCTGATCTGAGCATGATGACAACAAATATATTTAAGAACACAATCTAAGTTAGGGGACATGCTAGGTATTGAAAACCAGTACTATTACCATTGTAAAAAAAAAAAGGTATTGAAAACCAATATTTTCTTCGTGTGTGTAGTCAAATACGTCAAAGTTTTATCATGAATCATGGACGTGTGATGTTGAAGATAATTTATTTTCTCTACATCACCCCAATCACTTTTCACCCTAGTTCAAACATCTATTTTTGGTGACTTGATTTACTTGCCAAAACATAAGATAGCCCAAACAACTTTTTGTTCTCTTTGATTTGGTTTCTTCTATATCATTCCATTTTATCATGCAGATACTCATTTCAAACGCCTGAAGGTTGGACCATGGATGGACATTTTCGATCTCTGATATATATGAGGCCTCTCTCGATTTGGGGCATGCAATGGGCGTTATCGATGCCTAAGACAACCCTTGATGCCCCTAAGGTCAATATAGTGGACAGAATTCAAGTGACCTCTCACACTCCTCAGGAGACGGGTGTCCGGAAAATAGCCGAAAAGGCAAAATGATTGAACAGTAAAATCTTCAGCTGTTCTTGTTGAGAGTCTGTTCTCAGGTTTTAACCTGTTGTAGAAATTCATTCCCTATTTCCGTCTAGGGGAACAGCAAAGGTGGCTGTTTGGCAAATCTCTTAACACCAAAGGGAAATAAAGAAATCTGCATTACTATACTTGATATAGGTATAATGAGGGAAGTTAGTTATGAGATATTGGTTTTTGTTTATCGATGAGTTTTACTTTGTAATAGACTCATCTCTCCTGTGTATATTGCAACATCAATGTAATTTTCTTTGGTCCATTGGTTGAATGTCAATAGAGTTCCAGTGAGTATATTTCCCTAGCTCCGGTGACTCACATTGGTGAAACCAAGTTCTAATTTCATCCTTTACGCAGCGCTATTTAAGGTGTGGCCATTCTTTTTAAATATTTTGCATTCCTATCTTGTTAAGGATTTTCAGTATTAAAATGAAGAAGTGAGTCTTGAAGTTTTAATACGAAAATCGAGTTTGAATCAAATGGGAATTGGAAATATTGGAGGGAATGAAGATTGACGTTTGACTCTAGAAAAATTAGTTTTTGGGATATATATGTTTGAGATATCAGATATACATGTTTGAAGTTTTGTAATTAGCAAGTTAAATTTAAGGTAGGATTGTCGGAAGCTTGACATTGACAAGTTTGTGAATTTTATAAATTTGGGCGTGTATGTGTGAAGTTGGCTCTGAAGTGGTTAAAGTTATTTAATTTTTTAACTGCGGCTATGCCTCAAATGACAATTTCAAAATTGGATTCATATGACTGAATGAGAACTCATATAACTGAATGTTGGGAAAATGGCCATGTATGGGGACAAACAACAATTCATTTGTATGGCTAATTATTAGCCATGTCCCTTTGAGTATATGTGGGAGAAATGACCATATAGTATTTTGCAAAGTACTCCCGTCATATTTTGACTTGTCATGAGTTAAAAATAGAATGATAATTTTACTATATCATTCCTAATTATTGTTAAGTAATCTAATGATTAAAATAAATAAAATATACTTTAAAAATTGTACAATCATTAAAAATTTCTTTGAACTTGTCAACTGAATAATAAATGACAAGGCTAAAATAGGTAAGAAGTGATAAATTATCTCTTAATTTTCTAAACTAAACAAATAAAAACAGACAACTATTTTTAATATATATGACAAGTACAAATGGACGGAGGGAGTAGCAATCAAATTCATACATTAATTTCTTCCTAAAAAAGAAAAGACAAGTCATGGTCCCTCTTCACCTTCTCAATACTTCCATACGTTTGGTCGTTGAATTCAAAGTGGCTATGTATTAAAGTCTTATTTTGGAAACACATTGTTCTCCGTAACGTGCCCTAATATCTCTTAGAAATTTCTCCAATAAATTGTCCGTAAGCTTGCCTTGTCCTCCTTCCTTTCTTAACATAATGGGTGTGATCGGTATGGAGGAAACCTTTTCTAGAAAATAATTTTCAATTTTTTCATGTTCGGTTGGTTAAAATATTTTTAAAATATATTTTTTAGAAAAACAACAATAACATACCCAGTGAAATCCTACAATGTGGGGTCTGAGGAGGGTAGAGTGTACACATAACTTACCTCTACCTTGGTAGGTAGAGCGACTTTTTCCGAAAGACCCTCGGCTCAAGACAAAGCACAACAAGAGAAACGGTTAGACTCGGACATGAAATTTAAAGCAGTATGAAAAAACTTGTATCAAAAGCGAGTAAGCCATGATAGCGTATTCTGAAAAAGAAGTAGTACGCAAGTAAGTAAGATAAGATAAAGATAAAGATGAAATAAGATAAAGATAAAATAAGATAAACAAAGTACACTAGATAACACATAGCAGCAGAAATCAATGACAGGTGACTATAAAACAATATTGCACCTGCTAGTATAGTAGGCTAAGCGGGCCTACAATAATAACACTACAACTACCCATTTGTAAGCGTAAGTAGGACTACGTTGGACTACCTACTACCCTTCTACCCTAATCTGTGTCCTCCATAACCCCTATCTAAGGTCATGTCCTCAGTAAGTTGCACATGCGCCATATCCCGTCTAATTACCTCTCACCAATACTTCTTCGGCCTACCTCTACCCTTTATGAACCAGTCCAGAGCCAACCTCTCACACCTCCGCACTGGGGCATTTGTGTCCCTCCTCTGCACGTGCCCGAACTATCTCAACCTAGCTTCCCGCATCTTATCCTCCACCGAGGCCACTCCCACTTTATCCCGGATATCATCATTTCTAATTTTATCCCTCCTTGTATGCCCACACATCCATCTCAGTATCTTCATCTCCGCAACTTTCATCTTTTGGGTGTGCGAAGTCTTGAACGGCCAATATTACACCCCATACAACATAGTCGATCTAATCACCACCCTATAGAACTTGCCTTTAAATTTTGGTGGCACCTTTTTATCGCATAACACTCCAGATGCGAGCCTCCATTTCATCCACCCTGCTCCAATACGATGTGTGACATCATCATCAATCTCTTCATTCTCTTGGATAATAGACATGAGGTACTTGAAGCTTCCTTTCTTAGGATGGCCTGAGTACCAAGCCTCACCTCCACGCCTATCTCAGGGTTGCTCCCGTTACTGAACTTGCACTCCAAGTATTCTGTCTTGGTCCTACTCAGCCTGAATCCTTTAGACTCCAGAATCTGTCTCCAAACCTCCAGCTTAGCATTCACTCCGCTGCGAGTCTCATCAATCAGGAGTATGTCGTCTGCAAATAACATTATTTTTAAGTAATATTTTTAAAAGTCTGCTTTATTTCTTAGACTCCTTGTTAAATCAAACTAAGACAATCTTTTGAGACGGAGGGAGTAATATTTTGAAGTATTTTCATTTACATAGTCCATAAAGATTAGCTTTTTTTCCTTTTCTTTCTATTTTGTTTAAGCAAGTTTTCACTATTTAGTATGAAATTTTATTTTTTTAACACAAGAAAACTTTTATATGCATCAAGCATGACGAAAGGGAGTTCGTAATACCAGACCATTCTTTATCTTTTTTGGAACAATACAAATATTTTATAATATTGTATTAACACTTTAGTGCATATTTTATTCTAACAACATCATCACTCAGCTTTTGTGATGCCATACATAACATGTCCTCAATCAAAATTTCAAAAAACACTCTATTTATTGAAACAGTACATGAATTTTTTTAAAAAGATTTCAAACAAATTTAATTTGGTAATACGACTAGTATTTAGCTCAGTTAATTGATTGATTTGGTTGGTTGTCATAAAACATGAAAGAAGTTTTTCAAAATTTATTAAATTAATAATTGAAATATTTCTATAATTATTATAAGAGATACTGATAAAAAACGCATCTCAAATATTACCTTTTTTCAATTTTGTGAGTTTTCTATCTGAACTATAAGTCGTTTGCGCTTTCTATATGAACTATCACTAATTATTTATCAAAATACACCAAAACTATTAAGTATTATCACCAATTATCTATCAAAACACAACTCGTCTAATATCTCTTATGGTGCTTGAAACTCGTAAAAAATTGATACTTTAAATATGTTTTTGATCATTATCTCTTTATTTTTTAAAATTTTCTAATTAATTACTTTAATTATTCGTTAGAGTGTCATTTGACACTATTTTTAACATAAAAAAGAGAATGGACAGCACACCCATCATATATTAAACGAATTATATTTTAATAAATAATTGATGATAGTTTATAGGTAAATAGAATAAACATATAGTTCACGTAGAACTCACCGAAAAATGATACTTGTGTGTTTTTGACCATTTTTAACTCCCCAAACTTCGGATTATGTAAGGTTGGAAAATTATAGTTTCATAAACACTTTTGTGCTATTCAGAAGTTTGCCGGACCCCTTTACTGATAACTGTTTGCTTCATACTCACTAAGGTATTCTAATTTGTGATTCTTTCTACAGTTTTTAGATTCTTTACTTTTTGGTATACCCTTGTATACGGCCAGTTTGGCCATGTTTATGAATCAAAATACTCTTACATGATCCGAAAAAAAAAAGAATCTTGGATGATATAAATTAAAGGGTGCCAGAAAAGTATATGAGGATCTAGTACTGTTTTAAGGTGTTCTTGTTTTGAGTTATTTACAAACTAGTTGCTTCCTTATCATTTTAGGCGTCTTTAAGTTAATGGGTAGGTTCAAATATTGGGGTCTATGAACTCCTTACCTTGAAATGCTCATGTACTTATCACAAGGTTTTTGTCTTTTTCCCCTTTTCTTTCCTGTTAAACAGTATATGGAAGTAGTGGTGATTTTTTTACTGTATTGTAGTAATTTTCCTTTGTGTGTTTTGAGTGTACAGACTTGGAATCATGGCTAGGAAGATGCTGATTGATGGAGAGTTGAGCAAACCCGGGGAAGAAAAAGCGCACTATGACTTTGATTTGTTCGTAATAGGTGCTGGAAGTGGTGGGGTTCGAGCTGGCCGATTTTCAGCCCAATATGGAGCTAAGGTATATAGTACTTCTGCAATTTGTTTATGATTCATATTACTTCAATCTAATGTTGTGTAGCAGCTAGTTCGAAGTGATGGATCGGAGTCTTGGGATCTTTCTGTTCAACTGTATCTTTAAGGTCGCTTGAAAGGGGTGAATTTCCATTGGTTTTGTTGATGGATATGACAAGTCGAGATATGTGCCAAAGTTAATAAAAGCTTGTTCCCGGTTTCATTTATTGGTCTTAGCGTCTTTGTGATTAACATGAGGGCTGAATTTCTACTGACGTTGAACAACAATGACAAGCTGGATAAGTACCTGAGTCATACTGACTAGTCCCCTTAGTTGTTGGTTTGAGTGGTCTCTTCCTGATAGTTAGTGTCCATTGTCAGTCATAATTTTTGTATCCAGGCGGTACTTTAAGCTTTTCTTTTTGTAGAACTCAATTTAACAGAGCTTTAGGACTAGAATGATTTAGTCATGGACTGGTAGATGGTGAAACCAGTATAATCAAATATTAATATATTTAGGATATAGCATCTTTAAGATCTTATTTCGTTCTGATAGCTTTATGTGTTGAGTACCATTAACTGAAATAACTTTTAAGCAGCATGCTTGATTACAACATTTGAGGTTTTTGTTTTTTTCTCAAGGGTTGTGTTTCCTGCTGGGATATGTTATCACATTGTGATGAAACATGTTTCTGTTATTACTTGACCTGTTCTTACCACTCGTTTACTTTTCTGCTATTAGTCCTTGAAAAAGATCTATTTCAGTTTTCCTTTACATAAGAATTTGATATTGATTTTGAAGGTTGCAATCTGTGAGCTTCCATTTGATCCTGTCAGCTCTGAAGTTACTGGAGGAGTTGGTGGAACGTAAGTTTGTCATTCTCTGACCTTTTCAGTTGCAGACTATTTTTGTGCTTATGGTTTCGTTTATGTTGGCTTATAACTACAAGTGAAAGTGGACTTTCATAAAGTCCATATGTAGCCTGTTAAGTAAATGAATAATTTGCTCTCCATAAAAAATATTATCATGTTGTAGAAACATTTGTAGCAGCATGAGATATATTACTATTTCCAGTACCATCCATGAATTTTTTTTAAATAAAAAATTATAGTGGAACAGCTTATTGCTTTATTCTGCACAGTAAGGCAATATCCTTTGCCACTTCTTACTTTATAAAAAAAAAGCAATATCCTTTGCCACCATATGAACATTGAAGATCTTATCTGTGAGATATATAGATTCATCCATAGTCTACAGAACTTATACTAGTAATATTGTTACTTCTAATTATGTACGATTATGTTTCATGGAAGTGACTTTTCAGATTTTAGTTATGTATATACAAAGGTACTTACATGCAGAAAGGAAAAAATATCCATATGTGTGCCGTTCATTGAGATTTTCTTCTCTTGTTTCATCAATGTTAAGTAATGGAGTTCTGTGATAAAGAGTTATCAATTTTTCCCATTTTCCATCAGCTATTAGATTCATTATCAAATGAAAGGAAAAATATATTGTCAAGTCCTTTAAGTTAGTCAATTGTTCTTGATAGTAAAGCTTAAGTCCTAGTTTCATTTTTATGCAGGTGTGTTATTCGTGGCTGTGTTCCTAAAAAGATTTTGGTTTATGGAGCAGCCTATGGGCCTGAGCTGGAGGTGAAACTTTACACCTACGAAATATTTGGCTTACGGAGCTATCTGTTCTATCGTTCCACTCCTTGCCTTAGTTTGGGAACACAACAGTAAAGTGTAAGGGATATGAGTAATTTGGTCCTTTGATGCTTTTGGTGACCTGCAGGATGCGAGGAGTTATGGATGGGAAGTGAATGACAGAGTCAATTTCAACTGGAAGAAGCTTTTGCATAAGAAGGTAGTTCAAACTTTTTTTAAAACTGTAACTTTGTACGTGATAGGGACTGAGTCAGTACTTCATCTAAAAATTCTATTCTAGAACTTGTCATTTATCTGAGGAAGTACGTGGAACAATTGCAGAGAGTTTGATCTCATTATAAACAAGAAATATTTTAGAATTTTTTTTTGATTGAAGCATCAATATCATCTGACAAATGAAACAGAGAGTTAGATAGCTTTTATACGGTATTCACTGTGGGTTCTAATCTGTGGATGCCTTCTCAAACTTATATCTTTTACATGCAGAAACAGAAATGGCCTCCTTTGCACTAGCCCCTGTGTTTTTCCTTTGAGTGATAATTTAAATTCAAAGATACAAATTTTGCTAATGTTGTGCTGCAAACTTGCAGACTGAGGAGATTGTACGGTTAAGTGGGATCTATAAGAGGCTGCTTTCAAATGCAGGAGTTAAACTCTTTGAAGGTGAGGGAAGGGTGATAGGTCCAAATGAAGTTGAGTTAATTCAACTGGATGGCACCAAGATAAGCTATTCGGCCAAGCACATTCTAATTGCAACTGGTAGTAGGGCTCATCGTCCAGAAATTCCAGGACAGGTGAATCAGATCCATCTAAAATTCACAATTATTTCAACCTGTTTGAATGGAGCTTAAACTTTCCGGAACTCTGCTTCCTGGCATGTTCATTACATCTATGAAAAACTTGAATCTAGAATCTGTGTGAGATATCTGTAGTTGGAAGTTTTACAATGTCATTGATGATTATCTTGCTCCCTCCAAGGGCCCTTTCTCCGTGGTGTCTCTTCCATCTGCTTAAAAAAATATAAATTCAGTAGTTTCTCTTGTATCTTTTCTCTTTGCTGATTGAATAATCTTGTCCCCTTCTTTTCCTTTGGTTATCTTGTTGCATCTAATTTGCTCTTCTCTATGTTTCTTACTTTTTACTTTCTTAATTGTTTACTTTATGTTGTGTATATAGGAGCTAGCCATAACTTCAGATGAAGCCTTGAGTTTGGAAGAGTTACCAAAGCGTGCTGTGATACTTGGTGGAGGGTTTGTAGATAACCATATCTATGTTTCTTGAATTCATTTCCATTGATGAATTAGGATGTGAAATATGTCTTTTACTTCCATGGTCACAGGTACATTGCTGTTGAGTTTGCTTCAATATGGCGAGGAATGGGTGCAGCAGTGGATCTATGTTTCAGAAAGGAACTCCCACTGAGGTGAAAATATGTCTTATTGCACATTATCTTTATTCTATTTTTTCTAAAAAGGGTATGTGGTTCACTGAACAGCAGGCTCCACTGCTGCTGTCACTGCACTATAATTGTGTAAATCAAAATTAAAAGAAAAATGATATCCTAATGGATCACTGTAAGACATGAAGATTGGTGATTTCTAGTGGGTATAAGTTTGTGACACCTCATGCGATGTTATTTTGTTACCAAAATGAAATTGCAGAGGTTTTGATGATGAAATGCGAGCTGTAGTTGCAAGAAATCTAGAAGGCAGAGGAATCACTATGCATCCTTGTACGACATTGACTAAGGTACTTTGTTTCCCTCTGTATGAGACTGAACAGCATGTTTTTGGGATAATTATTGATTTTCCAATTACAGTTTGATATGAGTGGGAACGAAGTAAAAGAGAAGTAAATCTTCTTTATCAAGTTTGAAAGGGACTGGAAAAAACAGATAGTTTGCTTTGATTGGTTATCCTGTACTTTACTTCCAAACGGAATTACCTATACTCTAGCAAACCCCCCCCCCCCCCCCAGGAAAAAAAGTTTTACTGTTGATTTTCTTTGCTATGACTTTATTGCATATTTCGTGTAATCGCATTTCCATATTTGCTTAGTTCTAACTGCAATCTAATATTTCAGCTTGAAAAAACAGAAGGTGGCATCGAAGTCCACACAGACCATGGTGAAGTGATATTGGCAGACGTTGTGCTCTTTGCAACTGGTAATTTTTTTATCATGTATATAGTCAACAGAAAGAGTGAAGTCTCATGGTGTAAGTTTACTGGGTTGGTCAAAAACATATTTTGGCTGTCCAAGTATCCTCTCCTTAATCCTCATGAGTTAAAACTCACATTTGGGAATTAGGTGTGCACTACCATCAAATATAAAAGTGAATATCAGCCATCTTTACCTACGGTCTAATTGAAATTTCACATGACCTATTACCAATATTTGACAAAAGTTCTGGAAGATATTTGCCTATTGTACAGAATAAAGCTTCAAGAATGACAGATAATGGAATTGCTTGTAAATATTGTTAATCCAGTCGTTTTAGAGTTTTTTTTTAAACTGGTACTATTGTATTCCTCAGCATTAAGGGTATGCTGGCAACCTCCAAAAAGAAACAGGAAGTATTGAAGCAAAACAGGAATCAAATTTACAGAGCTCCTAAAATATCTACAAGATCATCTACTTCCTCTATACAATGCTCTTTACACCAAAAAAAGAAAGATACAATACAATACAATTCCATTTCACTTTCTGGGTAGAGTTGGATTTATCTTCAAAACATTTACCATTCCTTTTCCTCCACACAGTCCACCAAATGCAAGAAGATATTATCCTCCACTTCTTCTGGCTCTTGCTACCCCCCTTCTAATCCAGCAACTCAGCAGGTCTGCAGTGTGTTCTGGCATTGTCCACTTGACTTCTGTGAGACTGAAAAACATAGCCCAACTTTGAGCTGTATATTTGCAGTGGAGGAACATGTGACTGTTGGTTTCTCAGCTTCATTACATAGGAAACACCTGGAAACTATTTGTAATCCCTTTCTCTGAAGCACCTCATGTGTAAGACAAGCCCTTCTAACCACCAACCATGTGAAGCATTTCACCTAGATTGGTGCCAAACTCTTCCAGATATTATTCCATAGCTCTGAGTAGCCTCCATTCTCTTTCCATTTCCTCATAATGATCCAGTTCGGGCGACCGGAGGGAGCCTCATTTAGGATTTGGGCTGTAAAGGCGATTGGTGTCTGGAAAGATACTGCCGGGTATCTGGATTGGTCGAGACTGAAAAACATAGCCCAAATTTGAGCTGTAAATTTGCAGTGGAGGAACATGTGACTGTTGGTTTCTCAGCTTCATTACATCGGAAACACTTGGAAACTATTTGTAATCCCTTTCTCTGAAGCACCTCATGTGTAAGACAAGCCCTTCTAACCACCAACCATGTGAAGCATTTCACCTTGGTTGTTGCCAGACTCTTCCAGATATTATTCAATAGCCCTGAGTAGCCTCCATTCTCTACACTGTTCTCCTACTTATATGCCTTGTTAAATGAAAAAGCTCCATCTTTAGTGTGTCTCCACCTGATGGTGTCAGGCTCTGCGGAAGTGCTTGTGAAGCCTTCAACCTCCTTCAGTAGTGTTTCCACTCTCTGCACTTCCCAATCATTCAAATACCTCCAGTCGTTTAGACTTGCAGTGGAATACAGCTGGAAGTTCCTCCGACTCTTCTTTCCCCTTTCTATATTTCTCTCTGTTGCCAAGACTAATATAGTGAACCGTTTTCAAATTATTTCAGTGCTTTTGTGTCTCTTAAACAATAACGCCTTTTCTTTCTTCTTTTTTTTTATAAAAATTCCCCATCTTTGTTTGAATAATTTAAGCAGCTCAATACTATGTCTTGCAGGTCGTCTCCCTAACACAAAGAGGTTGAATCTGGATGCTGTTGGTGTTGAGCTTGACAAGATGAAAGCCGTGAAGGTTATTAGCACATGCGTTATCCTATTCTTTGAGTTTCCTGTTTATTTTCTTCATGAAAATCCTTGAAATGACTATTGGGGCATTGCGGGCTTTCGTAGATGTGGCCCACATCTTCTTTACAAATGTGATGTATTGAGCTATAAACTTGAACGTGGATTTTCTTTTTGAAACTTCTAATTGCCTAAGGTCATCTATAGAATGTATATGGACTTTTTGGATTCTCTTGGAAATTTGTAAAGTGTTATTCTTGTAGGGCTGTCTGTTTCTGATGTAATTTGGTGTACCTTCTTTGAATAATACTTTTACCTTATCAAAAAAAGAAGGTCGTCTATAAAATGTGTTATGAGGAATGAGACTTGTCTAGGCAGTTGCAGGACTTTAGAGTTATCTGAGTATAAAATATGTGAAGTGTCTAATGTGGGCGGTTTATTAAGCTGGGGTACTTTAGATCTTTTACGTTAATATACAGCCCCTGTCAGCCCGTTTGCCAATCCACCCCACACATTGAAGAGTCTAAAACAAATGGAAAACTTGCGTTACAAGTCCTTAAATGCTACTTCCTTTTTTCCAGTATATGAAATTCTAGTGTTTCTTGGTTTTTCATACTAGTCTCTATGCATGATTTACGTGGTTTCTTAATTTCTTGCTTCTAATTTGTTTTATATTCTGTACTAACTTAAGTTAATGAACAATTGCTTTTTTTATAGAACAATTGTTTTCTATAAAGATTACTTTTATTTAGGCTGTGGTGAATTTTCAGTATACAAGTGGTATACTAAAAGAGAGCTTGCACAAAAAAAAAGAGTAGAGTAGAGAACTTGCACAAAAATGTGGTCTTTTTTTTACAAATAACATCCAATAATCTAACAGGAATTTTGTGGGTTCACCAAACATTAACTAGAAATAGAAGACATGCCCTCATCTATACAAATCATTTTTCACACCTTCAAAGGCTCTCCTATTCCTTTCTCTCCAATTTTACTACAAAGAGCCAATATTCCATGCTTTGCATCTTTTTTCCTATTTTGAGTTTCAGTGGAACACCACAATCTTGACTGTAGCCAGCAGTGACCACTATATTTTGATAGATTGAGAACTGATTGAAAACATATGTTCCTTGTAGTTCTGTGATTCTATACTAATTAAAATTGTTTTAAATCATCAAACATCAATCTACCTATATCCTCTGATCAGGAACACACTCTTTCATTTAAGGAGTATATGATTTCATTAATTTTCTTACTAGCATCAGTGTTGTAAACATGCTTATGTTTCATTCTGTATTCATATTGCCTTTTATTTGATAACTATAACTTTGTGTAGCAAATTGCTATATCTCTGTGCGAAGTAAAGATTTTTCATGCTATTGTCTTGAGAGAGACGTCTTTTATGTTTTTTTTCCAGGTAGATGAGTACTCTCGCACCAATGTGCCGAGCATTTGGGCCATTGGTGATGTTACTAATCGAATGAATCTTACTCCTGTTGCTTTGATGGAAGGAACCTGCTTTGCGGTAACTTTTTCTTATGCTAAAATTATTTATTTGACCTTATGTTGCATTGTTGGGTTCACTATGGTTGCTTCTTTGTCATCTTCTGAAAGATTGCTTACTTTTGTTGTGCTTCATGTCTGCAGAAAACTGTTTTTGGTGGAAAGCCTACTAAGCCTGACTACTCATATATCCCATGTGCCACATTCTGGTACATCTTTGATATACCTTGATTTCTTTTTCCCCCCTCTCGTGACATGTTGTAATGGCCCATCTCAAATATCTTGTCCCAGTACTTTACAAAGTGTAGGTCATTTCCTAAATGGCATCGTTTATCAGTATAGTTCAAACTAGTATAATCAATTTGAGAAAAATCTTCCAATAAATAGTTGTTGGAGTTACCAAGTCTCTTTAGGAAGTAAATAACTTTGACAGCCGTTAATAAAGAACTGACTTCGAGTGGAGAAAACATGACACCAAAGAAATTGGCTACTTGAATTCATTCTCATAGAATAGCTGAAGGAGACATTCTTCAAAGGAATTGGGACTTTCAATCTCATAGAATAGCTGATTGAAACATTTTGTAAAGTGGTTTTACGGAACACGCGAGTACTTATACGAAATCCAGTGTGTTAAGAGTGTCGTTGCTAAAAAAAAGAATGTTAAGTGTCCCACATTGGTTGAGGGAGTAGCAGGTGGTTTTATGTATGATTTCGGAGATTACTCACCTCATGAGCTAACTTTTGGGTTGAGTTAGACCTAAGGTCTTTTTTTAAAAATCATAACAAAGTTAGATCAATCACTGATGTGCTTCTCAATGTTAGGCCCCAAGATATCCGCACTCTAGATATCGAGCATGTGAGGTGTTAAGTGTCCCACATGGTTTAAGGGAATGAACTGTAGTTTTTTATATAATCTTGGACAACCCTCAACTCATGAGCTAGCTTTTGGGGTTGAGGTAAACCAAAGTCCATTTCTTTACCAAATTGATGCCAATTGATGAAAACTAGACAATGAAGTTGATGATTCTAAGAAGCGTGTGGGTGAATTCTTTTAGTGATACCATATTATCTAGAGAAAAAAAAAGCAATAAATACCATCGTGGCAGTTATTTTAGCTCTGAACTGTGAATGGATACTATTTTTACCAGTTCTCATTTTCTTATCACGCCTTTACCTGGTAGAAAGTAGTTCTTTGAGGTTAATCACTTAGATTATAATCTTGTTTGATATTTTTGGTTGAATGTATAACAAACATCTCATTTTTTCTGGACAGCATCCCACCTCTCTCTGTTGTGGGGCTTAGCGAAGAACAGGCCATAGAGCAAGTAAATGGCGAAGTTTCAGTTTACACATCAACATTCAATCCAATGAAGAACACCATTTCTGGGTACCCACCAAATTACTCTTTAGTTTGTTCTCAGTAGGTTGCTCCTGAATGAGTATCCATTAGAGACCAAATATTACAGCTATTGTTAACCTGGCTCTTAAATCAGTTCACTGGTCCCCCATGATTAAATAAGCTAAAGCTACAATGAAGGGGGGGGGGGGATTTTTCTTTTCGGTGTCTTTTTATTTGGTCAAAAAGTTCAGTATCAGCATATTTTATGAGTACTGGATATTGGATAACTTCAGGTTTATTGTGTGCCGCATTCCTGTGATTGAACAACTGCCGTGTTGAATCTTGGAGCTGTGTTATGTGCTGAATTTTGAGCAGTGTTTCGTATTATTATGTAATTAGGTTCTGAGATGGCGTAATGTTTCGAATCAATTTCACCAATAAAAAGTATAATTGTGGCAAATAATTCCTAACATTCATTGCTTTAACAGACGAACAGAGAAGTCAGTAATGAAGCTTGTTGTTGATGCCGAGACAGATAAAGTTTTAGGGGCATCCATGTGCGGTCCAGATGCACCTGAAATCATGCAGGCATGTATTTTCTGCATCAGTGCTGCGTATAATTTGCTTGTGCACTTACCTTTTCTATGTTTGTGGTAATTTTAACCTTTTATATTGCTTCTTCATGACAGCCATGGCAAATCTCAACTGTGAATAATTTGAGTATTATGCCATGTAGTTGGAGTCATCTGAATCTTAATGGCAGAATATGACTGCTGCAACTAATTTTCAGCATCACTTAGGGTGGCATCCTTTTTGTTCCATACAATTTTTGACAACAATGTCTTTTCTCTCCAGGAACCCAATTTCCATTTTAAGTTTCATTGTTCACATGTCTTTGCTGAATGTCTATTTCAATTTTTAAATGTCATGCGCCACTGTCTTTGGCATCTTTGTAGTCAACTTTTTGTTGATATGCATTCCGTGTGCGACTTCATTCTTCTGCGCATCCTTTTTGTCCCCTAGGTATGGTAAACCTCACCCCTGAAACCCCCAACTCAGGAATCCCAACAGTGGCTTTCCCCACTTTGCTTCCTGACGCGAACCCTCTAGAACCTCATGGTTAGAGGTGGAAGGCCCTTAATATTAGGTTGTCCTTCACTTGTCTTCATTCTTCCCTGCATTATTACTTCCCAACATGCACAATCTTCCGAAGCTTAACTACCCCTTCCTCCACCTATTGGCCTCAAAAAGGGAACATAAAATCTTCAGCAGTTTTTCTCCCAAGTTTTTTTCTTCTTAATTTGAGTAAAAAAGATACTGAATCCAGTGACAATAATGGCTTCTTCCTGGATGACAGATGAGCTTTAAATTTCATCCTTAGTGTCCCTTGTGGATTTTTTCCTTTTACCATAATTCTAGGGTTTCTACATGAGGGTCATGCTTGGTAAAATTTCTTTGTTCCTCCAACAGGGCATTGCCGTTGCACTGAAGTGTGGAGCAACCAAGGAGCAGTTTGACAGTACGGTAAGTCTTATATTACTGTTACGATTTCTTCCTAAAGGGCTAAAGAATTGTTGTAGAAGAAACAGATTAAATACTTGATTCCTTAGAATCCGTCCAAGGCTAGAAAAGGGATATGCTTTTGATTTTGCTCACTGTACAGATTTGCAGCACTTAGTGCTGCTTTTGTGAATAATATTTGCGACCTTTTCCAAAAAAAGAAGCTGCTACTGCATAGAATAATTGTCCTATAGGCTGAATCCTCATCACCAAAGAATAGTGATGTTGAAGATCTTGAATTATTGATATTGAGTTGTTTCTTGTTATTTTTTTATTTTTTCAGTTTCTGCCTTGTCTAACCAAAGTTATATCACATTTCATTTATTTCCTTCTATTTATTACCCTAGGTGGGAATACATCCTTCTGCTGCAGAAGAGTTTGTGACCATGCGTTCAGAGATGAGGCGCGTTTCTTCAAACAAACCCAAGACAAACCTTTGAAGATGTAAAGATGTGATGAAACTATACTACCAAATAGATGGAGCTTTCTGGAAGAAAAAAACAACTTCGTGCAATATTTACATATGTATGTACACGAAAATGGAGTGACAAGATATTATACAAACCCCTCTTCTTAGTTTTCTCTACATTATGCAATTTCATTTTTTGGTTTTAAAATGTTGAGGGCCGATAGAGATATGCTGGCAATAGTAATATCTGCATGTTGAATAAAACTAGTTTGGCTTTTGATAATGGTATTACAAGTTTCAATTCTCAGTGATTTGGTGATAGTATTATAAATTCATAATACAATTTACGAGTTTAGTATCTGTATAATCTTCAATTTATAATTTTATCTTGTTGTAGCACTTGTGTTGATCACCAAAACCATGAAGGTTGTCTCTTATTTTTTGTTTCACACATTCATATGCATCACACTATCATGAAAATATCCTTTTTGTAGTGACGAATCTTGTGTGTGTTCCTAAGAAAAAGGAATTTGTCCATTTTTCGAGGTCTCAAAGGGGCGTGAAAACGCACAAGAACTCTTGAATGGAAGAGATGTAACTTGAAAATCAAATTTGTCAATATTTTTTTCTTTCTGGCCCCTCTCAAATATCCACGTATACAATTTATCTCTGGTCCATCTGCTATCAAAGGTCGAATCAAAAGTAGAAAACTGAAATTGGGATGAATATACAACTGCCCGTATATACACTAAGCTTGCATTATCTTTTTTCCTTCACAAACATCGCAAGTAACGAATCCATGGCCTTCACAATAAGGACACTTCATTCCTTCATCTATCCATTCCATAAACTGCAACAGATTCCAAGATAAGTTTCTCAAGCAAATACTGATGAAATTAGAAAAAGACATAAAAAAGGCAGTTAAGGAAAGCTTTCAGAGTCCTCTAACCTGTTCCTCAATGTTTGGCTCACCAGTCCCATCACACTCTGCACAAAAAATAGATGTCTTAACAGAAATGGCTTTAAACGGAACGATTTTCACACAAAGCGGCTCATGTTAGCCGTGAGAACAGATAATCAGTAAAAATGAATAACATACTGATCTACTACTACAACAACATACCCCAGTGTACCTTACTCCTACCAACATACTGATCTACTTCTGGTGAAAATTATCAAGTGACAAATGTTCTCCTTGATTTGACCTTTCAACTGCTATAACTATCATAGGCAAACTTACATTAATTTGCCTTCACAAGAACAAAACAAAGTATTCTATAGTGTGCGGATTCGTCATAAATTGACTAGTTTTATGTTGGTTGTTCTATCTATGCGGCCTTTCTCTCTCCAGGCTTGTGACCGGCTATGTGAACAAACTCACTGGTGGAGTTGCTATCACATGATTCAAGTAGTTTATCACCAAACACAGTGAGTCCTCACTTATTTGACATTTTTAATTACAATTTTGGAGTACCATTTATGAGAAGCTAAGGCTCCAAAAAAGGAAATGACAATAATACTAATAACAATGATCTTTCTTCTACCCAAACAGTGTTGCATAGTAAGATAAGGGCATCATGAGAAGGTTTGACAACAATCTTCCCATTATTTCATTTGAATAAAGAATTTCATGTTCTTCCAAACTTAAGTAAAAGTTGCAAATACGAGAGAAGAGGGACAGAGTATATACCCATGCATAACAAGCGACCCTCTCCGTGACAAGTAAGACACTTCGTGGTGGTACTGCCACTGGTATTCGCTGCCGATTTCTTCCTAGTGGTAAGTCTGGAAGGTTCTTCCCATCGGTTCTCTCCAAGGAGAAAGACTCGATAACGTGACACCTCAGTTTCAGATACACCATCTCCTTTCACAATGGTCTGCTGAACTTCCTCTATTTCCATGATAGATGCAACTGGGGAACCATTTGCACTAGCCTGAGGTGGAAAGAACATCTTATGGTCAATGAATTAGCCCTTTCTAAAGTTCAGGGCACGACAAATGTCCTTAAATTTAGCTACCAATTTTTTGACAGGAGAGATTCACTATCAAGAAATACACACATCCCAATCCCCAATCAACTTCTGATATGGACAATGGCAGTCGCATTACAATTAACTACAGTGGCAAAAACTAGATTCAACCAGTCCCAGATAATGGTTAATTTGCCGTGCAGATGTGATTTGTCAAAAGCAACAAATGGGTCGATAAGATTTCTTTCCGTGATAGAAAAATGCATAATTTTAGTCATAAGGACTTCAATATATGGCCACAGTTTATATTCTAGAATGATGTGAGATAAATCTCTTCACTTAGACAAAGATAAACCAAATATATGCAATCAGTAATGAGTTCAAGTTTTATATTTGTAGGGAGCCTAAGAGATCAACTTGTTGACACACCTTTGCTTCAGTTCCATCTGGTTGTTTGGGATTTTCCTTCACTCCGTCAATATTTTGCCCCATATATAATTTTTCAAGAAGTTCAGAAGTCATAATGCCATCTTCTCGGATACCAGACGAAGACTGCTCAGTTGGATAAGAGAGAACTATGAATTATCTGTGTTTAACCCACAGCCAAGCCAAGTATAATTTTGAGACTTGCATGTTTATAAAATGGAGCTTACAACAAACCTGCCAAGTTTTCACAGCACGCTCTGTCCCACTAGAGAAGCTGGAGAATTCCTCATCTTCCTCACCACAATAAAAGCCCAACTTCAACAATTGTTCCTAAAAGGGAAAACGAATTAAGTGATGCATTTAATTAGAAGGATAAAGTACTCACATAGGAGAGACAGCTGCTTAAAGTAAATAAGGCAAATCAAGAACTAATCAATGAAACTGAACCATAACATATGTGTTTATGTGATCCAAAACAATCCAAATTTCAGGCAAGTGCATGAAGTTCACAACACAGAGAGAAACTCCTATGAAGTTAACCACACGGATAAAGGAAGTCTAAATTTAAACAGGTTTCTGTAATCACTAATTTATTCAGCTAAGAAAAAGGAAGTTAGCTATCCTCTGCGCCACATCCATGGTACCTCATTAAAATTAGCTTGATTGACGAAAACAGTGAAGCAAGAGAGTTATAACGATCCAAAAAAGGGAAGTAACCATCAGATAATATTATGCTTTTTGGTGTTGATGTATGTATATTTGGGACAATAATACTTTTGATCCGTTAAGTTATCTACTAACTAAGCTCATATTATCCTAGATCCTCTTGGACTGCTTGGTGACAGTGGTACAAGGACTACCAGTCTGTTCACGTTAGAAGGAAACTTGTCCCCTGAAGATCATATGACAGACTTGCTCTGCTGAAGGAAGAAGAAAATGCAAGTATAGAGCAAATTTAAATTTACAGGTTGACTCATCAATCAAGTCTACATAATGGGTTATCTGCAGTCGTATCCAGAAAAAAAAAACATACCCAATATAATCCCACAAAGTGGAGTTTGGGGAGGTAGAGTGTACGCAGACCTTACCCCTACCTCATGGAGGTAGAGAGCTTGTTTCCGATAGACCCTCAACTCAAGAAAAGCAATTCAAAGCAGTTCAGAAAAAGAAATAACGAAAATGAAGAGGCCATGGCAAATACTATATAAAGCATGACAAGCAGTCTGGAACAACAACTACCACAAAATAATACAATAATCTAAGCACAAGAGACAACAAATAATAACAGAAATTGAAGTACAAGGAACTACAAGGATAATACTACGACTACTAGTATGGAAGGATAAGCGGGACAATGCTCAATCAAACAAGCAGGAAAAACATTGAATTAACCAAGTTAATGTGATAAAAAGACATGGTTAACTCTAAGTTAGCAGACCTGCATCAGTCGAACTTCATCTCCTTCAGATCCCTTTTTCAAAGTCTTTCTCTTCTTGGCTTCTATATCCTCTCCTCCTGATTCTTTAGGAACCTCCCTAATTACCTTCTCCTGCTGTGGTGCTTCCTTGATAATAACCTCATTTTGCTTTGCTGCTTCTAAAACTAATGGCAAAGCAATCGACCCACTTTCTGCAATCACAGTTACATTCTTTCCCAGATCCCCCTCCTTCAGCAGCTAGAAAACCAAAAAAAGAAACATAAAAATAGGTTTTCATGTGTGCACTGATTATGTTCAAAAACTTCAAAGTATCAATTTACAAAAATAAAAAGCTTACCAAAGAATAGAAAATCTTTTCATTTTGTTTTTATTTGTGTTTGTTTTCCTTGAATTCTCAAACAAAAGTATCAGATTTACCAGAATCCATGAATCAAAGAAACAAATCAAGAATAAATTACCTAAAGATAGTCATTCACTAATCTCAGGAACTCATGAAATTGTGGAACTTTATTTTAAAGAAAGGGAGTCGCACTTCTGGACTTTGCAAAAGCTTTTGGATTGGTGGTAGCCAACTCGAGTTTCCTAAAGAAGGAGGAGCATTTGGTAACCTTCCATAGTTCAGTGGCTGAAACTCAGATAGACTATTTGCTTCTTAGAAAAGATGACAAAGGTCTTTGTAAAGACTGCAAGGTCATTCCTGGTGAGAACCTTACAACCTAGCATAAGCTTTTGGTGATGGATTGGCGATCAAGAGGAAGAGCAAGAAGAGGGGCATGGATGACCAGCCAAGGATCAGATGGGGTTGTTTGACTATGACTAGTGCCCAAGAAAAGGGGTAGAAGTTGATGGCTATGGGGGCCTGGAGACTAGGGGAGATGCGAGCAGTAGGTGGGATAGGACAGCCAATTGCATTAAGGAAGCAGCTAAAGAGGTGTTGGGGTCTCAAGAGGTAGCCGTGGTGGGCATCAAGGAAACTGATGGTGGAATGGAGAAGTCCAGGGGAAGGTGGCGTATGCGAATTTGGTAGACAACAAGGATGACGAGGAGAGAAAACAAAATAAGATAAAGTATAAGATGGCGAGGAAGGAGTCAAATTAAACGGTAACGACGACGACAGCTTTTGAACACATGTATGCTGAACTAGAGAACAAAGGCGGGGATAATAAGTTGTACATGCTAGCCAAGGTAAGGGAGAGGAGGGCACGTGACCTAGATCAAGTGAAGTGCATCAAGGACGAGGATGACAAAATATTGGTGGATGATGTGCTCATTAGACGGAGGTGGCAGTTATACTTTCATAAACTCCTCAATGAAAAAGGGGACATAGACATTGTGTTGGGAGATTTGGAGAACTCCAAGAGACTTCGGGATTTTGGGTATTGTAGGAACATAAAGGTTAAGGAGGTTAAGGGTGTTGTTCGTAGGCTGAGCAGGGGAAGAGCGACCGGACCAAATGAGATTCCGGGGAAATTTTAGAAGAGCGTGGGCAGGAAAGGTCTGGAGCGACTGACTGAATTGTTTAATGTCATTTTTAAGATGGTGAAGATGCCCGAAAAATGGAGGTGGAGTACTATGATCCCTTTGTACAAGAACAAGGACGACATACAAAGTTGCAACAACTATAGAGATATTAAGCTACTATGCCACACTATAAAAGTGTGGAAAAGGGTGGTGGAGATGAGGGTTCAGAGAGACGTGCTATTTCAGAGAACCAGTTCGGTTTTATGCTGGGACGTTCAACTACTGAAGTCATCCATCTTATGAGGAGACTAGTGGAGCAGTATAGGGAGAGGAAGAGAGACTTGCACATGTCAATTTGTCGACCTAGAAAAAACATACGACAAAGTTCCAAGAGAGGTTCTATAGAGATGCTTGGAGGTTAAAGGCGTACCTATGACGTACATTAGGACGATCAAGGACATGCATGATGGAGCCAAGACCAGTGTAAAGACAGTGGGAGGGGACTCGTAAGACTTCCCTGTGATGATGGGGTTGCACCAGGGATCAACTCTTAGCCCATTTTTATTTGTCTTGGTTATGGATGGTCTGACGCGGCAAATTTAAGGTGAGGTGCCATGGTGTATGTTATTCGTGGATGACATAGTGTTGATTGACGAGACTCGCAGCGGAATGAATGGTAAGTTGGAGGTTTGGAGACAGACTCTGGAGTCTAAAGGGTTTAGGTTGAGTAGGACCAAGACATAATACTTGGAGTGCAACTTCTGCAGCGTATCGCATGAGGTTGGCATGTAAGTGAAGCTTGGTACTCGGGCAATTCAAACGAAAGGAAGTTTCAAATACCTTGACTTTACTTTACCTGCTTCAGACCGTATCTGGCCTTCTTTGTCATGTTTTCTCTTGAGCCGAGGGTCTTTCAGAAAAAACCTCTCTACCACCCAAAGTAGAGGTAAGGTCGGCGTACACTCTACCCTCCCAAGACCCCACCGTGTGGGATTACACTGGTATGTTGTTGTCGTTGTTAGAACATTTTCGAAGTTGAATTTTTAAAAGAAAAAAAGTGAACACAAAAAGCCTCAAAAGCATAAATTTTGATACTAATGAGGTTTAGTAAACATGATTAGGGCTGTTCAAAAATCGATCCGGACAGGTAAAATGGACCGAACCGGACAAGAAAAGACCGGACCCAAGACAACCGGTCCAGTCTTCGGGTCGGGATTTTTTTTTTCCGGGTTCCGGTCCGATCTGGTCTAAACCCGAAATAACCCGGGACCGGACTGGACCCGGTTATAAAAATAAAGAAATCCTTTACGTTAGGCTATAGTCGATTTTTTACTAAGATTAAGTTCCTAGTTTAGTTAAATTATTAATTTATTATTATATTCTCAAAGAAATTATATCATTTTTATGAGATATGACGGCTACGAAGCAAATCGCAATTAAAAAACCCTTGAATACCAGCACTAGCAGCCTGCCACTCCATGTCTCTGCCAACCTCTAATTCTTTACTTTTAATTTTTTCTTCCAATTTTCCAACTCTAATCCCTTAATCAGTTTACAGCGTGTTGCCAGCATTATTGCATTGCAAGCAGTTTCTCCATCAACAACAGTAACTGTAAGTCAACAACAACATTTAGGGCTGTTCAAAAATCGGTCGGATATCTATGAGCATTCATTCTCACTTGCATTTAGGGATGTTCATCATTTTTCTATTTTTCTTCATTAATTTTTTATTTTTACTTATTAATTTTTCTATAACAATTTTTATTATTTACACTTTGTATACCAATAAAAGATGGTGCAAGCTCTTATTTGTGCACAAGATTGGCTTCGCCCTCGAAAAGATAAAGAGAAGGGGATTGATGTAGAG
Organism: Anisodus acutangulus; assembly: GCA_029783415.1. Classification (NCBI taxonomy): domain Eukaryota; kingdom Viridiplantae; phylum Streptophyta; class Magnoliopsida; order Solanales; family Solanaceae; genus Anisodus; species Anisodus acutangulus. Next base: position 3,462,604 of record CM056509.1, read on the forward strand.
GAAAAGTTGGAGGAATTGGAGCTACTTGAGAAAGGTATTTTCTAAAATTATATTATACTTAATAATTTCAAAATAATATATTATACCTTCACTTTTATTATTTTGTTTGTTTATTATTATTATTATTATACATAATTTGAAAACTCTACTTTGAATGATAGTGATTGGTGAATTAGAAGTTGTATTTGCTTCATGTAAAGTAATGAAAAAGGTAAACGGCCAATCATCTAATACTATATAATGTAAATATGAATTCCTCGTGATTTTTATTTGATATTAAATTTGAACTAATTAATTTTTTATTGAAACTTTTTGTTGCAGATTGATGTTGATGGTGTAAGGATTTCATTAGTATCATTATTGTTCAAGATTTGAGGAATTTTTTAAATTTTTAATAGCCTTGGATTCAATATTTCTAGTAATTTAGTTTTGGGATTATTTTTGGACATGAAGTTGTAATATGTGACTTAGTTCTTCTTATTTTCTTATACTTTAATTGCATTTTTTTTTGGATCTCTACTGCCCATGAACCGTATCCGTATGGTCCGTCGTGATAAATATCCAAGTACTTTAAGCTTCAATACATGAATTTTGATCAAATTTAAAAGAGATTAAATTAGTCAAATTACTTCAACGTACCAGATTTATAACAAAGCTAATGCAAAGCAAATTGAACTTTCTTTAGAACCGGTCCGGGTTTGGACCGGTGAACAGCCCTAAACATGATCACACTTCTAAAAAGTATAGTTAGCAATTCCGACCTTCACATTTTAATTAAACAATGATAGAATAGTGAGCTTGCTTTTATTATTTATCTTTTGGATCATGAAATTGATGCTTAATTATCTAAAAGGTGGTTATTAGATAACCTGACTCTGAACTATCTCTGGATATTTTTTTCCTGTATTGTTGTTAATAGAGACATTTATTATTATTGCAAGTTCACATAATATTCAGCTCAACACCATTTGATATTTCAATGGAAATGATAATGGATTATGAATAACCAATAGTTAATTTTTAACTCTACAATTGTGATTGAAAAAGTAGTTTAATAAAATAAAAATAGAAGTAAACCAGGTGTAATTATCCAAACCAAATCAACCCTAAATTTTGATGCTAATAAGGTTTAATAGACGTGAGCAGACTTTACAGAGTATACTTAGCAATTAGACTTTCTTAGTTCACATTTTAATAAGAAAATGATAGATTAGTGAACTTGCATTTTTTTTCCGGATATTGATCAATCATCAAAGAAATTACACTTCCAACATTGTTGCCACAAGCAACCAGCAACCATTATTATTAGAGATAATGGTCAAAAACATACCTGAAGTATCACTTAAGTGTTTCGTTTCCTACTTGAACTATCGATTGTTTCGTTTCCTACCTGAACTATTACCAACTATTTATCAAAACACACCTCGAAATTAGTGAGTAAGCTGGCATGTGGATGAAATTTTATTGGCAAATTACGTTGTTACGCGCCTTTTGGCAATTGTATTCAAACACTTGGTCTAGTCAGCTTCAATGTGTGTTTTGATAAATAATTGGTCATATTTCAGGTAGAAAACGCAAACAACTAATAGTTCAGGTGGAAAACGCAAACAATTAATAGTTCAGATAGGAAAATCGCAAAAAAATGATACTTTAGGTGTGTTTTATACCATTATCTCTTATTCTTATCTATTTAGCTTAATACCATACGATATTTCTCTGAAAAGGATAATTAGTTCTGAATAATCAATTCTACTGAAGCAACAGTAAATTTTTTTAACCTCAAACTGTGATTGGATAAACCGTCCATAAGAAATAAACTAAGGGCTCGTTTGGTACCAAGGATAAGGAATATTTTATTCTGGGATTAAATTTGAGATGAGTTTATCCCGTGTATAGTTGGGATAAAATCATGGTATAACTAATCCCGGAATTAGTTATTCTGGGATTATAGTGTTATTCTTATCCATGTGGAAGGGTGTAATAACTAATTCCAGGATAATTTGTTCCCAAACAAACCCCTAAATCAGGTACGTTCTAATGATTTCACTTCATTTATTATTTAAGGCATTTGGATAGTGTGGATAAGTAAATCAACAATCATTTCAAAATACAAAATAAGATCCATGTATCGCACACCTGCAATAACTTAGCAATATTAGCTACAGTCTCCGATACAGAAGCTTCCGAATTCTTCCTACTCTCAAGCTCTTTAACACGGAGCTGTAATTCCTGAATTTGTAGCAACAAGGCTTCTCGCTCCGCTTCCCACCTTCTCTCTTCCCTTAACCACCGCTGCTCCTCCCTCAACCACCGCTGCTCCTCCCTTAACCACCGCGATTCCTCCCGTTCCAATGAAGTGCTGTAGCAAATGTGAGATAGAGAGATATGAGTTTGATGTGAGAGGAATTTAGGTGTGTTATGGAGATTTGAGGTGATGATGTGGAAACTCAGTGGTAGTGAAGACGCCATGGCTGCGTGTACTGTTAACAGATTTTTTTGTCCAGAGATATTTTTGGCTGGCGGGAAGCGTTGTGCTATCTTGTGCTTATGTATCCTTTATTCACTCTTTTCTTCTTTTAATCATATACGGTCAAACCTTGTTATAAGAGGTTATTTATCTAAATAACAACATATAATATAGCATAACATAAAAACGCTAAGTTATTGCAAACAAGAATCAATCTGTCAACTCTTGACCTCATGCATTCACTAATACACACAACAACTATGTTCACTAATACACACAACAACTATGCTTGCATCCAAACGAGTTGAGATCGATTATATAAATGATTAAATTCCGCCTTTTCATTTAAACTCATTTTATATCCAACAAAATGAAAGTGTTGGGTTAACTTGACTATCAACACTGCTTTTGGAAGGTGAAAGAGAAGGAAAATAATTTCCATTTCCTTTTTCTAATTTTCTTTCTATCCAACCGAACAAGGAACCTCAATACGATGGTTTCAATTCACAAATCCTTGTTTGGTGTCCTTTAGAAATAAGTATAAAGGCAAGGGAGAAAAGCCATTAATAAAGATCCATATACACTAACATTTCATAGAGCCAAACGGTAAAATAATATCCTAACTTGAAGTATTGTTCGAGATTGAAAGTTTAAGAACTTCTGATTTTCGGGCTTCAAAAGCATAAGTTGAATGACCCAAATCTGAAATCTTATTCATGACAAAAATATTAAAGTAGCCACTACTCTCCAATATCTTGGTTTTGAATACAACAAATCAAAACATCATACGAAAACCTAAATTAATACACAATAGCAAAAACATAATCTGTTTTCTCAACCCGTTTTCGCTACAACAGCACTACTTTTTGCTTCCATGAATAATTCCCCATACATTGCTACAAACATTCTAGTATCGTGAAAACCCCCGTAGGCAGAACCAGCTTTATTACAGCTATAAGGTGATCTTTGGCAATGGCAAAATAATTTAAACAGGAAATGAAAAAATTACAATTGTACAATATCATTTGCAGATTGCACCATTGATGTCGCGACGTTTAATGCAGATGCAAAATTCTAGTCGAGCTTCACGTTAGAATAGAGAAGGGTGTCCCTTGTGAGTGGCATGTTGAGGAGGAAGTAAATCTGCATTCAATTAGAGATGCCATGAGATTGCAGAAAACAATGTACAAGGAAAATGAGCAGAAGACATAATAAGATGTTATAGAAGAGCGCTAAAAATAAACAAATATAATCATCCCCACCAACAAATCACATCTGAGATTGAAGATAATCTATGACAAAGGGAACTCTATATGTTTTCTAAGAAATAGGAAACTCTTGATGCAATTGTTCAGAAACTACAGGACTTGGAAGCCCATTTAAAGAACTTAATGCTCAAGAAACTTATTCACCTTTCATTCTCACATGTATGACAACACTTGAATAGTTGCTGTGCTACAACTTTTTAGAGTTTCCAGATACCGCCCACCCTACAACTTTTGATTCCAAGGAAATTATAAGCCCATCTAAACAACCTAGAGATTTCTATATTTCTGTTCTAAAGCTATCAGCCTAGTCCATCTATATGTGTCGTGTATTAAGTTAATCCCACAGACGGTCAACTGTGACAAATGTGCAATAGTTCTTTCAATTGTGAAAATTGAAGCATCGAAATGCATTTGGTCAGCAAAAACTTACTCCTAATAGAGTGGCAATTATAAGCAAGATTCCTGTAATCCATGCAACAGTTCGTCTAACCAATATAATTTCTTCAATAGCAGTTGCATTGGGTAAAGCTTTTGCTTCCTCCAGCCAGCGGGCAGATGACCGAGAAGTGAAAATGACATTGAATAATGACTCTGCTACTGAAGGTGTTTCATTACAGACAATGACTCCAACAATTTGACCTGCATGAGTAATATAGAGTTGTTTTTAACATGCATCGGAAAGGAAGACGAAAGGAACACATTCTTCTCTGAATTACGGCATATATTTTTTCTATTTAAGAAGTGTCAGTATATTCTAGAAATGCAGCTCTAAGTCAAGAATAAGCTAGATGGATAAATTCAACTCTCATAACATAAACGAAATAAAGATGTCAGAGATCGGTGAAAGGTTGTATCAAATTTGTCAAAACCAGAGTACAAAATCTAACCTTTGTAGGCTTCAGTTAAGGAATCAAACACCTTCGACATCACAACACTGAACAATTTAGTACCTTTGGCAACACCTTCTGCTCCATAATTCTCTTTGAGAGCCTATAAAAAAACAAAAGATTAATTGAGCTGGTATGGCATGTATAACATGTTTCACGTTCGCCTCTTATATGTATCTTGAGTGAGGTCAAATATTTCAGATTACGACCAATATAGGAAAAGAACTTTCCTTTTCCAGACAATAAAAGACATTAATGATCATCTGGAACTGGTCTATCCTTTTATTTTTAGAATGGTGAGTTCATCTGCCACTTGTGTAATTATTGACGGTTCCTTCGAACCAAAACAGAACTACTAACTCATGAGAGGTGCTGAGTTTAAACATCAGTAATTGGAAGTGAAGGTTATAATCAATATTCAAGGAACAATTAGTACATCAGAAACTATCGTAATATGATATACAGACAGTCCAGTGCAGCGAGAGATAAAAAAAAGGAAATATTAGAAACAAAGGGACAAAAACTATATTAGTACGACAGCTGACTAAAATCGGAAAAGGCAAAGAGAGAAAGATCAGACTGAAAGAGATGTTCTTAAATCCATAGTTTAAAATATAAGAGATGTATCATGTATTGAAAGCTTAATTTGGGGGAAAAGAAAAACATCTCCTCGAAGTAAATTCAGGATTCAACTTATTGAGTTTGTAACCTTAAGGCCGTCAAATTTTCCAGAAATTAGCTCAGACGGATGGTGCACAGCTCCAGACAAATCTTGGTGCGTTTCCGTTGTTCTTTGAATCTTACGGGTGAGTGAAACAAGACTTGTTACAAACTCCCTATCCGCTTCCTGTGCCAGAAATAAAAGGAGGACCATCAATAAATTAGGCTGAATAGGAAACAACACCACAAAAAGAAGTCATAGTATAGGCTGTTAAACCTCAAAAAGTACCTTTGACAATTGAAATTTCAAATATGAGTCATCCTCCAAGGGGATTGCCAGCTCTCCATTCACATATGAACCACTCAACCATGATGCCTGCTTACAATTATCAAACCTCTCATGAGTTGAATGACCTTGAAGTTATTCAATGTGAGAAGATAATCATGCAACTGTTAATAGGCACTCACAAAGTCACTTAGTTCTTTGTCTGAATATTCGTCATCTGCTTTTGGTTCATCCAATGAAAAAAGAGAAACTTCATCTGCATCTGCATAAATGTAAAACTAATTAAACATATACCAATTTAATTCTCCCTTTTTACAAGTAATTAACATAATAAGCTAGTAAAACACCTTCCAACATGTATAAGAGTAAAGGACATCTACCTGGAAGTTGAATGTCAGCTCTTTTCTCGTTTACTACATTGCTTCTAAGGGCCTCAATAGAAACACCTAGTAACAAAGGGCATCAATAAGCACAATCTAATATAATCACCAAATAGAAGCTGAAAATCCAAAGCAAGCACAAGCACACTAGAATATTCAATAAGTATGTTCTTTATCTTAGAGAGAGAGAGAGAAACTCGGTATGTTAATCTACTGTACTATATATTTTTCCATCTTGCATACCTTCAGCTCCTGTAACTTCCAGGATGAGGACAGAACGTGGCCTATCAAATGGATTTGGTACGAGTACCTCATTCAACTGCAATCAATATGAATATTTGATGATGTATACTTTGCTTTAAAGTCAACGATTTGCTACTTATAAGATTCAGTTTTCCTACCTTTGATGAACTAGCATCAGAAAGAGTAACAGGAGGTGCAAAACCAAGCAAGACTGATACAGTAGCACCAACTTCGGAAAGAGACATGGAACTTATCTGTGCCCAAAAGACAATTATGCAGTTAGTCAGTAAAAAATGATAAAAGTATGGTGGTATGGAAAAAATGGATGTCTAACTTTAAGCGAAGTATCAAGAGGAACTTGTAATTTCCTACTGTCAAGTTGCTTGGCAACTCAGAATATTAGACACTAAGGAGGAAATGTCTTACAGTATAGATAGTACCTATTCCTAGAGTCTGAATTCTGAACATAATAATTGCAGCGGAATACTAAAATATTAGCTGGAGAGGTTTTGGAGTTTTTTTTTGTTGGTATTTGATGTTTATGCGCCAAAAGCGAACCTTGGAACAACATAGAAGCGCTCTACATTTCTATTAGTTGCCATGGCTCGCATCTTGGAGCCAGCCTCTCAAATGACGTAAGGCTGTCTATATCCGCCTTCCCATTTCCCGCCTAGGCAGGAGCCTTTTGGCATTGGGGTCTGCCTATTTGATGTGTAGTTGTCTTCTATACATCATTAAACTACTTTTAAATGTGATTAAGCTATCTTAATAGTCTTGATGAGTCAGTGTCTTCGTGTACATTAATAAAGGAATGCTTCTAAAGTTATGCTCTCGAGTCAACTTGACCAAATTCTATTCTCATCTTGTGTAACATTCCCTGAATAACATGACCCCCAGAGTTTTTTTATGTTCATTTACTTGCAGAACTCTTTCCAGAATCTGATAGAGATCACCAAGCAGCAGTAATTGACAAGTTAGTATTTTCTTAATACTTAAACCATTTCTATGTTTTGATAGCCAATAGAGATGCCCAAATGTAGCGGTATATTGCTATAAAGTTTTTCAATCTCGAGATGTTAACGCTGATTTAGGATCAGTCCAGCCACGGCCCATGAGATTTCACATAACTTAAGTTAAACCAAGTAAAAAAAACAGATAAATCAATCACTATTCCATTATTTTGAGGTAAGTTGACTTGCAAGTTGCAATCAATCAACTACACCTCAATTCCAAAATAGTTTGAACCAACTATATGAATCATCTAAACCTGTCTGCTCTATTCGGGCTAATACTAAATAAGTTATCTTAAAATCAAACACACAAGGCAGTGAGGCACACACAACTATATTCAACTATACCTCAATCTCACACTAGTTGACTTGCAATTTCTTTCTATTCACATATCTACTAGTATCAATTTTCACTTATTTAATTCTTAATTACACCAACCCCACGTGCCTAAATGTGCATTATATTGCTCCTATGTTCCCCAATCTCAACATCTGAATATTACATAACTACCTTAACCAAACACCCAGATGATTAAGAAATCGGAATACCTTAGAAGGAGAACGGAAGTAACGATGAGATGGGTTGTCGAGGAAAAACACCGAGGATGTTCCATCAGCAACCTAGATCAAAGTGTCAAGATTCAAACAACTACAACAACAACATACCCAGTGAAATCACATACCGTGTGGTCTGGGGAGTGTAGAGTGTACACAGACCTTAACTACACCCTGTTAGGTATAGCGGCTGTTTCCGAAATCAAGATTCAAACAACTAATTCACAAAATTTAATCCAAATACTAACAACAAAACTTACCGTATAATGAAGGAAGAGTGAGACAAGTAATAGAAAAGTGAATGTGTGAGATGATTTTGGATCCATTGTAGATAGATACATAGAGATTGGACTTTGAATCTGATCTTGGGGTTTTGGAAGATTGAAGGAGATTCAGAAACTTAATAACGACGACGTTTGGAAAGATTGAAATTGTACTGAGGTCCCTTAAGCTTTTCTTTATGGGCTATTTTTTCCCTCAGGTTTTGCACTAACACCCTTTTAGTTCAAGACTCAAATCAACGTGGAAATTGTATTCGTTGCTTAATGTTTACACCAAGCTAGTAATGTAAGATATGTCTTTCGTACATACATATAGAGATGACAGTAGATTCTGGATTCGGTGGATCCAGATTCGTTTTATAGGATATGGATTTTTAAAATTTGGACTCGGCGGATTCGGATCAGACCCGGATCCGTTTCTGACGGATCGGATCTGGGTCTGGATCTTGTATTTGAGATCTGTATCCAGTCCAGATCCGACCCGTGGATCCGTTTTTTATTAAATATATTCATAACCTAGAATATAATTTTATAAGTATTTTCTTAAAATTGCTAAGCACATCCTTGCAAGTTTAATTCTCAAAACAAGTTTAATTTATCCCCGCGTTAACTCAAAAACTAAAAAAATAAAGAGGTAACTTCGATAATAAAATCAATGTTATATTAGTGAATGACTAATAGCTCCATAGACAAGTAGTTAAAATTATATTCACTTCATTTGTGAAGATTCCAAGCACATGCAAATTCTGCATTGTGAAAATACTAGTAAGCATTTTCACAAATATTGTCATTGTCCAACATTTTCAATTAATAGCTCACAATCAAAACTAGACAACGAATAAAATATCTCATTTGAACATTTCAAAATTAAAACACAGTAAACTGTTAGCTAAGTAAAAATCGTTCGTTAGTTCAAAAAAAAATTCTTAGCAAGGTTACAATCTTAGCAAGATAAAATTTTTTACATGTGGATCCAGATCCGATCCGTGGATCCGATGAATCCGGATTTTGATCTGATTTTTATGGACCCGACGGATCTGGATCCGGATTTGAATTCAGGTATGAAAAACGAATCTGGATCTAAAAGGATCCGATCTATTGCCATCCCTACATACATATATAGCACTTAGCCAAAATTAAATGATATATATAAATATTTGAGCAAAGATCGTGGCATAATTGTTGGTAATGGCAACTCAATTCCAATTCATGGTTACGGTCATGCAACTTTGTCTCCTCAGATCGTGGCATAATTGTTGGTAATGGCAACTCAATTCCAATTCATGGTTACGGTCATGCAACTTTGTCTCCTCCCCATCCACCTCTTGTCTTGAAAAACGACATTTATGGCCCTAACTTAATTAAAAATTTGGTGTCGGTCAGTAAATTTATCACTGATAATTGGGTTTCTGTTAATTTTGATCCTTTTGGATTTCTGTGAAGGATTTCAAGACGGGGATACCTCTCATGAGATGTAATAGTAGGGGAGATTTTTATCCAATCACGCTTGCATCTAGTCTCTCGAGTCAAACATTGTCATCTACTTTTGCAACTCTAGCTCATTCCTTGTGGCATGCACATTTGGGTCACCATGGGTCGTCCATTGTTTCTTCTTTGCATAAAAACAATTTTATTTCTTGTAAGGATACGCGTAGTACTCCTATTTGTCATTCCTGTCCTTTAGGAAAACATGTTAAATTACTATTTGTAGCTTCTACTTCTCGTACTTTAATGCCATTTGATATTATTCATAGCGATTTATGGACATCTCCCTTTTAAGTTCTATGGGCCATCGTTATTATGTTTTCTTTTATGATTATTCTAATTTTTATGGACCTTGCCGTTAGCGAAAAATTCTCACGTTTTCTCCACATTATTAAAATTTTAAGCATTCATCCGTACCCAATTCGAATGAGAAATAAAAAATATTCAATGTGATAATGACAAAGAATATGATAATGGGTTGTTTCAGGATTTTTGTGATACTAATGGCATAATTTTCATTTCTCTTGTCCTCATACGTCCTCACAAAATGGGAAAGCCGAACGAAAAGTTCATACCATTAATAATATTGTCCGAACTTTATTGGTCCATGCTTTCATACCCCCTTTCTTTTGGCATCATGCTCTACAAATGACTACTTATCTTCTTAACATACTTCCTACCAAAGGATTGACATATTCATCCCCTCTTATATTTCTATATAATAAGAATCCTTCGTATTCACATCTTAGGGTATTTGGGTGCTTATGTTATCCACTATTTCCGTCAACTACAATTAACAAACTTCAAGCCTGTTCTACCCCTTGTGTGTTTTTGGGTTATCCATCTAATCATCGTGGTTATAAGTGTTTTGATTTATCGTCTAATAAAATCATAATTAGTCGTCATGTTATTTTTGATGAAACCCAATTTTCGTTTGCCAAAGTGAGTAGTCCCGGGCCTAGTTCGTATACTTTTTTGGATGATGAGGCCTCCCGTATATTATCCACCATTTATCGGACGTGTCCCCAACCCAACATCCACCACGCCCACTACCCGCCGCCCCGCCAGATCGTCGACCGCCCGAAGAAGCTAGACACTTGGCCCAAGATCGATATCGCAGATCGCTCCAAAGAGTCCAACCCACTCCTTAGTCTCCATTCCAGTTTCGGATTCCGTTATTTGGCCAGCAGGCCCACTGCTTGCTGGCCAGTCCGTCACCAGACCACTCACTGCCACTAGGGGTGAGCACGGGTACAGGGTACCCAGATATCCGATCGGAACCGATACTAATGGGTAGGTTCCGGGTAGATATATTATAATAACGGGTAGGGTCCGGATAGTAAAATTAGGAACCGATCAATGTCGGGTCCGGTTCCGATTCCAAGAATAGAGACAGTGGTACCCTTAATTCTAACCGAAAACCTATAAAAATATTAAATATTTTTATTTTTAGAAACATTTGGACCACTTTTAACTTTCTCCAAAATTATTTGTTGCACTTTGCACATTGATTTTCCCCACCCAAAACTCTCTCAATAACAATGGCGTTTTAGCTACACCACCGAAGCTTCATCGTCGCCGTTGTTGAAGCTTTCTCTCAGTACTTTCATCGTTGTCGTCATTGAAGCTTCACATTTGCCTCTTTCTCTCCTTTGGTTGTGTTCACGCCATTCCTAAAATGCATATGGGTTCATATCTAACTCTTCAATTTCTTTTTAATATCATATGCTTCTCGTTTCTATTTCAAAGTGATACTCATCTTCATTTTGTATTACTTTTTTATTTGAAATGTAAATCTATTTTTAAAATTTGTGTATATTTTTGTAGTTGTGAAGATGAAATTTAGGGATTTACTAGTATAATAAAGCTTTTCTTTTGTATCGAAGAACTTATGAACACGAAAATAAGTTTAATTCAGATATTTTCAAATTTATTTTGAAATCAACACGTTCAATTAATTGAGTGTCAAATTTGACTTGCAATTTTAGGTTTTGGTAACATAATTAGCTTTTCTACAATGAATAAGTTTTCTAAAACTTCTTATAAGGGTACTAAAAACTCCGATTGCAGGCTAAAAAACTACTTGATGAAATTATTTTAGAACTCTTTTTTATTCTCATAGGCTTAAAAATTGTTACTTAATTTGTGTTTTTTATTTACAGGGTACCTGGGAACCTACAGGGGTAATAATTGCTACGGGTTGGTTCCGGGTAGTAAATTTAGGAACCGATCTTTTACCGGGTAGGGTTCGGGTAGTTAAAAAATGTTAGGGTACCCGGACCCGCTCACCCCTAACTGCCACTGCCTGCTGGCCAGTCCGTCACCAGACCACTCACTGCCCAAAATAAGGAGTCCATGTTCCCATTCCATATCCGATGTGGGACACTTAACATTCGTGAAAAGGTAGCTCGTGGACAAGTACACGTCTTACATGTTCCTTCCAGGTATCAGATTGCAGACATCTTCACTAAGGGTCTTCCCTCGGTCCTATTTGAAGATTTTAGGGACATTCTCAGCGTACGAAGACCGCCCGTTATGACTGCGGCGTGTGAAAATATAACATCACATACATGCATGATATACACGGTATACACACCGTGTATGTCATGTATTTTGATAATAGATTTTGTATATAATTAGCATTGTACACTTACCATAATTATAGAATTCTTGTACAAATAGAATAGAGTTTTGGGAGTAGAATAGAAATATGATTTTTCATATTATAGAAATTGTAAATTATATATATACCTATTTATTAATAAAAACAATCAAATAGATTATTTCTTTCACCTTTGAAGTTGTTCGAAACACTTAATTAATAAAAGAGATTTGGACCTAGCAATTCTTATCCTATTAGTATTTTGCAGGTGCAAGATTCGATCATTATTTGCAATTTCTCTTGTCTTCCTCTTTTATTAGTCCTCTTGCATTCACCTCTTTTTTCCTGCATTTTAAATACAAATAAGAATCCGAGTAATATTTGTAGACTGATATTACTGTACGTTACTTTTTTACTTTCTACTTGTAATAGTTTAGTATGTGCTTGAGCTAGGTAGTGTTTTCCCTTTTCATCCTATCGTCAATTTTGCATTGAAAGCAAAACAAACTAACAGCGTTTGATTGCAATCACAAAATACTGGAAAGAATTTATTAATCAATCTTCGTTACAAAAGTCATTTGTTCTTTTGATCACAAAATACTGGAATTAATTAATCTATATCTAATATTTCTTAGCTCCGTCCCAGTTTATGTGACACAGTTAAAATTTCGATAGTTAATCAAGTTTTTCTTTGTCCGAAATTTCTTTATATGTCTTTTAAATAAATATATAAATTTTATAAGAAATTTAAAGCTTTTATGTTCGAATTTACGGTCAAATTTTAAAAGTTTGAATCTCGAAATTTCAACTCCGCCACATAAATTAAAACTGTAGAAGGAGTAACAAATTGAAGTCATTTTTTCTTTTGTCTTCTAATATATACTAGTAGTAGATGCTTTATTCAACGTGGCTTTAACTTTTTGACTAATGTGTATATCAGTAACCCTCTCACTTTCTGTAGAATCTTATAATTATTTATCGATTATTGCTTTATACATCTAGAATAAAGTTGATGGTATCATTTTCAGACATGCATGCATGGATTTCACAAAAAATGGGAAGAAAAACTAACCTGCGCCACTTTTTATAATTATCCGGATGATGCAGCCTATAAAAAAGTTTTGCATGGCCAGTAGAAAAGTTTGACTAAAATAGTTTGATTTTTTATCCATCCCTAATATTGACTTCTTAAAATACTTATTATTATGACTTGGTCATAGAATTTGGCAAATATATTCTTAAATTTTGATGTAAACAAAAAAGTGGTTATTTGATATATCATCGAATTTTAGAAAATTATATTCTTTCACCTTAGTATAAAAAGTCTCATCAATCAATTTAGCAAACGATCTATCAACAAGATCGGTTGTGATTCCATAAAAACTAATATAGCAGCATAAAATAAATAAATAAATTCAAAGTTACATGATTCGTCTAAGGGTGGAAAAATTAATCCATGAGAATATGACTCAAATTTTGCATGGGTTAATTAATAACCCACCCATTTATGTATTTTAATTCTGATATTTATGCGTAATGTTGTTTTTTTCGTTTGCTATGTGTAGTGGAAGATCGACGAAATCAAGAGGTGCGAGCGGAAGTAGAGGGAGATACATTAGACTGGACAAGCTGACGAGTGGACTTAGAACGATATAAATGTGTCAATGAGTTGAATTGAGAGAAAATAAAAAAACCCAAAATCCATGGGCTAAATTGACTAAGAAAAGTTTAGAGTGATAAAACATAATTACTAAAGAATGTAATGTAGTTATGACGGACTCACCAAAGTTTAGGTATGAAAAAACACGAAAATTGGATAATCCTGTCATGGACCCAAACTAGATCCTTTACTTCTAAGGGTGGGCAAAAAATCTGGAGAACCGAAAAAATCGAACCGAACCAAAATTCGATTCGGTTTAAAAATTGATTTTTTGAAAAATCGAACCGAATCAGGATTTAGTGATTCGGTTCGGTTTTTTAATTTTGGATACGAACCGAATCGAAAAACCGAATTAAATATATAATTTTTTTTATTTTTTATTTTTTATTTTAGGCTACTACTATCTCTTGAATCATAGTCATTAAAGCCAATCTATGAAGCTTTTATGGAAGTCGCATGCGGCATGAACTTGATTAACATATCACGGAAGCATTGACATAAAAGGTAGGGAGAGAAAGTAGTTGTAAATTGGTAAAACTTTAAATGGTCATAACTCTGCGCTCGGATGTCCGTTTTACCCGTTTTTTTGTTATTTTGCATATTTTTTCGAGACGGGGCCGGTCAAACTCCCTAAAGGCTGTTTGGCGCAACCAATTTTAGAAATACGTCCGTTTTCCAAATCAATTTGTGTTTTTCCCCAAATCGATTTCTAATTTTCCTTTTTCTTTAGTAAACATCTCACGATACACAATATATTTCAACGTCGAAATTTCATGATAGTGTAGGTGTGAATGTCAATTTCAGTTTTGGAAATTCAATTTTTTTTAAAAAAAAAAATCCCCGACCCGACCCACTAGAAAAAAACCGATATAATCCGATACGTTCGGCGATATAAACCGAACATATCGGATTTTTTTTAAAAAAAGTTGTATTTTTTTTTAAAAAAAATTAATTTTTATTCGGTTCATATTTTTCAGATACAAAACCGATATAAACCGATATATGCCCATCATATTTACCTCACCAATTCAAAAATTAGAGGGGGGAAAAGGCGATTTTGTGAAGAAAGAGAATCAAAAAGACAACTGAAAGTAGTAGTTTTACAAAAAGCATTTCTCGTGGAAATTAAAATTCCACATTTTGACATTGCAATGCACACGTTAGTTTGTATTATATAAGTTAGTTGAGTATATAAGAAGGCTCATAATTGAGTCCTTGCCAAACTACTGTATAGATTGAAGAATTAAAGGCGCATTATGGGCTATCTGGTTATTATTTGACATAAACGATTTTCCATTCAATCGTTTAAATTAAAAATAATTAATGTGTCATATATAATCGTGTATATTTATATATATATCGGTTAAGATTTTCTTATATCATGCGAGATTTATTGTCAATCTCAACAACAATCATCTGAAGTGAGAGCGATTAATAATATTTAAAAAATAAATATTTTGTACGCCTCAAAGCCTAAATATTACACACTATTCTAACACTAATTAATCTTTAACTTGTGTATATACGAACATCTTTAAAGAAAGTCTTAAGAAATTGTTCATGAATCTGGAAAATATGCATTGTTTATACGTTATATGCTTGAGATCATAAGTGAAGATTTTTATCTGGAGCCCTTAAATTAGAAATAAAATACTAAAGTTCTAAAACGTCAGAGCAGACAATTACAAAAATGACCTTAACGTATAAGTTTGCATGTGTTTCCGTTAAAGATAATTCTGTGGGAACCTAATGCATACAATCAAGGCGACAAGTGCAGAAAGCAATGGAGACTTTGCTTTTGTTTTCTTTAGCAACTTTTAATTTTATAATCCCAAAAATATAATAATAATTATAAGGTGATAAGGCTCTTTAATCAGCTATAATTTTCAATGGGATTTGCATGAGTTAAAAAATGAGAGATTTCTTATGCCATTGTCCAAGCTACAAAAAGCCCCACACCACTATTATTTACTATTCTACCCCCACCCTATATTTATTGACCATCTTTATCTTTACTTTCCAAGGATTACTATATTAGACAAGTTTGATTTTTTTGTCCCCGTCGGTATATTCGTTAGGTTTGGAGACAAGTTATTATGAAATTATAATCCGGTAATATCAACACTACAAAAGAAATTAAATATATATATATATATATATATATATATATATATATATATATATATATATATATATATATATATATATATATATATACCAAACTTAGGCCGATGATCTAAAGGGGATAACAGACTGGGAAGGAATCGGGATATAATGTATTGAAGAATTAAAAAATAATTGAAATATGCAGAAAGTAAATAAAGATTAACTTACAATTTAAGGTTCCAGTTAAGGAAATCATAAATCAAAGGTTATGCAGTAATTTAAATCAAATAGGCGGTAGAACCGACCAAATATTTAATGCAGGAATTTAAAGAATTTAAAAGCATGAAGTATTTAAAAGATTAGGAGGTAATACCATTCATAATCATATTTATTTAAAATATTAAAATTTACAAAGTATTTTGTCAAGGAGATATACCTTGGGAATTTCTAAGATATTTTGGATCATATGATATGAGTCATATGATATGAATCATATGAACTGAATCATATGAGTATTTTGAGGGGTATTTTGATCTAACCTAAAAGGGATTTTCTTTAGAGCTCTCACTTCTCTCTAGAATCTAAAATGTAAGAAAGAGAAATATGAAAGAAAAAACTTGTCTAACTAAGAGAGAGGGAGTCTCATTTTATAGGAGTTTTACATGACATTTTGGTAATTAAAAATGAATCTAACTATTCATCTAAGTGGAGAATAACTATTCATCCGAGTGAAGAATGACTATTCATCCGAGTGTAGATTGACATCATACATGACATCATCCTTTTTGGCATTTTCTTGAATTATTGCTGAAATCTTTGCTTTTACTATTTGCTTTTTTGAAAGCCTCTTTTTCGGGCATTTTCTTTTGTCGGGATTTTGTCTGAACTCTACTCCGGGTATTTTGAATTCTTTTGGAAATTTTCTTCAGAATCCACTGTTGCCAAAAACCGGACTGTCTTCAATATCAATTTCTGGTTCTTCTTCTTCTTCTGATGAAGAGTCTTGTTTTGATGAAGACGGTGCAAACTTCAGAATTATGACTTGTATTTCTTCTGAATTTTTGGCCGCCACAAACATTGAGGCCATCTAGAATTTCTGTGAAAGGAACTGGGTATGCTCCGGTGTTTGTAGTGGTGCCGGTGGTGTTTGTAGAGGCGCCTGTATCTGAATGGATTTTCGGGCATTTAACGATTCCTGGACTTTTGTGGTGTGAGACTTACTGGTATTTTAAAGTTGTCCCACCATCTGACTTTAAACTTCCTTCAGATCGTTGGAATTTTATTTTTCTTGAATAATCTACAAACCATGTGAATACCCATGGTAAGTGGAATTTGGTGTGAAAAAGGTGCAATGACACGAATTTTTTTTCTTCCTCAGAAGGTTTATATTGGGATTTAAAGAGGCTAAAAGATTTAGTGACTTGGGATTTTTGTATTTCAAGGGTGGATCCAAATTGTTCCCACCATGAGTTCCACCATATTGAAAATTGTGATGGATTACATGAGGTATCAAAATGGAAAAGTCAAGTGTGGCGTTGGTTGGTATTTTGAATAAAAAAAGAATTGAACCAAGCTTGTTGGTAATCCCAGTAATTAAATGGAATATCAAAAAATGGTTCATTTTTATGGGTATCTGGGAAATTTCGGAGTTGTGACAGATCATTCCCCCAATCGCTTGGAGCAATTACGTTAAGCATTTTGCAGATAGAATAAGAGGGATCTGGGTTATTTTTATATAAAAAAAATTTAATTGTCGTTGATCCTGATATTTCAAGGATAGCTTGATAAAAATATGGGATTTTTAAAATATCCCATAATTTGTAAAACCATCTTTGTCCAAAATAATTTTGTAATGCTAAAAAAGGGTCTTCATTAAAAAATCTTATTTCAAGAGTCACAATATTTTGGTAAAAAAGTTTTATGAAAAATTCAGGAGCAGATTTTTTGGGGACTTGTGGTACTACAAGTTGATTTTTTTGAAAATTATTTTTGAGCAAGAGTTTTTGAAGATTCTTCTTTCTCAGGTTGAGTTTTTGAAAACTGTTTTTGAGAAAGAGTTTTGAAGATTCTCCTTTCTCGATTTTTGTAAAATTTTGAGAGGTTTTTTTCCCTCTCTTGAGCTTTGAGCAAGTTCTTGTTTGAGATTTTGAAGTTGTATCAATGCCTGTTGTAGATCCGGGGATTTCGCAAGGAGCTGCAGAAGTTTCTCAGCAGTTATTTATGTGCTGGTGTTTTTTGCACAGATGTTGCAGCATTTTCATTTTCTTCTTTCATCACTGCGTCATACCATGTCAGGGGTTTTTTCAGTAGGAGGTTTGGCAGTGAATTTTTCTTTTTCTTCTTTTATTGGTTTGGAGTTTGCGGATTTTTTGGGGGCCATGAAATTTGATTGTTGTTGTGGTGCAACAATTGGTGTATTTATTGGGGGAGGGATATCATCTTTTTTCTTTTGGAGCAAGGCTCCACACATTGCGTGAACACAGTATTGCCCGGATTCCCGCATGTCCTTCCTGGATATCTTATCCTTGTAGCCCAGATAGTGGGGCAATGGACAATGATAGGACATTTCTGCGTTGTAACCAGTATCATAAATCTGTGGGTTTTCTCTCCATGTTTTTGAGAAAATCACTGGTTAAAAGTTTAAAGTAAAAAGTATTAGGAATCAATTTGCATAAAATATTTTTAATGCAATATTTTGGAAATGTTTTTGATATTGTAAATCATGCTTCAAAAAATTTGTATATGCAAATGCATCAATTGGTTTGATGGAACAGGTATCACAGTTTCTAGGGGACTCAGAATTCCGATCTAAAAAACTTTTCCTTAATTCTCCTAGATGACAAGAATAAGTTTTTATCAGATTGAGGTCTCTAGCTTTTGGTTTTGTCAGAAAAGGGAATTTTAAATTCTTATTATTGGAATCAAAAGAGATGAAATCATTATCTACCTTATAAGGGGTGATAAAATTTATAAACGGTGTTCATAAGATAACGGAGTTGCGAATGTCTTTTACTAAAACAAATGATGTTGCTATAGAAATTCCATTGATGATAACAAACGCACTGGTTTGGGAATTGATTTCTAACTTTGTGTTATTAGCCGCTGCTAAAGTTTCCTGGGTATTTTCATGGAATTTATCAGGTATTAGACATGTTTTTATGCAATTCAGATCTGTCCCTGTGTAAAAAAGAGCAATAGTAGTAATTCTAAAATTGCCTGAAAATTTAAGGGTTATTTTAACAAAGTATTTTTTTGACGTGATATGTCTTAAGACAGTAAGGAATTCTTTAGGGATCTCTTCAAGATGTTGGTTATCAGAAGGTCCTTTAGGATTTTCAGAGTCAGAATTGTCGGACTCAGAACTGGATTTCGAACTATCCTGAGTTTCTTTCGAAAGTATTGTTTTTAGTAGCAGAGAGTCTTGTTCTTGTTTTTCTCATAGAGCATTGCTCTCTACTTTGATTTGTTTTCTCTCTCTCTGAAGTTCTAGAACTGGCGTTTCTCTGGAATCTTTCATCTTTTTACCCTTTTCATGATTTTGGTCAAGTCACAGGTATTTTTGGAAGTATTTGGTAAAATCGTATTTTTGGTATCTTTTTTCTCTTCTGTAAAGGATTTGACGAGTTTATTCAAATAATCCTTTTGGTATTCGACATCTATGTGTTTTACCATATCTAACATAAATTATTGGTCTTTGGTTAAAGCACAAACATCTTTTTCCCTTACCCTTATCAGATTTTTCAGATGAATTGGTCATGAGCAATTCATCTATTTGGAGGGCTTTGTTGTCTTCAAAAGACAGAGAAAAATAGTACGGTTCTGACTCGACATTTGAATCGGAGGAATCAATGAAAAGATTGGAAATTTTTTGGGTCACTTCATCGTCGAGTTTCAATTCTTGTAATTTTTTATTCATTTTGCAGAATCTCGAAGTATGACCTTTTTTGTGACATTTGTAACACGTAATGTCTTTGTATTTGGAATCAGCTTTTTTGGGATTCGGTCTTTCTTTGGAATAACGAGTATTTTTGTAAGGATTTTTGTAATACTCTTCGTTAGTCTTGCTGAAATCTCTCTTTTTGTAACCTCTTGAAGTACTCTTAAGGGATTTATGAGTCTTGCTACAGTTTCATGTACAACTAGAAGAGGGTTTTGAGAAATTCGTATCAAACTGTTTGCAAAAAGTAGCAAGTTCGCACCTAGTTCTCTTTAGCTCCGATTTGAGATGTTTTTGTAATTTCAGGTCTTGACAGATCTTTAGACCCTCCTATTGAGTTATACTGACTAGTTGTCCGTATGTAAACTCACTGTAGGGTATAATCTGTTTTCCACAATTCTCTTTGATTTTATTTCTAACCTTTTCTCCTAAAAAGGTAGGTAGTCCGGCCAAGAATTTCTCTTTCCAAAATGGCTGGTTGGAATCTTCCCTGAGCATAACTCCGGTTAAGAAAGTATTTTTGTACCATTGGAAATCACTGAATTTTTTGCATTTGAGGTTAGAAAGTAACTCGGCATTTTTATCTTTTAGATGCGAAGAATCTCATATGAAATTTAAAGAGATTGTGAGTATCAAGGTTGATACTGCATCTTGTAGGGGTTCACCTTGTTCATCAAGGATTGGTATTCCTTTTTCATCAGTTTTGATGGAATTGATGATATCTTCCTTTTATTGATCAGTGAGATAATTATCCCATCAACCTTTCAATTGACCAGAGAATCATGTGATGAGCAGTTCTGCAATGGTCTTGTCTTGTGTACCATTTTGGGTTTTGTAGGCATTTTCGGCCATGGTAATTTATTGGAGAAACTGCGGATATTGTATTCGGTCATATCATCTATGTTCCATTCATAAATGGAAGAGACATTGAAACGAGATTGAGCTAGGAGTTTTATTATTCCTAGATCTGGAGCAGAAATTATTTACAACTATTGTTGTTGTACATGTTGTATTGCTTTTTGCCAATTCATATGGTTAACAAAGAGTTTTTTATTTTGTTCTATAGAATCATTGTCGTCGGAATCATTCGTTAGAGCAGTGATTTTATTGGACGATTGTGGGGTATCTGGAACAACGTGTTCTGTATTAGAACTGCTGGATGTCCCAATTCTACTCAATTGATCTTGTTTAGCCTGAATAAATTCAGACTTATTTTGCTGGATATTTTTGACACCATCTTTGGACACCTGAAAGGGTTTAAAGATTGGGCACTGACTTTTCAATTTCATATCCTTAGTCGTTCCTGGGGAATCTATGGTGACTAAAGGGTTGGTTTTAATGTGTTTTTCCACTCCATCGAGTTGTTTTCCTAGGGTATTCAAGTTGATATTGGTGAAATTATTTTGTGCGAGGATATTCTTTGTATTTGTTTTTTCATCCTCTGTTGGATTTTTAAGAGGAATCGCGTCTACAGGGCAGCCATGAATGTTTAGCTTAATACCTTGTAAAGGAGGGTGGTTGAACTGAATTTTCCTACAATCAGCTAGGGTTTCCCACTCCGGTGTCTTGTTCCTAGTCGTAACATGATTTACCATACTAGAAAAGGGATATTCTATGGAATTTTTGGAGGAATAATAATCGAACCAATCAAAGAATAGGATGTTTATCCTATGTTCATTAACAAAATCGTAGAATTTTTCATGTATTTGCGTCCTAGTACTTGAAAAGGTTTTGAGGAATCAAATTCTTTTTTCTAGGTTGTATTTTTTATAAAAATCATTTTGTAGGAATTTCTTATCTATTTGGAATTCTTTTTGTAAAACACCAATTTCGTTTACTATGTTCTCTGTAATCGAGGAAAAAGTTGGACTTGTAGGTTCTTGGTCCTTTATCTTTTCTCTGACAGTGGAATTTTCATAAACGGATTTCGGTATTTCGTTGGAGTAGTCTACGTTTCTTAGATTGGGTAAATATGACGTAGAATGTCTAGGTTTTATTTTGTAAGAAGTATTTATGACTGAAGGAATCTGTGAGACTCTTCCTAATTCTAGGGTTTCTACGGAACTAGAATCATCGTATCTACTACTCGTAGATTTTCTATGGAATGATAGACTAACTCTACCATCCTGGTATTGGATTATTTCTCTAAGACAAGTATTTGGTTGGGAAGTTTCTATAGATTCAGGTTTAACTATACCTTCCAGGATCCATTCGTCTGGTAGGGTAATATCCTTCCACCTAATAGGCCTTGGTATTACAGTGTTAGATCTGAAAAGATCTGTTTGTAAAAGAAGAGTTTCGCCTTTCTTACTATGGTATCTGACTTTTGTAGCAAAAGCTGAAGTCATAGCTTTGTAATGGATTCTAAAAATTATAGCTACATGAATTGATCCTTCAAGCATTTGGTAATTGTATGTCTTTATTTGTAAGACAAGGGATTTTGGATATTTTTGTCATTTAAAGAAACTGAGAAATTTGGGTAACAGTCAAAAGATATTGGTCATGTGCAGAGACTAGACTCAACATAACTCAATAGGGAATCTTCGAAATTTTTGAATCTGGCATCACGTAAAATAGCAAAGATTGATGTGTTTAATCCTTCCTTAGTAAGGGGGTTTATCCCTACTTGGACTAATCCAATATGGATGTATTTGTAATTTCTTTCTCTGTGTTTCTTCAAGGAATTTTGAGAAAGTAATTGGATTGTTTCAAAAGGTTGAGATAATTAGATATCTCTTTCCTTTGTTTTGATAGTGAAATCGGTTTTGAAAAACTGGTATTTGAAATTTTTGTAAATCTAATCTCGATTTACTCTCAGTATTTTCCAATTATCAATAGATTTTTCAAAATCTTGTATCAAGTAGTTTTTCGGTGTTTATTATCTTCTTTGAATCCATGGAAGAAGATGAACCAAAATCACAAGAAGTAGATCTGTTGAGAAACAGATCCATGTTATAAAACTCCTATAACAGAGCATCCAGACTCTTTCTACAATCAAAGGCGTTCAAGGAGTATAACTGCCTGCGTTCGTTGAGGACTTACTGACCTCGGACCATCCTAAGCAAAAAACCTCGGAAGAACCCAAACCTCTAACAAGGAATCTCATTTGATATATATATATATATATATATATATATATATATATATATATATATATACCAATATGGAGGGGGGGTGTGTATTTAAATGATTTTTCAATATATGGGGTGATAAGTAAGTTGTGAGTCCTACTCGGTACTCCCTTCCTGTTATACTTCTCCTTATGTTCGTTTTAATCAATAAGCTATCTCCAAAATTTTAAATAAAATATTTTTTTTAATCTGGACTCTGTCCAGTCACTAGTCTTTATCTACTATTCATCATCTCTGTCATTTGTCTTTGGTTACTGTTCTGTTCTAGACTTCACTATACTCATTCACTTCTTCTTCTAAACAGTTCATCTCTTCTTTAAAACCTTACCCACTTTAAGACAGTCGTCTTTAGCCACACCCAATTTTCAGGCCAACACAGTCCTTCAGCGGACATCAAAAGGCCATATTATCAACCACCGTTGACATAGGAATTTATAGGCTAATCCATTGAGGTCATAAAGGAGTTTTAAAGATAACCATATACTAAGTTTAGAAGATAACCATGTTTAAGCATATTGAAATTAAGAGTACAACAGTAATTTAGAGATTCATGACAATGATTATAACAGTAAAGAAAGATTCATGATGAAAATAAAAACTTCATATGAACAAACATACTTCTTGCATTTCTTCAAGCTTCATAAAATTACAAACATAATTTACATACATGATGGAGATAACTACTGAATTGAAAAACTTACATAATTCGAAAACAGGGAGGTTTCCCTTTCGGGAGTCCCGGAAACTGCTACTGCTACTGGATGCTAGTAAGTAAGCAAATATCTTACATAAGGGGAGTTTATACAAATGGGCTGAAGAGAGAGGGGAGAGGAATTTCTTGCATTGTGTTCTTGTGTTTTTTCATTCTGTCCTTTCCTCTGGAGTGTTGTCTTCTATTTATAGTGTCTTCCGGACTTCAACTTCGGATTTCAAAGATGTAAAGAAATCTTTAAAGTTTAGGTCGGGTGCGTTGTGGGCCCCATCGTCGCTTTAACTTTTGAAAATTTCCTCTTTTGCTTTGTCGTCTTTTGTTGCTGGCTTCTGCTTTTTCTTAAAGTCTCTTTTTCTTTTCAAGATGTTGTCCTTTCTTTTCTTTCTGTTTCTTTGGTGCGTCTTTTAATTTGCACCATTCTTTTTTATTTGTCTTGTAGTCTCTATGTCTCTGTGCCTCATCTCTAGGTGTCCAGATTATGTCTGGCCACTGAATCAAAACTCATGCCTGAATCATAATTGTCATTAGGAGCCTGAGCATAGTTACTTTCGAGGAACTCGTTATCTGAACTGGTATTTGATACGTGATCTATACTATCCAGATTCTGATTACGTTCTGGGTTTTGTTGAGAAACTTCTGGTGGTGTCTTTACCGGATTAATATGTTTCTCCTCGCTTGGGATGTCTGTCTGTTATTTGAATATTTTTTCTAGAGTCTCTTTAATTATTTGTTCTATTTTTTTGTTTTGTCCTCTAATGGGTTTGCTCCGTGTTCGGGATATTGATCCTGTAAATGTCTGCGGGAGCTTTCGTCTAGTCTTTGAGGAGATTTCTTCCTCTATTTCACTTATTGGCAAAGTGACAGCCATTAACGGGTTTGATTTGTCTTTATCGGCAACCGTTTGCACCGGACTAGTTGTACCTACATCTGGTACAATAGATTTCTTAGCATTCAGAAGGGAATGCACACCTGTCTCATCCATTTTTGAGGGAGATGGAGAACTCTGTGTTTGTTGTATGAGAGAAAATTGTCTGAGTTTTAATTCTAGCTCTGCTACTTTTTCTAAAAGATGGGTGTTTTGTATTTGGAGAATTTCTTTGGTATGGTTAAGTCTTTTGACTGTCTCGGTCATTGCATTACAATGATCGCATAAAATTATTTTGTTAGTGTCTTTCTGCATGTTGTACTGGAGGATCTGGTCTGGGTTATTTCTGAGTGCTGGTGAGAGGTAATAGTTTGGCCCAAGTATTCCTCTAGCATAATCTAGAGCTTCAGTGAAGACATTGAAACCCTTGAAAAGTGGAGTCTTTACCTCTTTAATTGAGTCTACTACTTCCAGCCATGTCTGAAAAATACCATTAGTTTTTTCATGGACAACCACGTAAAATTTAAATCGCTTGTCCAGGTTTTTCTCATTAAAATAAAAACAAGTGCTATTTAAAGTAGCTACGAAATGACTAGTGTCTCTTTTATTGTGGGCAATCCACAAATTGTCTATTAAACATTTTTGTTGCCTATCGACAACATAGTCTGGAAGAATTTTGAAAGTTAAATTAGAAGACGGAAACAAAACTAAGTTATTCTTACCAAAATATAGTCTTTCTAATGTTGGAGTCTCCAGATCAGTCATGGGTCTGAATTTCAGATTACCCAATACTGATTGTCTATAGTTGTCTTGGGATTTGGCCGGGCCTTTTCCCTTGTCTAACGGAGTCTGTCTTGATGAACTCATGCTGGTTAAATCAATAAACAAAATCTGTTAGTTAGATGTAATCTTTAGTCTGCTGAGCTGATCTGCTAGACTATTGTCTTTTCCTTTTATGTGTTCGAATACTAGGTTATAAATTGATATTGTGTCTAGGAAATTTAACCATCTTCTTCTACTGCTGTTCTTATCATTTATCTTCGATTGAAACTTCACTATAATCAGTTTTTTTTGGTATGAAATTTATATCCATTTTAGCTAATACCAACGTCCAAATGCGAGATAAATATAATCTCAAATTTTAAACCGGAATTGGTATCCTTGAAGTCTTAGACAACCTATAATTATACATCGAGATACCAAAATTTGAATTATACTAATAATGTACCTTTTTATAATATAAGTTGTAATAGGTAATTTTTCTTATTTTTTAAGTTACTAATACTTATATATTATGAATATTTACATGTAGTTAAATATTTCTTACGTGACATGATAATGAAAAAAATATTAAATCATGTCAATATATAAAAGTTAAAACTCTTAAATAACAAGTTGCATTTGTAAGATATTTAACATGATAACTCCAAGATCAAACATGATAATAGGACACAAAATTACTAAAGATTAGTAGGATAAAACGGCGTACTTGTTTGAGACATATCGGACAACCAGAACGGTCTAGGTCTTTCTCCCTAGTACCCTTCTCATTAAGGCGGCGTCAATGGGACAACAACCTCACACATTTGCTCTCTCTATTGTGTAAACAAAAATGAGCCAAGAGGTGCCTTAATATAGGGTTAGAGGAGGGGACCTAACTGCAATATTGAAACCCTAATGGGCCCACCCATTATGGGCCTCATTTGGTTAAGCTTACACTCACCGTCTCTCTAGACCCGCCAAACACATAAAGTGCAGTCCCAATAGCCAATTATCACACTTATAATTGGGCTCATGTTATAGACTACCATACAACTCGAAATAGTTAAAACATAAAAAAATGTTTTAAATAATGTAAGCCCATTTTTTCTAACATTCTCCCACTTGAGTTACATTAGCAAAAAACTTTATTTTCAAAAACAAAAAAAAACTTTAACCTTTTTTGAAAAGAGTTTTTTCCGGGTTGATGAAAGAAAACATTTGTGGCCACATTTTTTTAAAAACAATCCAGAACTTTAATCGACCTTTGCAGTCTCAATTTTAAATAGTGGACTATGGCGATCTTTATGTTCTTTGGAACACGAGGCCTTCCACAATCCTAATATTTTCAATTAAGCCAACAAGATCATGATCAAGCAGTCTAGTAAGGAATAGTGCCACGTGTGATATATATGCACACGATTATGTACTCAAGCACTATTACCTTATCGGTCCTCCATATGTCATAAAAACATATAAATGATGCACCTCTTGGGCGAACTAGTTACACCTCAAGATACCGTATTACTGAATTGCATCATACACCAGAAGTGGATGCCCTCTTGGACGAATCAAATTTTATCTCAAGATACCGTATTACCGAAATACATCCAAAATATAGAGCAACTAACGTTGAAAACCATTGCACACCTGAATTACCTCTTGGGCGAACCAATATCCACATCAAGATACAATAATGATAATAATCATAACACAAAATATGAAAGTAATGCACATTTTATTTCATATAATAAAAGTTCACAATAACAGAAAATTACAGACTTCCACTAACTCAAAGAATCAAAAGACTCTATCACACCCATATTAGTTACATAACGTTTAGACTCTATCATTCTCGTTAAGGCTGCGCCAATGGAACAACACCTCACACGTTTGCTCTCTTTGTTGTGTTAATAGAAATAAGCCAAGATGTTATTCCTCTGTTAGGACTATTTTAAAACATTTAAGTCCTCCGAGGAATAGTTGGATGGCAAAGGAGGGGAATTTAAAATCCAGTTGGAGACATGCAGTGTGGGTTCGAACCCTGGTGGGAGCAATTTGCTCTCTTCTTGGGTAGGACCTTGTAGGTGATATCAGTTGCTCTGTTCTCAAACCCTGGTCATTCAGGCACATCCCGCGATTTACTGGTAGTAGTCTTTGAGGACCGGACTACTATCTTCGTGAATAGTCGACGTAGCGGGAAGTTTGGATATAAAAAAAATGAGCCAAGAGGTGCCTTAATATAGGGTTAGAGGAGGGGATCTAGCTGCAATACTGAAACTCTAATGGGCCCACCCATTATGGGTCTCATTGGGTTAAGCCTACACTCACCGCTTCACTAGACCCGCCAAGCACATAAAGTGCAGACCCAATACCCAATTATCACACTTATAATTGAGCTCATGTTAAGAACTACCATACAACCGGAATAGTTAAAACATAAAGAAAATATTTTAAATAATGTAAGCCCATTTTCTTCTAACAACATTTTCTTTGTTGACAACGTGAACCTCCTCTTTGTATATCTTAATTTCTTTAACCTAATTGAACATGGTTGATGAACAAATTCCAAGGTGTACTTTAATTTCCAGGTCAGTATTATGAGATATCTACAATATTAGCTCTTAGCAGTTATTATTCTTGCTAAGTTTGGTAAATTTTTGTTTCGTAAATCACTTGTGCTTTGAAAGAAATACGTGAGGGCAACATGTTAAGGAAAGTCAAAAAAAAAAAATCCTACCTTCATTAACTTTACTTTGCTATTCTGGGTCGTTGGTTTGTTATGTTCGCTTGCCGTAAAGATATACTATATGTTGGAGGAATTGAAGTTATATACAGTAAGTGTAAACATCTTTATATACTGTTGATAATTTTTAACATATAACAACAGATTAATTATTATTTTATCAAATTACTAATAAATAGTTATCAATAGATTTATTTATAAGCAACTAACAAGTGATCTGATTGTAAAAATATTTTTTAAGTAATCAGTAATTGAAAATTTATTTTTATCTAATAGGCAGCTACACAAATGTTCATCTAGGTAAAACTCATCACACTTTTACACACCAAATATTAATACCGTGTGAACTAAGTCAAAAGCAAGTCATTTACTATATGGTTTGTTAATTAAATAACCCTTGCACAAAACAAGAAGAAAAACTATAACAACTTAAATTGAGGAAACTCAAAGAAAAATGAAAAACTAAGTTCCTTGTGTCCTCACCATATAAAAAGCAGGAAAACATCAACGTCAATGTGACTTGTTGGTGATATAATGGAGCTGTACATAGATTTCTTGAGACGTCATTTAAAAGTTTTGTCAAGTGTCAACCAAATCCCTTTAGTTCTCTAATAATTCAAGGATGAAATTGAAAACATATATGATAATGTAAAGATTTTACATAATTAATGTATTTTAAGTTATTAATTAATCTCATATTTTTATCAAAATTTATGAACAATTAATTATAGTTTTTTTTAGATGACGATTTTCGGAGTTCAAAAGGGAAGATGAAGAAGAAGAGGAGGAATTAGTCAACTCACTATGCTAATGACCTAAAAACGACAGGTTTGAATCCTATTCGTGCCTAATATATCTTTTTGAGGCCTAGCCTCAAGATTTGAAATTTGGTAAGCAACTCACTGACTAATTTTTTTTTTTTTATATAATCCAAGTTTTCAGGCTTTCGCATGACTATTTCACTGGTATTACCCAGACGTCCCGGAGATGATGG
The DNA here is from genome assembly GCA_029783415.1 of Anisodus acutangulus. Taxonomy (NCBI): domain Eukaryota; kingdom Viridiplantae; phylum Streptophyta; class Magnoliopsida; order Solanales; family Solanaceae; genus Anisodus; species Anisodus acutangulus. The sequence goes on from CM056509.1 coordinate 3,491,638, forward strand.
GACCGGTCCTTCAGCACCCCACCACCAGGTAAATCGCGAGATGTGCACACATGGCCAGTGTCTACTTGCGTCCAACGGATCAATGCTACAAGGTTGACCCCCCCACAGGCCCCATCCACAAGGCTTGGCGGAGACCGAACCCACACTGCAACATGCCCGCGCGGCTTTTAGCGCCCAGACTTTACCACATGTATGTGCCCAGGAGGACGATATCCGGAGGGGAGAATCGAACTTGCGACCCTAAGGCCGCAAAATTGACTCCCTGCCAGCAAACTGACCCCTCTAGATGACTAAAATTCTTTTTTACATTGTGACTAAGTGTATCGAAGTTAAACTTATAATTCCTTCAATAGTGTAAATTTTGTGCACTAACGATATAACAAATATTTTGTAATTCTGATCTATTCAATAATTTTGATTGATAATCTTTAATAAATAGTAAATGACAAGTTATAACATGTTAAATTACATTAATAATATAAAAAATCATTAACATGTCAGTACATATAGCTTAATTAATCCTTCAATTCAGATACATCCTCATACATATGAAAACTTAGCCTTATTTTTTCCATTCACAAAGAGGGGTTATCTTCGTAAAAATAGATAAACAAGAGGGGCGACATGGGAATTAAATTGGAAAAGAAAGTCATGCTTTACAAGATTTCGCATATTTATATCATCTCCTTTTGTAAGTACTATTCTTATAAGTCATGACATTTATGGTTGTTGAAAATTGAGAGAAGTTTCTTCTCATAGTAAGATTATAAAATTCTCTCTTCATATAAGTTTGTAAAATTCCTTATATTAAGTGGTTCTATTTGGTTCATGGATATTGATCTACCTAGGGTTATTGAGGGGTGGTTATTATTATTTTTCTTGGTTAATATTCAACTTCTTTCATGGCAAAAACAACTCAATCCCAAACTTTTTTTGTTCTTCTCTTCATTTGGCTACTCATGAATATTTCTCCATCTAGTGGGAACTCCACCATGCAAGTTCATCCTCAACAATCAACTGCTACTGCTACTGCCACTGATGCTGCCAATGACACGACCACGACCACGACCATGACCACGACCATGACCATGACTACGACTATGGTCAATGCCGGTGGGACTGGTACGGCGAGTCAACAATATTATGGAGTCGCTGCGCATGAGGTTCCTAGTGGTTCAAATCCGGAGTCCAACAGATGAATTGATTGCCTCTTATTGCAAAATATGTGTTAGTAACTTGGTTTATTATTAATATTACTATTATGATTGTGATTATTATTATTATTATTATTATTATTATTATTGTTTTCTTCGTGCTTGTGATGTACGTGAAGAATATTATGGCTGTTTTTCTTCCTTAGCTTGTCTTACTTGTGCTTGAAATCAGGGGCATAGCTGCGTGTTTTCGTTACGGGTTTGACAAAATTCAATAGATTTCTTTCAAGTTCAATAATTATACTTTAAATTCACTAAATATGCATAAATAATTAGTCAGAATCCAATAAACCGTCTTTTCTAGATTTCATAACTTATAAACTCAAAATCTTAGTTATTTTCTACGTAAAATTTGACGATTCCTTGAACCCGACCCCTTCATAGTATTACTGTTATGAAGAAAAAATGATGTAATCTTGTAAAAATTCCATAAAGATGATTAGATAGTCCAAGTTTGTTGCTGCTGCTGTTTTTGTAGAATTTAAAATATGAATGTAGATGTGAACACAAAGGATGTTTGATGAAAATTCATGTCTTGCAATTCTTTTGATTTCATGAATCAGGCAAATGCAGTGATTCAGAAATGAAAAAGTTTGGGACACCCATAAAATGCAGTGGTGTCAGATTTCTTTGATACAGTGATGTTTTTCACTTTGATGTTTTTTTTTAAATTGAAAAATAATGCTTCATTTATTTTATTTTTGATATTCAACTTTTCTATTTACGCCATATTATTTATGGAGATAATAATTTAAGTCCCTCACATTGCCACCAAGAGGCCACTTGTCAAAGGTGGCCGCAATTTAGAAAAAAACAAGCTATGATAAGAGAAAAAAGTTTTGAGTTGATATGATTTCATAATTATGATATATAGGGGAATTATTGGTGGTTCTAATTGAATAAAGTTTTGGTAATTGAGTTGCAAATGAGTGGTAGAAATAAATATCGATGGTCTTAAAATTTAAATTTGATAAGTTTAATTTTTAAGATTGTTACAACTGATTACATCTTGGAAATGATATGTTCGGAGTCTAATTTATTGAAATTTAAGTTATTTTGAACAAATATATATGTTTTGTAATTGAGTTGCAACTTGCAAATGAGTGGCAGACATAAAAAAAAAGATTGGATTTAAAGTTTAATTTAATTGAGCTCAATTTTTAAGATTGTTACCACTAAACCCATTAGATCTTTGAAATTATATGTTTAGCTTAATTTATTGAAAATTTAATTATTTTTGAGACACACATGTCTCGTGTAAAAAAACTGAAGAGATGGTAGCAAAAATTTAAAGATTGTATTTAATATTGTAAAGAATAGATTTTGGACCTAATCAACCTTAAAAATTAATTGGAGGATTGCTCAAATACATATAAGGAGTCCATCCATCCCTTAAACCATCGATGTGGGATATTTTAAAAAATATATTTTTATTGATTTGTGAATGCCCTTTATAATAAGATTTTAAATAGTCTAAAATAATTATAATTTCCTTCTTTTTTTCAGCTTTCACACTGTATGTGTACTTAATTGGTACCTTAATCTTGAAGATAAACGACTTTACGTATCCAAAAGAGGTGGCTACTGTAACCTTTTTTTCAAATTTCATGTTTGATTTGGTTTTTGTGAGGGCCCCATAATGGATGTGCCATCTATGTCAAACTGAGCATTTACCATGGTATTTTACAAGACAAATAGAAGCCGCCAAAATGTAGCTAGCCTGGAAAAACAGCATTTTATATTAGAAATGTTTTTCTTTGTTCCATATTCGTATCAGGGGTCGATTCAAAATCTGAATTCGTGTCGAAAAATTTCACAGGGTAATACACTTCCGCAATCAAATGAGACTCCAGAATCCAGATCTAGAGCTCGAAGACAAGACCTCCGATACTTACAACTTCACCACAATCCCTGATAGTCTCACTCTATATATTAAATATGTCACTACTCCAATGTATATGTTACCGTCCGAAGTGTTCTCTACCGTTTTATCGGCTGATAAAATCAGATGACAAATTGATTCCTTTAACTTAAGCGATTTGGGCTGGAAACGGAACTCTAATTTCCAGCAATTGGTTCCCCAACTACTCCAGAAAGCGTTAGGACGGTGGTATGAGTAAACTAAGAGGTAAGAAACATGAATGCAGTTGAGTACAGTAAAGTAAATGATAAATAAATGATAAAGGATAAAGATAGATACAATTGAGTTGTTTGATTGATCGTGTGTCTTTCTATACAAAGAATGATCCTATTTATAGTACAAAAAAGGAAAAAAGTTGTACAATGTGTCCCCCCCCCATGTCAGCCATCAAGTAATCCACTAAGTTCAATGACCGACTATGGAGAAGGTGGTGCCGATTTTCTCGCCCTCTACTCTTCTTGCTCGGATAATGGCCCCTTCTTTTAGCTGTTGTTGGTTGTTACCACTTATAGGGGTTCGTAAACCCTTTTGTCTTGGTCGTCGAGGTGTCTGTATCTGAGTGGGTCGCAGTCGTACCTCTAACTAACAACTCGGCTAAGATGCCTTAGTAGCCGATGAAGTTCTTGTAGTCGAGGTCTAGGAGTAAATTCGGCTTTGGAATAGTCCGGCTGTCACTGAATTCACCTAAACACTTAAATTATTTTTGAGTGTTAACAATTGCCCCTACATTAACTCGAGTGTGACTGTTGAGTTGATGTATCCGAAAGTAGCCGTCGTTTTAGTCTGACAGCCGCACATGTCACTTCAATCATCTTGTCTCCAGTGAATGCAATGATGGTCTTTAAAGAAGCTCTTGTTTCCTTCCACAGAAACGTCTCAGATTCCACAAACATTTTCTGACGGATTCTAAGCCGCACATTTTGGGCGAAAAGACCCCAAACAGAGTATCAATCATATCTCGAGAAAAAAGAAGTTTTTTAGGAGAGGCATTCCACACAAGGTTTCTCATTCAATCTTCTCGGCCATTCCCAAATTCCTTGCTTTTTTTTTCTTCCAGAAAACCCTGTTTCTTCATTAGAAAAAACCATGTCTTCATCTTCTTCTCTATCTCCGGGGTCGGATAGCACCGGTTTGGCTGCTGATGACCTAATCTCCACTTTTGCCTTCATAGATGAGCAATTGGTTTTCGCCCCTTTTGGTACATCTGAACAAGGTGACCTCCTTCTTTCTTAGTATCTAAGCCCGGTGAACTATGACCTTTCGATTACCTGTGACTGGTTCACCGGTGACCGTTGTTCGGCTAGTCTGTGCACCTGGCCGACCAAGATTGTCAACTATTCTATTTGGTTGGACCGAGTGAAGTCGGCCAAGGAAGGCAAATGGAGGTGCGCGGGTCTCTACAACGCCATTGCACTATCGAAATTTGACTCCTCTTGCAACATAGGTCTTGTATATGCCTTTCTTGGTTACTGGTCGACCGCTGCCAACGCCTTTGTTTTCCCTTGGGGAATAGTAACCCCCACACTGCTTGATGTGACGGCGATACTTGGCCTTCGGATTTCAGGAGCCGAGGCGCCTGTCCTAAGCGATATAGATATTGCCGATTTAGGCATCAAATTCTCAAAGACTTCTTCAGGCTACGACCAGTTTATAACCAATAACCGTTGAATATCACCTCTTCTAGTCGATGATGCCGAGCATCATGCTTTTATGCTTTTTTGGTTTAGCCGATACTTTGTCTGTACGGGCTCTTGTGCAGTTGTGAAAGAGCTTGAAATTTATCTAGCGTTAGCTGTTTTGGGGAGGGATGTCAGCTGGGCATCTCTCTTCTTGTCCTATTTTTTCATAGCTCTGGGTGATGCCCAAGCGAGGTTAAGGGATTCCAGAAACCTAGATACCTTAGCCGGTACCTTGTGGTTTCTTCAGTTGTGGATCACCCTCTATTTTTTTGAGTTTATCCCCGATAAATTTGATGACCGCCGCTTTCCGTTAAATCCGTCAATATTAGCCGATACTCTTTGGAGAACACCCCTTGTGCCCCAGGATGCTTTTACCACAGTCTCCACCCTGCATAGTATGTCTAGAGACCATTATACAGATTGACAACCGGTCTTAGAGAGATGGGCCACCCCTGATTGGGTCCATCAAGTAGCCGATGAGGACCTTACTTTCTCTCAACGGAGGACTATGGTTCTCATTCATATGGGGCAGGATTCTCACGGCCAGGGACTTGTTGGGTGGTTTGAAGCCCACTTCTAGGAATAATAAATTTTAGTGAGGATAAAAAATATTACTCCATACGTTTCAATTTATGTGACATCATTTAATCGGACATGGTGCTTACACCAAATCAATGCAATTTACCATGATTAAATGATTTAATGAAGTAAATTTATACATTAATTAATCATGGTTAAGGTGATAGTTGTATATATTTAAACACATGTCATACATCCATTGGTTTGGTGTAAACACCGAGTGTGGGTAAGTTTTTACCAAACTAAGAAATAAGGAAAGACTTTGTTACATTTACCAAATTGCCCTTACTTTAGTGCCTACTTTTGTTAGTTTTTTTTAATAAGTACATCTTTAAAATTAAGTAGGGCCTAACAAGGGTAAAATAGTGATGGTGGATAAGTAGTTGCCAAATAAGGAGAAATGACATTTATTTTGGGAGAAATTAGAAAAGAAATTGTGCCATATAAATTGAGACGGAGGGAGTAGATGATTAACTTTTTCTGTTAATTTAAGTCTTGGTGAGCAAAGTTATCTAATATTTGTGCCGGTGAGAGGTTCATAATCGATAGAGAAATCAACATACGCGTAAATTGGTTTGGACATCACTATTATCAAATAAAACTTATGGCAGTTACCCCTTGACACAATTATATATGATCAACTTTAACTATTTGTATGTATTCTCAAAAGTTTTTTAAAAGAGATTATATGTTCTTTCCTTGAGCAATTCATCACTTTCGATCCACAAGTTATCTCGTTTTTCTCTTAATTTTTCCCACTATTCATAGCTTTTATTTAGAGATAATACAATTCAATTATCTTTCGGTGATCTAATTTCAAAATAGCCAGTAATATATAGGTTTTGTATATTTAAGTATACATAATTAGTGTATAAGTTTTATATATTGGCTAACACCCGTAATTGAGTTTGGCGGGTCAAAAATGAAAAAAGTCCTTTTATTTATCTATTTTGTATTTTTCACTTAATTATGCCTTGCACTTTAACTAAGTCTAACAAAGCTCAGGTGCAAAGCTTTCCACTGTGAACCGAGATTATACTATAGAACTTTCACTGGATTCCTCATTAATCTTGAGTTCATCATGCTCAATATTCTACTCAATTTCTTTTTTCATAATAGAGGTAAGAGCATAGTGGTCATTGTGATGTTACTTATATATAGTTCCTTATGAACCGTATGGTTCCAATCGACTTCTTGTACCCCTAGGATGTGGGATGATGATTGAGATGTCTATTCAAATAATTGTTGCTTTTATAATTTCTGTCCGATCGATGTTGAAGAATCAGCAGGTGAGTTATGGTTAGGGGTGAAAATCTTGCTAGCATCTGAAATTTGTAAGGACCAACTTTGTCTTAAACATAAGGTTATTAGCATCCAACAACTCATTGAAGTTAAAAAGAATCCAAATTTTGTATTATTCCAAAGAAAACTTGCACGATAAATCAATTTTGATACTTCTTCAACAAACTTTCTCAAAACAGCATAATAGTCAACAGTTTCATTAAAATTTTAAAGAAAGATACAAAACAATTTATACATCCCGAGGCATCATATCTTTGATGGTAACTATTGAACTAAATACTTCTTAAACTAGTGTTCAATTATTAGGAGCTCTTGCAAAAGAAGGATTTGGACGATGTTTGCAAATGACTAGTGATAGAAATAATCCCCTTATTATTTTCATTAATTGAGAGGTATATATACAAGTTACAAATAGGAGAATCATGTTCCTATTTTACTCCTAAAACATTATTCTACCATAATTCTAACTATACAATTATGGTAAGTGTACACAATACTAATTAAAGTAACCTTCACACTACAATATATTACAAATATATATACCAAATATACATTTAGCCGTGATGGGCAATCTGCCCGTGATGGGCTCAGTCCGAAATGGCCATTACCCGTGATATACACTTCTGTATATCAAGTGTATATCACGGGTATAATACTTTATTTAACACACCCCCGCAGTCATAGCGGGCGATCTTCGAACGCTGAGACTGTCCCTAAAATCTTCAAAAAGGACCAAGGGAAGACCCTTTGTAAAGATGTCTGCAATCTGATATCTTGACGGGACATGACAGACGCGTACCTGACCCTGAGCAACCTTTTCACGGACAAAGTGAATGTCCATTTCGATATGTTTAGTGCGTTAGTACTGAACCGGATTACCAGAAAGGTAAATGACACTAATATTATCGCAATAAACCAAGGTTGCCTTTTGAATTGGACAATGAAGCTCTAAAAGCAAATTGCGTAACCAACATGATTCTGAGACCACATTGGCTACCCCTCGATATTCAGCCTCGGCACTTGAGCGGGATAGAGTCGTCTGACGCTTCGCAGACCATGAGACCAAGTTGTTGCCAAGGAACATACAGTAGCCCGACGTAGACCGTCTGGTATCTGGACACCCACCCCAATCAACATCTGTGTATGAGACAAGTGTGGATGTTGATAAATGATACAAATGCAAACCACAGTCCAGTGTACAATGAATATACCGAATGATGCGTTTGAGTGCATTCATGTGCTCAATCCTGGGATCATGCATGAATAAACACGCATGCTGGACAACATACGGAATATCCGGTCTGGTAAATGTAAGATACTGAAGGGCCCCTGCAAGACTGCGATAGCGGGTCGTATCCTCATAAGGGACGCCAACCGCGGCACCAAGATTGGGGTTAGTATCAACTGGAGTGGAAATGGACTTACAGGATGACATCCCGGCCCTCTCGATGATCTCAGCTGCATACTTTTGTTGAGACAAAAATAATCCATTTGAATGATGCGTGACGGCAATCCCCAAAAAGTAACTCAAGGGCCCTAAGTCTTTCATAGCAAACTCAGAGCTGAGCATGGTCATGATAGACTGGCGTAAAGCATCGGAAGAGGCAGTTAAAATGATATCATCCACATACAACAGGATGTAAGCCAAGGACGAACCACGACGGTAGATGAACAAGAAATTATCTGACATGCTGTGAGTGAACCCAATTGTCGAAACATAGTCAGCAAACCTTGTATATCAGGCCTGTGGAGACTGCTTAAGCCCATATAAGGACTTCTTCAACAAACAGACATGATGAGGATGTTGGGGATCCCTGAATCCTAACGGCTGATGCATATAGACTGTTTCCTTGAGATCACCATGTAGGAAACCATTTTTGACATCCAACTGATGAATATGCCATGTCTTCGAAAGAGCCAAGCTAAGCACAATGCGAATGGTAGCCGGCTTGACCACCAGACTAAACGTCTCCCCGCAATCTATACCAACCTGCTGAGTCTTACCATCACTCACAAGCCGCGCCTTATGTCGAGCAAATGAACCATCTGAATTCTCCTTATGAGCAAAAATCCACATAGACCTGATAACATTAATACCAAATGGACGGGGCACCAACTCCCACGTCTTATTATCAATAAGAGCATTATATTCATCAGTCATAGCAATTTTCCAATTCGGGTCGTTTAAGGCAGATACAGGATTACGGGGCAAGGGGGATTTAGAGACATTAGAATGTAAATTAAAATATCTTTTAGGTGTAAAAATAACCCCGCTGATTACGAGTGACCGGTCTATGAATCGAGGAAGTGTGGAGTGGATTTTGGGAATTTGCTGGGCTCGGGACGAACTGGCCAGCAGGCAATGGATTAGCTGGCCCAATTTTGGAAGCAGATACGGCGTCGGAAACATGAACCAGAACTGGACCAGTTCTAGTGTTGGGCTGGACTGACCCAATCGCTGAAACTGGCCTAGTAAGAAGACTGGGCAGAGATGACCGAGATGGGCCAGTGGGACCAGCGGGCAGTGGGCCCGCTGGAGAATTTTGGGTGCAGAAGATGTCCGAAAAATGCTGAATAATATACATGGATATTTGTTCATCCAAAAAATTATACGAACTAGGCACGGGAGTATGAATTTTAGCAAACGGAAATTGGGATTCATAAAAAATGATATGACGATTAATGATGATTTTATTGGAGCATAAATCAAAGCATTTGTAGCCACGATAATTAGATGGAAAATCCAAAAATACACACGGAGTAGACCAGGCCTGAAGTTTGTTAATTGTAGTGGATGGAAATAACGGATAACATAAACACCGAAAAACCCAATATGAGAATAAGAAGGACTTTTATTAAATAAAATTTGAAAGGGAGAAGAATATGTGAGACCTTTGGAAGAAATTATGTTAAGGAGATATATAGCCATTTGAAGAGCATGATGCCAAAAATATGGGGGTACGGAAGCATGTATCAATAGGGTGCGGAGAATGTTATTTATGGAACGAATTTTACGTTCAGCTTTCCCATTTTGTGAAGATGTATGAGGACAAAAGAAACGAAAATTTATCCCATTAGTAGCACAGAATTTCCGAAACACCCCATTGTCATACTCTTTTCCATTATCACACTGAATAGTTTTTACTTCACGGTTGAATTGAGTTCTGATGAATGCTCTAAATTTTAGGAAGATGGAAAAAACTTGAGATTTCTTCGCTATTGGAAACGTCCATAGAAATTTAGAATAATCATCTAAAAAATAACATAATATTGATGACCCATTGAACTAGGAACATGAGACGTCCATAAGTCGCTATGAATAATATCAAATTGTATTAAAGTATGAGCTTTTGAGTCTACAAATGGCAACTTAACAATTTTTCCTAAAGAACAAGATTGACAAATTGGAGTACGACTCGTACCCTTACAAGAAATAAAACTATTTTTATCTAAAGTTGACAGAATAGAGGACCCCGGATGACCAAGACGAGCATGCCACAAAGAAGGTGAGATGGCTGCAAAAGCTGATGGCAGGGCTTGACTCGATGGACCGGGACTGGGTATGATAGGATAAATATCTCCCCTACTATCACACCTCATGAGAGGACTCCCCTTCTTGAAATCCTTCACAGAAAAACCAAAATGATCAAATTCAATAGAAACGGAATTGTCAGTAGTGAATTTACAGACAGAGACTAAGTTTTTAATCAATTTGGGGGCGTGTAGGGTATTTTTCAAGATAAGAGGGGGATGAGGGGGAGATAATGTTTTATGACCATAACTCCAAATTGGAACAGAATTACCATTACCAACAATTATACCGCGAGGGTTGCTCAAATTGGAATAAGATGAGAGAGTACATGAATCGGATGTCATGTGGGTAGTGGCACTGGTGTCCATATACCAATTTGGGTCCAGTTGAGTCAAACCTAGTATGTGCATCGCGACCTCGATATCGGTATGAATAGGGCCTGCTGCATGGTGAGCTTGCGGAGGCCGAGACCCAAGAATTCCAGACCTGGACTGTCCTGGGTCGTGACTGCTAGAACTGGAATTACTGGGCAAGTGGGAAGTGGGCCGTTGGGGTTGCTGGAAAGCCCACTGGCCAGACGCTGGTACTTGTTGTGGAGGTGGGTCGTAGGGCTACTGTCCACTGGTCTAAGCCCAATGCCTAGAGGCCCAAGGCTGAGACCAGTGGGTCGGTGGCCCACTGTATCCTGGATGGGGTCCACTGCCACTACTTTGGCCACCGTGACTGTTGTCGGAGCCGCCGCGTTTGCCCCCGCGATTTTTTTCATTATTTTTCCGGCCATTCTTGTTGCCCCTATGTGATCGGTTTTGGTTTGAATTGTTACCAAAATTTTGAGGACTAGGGGAGGAAGTCATCATGACCACGGGAATTGCATTAGTAGCCGCCTTTTTAGCCAAACCGTCTTCTTCCAAGGTAAGCATGGATCGGGCTTGATAGAACCTTGGAAGAGGATTACTTTGACGAATGAGAGTTCCAATGCCACTATAGGCCTCGGATAGACCATCAACCATCTGTAAAACCATACGATCTTCACTAACTGGCGCACCAACGTTACGGAGTTGGTCCGCCAATTCCTTCAACCTTTTGCACTATGCTGAAACGTTCGGAAAATTTTTCATGTTAACGTGGGAAAAATCCTGTTCAAGAGTAACAACTCTGGAATTTTGATTATCCTGAAATATGTCATGCAGTCTATCCCATGCGGCTATCGCGGTAGCGTCTAGCTCGATAATTGTCTGCAATAGGTCGGTGGAGATAGTAGAATAAATCCACTGAAGGACAGTGGCATCAAGTGTTGTCCATAATTTAGGATCATCCTCGCGTTTAGGCACCTCTGTATCATCAAGAGCCGCGGGGATGATGTGATGGATGACTTGATGCGAACGAGCGTGAATTTTGAACAACTCGGCCCACGTCGCGTATTGGATGTTTTCTATTTCAAGAATTAACGAGATATGATTCTTGATGTTAGAAACAACAAGGGCAGGGTGAAACGTGTTCTTTGGCGTAGACATAACGAAAGAACAAGAGGTGAAAGAGGGATTTGGAAGAGAGATTTTGAGAGCGGAAGAAAAATTTGGTAAACCCGAGGGGGGGGGGTTCTCGGCCGAGAGGAAGAACTAAAATTTGTGAGAGAAAACTTTTGTGTGACCTAGACTTTTGATACCATGATAGAAATAATCCCCTTGATTATTTTCATTAATTGAGAGGTATATATACAAGTTACAAATAGGAGAATCCTATTCCTATTCTACTCCTAAAACCTTATTCTACCATAATTCTAACTATACAATTATGGTAAGTGTACAGTACTAATTAAAGTAACCTTTACACTACAATATACTACAAATATATATACCAAATATACATTTAGCCGTGATGGGCAATCTGCCCGTGATGGGCTCAGTCCGAAATGGCCATTACCCGTGATATACACTTCTGTATATCAAGTGTATATCACGGGTATAATACCTTATTTAACAATTAGTTCAACCAATCTTTAGAAAGCCGCAAGATCATTGTGGCCATGAGTGATACCTTGCATTTTTTGAATATCTAAATTTTATTTAAAATATTAAATTAATCAAATCTGATTTAATTTTAAAAATAGTCAAATTCATTCTTGAGAACTAAAACATGACAAATATTTAAAAGAGATGGTGTAGTGAATTACCACCATATTTAAAGTATCTAAATGTTTTTCAAAAATTGTGCAAATTAGTTAAAAGAATTCTATTGAACTTAACCATAATAATTTATAGTTAATGTGCTTACTCTTAATTTGTGATGGACAAATTCCCTAACCATATAACAAATAAGAGACAATTACAAATAGTTTAGGACATTAATAGTTCATAATTTTTTTTATTAAATATGGAGAGATGTAGGGAATAAGAGAAAACTCTATTAACGGAATTTGAACCCTTCATTTCAATTATGAAAAGTAGGGAGTTCATTAATTAAGGTAGCGCTTAATTCGTTAGTTTGTACTTGAAATTTCGGACCATAACAATGCTATTTGAATTAATTGAATTATAATTATCTTTATTACTAAATTGACTTATTTTCCGTGTTGAGACTTGAGTCCGTGCACCATCATCTAGTACTAAGGAAAAGGATTTGTACAAATATTACTAATAAAAAATTGTAGTGGAAGGCAAAAGAGACAAGAAAAATATTACTACGATAAAATGTAATCGATGATATTATGCTAATTGATAAAATTAGCAATGGTAATGGTTAACGCGGGCATGTTCATTGAAAGGTTGAATCATGGGCGGCTCAATAGTATAAGTGGTCTAAAGCGGAGATATAAAAAGAGGTCTTATATTTATTTCGTAAAATTTTATATATTTTATTTTATATTCATAGATTCTTAAAATAAAAGAGAGTTAATTATATTTTGATAATATCATTATTTTCAATAGACAATATAGCCTATTCGTGAATTTTTCTCGTGAGATATTATTGATCTTAGGTAATATCTTGTTAATTTAATTTTTTAATAACTTTTTTTTAATAGAGATAATTGTTACAAAATTAAAACTATTAAAATTATTTTACAAGCAATAGTAACATTTTAAAACTCAAGTAAAACTTCACTTGATTGAATATGTCAATTAGCGTATCATCTTCTACTTTTATAATTTTTTCTATCACTATTATTCTAAAAGTAGATTAAAATCATCAATATTATACTGACTATTATGCTTTATAAGACATTCAAAGTTAAGATGATATCTTTTTCAATCTAATCATTTAGTAATTTGCTTAGTTTGAGCTTGAAAGTTCTAAAAAGCACTTACAGAATTGATGAAGATTTTACAAGGTCAAAGTTATAACAACATTGATTAAAGTTGAAGCGAATTAGATAATATTAAGAGGTACGAAATAATTAAAAATTAATTGTCTGCACCTTTCAATTGATTACATCAACTATATTTTTTTTTAAAAGAGCATAAACTTTTAAAAAATATGCATGTAATAATGGTAAATAATTGACAATAAATAATTAAAAAGATTTCATTTATTACTTTAGGCTAAAGCTGGCACTGAGTTGAGCTATGGAAAAATTATCGTACGTAGTAGGAGTTTTAGGGTAACTAGATTCAGATTAAATACGTGCACTGTAATTATAGTCACCATAAGAGGAGTAAAGATGATGAGAGATTATATAGGATTGCAATGTCAAATTAAAAAAAAAGAAGCCAAATATCTAGGTTTTATATTTTTGAGGAGAATAGTATTAATAGAAGAATGTTTTATACATCGAATCTAAATAGAATTGTTGAAATTGAGAAGTGTTATTGTAGTGTTATGTGATAGAAGAATCAAGGATACCTATCAAAGTGAAAAATAAGTTTTATAGAACGCAAAATCAACAATGTTATATGTGAATGAATGTTGGGCTCTGAAAATTCAAAACATCCACAAGATGAGCGTCATAGAGAGATACGAACACTAAAATGAATGTGCAGTCAAAATTAAAAATTACGATATATGAATACAAGTAAAATAGAAGATGAGATGAGAGGTCATAATTTATTCATATCCTACACCAACTTTCAAAGGTGATGATGACCATTCTACAAATGTATAATCATGATAAATTAAAGTGTTAAAAAGAGGATGGAATAGACCTAAAATCAATGGCTAGTGTTTTAGCATCTTGTTATCGAATATCGAAGTTCCATCTTAAAAGATTGGAATTGACAAATTTACAAAAATGAATGTGACAGCTGTGGGATTTGAACCCACGCCCTTTCGGACCAGAGCCTAAATCTGGCGCCTTAGACCACTCGGCCAAACTGTCCAGGGTTGTGCTTTGTTTCGTTTATGTTTAATTAATAGTTGTACTTAGATAAGGCGTTGCTTCTAGAAGATTGAACTCTTTTTTTCTAAAAATTAAAGTTATTTGTACTATAAAGTTGTACAAGTGTGATTTACGGGTTAAGAGTTTGAATCGTAGAATTAGCCATTAATGTTTGCATTCACCTACATTACATTTCCTGGGATGCGGGTCTTCTTCGAAACCTACTATCTCCGTGTGACTTATAAGTCACAGACTCAAGTTCTAGAATCAACCATTGATGATTGTGTCATGATAAGTTGCCTATATATATAACACCATCTCCTCTTGGGATGTGGCCTTTCTTTTGAACTTGTCGTCTATGCGTGACCTACATAAATTAGGGGTTCGAGGGCTGTGAAATCAACCACTGATGTTAGCATCGGGGTAAGCTGCCTACATGATACCCCCGTGGAGTGCAACCCTTTTATGAAACTTGTTGTCTTCGTGTAATTTATAGGTCACAGATTTAAGCAGTAAAATTAACCAATAATGTTTGCACAACCCTTCCTGAACCCATGAACGCAGTATGCTTCATGTACAACCTACCCCTACTTTGCCAGATGCTCAGTCAATATTTCAAACTTCCTTGAACTACATAGTGGATGATGGAGTTGGCAGAGAAGCATAATGATCCTACATTTGTAATGCACTACATTGAAACATAATAAGAATAGTTTGATCAAATGCTTCATTTACATCCTAAGTGGTCCTAATACAACATTAGAAATGTTCCTCTAACCAAATACTACTATCTGTAAAATGTAAATACTGCTTTAGTTAATTCCATTCATAAACTGACTTTAGTGTTTCATCAACAAACTAACCTTCACTCAAATTCAATTTTTAGCTATGCATTTGTTCATTTATAAGCCCACAGAAGTAGCATGCCTTAAAACCAACCTGTACCCTCTACATTAACATTCTTATTTTTAAAAATTCGAGAAATAGCCAAGGGTCAGTGGCACACGGTTTGAAACTCGATAGATAATAAGCCCCCATGGTCCTCAGTGAGGAAAGGACCTAGAACAGAGAAGAGGGCCGATAGGAAGTTAAAAGCAATTCTTATTTCTGCTTTCTCGAAAACCTGATGTGAAGGGGCCCACTGGGATGTCCATAATTGAAACCCATCTATCCCTCTCCACTTAAATACCAAGCTTTTATCTATAAACAAGGTTCGAACCCTTGACGTATATCTAACCCACACATCACAAGTTGCGCTCTTACCACTAGATCAAAGCACTAGGACCACTATATTAACATTCTTATTTCAGATTTGTTTTTTGAAATACCATTGATCTTATCAGTATTATCATTTAGAACAACATGGGCATAGTCAAATCTCCAGATATCTCAGGTGAACCATACCAATACATTCAGTAAAACTCAATTCCACTTTTCACCAAAAACAATTTCCTGTCTAACTATATTTCAACACAACCAAACTGCAAACTTATTTGAAGGACAGGTGATTTCCACCTTTCATCTTTAAAATAAACTGCCAGAAATTGCTTTCGTCATAGCATTCTGTAGGGAGACACTCATAGTCAAAAACTACCGGAGTACGAAAATTCCAAGTCGCCCAATACAACTTGAACACTGCCACAGATTTTATTGTCGATAACAAAATGTTCGTTTGGCAACACCAAGATCTTGTACAGGAAGCGAAAATTAAGATTGTCCTTCAACTTTGTTCTGCCACCATTCCATGAATTTAACCTGTGAAGCCATGGTATCCATCCTGTTTAGTTGCAGCCAGTGGTTGGCAACTTCCTGTCCGAATGTCCAGCCAAAGACAGCTCCAGCTCCAAAAGACAATGCAGTACCTATGAAATGCAATGTCATTAAGCAACCAAGTCAACCACCTTAATTCTTAAAACTACGAAAAAGTTTAACAGGCTATACCCTTTTCTATTTGAATATTCCCAAGAAATATATTGTGGGAAATCCTTGACAGACATTTTCATACATGGTTGAATCTGGTTTTTTATTCTAGACAAGGATTCAGTATAACACGGTTTTGGTTCAGAACCTAAATTGTATGAACTTAGGGAGACTGAGTGCCAAACTATTCAAGAAAATGCAAGAGGGAAGCATTTTAAGGAGTTGCACTCTAACTGAATGATCCTACTGAATGCTGAAAGGTGAAAAAGATGAGGTCGTGCGATATTGAAACACTTCATATTTAGTTTAGCAATATAACCATAAGCGGCAAATGACTGGCTAGAGAAAAGATAGAACTTCTGCAAATACAGAATTCATTAAAAGATTGAATATTCTTGTTTGGAACAGGAAAGAAATTCATGTCTCTTCTTAGCAAGGAAGATATTTTATTTCAGATTAAGAAAGAGAAGTGCAAAATGAATATCTAAGGTATTATGTACAATATACATCTGTTAGGAGGTCCAACTACTGATTATTAAGGTCACTTTTGGAGTGTAATATAAGGCTGCTTATAAGTATTGAAACGATGCATACAGTAGATATGTCTGATAACAAGTGGATATCCGACCTTTCAAACGTACTTTTGCTTTCCAGGTTAGGACCTACTGCTTAAAATCTTCATTTGTATTCTCACACCCACCACCCCAAAATCCTTTTTCTCCGCTTCTTGGATTCATTTTTACCAAAAAAATATGACTTAACAAGCAAAGATGGCAGTCATTGAAATTGATCAAAATACAACATTTTAAATCCTAAAGAATGAGCTATTAAACAGTCAGTCCACTTAAGATCTGCTGATATATACTTCCAGTTCTGATCATGTGGCATAAATGTATACATAATCAATAAGGGACGTCAAATCATGTAGAGTCTGAATCATCCAAGCATGGACATAGATGAGAGTAAACTAAGGGTGGCCAGTGGGCCGGGTCGGCTAGATCCAGACCCCGCCCCGATCCGCCTAAAAAAAATTGATGGTGTCGGGACTCAAAACCGGGACGGGACCTGGGCTCGTCCCGCCCGGGCCCGTTCCGCTTCGTCCCACCCCAGACCTGCCCCGACCCCTATCCCCCCCTCCCCCTTAATATTTTTGCCCCCCAACCCACAAACCCTCCCTACCCCCTTAATATTTATTTTTAACCCCTAAGTTAGTATATCTATAAATAACTCATTTTCTCTTCATTTTTCTCACAAATCTTCCTACCATCTCAGAAGCTGTAAATTGTGAATAGTGAACTTGTCAATTCTTTTGAGTTAAATTATTGACTCCAGTATTGCTATCATTTATATAATGTAGATAATTGTTCGTAGAGCTTGCGAGGACTCGGGAAACTTGAATAGCATGTAAGAATTGTTTACAGAACACCATGCAATAATCATATTATGAACAAATAAAGTAGCAACATGAGATGTGTTATGAACGCCAATTTATGAAGCCTTATTGGCATTTAATGGTACATTTGTCTTTGAGTGGCTAGATTGAAGTCAATCTATGAAACTTTTATGGAATTCGAATGCGGCATGAACTTAATTAACATATCATGGAAGTATTGACATGAAATGTAGGGAGAGAAAATAGTTGTAAATTGGTGCAACTTTAAATGGTCATAACTCTGCGCTCGAATGTCCGTTTTGACCGATTTTTATTTTGATTTTGCGTATTTTTTCGAGACGTGGCCGGTTAAACCGCCAAGGCGGTTTGGCGCTGCCAATTTTCAGGAAAACGTCCGTTTTCCCAATCAATTTGTGTTTCCCCCAAATCGATTTCTAGTTTTCCCTTTTCTTTAGTAAAGATCTCACGATATACAATAGACTTCAACGTCGAAATTTCGTGGTAATGTAGGTGTGAATGTCAATTTCAGTGTTGGAAATTCAATTTTAAAAAATCCCCCGAATCCAACGACCCGACCCGTCAAGAAGGTAATGGCTTGTCGCGCTTGATGAATCTGAATAGTTATCCAAGAAGGAAAATCTGTCACCCCAGAAATCCTTGTATCCTTCCCAGTGTTTCATCAAGAAAGACTTTGGTGAGTCTTCTTCAGCCATTGTTAGGTTGTTGTTTGTTTGTTTGTTGTTCTAATGATTTTGGAATCGGCCGAGTAACACTGATTGCCTATGTTTGTTAGGAGAAAATGATCCCTTATGTTTGGGTTGGTTCAAAATAGTCCCTTAAATATGTATAACAGTTTTGGTCTCTTAAATTTATCAAAAGTTAACACTTTAATCTCCGTAAAATATTTATCAAACTTTATTTGTTAGATCTGACGAAAACTGTGGGGAGAAAAAGATTAAACTATAAAAACTAATCGAGTCTCATCAAATCTTTAAATATGCAACACAAAAAACTACACTACACTAAAAATTATAAAAATAGCAAAAATTACACCTCAAAAAGTTACAGGAGACTCAAAATAAATTAAACGTAAAAGAAACTACATACATAAACTGTACTTCTAAATATGAGTTCCTGCTAAATTTCTTTCTTTTTCTCATAGTTTCTGTCACATTTAACAGACAGTGTCCAGAAAATATTTGTTGGTGACAAAATGTTAACGCCTGACCAATTTAAAGGACTAAAATTGTTAATTGTATATGTAGAATAATGTAATTCTCCTTGAACGAGTTCTATTATTAATGTCATACATATAGAGTATACAATTGTAGTCCTAATAGAATTAGAATCTATATTTTACCTTAATTACATTAAAATAATAAGTACAAAATATATTGTGAATATATATGGAATATATTCACTATCACACCCCCTCAATCGGAGCAGGAGGAGGCCGGACGCTGGGACTGAATCTGAAGTCAAGTAACAGTTGCCGAGGAAGCCCCTTTGTGAAGATATATGCATACTGATACGAAGAAAGAACATGCAACACCCTAACGTGACCTATTACAACCTTCTCACGAACAAAGTGAATATCCATCTCAAATGCTTGGTTCGCTGATGCTGAATCGGGTTATAAGACAGGTAGACAACATATATGTTATCACAGTAAACCAAAGATGCCTTATGTATGGGACAATGAAGCTCAAGAAGTAAATTTCGGAGCCAACATAGCTCGGCAACAACGTTCGTAACACCTCGATATTCTGCTTCTGCACTCGAACAGGAAAGTGTAGCTTGTCGCTTGGCAGACCACGATATGATATTATCCCCAGAAACACAAAATAGCCGGACGTAGAGCGACGGGTGGCCAGACAGCCTACCCAATCTGCTTCTGTGTAGGAGTGCAATCTAGTCGGTGCTGAGGGATATAAATGAAGTCCATAGTCAAGAGTGCCCTTAACATATCGAATGATAAGTTTAAAAGCTGTAAAGTGAGGTTCCCTAGGAGCGTGCATGAACAAGCACACCTGGTGAACTGCATATGCAATATCTGACTGAGTGAAGGTGAGATACTCAAGAGCACCTGCGAGACTCCTATAAGGAGAGTGATCACTGACCAAATCCACATCATCTGCACTGAGTTTGGACTTGTAGTCGATAGGAGTGGGCATAATCTTGCAGTTTGTCATTTTAGCCCTGTAGACATTTGCCTCTGCATACTTACACTAACACAAGAACATGGCATGTGCGGATCTGGTCACTGATATCCTCAAAAAATAATTCAACTTACCCAAATCTGTCATAGAAAATTCAGACTTGAGTAGGGCAATGATCTCGTGTTTCAGAGTATCAGAAGAAGCTGTCAGAACAATATCATCCACATATAAAAGAAGATAAGTCGTGTCAGTAACTCGATGGAAAATAAACAGGGAATTATCACTCTTGCTACACACGAACCCTATGTGTATGATGTATGTAGCAAACATCTCATACCAAGCCCTATGAGCTTGTTTCAAACCATAGAGTGAGTTACGAAGACGACAGACATAATGAGGAACCTCTGGATGCACAAATCCAGGCAGGTTGATGCATATAAATAGTTTCTTTCAAATCCTCGTGTAAGAAAGCATTTTTGACATCAAGCTGGTGAATAAGCCAATTTTTTCCATAGCTATGCTCAACATTGTGCGAGTGGTGGCAGGTTTGACCACCTGAATAAACGTCTCATCACAATCAACACCCTTCTGCTGACCAGTACCATTAGCCACAAGTCTTGCCTTGTGGCGTTCAAGCTCTCCACTATCTCAGAATTTATGACGATAAAGCCACATACGATGAATCACATTCACCACTTCTGATTTCGGAACAAGATCCCAAGTGTGCTGGTTAGTTAATGCATTAAACTCCTTACGCATGTCCGCATTCCAATTTGGGTTGAGTTTGGCTAGTTTTGGATTTTTATGAATGGGCGAGATGGTTTGAGTGGATAGGTTAAAGTAAACTTTTGGTTTGAAAATCCTGTGTTGTGCACGGGTTTCCATGCGGTGTGTGGGGACGGTTACGGGTGGGGCATGGGGGCTGCGAGGTGCCGAGGTGGACTGGGCATTAGGGTCGGGGCTAGGTAGTGGTGACGGGCAGTGGGGCTGGGCAGTAGGACGGGCAAGGGCTGGGTGCCGGGTGGGCAGGCATGGTCACAGGTTGGGGCTGGTAGTGGAATGGGCGGTGGGTTTGATTAGGCGAGCACGGTCACGGGTTAGGCGATAATCGGGCGAGCAGGAGTGGCGGGGTGGGTCGACGGAATGGTTGGCGGGACAGCCTGAGGGTGCGGATTTTGCAATGCATTTTGGATTAGATGTGAGGTGTCCAATTCATCGAGGAATTCATAATCAGTGTCTCGAAATTTTTTGGATGTTGTCAAACGGAAAAACGTACTCAACAAACGTGACGTGGCGTGAAATTAAGATTTTGTCTGTGGATAACTCATAGCACAAGTACCCCTATGGTTCGACGGGAAACCTAGGAAGTCGCACGAAGTGGAGCGATGTTCTAATTTGTGAGGGACCGTTGAAGCAAGATTTGGGTAACAGAGATAACCGAAAATTCGAAGGTGATCATAGGAAGGGATCTGACGGAAGAGAATTTCGGTGGGTGTCCTATTTTGGATCTTACAGGTAGGTAAGATGTTAAGAATGTGTTCTACCATTAATGCATATACCCAAAATGTAGGGGGAAGACGCATGAAAGAGAAAGGTACGAATCATATTGTTAATGGTGCGGAGAATTCTTTCGGTTTTACCATTTTGAAGGTAAGTATGGGGGCAAGAGAAACGAAAAACCATGCCATTAGCCGCACAAAATTTATGAAAGAGATAGTTATTGAACTCACGACCATTATCACATTGAAACGTTTTGAAGTCTTTTTCAAATTGTGTTTTAACCATTGTACGAAATTCGAGGAATTTGGAGTAAACTTGAGACTTAAGTTTAAGCAGATAGACTCAAAGGAAGTGAGTAAAGTCATCCAGAAAAACCAAATAATATTTATGACCGAGGTTGCTAGTTATAGGAGATGTCCATAAATCTGCATGAATAATATCAAAGGGAGATAAAGTGATACATAATGAAGACGTAAATGGAAGTGTGACATATTTCCCTAGATGACAAGAGGAGCAACTATGAGAAGGTTTCCCTTTATTACATTGGATTAAATTACGGTTGTTAAGAGAATAAAAAACATGAGTTCCCGGATGACCAAGTCTACTTTGTTCGTGAGAATGTTGCAATGGGTCACGTTAGGTTGTTGCATGTTCCTTCTTCGTATCAATAAGCAGATATCTTCACAAATGTGCTTCCTCAGAAACTGTTCCTTGACTTCAGATTCAGATTGTGAATATATATGAAATATATTCACTATCAGTATACTTAAAGGACTATTTTGAAGTTTGAACCCATCTGAAAACATAAGGGACCATTTTTGTCATTTTCTCTTGTCCGCACCCACACATTCTTGTCCAATAAATATCTCATTCTTGTTGTTTCAAAGTTGACCAAGCATAATACGTTGTTCTAATATTTGTGAATGTATTTTTAAATTAATAAGATAAATTACTACTTTTCAAAAGTATTTTTTAAAATAAGCAAATTTTGAAAGCTATCATTATCCACAACCCATATATTGAGCCTTGAGGATTGGTTGAAAAATATACCATTTTGGGATTTTTCTGACTCATACTACTTTTCTTCTTTGTTTTTCAAAAGTCAATTATACTAATCATTGACCAACATTTCTAAAGAAGACTTCACATCAATTTGCAATAATTTTCAAATATTTGAATACAGTCTACATAGACAATCTCAGATATATAGATTTGATTGTACTACTAATAATGCTTATTTAAATAGATGCTACAAACAACTCAAGGAAGTAAAAATGAGTCTTTTCCACTTCAAAGTGATTGATGATGAAACTAAGCAAAAGCTCGAGTTCATTCTAGTTGGTAAACTGATATGAAAGACATCAGAACACTTCCCATCCAAAGCTTTCCTTCCCTCTCCTCTACCTCGCTGACGGCTCTAACGACTTTCCCTTGTCGATCTTCCAATATCTGCAAGAGCTTTCCCTCGGGGCTGTACTTTGCAACGACTGCATGGAGCCGGCCACCAATATGCATGAGGTATTGGAGCTTTGCAGAAATGGGAAGTTTCAGCAAGAATTGACGGAGTTGTGGGTATATGGCGCTTATGTAACTGTAAATGGTGCGACGACAATGGATTGCTACCCAAAACTCGTTTCTCTCGTTTGCTCTCACGTTGTCTGGATATCCCGGGAGGATTGCTATTACCTCTGAGGTCCCGGCTTTCTCCCCTTTCAGCCAGTACTTCCGTAACCTGCAAAGAAGTAAAATATTTAATTTGCCACTAGCTTATTCTCCTCTATATAGTTCTTACAAATGGCAATACTACCAAGAAATAATGCCATGGGAACTATCTAATTGAATGTACGCAGCGACATTTTTTAAGGCAATTCGACATAAAGGAGATGTATCAAGGAAAGAAATAGAGAAATGAATGCAGATATCTCAGAACATGATTATAAATGCTGAAATTCTGTAATACTTCCATCCGGTTCTATGGTGTAGTGGTTAGCACTCTGGACTTTGAATCCAGCGACCTGGGTTCGACTCCCGGTAGGACCTGAATTTGTAATTATTTTTTTTTCATAAACAACCTCTCTACCTCGGACCCCGCGCATAGCGGGAGCTTAGTGCACCGGGCTGCCCTTTTAACCTCTCTACCTCCACAAGGCAGGGGTAAGGTATGCGCACTCTCCCCAGACCCCACCCGTGGAATGGATATGTTGTTGGTGTAAAGTCCGTAATACTTCTATGTCTATCACTGTCGATAGTGTGCATAGTATTTGTGTCTGTATCTCTGATGTATATTGTAAATACACATGCAACATATATAGAGACAAATAACAGCTTTTGAGGTGAACCATCACCCTTTGCCTCAAGAATCTCCCCCAAACAAGTTGGAAAAAAAGCACATAACAAATAGCAGCTTTTAAGGTGAGGCATCAAACATGCAGGGGAAGAGCCACAATAGAAGTTACTGGTTCAGCATAACCTAGTGACTTTGCTCAAATCTTGTAGTGGTATTAAGAAATTCAGTTAAAATATATAAATAATGTATCCCGAACCTAGTAAGCAAAAAGAGTTACTATAAACATCCTGATTGCAAAAGACAAGAATGTTACCTGCCGTTGGAACCTTCACAAAATATAAAGAAAGAACCATCCTTGCTTAGTGAGATTCCATTTGGAAATTGAAGGTTGCGAATAAGAACAGTGGTTTCTTTTGTCCTAAGATTGTATTTGAGAACCCTTCCACTATCTTCTGCTGAGAAAACCAGCTGCATGAAATTCCTGAAAAAGAAGAGGTGTAACCGAATGAAGCACAACAAATTCTGCATTTAAGATGTTGCCATAAAAATTGAAATTATTTTTAACACCGCCTTAGCGTACTACTAACGAAACTTTCTAATCTGTCAAAAATTAAATAATGAGTAATGGCTTTAGGATAAGTAGAAATAAGAAAGAAAAATATGCATGGTAAGTTTAGCCTTTATAAGAAGAATGTAAGCAAACTAAGCTTACACGGAATTTTGGTGCCTAAATGCAGACAATTCGGATATCATATCAAATGACCCCCAAGTGTTAACTCTTTAAGGCTTAGTCATTGTTAAGTTTACATTGGATCTAGTCTTTTTAGAGTCTTTAGTTTTAGAAAACTGCTAATTTCCCTTGAAAGACAAAATTTCTAGTATTGGGATGAAACGAGCTCGAATAAAGCAGAATATAGCGTGTGTATAGAAGATTCATAGAGTTGACCTAACTAGTTCGGGATTAAGGTTTTGTTGTTTGACTGATACAAAAACAAGATAAGAAGTAATTCTTCTGTGGCACTAATAATTGGTGAATCAGTATGCTAATAGAAAAGCAATTGTTCAGGGTCAAATTATAGTATGTAACTACACATACTTTGAATTATTCATTTTCCAAAGAGCATCACGATTGAATCACACTCTTGAACTTATACCAGTCAACATGTTAAGAAATCTGTACCAATAAAAGAAATGGCAGGTTCATGATCTACCTGCGTTGGTACTTTGTGCTGCTATCCGTAAAATAAATGTTCCCTTCATCATCAACATCCAAGTCATTTGCGAATCCTAGAGGCACTCCTTCAGCCTCAGTTGTCAAAGATTCCGCTAATCCACCTTCAGGGCCTACCTTCATTAACCCGAAATATGCATCTGCAATATATAAGTCACCTGTTCTTTTGTCAAACCGTAAACCCAAAGGCCTACCACAGATGTGCTCGTTCTTCAAATAGCTCACAGGTGATGGTTTTGGGTCGCATAAGCCTGACCTGAAAATTCAGAAAACAGAAAATAGACTTGAATCTAAAATCATATATATGGGGGGAGGGGAGAGAGTTTAAAAATACATGTAAATTTGGCTATACATCACAATTAAAGAAAATTTCTGACAATATGCAAAGCAAGTTGAAATTTGGGCTTAAGGATTTGATTGTGGAACAAATGATATAATTTTACACGAATTATAATCTTGCAAAAGTAAAAGATTAAGTAAACATACAGGGTTAAGGAAATTGTTCATCCAATTATAACGTAATAATGAAACAATAGTCAATTCACAAGTAAACTAATGAAAAACATTTGTAGCTTGGATTAGGTCTAAAACACTAAATAAGTGTTGCAAGAAGGAAGTTATCATCTTTAACCTTTTAATTTTCTTTTTGATAATGATAATCCCTAACCTCCCTAGAGAACTTACCAATAAAGAAGGGGGGGGGGGGGGGGAAATTCCTAAAGTGGAACACTGTAATTTACTAGAATCTGAAGACAATTATTGAAATGTGCTTCAATCTTGTGCCTTCTATAATCCATTGCTCAATAATGCAAGCATAACAACTGACATCCTGGTCAACATCGAATAGTTTTAAGTCTATTTGCTTTGATAAGGTAAATGTTTATAAATAAAGGTACCAAGAAGGTACAAATACAGCAGACTAAACTACTGCCAGAGGCATAAAAAAGACCTACATATGTCTTATCTCCTCTAAGAAATCTAAATACTCATCCATGTTTTCCATAACACTCCTTTTACACCAAAAAAAATAATTCGAAAGACATCTACTTTTGATCCTGGATGCATGTTGTTTTGTCCCTTCAAAGCAAACTCAGTTTCACTCCAGCCATATTGTCCATAAGCCACATAGTGGAATTGTTCTCCGTATTAATCAAGTAGGATTAGGTAAGAATGTTAATCAGTAACGAAATTTCCCAAGTTGATGATTGAGTTCCACACGGGTTTAAGTGATTGAGCCACATGATTAAAGGCAACATAGTATTGCTACCAGCCTGTGTGTCCAATAGTTCTAGTAGCCAGATCCTCCATAAATACACCAGTTTTGGATGATCCGACACGCACCCGGTGGGATTTATGAAGAGTCCGAGCAATATATTGGTCTTAAACTAAAGATGCATATAATGTACCAAAATCCCCCTTGAATCTTGTGGTCTTAAACATGCCATGTTGGACGTTAGAATTTAAGAGTTACTAAATATGTAAAGAGTCATTCTTTTGAAAGAGACGAAAAGGAAAGTAAGACACATAAATTGAAATGGAGGGAGTATTATCCAGACTGCTCAACAACCACCGATGAATCCAAATCGAAAGAGTTCAGTAGCTATCAACCAAAAATGGTCTAGTCTAATATTCACAACTTAGGCCATTTGTCCTCCCAACAAATGGCCTATCATTTTGACGGGTATCTGATTCCTGAAACATGGTTAAAAACTCCCGGAGGTCCCTGTAAAAACAGAAAGAAGGCTGCAAGTTACACCGCTTCTACGAGAAACTATTGTTGATGACGAAATATTTGAACATAAACTTTCCAAACTTTCAATTTCTCTCTGATACCATGCGAAATGCTTAACGAAATTCCTCAGATTTCCTTTACAGTCACTACAACAATCTAAGGCTTTATTTTATGAAGTAGCTTACTAGCTTAGTCTCCTAGGAGTTATACAGAGCCCCAACACCTTCAAATCTGCTTGACTAGATCCCTCTAGCTTGAGATTCTTCCTTTAAAAAGTCTTGTCCAAAACCTAGGTTGTCCTGGAACTAGCAATCTCTATCATCTAAGTTCTCTAGTTTGAGAAAAAAGGTAGGCTGAAAGAGTTGCCTTTTCATTTGATACCGAGTGAATTCCTTGAATGGTCACCTCACCTATGGAAATAACCAACCAAAGTCGCTTTTGTTTTTTTCGGGAACACAAAATCACCCAACTATTGCTATTTGGCTCAGAAAATACAAAACACTCAATCGGCATGCCATGTTACTAAAACCCCATTTTTTAAAGATAAAATCCATTTAGCTCATGTTCCTTATAGTATACCCATTTATAACCCACCGGATAGGAAAATGGGTTTACTTAAATGAGAATCTTTTGTATGATCAGGTCCGAATCATGTTGTACATGAGCAGGCAATGTGTCCAATATAAGTGAAATAGATAAAATGGAATCAACAAGAACTACCTAAACTGTTGAAGTTAAGTGGCTATGCACCTATAACTTTTGTCCTCATAAATTGAGCCATCACAATTTTCTTGGAGTGAGTATGCAAATGAACCAACTGCTAATAATTTTGTTTCTCTTAGCACAGTCATTAAAGCCAAAAACAGGACCAAACCAACAGAAATTTAAGGTTTTGTCATAAAAGTTGACTCAATGCAGCATATGCCATAAGGGCAGTCCGATGCACTAAGCTCCCGCTATGAGAGAGTTCTGGAGAAGGGCCGGACCACAAGGGTCTATTGTACGCAGCCTTACCCTACATCTTTGCAAGATGTTTCCACGGCTTGAACCCGTGACCTTCTGGTCACATGTTTGATAAAGAAATCAGCATCCAGCCAATTTGTTAGCACATGGATAAAGTACTCACATGTTCAAGTTTTAGAGCAATATCAGTTTTGCGCCCTTTTAGGCATATAAAGTGACCATTCTGAGATCATGATAAAAAGGTGTATCCTGATGCGCACTCAATGCAGCAGATGCATGTTCAACAGCTCAAGTCTCAGAATTAGGGCCCTTTTGGACATATGAATTTTTTGCTTTTTTAAAGATTTTATCCAAATAACTTTTTGGCCGTACATTTAGTCAATTTTTCACTCCAATCTTGAAAAATTGGTTGGAAGCAGTTTTTCAAGTAAAGAAAATAATCACTCACAAACCTCAACATTTTTTCAAGTGAAATTCAGGTCCAAACACAACTTCAACTTCCATATATACTTTTTCAACTTAACTTCAAATACTACTTTTTTTTTTCAAATATCATCCAATTCATGTCCAAAAGCCTACCTAGTGGAGAAAAAAATATTTTTTTTTCTTTCACAAGATCAGTATAATGAGAACACAACACGGCCAAATAGAAAGAACATAATGTTGAAGACATAATATAATCAAGTAATTAAAAGTGTGCTCTCACTGACAGCTTAAGCTTCAGATGAGATGATCATATAATTCAATATGGTATCAGAGCAGTCATAGGTCCTATAATCGAGTCTCACCACCACTCATTATCAAAAAGAAGAATATCCACGTACTTAGATAAAAAAAGAATCAGGACAGTGTGTTGAAGACATAATATAATGAAGTAATTAAAAGTGTGCTCTCAGTAACAGCCCGGTGTACTAAGCTCCCTCTGTGTGCGGATCCCGGGCCAAGAACCATAACAAAGAGCCAACAAAGAGAAAAACTCACCTATTAGCTGAGGTATAAGCAAAATCATTCCATTTTTCACCATCCCAAAACATAACTCTTCCATCAGCTATCCCTGTATAGGGTCCTCTACCCTTAGCATCAAAAGCAATACTTTCTGGCCCTTGAATTTGATTCAAGAACTTAATTTCAGATTTTTGAAGCAAATTTTGAGGATCTTTTTCAACTGGGATTTCAGACCAAGCTGGCATCTCAACCTTAAAAGACTCAAAATTTGGAAACTCAGAAATTGCACCATGTTTTAAAGGGTCCAACCCACAATAAACTGCCAAAACAAGAAATAATCCACCAAATACTATAGCTGGTCTCATTTTCTTGATAAAAATTTGAACTTTCTGATAAAGGGTGTTGGGTAAAGTGAAAATCTTGAAGTGGTGTTGAAATTTTTAGATTTAAAATGTACCCCAAATTAAGGGGTGTGAGGAACGTTTGCTATCTAACAAGTTACAAGGAAAATTTAGCTGAGCTAACTACCAATTCCTCAGCTGCCACTTGCCTAAAATTGAAATTAAAGAGATATAGATTGAGGTAGTGGGACCCATCAACATATGACTGTGAATTTTGATGACTATTCGTGGAATTTGCATGTCCTAGGAGAGTTTTGGTAAGCACCCTGAAAATTAAATATTTTTTATTTTATTTGAAATTTAAAAATTATCGTTGAAAATAGAATTATGTTAGATTATAATTTTTAAAAATAATATTTAATTATTTAAATATATTAAAAATAAAAGAAAAAATGAAAAAAATAGTGAAATTTCAAATGTAGTTCGAATTTTTATGGCTAAAAGCTAATTTTTAAATAAAGTAATTTTTTTTTCAAAAATTCCCATAGCCAAACGGCTCCTTAGACTTTGGAGAATACTTTTATTTTACCTTATTTTAAACGATTTATAGTATTTTCACGCATTTCTCTCCAACATGACTCTAACGGTCTAACCTAGACCTAAGGGTTATGGGTGGAGGTGATTACCATGAGCAACCTCACTTGTCTGAACTTTGGAGGGTACTCCATTGGAGTGGTGGATTTTCTTATGTATTAGTCAATATGACTCCAAAAATTAGAGAAAATGACAAATATGACCCCTTATGTCGGAAGGTTGGTTTAAAATAGTCCCTTAAGTAGTTTGTCAAAAGTTTAATAATTTTAATCTTCAAATATTTAATAATTTACATTTATTAAGTTGTATTTCAGAAATACGATTTATGAATTATATTCCAAAAATATTTTATAAAGGTGTTAGGTATATAAATATTATTACCTCCAAATAGACTTATTGACGTTAAATTGTTTTACAAAAGTGGGTCAAACTAACAAATTGAAAATAGTAAATGAAAAAGAAGAATAAGCTATCGTTAATTACACAGACTTCTAAAATTGTATTATATGATAGCAATAAAACATAATTTTAGCATTGGGAAGGGATGATATGGATTAATTAATCCTTTTTGTTTTGAAAAGTATCATGTTTTATTTGGAATTTTATTCTTAAATTGTATGGCATAAGAAGCCTTGTAACTCCTAACTAGCAAGCACGGCTCAACACTTATGTCTAAGCTCTAAATGAGTACCACCAAATTAATGTGTACTATAAATTAGGGCGGACCAGTGGACCGGATCGGGTCCGACCAGATCCATAAAAAAAAATGGGCATGGGACTCGAACTCGGGACAGGATCTGGGCTCGTCCCGCCCCGGGCCCGATCCCGCCAACCCCCTCCCCTTTGCAAAAAATGACCGTTGCACAACGGTCATTTTATATTTTGATCGTTGTGCGACGACCATTTTTTGCCTCCCCAACCTCCCCTACCCTCTTAATATTTATTTTTAACCTCTAAGTTAATATATTTACACTTTAATCCAATTTTTCAACTATAAATACCTCATTTTCTCTTCATCTTTCTCACAAATCTTCATACAATCTATCTCTCTACAAGTCTATATTGCCTACTAAATATTATATTTTATTTATTCATTTGTATAACTGTATCAAAGTTCAAAAATTGGGAGTGAAGTTGGCAACTAGCTTGAGGATCATCCATCGAACAAAGTTTTAATTTTCAACCTCGATTACACGTCGGCGTTTGGTACCTTCGTTCCTTCTTTAAATTATTATTGTTACTTTATTTTAATTATCGCACTTAACTTTATTATCTTTAATTAAATATTTGTATAATTAAAATGGAAGGATTAAGAGGTATGTTTAAGGGTAAGGGTAATGATGCTTCTTCTAGTAGGGGTAACAAGGGAAGAGGTACTTCTCTAGTCATCCTATTCCTAGACATGATGATTTGATTGATTATACTCATATAGATGAAACTGAATTTTTAATGATATACCATTAGACGATGAGTTATATTCTGCAACTCAACCAGACTTTAATTTAGAAGATAATCTAGATGACACACCCACTAATCTAGATTACACACCCACTACTGCACCTCAAACTAAAACTGGAACGCCTCATATTCCCCCTAGCATGAGACGAGGCCCCACACAACGAAAATTAAAATCTGATGCATGAGATTTTTTTGATAGGGACCAAGAGAATCAAGTAGTTAGATGCAGAATTTGTAAAAATATTTATAAATTTAAAATGAAAAAAGGTCAGGGTGGGACAAGAGGTTTATTGAGACACGTACAAAACTTTCACAAAGCTAGGTGGGATGAATACGAGGCTATAAAGTCGGGTGCGCCAATGCGCTATCAGTCGGGACAAGGTTCACATAGTGTCCTGGACCAATTACCGGGTCAAATTAACCCGATAACGGGAGGAATTGTAGGCCCTAAATACGATAAGCATAAAGCTAGGGAAGCAATAGAAAAAATAGTTGTGGTGTATGGTTTGCCTTTTTTCATTTCCTTCATCTCCTGGTTTTATTCATTACATTAGAGATATGTATAATCCTACTTTTATCGATTTTCCTAGATCAACTGTTATGAGAGACGTTTTTAAATTTGCACATGAATACAACAACAACAACAACAACATACCCAGTGCAATCCCACAACGTGGGGTCTGGGGAGGGTAGAGTGTACGCAGACCTTATTTACGTTATTCATTATATCATTTTCCTGACAAAGTATCTATCATGTCTGATATAGGTCGTAGGACCATGATTATTTAATTGTAATATGTTATTGGATAGATTATAAATGGTATATGCAAAAACATATATTAGCATATGGATATATTGATAATAGGCACACCAGAAATTTTATTGCAGAAAATATTTATCAAGTTTGCGATTATTATGGTATAACTGACAAAATAATGACTGTTACGTTAGATAATGCTTCTTCTAATAATTATGCTATTAGACTTTTAAAAGATCTTTTAACTCTGTCTTTTCCTAATCATTTTCATATAAAATGTGCATGCCATATTTATAACTTAGTTGTAAATGATGGTCTATCACTTTTTGAAGACATTCTTAATAAAGTACAATTTGCTATAAACTTTATTTTTAGAAGTAATAGAATACAAAGAAAAAAAGAATATAAAAAACTTGTCGCGATTGTGGACTACCTTATAGAAAATTCCTGAAGAAGTAGCGACTAGGTGAAATTCTTTATATGAACAACTACTTGTTGCTCATGATTATAGAAGACCTATAACTTTATTTTTTAATGCCCATAATCGAAATCCAACTGATATGGTTGTAGATAACGATTGAGAAAAAAATTCAGAACTTATTGTATTCTTAGAGAAATTTTTTCAAGGAACTAAAGAATTTTTTGGTATATATTATCCTACTATTTCAACTATGTTATTTTATATAGCTCTAATATTTTTTTTACTTAGTGAATATATGGAAAAACCATCTTATAAGGCACCTATTAAAAAATATTTATCAAATTAATTTTTTTTCTATTCCCACTATTTATATTATTAGTGTTGTATTAAATCCGACTATTAAAATAGACGATTGTAAAACACTTATTGAAACTATTTATGATTGTAAGCAGTACTTCCACCTCCAACTCCAAAAAAATCCAAATGAACAACCACCTAAGGAACCAACTAAAGAAGAAGTTTTGTCTAGCATGCACGATGAATGCAAAAAAGTATATATGCATTACCAACAAGAAAGTGTTAGCAACCAACCGGCTTTCATACCATCTTCTTCTTCTTCTTCTTCAATACAACTTCAAAAAAGACATGTTATTTATGCGGCTAGTATTGAAACCCTTAGATATAGAATGTTTAGTGGTACCACCACTAATCAAGTTAGCGAGTTTGATATTTTTGTTTTGCAAGGTGTTGTACCGTACCAAGCAGTTCTCAATGAAGAAGGACGTAAAGACTTGCTGAAATACTGGAGGGAGAATAAAAAGACATTTCTGACACTATCAAAGATGGCCCGAGATGTGTTGAACATTCAAGCGTCATCAACATCGTCTGAAAGCGCTTTTTTTGCAGGAAGATTTCAAATAGGAGAGCACATACACTCATTAGCGGGAGATAACTTGGAGATTGCAGTTTTATTCAGATACGAGCGGAGCGTAGAAGGTGCGGTCAACCGGAGATCAACGAAGAAGATGACGAAAACTATAATGAAATCTGATCCGACGGAGGTGGAAGCGACGTCGAGCAATTTGACCAACAAATTTCAATTCGAACCGAAGAACCACAAGACATTGTGAAGAAACTAGAAAAAATGTTTATAAATATGTGATTTTTTTAATTGCAATTTTACTATGTTATTTGCAACTTTCAACACCACAAAATTGCAATGTTGAAATTGTATTACAAAAAAATCATATTTCTATTAAATAATATAAGAGACACAAAAACAGCCTTGAGATATTTTTATTACAATATCTTGTTCAATTATTGAGGTGTTTATTTATGTTATTTTTTTAAATTTTGTGGAAAAAATGGAAAAACCGATCCCGCCCCAGCCCGATAAGACCGGTCCCCTTTTCCGATGGGACCGGGAACGAGACGGGACATCAGCGGATCCCGCCAGTCGAAGCCCGCCACTCCCGCCGGAGGAATGATCCGGCCCTCCCCGCCCCGCCCGAACCCGGCCCACTGGCCACCCCTACTATAAACTAAGATATTTGATGTACAACTTTTTAAATTCTTTACTACAAAATTAAAGATTAAGAGTTAAACGAAATATCTCCAGAAACCTGCTCTTCATGTCAATATGAATAGAAATTTCGTCAATTAACTCGCTCAACTACAGAAATATCTTTTCCTTGAATGTTAATCTATTTTTTTTATCGCATAGATTATAGTCAACTAAACGAATTCAGGAAAAAACTAGAGAGGAAACAAAAGGGAGTCTTGTATCCATCATAACCATCCGGTAATTAGATATTATTTTTATCTATTTTGAATAAGGTGGAGAATAATAATTGTTGGTTTTAAAGACATGATCTTTAAAATAAGTGTAGTGTGAATTGGAAAATTGTGAAAAATAAAATGGAGGGAAATGAAGACACTTTGTCCCTCATTGGTGGTGATGGTGGAAAGGCACTTCTTATGTGCTTATATATAGAATCAATTCTTCTAACTCTTAAAAAGTTGAGAAGAGAGTGTCCCTCATGTTGTCGTCATCGCTTGACTTCGAATTTGATTTATAATTTTTTTGGACCAAACTTATTTCTAAAACTATTATTTATTTTCTCTTGATAATTTTCGCGCGAAATTTTTATTTAAATAAATTCGCGGACTTTTTTATTCCCAACGGTATTACCGAACAGTCACAATTACTTTGAAGTTTGAACAGTCACTTGCCTTTGATGAAAGGCATCTATGCACCTGTTGAGACTAAGATAATAAATGAACTCAGGCTTGTGGGATGAAATAATTTTCTCATGAATTTTTCTTTTTTAGTTGGTTGATTATGACTTCATGTTACTTTTTTCCCTCTATACCGTTCATGGTCAGAGAAGCCTGATGTACTAAGTTCGCGCTATGTGCGGAATCCGAAAAAAACTCATACCGCAAGGATCTATTGTACGCAACATTCATGGTAATTAGATAAATTTACTTTTAGGTTTCAGCATCTCCATTTTACTTATTATGCAATGAAAGATTCACATTACTTGGTCGTAAGTAGGGGTGGCAGATGGGCCGTTTGGGTTGAAGTTGGGTGGGTCAAGATGAGCTGAATCAATAGATGTGTCAATGCCCAACCCGCCCAAAGCTTACATGGGCTAAGATGAGCGGGTCAAGATGGGTTAAATGATGGGTCATAATCCAACTTAATCCATTACTTTTACAAATTTCAAACTTACCTTCTATGATATTATTTTATTTTGTATGATATTTGATTTTTCCATATCTTTATTTTTAGAATAAGAATAATATTTTAAAGAATTTTTTATTTTTTATAAAAGCAAAATAAATATATAAAATAATGGGTGGGAGGGCATGGGGTGAGAGGGGGCTGGGTAGTGGGGTAAGAAAAGTTTCTCATTTTTTATAAAAAAAATTGTATAAGTAAAATAAAGTAAAAACTTCGGGTGGGGTGGAGATGGGGTACGCAAATTTTTCTCATTTTTTATAAAAAGTTTATAAAAGTAAAATAAATATATAAAATAGAAAATTTGGAGGTGGGGTGGGAGGGGGTTGGGTGATGGGGTACGAAAAATTTCTCATTTTTAATATATTTTTATATATAAGTAAAATAAATATATAAAATAAAAACTTCGGGGGTGGTGTGGGAGGGCAGGGGGGTTGGGGGTAAGAAAAATTTCATATTTTAAATAATTTTTTATAAAAGTAAAAAAAATATGAAATAGAAATGTGAGGATGAGGTGGAGGGGGGTAGGCGGAGGAGGTAAGAAAAAAATACATATTTTTTATAATTTTTTTTATAAAAGTAAAAAAATATGAAATAAAAATTTAAGGATGGGGTAGGGTATGGGGTGCGGGGTGGAGGGGGTAGGTAAGAAAAAAATTTATATTTTTAATAATTGTTTTTATAAAAGAAACAAAAATATGAAATAGAAATGAGGATGGGTAGGGGTGGGGGTGGAGGTAGGGGGTAGTGTGGAGTAGGCAAGGTAGGGGGCAGAGATGTGAAAGTGGTTCAGTGCTTGGGTGGGGGTAGGTGTAGGGGAGGGGAGAGTGGATGGGTAGTGTGGTGGGTGGTTGAGGTGTGTTGGTGTATTTTTATTATTCCGAAATAATAAATGATTTTTTAAATAATTATTTATAAACAAAAATCTTAATCTATAGTGGAGGTTAATCATTAAGATTAAACATTTTCGTGGGTTAAGTTTGGGCATCATCATGGGTTCATTTGGGCTGCTGATTTATGATGGGTCAACTTGGGCTAGCCCAAACCAATCCATTATCAAAATCACTCTTGTCCAAATCCATGAAACCTTGGACGGATTGGACGGATCATTTGGGTTTGGACTAATTTTACCACCCCTAGTTGTAAGTGCGGACCACGATAATATGAACGTGAACCACGATTGAAAGAAATATTCGACCCATTAGCATGTGAAAGAAATAATCCCCTTGATTATTTTCATTAATTGAAAGGCTATATATACAAGTTACATATTTCTATTCTACTTCTAAATCCTTTTCCTATTCTACTTCTAAATCCTTTTCCTATTCTACTTCTAAATCATTATTCTACTATAATTCTAACTCTACAATTATGGTAGGTGTATAATACTAATTAAGGTATCCTTTTTATTACAATATACTACAAATATATATACCATATATACACTATCCTATTTTCACTTGATTTGGGCAAGAAGTGGCTTCAGACACCATCGCTTCTGCTGGGCCCATCGCTTCGCTGGTCACCTCACCGCCGGTAGGCTCCATCGCTTCGCTACGCCCACCGGCTTCTTCTGCTTTAATCTAGTGATATATATGTGATATACACCGCTGTATATTCAAAGCCAGTATATCACATGTATATTGCTCGCTTAACACACCCCGCAAATACAAGCGCGGTTTTCGAACGCCGAGACTGCCCCTAAAATCTTCAAAGAGAACCGCAGTAGACCCTTTGTAAAGATGTCTCCGCAATTTGATAACGAGATCGACATGGCATACGCGAATCCTGACTTTGCAACCTTTTCACGGACAAAGTGAATGTCCATTTCGATATGCTTAGCGCAGCAGGCCGAATCGATTACCCGACAGTAGATGGCACTAATGTTATCGCAAAGATACCAAGATTGCCTTCTCGAATGGGACAATGAAGTTTCTAAAGCAAATTACGTAGCCAACATGATTCGGAGACCACATTCGCTACCCTCGAGCATTCGCCGCACTTGAGCGCGATAGAGTTGCCTGACGCTTGGTCGACCAGAGACCAATTTGTTGCCAAGGAACATACAGAGCCGTGAGCCACCATCGTCTGGTGCTCGGACACCCACCCCAATCAAGATCCGTAAAGAGACAAGCGTGGGATGTAGACGACGATAAGTGCAACCTATAGTCTAGTGTCCTCTGAATATACCGGATAATTCGCTTGATTGCATTCATGTGCTCAACCCTGGGATCATGCATGAATAAACATATCCGCTGAATCGCATACGCAATATCCTGGCCTGGTAAAGGTAAGATATCGGAGGGCCCCGCAAGATCGCGATAGCGGGTCGGTCCTCGTATGGTGCACTCACGCGCAAGATCGAAGCTTTGGGTTTGCATCAACCGGGCGTGAAGTGGACTTACAGGATGACATACCAGCCTCTATGATCTCAAGAAGATATTTTCGTTGAGACAAAAACAAGCCACCGAACGACGCCTGACCAAGAATCCCCAAAAATAACTCAAAGCGTCCTAAGTCTTTCATAGCAAACTCGTGAATCGAGCATGGCCATGATAGACTAGCGCAAAGCATCGGAGGAGGCAAGATGATATCATCCACATACAACAATGTAATATAGGCCAATGACGCAACTACGATAGATAAACAAGGAATTATTCACGAGTGAACCCAATAGTCGACACAAAGTCAAGAAATCGTATACCAGGCCCGTGGAGACCGCTTAAGCCCATATAATGATTTCTTCAATGTATGCACATGATGAGGGCGGTTGGGATCCTGAACCCAACGGCTGGATGCATATAGATCAAGCTTCCTCGAGGTCACCATGTAAAGGCATTCTGACATCCAACCTGACGGATTGGCCAAGTCTTTGAAAGAGCCAAGCCAAGCACAAGGGCGAATGGTAGCCGGTTTGACCAACGGACTAAACGCCTCACCACAATCAATTCCAACCTCACGAGTCTTACCATCACCAACAAGTCAGCGCTTTATGTCGAGCAAATGACCCATCCGATTCTCCTTATGAGCAAAAATCCACATAGACCCGATAATATTAATACCATATGGATTCGGGCACCAACTCCCACGCCTTATTATCAATAAGAGCATTATATTCATCGGCCATAGCAATTTTCCACCAGGTCATTTAATGCGACACGTGGATCATGCGGGGCGCGGGATTTAGAGACATCGAATGTAAATTAAAATGTCGCTTAGGTGTAAAAATACCCCGCCGACCACGAGTGACCTGGCCTATGACTCGAGGAAGAAGTGATGGAATTTTGGGAATTTTCGGTCGGACTGACCGCTAGTTGAAATAGGCAGCTGCCCAACAGACAAGTCGAATCGATTCCTGAGCACTTCCGCACTGGCTTTCGGACCAGCCCCTGCATTCACGGATCGCCCAATAGCCGGAAATGTTCCAGCTTACCGGAATAGCAGGGCGACGCAGATTCAGGGACCAGCCAAGGTCTACTGAGGATTTTGGGCACGGAGTTGTCCGAAAATTCCGACATAATATACCGGGATATTTGGTCATCCAAAAATTATACGACTTTAGGCTCTGGAGTATGAACTGTGAAAAGGGAATCGAAGTCATAAAAATGACATGACGATTTATAATGACTTTCTTGGAGGATAAATCAAAACACTTATAACCACGATGATTCGACGGATAATCCAAAAATACACACGGAGTAGACCGAGCCTGAAGTTTGTTAATTGTGGTGGATGGGAATAACGGATAACACAAGCACCCAAAAATCCGAAGATGAGAATAAGACGGGTTTTTATTATATAAGATTTTGAGAGGGGAAGAATAAGACGGGTTTTTAGACGAAATTATGTTAAGAAGGTAAGTGGTCATTTGTAGAGCATGATGCCAAAAATACGGAGGTATGGAGGCATGGATTAGGAGAGTTCGGACAATGTTATTTATGGAACGAATTTTGCATTCGGCTTTCCCATTTTGTGAAGATGTATGAGGACATGAAAACCAAAAATTTATCCCATGAGTAGCACAAAATTCTCGAAACTCCCAATTGTCATACTCCTTCCCATTATCACATTGAATATTTTTTATTTCTCTTTCGAATTGAGTACGAATGAACGCTCTAAATTTTATGAAGAAGGAAAACACTTGTGATTTATTCGCAATTGGAAACGTCCACAAAAATCTAGAATAATCATCTAAGAAGAGAACATAATATCGATGACCCATTGAACTAAGAACAGGAGATGTCCATAAGTCGCTATGAATAATGTCAAATGGCATAGAAGTATGAGAATCGAGTCTACAAATGGCAACTTAACAATTTTTTCTAATGAACAAGATCGACAAATTGAGTACGACTCGCACTTACAAGAAATAAAACTATTTTTTATCTAAAACCGATAAAATAGAAGATCCCTGATGACCCAAACGAGCATGCCACATGGAAGGAGAGGATGGCTGCAAAGTCGCACGGCAAGACCGGACTCGACGGATCAAACCGGGCATGATAGATATAGATCCCCTACTATCACACCTCATGAGATGACTTCGCCTGAAATCCTTCACAGAGAAACCAGCGGATCAAATTCAACGTAAACGTAATTGTCATTTGTGAATTTTCTGACAAACACTAAATTTTTAATCAATTTGTGAGCATGTAAAGTATTTTTCAAGAGTGAGTGGCGGATTGGGGGAGACACCGCTTTTCACCATACTCTAGAATTGAATAGAATCGCCATTACCAATGATTATCCCCCCGAGGTGTGCTCAAATTGGAATAAGATGAGAGAGTACCGAGTCGTAAGTCAGCGAGTAAAGTGGCCCCTGCGTCCATGTACCAATTTTGGTCCGGCTGAGTTAATCCCAACGCAGTGCATCGCGCTCGAGATCGGTCTGAGTGGGCCCGGCTGCATGATGGGCTGGGGGAGGTCGGGCCCCAAGACCCCCTGGCCGTGCTGACCTGGCCCAGAATCGCTACCATCGCCACGCCGGGGCCATCGCCCGCCGCCATCACCGGGCATCGCCTGGATTGTTGGCCGTACCCCACCGCCGGAATTTCCCGCCGCTACCGGTAATGGGTCGCCGCCCATGGTCCATCGCCATCGCTTCCATCGCCATTACGGGCCCCACCGGCTGGGCCCACGGGGTGGTGGGCCACCGTTCATTGGATGGGACACAATCGACGTTTTGGCCGACTAATGGAACCTCCACCATTACCCGCTTGCCCTCGCCGTTTTTATTATTCTTGCGACATTGTTGCTACCGCCATTATTATGGTTTTGGCCCGACGATTATTAACAAAAACCGACGGATTAGGATAGGACGCCATCATGACAATCGACTTCTGTTCAGAGTCGCCTTTAGCCAAACCGCTTTTCCAACGTAAGCATGGAGCGGCTTGATGGAAGCTGAAGAGGGTTGCTTGGCGAAGGAGAGTGCCAACACCATTATAGGCCTCCGAAAGACCGCAACCAATCGTAGAACTAGACGATTATTTGTTACCGGTGCGCCAACGCACGGAGTTGATCCGCCATTCCTTTAGTTTCTTGCAATATGCGTAAACGCGTTTGAAATACGCCCATTCAACGAGAGAATTTCGCCGAGTGTGACGATACGGAATGTCAAGTTGTCTTGGAATATGTCACGCAATCTATTCCATGCGCCCATAGCCGCGGGTATCGCCTCCATAATCGCTCAGAAGGTCCACTGAACAGTGGCGATATCCATCAAGAACCAGAGCATCAAGTGTAATCCATACTCAGATCCTCCGCAGAAGCGGGTCTAGCGGGAGGAATTATGTGATGAAGAACTTGATAAGAGATAGCGTGAATTTAAACAACTCCGCCACATTGCATATTGAACGTTTTCATCTCAAGGACAATAGGACACCGAGCTTAATATTGGAAACCGTGAGGGCAGGTGAAAAATTGTTCTTAGACATTTTTGAAAGAACAAAGAAGGAGGATAATTTTAAGAGAGGTTTTAAGAAATGAAGATTTAGATATTTGGAGAGAAAACCCGAGGGAGTGGGGGGTTCTCCTGCCAAAGAGGAGGCAAAAAGTTTGAGAGAAGAAAACTTTTGTTTAGACATAGTCTCTGATACTATGAAAGAAATAATCCCTTGATTATTTTCATTAATTGAAAGGCTATATATACAAGTTACATATTTCTATAATAGGAAAAATCTTTTTCCTATTCTACTTCTAAATCCTTATTCTACCATAATTCTAACTCTACAATTATGGTAGGTGTATAATACTAATTAAGGTATCCTTTTCATTACAATATACTACAAATATATATACTATATATACACTATCCTATTTTCACTTGGATGGGCAGAAGGGTCAGACAACCCATCAGCTTCATGGCACACCATCGCTTCATACGCCCACTGCTTCTTCTGTTTTAATCTAGTGATATATATGTGATATACACTGCTATATATTCAGTGTATATCACATGTATATTGCTCTGTTTAACAACATGCATACAACGAGCAACCAACTCCTTCAACACCTCTCATAATATGTAACATTGTGAATGAATAAAAACTATAGAGTTAAGGAAAATTATTGTTATTGAAAGTGATATGTATTTATTGAGACACTCTTAGACAGGGTGGAGTAGGGGCAGAAGGATTCATTCAAACCTAATTAGTTGCTCGAAAATTACATTATATACATATAAGATGAATTTTCTTTTAACGTATATATAATAGAAGATGAACTCACTTGTTAAAATTTTTGTCTCTGTCACTGCTTAGGTTATCTAGTCCATTTGATTTCTCTAAATGAAATCTTCCTGTCATACAATGGCAACTTGAAGACTTGGGTTTGTAGTTTTTGTAACTTTTCCAATGATTAAGATACTAGTAAGTTCAAGTAGTTACATTGTGAATTTTGGATACATGCAACTTATTGTAACAATACAATCCTATAAGAGCCATTTCTAAAGATCATTTCCAAGGAATATGCATCTATATCAGCCAAATCTTGGGATACTGTCAATGCTATATCAGAACAAGTTGAAACACTTGCACTGTCAAACTGAATTCTCTATATCCAAAAAAACAAAGGCACCAAAACAGCCAAAAAGATGTACCTCAAAGAACATAATCTTATTGTTTGATTTTACATGTATAACATGAGATATTATGACAATAGTATTTTTCCTCTCTTAAACACGACGTCTGCAAATTTATTGCCAAGGAGAGTTGTAAACTGGGGTGGCTACAGATTTAACTTGAAGACACTTATTGAGGCCTTCCATTCCCAAATCTCCCTCTTTCAAAGCCACTGCATTTGTACCCTTTGTATGGGCAATCCGGAACGAAAGCAAAGTAACAGTTTATCCAAATAACCCCAGCTCGAATGGATCTAGAAACTGTGTTGGCAATGTTCAAATTATTGGTCATGACACCTGTTGCTAGTCCATAATTCGTACAATTAGCTCGCTTGATCACTTCCTCTACAGTCCTGAAATTCGTCGCACCATGTGAGATACGACTTAAGTTATATACACTGACATTGTGAAGATTTTTTTAGACTGTATTTAGCTACCATTTTTATCATGTTACCAATTACTACATGTGCATAGATTGAAACTCCGTTGACTCTTTGATCTAATAAGAGAGTGAACTTACTTGAACTTCATTACTCATAAAACAGGTCCAAATATTTCTTTCCTCTTTTGCAATTTTCATATCATCATTTTCATATCATCCTGCCAAAAGCATTATGAAGATGTCAGTAACATGGATGATTTAGTTGTCGGGACCCCAAAAGTCTTTTTGTAAGTGGCATGGCCTCCTTTTATTTTTTATTTATTTTTGGTACAGAAATTACTAATGATAGAATTAGCAAACACATGGGGCCTCTTTGTATTTTTAAAAACTTCAAGGTTAAGTTTTAAGCTTTTTAAAAAAGCATCTTTCTCTTTCTCTTTCTTTTTCTCTTTCTTCTTTCACGTTCTTCTTCTCCGAAAATCATTCTTTTTGTAACATCCCGTACTTTCGGATCACGGTTTAAATCGCTAGGCGTATGTAAAATCGCTAAGTGTTTGTAAATAGACTCGAGCGTTGGAAAAATTTATGTTATATTTACGTATGCTAATAAAGAGATTAGTATATAAAATGATTAAACTCCGAAATAATTTTTGACATAACAAGCGTGGCAACAGAGACTAAAAATAAATTTGGTGCATGCATAAAGAGGTTTTGGACTAATGTCATATCACAAAATTATGACATTGAGTATAAGAAGATCTTATAAGTTATTGAGATTTAAGTGAATTGGGATCACGAAATTAATTATGCGGGTAA
Organism: Anisodus acutangulus; assembly: GCA_029783415.1. NCBI lineage: Eukaryota > Viridiplantae > Streptophyta > Magnoliopsida > Solanales > Solanaceae > Anisodus > Anisodus acutangulus. Next base: position 3,534,939 of record CM056509.1, read on the forward strand.
TTGATTAATTGTGGGATTAATCAATTAAGTGGAGGGGACAAACTTAATGGAGGTGACTACATGTAGTGTGGGAAGGGACTCTAAGTGTTTAAGCTTACAAAAAAAAACATGGGGTGGCAGCCGTGAGGTTAGTTAGTGGGAGACATAATCATGATAACCATTAAAAGGGCACTTAGAAATGGTGCAATACACTTCATTAAGTAGACGTAACTTCATTTTCTTTTAAAGCAACCAATACTTCATTCTCGATTAGGAAAAGGAAACTTTGCGTTCACTTCGTGTAATTGTAAGGAATTGCGTACGAAGCAATAGCAAATTGAGTAGGAAAAGTCGTGCAAGCGCAACAACAATATTTTCCTTCCAGTTTAGCGAAACGAATGTATGTTAAGGCAAATTATTTATTTCTTTTGGCATGTTCCATGTAACGAAATATAACCGTGATATTGCTCCATAATTTATTCTACTCCTAGTAGTTAAGAATATTCATGTTATTGATTCTTATGCTAAAAGCATGTCTAAATATGTGTCTAAGTCTTTATTGAGGCATGTGGAAAATGATGTTAATATTTACAGTGTCAGCTGAAGGTACATGTTAAATATTCAATGTTAGCCAAATGGGCAAGGATATTATTGTCATCCTGTAAATTCAAAGAAGGTTTTATTATCATTCATACATTTTCATTGGCATTGCATTCATATATTACCCTGGACCACTTGTGCTATGCACACTACTATATGGTAATTATTGTATATATATGTAGGGGATATGGGAAAAGGAAAAGGAAAAGGCGTTATATACGCACACCACCTGTAGTTGGTACATACTATCACAAAAGAGCCCTAAGAGGCCACATATCGAGCATGTATGGTCAAAGTGGATGCTTGTGTGGCTAAGATGATATGAATGCATGTGTGGCCAATACGATATAACCTGATGCCCACAGAGGCGGTTATGGGTGGATTCATGTGTGGACATTAGTATACCACATTTGCATCATGCATACATCCATTCACCATTATATGGTATGAGACCAAAATAGAAGCCTGTGTGGCATGTCTGTGTGACCGATATCAGGTTGTTTGTGTGACCTATATAACCTGACGCCCACAGAGGCTGTTAAAAAAAGGTGATGCTTGTGTGTCCAATATTATACCATATTTGTATTGCATAACATTTAGACATATGTATTGGGGTCTCAGAGGTAGTTAATACTGGTCGGTTGTTTCTGTTTCAGTTACTGTGATATCTCTGTTATACTATTGTTCATGCCTGACATACTCAGTACATCAGTCGTACTGACATCCCTTTTGTCGGGGGACGATGAGTTTCATGCCCGCAGGTTCACATAGGCAGGGTGACGATTCACGTTAGTTGATTGCGGATCCAACAGATTTTTGGAGCACTCCCCTTGTTTGGAATGTTGGTATAATTTTGGTACGGTACATTTTTGCTTGTATATATGGGTATGGCGGGGCCCTGTTCCAACCTTTGATGTTGCTACTCTTAGAGGCTTGTAGACAGGTGTCATGTGGATAGTGGTCTTGTATGGCCTTGTCGGCCTTGATATGGGTATATATATACATAAGTTGGTTTTCTGGATAAAGATTTCACGTAGTTTTCTTTCGGCTTAGTTGTAATTAATGATGATTAGGTGGTAAATATACGATTTGCGGTACCCGGCGGGTGGGATCCGGGTGCCCATCGCGGCCCTCCGGTTTGGGTCGTGACACTTTTACTCTCAAATTCTCTCATTCATTCATCTTCTATGTGTGTAATTGTCTTTGAAAGCTAAACTTGAAGTATATATACATGTTGGTTGCTGAAAGACGTGAAGAAGGAGCGGGAAGCCATTGACGACCATTAACAAAGCTTCGAAGCTCTAATTAAAAAATGTGGGTTATCGCAAATAAGCTCCATTTTGAGTGAGTGATACCTAAAAAAACGAAATATAAATGAGAATTCATATATGAAATTTGAAGAAATTTCATTGAGATTTGACATGATTTTGGATCGATTTTATAGCAACTCTCAAGGTTGAAGAACATGATTGTTTAACTTTTGGATTACCGCAATCGAGCTCTATTTCACGTAAGTGATATCTCAAAAGAACTGCAACGTGGAGGGAGAGCTCATATATGAAATTTGAAGCAGTTTGGTTAAGGTTTGACATGATTTTAGATCAAATTACAACAGTTGTTCGGCCAAAAGGAAAAGAAGACACTGCCAGAAATAGTCTAGTAGAATCCTTATTCAGGTCTAAAATAGACTAAACTTTTACGTTGGCAGTTCTTATGTTTACATATGTTTGAAATTTATAAAAATATTTCACCACTAAACTCACTAGACATGACTTGTGGATTTCACTGGGTATGTTGTTGTTGTTGTACTCACTAGACATGACATTCGTTATAATAATTGCTTCACTAGAAAAATTATTAGGCAAATTTAACACTAGACTCACTAGCTAAAACAATCGATATAATAACTGCTTCATTATGAAAATTGTTAGATAAATTTATTTCACCACTAAACTCACTCACTAGACATGACATCTGTTGTAATGACATGTTCCTTAGGCAAATTGTTAGGAAAATTTAAAACTAGACCCAATAGCTAAAATAGTCGTTATAATAATTGCTTCATTATGAAAATAATTAGGTAAATTTATTTCACCACTAGATTCAGTAGACAAAACATCTGTTATAATAACATGTTCTTTAGGTAAATTGTTAGACAAATTTAACACTACACTCAGTAGACAAAACATCTATTATAATAACAGGTTCATTATAACAATATATATATATATATGTATATATTGTTAGGTCCGGGTATGCTACGGAACAATAAAAACAAAACTCGAATGCCAATTCAGTTTTCGAATGTCGGCGATAATGTCATCCGACACCAGTGATAACTTCAGTAAAAACAAAAACTTTAAATAGCAATGTAGCGGAAATTTAAAGAACACAAAAGTTTAAAATTTACATATGTTATATATATTATATAACATATGACGGTCAATGATCGAGAGTATTGTATATATTTATTGTATACAAAAATTACAAATTCCTTTCTTTATAATTTTACACGATGAAACAAAAGGAATTAAATGTTGAAGTTGCAGATGACTTCTGACTGAAAAATCTACCTAAATAGACATAGACAACTTCTCATTACAATTGCCCAATACAAAGCTAATATAGAATCTAAGCTACAATTGTAATGTTGGACAGAATGTTGTAGACACGTTCAGGCAATACTTGTGATCCAGTTTTCTAAGATGAATTCTCGAGAGCTCTATTGATATTTTTGCAATCTGTTTCTGGATGTCGATTCACTCTTGTAGCCTCTCTATTTATAGTAGAGAGTCTTCCTTGAAAAGCTCATCGATCAGTTGAGTAGGTTGAGGGAAAAGTGGGCAACTGGTGTGTTTGTTGAAGAGGAGCATGGAGTCGAAATGTCAACAGCTTTGACTTGTTCTTCACTCGACTTCTTCCCCAAGCTTCGACTCTTTCTCCCACGTTTTACACAACTCATAATTTACATGCCTAAGTCATTTTTACCACTCAGTAAAACAATTACTGCTTATCGTGAAGTAATGTAAAACTGTTATGAAAAATGTTGGTCTGAATGTTGTGACATTTGTTCCAATATTTTTGGCAATCAACACAAGTACTTCAGGGGATATGTTGGGTCAAATGTTACAACACCAAACCCAACATTAACAATCTCCCCCCTTTTTTCCTTTCTTCACAAAACACATTTCAAAAGGTACAAATGACTTAGTGGAATGTCACAGATGTTGTCCTACATTTGTGAGTACAAAATTGCTCCCCCTTAACCTGTGATGGTATACAAGCAATCATGTATATACCACTCTATAGGATTAGAAAAATAAAAAAATTTAGCACATACACACATCATCCAAAAAAAAAACATTATCAGAATAGAGCATTGTCAAGATAACCATCCACATCACCTAATAGCCAACACACGAAATCCATAAATCATTAACCAATAAAAATTCATCAATAGCAACAACTTCTCACTTGCTCATTACGCAGTAGTAGCAGCTTCCAGCAGCTTTCTACTTCTGCATATCAAGCTTAGCTTGCTTCTCCTTCTGCCTGGCAGCTTCAGCTTCGGCCCTTTGCATAGTAGCTTCAACTTCGGCCTTCAACCTCATCCTCATCAGCAAGACTTTCCTTCCAACGGCTTCTTATCTCTGCATAGCAGCACCCACAACTTCTTCAGCAGCATCAGCTTCTCCACTCGTGCCTTCACCCTCTTCTATTTGCTCCCCTTGTATAGAATCATCTCCCCCTTTTTGTGAAGAAAGCAGAAGAAGGAAATGGTCTCTGGCTTGAACCATGACATCTCTGGCAGTATCAACCTCAGTAATTTGTAGGTTGATTTTAGCAATTTGCTCTACAAGCCAATTTGTGGGCAGTATAGACTGTCTTGGACCAGTGTTGCCCTGAATGTTGGGAATATTCCTGGCAACATTTTCCCTTTCTTCTTCCTTTTTCCAAGGTAGGTCAATGACTCTCTTTTTGCTCTTCATGATTGTTTTGTTGACAATGTTAAGTACAGGAGATTTTTCCAAAGTGTCTCCTCTCATAGGCTCAAGACCTTGGGTAGTAAATATTTTGTAGATCAGAGAGGGAAAAGGAAGGATGGAAGTTGACTCTTTTTCTGCAAGGTTGACAATTTGATAGAAGATCATTTTTCCTAAATCAACTTTGAATCCTTTCCCATTTTTAAACAGCATGGAGGCTTGTTCAGTTGTCACAACCGACTCATTTAGTGAAGAGAGCCAATTGTGGATGGCAATTTTATGAAGGGTGGAGAATAAGGCAGTGAGCTTTGAAGCAGGGCATCGAGGGATCCATTTCTTCAGTATACCTCCATAGAGATATTCAATCATTGTATCCCTGTTTGCTGTTACTCTTTCTGTTTCTCTCACTCGCTCTTCAGTATTAAGACCCATACATTGATTGATGATTGAAAGTGTAAATTGATAAATTTTGTTATAGAGATATACCTTCCCAAATTTCTTTGAGGAGGTATCCTCTATAGAAGAGTTCAAGTTGGCATGAAACAACCTTATAATCTCATCAATAGATAGTTCTTTTCCTGTAACAAAGCCAAGAAGCTGTCTATCTTCCAAAAATTCCACCAGACCATAGTTAGAACATGAGGCAATAACTAACTCTCTTTCAGACCTAATTACTTTATTTCTATAATAGTCTCATTTATCATGTTTAGATTTAGAGTAAAATCTATCAGAGAAAGCAGATACCTCATTGTCTGAACCAGACAAGTCTAATCTGATAGATTCGGTACTGTTGGAAGAAGTTGGGGTGTGTGCCTCTTTAGATGTTGGCTGGAATGTTGCCTGAGATGCTGTGGCTTCGTCGACAATATTTGGAGCAGCACCTGATTTAGCATGTATGGGAATTCCTTTTGGACAGAATCTTGTCAGTGGAGTATCATCAGGAATTTCCTCGTCTTGAGACACATTCTGAGGTACATAGGCAGTATAATCTTCTTCACTTTTTTCAGATAATAGTTCAAAGTCCACGTTAGCAGTGTCACTACTTGTGCAAGCAGGTATATGTGTGTCAACTTTGGCCTTTTTGGTGCTCGGCTCCTGTTGGACTGTTCTTTCAAACACTCTACTCGATCTACGAGTAGGGAATGATGATGAACTTGGTCGTTTACCTAGGGTCGAATAATCAGATGTTGCATCAACATCTATGGAATTATTGTCATCTCTAGGATAGCTGATATCGAGAGGTTCCTCATCACTTCGAAAGACTATAGCCGTACACCTGTTTTCAGGTAGATGTGAAGAAGAAGATATGCCCGGTTGTAGAGGTGTATACGATGGAGAGCTAGTGCTCATTAGTGTGTTGGATGAGATGTTGGCTGACATGGGTGTTAACATAGGGGAGGTATCCATTGGTGAAGTTTGTGGAGAGTGTTTTGAGGAATTAAGGTTTTTAATTGAAGAAGTAGATTGGAATGGTGAATAATCCATCGGGTAGGTAGGAAAATACCCGAGGATTGATGTGATCTTTACCCCATTTTTATTTTTAATAGGGAAAAAATGCAAATGAGAGGATTTTATATACATGATAAATCTTTCAAAGCAACAAAAATCCTTAGTTTTAGGAGTTTGAGATTTATCTAATAACATACACCTAAAATTTTGGGATAAAAAGATAAGCATCACGGTAGGAATTTAATCTTATCATATTAAAGTTTGAAATTCCTATAAAAACAAGGCATAAACATGGGGAGAAAAATTTAATTTTTTTGGAATCAGTTAAGAACAACATCTCAATAAATATCATAATATGAAAATGTCAACAATAATGTTGACAATATTTTGAACGACACAAGTATTTTGATCCCTCAAGAATTTTTTTCGTATTGGCAACAAATTAAGACAAGATTTATACGTATTTTATGAGTTTGATCACTGGATCAATGTAACATTTTCCCACCGTGTCCTTGATCTAATCATAAAACACATACAAAAGAATTTTTCGTGTCAAAAGTAAGAATACTTATTTGGTATTCTTAAATTTCCATTTTGAAGCACTCGATACTCCTATAGAATAGGAACAATATCTTTTTAAGGGCTTTGCACAATTGCCAATCATTTGTTAAGGGTTTGCCTTATTTTGATACTCCTTTTTTTATGATATATATATATCATCGCAGTGAACTGTATCACATTGATAACTTATTCTTATTGAAGGATCATGCTTGTATGACCAAAAGTAATGCACTATACAACAATACTAAGTTTATGATATTACAATATTACATATGTAAATGTCACCTGAAATGTTAGACAGTGTTTTAGCTGACATTCACCAAAAATGCCTTTTTAGAGATTACAAAGACCAAGAGATTTCTTCAAACTAAAAAATCTCTCATAGTCCAAAGCTTTTGTAAAAATGTTAGCTAGTTGATGAAGAGTGTCAACATGTTCAATTTGAACTAGCTGTTTTTTGACTAAATCTCTTAAAAAGTGATGTTTAATATCAATATGTTTTGTACGTGAATGTTGAACTGGATTTTTGGAAATATTTATAGCACTCAGGTTATCACAGTACAAAATCAAAATGTTCCTAGAAAATCCATAGTCGTCTAACATGTGTCTTAGCCATATTAATTGAGAGCAACAATTTCCAGCTGCTGCATATTCAGATTCAGCAGTTGAAAGTGAGACACGGTTTGTTTACGACTATACCATGAAACAAGATTATTGCCAAGATAAAAACATCATCTACTTGTACTTTTTCTATCATCAATGTCTCCAGCCCAATCCGAGTCACTAAATCCTATTAAGTTAGGATTAATGTCTTTGGAATATCAAACTCCCAACTCACATGTGCCAGCAACATATTGAATTATGTGTTTCACGGTATTTAAGTGGATATTTTGGGACAGGCTTGAAAATGTGCACAAACACTAAAACATAGTATCTGGGCGACTAGCAGTAAGATAAAGAAGGCTACCTATCATAGATCGATACAATGTTGGATCGAAATTTTCACCAATATTATCCCTACATATCTTCTGCGATGAACCCATTGGCGTTTTCATCTGTTTAGCATTCTCCAATCCAAATCTCTTAACTAGATTCTTAGCATATTTGCTTTGTGAGATAAAAATTTCATCTTCACTTTGCTTAGTTTGCAAACCTAAGAAAAAAGTTAGTTCCCCAATCATGCTCATTTCAAATGTTGATGACGTATATTCAACAAATGACTTTAGATAAGACTGTGAGGTCGAGCCAAATACTGTGTCATCTACGTAGATTTGAGCAATAATAATATCTACACCATGACGTTTAATGAATAAAGTACGATCAGCTTCACCACGGTTAAAACCAAATTCAAGAAGAAACTTAGTTAAACGACCATACCATGCACAATGAGCTTGTTTCAATCCATACAAAGCCTTTTTGAGCTTGTACACATACTGTAGATGGTGAGGATCTTCAAATACTTTTGGTTGTTCAACATAAACTTCCTTATCTAGATAGCCATTTAAGAATGCACCTTTCACATCCATTTGGTGTAAAGTAATTTTCAGACAACAAGCAATAGCAAGTAACAGTCTAATTGACTCAATTCTAGCCACAGGTGCGAATGTTTCGTCATAATCGATTCCTTCAACATGAGTATAGCCTTGAGTAACTAGACGAGCTTTGTTTCTCACAACTGTTCCTAATTCATCTGATTTATTTTTAAAAATCCACTTAGTTCTAATTTTGTATGTGTTTTATGATTAGGCCAAGGACACGATGGAAAAATATTACATTGATCCAGTGGTTAAACTCATAAAAATACATATAAAATGTGTCTTTATTTGTTGCCAACATAAAAAGTTCATGCGGGATCATAATACTTGTGTTGTCCAAAATGTTGCCAACATTGTTGTTGACATTTTCAGATTATGATATTTGTTGGGATGTTGTTCTTAACTGATTCCAGAAAAATCAAAAATTTCTCCCTATTTTTATGCCATGTTTTAATTGGAATTCAAACTTTAAAAAGATAAAGATTAAATTCCAAATAAGATGTTTATTGTTTTATCCCAAAACTTTAGGGGAAAGTTATTGAATAACTTTAAAACACCTAAAATTAAGGAATTCTTAGTATTTTGAAAGGCTTGCCAAGGGTATAAATATTCACTTCATTTATTTTTCTTTTTACCATTCTAGATTTTTCCTAAACTAAAAAAAATAAAAATATCACATCACAACCTCGGTAAAACCTCTACCTAACCAATGGAATCATTTCCAGTTCAAACTCTATCGTCTTGCAAAAACCCTAAACCCTCAAAACCCCCTCCTTCAAACTCACCGATGGAAACATCCCCTATGTCAACCAACACTACCAACAACACTCCAATGAGCACCCGTCCACCTCAACAAACAGCTACATCTTCTCAACACCTACCGAAAAACAGGTGTACATCCATTATTCTAAGAGGAGATGAGGAACCACTGGACATTAGTTACCCAGGGGATGACAATAATCTCATAGATATAGATGCTACATCAGATTATTCTACCATCGGTAAAAGGACCAGTTCATCTTCTTTTCCTACTCAAAGATCAAGTAGAGTGTTCGAAAGAACATTTCAACATGAACCTAAAACCAAGAAGTCTAGATTTAAAACTACAGTTCCTGCTTGTTCAAGCAGTGACACCAGAGATATGGACTTCGAACTATCCTCGGAAGACACTGAAGATGAACCTCCAGTCTATGTTCCTCAAAGTGAGTCTCAAGACGAGGAGATCCTTGACGACACTCCCCTGACAAGGTTCTTCCCCAAAGGAATTCCCCGTCATGCCAAACTAGATGCTGCCCAGAATATTGCCGATAATGCCACAACATCTCAAGCAACATTCCAGCAAACCTCAGAAGAGACTCCAACACCATACTCCTCCAGCAAAACTGAATCTGATCCTGACCAGGAGGTAGATATCTACTCAGACAACTTCTATTCTAAAATTAATTCTGATAATTAGAACTGGTACAAGAATAGAGTCATTAGGTATGAAAAAGTATTAGACATTGCCTTTTGCTCAGAATATGGCTTGATAGAGTTCTTAAAAGAAACACAGATCCTAGAATCTGTTACTAACAAAGGACCATATATTGATAAAATAGTCAGGTTGTTCTATGCTAATTTAGATTCTGTTATAGAAGATACCTCCTCAAAGAAGTTTGGAAAGGTATATCTCTATAACAGAGTGTATTCGCTCACACCTGCGGTTATAAACCAATGCAAGGGATTAAATGCCAAGTAGAATGATAGAGAAACATACCCTGCAGTGGACAATAGAGATGAAGTAATTGAGTACCTCACAGGAGGAATAATGCATAAGTGGATCTCTAGATGTCCAGCCTCTAAATTGACAGCCATGTTTGCCACTCTTCACAAAATTGCTATACACGATTGGCTCCCTTCAATGAATGAGTCAATTGTAACTACAGAACAAGTCATCCAGCTGTACAAAATTAGAAAATGATTGAGAGCTGATCTGGGAAAAATGATATTTCATCAAGTTATCAACTTGGCACAAAAAGAATCAACCTCAATCCTCCATTTTCCATCTCTAATATACAAAGTTTTAACTATCCAAGGTTTTAAGCCTAGAAGAGAAGACACACTAGGGAAGGCACCTGAACTGTATACAGTCAACAAGACAATTTTGAAAAGTAGAGACAGAGTCATTGATCTACCTTGGAAAATATAAGAAAGTAGTGCAGATATTGACAGGAATGTCACCAATATTTCTGGCAACACTGGTCCAAGACAGTCTCCACTAAGGCTGGCCAGTGGGCCGGGTCAGCCCGATCCCGCCCTGACACCGCTCTGGTCCCGCCCCGAACCAGACCTTTTTTTTAAAAAAAATTGCGATATCGGGACAGGACATGGTTTCGTCCGGACCCATCCCGGGCCGCCCCAATCCCTCCAGGCCCGACCCGATCCCTCCCAAAACCCCCCTTTTGCACAAATAACCATTGCACCAACGACCATTTTATATTTTGGCCGTTGTGTACAGGCCATTTTTTGCCGTTGTGCAACGACCATTTTTGGTCTCCCCCTCCCCCAACCCCCCTACTCCCTTAATATTTATTTTTAACCCATAAGTTATTATATTTACACTTTAATCCAATTTTCCAACTATAAATACCTCATTTTCTCTTCATCTTTCTTACAAATCTTCCTACAATCTCTCTAATTTCTCAATCTATCTCTTTATAAGTCTATATTGTCTACTAAATATTCAATTTTATTTATTCATTTATGAGTGAAGTTGGCAATTAGCTTGAGGATCTTCCATCGAGCAAAGTTTCAATTTTCAAACTCTCGATTACACGTCGACGTTTGGTACATTCGTTCATTCATTAAATTATTATTGTCTGTTTATTTTATTTAGCGCACTTAATACCATTTACTTTAATTATTTATTAGTATAATTATAAATTTATAATGGAAGGATTTAAACGTATGCTTACGGGTAGGGGTCATGTTTCTTCTAGTAGGGGCAACAAGGGCAAGTGTACTTCTTCTAGTCATCATATTTCTAGACAGAATCATATTCATACACATGATGATTTTGTTGATACTGAACATTTTCCTACAATACCATTAGATTTAGACGATGAGCTATTTTCTGAAACTCAAGAAGACTTTAATTTAGACGATGATCTAGATGATACACCCATTAATGTATATGATAACACACCCACTAGTGCACCTTCAACTGAAATGCCTCCTATTCCCCCTAGTATGAGACGAGGTCCAGCAAAACGAACTTTAAAATCATATGCATAGACATTTTTTTAATAGGGACGTACAGAATCAAGTAGCTAAATGTAAAATTTGTAAAGATGTTTTAAAATTTAAAGCTGGAAAAGGTCACGGTAGGACGGGAGGTTTAATGAGACACGTAGCAAGGGCTCATCCAGCTAGATATGCCCAATACGAGGCTTCAAAACCGGGTGCGCAAACATCAGCTCCATCGAGACAAGGTTCATATACTGTCCCGGATCAAGTACAGGGTCAAATTAACCCTATGGCGGGGGGAATTGTAGGCCCTAAATACGATAAACATAGAGATATGGAAGCAATAGCAAAATTAGTTGTTGTGGAGGGTTTGCCTTTTTCATTTCCTTCATCTCCCGATTTTATTCATTACATTAGAGATATGTATAATCCTGCTTTTAACAGTTTTCCTAGATCAACTGTTAAAAGAGATGTATTTAAATTCACACATGAATATCAACAGTACTTACGTTATTCATTATATCACCTTAATGGAAAAGTGGCTATCACTTCTGATATAGGTCGTAGTACTAACGACCATGATTATTTAACGGCAACCTGTCATTGGATAGATTATAAATGGTCTATGCAAAAACGTATCTTAGTGTATAGATATATAGATGATAGGAACACTAGTACTTTTATTATAGAAAATATTTATCAAGTGTGCGATTATTACGGAATAACTGATAAAATTATGACTATTACATTAGATAACGCTTCTTCTAACAATTAAGCTATTACGATTTTAAAAAATAGTTTAACTCCATCTTTTTCAGATCATTTTCATATAAAATGTGTGTGCCATATATATAACTTAATTGTAAAGGATGGTCTATCACTTTTTGAAGACATTCTTAGTAAAATACAATTTACTATAAACTTTATTTTTAAAAATAATAGAATACAACGAAGAAAATAATATAAAAAAACTTGTTACGATTGACAACTACCTTATAGAAAAATTCCATAAGAAGTACCCACTAGGTGGAATTCTTTATACGAGCAACTACTTGTTGCTTATGACTATAGAAAACCTATAACTTTATTTTTTAACTCTCATAATAAAAATCCAGATGATATGGTTGTAGATAGCGATTGGGAAAAAATTTCAGAACTTGTTGTAATTTTAGAGAAATTTAGTCAAGCAACAAAAGATTTTTCCAGTATGTATTATCCTACTATTTCAACTATGTTGTTTTATATAGCTCTAATATTTTTACTGCTTAATGAATATATGGATAAACTAGTTTATAATGCAACTATTAAAAAAATATTTATCAAAAAAAAATTATTCATATTCCCACTATTTATATTATTGGTGTTGTATTAAATCCGACTATTAAAATAGACGGTACTAAATCACTTATTGAAAATATTTACGATTGTATAGTAGTACTACCACCTCCAAGTCCCAAAAATTCAAATCACCCACCACATATTAAACAAACTAAAAAAGAAGTGTTGTCTAGCGTAGAAGACGAATGCAAAAAAGTATATAGGTTTTACCAACAAGAAAGTGCTAGCAACCTACCGGCTTCCATACGATCTTCTTCTTCTTCAACACAATTTCACAAAAGACATGTTGTTTATGCGACTAGTATTGAAAGCCTCAGAAATAGAATGTGCGGTCGTACCGCTACTAACTAAATTAATGAGTTTGATATTTTTGTTTTATAGGGTTCTGTACCGTACCAAGCAGTTCTCAATGAAGAAGGACGTGAATACTTGCTGAAATATTGGAGAGAGAATGAGAAGACCTTTCTGACACTTTCAATGATGGCCCGAGATGTTTTGAACATTTAAGCGTCATCAACGGCGTCTGAAAGCGCTTTTTATGCCGACAGATATCAAATAGGATAGCACATACACTCATTAGCCGGAGACATCTTGAAGATTGTAGTATTGTTTACAGATTTGATACGAGCGGAGCGGAGAAGGTGCGGTCAACCGGAGATGAACGAAGAAGAAGATGAAAACTACAACGAAATCTTATCCGAAGGTGGTGAAAGCGACATGGAGCAATTTGACCAATAAATATCAATTTCAACCGAAGAACCACAGGAAATTATCAAGAAACTAGAACAGGTTTTTTTCAAAATGTAATTTTTTTAATTGCATTTTACTATGTAATTTGTAACTTTTGAACAACACCACAAAGTTGCAATTTTGACAATTGTATTTGTATTACAAAAAAATCACATATCTATTAAATAATATAAGAGGCACAAAAACAGCCTTGGATGTTTTTATTATACTATCTTGTTTAATTATTGAGTTTTTTTTATATATATATGTTATTTTTAAATTAAGTGGAAAAAAAACTGATCCCGACCCGATCCCGATCCCAATCCCGACCCACCCCGATCCCGACCCGACGGATCCGATCCCGGCCCACTGGCCACGCTTAGTCTCCACTGTGTACTGAATGACTTGTGAATCAAATTTCAAAGATCAACCACCAAATCTCTGAGGTTGATGCTATGAAGAATGCCCTGATTCAAGCTAGAGACCAACTAATGTTGCTGCTTTCTTCACAAAAAAGGGGAGATAATGTTGCTGGTGAAGCTGAGGGAAGCAGAGAAAGTGTTGATGCAGGGGGAGCTTATAGGCTAATGAATGGTTATCTGATTGTTGTGGTTGGCTAAACTACTGAAGAATGTTCTTAGTTTTCTTATCTTACTGGTTTGTTTATTTTGCTGAATTGTGAGATGTTGAGACAAATGGGTTAAAATTGACATGTGGATATCTTTTTCTTTTGTATATTTGATGATTTGTGTATATTCATGTTTGTGCTAATATTGTGTTTAATCCTATATAGTGGTATACACTGGTGTACATGTGTTTTGCTTGTATGCCATCACAAGTTAAGGAGGAGCATAACAGTGCCGTAAGTCACTCACACAGATTATAATAGGTTTTGTGAAGAAAGGAAAAAATGGGGAGAATGTTAATGTTGGGTTTGGTGTTGTGATATTTTTCCCAACATATCGTTTTTAGTACTAAGTTGAAGTTAAGAAATGTTGGAATAAATGTCACAACATTCGGACCAACATTTTTATGACTAACAGTTTTGCCTTACTTCACGGACTGAAGCAATTCTCTTGGGATTTTTACTACGATGGAGAAGTGACTTGGCAAGGTAATTAGGAGCTGATGAAAAACGTGGGAAGAATAAGTCAAAGTCGTTGCTATGCTTGGGGAACAAGTCCAAGAAGTTAGTGGATTTAGCTCCATGATCTTCTCCAACAAACATTATCAGTTGCCCACCTTTCCCTCAACCTACTCAACTAATCGATGAGCTTTTCAAGGAAGATTCTCTACTATAAAAGGAGAGGCTACAAGAGTGAATCGATATCCAGAATCAGAAATCAAAAATAGCAAGAGAGCTCTCAGAAATTAATCTTAGAAAACTGGATTACAAGGGTTGTCTGAGCGTGTCGACAACATTCTGTCCAACATTATAATTGCTGCTTAGATTCTAGATTTGTTATGTATTGAAGCAATTATAATGAGATGTTTTCTATGTCTATTTAGATAGATTTTTCAGGCAGAAGTCATATGCGACTTCAACATTTTAATTCCTTTCTATTTTGTATTGTAAAATTGTAAAAGAAGGAACTTATTCAATTGTATATAAATATATACAATACTCTCCAGTGATGATTAGATCATCAACATATACAAGAACCACTGCTAGATTACTTCCTTGAGATTTTATGAATAAGCTTGAATCTGCTGGGGTAACATGATAACCACTTTGGACTAAGAACTCAACAATCTTCCCATACCATGCTCTAGGTGCCTGCTTCAAGCCATATAATGTCTTCTTCAATTTGTACATGTAATCCGACTTCTCATAATTCACAAATCCTTGGGGTTGATTGATATAGATTTCCCGATCAAGTTCTCCATGTAGAAACACATTTTTTACATCCATCTACCATAATATCCATAACTTACTTGCTGCTAAGGCCAGTAAGACACAGACCGTAGTAATCTTTACCACTGGACTGAAAGTCTCATCATAATCAATCCATACTCTTGTGAGAACCCACGAACAACTAACCGAGCCTTGTATCGCTCGATCATACCATCTGGGCGAATCTTCAACTTGTAAACCTATTTACAGGATATGGGTTTGACACCTTCAGGTTTTGGCACTAAATCCCAAGTTTGATTTTGTTTTAGTGCCAAAATATCTTCCTTCACAGCCTTCCTCCATTCTGGACTCTTTGACACTTCTTCGAATGTGGTTGGCTCATTGACCTCAACATATGCAACATCTATATATTTTGGATTTGGCCCCTGTCTCTAGTAGACCTTCTCACTTGAGGTTGTGATAACTCATTTTGCTGTTTTGCATGTAGACTGGTTTGTACTTCCTCCGGTGTTTCATGAATTCCTGTTCTCCAAGGACTTCTAGATTTGGATTGTTTCTCTGGCTCATGTAATTGTCTATCATTTGGAGACTTTGGTTTCTCCGTCTTTACTTGATCACCGCTGTTTTGAGAGGAATCTAGATGCAACTTAATTTGTAGCTTTTTATTGCACCTCCTGTGTATTTGGTAATACTGCTTTATTTGACCACCATGAGGATGGCTCATCGAATACAACATTTTGTAAGACATACAATTTATTTGTGTTGGGATCATAACATCTCCAACCTTTCTTCTATTCATCGTATCCCATAAAAATACAACAGATTGCCTTCTTGTCAAACTTACTCCGGTATTCATCTGCAATAAACACATAACACACGTAACCAAACACTCGAAAGTAATTGACTGTTGGCTTTACATTATACATTTTCTCAAATGGCGAGACAAATCCCAACCTCGATTGTGGTAGTCTGTTGGTGATATAGACTACCATCTTCATGCATTCTGCCTAGAACATTATATCAACATTCTTAGCATAGAGAAGACTTCTACATGTCTCTGCTAAGTGGCAGTTCTTCCTTTCTGATACTCCATTTTGTTACGGTGTGTCTGCATATGTGAGTTGCCTCCGGATCCTACACTCTTTGAGGTAGTTGTTGAACTCCTTTGAGGTGTACTCTCCCCCATTATCAGTACGGAGGCACTTGATCTTCTTCCCGAGCTCACGTTCCATTGTCTCGTTGAGTTCCTTGAATTTTGAAAAAGCCTCATCCTTATGTTTAAAAAGTATACGCACACATACCTTGAGAAGTCATCGATATATGTTATCATATATTGATAACCACGAGTTGATGGTTGTTTGATCTTCCCAAGCAGATCTGAGTGGACCAGCTCCAACGGCGCCTTGGCTATGAACTTTGATTCCTTGTAAGGCAATTGATAAGCCTTACCATATTGACATCCGACAGTTTCAGATCTCCAATTGTGGAAGTCCTTTTAGCATCGACTTCTGCATCATAATCTTTAATTTATTGTAATTGACAGCCCTGTTTGCCACTCTTCACAAAATTGCTATACACAATTGGCTCCCTTCAATGAATGAGTCAATTGTAACTACAGAACAAGCCATCTTGCTATACAAAATTGGAAAAAGATTGAGAGCTGATCTGGGAAAAATGATATTTCATCAAGTTGTCAACTTAGCACAAAAAGAATCAACCTCAATCCTCCATTTTCCCTCTCTAATATGCAAAGTTTTAACTACCCAAGGTTTTAAGCCTAGGAGAGAAGACACACTAAGGAAGGCACCTAAACTGTATACAGTCAATAAGGCAGTTTTAAAAAGTAGAGACAAAGTCATTGATCTACCCTGGAAAATGGAAGGAAGTAGTGTAGATGTTGACAGGAATGTCACCAACATTCTTGACAACACTGGTCCGAGACAGTCTTCATTGTCCACTGAATGGCTTGTGAATCAAATTGCAAAGATCAACCACCAAATCTCTGAGGTTGATGCTATGAAGAATGCCCTAATTCAAGCCGAAGACCAACTCATGTTGCTGCTTTCTTCACAAAAAGGGGGAGATAATGTTGCTGGTGAATCTGAGGAAAGCAGAGAAAGTGTTGATGTATGAGGAGCTGAGAAAGAAGGTTAGAGGTTGCTGCTGGTGCAGAGAATGAGTCATGCAAAAGTAGAAAGCGGTTGGAAGCTACTATTGATGCATGATTAGCCATGGAGAGCTGCTTATCGACTAATGAATTGTTATATGATTGTTGTGGTTGGCTAAACTACTGAAGAATGTTCTTAGTTTTCTTATCTTACTGGTTTATTTGGCTGAATTGTGAGATGTTGAGACAAATGGGTTAAAATTAACATGTGGATATCTTTTTCTTTTGTATATTTGATGATTTGTGTATATTCGTGTTTGTGCTAATATTGTATTTAATATTATATAGTGGTATACACTGGTATACATGTGTTTTGCTTGTATGCCATCACAGGTTAAGGGGGAGGCCAATAATAGCCACGATGATAAATCAACCACTTCATCGTTGGTCAAGCTCTATGTGATCCACTGATTCCTTCATGAACTTATCCCATGACTCTTAAGGCTTCTGCCTTATCAATGCACTTGAGTAACACCCAATTTACTCTCCGTTTGTAAAGATCATTATCAATGAGCACATACTTCAAGGCTTTCCTCTTAACCTTAAGGTCCTTGCACGTGGAAGGATCTTTTAAGTAGTCGGTTAATACCTGCTTCCACGAGTCGATCTGGTCCATAGTTAATACTTAGGCTGGCATCTCATCATACTCTACAGTGAGTAGAGACTTCCTAAAGCAGGAAGCTTCTTGTGCTAAATCGTTAGCCCCAACATTCATGCATCTGATAAGTAGCACCAACACTCTTCAGACCGAACGACATAACTACCCACTCGTAAATGTCCAAGGCTCCTGGACACCTAAAAGCAGTCTTGTGAGTATTCTCTTCGGCTACTGCTATCTGATTATAGCCGGAATATCCATCCATAAATATCAGCACACCATTTGCGGCAGCCGAATCGATTAGCATATCAGCTATGGGCATGACATACTCATCTTTGGGAGTGTCTAGATTTAGGTTCCTGTAATCAATACATACCCAAACTTTGCCATTTTTTTCTTGACTAACACAATATTTGCCAACCATTCCACATACCTAGTCATTCTGATAAACCCGGCTTTCAACAGTCGTTCAATCTCAACTTTAATTTGAGGCATTAGCTGAGGGTGATATCTTCTGGGCGGTTGTTTATGAGGTGTGAAACCCTCCTTAATTGGCAATATGTGCTCTACCAAAGTACGTGCTAACCCAGGTATCTCATGATAATCCCATGCAAAACAGTCCTTATGCTGCAGTAGAAGAGTCATTATGCTTTGTTTATCCTCCTCCTTCAGCAAGCCACTAATATGTGTTAGCCGAGGGACTTCCTCAGTACCCAAGTTGATATCTTCCAAGGGATCCTGAGATTCAAAACTAGGTATAGCCCTTCTTATGGGCGATTCAATTCCATCGGCAACTCAATGTCATCGGCTGCCAGTGTTGGTTCTCCGTCGTAGTCCCCTACCTGTAATGCCTCGGCTATCCTGACTTTAGAACTTAGAGCAGTCAGTCGATGCCACAGATCACGTATGATTTGGGTCTCCTTAATTATTTAAATCTTCCAAGGTAAGTCGTGGTTCGACTAATTATTTTATTTCAAAACCTCGTGGAGTAATATTGCAGTATTTCCAAGACCCTTCCTCGTATTGCTCTGCGACAACTATGGGAGCCACATAGGGTGAATATAAGACATCCTTCAGGTTCTTAACCCCTACCTGAAATGGGTTATCGTCGTCTGGGATGATTTCTATCTTGTCTCCTTCCTAGAAAATGAGTTTTTGGTGCATGGTGGAAGGAAGGCATCGGCTGGTATGAATCCAGTCTCTGCCCAATAAGATGGCATAGGACGGTTTGCCGTCTATCACAAAGAAGGAAGATCTGACCGTCTTAGCACCTACGGTGATTTCTGCTACTAAGATCCCCAAAGCTTCAGAGGCCTCTCCCATAAAGCTAGCCATTTTCATGTTAGTTGGGATGAGATCCTCCTTGGTTTTGTTGAGGCTTTTCAAAGTATGCAACGACATCACATTCAGCATAGCCCCATTGTCGACGAACACTCGGCTGAAAGCTTTGTCGTTAATGTAAGCCTTAACATAGATGGGTTTGAGGTGTTTAACCGTCTCTTTTGTAGGTGCACCAAATACAGTGCTCAAAGCGTCCCTCAACGCTGGATATCATGTGCAACGTTAGATTCATCTTGCGCAAGGCTTTGGAGCGCTGCATCCTTCCACATAGGGTGAAGGCTGATTGACGAACCATTTCCCTTCTTCTATATTGGTGATTGGCTTAATCATTCTCCGGGATCTCATCTGACCTTCATCCCTCACTGTGATACGTAAGGAAGAAATGCCTTCCTTCACGTTGAGCTCAGCCTTTTTCTGTTTAGCCATGGGTAGTGGTTCTTCGCCTATCTGGGGCACGCTCGGCTTCTTATCGACTGGCAGCCATGCTTGCCCCCAAGCCTGCTCCTGAGGTCTGCTGGATCCCTTTTGAATGTCGGGTGTTATTTGTGAGGTTCCCGAACAATGTGCTCTGGTTTATAAGGGCGGCCACAAACACTGCTTTTAGCTGGCTGCCAGTCCGTGTCCTCATAGATGTTACGTAAGCTGCCTAGCCGATAAAAAATAGAGGTCCTAGTGACCCCCTCCTTACCAGTGGGCTTCTTTAGGACCCACATGGTTTTTATTGGTTATTTCCCCTTGATGTCATTTGATTGATCTGGCTTGGAAAAGGATACCATACATATCGGTACTGCGGGGAAGGGGTCAGTATTAACAGACATTTCAGTTATGCTTTTATCGGCTAGCTTGAACCTGCCTTCTTTGATGCCCTTTTGAATTTCCTTGCTAAAGACCACACAATTAGAAGTAGCGTGGTTATATGAATTGTGCCACTTACAATACTTCTTATCCTTGAGTTCATTGGCAGACGGAATCCTATGGCCATCAAGCAGCCGAATCTGTTTATCTTTAAGCAGATAATTAAATATTTGATCTACCTTTGTAATGTCAAATGAGTAACCGACCCTGTCATCAGTTGAACTCGTCTCCTTGCCCTTTGTAGCTTTCAGGGCTGGGCAAGAGTAAACCTTACCCCTGATAATCTCAGCTACCATTACGTCTACCGTGTATTAGGCTGACTCTGAGTCAGACTCATCTGCCTCAATAATGGATACTAAATGGGAACCTCAGTTTCGATTAGCTCTTCTTTTCTCCTTATCCTGGATATACTGCTCTATTTGGCTAGCCTTCTCGGCTAACTGGCTTAAGTCGGAGCAGGACTGTCCCACTAATTTCTCTTTTAGCTGAGGATGCAGGTTGTTGATTATCATGTGAGCGCATTCTAATTCAGGAAAGTGTACATTGCATTTCCCAACATTCCTTCTAAATCTCTCGATATAATCGGTAGCTGACTCATCGACATATTGCTTGAGATTGGTCAAATCAGTTACAGTGACTTGATGTTGGGGCCAATAAAATCTATCATGGAAACAACGCTCTATGTCAGCCCAACTCTGCACGGAGTCGGGGGCCAAGAATGAGTACCAAGCAAATGCTATTTCGGTTAGAGAAACGGGGAATAACTGTAGCTTGTGATACTCGTTCTGGCCAACTTTGCCATATTGGGCGGTAAATCTACCGATATGCTTAATGGTAGATTTACCATCATTACCCGAGAAAGTGGCAAAATCAGGCATTTTGAAGCCTCTTGGCAATGGTGCTACCCGATCTATCCAATCGGGGTAGGGCTTCTTATTACAGGCCTATTGAAGGGTTTCAGTTGGATGCCAAAGTACCTCCTCATGGTATTCACAATGGTTTCAGGGTTCATCAACTGTGACGTCCCCTGCCGATTTTCAACTGGAACTGGCTGGTAGGCGTTCTAAACTGGAGGCCTCCATTCTGCCCCTTGTTAAATAGGGTTTTGAAAGTTGTAGGTATTCTGCTGGACATTACCAACAGGTGGGGTATATCCTCATTGTTGTTGTTGGGCATAGACACCAAAGCCTGCAACCTGAGCTCTTGGAACAACCGACGGTACTTAAGGATAAGGTGAAACAGTGTTCCATATTTGCTATCCTCGGACATCAACCGTTCTTAGAAAATTTACGCTTCATGTATGGTATGGATTGGGTACCGGCTGTGACTGCTGGAATGGTGTCCCACTATAGACAACGTCACCAGATAGCCTAGCAGGGTCATAGCTAGGGGCCATCGACTGCCAATTCGGTTGGCCAACATTGGTCGCATGTATCGTAGGGTCGTTTGCATAAGCGTACGACATAACGGGCGGCAAACCAAGGTGTCCAGATGCCTGAACTGGTCTCCGAGCCATGTTGATCTATCCATACTGCAAATTCGCTTGGTCTAGTGGCATAGTTTGCCCCCCCAACGTTTGGTGGCAACCATATAGTAGACTGGTTACCAAGTGACTGGGCTTGTGCTCCTAGGTGTGCTATCGGTTGTACATGAGTAGGTACTGACTGATACACATTTGGCTGAGGAACAACACCTGGAGTCACAGTTGTATGTTGCACAGCGCCACTTGTCAGAACTAGTCAAACCTTCTCATGGATGCAGTCGATTGGCTTCCAATTCTCTCACCTGCTGAACCTCATTATGCACCATTGGCTTGACAATGTCAGCCAATTATTTGGAAACCTGGTACATAATGTCGTGGATGCCTAAGTCAATCTGTTGTTTAATGAAAGACGTGGTCATAATAGTTGGACCTTTAAGTTGACTAAGTTCACCCACAACTTGGGTTGATGGAGGAAGTGGAAGGGTATTAACCGATGTAGGCATGCCCGAAGAAGATGGTGGCTCGTTATTCCTTCTGGGAGGATTCTGTTTAGGATGTGGGCTGGACTCTGGGTTCATTTTCTTACCAGACCTTAGGCGCATACGCCAAGTGTGATCCTGACCTAGACAATCAAACTTCGATGTGAGATCACCTATGGTCCCACTGGGCGTGCCAAATTAGTTCACCACCGAAATATTTGCCGTTTTATCGGCTGATGAAATCGGATGACAAATTGATTCCTTAACTAAGCGATTTGGGCTGGAAGCGGAACTCTAACTTCCAGCAATGAGTTCCCCAACTACTCCAGAAAGCGTTAGGATGGTGATTGAGTAAACTAAGTGGTAAGAAACATAAATACAACTAGAGTGTAATAAAGGCGATACAGATAGAATGGAGATATGTAAAAAAAAATTGATTGATTATGTTGTTTTTTTCTATACAAGTGATCTTACATTTATACTACAAGAAATAAAACGTGATCCTCATATGTTAGCCACTAAATCGTCCACTGAATCCACTAGCCAACTATGAGAAGGTGGTGCCGATTTTTGCTCCTTGATTTCCTCTCGCACGATCGAAGGCACCTCTTTTTAGCTGTTGACGGTTTATTTCCATTTCTTGGGGTCTAGACAGTGCTTTGACTTGGTCTTCGAGGCGTTCAAATATGTGTGGTCCCAGTCGTTCCTTGAAATTATGATTCGGCCAGGTTACCGAAATAGCCGGTAGAGCTTTTCTAGCCGAGGGCTAGGACTAATAGATTCGGCTACGAGTCAGTTCGGTTATCGACTTGGAACTCTGTTACCTGCTCATTTTGAGATTTCCACCTTCGGCTGCCACTTTATTCGGCTAAACACTAAAGTATTTTTGAGTGTTAACAGGTTCATAGCAATTTTGTTCGGGGTCTAGCTAGTTAGGATTATATAGGTATTATTAATGTAGTTATTAGTTATGCAGGTATTAGTTATGCATATATTAATAATGCATGTATTAATTATGTAGAGTTTGAACTATATATAATTATTTCTTTGGATGTTGGTTTGTAATATTAAATGTTAATAAATATTATATTTTTAATTAAAATATGTCTCTACAATTAAAATAAAAATATTATTTTTTTATAAAATATTATATAAAAATATTAGTTTAGAAAAGAAAAGTATTTAAGTGGAAAGTGATAAGGGTAATATTGTCATTTCAATTTTTTTATTCATGTATTAGTTATTTCATCTTCTACCCCGCATAAAATAATATATAGATTTTCTCATAACTTATACATGTATTAGTTATGCGGGTTTCTAAATTGCAAACCAAACGTCGTACTAATTTTATACATGAATAACTTATTTCTTAACTAGCTACCAAACGCGGTATAAGTATGCAGAAATTAATACATGAATAAAGTATCGTTTTACTAGCTACCAAACGTGGTATAAGTTATACATAAAATTAATACATGAATATAGTGCTTCTTTACTAGATACCAAACGACCCCTCAGCTGGTTAGGATGATGCATGTATTAGTAATGTAGATATTAGTTATGCATGTATTAGTTATGTAGGTATTAATTATGCAGAGTTTACTTATGCAGGGTTTACTTATGTATGTTTTAGTTATGCAAAATTATTTCTTTGGATGTTGGTTTGTTATATAAAAAATTAATAAATATTATATACTTTTTAAAATTAAAATATTTATTTACTATTCAAATATGTAGTTATAATTAAAATTAAAATATTATATATTTTTATAAAATATTAAAATATTACATTAAAAATTATATAAAAATATTTGTTTAGAAAAAGAAAGTATTTAAGTGGGAAGTGATAAGGGAAATATTGTCATTTCAATGTTTTATTCATGTATTAGTTATTCCACCTTCTACATCGCATAAAATAATACATAGACTCCCTCATAACTTATACTTGTATTAGTTATGCAGATTTCTAAATTGCACTAAATGTTGTACTGATTTTATACATGAATAACTTACTTTCTAACTAGCTACCAAACACGGTATACGTATGTAAAAATTAATACATGAATAAGATGTCTCTTTACTAGCTACCAAATGTGGTTATAAATTATGGAAAAATTAAAACATGAATAACTTGCTTCTTATCGGGCTATCAAAGACCCCTTAGTATATACATTGTATTGAGGAATAAGATAACAATATGATCTAATGTGTTCAAATAAATCAGATCATAATTTGATATGATTAATATTCTTTAATATTAGCCACGCATCGCGTGGATGCTAATTCTAGTTAATAATTAATAATGTAAATTCAGCTTCCATAATTATCGTGAGATTTTATTGGAACAAATATATGGAAGTATCATTATCATAATTCATAACTATGAGTAAGATCCAATTTTAACTAATTAAATCTACATCATGAATATTGAAATGGAACATATTGCAACCGTCTAAAAAAGAACTTGGGAAAAATGAAGATACTATGAAATGAAAATGGAGTCGGATCCTCAACTATATATCATCAAGACTTATAATAGCTTATATCTATAACAACGAGACCGCATAATAAGTAAGCGTTTGTACATAGAAATTAAAAATAATTTCACTTTTTTTTTGAAATTTCTGAAGTTGGGGTTGGACTTGTGTTTGGCCATAATTTTTACAATTGACATTTGGTTGTTGGAATACATTTTTCTTAAAAAATATAAAATATTATTTATACTCAATTTTTTTAAAAAAATAGCAAAACCTACTCAAAATAATTAATAGACATAATAACTTTCGATGTTCTTATAAAGACAATCTGAAATCATTCAGCAAATCAATTTACTTTTTCATATAGTAACGTGTGGCTGTAGGAATATATTATAAGAGGGAAAATTATAATACATCCCCAAACGGGTAATTATAATACAATCTTTTTCTTTTCTTTTGCCGATCTCCTTATGTAATTGGGGAAAAGATTCTCACTTATGTTATGATTTTACGAGAATAAGGTGAGATATTGATTTTATCAGGAACAAATTTAGGAGAAAACTGTGAAAATGAAAATAATTACAATAATAATGGTTTATTCGAATTTTTTAAGAAAGAAATTCCATGCATTTACAACAAGCTTCTAGTAGTAGTGATCACTTTGTGAGCAAAATATTATGGCAAATAATTACTTCTTCAATACTAAAGTTTAAATTTCAGCAAAATTGATTCTCTTCGTCAACTTAAATCTTGATGTACTTATAGAGTTACAAGATACTTATATGATGGAGGTTAGTAATCAAGATTGAGTAATCGAGGTACGCACCACTATTATCAAATAAAAATTATATGCATAGCTTTCTTACTAAATTATGATTATACTCTAGCTATTGCTTTCTACATAATTTTTATTTCCATGTAATTCTTCAAGTTTAAACTTCATTTTTTTTATAATAAAAATAAAGAAATGCGATATCATAAAGGTGGTAACATATATTATGGAGCAACACACTTGGCAACAAAACTATATTTATTACTAATGACAAGATCGGGCATTACAACTATCTAGTCCATGAGCATTTTTCAAGCAAGATGGCCAGAAGCTTAAAAGGCTTTAACTGAACAAAAAAAAAATACTATAAATATGATAGCTATAAACTTGTTTAATTACTAGGAGTATCATTTTTTAAGGAGTTTCACAAAAGAATAACAACTAATAAAAGGTAATTAACCACTTGAGATATGAGCAAATAGGACACTTCCAAGAGTATAGGAGTACATTAATACTTCTTTAATTATTTCATGCAAGAACATTAATGAAGCTTTGTTGATCAATGAAAACCACCACCAATGCCTCCTCCACCACCAAAGCCGCCGCCGCCACCACCTCCTACTCCAAGACCTCCTACTCCGACACCAGCACCATAGCCTCCACCAGCTCCAAAACCTCCTCCTATACCACCAATGCCATCACCACCTCCTACTCCAAAGCCTCCACCGCCACCGATACCGCCACCAGCACCTGCACCAAAACCACCTCCTGCACCTCCACCTGCTCCACCTCCAATGCCTCCTCCGGCTCCACCACCTCCACCTACTCCACCTCCAATGCCTCCTCCAGCTCCTCCTCCAATGCCACCACCAGCTCCCCCTCCACCACCTCCACCAAGTCCTCCTCCAGCTCCATCACCGCCTCCTAGACGGCCACCACCACCTAATCCACCCCCACCGCCTGCACCACCTCCAATACCACCACCTGCACCACCTCCTACACCACCACCTAGACCGCCGCCGTGACCTAATCCACCACCTCCACCAAGACCACCACCAGCACCCTCCAAGACCGCCACCTGCTCCACCTCCTACGCCACCACCTACACCGCCACCATGGCCTAATCCACCACCTCCACCAAGACCACCACCAGCACCCCTCCAAGACCACCACCAGCACCACCACCGGCACCTCCACCTAGACCACCACCAGCTCCTCCGCCAAGACCGCCACCGCCGCCAAGACCTCCACCATGTCTAAACCCTTTACTATAAATCCCATGTCCTAAACCTCCACCAATACGATCACCAAAACGACGATTCCTAAACAGGAACTTCTCTTCATCTTCCTTATTAACATCATCAGCAAATACAGAATTTCCAACAACAAACACAAGCAGAAGAATAATAACACCAACACTACGAACAGATAGTAATAAACCCATTATGATCACTCCAATTGCTTAAAAGAATATGAATAAAACGTTGGACATGCAAGAATGTTTAATATATGACCCTATTATATAGTGCAAGAAAATAACATGGTAGGTCCACTTAGAACTGAACTCAACTGTCGTCTTCTATTGAGTAAATGCTTGGCAGAGGATTAAATTTTTGAAACTGCCCCTCTCCCTGCACACACTTACAAAGTTACAAAGACACCATTATTTTCATTACTGGTTTTAATTTGGCTCTGTAGAGATTTGACTTTTAGGGTGTCCTTCATTTATTATGAATTTATCCGAAAGTTCTAATTCGCACACAAAGACAGTGTAGAAACTCACATAGTTCTAGTTTAATTTAATATGTGATAACGTGTAATTTACTTCATTTTCGAGTTATCAGATTGTGTTTGTTGTGAAGTTATCTACCATTAAAACTTAATTTGATGGTATAAGATTATTGTGTACTTCTTACACTATCACCGTTAATTATTGTAGTAAATAATCTGTTTTATTTTTCAAGATTTCAAAACAAACTTTTATGTGATTATTTTTATATTATCATTGTATATAAGTTAAACTCAAATATGTTGATTTATACAAATATCTTTTTTTAAGCCACCTTTTATACTGTTTAACAAGTTGTGCACATATAGCTTTGGGGACGAACAAGACATTAGTTTATCTTCTATCGTATGTCTATAAAATTTGAGATCAAGAGGAAAACAAAAAAATGACATTTACTAAACAAGTATTTCAAAAAGGAGTAACCAACGAACCTGCGTCTTTTTAAATTGTTTGACTTCTGAACTACTTATTATAATAGTAAATCAAATACTAGAAGACTTCTTCTTCTATGATACCTATAGAATTGATGTTATCTTCGGCGCTGGGCTCTTAGTTATTGGATCCTCTGTATTCCATTAATGGCGAAATTAAACCTATTTCCAGCCAACAGTTTGTGCTTTATCTTTCTCTTTCTGACAGAGATGATAGCTACTTGTTTGAAAAATTCTTTGGTCCAAACTCCAAATTATGCATGGCCTTTATGAATCATGACTTTTGTTCCTATCACTCTTCCCCACCCACCCTTCTTTTTGTACCTTTTTTTGAAAAAATAGTAACAATAGTATATATTCTGGTCTGTTTGTGCATTTCGATTCTCGACTAATCTAGGTGTTTGTTGTCTCCTGTACTGATCGAGTAACTCTATCATCAAGTTAAGGTTTCGAATAGAAAGACTTATTTTGTATTGTCTCAGGAAATGAGAAGTAAGTAAGTATTACAATTGCTAGAAAGGATAAATCACTATAGATTACTAAGTTTACAACGAGAAACTTATAATCTTTTGTTTACAAAACTGGAAATAAGAACAAATATAAACTCTTGTGACTTGACTGAGTCGAGTGATAGCACTTTGTCTTTAATATAAGATTGCACGTATATATCCTTTTACGTTAGTGGACAATAGTCTCCCAAGATAAAACAACAACTAACAAATGAGCAAAGGAAACTCAAGTGTTTCTTGTAAAGAACTTGAATATAGAAAGAGTGCTAGAGAGGAAGAAGTTTTCTGAAAAATTCTAGTTTGATTTTCTCTCAAGTGTATTAACAATTGAGCCAAAGACATCAATTTATAGTGTAAGAATTGTCTCTTCAAGTGCCAAGTAATGGCATTGAATCACCCATGTAATGACAATGAATTGCCCAAGTAATGACACCCATTTATTAGCCCAAATAATGGATGATTAATGTTGTAATGAATGTCATTGAGGGCAACCCAAAAGTCTCCAAAAAAAATAGATTTTTGTCTAAGACTTTCTGTCAGGGAAGCTCTCTGGCCCTGACGGGGTTGGTGCCCCGGGCCTTCTCGGCTCCGTGGCCCTTTCCGACCCATTCCATCTTTACACTATGCACACTTCTTCCTTCGTTTACCAATGTGGAACACTTGTCATTCGGCTAATGACCGCCCATCATTCTATGTCTCAAACATTTACTTACGTACCACTATCTCTTTCACTAACAAAATTTACGATATTTGGCACTACGAGTGCACATGTATGGAAACGACGTTTCCGACGTGGGGCACCCAATTGTTCGAGTCATAAATAATGGGATAAACTTAATTCCACATTAATAAATTTCCAACAACATCTAATAGTATTCATATCAATTTGTGTGTATCTCGACTAATCCTTTTATCTTTCACTAACACACATATGTATCGAGCAACTCTAGCTATCACCAAGATTTTAGACTGAATGGAAATAATTCATCTAATGTTGCATCTACTTGAAAATTTCTACTAAACACACTTATTTCTCGTGAAATTTCTAGCTTAATCCATGGAAATGTGCATGTGGAAAATTAGTTTTTACGATTTTTCGTGCAAAATCCCATATTAACGACACATGGATCGAGTAAGTCATCAACGTTTGATTTAAATTGATGGAAAGAACTCATTTAAGTGTTGCATCAAATAGTACTCAGGTCAATATATGTGTGTATCTCAACTAATTCACTGAGTGCTTGCTATCTTTTACTAGCACATGTATCTAGCAACCATGGATGTATCTAGCAACCATGGGTGTATCTACCTTAGGCCGAGGGGTGTCACGTGACTATGTTTCGTAGATTTTTTTTAAATAAATATGTATATATAATTAAAAGACAGAAAAAATTATATATATTTAAAGTGACACTCTTTGGTACAAAATTGTCACGACCCAAACTGGAGGGCCGCGACGGGCACCCGGATCCCACCCACCGGATACCACCAATCGTATTGTCAACACCTAATCATAACTAAATATGGACTAGGCCGAAAAAGATTATGAAAAATCTTAACCAGAAAACCGACTTATATATATATATACATCCCTAAGGCCGACAAGGCCATACAAGACAACTACACACAAGACACTTGTCTACAAGCCTCTAAAAGAGTAGACAACATTAACAGGTCGAGATAGGGCCCCGCCATACCCGTATATACAAGAAAAAATATACCGTACCAAGATTAGACTGACACTCCAAAATAAAGGGAGTGATCCAAAATCCACTGAGTCAGCAACCTACTAACGTGGATCATCGCCTTGCCTACGTGAACCTGCGGGCATGAAACGCATCATCCCCGACAAAAGGGACGTCAGTACGACTGATGTACTGAGTATGTCAGACATGAATAATAGCATAACAAGGATTTAACAACAACTGAAACAGAAATAGCCGACCAACAGTAAATGTCTCTAAGGACCCTAATACATATGCCTAAATGTTATGCATAATGCAAATGCGGTATACATATAGATATTGGCCACACAAGGGCATCTTCCTTCCCATAACAGCCTATGTGGGCATCATTTCATGATCATATTGGCCACACAAGGGCATCAATATTGGCCTCTTCGGGCTCTTTCGTGATAGTCTGTACCAGCTGCAGGTGATGTGCGTTTATAACACCTTCCTTTTTTCCATATCCCCTACATATATATAATATTTACCATATAGTAGTGTGCATAGCACAAGTGGGTCCAGAGTAATATATGAATATAATGCAAATGAAAATGCATGAATAACAATAAAACATCATGAGTGACATAATATCCTTGTACCTTCGGCTAACACGGTGAATAGCAACACATTTTTCGTATGTGTCAATAAGAACTTAGGAACATATTTAGACATGATTTTAACATATAAATCAATAACATGAATATTCTTAACTATTAGGAGTAGAATAATTTATGAAACAATATCACGGTTATATTTCGTTACATGAAACATATCAAAAGAAGAAATAATTTACCTTAATATATCTTAATAATAATGGAACCAGCCCATTTTAATATTTGTTTGCTGGAATGTTGCTTTGAAATAACATTGAAGAACGTTTTGTTTAAGCATAAATGCTGGACGTCCCACTCAACACCAACAATTTAAGAATGCATTGCTTTATCACCTAATATACTAACTGGTCACGTTCTCTGTTGGTATTCATTCTCAAAGCAATGAAATGACTTTTGCTGAAATGAGATGTTAAGGGTGAAAGTTTTAGAATGAAAAGATTTTGTTCTCAATTTCGTACCGGAGGAGTTTGGAAAATGATTCACACTTTATTCCCTCCCCATATTAATATTAACCCCCTAGGTGGCTTGCTAACCTTATGTGTAGTCTTAGTTAGGCACTTTCCTATCCCACTAATTGCTAATCACGACAACACATTAGTTTGTAGGCTTAGTCATTTTAGGATTAATTTTGAAGACCATACGTGTTTATCCCATTAAGCTTGTCCCCTCCTAATTAAACTTATCCCATAATTAATCAATCACACATATATTTAATTTTGTGATCCCAATTCACTTAAATCTTGATAACTTATAAAACATTCATATACTCAATGTCATAATTTGTGATATGACACTAGTCCATAACCTCTTTATGCGCACACCAAATTTATTTCTGATCCCCGTCGTCACACTAGTTACATTCAAAATTATTTCGGGGATTTATCATTTTATATACTAATCTCTTTATTAGCATACGTAAATATAACATAAATTCCTCGAGGCTCGGGTCTACTTACACACGCCTAGCGATTTTACATACTCCTAGCAATTCAAACAGTGACACGAAAGTACGGGATGTTACAAAAATCCACTCAATTCTCCCCCGAGTCACAGACCGGTCACTCGTAGTCAACGAGGTATTTTTAAACCAAAGAGACATTTTAATCTAAATTCTAATGTTCTTAAATTGCTCCACCCCGTAACCCAGTGTCTGCGTTGAATGACCCGAATGGGAAATTGGCCATGAACGACGAATATGATGCTTTTATTGAAAATATGATGTGGGAGTTGGTGCCCCGTCCTTCTCGTGTTATTATTATTCGGTCTATGTGGATTTTTACTCATAAAGATAATTCTGATGGTTCTTTTGCGAGGCATAAGGCTCGTCTTGTAGGTGATGGTAAGACTCATCAGGTTGGCGTGGATTGTGTGAGATGTTTAGTCCGGTGGTCAAACCGGCTACCATTCACACTGTTCTCAGTCTGGCTCTTTCAAAGCATGGCCCGTTCATCAGTTAGATGTAAAAGATGTTTTCTTACATGGAGATCTTAAGGCGACCGTTTACATGCATCAGCCCTTGGGTTTTCGGGACCCCAAATATCCTCATCATATCTGTTTATTGAAGAAGTCCTTATATGGGCTTAAGCAGGCCCCACGGGCTTGGCATAAGATATTTGCAGACTATGTTTCATCTATTGGGTTTTCTCACAGCATGTCTGATAATTCATTGTTCATATATCGTCGTGGTACTTTCTGGCTTATATTCTATTATATGTGGATGATATTATCTTGACTTCCTCTTCTGATGATTTGCGCAAGTCTATCATGACAATACTCAGTTCTGAGTTTGCTATGAAAGACTTGGGGCCCTTAAGTTACTTTTTAGGGATTGCTGTCTCTCATCATGCATGTGGATTATTCTTATCATAACGGAAGTATGCCGCTGAGATAATTAAAAGGGTTGGTATGTCCTCGTGTAAGTCTACTTCCACTCTAGTCGATACTAAGCCCAAGATGAGTACTGCTGCTGGCTCACCTTACGAGGATCCCACTCACTATCGCAGTCTTGCTGGAGCTCTTCAGTATCTTACGTTCATGAGACCAGATATTACGTATGACGTACATTAGGTGTGTTTGTTTATGCATGATCCTAGGGTGGAGCACATGAATGTGCTCAAAATCCGATACATTCAGGGGACACTTGACTATGGCTTGCATCTATATCCATCATTGGCCTCTACACTTGTCTCGTATACCGATGTTAATTGGGGTGGTTGTCCATATACCAGACGCTCCACGTCTGGTTATTGCATGTTTTTGGTGATAACTTGGTCTCATGGTCTGCCATACGACATACTACCTTATCACGCTCCAGTGCAGATGCCGAGTATCGAGGGGTAGCCAATGTGGTTTCTGAATCATATTGGTTACGCAATCTTCTTTTGGAGCTTCACTTTCCCGTTCACAAAGCTACCTTGGTATATTGTGATAATATTAGTGTCGTATATCTTTCTGGGAATCCGGTTCAACACCAGTGCACTAAACATATTGAGATGGATATCCATTCTGTTCGTGAAAAGGTAGCTCGTGAACAAGTACGCGTCTTACATGTCCCTTCTAGGTATTAAATTGCAGACATCTTCACTAAGAGTCTTCCCTCGGTCCTATTTGAAAATTTTAGGGACAGTCTCAACGTACGAAGATCGCCCGCTATAACTGCGGGGGCGTGAAAATATACAAGGATTGTTACTTTATAAAAGTTAAACTCAAGTTAAAATTTGATGTTAAATATGTCATGACTAGTTATTTTAAAACAAGCGAATTTTCGAAGGAGGTCCATCGGAGGGACATTTTATTTTGAGACAACATAGATTTCGGTTTTTGGTTCCCTTTTCACTTTATTACTTTATTTTCTTTTTTCTTTTCTTCTCCACTTGCATCTCTGGGTTCAAAATCGAGACTATTCTCGCCAAATGAGATTTCACATCCTCTGTTACCCGACCTCCCGAAAACCCATCTTTTTGACCCAACATTCCAGACTTGACAGAAGTTACTAGAAACCTCGCATGTGACCTGGGTTTCGATATGGGTGTTCCTTGTCTGAGAATTTTGGGTTTCTCAAATGTACAGGTGTAAGGCATGTGCACGTCACTCTCCAACCCATAGATGGGATTGACATTTTAAGAGTGTATTTATTACATTTTAAAGTAGTCCAAAGAATAGTAAGATCCGTGTAAAATAGATGTATAGTTGATAGTCCGACCATAGGTTGAGGGGTCATTTGACCATTTTTTCTCTAAGGTTATTTATAAAGGTAATTACAAGCAACTCTACCAAATATGCATTCATTGATACCTACAAAAAATAATATTTAACCTTTTATAACAACTTAAGTTACACAGATAATGTAATAATTCATTATAGTTATCAAAAGACTAAAATAAATGTTCTTTTTATTTTTACTTTCTGCATTTGAAGGGTCCCTTTTGCGTATAATAAAATTAACTAAGATATTTTCACTTGATATTTACACTAAATTAATAGATATATGCCGTGTGTTTTCACATAAACTTTTATTACCTAACTATGACTAATTAATAAGTAATAACATATAATCTTCGAGTGCAAATGCATGTACCATATAGCTCTATACAATGACAAAAGTTGGGTCAATTACACTATATTCCACCCCAGCTAGATTGCAAAAACTCAAGTAAGCTACTCTAATTAAAAAATCTACAGGGACTTTAATTTTGAAATGAACCATTATAAGAGACCACCCATACAATTTTTTATTACTAATAGTATTGAACTAAAATGTCTAAATTTGTTGGCAAAAAATGAAGGCTGCCAAGAAAACAAAATACTAGATAGTGAAAGTTATACACTGTTACTTTTATAAAAAATAATGGAAGGTTCAAGATGAAATTGTGAAATACAGAAAGTGACATCAATTTCATAACTTTACTAGGTTTATCTTCTAGTGACTTTTAAAAATTAAGTTAGTTTGATATGTCTAGCATGTTGATTATGTCGTATTGATTGAAGTAACAAGTTGTTGTTTTCTTATTTTACTGTTTTAGATGATGCTTACTTCATGAATTAGCTTTGAGTTTGAGTTTGAGTTAAATTCAAAATCTATATTTCTAACATAGTTGAGTCAGACATGTCTCTATCATTGGATAACTCAATATTAAACTCTCAATAATATGTTATACAAGCTTCAAATGTTCAACCCTAGGCATACGAGATAACATTTTAAAAGTCATTTTAAATAAAACGTCAAATTGAGTGTGACTGTTAAATGGACAATTCACACGATTGCCTCTATTTTAGGGTGGTCTTTAATTTTTGCCCCTCAAATTGATTGTCTTTAATTTTGCCCTTTGCCCAAAAAAATGACCGAAAATACCTTTGAGGTTGTGGGTTCGAATCCCAGCAGAATCAAAAAGAAAAAAATTTGCAAGGCGAGATTTCATAGAAATTATGCCTATTCAGCCAAAATTGTATAGAGATTATGCCTTAAGGGGCATAATTTCTATGTAATTATGCATGAAGGCAAAGTTTCATTGAAAAATTAAGATTATGCCTTGTCCGGTTAGTTACATAGAAACTATGCCCCAAGGGGCATAATCTCTATATAACTTTGGTTGAATATGTATAGTTTTTATGAAAATCTTGTCTTGCGATTTTTTTTTACCTCTGCTGGGATTCGAACCCACAATATCTGATTTAGTAAAACCACGATTAAAGGATACTTTGACCCATAAATTTTCATTAAACTAGAAATATAGACAAAAATTAAAGACCAATGATTTAAGGGTCAAAAAAAAAATAAAGACCAGTCCATAGGAAGGGAAATCTGCGCGAAAAAAAACTGTTAAATTATGTAGTCCGCTGGGATTGAATTTGGGCTGGGCTAGACCAGCCCGTTTTACAGCTCTAATCAAAGATCCTAAAATTCAGAAGCAAAAGCCCATTCACTTCCAGTGTCCATTTCTCATTGTCCAAGAGCCCATCTCATTATGGGCCAATACAACCTTGTATGTCAAAACCCTCTCGTCTCATTATAGTCTAGAGACTAGATAGCTCAGCCCACGCGCTTTAACAGGGTCAGGTCAGGTAGAAATAATATTCACTAACCAGTGTAACCATATTAAAAAATAGCTATTGTTATAGAGTTTCAAATTCTACGGGTGAAATTCAATAGCAATCGTGAAGCTTCACATGTGAAAGTTGAAACTCCATTACAATGACTATATTTTCAATAAATGACGTGTGGTGTCCCAAAAGTGTCTAGTTTTAAATTTTTGTCCCCGCTTAACATTTAAAAAAAAATATTAATTTTAACTGGAAAAAATTCAATGGGAAGAACTTATGTTGATCATCATGCATTTGATCAAACATAAGTTCTAAGCTTTTGCCTATAAGGTAGAATATATAGTCAATTGAGCAAGTTCACTGTCTTGAAATATCCTGATCTTCTAGCTTATAGGCAAAAATTAGAATTTATACATGACGGGCAATAAAAACTTTGCCTCTGTTTCCCATCATGCATAAGTTTTAGGTTTTGCATATAAGGTATAATTTATGATCAATTGAGCATGTTCACTATTTTGAAATATCCTAAACTTCTATCCTATAGACAAAACTAATTTATGTTCACACTTTATGTCTAATGGTCAACAAAAGCTTTGCTTATCGAACTTTTTAAGCGGAAGCTATTTTTTAAAAGTTTTATTCTAAAAATCAAGACCAGCCATTTGTGAACTTAATCACTACAAAGTAGAAAAATGACTGTTTGTGGATTTTACTCGTTAATCAGGCACCCTAAAGTTAAAGAAGCAAAAGCCCATTATCATCCAATGGCCATGAGCCCATCTCATTCCAAGGCCTAACTTATTTTTGGGCCAAATTCATTATGGGCCTATACAGCCTCTGTATATCAAAACCCTCTCATTTCATTGTAGACAGCTCATTCGATTGATCTTGGATCTTCAATATGGAAAATGACCAAGAAAATCATGAAGGCATTCAAATTGAGGAAATCCGAGATGAGTTTCAGTGCTGTGTTTGCCTGTAATCAATTCCCTCAACAACTCATATTTAATATTTTCCCCTTTGGAATAATTTCTTTTATATGTAATTGATTTTTGTTTGTTTGTTTGTAGGGAACTATTGTATAAACCAGTTGTGCTAGGTAAATGTGTATAATGAATTATATATAACTTTTGATTTTAATGGGTTTTTTAACATTTTATTGGGCACTGAGATTGATTTTTGGGTTTGTAGGGTGTGGACACATTGCTTGTTTCTGGTGTATATTTAAAGCTATGAATACTTGGAGGGAATCACACTGCCCAATTTGTCGAAACCCGTATCATCATTTCCCTAGTATTTGTAAATTGATGCACTCTTTGCTTCTAAAGTTGTACCCTTTAGCCAGTGCAAGAAGGGTTAAACATGTGGAAGGTTAGTCTTTGCTGAATTATAATTATGCATTATCAAGTTAATTTGGTTTGAACCTTGTTTAATGCGATTTCACAATGAATATTTGACTTATGAGTTAATCATCTTAGACTTTTGTTGAACTCTCAGAATTAATACATTTAATTTTGGGGTCATTTGGTTGTTGGTTAGAGTTATGTAGCTATTAGTAATGCAAGAATTAGTTATTCATAAATTCGTTATTCTATTTTCTACTTGCATAAAATAATACATAGATTTCCTTACAACTTATTATACATGTATTAGTTGTGTGGGACTGTAAATGGGTAACCGAACACCGTACTTGGTATACTGAATTTTATACATCAACAACTAAAAAATGCTACCAAACATGGTACTAGTTATGCTGGTTTTAATACATGAATGATTCACTTCCTAACCAGCAAACAAACAACCCTACTGTTTTATGATATGTGAAAGTTTTGAGCTTTAATTACACTGGTATAGACCTGTGTGATGCGCGAAAATATTAACGAAAACTAATCATAGAAAACAGTTTTTTGTTTTTTATGCATTTCCCAATGGATATTTAACCTGTTATGAGTTAATCATCTTTGGTTTTTGTTGAACTCTCGAAATTAATATGTTTACGGTTTTATGATATTTGAAAGTTTTGAGCTTTATTTACACTAGTATAGAACCTGTGTGATGCGCGAAAGGAAGTTAATCATAGCAAATTGTCTTCCTGTTCTACGGCTTTGTTAAAACTCTCAAAATTGATACATTGACTGTTTTATGATATTTGAAAGTTTTGAGCTTTATTTACACAAGCGTAGAACCTGTGTGATGCGCTGAAATATTAACAAAAACTAATCATAGCAAATTGTCTTCTTGTTTGTTTAGTGCATTTCCCATTGGATACTTAACCTGTTACGAGTTAATCATCTTCGGCTTTGTTAAATTCTTAAAATTGAAACATTTACTGTTCTATGAAATTTGAAAGTTTTGAGATTTATTTACATTAGTAGTTGTCAGAATTTTGGTGCATTTGATATGATTGTTAACACTACAATGGTAGAATTAGCATACATGTATTTACTATCAAGTCCACAATTGATGTATCATTGGCCACTTCTGAGGATGAAAATAATCTTATATAGATTTTTCAATTTTTCTACATTTGGCAATGTTCCCTCTCTCCCATTTGATATGTCACAATTACTAGTGGAGGGTCAAACATCTATTTTCTTATTTAGATTCTGTTTATACTACTCCCTCCGTCCCAGTTTATGGGACACTTTTTGCTTTTTAGTCGGTCCCAAAAAGAATGACACCTTTCTATATTTAGTAAGAATTTAACTTTGAACTTCTCATTTTACCCCTAATGAGATGCCACACAAATATCTTCAGAGGTCTTCCTTTCGTTCTTAAACTCCAAGCCCAGTCAAACACCTTAAATTGGGACGTTAGTAGCTCCCCCCCCCCCCCCCCCCCCAAAAAAAAGTCAATGAGTAGATGTCCACTATCAACCTGAGAGCTTGATGCTTGACTATTGTACTAGAAATCATGCTTTTGGAGGCTGTATGATTATCTCGTGATCTATTCTAATCCCTGAGAAGTGTTTAAGATGCTAAGGATAAAGCTTACTTTGTCTTTCTTTTTCTTATTCCAGAGGAGGAGAAGGAAACAGGAAATTGTTCGCCTGAGTTTGATGATTATTTATCAGAATCCAGTTGCCAGACAGATCTTGTTCCGGACACTGCTTCGTCTCATTCTGTCCCTTCGCAGAAACGTGGTTCAGTAGGGGAAGGAGAGCAGTCCTCAGTAAATGTTTCATTAGATACAGTTGTTCCTGCAACATCGAGTTCGGAAACCAATAAGGATGAAAAGCAGGTGCTTATGACAGATTTGCTTTGCGGTATCTGCAAGCTGTTGTTATGTCGACCTGTAGTTCTTAATTGTGGACATGGTCAGTTCAACTTCCTCCAACTATTATGTTGATTGCTTAAGTTTCCATTTTCCATTTCTTACCATGCTGCTTTTCCTTACGTAGTTTATTGTGAAAATTGTGTGATCAATCCTAGCGACGAGCTATGTAGATGTCCAGTTTGCCAACTGGAGCATCCAAACGGATACCCCAACATTTGTTTGGTTCTTGAGCACTACCTGGAGGAGCAATTTCCCGAGTTGTATGCAGAAAGGAAAAGGACATCAGTGGAAAGATCTGATTGTCAGATTCCATCAACACGTATGTTGAAACTTCTTTCTCCATATATTCACCATACCAATAGTGTCTCTACACCATTTTATCTTAAATATTTTTAAGGGTGGCCAGTGGGACGGGATTTGGGGGGACGGGGTGGGGGGTCGGGATCGGGTTTGGCGGGACAGGGCGGGCCGGGATATGGGGGACGTGAAGAGGTCCCGTCCCGTCCCTTCCCACATCCCGCCGGCAGAGGGGATGGGATTTGGGGGGACTTTAAATTATATTTTTCTAGACACTTAATTTTAAAAATATATATATTTAAACATTTAAATAATTGAACAAGATAGTGAAAAAACATTCAAAGGATAATTGCCTCTTATATTATTTAATAGAAATATGATTTTTTGTAATACAATTTCAAAATTGCAACTTTGTTTCGTAGTTCAAAAGTTGCAAATCACATAGTAAAAATGCCATTAAAAAAATTACAGATTCAACCCTACTTTTTATAATTTTCTGACAATCTCTTGAGGATCTTCTGTTGGAATTGAAAGTTGTTGGTCAAATTGTTCAACGTCGCTTCCTGCTCCCTCGCATAAGATTTCGTTGTAATTGTAGTCGTCTTCTTCATTGATATCTGGTTGACCGCACCTTCTACGCTCCGCTATAATCCAATCTCTAAATAAACTGCAATCTCCAAACTGTCTCCCGTCAATGAGTGTTTGTGCTCACCTATTTGAAACCTTTCAGCAGAAAAAACGCTTTCAGAAGCTGTTGATGATGCTTGAATATTCAATACATCTCGGACCATCTTTTATAGAGTCAGAAATGTTTTTTCATTCTCCCTCCAGTATTTCAGCAAGTCTTCACGTTCATTTTCGTTGGCAATTGATTCGAACGGTACAACACCCTGCAAAACATAAACATCAAACTCTCTAATTTGTGAAGAACTTGAACCACTATACATTATATTTCGAAGATCTTGAATACTTGAAGCAGAAACCACATGTTTTTTATAAGGTCGAAGTGAAGTAAAAGAAGATGGCACAGAAGCCGGTTGATTATTTGCACTTTGCTTTTAGTAATACATATACATATTTTTGCATTGTGTTTGTATGCTAGACATAACTTCTTCTTTAGTTGGTTCGTAAGTTGGTTCTTCAGTTGAGTCTATTGAAAGTATTTCTAAGCATCATAAATCGTTTCAATAAGGGCATTACAACCGTCTACTTTAATAGTAGGATTTAATACAACACCAATAAAATAAATAGCGGGAATAAGTAAATTTTTTT
Organism: Anisodus acutangulus; assembly: GCA_029783415.1. Classification (NCBI taxonomy): domain Eukaryota; kingdom Viridiplantae; phylum Streptophyta; class Magnoliopsida; order Solanales; family Solanaceae; genus Anisodus; species Anisodus acutangulus. The sequence goes on from CM056509.1 coordinate 3,575,320, forward strand.
TTTAATTTTACAAACATTTTTGCAATAGTTGGAGCGTAAGTTGGTTTTTTCATATATTCATTAAATGAAAAAAATATTAGAGCTTTATAAAATAACATAGATGAAATAATAGGATAATAAATACAAGAAATTTTTTTAGTAGCTAGAAAATATTTCTCTAAGAATACAATAAGTTCCAAAATTTTATCCCAATCATCATCTACAAGCATATCCGTTGGATTTTGATTATGAGTGTTAAATAATAAAGTTATAGGTCTTCTATACTTGTGAGCAACAAGTAATTGTTCATACAAATAATTCCACCTAGTCGCAACTTCTTCTGAAATTTTCCTATAAGGTAATCCACAATCATGACAAGTTTTTTCATACTCTTTGCGTCTTTGTATTTTATTACCTTTAAAATAAAGTTGATAACAAATTTTACTTTATCAAGGATGTTTTTAAAAAGTTTTAGGCCATCATTTACAACTAAGTTATAAATATGACATGCACATCTAACATGAAAAATATGGGGAAAATATGGAGTCGATCGAGTTTTTAAAATATTTATAGCATAATCATTAGAAGTAGTAGCATTATCTAATGTAATAGTCATAATTTTATTAGTAATTCCATAATATTCACTAATTTCATGAATATTTTTTGAATCAAAAACTCTAGTGTGCCTTTCATCAATATATCTATATGCTAATATACGTTTTTTCATAGACCAATTGTGATCTATCCAATGACATGTAACAGTTAAATAATCATTACCATTAGTACTACGGCCTATGTCAGAAGTGATAGCCACTTTGCCATTAAAATGATACAATGCATAATGTAAATATTGTTGATATTCATGTGCAAATTTAAAAATATCTCTTTTAATAGTTGATCTAGGAAAACCGTTAAAAGCATGATTATATGTTTCTCGAATGTAATGCATAAAACCAAGAGAGGAAGGAAATGAAAAAGGCAAACCCTCCACAACAACTAATTTTGCTAAGTTTTCTCGATCTTTATATTTATCATATTTCGGACGTATAACTCCCCCCGTCATCGGGTTAATTCGATCATGTACTTGATCGGGGACACTATGTAAACTTTGTCCCGACTCAGAAGGCATTTGCACACCCGCTTTTTCAGTCAAGTATTGGTTATACCTTGCTTTGTGAGAGTTCTCTACATGTTTCATTAAACCTCCTGTCCCACCTTGACCTTTTCTAGTTTTAAATTTATAAACTTCGCGATAAATTTTACAAATAGCTAGTTGATTAGAAATGTCCCTTTCAAAAAAATCACATGCAAGTGATTTTAATTTTCGTTGTTTTTGTCCTTTTCTCATACTAGGGGACTAGGAGGGATTCCAGCTTAAGTTCAACCTGAGACTCAATCTGATCCTGAGGTGGAGGTGCACTAGTGGGTGTGTTATCTAAATTATCTTCTAATTCATTTTCTAAATCAAAGTCTTGTTCAGATGCAGAATATACCTCATGATCTAATGATATATTAATATTAACATTAAAAAGATCAGTTTCATCTACATGATTGAAATCATCGTAATTAGGATTACTAGAAGATGCACCCTTACCCCTGTTATCCTTAATACCTCTGTCAGAAAAACGTCCACCTCGTTCCATTATAATTATGTAAATAAATAATTAAACTTAATGAAATTAAGTACAATAATTAAAATTAAGTAACAATAATAATTTAAATTCAAGAAGAAACGAAGGTACCAAATGCCGACGTAACGTCGACGTGTAATCGAGGTTGAAAATTGAAACTTTGCTCGATGATTCTCAAGCTAGTTCTCAACTTCACTCTCAATTTTTGAACTTTGATAGAAATTATCAAATGAAATATAATATTTACTGTGCAATTTATACTTGTAGAGAGATTAAAGAGATTGTAGGAAGATTTATGAGAAAAATGAAGAGGAGAATGAGGTATTTATAGTTGAGAAATAGGGTTAATGTGTAAATATATTAACTTAGGGATTAAAAATAAATATTAAGGGGGTAGGGGGTTTATGGGATGTGGGGGGGGGGGGGAAATGGCCGTTACTAGCTGTTGCCAATGGCTAAAATTGAAAGTGGTCGTTTGTGCAACGGTTAATTTCTGCAAAGGGGGTGGGACGTGGCGGGATGAGCCCTAGTCCCGTCCCGCGTCGAACCCCGCTATCGAAAATTTTTATCCCGTATTTTAAAAGGGGGTCGGGGCGGGATCGGGCCGTCCCGGCCCACTGGACAGCCTTAAATATTTTTAATATGATATAGATTTGCCATATGAACAATTTTATGCTCGTCTTTTATGTAAATATATAATCCACATAGAATCCATCTCAAATTTCAATGATCATTAAAAAGGCTGCAATCTCTTGTGTATTTTTGTAACTCGGTATTTTTTACGAGTTGGAGTTTGCTTCATTTTGTTCCAGATTTTTCCAGATGGCCATCTTGAGGCATTTGACTTTTTAAAATAGCTATTGAAAATTCACTATACTGGACTCGTAGCCTGTTTGGCCAAGCTTCTCCAAGGTCTAAAGTGCTTTTCTTTTTCTTTTAAAAAAGTGCATTTTTTCAAAGTTGAGGTGTTTGGCCAAGCTTTTAGGGGAAGAAAAAATGTTTAAAAGCAAAAGTTGTTTTTGAAAATGTTTAATGTATTTGACATGTTGTTTTTGAGAAAATACATTTAGAAGTACTTTTTAATAGCTTGGCCAAACACTAATTGTTGCTCAAAAGTGTTTCAAATTGATTAGCCAAACACAAACTGCTTCTCATAAAAAGTACTTTTTTGAAAAACACTTTTCAAAATAAGCTGATTTTAGAAGCTTGATCAAACATGCTATAAGAGGTGTCAAATACCTAGTGAACTGTTCTGATTAGGGCTGGCCAACAGGGCGGGTTCGGGGTGGGGTGGGTCCCGACGTGACGGGGGGTAGGGCGGGACCTGTCCTTGCGGGATCCGCCTATGTCCCGTCCTGTTCCCGGTCTCGTCTGAAAAGGGCACCGGTCTTATCGGGGCGGGGCCGGGATCGGGTTTTCCGATTTTTTTTTTGCACTTAATTTTAAAAAATAACATATATAAACACCTCAATAATTGAACAAGATAGTGTAATAAAAATATTTCAAGACTATTTTTGTGCCTCTTATATTATTTAATAGAAATATGATTTTTTTGTAATACAATTTCAAAATTGCAACTTTATGGTGTTGAAAGTTGCAAATAACATAGTAAAATTGTACTTAAAAAATCACATATTTATAAACACCTTTTCTAGTTTCTTCACAATGCCTTGTGGTTCTTCGATTGGAATTGAAATTTGTTGGTCAAATTGTTCGACGTCGCTTCCACCTTCGTCGGATAAGATTTCATTGTAATTTTTGTCGTCTTCTTCGTTGATCTCTGGTTGACCGCACCTTTTATGCTTCGCTCGTATTCAATCTCTGAATAAAATTGCAATCTCCAAGCTGTCTCCCGCTAATGAGTGTCTGTGCTCTCCTATTTGAAATCTTCCGGCAGAAAAAGCGCTTTCAGACGCTGTTGATGACGCTTGAATGTTCAACACATCTCTGGCCATCTTTGATAGTGTCGGAGATGTCTTCTCAGTCTCCCTCCAGTATTTCAGCAAGTCTTCACGTCCTTCTTCATTGAGAACTGCTTGGTACTAGTACCCTGCAAAACAAAAATCAAACTCCCTAACTTGATTAGTAGTGGTACCTCTAAACATTATTTTTCTAAGGCTTTCAATACTAGCCGCCGAACCAACATGTCTTTTTTGAGGTTGTATTGAAGAAGTAGATGGTATGAAAGCCGATTGGTTGCTAGCACTTTCTTGTTGGTAATGCGTATATACTTTTTTACATTCATCGTGTATGCTAAACAAAACTTCTTCTTTAGTTGGTTCTTTAGGTGGTTGGTCATTTGGATTTTTTGGAGTTGGAGGTGGAAGTACTATGCAATCATAAATAGTTTCAATAATTGCTTTACAACCGTCTATTTTAATAGTTGAATTTAATACAACACCAATAATATAAATAGTTGGAATATGATTTTTTTTTAATTTGATAAATATTTTTTTAATAGGTGCCTTATAAGATGGTTTTTTCATATATTCACTAAGTAACAAAAATATTAGAGCTATATAAAATAACACAGGATAATAAATATCGGTAGCTTGAAAAAATTTCTCTAAAAATACAGTAAGTTCTGAAATTTTTTCCCAATCATTATCTACAACCATATCAGTTGGATTTCGACTATGAGTGTTAAAAATAGAGTTATAGGTCTTCTATAATCATAAACAACAAGTAGTTGTTCATATAAAAAATTCCATCTAGTCGCTACTTCTTCGGAATTTTTCTATAAAGTAGTTCACAATCGTGACAAATTTTTTTATATTCTTTTTTTCTTTGTATTCTATTACTTCTAAAAATAAAGTTTATAGCAAATTGTACTTTATTAAGAATGTCTTCAACACGTGATAGACCTTCCTTTACAACTAAGTTATAAATATGACACACACATTTTATATGAAAATGATTAGGATAAGATGGAGTTAAAAGATCTTTTAAAAGTCTAATAGCATAATTATTAGAAGAAGCATTATCTAACGTAATTGTCATTATTTTGTCAGTTATATCATAATACTCGCAAATTGGATGAATATTTTCTGCAATAAAACTTCCTGTGTGCCTATCATCAATATATCTATATGTTAAAATATGTTTTTGCATAGACCATTTATAATCTATCCAATGACATGTTACAGTTAAATAATCATGTCCGTTAGTACTACGATCTATATCAGACGTGATAGATACTTTGCCAGGAAAATGATATAATGAATACCGTAAATATTGTTGATATTCATGTGCAAATTTTAAAACGTCTCTCCTAACAGTTGATCTAGGAAAACCGTTAAAAGCGGGATTATACATATCTCTAATGTAATGAATAAAATCAGGAGAGGAAGGAAATGAAAAAGGCAAACCCTCCACTGCAACTAATTTTGCTATTGCTTCCCTATCTCTATGTTTATCGTATGTAGTACTTACAATTCACCCCGTCGTTGGGTTAATTTGACCCTGTACTTGATCCGGGATACTTTGTGAACCTTGTCTCGACTGAGAGCGCATTGACGCACCCGACTTTGTAGCCTCGTATTCATCTCACCTAGCTTTGTGAAAACTTTGTACATGTCTCAATAAACCTCCCGTCCCATCCTGACCTTTTCCCATTTTAAATTTATAAACATTTTTACAAATTTGTCATCTAACTACTTGATTCTCTTGGTCCCTATCAAAAAAATCTCATGCAACAGATTTTAATTTTCGTTGTGTGGGGCCTCGTCTTATACTAGGGGGAATAAGAGGCGTTCCAGTTTCAATTTGAAGTGCATTAGTGGGTGTGCCATCTAGATTACAACAACATACCCAGTGAAATCCCACAATGTGGGGTATGGGGAGGGTAGAGTGTACACAGACCTTACCTCCACCTTGGTAGGTAGAGGGTGTGTCATCTAGATTATCTTCTAAATTAAAGTGTGATTGAGTTGTAAAATATATCTCATCGTCTAATGGTATATCATTAAAAAATTCAGTTTCATCTATATGAGTGTAATCAATCAAATCATCCTGCCGAGGAATATGATGACTAGAAGAAGTACCCTGCCCTTGTTACTCCTACTAGATGAAGCACCCTTACCCTTAAACATATCTCTTAATCCTTCCATTTTAATTATGCAAATAAATAGTTAAAGATAATGAAATTAAGTGCGATAATTAAGATAAAGTAACAATAATAATTTAAAGAAGGAACAAAGGTACCAAACGCCGACGTAACGTCGACTTGTAATCGAGGTTGAAAATTAAAACTTTGCTCGATGAATGATCCTCAAGCTAGTTGCCAACTTCACTCTCAATTTTTTAACTTTGATATAAATGAGCAAATAAATATAATATTTAGTAGGCAATGTAGAATTGTAGAGAGATAAATTGAGAGATTAGAGAGATTGTTGGAAGATTTGTGAGAAAGATGAAAAGAAAATGAGTTATTTATAGTTGAAAAATTAGGTTAAAGTGTAAATATATTAACTTAGAGGTTAAAAATAAATATTAAGGGGGTAGGGGGTTGGGGGAGGCCAACAATGGCCGTTGCACAACGGCCAAAATATAAAATGGCCATTGTACAACGGTCATTTTTGCAAAGGGGAACGGGGCGGGTCAGGCGGGATCGGGCCTGGGCGGGACGAGCCCAGGTCCCGTTCCGGGTTCGAGTCCCGCTCCGTTTTTTTTGGCGGGATCGGGGCTGGGCTGGACTGGATTGGACTGGGGTCGGGTCGGGACCGGCCCGACCCGGCCCGGCCCGGCCCTAGTTCTGATATGTGAGTCAATTCTGGTTTTGTAATAGAGAAAGAACAGTGTTTAGGGACATTTTCTATTGGCAGCTTAATTGAACTAGATTTTGTTTGGGTCAAAGCTAGGGTTCGTTTATTATAGGCTAAGAATCCATAGACAGATGTACCAACTAGTTTGGATTAATTTAGTTGTTTGTTTCTTTTATGAAGTAAAACTTAGTTGTTGTTGGTATGCTCAAGTGTGAGAGTTTGAAAACCTCTAATTTTAGAGAACTACTTAATTTTTAAGGCAAATTGCTATTGCCTACACCAACTAGTTTGCGATTGAGGATATCTGATAAGATATACTCTCGTGATCATTTTCTCATTTTAAAATAGGGATGAAGCACCCTTAGTAATTTTTGTCCATTAAGCTTCAATTTTATTAGTAATGAGCTTTTCATTGTTCCCCAACTAAAGAGATTAGAATGTAGGAATTACAAACTGTATAAGCTCCAAGTTTCCCTTGGATTAATGTCATATACAATCACTTAACTTGAGAACGTGTCGGATGCAGCCAGCATTTTCTGTTGCGTATCTGAAATATGGGAAAGAAAGAGTAAGGGGTGAAAGTGGATAAAGGCGGAAGCTGAAAGGACAATCAGGAGATTCATCTGTTAACTCCTCAGATAGTGCAACACACGGAACACTATTCCTGCTGCCTTCTAGTGGACTTTTTGGTTAGAAAGACGTCTTCGAATTTTTGAAGGTAAAAAGGAGAACGTGCCTTACTATCCTCTTGGTGCAGGCAGATTTTTGTATATATCTAAATGTTATATTAGACATGCTAAGAGACCGGCACAATTATAGGTAAGCTCCTGTAGCACCTTCTTATTGTAGCCCAGTTATTAATATAATCTTATCTTATCTTGTAAATAAAAAAAACAAAACAAATCCTTGGATAGTGCAGAAATTCTGCAGCAGAATGTGGGAGATATTTGGAGAATAAAGTAAAGTAGATATTTGAGCTATGTACATCTTCAGTTAATATTCGTGACTGGCATCGATGACACAGTTCCAGTATATGGGTTTGTGATCTGTACTATTTTGGGCATCCAGAGGAGGCTGTTTTGACGAAGATGACAAAAGCAATGAGGAAGACGAAGAAAGGAGGGGAAAGGAAGGTGGAAAAAAAGGACAAGAAAAAGAGGAAAAAGAACAGATATGCTCACTGCATCTTTTGGATGCTTTATTATTAAAATTTATATTTCTGTTATTTTAAAAAAAGGATGCCAATTTCGGTGTAATCAAGAAGAGAAAAGCTAAAGATTGAAAATGGGTGAACCTCTAGGAATAATTGAAGAGCTCCTTAGGAGGAAGGACAAGTGCAGGAAGCATCCATGTAGACCAACCAGCGTGCCGTTGCTACAAGAATGAACAAGAAACTCATCTTGTAGCATTGCTCAATTTTAACCATCCTATTTTAATTCTATATGTTACATCTTCATCTAGCATGACATTCTCATAAAAGACCGAGCCAAGACGATTGGGCTGATTTTGAAGAGAATCATATGTTTTTGTAGATGCTTTACCTTTTGGTATGTACGGCTGATTTTGGCCTTGTTTATGAATGAAATACTATACCTGATAAAAAAAACAAAGACCGAGCCAAAATATGTATGCATTTAGGCCCCACAAGATTGTCGAATTTCATTTCACCTTCATTCGTCTTAATAGGGGCTAAACTTGCAGTGTTTATATTCTATGTTATTTCTATGAAAACCCTTACTCTCAAAAGTACTTCTCCACTTTTCAGCTTTGGTTGACTCCCTCGTTGATTTAGTTAATTAACATAATATCATATAGCATGCTCCAGGGAACTTCGCCATATATAGTATCGGTTACTTCATTTATAATTAGGGTAAATAAGTGAAGCTCTAGACAATTCTTTGGTGTAAAACCATGGTTACAAGAAACTCCTTTGCATCTCCCCTTGTTATTCTCACAAATGTGACTGCTCATTCCTTCATATCTATTATGGTATTTATGTGTATGATATGAATCATATTCTTCCCAAGCACCTAAGATAAAACATCTCTTGGTGCGTAATGTAGATTTCCTTCTTTCACTGCTTATAAATTTCTATCAATCCCTGTTCGATCATGCTTTACCAAAGTTTAGTTGTATCAACTCATATAACACGATAGTTTTGCACAATTTTGATATCTCTCATGTTCTTATATAGGAACCATTGGCATCTTTCCAATAATTTGCGAAAGTACTTGCACTGTCTAAGGATACTAACACGTACTCATACTTCTAAGTTCTATCCATATTTTAAATCCTAATATTGTGGCGATGATGATCCGATCTTTAGATCATTTCTTCTGTTGGATGTCTGCACCAAGTTTATGTAACATAGTTCGGTGTTCTCCTTAAACGAAATTGGCTTTGGCTTAGGCAATTGCTATACATTAGCATGACCTGGACAAAAGAAATCATACATACGAAGGAAAAAGGCTGAAAAAAGCTTAGAATATTGTGCTGCGCACTTTGTTATTTAAAATGGCTATGGAAAGTTATAATGGTGACTCACCTCATTAAAGATTTATTGTTGTTAGTATCCTTTGGAATTAGATCTTTCCGTCATATTGCCTTGATTCAGCTTTCACTGGCCTTGTATCACAAGCTCCTATCTGGTATGACAGGAAAACAGGACGAAGCTGCTGGCTGCAAATCACTACCTAAATTTGATCTTTCAGAATGGTTAACGGGTGGAGGACGGCAGATTCATTTTGGAGTCGGTTGTGATTATTGTGGGGTAAGATTTGATTGCTCTTTTCAATCAATGGAGTTACTTTTTCAATCTAGATATACCTGACTTCAAAATCTTTAGTATACACTCTTGTTCAAGAGAGATTAATAACAATCTCTATGCAGATGTGTCCTATTGTTGGGGAACGCTACAAATGCAAAGACTGCAAGGAGAAAATAGGGTTTGACCTTTGTGAAGGTTGCTATAAAAGCTCATCAAAGCTCCCAGGCAGATTTAATCAGCAACACACACCAGAACACCGATTTGAGTTAATACAGCCACTTCAAGTGAGAAATGTGGTACTAAGGCTTCCACCTGAACGACTTGAAGAGGATGGCTCCATTGACCTAGTTCGATATATCGAGGATAGTTCCGTTGAGCAACACCCAGAAGAAGATTCCTCAGAGACCAATTCACCTCGAGAAGTGAGGAACATATCCTCAAGTGGCACAGGAGACGATCAAGGAGGGAGAGAATCCGCAGAGAGGAATTAGGTAAATGTTACTTCGTCAATTGTGATTACTCTTTGTGAATTAGGAATTCAGACAATACATTACCAGTTCTACCTCTTTTGCGTATGGTTTTTCATGTATCATATTGTACAGCTTGATATGGAGTATTAACGTTACTGTTTGGTTGGACCTTCGAACATGGATTAATATAATAATCGAAAAGAGAGTTACACTTTATGCAATCTTTTTATAGAGCAGATCTGTTTCTGATAAATGAAACTGCTGTTCGAGTTTCTCGTTTTCACCTTTTCATGTTTAGGAAGTGAAGTGTTGTCAAGAACTTGCTTGTAAAGGCATTTACCAATCTTAGGATTACTGTGAATATACTGCCCGGAAACCTCTGTTTTGTTGTTTTCAAGGCCAGACCACATCGAGAGCCAATGGAGTCCTTCACGTCCACTCCCAAGGATCCCCCGTCCTCAGGTTCTGAAAAAGACACCGATCAGAGATGAAAGTTACACTGGAATTTAGGCTTTTTTTGTTGAGTGAAAGCCACTTGCTTGATTGATTAGATTGTTCTTGTATCATATTCTCAAGTTATCGTCTATGACTATTTTCCTTCTGAGTAGCACTTAGAATAGGACTTGCTAAATAGATCTTTACCAAAACCATATATGCATCCAACCTTGTTCCCCAACAACACCTTAGCTTAGTAGCTTAACTCTTTCTACTGACGTGGCGCTTCTCGCCTACTCATTGTTAGTGAAAAAATCAAGAATATAACATATCAAAGGATGTTTGGTAGAAGTATTCTTCTTTCCTCTCCCAAAAATGAAACCTGTGGCAGCATTTTTTTTTAAAATATTTGGAGAATGATAGAATGAAAGACTAGTTTTTGTATTTTTGGTCTCCTAATATTAAGGTCTAAGACTTGCAAGAAGACTTCCATTAGCATTAAGACAATAAACAGAACTAGAAAGACCAGCATTTTTTTTTAAATATTTGGAGAATGATAGAATGAAAGACCAGCATTTTTTTTTAAATAAGCTGCCTTCCCTTGGAATTTATCGTCCATTTATCGTTTGTCTGTTTTGTAGGGAAAAGTACCTCAAAAAATTTGAGCTTTAAGCATACATTATTTTTTTAAAAAAAATTAGTTATAAATTGGTATCTTAAAATGAGTTTTTCTTTTTGTAAACATACGGAAAATGTACCATCTTTTTGAGAACTAGAAAATGGATCGTGTGTGCTTTGTGTTGGGATATTTTTGCTCTATGGTACTTTATAAAGCAGTACGGGAAGTATATAACTATTACAAGTATTCGAAAGGATAAACAATAGTTCAACTAGTAATCTGAAAATTACAAGATAAGCACAAAACTGAAATTACAATTTTGTTGAAAACGAAAAAATGGAAACTGGTTTTGCTGAGTCGAGTGTGACACTCTGTCCTTAAGACAATATTGCCCCGTATGTATCCTTTATACGTCCTGGACAATTTGTCTCCCAAGATAAAACAGCAATGGAACTAGACCTGTCCAAAGGTCGGGTCGGGCCGGGTCAGGGCCGGGTCGGGTGGCTTTTTTTTTCCTCCTTGCCCGACCCTGGCCCGACCCTGACCCTATATTTTTTTTAAAATTCCGACCCTGGCCCTGACCCTTCGGGGACCCTACGGGTCACGGGTCGGCCCTGACCCGACGTTTTTTTTTGGCGGTCGGGGTCGGGCCGAGGTCGGGTCGGGTCGAGATTTTTTTTTTAAAAAAATTGAATTTTCAAAACTGAAATTGGTATTCACCCCTACATTACCACGAAATTTCGACGTTAAAATGTATTGTATATCGTAAAATCTTGACTAAAGAAAAAGAGAATTGGAAATCGATTTGGGGAAAAACACAAATTGATTGGAAAAACTGACGTTTTTCTAAAAATTGGCTGCGCCACCGTCCCTGTCTCGAAAAAATATGCAAAATCAAAATTTTTTTTGGATAAAACGGACATCCGAGCGCAGAGTTATGACCATTTAAAGTTTCACCAATTTACAACTATTTTATCTCCCTACATTATGCTTCCATGATATTAACAAAATGACTAATAATATAAATATATAATTAATAATCGCCACTGCTTTTATCTTATTTTATATCGAGCTAAATGTAGATTAGATATATATATATATATATATATATAAACAGGCATTATATCACTTATTAATGACAAAAATATATATAAGTACAAAATAAATATTAATGAAGGAAAAATAATATAAATTATATTAAAAAAATATGCTGGTCTGTCGGGCCGAGGTCGGTCGGGCTCGGGCCGAGGTCGGGTCAGGTCGGGCCGAGGCGCCGGGCCGGTCGGACGTGTAATTTTTTCGACCACTCGACCCCGACCCTGTCGAGTGGCTCTCATCGAGTGGCTCTCGTCGACCAAAGTCGACCGCCCCTGTTTTTTTTGGTCGGGTCAGGGCGGGTCCCCGACCCTATGGACAGGTCTAAATGGAACACTTGGGCAAAGGAAACTCAAGAGCTACCGTGAAGAATATTGAGTAACGAAATGATGCCTTGGAAGGTGTAGGAAGAAACTGTTTTTGTTGTGTATATTTCTGTATTTTCGTGTATCATATATGTATGTTCTTGGTCATTCTTTTGTGTGCTCAACAATGGTGTAAGGGGTGTTTAAATAGGTGAGGGAGGGTGATATCGCCTCCATAATGACCAAATAATGGCCATTATGGAGGTAGTAAAGCCACCAACATTAATGAGAGAAAGACCAACGGATTTGGCCATTATAGGAGGAGTAATTCAGCCAAAATAAATGGTGAATTGAGAGCTTGACGTTTACCTCGACCGCCGAAATTCCAACTTTCAAAACTTGAGGACCAAATCAGTACATCTTGAAACTTCAGGACCAAATCAGTACATCGAAAGAATTCGGTCCAAATCAGACAAACTTCGGGATCAAACTGTACTTCGCAAAGGTTTCGCCCAAAAAGATAATATCGAAGGCCCACCCACCAAACGACCCACGTGGACCCTAACTCTGAATCGACGGGCAAGCGGCGGCGCGCGCGTGTGGTCTTTCCTTGAACCGGCACATCTAGGTCCTCCTCCTTTAAACACATGGGATACCCTTGGGGTCCCAAACCCCAAACCAATTTCGAGTCTTATATACACAACAATTCTTTCTTCCTCTACCGATGAGGGAGAATTGAACACAATACCACACTTTCCATGCTTCAAACACCTTACTTGTGGACCAATATCTCTTTCATTTCTCAATGAAATTTGGCGATTCTTGGCCCTACGGTTATCAACGATTTTAGTAGATCATGCGTGTGAAGAACCTGATTCTCCAACATACGTAACACTAGTGTTTAAGCCGATTAAAGTTGGTCGGTCGCAACTCCCGCCAAAGGCAAATTTCCAACAATCCTCTTGAAAGAGATTTTGGCGCACTCACATGGTGTCTTTTTTTCATTTCAAGAATATTTCAATGGACCGATGTTGCATAAGGAGAGGTAGCCTCACTTTGAACCTTCCATAGTTGAATACCATCGGACTTACTTATCGCGCGGTGAACGTGATGTCTTGAACCGTCGGTGTTTAGTGTAAGCCAAGACAATGATACCAACACAACAAATTCCCTTACTCTCTTCTTCGTAATGTTTTGTCCGCTTTGGCCATGGACAACGTCTTGGATTCTTAAGTGCGTTCATTTTGAGGCGGCCCGATCCTCGCACTTAAATAGGTGGTCTCCTACAAGGTATCCTGCTATACCCCACTTCACAAGTGTTATGAACCATTAAAAGTTTCCCAAAACCTAACCTCAACTGTTGAGGAGCATTACAGTTTTGAAAACTTAACCTTTACCCACACCGCAGATAGCACTTAAAGTCTATCGCGGAACGACTTTGGATTTGGTGTTTCTTTCGTAAATCACTATCCGAAGTGCTCATGCTTCCACCGCGATCAACCGAACCTTTACAACTTAGTTTTCCCATTGAACCAAATTACCGGGATCTCCAGCCAGAAGGTCAGTTTCCACCGTATTGGTCCGTATATTTTGGGTTTTAAGCCCATTCCCCAGACAGCGTAACACTTGATCTCCGGGTAGTCCTTAGTTAGTAAACAAGGAAGTGACACCCGTGATGATCAATCGCCATACTGATGCCTTATGTCTCCGACAAATCCTGGCAGATATGTCCAGACGCCGTCATCCGTGTCCTTCCTAAAGCCGACGGCTAGCCACGATGTATAATCTGCCGAAGGCACGAAGTTTCTCCCAATAAGGGACGCCCTCTAATGAGTCGTGAAGTTACTCAACTTCTTTCATGCTTTGTATAAAGCGATAAACTCCGATACCATCATGAATCGGACGATGCAAGTTTGCTTAGAGGATTTTCCAAGATCCACCATACACATTTACTTGTGGCTTTGGTGTTCTTCAGATTTGATGTCCAGTTTGCATCACTGTGTTCTCCCGTAACCGGCCGGATATCCGTAATACTATAATCCGAAGATAAGCGAATAATTCAGATATCGTCATATCCGACTTAACGCCTTCTATTGATCATGTATTAAGATTATCAGTGAACCTTAGTTCAACTGATGCATTAAATAGGGCGATACCAGTCGGTTGTAGTGTGTACAATACATTGAACTACACATGACCTGTGCATATCGCTCTTTGTCTATGGGTGCATCATGATTCCAATCAGTTCTATGATTCATATCCATTGATGGCTTCAACGAGACTGTCAACTATCGACCAGTCCGTTAGATGTCTTTAGAAATCCAATTCCTAAGATGTCATCTGTGATATCCATATCCTTCATATCGAGATTTTGTTTCAATATGACTTTTACTTTCAGACTGTTGATTCTCCAACTGTTGGCTTTCTAACTTCAGAGTCAATGTTTCTGTGGTCAGATTCATTATCTCTGTTTTATCTGAAACTTTCAGGACCAAAATGTAAACATTTCAGGGACCAAGATGAAAGTTCAGAAGAAGCCCAACAGTCCGTAAAAACCAACTCGATTCTCTTCTTCCAACTCTCCAGGTTGGGAAGGTCATTTTAACATTCATGCCACGCAGATCGCAATGGCCCATGATGTTAAGCTACTCCCAGGAGCACATGTACAAGTAGCCGAGGCTTTGAACTCTTCAAGAGATCCATCTACTTTGTACTCACTTTTGAGTATCCTTTTTCACAACCCAAAGGTTCTTTTCCTGAGGAAGATCAACCATTACGCAAGTATGGTTCTATATGATGGAATATATTTCTCTCTTTAGCTTCTTTCCAAAGCGCTTTTGGAGATAACAATTATTTGTTAATAGTCCATGGTTCGTTCTTAACCATACAAGCTAGAAGGATCGGAACAAGTCTTTGTCCCCTCTTTGCTCGCCTTGGTTCAACATCTAGAATCCCCGAGTTCTCAGATCACGAATATTGAGTTCCTGATAGCCAAGAACTTTCGAAGTCCTGTAGATACGAACGTCTAGTTCCGGACAAACCTCGCGGGTTCTTGTTAACCTTGAGCAATTACTCTTTTTCCTCTTCAAGGAAAGTTATCCGATAAGAATTCAACATTCTTTGACGCCAAGAGGCGATAAGTACTATCGTTATTTACGCATCCGTGAGGATATGCAATCTACGATCTTAGGTCGAACTTGACCTGTTTCGTGAGTCCAACTTCTACCAAGCCACCCCACATCACAACTTTTGTATGTGAGATCCTTTTCATGTCTCACAGAGAGTTATCCTTATCCTTATGCGGAGTTCTCGCTGAGAATCGCATTAGCGTAAGGATCGCCTTGCCCCACATAATTTAGGCGTGCGGGTTTTGCGCTGGCTAACACCGTTAGACTGAGGTGAGTAATGAACAGTCGTTTAATGAACGCCGCTTCACATTCTCCCTCTATCGCTATGAATTTCGCAATCCATAGGCTTAGTTGATGTTCAACTTACGCTTTGTAGCGCTTATCCGCTTCAACAACTTCATCTTTGCTTTTTAACAAACAAAGGATTCCATACGTTGTACCATCATCAATGAAGATCACAACGTACTTGTCTCCCCCCTCTATTTTGTATAAACCTCAAATCACCCAAGTAGGTGTGACTAAGTTCTAGAGGAGCGGTGCTTCTTTCGCTATTCCCTTGACGGAATTTGGAAAGGTGATTTTGCCTCTTCGCCTACCTCACATTCATTTTGAGGGTTTATGTTGAAAGGAGGCAACAATCTCAACATCGTTAGCTTTTGAATGACTTACTATTTAACGTGTCTTAATCTATGATGGCATAGATGCACGGATTACAAATATATCATTCATTGGGCTATAGACATATTGTACCATTCTTAGTTATTACAGACCTGTTGGACTAGTCTCAAACCAACTTGACCAACAACGTCCCTTAAACCAAGTTAGGAACATGTATCACCTCTTTTAGAGTGATCTCATTCCCTGAAGTCCTATTGAGGACAACCTCTCCAAACCCTTTGATTTTAGAGGTGGCGTTGCTTCACATGAACAACCTCTTGCCCGTGGTTAGGCGTGAACCGGATCATATGTGATCTCGATACTGCCCACTTCAGGTTGCTTTGGCATCGAGTGTCTAATTTCTTTACCGCCTTTCTTTAGGCCTTCAGATCATTAAGACTGGAAACTCCGCCCACCACACTAGGTGTCCATTACTTTTCCTATGAAATGAATTTCGCCCCACTCCAGTCACCCGGAGGCTTTGTATGACTGAGTGTCCAATATCATCGATCAAAGGAATTTTGGCCCACTCGACGGTGAGGCTTTGTATGACTGAGTGTCCAATATCATCCTATGAAGGATCTTCTGCCAAATAGTATGACAGGTTCTACGCCTTTAACTTTTAGACTCCTTCCGTTAAGATTGGTGCCCAGATAATTCTTGGCGCTTACTTAAGAGTGGTAACAGTTTTCGCACAGTTAGTGGATCTTTCTCCATCGTATGTGCGAACATACTTTACACGCTTTTAATAATTTACACTTAAAAGAACGGATCTTTTTAAGTCGTTTACAAACTCCAATCTTTAAACGGAAAAGAAGATGAGATTAAACTTCTGATTTGTTAAAGCGTAAGGAATATAAATTATTTTCATATTCCTCCTTACTTTAATCTATTTTTTTTTAATCAGACATCATTTAATCTTTATTCTTGACAAGTAAGAAAAATACTCATCATCTAATCTTTATTCTTGACAAGTAAGAAAAATACTTATCCCAATTTCGGATTCTGGCTCACTTCAGTCACTTCATCAGACTGAGTGTCCAGTTCCTTCTTACCATTATTCGGATCTTTTATGCAGGATAGATACAGCCTGCTGCAAGATAGAAGTACATTTTCAGTCTTCTCCTCTTGTCTCAGTTGACATCCTCAGGCTCTCGAGAGCGCTTGTTCCCACCAGTCTTGGTAGCGGTGACACTATGAATACGTTCATCATCATCACTCTCTTCTACCAGAAAATCATTTCCATATCCCGATTTGGTCACACAACTTTTGACCGACATCTTTCGAACACTAATAGTAATACTATACAAATATTGTCTTAAGTTGTTGGGGTATTTTTGCTCTATGGTACTTTATAAAGCAGTACGGGAAGTATATAACTATTACAAGTATTCGAAAGGATAAACAATAGTTCAACTAGTAATCTGAAAATTACAAGATAAGCACAAAACTGAAATTACAATTTTGTTGAAAACGAAAAAATGGAAACTGGTTTCTTTGAGTCGAGTGTGCCACTACATCCTTAAGACAATATTGCCCCCGTATGTATCCTTTATACGTCCTGGACAATTTGTCTCCCAAGATAAAACAAGAATGGAACACTTGAGCAAAGGAAACTCAAGAGCTACCGAAGAATATTGAGTAACGAAATGATGCCTTGGAAGGTGTAGGAAGAAACTGTTTTTGTTGTGTATATTTCTGTATTTTCGTGTATCATATATGTATGTTCTTGGTCATTCTTTTGTGTGCTCAACAATGGTGTATGGGGGTGTTTAAATAGGTGAGGAGGGGGTCGATATCGCCTCCATAATGACAATAATGGCCATTATGGAGGTAGTAAAGCCACCAACATTAATGGGAGAAAGACCAACGGATTTGGCCATTATAGGAGGAGTAATTCAGCCAAAATAAATGGCTGAATTGAGAGCTTGGAAGTTTCTGTTCTGACCGTCGAAATTCCAACTTTATGAAAACTTCAGGGACCAAACTGTACATTTTGAAACTTCAGGGACCAAACTGTACATCTGAAAGAATTCTGGTCCAAACGGTACTTCTGGAAAAGGTTTCTGGCCCAAAAAGAGATAATATCAGAAGGCCCACAGCCCACGACCCGTGGACCCGAGAACCCGGAACCGGAACCGGACCGGACGGCAAGCGGCATGCGTCTTTCCTTGAACCGAAGCACATCTAGGTCCTCCCTCCTTTAAACACATGGGATACCCCTTGGGGTCCCAAACCCCAAACCAATTTCGAGTCTTATATACACAACAATTCTTTCTTCCTCTACCGATGAGGGAGAATTGAACACAATACCACACTTTCCATGCTTCAAACACCTTACTTCGTGGACCAATATCTCTTTCATTTCTCAATGAAATTTGACGATTCTTGGCCCTACGGTTATCAACGTACTTAGTAGATCATGCATGTGTGAAGAACCGGATTCTCCAACATACGTAACACTAGTGTTTAAGCCGTTAAAGTTGGTCGGTCGCAACTCCCGCCAAAGGCAAATTTCCAACACTTTGTGCGGTCATGAAGGACCTTATTAAATTTATGATTACTCAAGGACTTTATAATTTTCCAAATATTCCCTTGATAACCAATTGAACTGCCCAAGCGGACAGAGGACTTTATAATTGAGTCAATACGTGTGGAAGTAATTATAAAATATATTTGAGATAATTTCAGAGACCTCCTCTAGGTTTAGTCTTATAACATTCACTTTCATTGCGGTTTCAAATATTACGTTCATCTCTCTTATTTTGAATTTTGTGTAACCAAACTTATTTAAATGATAAATTTTCAACAACATTCCAAAAAAATGCTTTTATGGCATTTATACTCCTACAATCCTACTAGAC
Source organism: Anisodus acutangulus (assembly GCA_029783415.1). NCBI lineage: Eukaryota > Viridiplantae > Streptophyta > Magnoliopsida > Solanales > Solanaceae > Anisodus > Anisodus acutangulus. The sequence goes on from CM056509.1 coordinate 3,594,033, forward strand.
GTTAACTCAAGCCATAGAATTTCATTCAAGTTTCTAATACTATGTTTGATTATTTTTATATTTAATTTGGATTCACAAGATGAAACAGCTTATGAAAAAAATTAAATTATACATGTGCCCATGAAATGTACTTCCTATATATCATAAACATTACTTCTTCCATATAATATGAGATAATATATTTTTAGTTTGATAAATTTGGACTTAATAATACAAAATAAATCATGTTGAAATGTAAATATCATATGGTATGGCATATTACCAGGCAATAATTTATTTCTCCCTTAGAAAATCGTATTACTTATAATAAATTACTAATAATTTTGTGTACTTAAACTATTAAAATATAGCTGAAAATTACATTTAAAGTTCAATATATTTGAGTAGTAGTAATTAGCAAGTTGTTTAGTTTACAAGAAAACAAATAAATGCATCCATTGAAAGATGTTGCCTAGTGGAGCACTGTAGCTTGAATATTTCAAGTCTAATGTTGTACTTTTGAAGATTTTCGTTCCAAAATATAGCATTCAATATAATGCCACCAAAGGACAACTTTGGCATATTAGATAAGTTCTATCATTTAAATAAATTTGGTTAAAAAAAATTCAAAATAAGGGAGGTGAATGTAATATCCGAAACCACAAGGGAAGTAAGTGTTATAAGACTTAACCTGAGGGAAAGTCTCTGAAATTATCCCAATATATTTTGTGAAATCCAAATGGTTGGTTGTTTATAGGGAAAACGGTTAATTTTGCCCCTCTATTGTGAAAAGAAATCACTTTACCCTCTGTTATACTATTGGTTTAAAAAATACCCTCGCAGTTAACTAAATGATTCAAATAAACACTTCCTCTATTAGAGTTGTCCAAGGTGGCACCCAATCACACATGTCAATGAGGTGGCACCATGTGGCATGCTACGTCCTAAGTGTCCCAACCCATTTTATCTTTCATTTCATTTGTTCTTCCACCACTAGCATGCATATCTTAGTTCTATACTAGTAAATTTATTAGTGTTTTGCGCGGTTATTTAAAAAAAAAAATTCATATGGTTCTTGTATTTTATAACTAAAAATCAATTTTATATTCTTTATATTCTCCAACTGTAACACTGTCAATTGTTGTCATTATACTCTCAAGGTTAATACCAAATAGGGTTAGAAACCTAGCTCAACAAATTTAATATTGAACAAACGAAAGATATATAATGCTTTCTTAAGCAATAAGTCAAAATATATATTCCCAATTATCAATTGGTTTCTCATTTAAGAAAAAGAAGTATATGTGAAATAAAAAGGAAAAATATATAAAAGCAATTGCACCTTTTGGCCATACAAAAGCTTACTTGAAATATCAAATATTTCCCAAACGGAAATATGAATTGACATACGACTGAAGTATAAGACAATTAGGAGTAAAACTTTTATGATAAGCCTATGTTTTTTTAATAGCTAACTCAATCATCTCTTTTCAATTGCCATAAATTCGAGAACTATGAAAAATGCATATTCTGAAAATCGTGACAAATACAAAACTGACATAGCTATAATTTTTGTTGCACGAAACAATCATCCTCCGCTACCCAAAATGCATATTGCAAGTAGGGGTGCCAGATGGGCGGTTTGGGCTGAAGTTGGGCGGATCAAGATGAGTTGAATCAATAGATCGTTCAATGTTCAACCCGCCCAAAACTTACATGTGCTAAAATGGACGGGTCAAGATGGGCTAAATGATGGGTCATAACCCAACTTGACCCATTATTTTTACAAATTTCAAACTTACCTTCTATGATGTTATTTTATTTTGTATAATATTTGATTTTTCCATATCTTTATTTTTAAAATAAAAAAATATTTTAATTTTTTTTTCATTTTTTATAAAAGTAAAAAAATATGAAATAGAAATTTGAGAATGGGGTAGGCGGGGGTGGGGAGAAGGTAAAATAAATTCATACTTTTTATAAATTGTTTATAAAAGTAAAAAAATATAAAATAGAAATTTGAGAATGGGGGTAGGTGGGGTAGAAGTGGGTTAGGGGTGGAGTAGGCAAGGTAGCGGGCAGAGATGTGAGAGTGGTTCAGTGCTTGGGTGGGGGTTGGTGTAGGGGAGGGGTAGGGTGGATGGATAGTGTGGTGGGTGGTTGGGGTGCGTTGGTGTATTTTTATTGTTCCGAAATAATAAAAGAATTTTTTAAATAATTATTTATAAATAAAAATAAATCGTTAAAATTAAGTATTTTCTTGAGTCAAGTTTGGACATCATCATGAATTCATTTAGGCTGTTGATTTATGATGGATCAACTTGGGCTAGCCCAAATCAACCCATCATCAAAATCACTCTTGCCCAAACCCATGAAACCTTGGACGGGTTGGACAAGTCATTTGGGTTTGGGCTAATTTTGCCCCTACACACAAGTTACGAAAAGTAATCTTATATGACGACATCTCCACCTAGCCTTCAGCAAAGTTGTGACAACAAAAATAATTTTAAATTTACTATTATGTCGTCTATATCCTCCCTCCTCCAAACTTCCAACACATTTAGCAATCTTGAAATTCTTGATTAGAAACAATAAACTTTCATTCAAGATGTGCTTATACTTGTTTACTTGATTTTTCCTTACGGTACCATGCATTAGATTTCTCTGTTAAGAGGGGGGAAAATCAGTGATTGTCACCTTTGTTCAAGCTCATATCAGATTTGCTCTATATATAGTGCAAAAACATCAATGAATATGAAGACACATGAATTATTCATTTTAATAGAGAATATGAAGAATATGTAAGAGAAAACAGTAAGAAATAATTTTTTAATTATTTTCATTAATAATGAGTATATATACAATTTATAATCTCCATAATATGGAAAATCTTATTCCTATTCTAATTCCAAAACCCTATTCTATTTGTACAAGAATTCTACAATTATAGTAAGTGTACAATGCTAATTAAATATAACAATACATTATCAAAACTAACTCCCAAACCGTGATATACACGGTTATGTATACCGTATATATCACGGTTCAACTAGCTTTGTGTTTCCGTGATATACATGGTATACACAAGGCATTGTATATGCTGTGTATATCGTGTATATCACTGTATACTTTATCACACCCCCGCAGTCATAGCAATGTGGGAAATGGGGACGGATTGGCCAGCAGGCAGTGGACCTGCTGGCCCAACAATTGGAACAGGAGGCCCACTAACTGGAACACAGGGTGAAACATGGAAGAAAGCCGAGCCAACCCTGGGCTGAATTGGCGAACGATCTGAGAATAGTACTGGGTCAGCGATTCGTGAGCCAACAGCGGCCAGAGTCGTGGCGAGGAATTTAGGCCGCCAGTAAATGGGCCTCGCCGCGATTTTGGTCATAGGTCAAGTCGGATAAATGGTGCATAATATACGGTGATACCATGTCATTCAAAAAATTATACGAACTAGGTACGTAACTACATACATTAGCAAACGAAAATTGAGTTTCATAAAAAATCACATGACAACTAATAATGATTTTATTGGAGGATAAATCAAAACACTTATAACCACGATGATTAGATGGGTAACCCAAAAACACACAAGAGATAGAACGTGTTTGAAGTTTGTTAATTGTAGTGGATGAAAAAAGAGGATAACATAAACACCCTACGAAGGATCTTTATTGTAAAGAAGTTTAAGTGAGGAATTATTTTGTAGGTTTTTGTTAGGAAGTATGTTAAGGAGGTAAGTAGTCATTTGTAGGGCATGATGCCAAAAAGAAGGGGGTACGGAAGCATGAGCTAATAAAGTTCGAACAATATTATTAATGATACGAATTTTTCATTTGGCTTTCCCATTTTGTGAGGACGTATGAGGACCAGAGAAATGAAAAACTATGTCATTAGCATCACAAAATTCCCGAAACAACTCATTATCATATTCTTTGCAATTATCACATTGAATATTTTTGATTTCCCGTTCGAATTGGGTACGGATGAATGCTCTAAATTGTAAGAATGTGGAAAAAACTTGAGATTTTTTCGCTAACGGAAAGGTCCATAAAAATTAGAATAATCATCCAAAAATAGAACATAATAACGATGGCCCAAAGAACTTAGAACGGGAGATGTCCATAAATCGCTATGAATAATGTCAAAAGACATAAAAGTACGAGAAGTAGAGGCTACAAATGGTAATCTAACATGTTTCTCTAACAGACAGGAATGACAAATTGGAGTACTACGCGTACCCTTATAAGAAATTGTATACACGTATACACAAGACATTGTATACGATGTGTATATAGTGTATATCATGGTATACTTTATCAAAAACAAATTAATTGGAGAAACTAATTGCAGCCAATAATTAGCATTATAAATTGTAATAAGTATAGCAGCTACAGTACAACAGTAGGGAAATAAATAAAATTTATCTAAATGGCAAAGGGTAAGAAATATCAGCAGTTACATTACACACCTTCAAAGGGACAGTAGGCGTACGATATCGGAATCTTACAAAAGAATACAAAGTGGCTACTTTAATAGTTTAATTGTAGTTAATATTGTGGGCTACCGAAGTAATTGAGAGAATAAGATTAGAAAATATGAAAAATATGAAAAATCTGTAAAAAGATTTTAAAAATATAAGAAAATAAATAAATAAAATAACTAGCCATAGAGATATGTCACGTCACCTTATCTATGTCTAGCTTTATATATATATATATAATTTTTTTGCATTTATCTCATAAACATTTTATGTTATTAGTAGAAATAATTATATCTCCTTTCTCAATATATGTGAAGGGGGTTCGTTCGGGGTTAAAACATTTATTTTTTACAATGAGATTAGGCATAGAGTTTTCAAAATTACGACAAGTCTACATAACTAATGATTAACTATATTTTAGAAAGTTTGAGAAAATTATAGTAGAAAATCTTTTTGACTTCCCAACCAGTAATATTTTTCACATAATGAAACGGGGAGTATTAGACTAAATCTGTGGATTAATATCTATACCTTTATTTTACTTATTGATAGGTCCAGATATGCTATGGAACAATAAAAACAAACTGGAAATAAAATCGAATGTCAATTCAGTTCTGAATGTCAGCGACAATGTCGTCTAACACAAGTGACAACACTTCGATAAAACAGAAAAACCTTTGAAGAGTAAATTGCAACGTAAATAATAAAGAACACAGGTTTAATATTTACAAAGGTTATATAATACCGAAAGTATTGTATATATTTATATACAATTGAATAAATTCATTCTTTTACAATTTTACAATACAAAATAGAAAGGAATTAAAATGTTTAAGTCGCAGATGACTTCTGCCTGAAAAATCTACCTAAATAGACATAGACAACATCTCATTATAATTGCTTCAATACATAATAAATCTAGAATCTAAACAGCAATTATAATGTTGGACAGAATACTGTCGACGCGCTCAGACAACACTTGTGATCCAGTTTTCTGAGATAAATTCTCGAGAGCTCTCTTGATATTTTTGCAATCTGTTTTTGGATATCGATTCACTCTTGTAGCCTCTCTATTTATAGTAGAGAGTCTTCCTTGAAAAACTCATCGACCAGTTGAGTATGTTGAGGGAAAGGTGGGCAGCTGGTAAGGTTTGTTGGAGAAGATCATGGAGCTAAATCCTCTAACTTCTTGGACTTGTTCCCCAAGCATAGCAACGACTTTGACTTGTTCTTCCCACATTTTTCATCAGCTCCTAATTACCTTCCCAAGTCACTTCTCCATCATAGTAAAAGTCCCACGAGAATTGCTTCAGTCCGTGAAGTAATGCAAAACTGTTAGTCATAAAAATGTTGGTCCGAATGTTGTGACATTTGTTCCAATATTTCTTAACTTCAACTTAGTACTAAAAATGATATGTTGGGTAAAATGTCACAACACCAAACCCAACATTAATATTCTCCCCCTTTTTGCCTTTCTTCACAAAACCTATTCTAATATGTGCGAGTGACTTACGGCACTGTCATAGATGTTGTCCCAACATCTATGATTACAATTATGCTCTCCCTTAACATGTGATGGCATACAAGTAAAACACATGTATACCGGTGTATACCACTTTATAGGATTAAACACAATATTAGCACAAACATGAATATACACAAATCATCCAATATACAAAAGAAAAAGATATCCACATGTCATTTGTAATCCATTTGTCTCAACATCTCACAATTCAGCCAAATAAACAAACCAGTAAGATAAGAAAACTAAGAACAATGTTCAGTAGTTTAGCCAACCACAACAATCAGATAACCATTCATTAGCCGATAAGTAGCTCCCTTTGGCTAATCATGCATCAGTAGTAGCTTCCAGCCGCTTTTTACTTTTGCATGACTCCTTCTCTACACCAGCAGCAACCTCTCACCTTCTTTCTCAGCTCCCCCTGCATCAACACTTTCTCTGCTTCCCTCAGCTTCACCAGCAACATTATTTCCCCCTTTTTGTGAAGAAAGCAGCAACGTGAGTTGGTCTCTGGCTTGAATCAGGGCATTCTTCATAGTATCAACCTCAGAGATTTGGTGGTTGATCTTTGCAATTTGATTCACAAGTCATTCAGTGGACAGTGGAGACTGTCTCGGACCAGTATTTCCAGGAATGTTGGTGACATTCCTGTCAACAGATGCACTACTTCCTTCCATTTTTTAGGGTAGATCAATGACTCTTTCTCTACTTTTCAAAACTGCCTTGTTGACTGTATACAATTCACGTGCCTTCCATAGTGTGTTTTCTCTCCTAGGATTAAAACCCTGGGTAGTTAAAACTTTGTATATTAGAGAGGAAAAAATGAGGATTGAGGTTGATTCTTTTTGTGCCAAGTTGGCAACTTGATGGAATATCATTTTTCCCAGATCAACTCTCAACCCTTTTCTAATTTTGTACAGCGGGATGGCTTGTTCTGTAGTTACAATTGACCCATTCATTGAAGGGAGCCAATTGTGTATATCAATTTTGTGAAGAGTGGCAAACATGACTGTCAATTTAGAGACTGGACATCTAGAGGTCCACTTATGCATTATTCCTCCTATGAGGTACTCAATTACTTCATCTCTATTGTCCACTGCAGGGTCTGTTTCTCTATCATTCTCCTCAGCATTTAATCACATACATTGATTTATAACAGCATGTGTGAACGAATACACTCTGTTATAGAGATATACCTTCCCAAACTTCTTTGAGGAGGTATCTTCTATAACAGAATCCAGATTAGCATCGAACAACCTGACTATTTTATCAACATATGGTCCTTTGTTAGTAACAGATCCTAGGAGTTGTCTTTCTTTTAAGAACTCTACCAAGCCATATTCTGAACAAGAGGCAATGTCTAATACTTTTTCAGACCTAATGACTCTATTCTTGTACCAGTTTTAATTATCAGAATTAGTTTTAGAATAGAAGTTGTCTGAGTAGATAGATACCTCCTGGTCAGGATCAGATTCGGTTTTGCTGGAAGAGGATGGTGTTGGAAAGATGTAGTTGTTTGTTGAACTGGACTGGTGCTCATTGGAGTGTTATTGGTAGTGTTGGTTGACATAAGGGATGTTTCCATCGGTAAGTTTGGAGGATAGGGTTTTGCGGGTTTAGGGTTTTTGCAAGACGATGGAGTTTGAACTGGAAAGGATTTCATCGGTTAGGTAGGGGTTTTACAGAGGTTGTGATGTGATTTTTTTAGTATAGGAAAAATCTAGAATGGTAAAAAGAAAAACAAATGAAGTGAATATTTATACCCTTGGCAAGCCTTTCTAAATAGTAAGAATTCCTTAATTTTAGGTGTTTGAAATTTATTCAATAACTTACACCTAAAGTTTTGGGTTAAAACAATAAACATCTTATTTGGAATTTAATCTTATCCTTTTAAAGTTTGAATTCCAATTAAAACATGACATAAAAATAGGGAGAAAATCTGATTTTTCTGGAATCAGTTAAGAACAACATCCCAACAAATATCATAATTTGAAAATGTCAACAGCAATGTTGGCAACATTTTGAACAACACAAGTATTATGATCCCGCTTGAACTTTTCGTTTTGGCAACAAATCAAGACACATTTTATATGTATTTTTATGAGTTTAACCACTTGACCAATGTAACATTTTCCCATCGTGTCCTTGGTCTAATCATAAAACACATAAAATTAATTTTCGTGTCGAAAATAAGAATACTTATTTAGTATTCTCAAAATTTCTTTTTGAAGCACTCGATACTCCTATAGAATAGGAACGGTATATTTTCAATGGCTTTGCCCATTTTGCATAGTTGCCAAAAATTTGTAAAGGCTTTGCCTTATTTTGATACTCCATTTTTATGATATCTAATATTATCGCAGAGAACAATATCACTTTGGAATCATGTTCTTATTGAAGGATCATGCTTGTGTGACCAAAATTAATGCATTATACAACAACAATAATCAGTTTATGATAGTACATAGGTAAATGTCACCTAAAATGTTGGATTATGTTTCAGCTGACATTCACCAAAAATGCCATTTTTTTAGAGATTACAAAGACCAAGAGATTTCTTCAAATTAGAAAATCTCTCATGGTCAAAAGCTTTTGTAAAAATATCAGCTAGTGGATGAAGAGTGTCAACATGTTCAATTTGAACTAGCTGTTTTTCGACCAAATCTCTTAAAAATGATATCTAATATCAATATGTCTTGTACGTGAGTGCTGAACTGGATTTTTGGAAATATTTATAGCACTCAAATTATCACGGTATAAAACTAAGATGTTACTAGTAAAACCATAGTCGTCTAACATGTGTCGTAGCCATATTAATTGAGAGCAACAACTTCCAACTGCTACATATTCAGATTCAACAGTTGAAAGCGAGACACAATTTTGTTTACGACTATACCATGAAACAAGATTATTAGCATCCTCCACTTGTACTCTTCCTTTCATCCACATCACCAGCCCAATCCGAGTCACTATACCCTATTAAATTAGGATTAGTGTCTTTGGAATACCAAATTCCCAACTCACATGTGCCGGCAACATATCTAATGATACGTTTCACGACATTTAAGTGAGAAATTTTGGGGCAGGCTTGGAATCAAGCACATACACAAATACTAAACATTATGTCAAGACGACTAACAGTTAGATATAGAAGGCTACCTATCATAGATCGATACAATGTTGGGTCGACATTTTCACCAACATTATCCTTACATATCTTCTGCGACGATCTCATTGGAGTTTTCATCTGCTTATGACATTTTCCAGTCCAAACCTCTTAACTAGATTCTTGACATATTTGCTCTGGGAGATGAAGATTTCATATTCACTTTGCTTAATCTGCAAGCCTAAGAAAAAAAGTTAGTTCCTCAATCATGCTCATCTCAAATGTCGATGACATTGCTTCAACAAATGTCTTTAGGTAAGAATGTGAGGTCGAATAAAAAACTATGTCATCTACATAGATTTGATCAATAATAATATCTACACTGTGACGTTTAATGAATAAAGTACGATCAGCTTCACCACAGTTAAAACCAAATTCAAGGAGAAAGTTAGTTAGACGAACATACCATGCACGAGCGACTTGTTTCAACCCATACAAAGCCTTTTTAAGCTTGTATACATAGTGTGGATGGTAAAGATCTTCAAATCATTTTGGTTGTTCAACATAGACTTCCTTATCTAGATAACCATTTAAGAATGCACATTTTACATCCATTTGGTGTAAAATAATTTTTAGAAAGCAGGCAATGGCAAGAAGAAGTCTAATTGATTCAATTCTAGCCACAGGTGCAAAGGTTACATCATAATCGATTCCTTCAACCTGAGTAGATCCTTGTGCTACTAGACTAGCTTTGTTTCTAACAATAGTTCCTGATTCATCTTATTTATTTTTAAAAATCCACTTAGTTCCAATTATATTTGTATTACTTGAACGTGGAACTAAGTCCCAGACCTCATTTCGAGAGAATTGTTCAAGCTCTTCTTGCATTGCTTGAATCCAAAAATCATCTTTAAGTGCTTCTAAAACATTTTTTTGATTCTATAGTAGATATAAAACAAGAAATACTAACCTTTTGGTATATGGTAAACATACACACATACCTTACCATGTCTCTGTAATTGAGTGGTTCTTTCCCTCTTGTTCTAATTCCCTAAAAAACTCCCCCTATCACCTGACATGTTGGATGATTTTTCCTAATCCTTGATGAGGGATCCCTTCTAACTTGATCTAGCAATTCATCGTGAGATTTTTACTACGATGGAGAAGTGAACTTGATCTAGCAATTCATCATAGCAACGGCTTTGACTTGTTCTTCCCACGTTTTTCATCAACTCCTAATTACCTTGCCAAGTCACTTCTCAATTGTAGTAAAAATCCCACGAGAATTGTTTCAGTTCGTGAAGTAAGGCAAAACTGTTAGTCATAAAAATGTTGGTCCGAATGTTGTGACATTTATTCCAACATTTCTTAACTTCAACTTAGTACTAAAAATGATATGTTGGGAAAAATGTCACAACACCAAACCCAACATTAACAGTTCCTTACGTTAATTCTTTTCTAGGGAGAAATTTGTGTGGCTGGTTCTCGACTTCTCGTCTTTTCATCCAAGAAGGAATTTACGATAAATTTGTCAAGAAATTGAAAGAGATGGCGAAGACATGGGTGGTTGGAGATCCTTTTGATCCAAATTCTCATCAAGGATCCCAAGTATATATATGTTGAACTTCTCTTTTCTCATGTTGCTATCATTTTTGTTAAATATACAGAATATGTATTAGGTATCGGCTATGCTCACGGATTGACCCTCGGATGGGCTGATTATTATGTGTAATTTATGATAAATATTTGGTATCCTAGTTTAGGTAATGTTGTAATATAATTAGTATTGTATTACCATAATTAGTGTATTACCATAGAATAAGGTTTTAAGAATAGAATATGAATCAAATTTTGTATATATAGCCTTTCAATTAATGAAAATAATCAAGAAATTATTTCTTTCATGGTATCATTAGTCTAGGTCTTAAAAATCCTCTCTCTATAATCTCCTCTTTTCCGTCGACAATTCCCCCACTTCCGAGACGTTGTGCTCTCAGTTTTTGTGCCGATGGGAACCCTTTTCTTCCCAAATTTTCCCCCCAAATCCCTCATTCGCATATTGTTCTATCAATATGTCTACATCCCGGAACATGTTTCATCATGCCCTCACAGTTTCTAACATCAAGAATAACATTCCCCTCGTTCTTGAAATAAAAAACGTCCAATATGCGACGTGGGCCGAACTGTTCAAAATTCACGCACGATCGCATCAAGTCATCCATCACATAATCCCAACGGCTCTTGCGGATACGGAGGTGCCAAAACGCGAGGATGATCCTAAGTTGTGGACGACTATTGATGCTACCATTCTTCAGTGGATATATTCCACCATATCCATCGACCTTTTGCAAACCATTATTGAGCCTGACGCTACGACACATGCAACTTGGGATAGACTGCGTGATATATTCCAAGATAATCAAAATTCTAGAGTCGTTACCCTTGAGCAGGATTTCTCCCACGTCAATATGAAATATTTTGGCTTATTGCAAAAGATTAAAGGAATTGGCGGACCAACTTCACAACGTTGGCGCGCCAGTTTCGAACGATCGTTTGGTCCTCCAAATGGTTTCCGGCCTCTCCGAGGCCTATAGTGGTGTAGGAACGCTTCTTCGGCAAAGCAATTCGCTTTCACAATTTTATCAGGCTCGTTCTATGCTTACACTAGAAGAAGCAGGCATGGACAAATGAGCGGCTACCGGTACTAGTCCCGTAGTCATGATGACCGAGTCCACGGTGTATCCTACCTGTTCCAACTACTCGGGCCAAAATCGCAACAACGGTGGAGCAAAAAGGGTGGAAATAAGAAAAATAATGGCAAAAACCGCGACGGCAACAACAGCGGTAGCCGGCAGAATGGTGGTGGCGGTGGGGGTCCTCGCGGTGGTCACCGTTGAAGAAGAGCCGATTACGTGGCCCACAAATTTATCCCGATGTGATGAGCCCACAACAACAACAGCTGGGCTCAACAGCAGCTTAAACCAAATTGGCAAGTGGCGCCAGAGCGAGCCCGGCCCAATTCGACCTGGTCCAGTTACAGCCAGACGGGCCGAGACCGCAGCGAGGGTACTCGGCCTCGGCCCCCGCAAGCCCATCACGCAGCAGCACCCACCCATACCGACATCGAAGCCGCAATGCACACGCTTGGTTTAAATCCACCTGACCCAAATTGGTATATGGACACATGGGCCACTACCCACATGACATCCGATTCAGGTACGCTCTCGTCTTATTCCAATTTGAGCAACCCCAGCGGTATAATTGTTGGTAATGGTAATTCTATTCCAATTCGTGGTTTTGGTCATAAAACCTTATCTCCCCCTCATCCTCCTCTTATCTTGAAAAACACCCTACACGCCCCCAAATTGATTAAAAACTTAGTCTATGTCCGTAAATTCACTACTGACAATTCTGTTTCTATTGAATTTGATCCATTTTATTTTTCTGTGAAGGATTTCAAGGCTGGGAGTCCTCTCATGAGGTGTGATAGTAGGGGAGATCTTTATCCAATCACACCCAGTTTCGGTCCATCGAGTCAAACCCTGCCGTCAACTTTTGCAGTCATTTCTCCTTCCTTGTGGCATGCTCGTCTTGGTCATCCGGGGTCCTCTATTTTGTCATCTTTAGATAAAAATAGTTTTATTTCATGTAAGGGTACGAGTCATACTCAAAATGACCAATCTTGTTCTTTAGAAAAAAATGTTAAGTTGTCGTTTGTAGACTCCAAATCTCATACTTTAATGACATTTAATATTATTCATAGCGACTTATGGACGTCACATGTTCTTAGTTCGGTGGGTCATCGATATTATGTTATGTTTTTGGATGATTATTCTAAGTTTTTATGGAAGTTTCCGATAGCGAAAAAATCGCAAGTCTTTTCAATCTTCCTAAAATTTAGAGCATTCATCATAACCCAATTCGACCGAGAAATAAAAAATATTCAGTGTGATAATGGAAAAGAATATGTCAATGGGGTGTTTCGAGAATTCTGTGCTAATAATGAGATAAATTTTCATTTTTCTTGTCCTCATACATCTTCACAAAATGGGAAAGACGAACGCAAAATTCATTCCATCAATAACATTATCCGCACTCTATTAATTCATGCTTCCGTACCCCCATATTTTTTGCATCACGCTCTTCAAATGGCTACATATCTTCTTAACATAATTCCTTCTAAAGATATGATCAATTAATGAAAATAATCAAGGGATTATTTCTTTCAATTTTCTTATATTATACTAAGTTGTAGTTACCTGATGTAGGTTGATAAGAAACAATTTGAGAGAGAGTACTTTCATACATTGAACATGGCAAGAGGGAGGGGGCAAATTTTTTTTTTTTGGTGAACTGAACATTTTATTAATCACTTCTCAAAAACCAACATCATCCTATGCTAATTTACAAAAAAACAGAACCAGCACCTACTAAATACTCATCTATCCTGCCACTACTCATCTATCCTGCCACTACTGCTACTCTATGTTGTATCTTTTCTCAATTCAACTTCTATCTTTACATTTTTTCTTCCTGTATACTATATCAAAAATTCTATATCTATATTTTTGTTGCACCTGCTTGCTCACCAGCTGGGGTCGGGGTACTCTTAAATTCCATAGAGCCTCATTTTTGGCCTGCCATATGAGATATATTGTTGCAGCAATAACATCCCAGAGGAATGCTCTACTAATCTTCCCTTTGGCCCTCCTTGCAATACTCATCCAAATGTCCTAAATGTCTTCCCTCTGAATCTGTATCTGTAGCCATAGCATAATGTCTTTCAGGCATGCTTGTGAGAAAACACACTCGAAAAACAAATGATCTATCCATTAATGACATGGATACCTTGGCCCCCTTCAGCCGTTTCATTAGGCAGAGGGTCCACTTCATCTCCAGCTTGTAGGGGATCTTCTGTTAGGAAATGAGCCAGTCCCATAACAGTGAGATAAAACAACATCTTCTGCTACCATCTCTTGAAGTTGGAGCTCATGAACTTTTCTGGGCGTTCATGGTGGAATCCAGAGGGTGGAGGAACTGTAACGTTCTCTTGAGCAGCAGGAAGGCGTTGGATGTGCCTTGAGCAGCAGTGGGGAAGACAGAGGGGTTGCCTTGAGTAGCAGCAGCAGTATCAGAAGTGAGTTGTTCTCTTCCAGTCATCTTTCTAAGCACTTACAACAATCTTGTCTTAAAATTGTTTGTTACAATGATTGCAGGAAACGGGAAGTAAGTACATATTACAAATGCTAGAAAGGATAAACTAAAGATTATAATAAATTGGAAACAAGAACGATACAAACTCCTTGTGATTTGCTGAGTCGAGTGATGTCACTCTGTCTTTAAGACAAGATTGCCCCGTATATATCCTTTTACTTTGTCTGGAATTAGTCTCCCAAGATACAACATCAACTTAACAAATGAGCAAAGGAAACTCAAGTGTTACTCTTGAAGAACTTTGAATTTAGAAAACTTGCTAGAGAGGAAGAAGAAGATTTCAGAAAATTTCTAAGTGTTCAACAATTAAGCCAAATGCCTCAATTTATAGTGTAAGGAGATGACCCCTCAACTAACCAACTAATAGCCTTCAATATCCATGTAATGACACTTATTGAGGGGTTACATTCAGCCAAATAATGGCTGAATTCATGTGCCAAATAATGGAGATTCAATGCTCCAAAACCAGCCCAAAAGTCAGAACTTTCCATCTTCCTGTCGCAGCATTCTACCTCCGAAGCGCCGCGTCTCTGAAAATTAGCGCCGCAACACCTCAGCTCCAGGTTTCCAGCCACCATTTAGCACTGTCGCGCTGCCATGGGGCCACCGCAGCTCCGACGGTGTTGCGCCGCGGCCCTTCACGGCTCTGGGGCGATTTTCGACTCGTTTCATCTTACACATCGTACACTTCTTCCTTCGTTTACCAATGTGGAATACTTGTCATTTGGCCAATAACCGTCCATCATTCTATGTCTTAAACGTATTACTTACGTACCAATATCTCTTTCACTAATGAAATTTGCGATACTTGGCACTACGTGTGCACGTGTGTGGAAACGACGTTTCCGACGTGCGGGCCCCAATTGTTCGAGTCATAAATAATGAGATAAACTTAATTCCACATTAGTAAATTTCCAACAAGTTTCACGGCCCAACTTTTCGATATTCCCTTTCCTACCTAAACTATCACAATCTATGTATTAACACAAACCTAATGAGTAGATGGTCATAGATCAAGTAGAAAAAAAGGAACAATTGATAGTTGGCCTGATCAACTTCGAGGTGTGTTTTAACACATAAATGATGATAGTTCAGGAAGAAAAAGGAAATAACTAATAGTTGAGATGTGAAATTCAGAAACAAATGATAGTTCATATGTGTTTTTGATCAATAACTCTTCCGTATATAAATGTAGAATGAGTTGTCTCCTATCCTATATGTCCTATTCTTCAATTTCTCACTGTCCAGAAAATGAAGACATCCAAAGTTAGTCGATTATCTGCAAAATATGAATCTAAGGAAATGATAAGTATGAAATACAAAGAGATAATATCAATTCTCCCCAAACGAGAACCTCCTCATCCTTATTTTGACTTCTACCAATACAAAGGCTTTTGGTGTCCTTTACCTCTCTTAGAAGCAACTTTATCTATGCAACACAACTTCAATGCTCAACCCTTTGATATTTATCTTTTTTCTTCTCCAAAAACAGGTACAACTTGGCCTAAATCCTTGGCCTTTTCCATTATGACTAGAGATCAATA
The DNA here is from genome assembly GCA_029783415.1 of Anisodus acutangulus. Classification (NCBI taxonomy): domain Eukaryota; kingdom Viridiplantae; phylum Streptophyta; class Magnoliopsida; order Solanales; family Solanaceae; genus Anisodus; species Anisodus acutangulus. Next base: position 3,609,890 of record CM056509.1, read on the forward strand.
CTCTTCCCAAAATAACTAACAAAGTTACCCCACGATTGCCTACCCTTTTTGGAGCTCGACTATATCACTAATCCTAAGTTTTTAGGTTCTGAGTTGTCCTTGTTGGCCATACATGTTCGTTACACTCTCTTACCAAAATCTGTATTAGAATCCGATTGCAAGATCATTTACATATGTATAGGGAACCAAAAGATAGATTTGTTTCGATGTGGCATTTTTCGTGAAACTACTTCATTAATAATAATGATGTCATGACACTGGAACTGGAGTTCGAGTGGTTTTGCCAAGGCAAATCAGGCCTTGGACCTTATTGGGATCACGTGTTGGAATATTGGAAAGTGAGTATTGATAGACCCCACCGAGTGTTCTTCCTTCTTTTTTTTTTTTGATAATCCAGATCTCCAGGCTTGCGCCTTGTATACAGTAGTAATACAGATATATACTCACACGGATTGTCCCTTTTTTTTATTAGTATACTTTCTCTACCAATTATATTTCATCAACTCTACTAGGTATGACTAGCGAAGAACGCTGTTGGGATACTTTGGATTCGTCGACTTTCAACTGTAGAGGTTTCGTGCTTGAGCCTCGGGAATGAAAATTCTTTCAATACAAAATGTCTCATATCGCTCTTAGGTTATTTACCTATTCTGAATTCGAACTAGTCGAGCTAGTGATTTTAAATACTGAATGCTTAAAAGAGGGTCGACTCAGTTTGTAAAATTTGGTTCGCCACGTTAAGGGACGGATCTAGGTGGGCGGGAGGTGTTCACCTAAACCCCTTCGCAAAATATTATACTGTATACTATGGTTTTTTTTTATGTATATATATAAATTTTAAATTCTTTGAACACAAGACTAGAGATTGGCTCAGTGATTTAGGGAATTCAAAATTCAATTTGAGGTTTCAAATTCAAATCCTAGGCATTATATTTTTATTTTCTCAAATCCTCTTAACGAAAATCTTAGATCCGCAGCTGGTCACTTTGCTTGTTGTCATTGCTGAATTTTGGTACAACAAATGTTAGTCACGTTGAACTGTTAAAATAGCTTCATCTTGAATCTTCTAACCACTTCTTGTAGAACGGACGTCAAATATAGGGGGGCATAAACCTAATAGGACGCTGAACGATTAATGTTTTTTGTTAGTCCTATATAATTTTTTTTCTTTTTTTCTTTACTTTCACAAAAATTCATATAAAATTTTACGATAAACACTCAAAAGTATAATCTAGTGGTCAATAAAATGAGTTGAGTATCATGAAGTCTCAAGACAAAGACAAAAATAAGGATTTTTTTCCTTTGTCTAAGTCTTGATGGACAAAGTTATTTGTTATCTATACTGATAAGAGATAACATATAATCTGTTGAATTAACTGAATATGCGCAAATCGATTCGGACACAACGATTATAATTTTTTTAAACAAAATTGGCACACTATACAACTAATTATCGGTTAATAAGGATGAATGGAATAATTACAAATTGTCTCCCTATCTTATTTGTCCCTCGTATCCCGTAAAGAATGGATCTTGGGCCTGACTCAACCCCAAAAATAGCTTGTAGGGTGAGGATTGTTCAAGTCATTATAAGGACTTCATGTTTCCATTCCATATCTGATGTGAGACTCTTAACACTCCCCCACACGTCCAAACCTTGTTAACTGGAGCGTGGATAATATAATTTGGGGGCCCAACTTCGGTGAACAAAGAATTGAAATGAGTCTGGCTCTGATACCATGTAAAAAATGGATATTGGGCCTGACTCAACCCCAAAAGCTAGCTTGTAGGGTGATGATTGTCCAAGTCCATATAAGGAGTTCGTGTTCCAATTCCATATTCGACGTGAGACTCTTAACATATCTATTTTCTTCCTCCATTTAAGATATAAAGTTAGTGGATTCTTCAATTTATCTATGGACTACTTTTTCCTAAGGGTGTCCAGTGGGCCCGGACGGCCCAATCCCGCCCCGTCCCTTCCCGCAACCTGCCCCGATCCCCTAAAAAAATCAGGATGTCCACCGTCGGTATAGGGGATCGAACTCGGGACGGGACTAGGGCTGCTTCCAGGACGAATTATTTCGAGGCCCAGGCTGGCCTTGCTGCTGCCTCTTCTGTCCACTAGGCCTGGGCCAATTTGATCCTGGAAACGGGCAGGGAGACATGGGCCACTATCCATTGGCCCAAGGCAGGCCCAGGGCCACTACCTAACGGCCCAAGCATGCTGCCAGGGGTTCAGTGGCCCGACCCCTTGCTGACCGCTACCGTTGCCTCCTCGTCCACCACTGCCGCTGCAACCACCACCCTTGCTACCGCCACGTCCGCCACAGTGATTCTTTCCACGATTTTGACCCTTTTTGCCACTCTCGTTGTTACGGTTTTGACCATAATTTTCTGAGAATGATTGAGAGTCATCGGTTTTGTGGGATGTGTCCACCATCATGGCGAAATTAGCTCTGGTAGTCGCCTTTTTAGCCAAATCTGTTTATTCTAAGGTGAGCATGGAACGTGTTTGGTAGAACGGTGGGAAAAAATTGCTTTGACGAATAAGAGTTTTAACCCCATTATACGCCTCGGAGAGGCCTGCAACCATCTGAAGAATAAGACGATCATTCATGACGGGTGCGTTAATGTTCTTGAGTTGATCCGACAACTCCTTGAGCCTTTGACAATAGGTAGAGGCACTTGGAAAATCCTACATATTTATGTAGGAGATTCTTGGTCAAGGGTCACGGCACGAGAATTTTTGTTATCTTGAAATATATCACGCAACCTATTCCAAGCTTCCATTGTCGTGGCGTCGGGTTCGATGATTGTCTGTAAAAGGTCCGTAGAGATGGTGAAATAAATCCATTGGAGTACCGAAGCATCAAGAGTTGCCCACAGATCTATTTCATCATCGGTGGGAGGCACATCTCCTTGCTTTTTTCATGTTTGATGATGTGATGGAGGACTCTATAAGACCTGACATGAATTTTAAAGAGTTCTTCCCATGTTGCGTACTTGACGTTCTCCATTTCAAGAACAATAGAGATGTTGTTCTTGATGTTAGAGACTGCAAGGGCATGATGAAAGATGTTCTTTGTGGTAGACATGATTGAGGAACAAGAGGAGAATTAGGGTTTCGGAAAAAAATTGAAGGGAGGGGAACGACCGAAGTGGGGTCGACCGAAGGGGAGTAGGGCGGCGGAAGTTGTTTTGTGGAGAAGGAAAATTTTTGCCCTAGACTGCTGATACTATGAAAGACTGCTGATACTATGAAAGAGAATGATCCACTTGAGTATTTTCATTAATGTTATTAGTTTATATGCATGGTATACACTAGTAAACCTAACATATAATTACGAAAATTAAATATATATTTTCCTAATACAAAAGATTACTATCATAATTACAGATGTACAATATCACAGGAATATACAGTGTATATTCTATCAATTAATTTTACATATCAAAATACTTCGAACAAAGTCTCAAATATGAGCATGCCGCAATAAGCTATTAGTTGAAGGTTTAGATCAATAGCAATTCATTACTATCATGCCTGCTTTCCATTTATAACGGGCTATTATAAGTGGTTGAACTAAACCTAACATGATGGTAAACTCGGATCTTAATTTTTAACTACTAAAATGCATCGTGTCAAATTTTAGATCAGGTTCAAAGCTCCCAATCATCGTTGGGGCTCCATTAAGGTCAAGAAAAAACACGAGATGATTTGCTAATAACAAAGTATCAGTGACTCTAAATATAACGGTGGGTAAACATTAAGATACTTCGAATAGTAGAGGAAAGTATTTGAAAATATAGGGTATGTAAATTGATTAGTGCAAAAGTCATGGGGATCCAAAAAGTATTTATTAGCCGTGTATAGTATATTAGCCGCCGTGTATATTTTGTATCATAATTATCATATTTGGTGTTATATAATTATGACAGAATTAAAATCCATATTATATTAAGAATTCTACATTGTACTCTTATATATACTATACACGGCTAATAGTATTCACTAATAACATTTAGGGAAGGCATAAGGGACCAGTTTCTCCCACTATTGGAGCGTGTTCACAAAATGAGGTGACGCATATTGCGCGTGCAACAAACGCCATGGCGACCGCCGGCGCGTGAGGAGAAATGGTTTTGTCTTGTGTTGATGATTGTAGTTTGGCGGGAATTCTTCGAAATGGGGAGTATTCCTTTAAGATATTCGCGGCAATTTTTTGACTTCTAATTGATCATTTAATAAGGCTTTGGGATTTTTAGATTGTAGTTAGATATCTAATATTTTACATTAATATTTGGAATCTGTTGATTATAGTTCGATTTCATCTTTTGTTGATCTAAATGTCTGATTAATGTTATTTAGTTTTATTTTATTTATATTGATCAAGATTTCAGAATGTCCTTTTTCATTTCAATTCTTACATAGTCACAATCTGGTGTTAAAATACCAACATGCTTTGTGTTGTCAACGATGTATAATTAGGGGCGAATTTATATATTAAATTTGGAGCACGTGAATTCATGGTCTATCTGTAAAGATATTTTATGTATATATGTTTAAAATTAGTATAATATTATATGTTGGCCTCATGCTAAAAGAAGACTAAATGATGCATTTATTTGAAAGTTGAGTTATTCACCCTACTACATATTTTTCTTCTTTTTTTGGTAGTTCAATTGTGTTTCTAAAATTTTGAATTTGCCTATGTCAGTATAACTATATGCATTTGAACATGAAATATCTCATGTTTAGATCTCAAACTCAATAATCATACATTTAGACCTTATATGAATAAAATTTCGGATATGAAATAGGAGATAGTCAAGATAAAATCTAATGTGTTAGCCATCATATAGTATTTGGGCTGTGACTATGACTTTTCTTTTTCTTGCATTTGTTTCAGCATATGATGATTCACTTTTAGACCTTATATGAATGTATGAAAGAAAGAAAAACCTTTTTTGATTTTAAATTTTGAAATCGTCACCGAAATAACCTTCTATATAACAATTCATCACCTAAAGATTTTATTTTTCTCTCTTGCGCTTTTGCTATCATACGATTAGTTATAGATCCAAAACTTAGATGTTGTGAAGTGTGAATTGTTCAAGAAAATAATTTGCAAATGTGTATTTAACTTTATTTATACTTGTCTCCCACACACAAATATCCCTCCGCGCGCGCGCGTACACACATATATATATATATATATATATATTTGCCACTACTGAAGTAAAACAATTAGAGGTGTCACTACAAATGTCAAAGGATGGATAATTATTGTAAGAATGTATTAATTTCCCATAGGGCCTTTCTTATTAATACAAGATATATATATATATATAGGTGTACAATGTGGAATATCTATATAACAGAGATCCTAGTTCTACCATAATTACATAACACTAAATATGGTAAATACAATAGTGGTACACACTAGGGGTGAGCACGGGTACAGGGTACCCAGATACCCGACCGGAACCGACACTAACAAGTAGGTTCTTGGTAGATATATTATAATAATTGGGTGTTCAGCCACTGGAGTTGCGGCGCCGCAGCGCTTCGGAGGCAGACGGGAAGATGGAAAGTTCTGACTTTTGGGCTGATTTTGGAGCATTGAATCTCCATTATTTGGCACATGAATTCAATCATTATTTGGCTGAATGTAACCCCTCAATAAGTGTCATTACATGGCTATTGAAGGTCATTAGTTGGCTAGTTGAGGGGTCATCTCATTACACTATAAAGTGAGATTTTTTGCTCAATTGTTCAACACACTTAAGAAATTTTCTGAAATCTTTTTCTTCCTCTCTAGCAAGTTTACTATATTCAAAGTTCTTCAAGAGTAACACTTGAGTTTCTTTTGCTCATTTGTTAAGTTGCTGTTGTATTTTGGGAGACTATTATTTGACTACGTAAAAGGATATATACGGGCCAATCTTGTCTTAAAGACACAGTATCATCACTCGACTCAGCAAATCACAAGGAGTTTGTAACGTTCTTGATTCCAGTTTGTTGTAATCTTTAGTTTATCCTTTCTAACAATTTATAATATTTACTTATTTTCCGTTTCCTACAATTATTGTAACCCACAAAATATTTATTGAATATTCGTTGCCGGAAGTTATACCATATATATGGATCAAATATTACTATTTATACATGTATATTAAAATTTGAATAATCATAACAAAATTCTTGAATTTGACACTGAAACAAACTGATGAATGGCAGATAATCTAGACAATCCTAAATATTGGTAAATATGGAGAATGACAGTCCTCCGGGGCATAGTCCAGTGGCAAAGCCTGGGCGCTATAAGGCGCTCTGGCATGGGACAGCATGGGTTCGATTCCCCGCAAGCACGAAGAAATTCTGCATGTTGGAAATTTGACCTTGTCTCATTGATCAGTTGTACGCTCCGTAAAAGCCATCTGAGCACATCCCGCGATTTACCCGGTGATAGTTGTTGAAGGACCTGCTATTACCTCCAGACGCCCGGGTAATACCAATAAGTAGTATGGCAGTTCAAAACCCTGGATTATCAAAAAAAAAATATGGAGAATGACTTGTGAAGCAAGCATAATATAATAAGGGACCATTTCTACTTTAGTTGATCAAGCCATTTATAGAACTGCAGCCTTCTTTTAATACTCTTTTTGTTTCTTCAGAACTTGGACACTTCTATTTAATGACTTAACAGTGACACAGAGTTTAATTGAGTCACTACACATATGGAAATATTTCTATTTTTCTATGATATTATTTAGATAGGATCTATTTTGTATATATCAACAAATGTTGGAAAGTTGGAACATTGGATTCTGATTCAGTTAATTAATATGGTTAATTAGCATTCAAAAGGAATCTTATATGTTTTCACTTTTGACCCCTGCAATATTGTTAAATTCTCCCAACTAGAGTATTTAAGCATGTGTCACAATTTTGTTTAAAATATTTTTCACATTTGGTCCCTGTATTATTGTGCAGAAGCAACTTATTGATAGTTCCAAATGTTTACATTCATGTCCTAAATAGTATATTCGTAACTTTTACATGCTGCTTAGGGTCGTTATTTCAAAACAAGGTTATTCCAATTATAATCTCATCTTGTATATGAGATAGATGATCCCAATATTTTCATAAATTTTTTATTTTGGTGTTAGCTAATGCCACAAAAAATAAAATACTGGACAAATTTAATCCCAAAATTTTCTTAAATAACTTCGTAATTCTCATAACCCAGCCCAATATATAGGGATTTACATGTTCACCTTAAGAAAAATTAGACGTATACTCCCGTTTACCTCACATTTAGCTAGTATTAACTTCTGATAACATGTCAGTTATCATTTTTATTAGGTTATCTATTAAAGTTCACTATAGAAATTTTATATGTATTACTTTATTAATAACCAGATTGTATAAATATTTTTTATATTATCAATACATAGAACATAAATTTGTTAGCTTAGGCTGTTAAACGGTTAGTTTGAAATAATATCGAACATAACTAAAACGCTTTACACTAACAATAATTTGAATATGTCTATTCTTTTTTTAAAATGAATGAGAAGAGAGTGTGGTGAAAAGAAATTGTAAAGAACTTTGGGTTGTGAAATGCATATTATCGCTTCTTATGATTTTTTTTTTTTGGAAGGGGGATGCTACGATGGACATATTGAAATATTGTTTGCAAAACAAATGCTAGAAAATGTATTTCCACGTGACAAGTGAAAAAAGGAATCCAATGTTCTACAGTTTTACGAATCTTTAAATGTATGCTACAACTCATGTCGTCTCACTAATTTTTTTTTATATTCAATTTTTCGGCTTACGCCGATTATTTCTAAAGATAGTATTCTTGAGTTATTGGAGATAATCAACCAAGTTCCCTTTAAAGTTTTTTCTATTTTAGGCTATGAGTATGAATGAATTCATATCTTACTTTTGGATTACCATAATTTGAAATTTTATTTCTAAAGTTAAAGATGATTTAAGTAATTTAATATTTTTTTCATAAATTAGCTAAATAAGTTTCTATTTTGAAGAAGCGTAATTTATTATTAACCATGATGAAAATTTTCCTTCTTTATTGTTTAAATAGTAATTATTTAATTAAGAAGATATTTCACTTATTTTTTTCTTACTTATCTATCTTAGTTACAGATAAAATATAAGCTTGGACCAAATGTTTAAGTTATGGAGACACTTTAAAAAAATGAGTTGTAGGATATAATAGAAGTAACACAATATATATGCACTGAAAATTTGATCAACATAATAAGAGTAAAGTGGAGTTTGTTTATGCTTGATTGCGGGATTTAAATGTAATATTCTAATATTTAGACTCAGTGTTTTGGAGGAATAGTAATGATGGATATAACACACAATTCGAATATGATTGTTAACAAAGTTGTATCAGAGTCGTGCTCTAGGAAGATGCTTATAAAGGTGAAAAATGTGTTATATTAAACAGTCGTAAGACTAAAATATTATGTGTGAGCAAAATTTGGGCATCTAGATATGTGGACACAAAAACTAAACAAGGTTATATGATCACATCCCACATAAAGTGCAAGTATTACATCTATAAAATAAAATAGAAAAATATTATTTTGAGATGGTTTAATCATACGCAATATAAATCTTTAAATACGTCGATGATAGATGTAAAATCATGATGAGAAAATGTGTTAAAAAAGGAGCTAAACACAAAATCATATGATAGGTGAGTGTCGCATAAAGATTATTTTTTAAGGTAGATGAGCCGACATAAAAACTAAAATAAGGTTATGATGATTACATACGACATAAGGTGCAAGTAGGCACATTTTTAGGATAAAATAGAAAAATATCCTTTCAGATGGTTTAGTCACATTCAATATAAATCTCCGAATATATCAGTGTATAACGTAAAATTATGATGAAATAAAATTTATCTCGAATGACCTACGATCTCTTAAACCAACATAGATTTAGTAAAAAAAAGATTTTTTTGTCATAAATAATACGATTAGTTAAAAATAAAGTCCTAGCCATCTCGACGTGCTTGCATTAAGTTCGATGATTGACGAGATACATTCTAATCTTGTTAAAGACTTACAGATCAATAAAAGATAAATGTGAAATAACTCTGATAAACTTTTTTTTAATATTAAAGAGGTGAAACAATTGAATATTAAAGATTTTAAATAAAGTGAAATTGATATTACATATTCATATAGTTGATCGCGTCTATCTTAGTGATAAGATGGATTAAGTATTACATTATGAAAGCAAAATTTAATTTTAAATTCAAAATATTATACTAATGATGCAAAGTATTAAGTTAAAATTAATTATTTATATATGAAAATAAATGAGCCTTAGTGAAAAACACAGAGAAAATTATCAACAAAAATTATAAAAGAGACGAGTACTCCTTCATTTTTAATTATAGATCTCGATTTTGAATTCTCAATATAAAAGCGTTTTTGTTATGAAGTGTGTATCCCTCATGCGTAAGACACAGAAAAGTGAGAGTAGGAAAGAAAAAATATTTACATTATTTTGAATTGAATAAGAAATGAGGTGATAAACTCAGGACTCGTTTTGTCACAAAAATTATTTATTTTTTAAAATAATTTTTTACTTTGTTTAACAATCAGTGTTTGATCGTAGAAATTTCAAATTTAAAAGTAAACTATGAATAACCTATTTTTCAATTCACTTTTTATTTTTGAAGTTGTATTTATGTAATTTCAACATTAACATTATTTCAAATGTTTTTTTAGCTTTATAAATTACAAATAAATTTAAAAAATATGAATTTAGACCAACCACAAAACATAAAAAATAAACTCAATATGTTATGAGATAATTAAAAAAGTCTTAATGCATATGCGGACCTTTAAACTTACCCTATTTTTCTATTTGACACCTCAACTTAGTGTTGTTTCTATTAAATCTCTGAACCCGTCCTCAAAATGTGTCTATTAAACACAATCTGACTTACATGACATAAATTGAGAGTTTCATTTTTTTAATCTTGCGCGTGAATGTCAAGCACATTCTACGTGAAAAATTCTATCGATTAAAACAGTCCATTCCCTATATTCACACATAACTTAAGCTAAACTCTTATGAATATTAATTCAAATCAAGAACCAAATCAAAACATGAAATAAGGCTAAAAATTAAACTTTTAATTTATGTTATGTTAATCTGATTGTGTTTAATAGACACAAAAATTTACGAGTCCACCTATGCATTAGTACACATAAAAGTCCCCACCTTCCCCTGTTTTTTCCCCCTTCTTCCTCTGCTCTAAAAAGGTCACTAACTATATATTCATCTCTCCCCATTTTTTCCCTCTCATTTCTCTTTCTCTAACAAACAACCCCTTCTCTAACCAACAACTGATTCCTCTCTCTCTAAAATTCCCGTTTGTTTTTTTTTTGTTTTTTCTATGCAAAAAATTTCATGAAAAGAGCTTAAAAAGTGCAAGATTTTATTGTTGCTGGACTGACAAATGGGGAAGTACATGAGGAAGTCAAAGGAAGCAGGGGAAGTATCACCTCATGGTGTTCTTACAAGGGCTAAAACCCTAGCTCTTCAAAAATCAAGAATGGTGGTGTCACCGGCTACCGGCAACGGCGGTGATGGTGGGTCCTACCTAGAGCTTCGGAGTAGAAGGCTAATCAAACCCTTTACGGTTCTTGAAGGGAAAAGACAGAAACATAAAGATCCCAATTTGTTAAACCCTAACCCTAGAAGCCAAGAAGAGGGTAAGGACTGTTTGGGTGCTGAGGAAATGGAAAATGAGAACAGCTGCTTTGGAGAGAATTTTTTGGAATTTGAAGGTAGTAAGAGGTGGGTTTTTTTTAAAAAAATTTAATTATTCGAAAAAATATTCATTTTGCATGTTCATGTATGTTAGAGCTTTGTGCTTTATCTGATGTTTCAGAGCTAATATTGTAGAAAAATTTCCACTTTTTTACTGTTTATGTTCTGTGTTTTCACTTGAAATTATTCTATCCTGATTAATTTTTACTGTTTATTGCAAAAAATAGTTTAAGAGATTAGTACTGTTAATTATGCTTGTTTATAGATTGCTCAGAAATGCTGATTTCTGGTATTGATTTTGGTGTTTGGGTTTTGAAAGTTCCAGATTCCCCCCCCCCCCCCTTTTTTTTACTATTTATTGTAAAAATAATTTAAAAATTAGTACTGATAAATATTTCTTGTTTATAGATTGCTCAGATATGCTAATTTCTGGTATTAAAAAGTCCAGATTTTTCTTGATTAGAAAGGCTGTCTTTCTTCTTTAGAATGGAAAAAAATTCTCTGGCTGATTTTCTATGTATTTCTTTATTTTATATATATATATATTTTTTTTTAAAAATGGATAAGGGTGATTTTTATTGATTCATTATTTGTGTGTAGATTTTTCTTTGTTTCTCTTTATCACGAGGATAATGAAAATTTGTGTTCTTGATATTGGTTCAAGTTTAAGATTTTCTTCTTCATTCTTGGATATGGTGCCTGCTTTTCTTGTAGGAGTCACTTTCCACACGGCTTTTGATTCCTCATTACTTCTCTTTAAAGTTCCCTTTTTTGGAGTGTGAAATTTGGTGCAAATATAGGAATAGTAGATTCATGATACTGTAAGTAATTTTTATTGAGAATGTATAGGGCTTATTAAGGTCCCCCCACCCACCCAACCAAAAAAATAAAAACTTATATTGGTTTATCCCTTTTAAGAGGGCTGCATTTGGTTACTGAATCACCATTATATGGTGGAATAAGAACTTTTTCTTGAGATGGTTCGTTGATGGCGATTCTTGTAAACTATTAGTATTATTAGATTTGTAATTGAGCCTCTATCTCGGAGGATTTGTAAATCAGCAGAAACTTTGATGTGCTCATATGGTTCAAATTAAATGATTATTACCTTGTTGACCCAAAATGTATTGCAGATCTTTATTGAAAAAGTAAATGTCGTTTTTGTCCGTTTCTTTATAACATATATCTTTTTTTTTTGCCAAATAAGCTAGCAGCATTGACTGTTTCCCAAAAAATTCTTCAGAACTCTTTGAGATAAATAGTCTTTTTTTGTGCAATTCTAAATGTGAAGTCTGGTATCTTATTGGTGAAATTGAATCTATAGATGCTTTCTATATTACCTTTCCTAAAAAAATGTCTTTTGGATGCCTTCTTCCATTGTGTATATCTTGTTGGACCCTCTTATAGTTTGCTCTCCATGTGGTAGAAGTAAGATAGTTGTATGAAGTATCTCTTATACTTCTAGATTGATGCAAGAGGACCATTTTTGATTGGATAAACATTTCTCCGTTGTTTAGTTGGTCGGTTTCAGTAGCGAGCACACTTTTGAGTTCTCTATGCCTTTTTTAGCTTGCACATTTTGGCACCATACTCGCCTAATACTCTGAATTGCAACACTTCTTGTTTGGTGTTTGATTTAGTGAGTTAAGTGAAGCTAACTGGATGAACATTTTTTCTTGATGATTCTGCCTAACATAAGAAAAGAACAATTAAAAAGACGGATGTCTGTACTACAGTACTACTACTACCACTTTAGATTTGCCGTCCCGTAGGCCATAGTACATTTATGGTCGTTGAAACTTTCATGGTGAAAAAAAGTTGTTTTGTCTGTAACTGCATGATGCATGCATATTAGTAGTACCTTTCTGCCTTAAATTTGCAAAGTAGTAATGATTGTTGAGAGCCATTTACCTTTGAAAATGAACATGGGGTCCCTCTATGATTGAAGTAATAGATGGATAAGATAGCTTTTTGACAGCCACTAAATGATTTGCCTTGTTTCAGTTATCTCTGAATCTTTTTAATTTACCTTACTTTGTTTTCTACTATTGATCTGCCAAGAATTTAGATCTTGAAAGTTAAAACATTTGAATAGCACTATAGAGTTTTCTTCTTTGCTCTTTCTTACAGGACCACCAGGGAGAGCACACCTTGCAGTTTGATAGGGGATTCAGAGACCCCTGGTTCCAGTACGAGGCGTATTAATCCAAATGGCAGAGTACCGGACTCAATGCGAGCAAATATCCCAACAGCTCAAGAAATGGATGAGTTTTTTACCCGTGCAGAAGAGCAGCAGCTGAGAAAATTCATTGAGAAGTACGAGTTTTACATGTCACATCTTGTACATGTTATTTCTATTGTGAAGAAATTACACCAGCTTGACCATGTTTTGGAACCATTTGCAGGTACAACTTTGATCCAGTGAACGAGAAGCCCCTCCCTGGACGTTATGAATGGGTGAAAGTAGATTGTTAGATATGGACACAGGGGTATGAAAGGGTGCATTTTCTAATTTCGTCTTTAGGCTTAGATTAGATAAAGATAGGAAAGTAGCATGTAAGTTTTAGTTCTACAATGGTGGTGGACTTGTAAAGACATTAGGGAAGTAAATGTTTAGAAGGTAGACTAATGACCTGTAACATAACAAAGCTTGTGACATTAAACAACAAATACAAGGAGAAGAGATCCTTTGACTAACAGATCATGAAAAAGGGTTGTTTGTAGTAGGCTTAGTGATAGTTTTTCTGGTAGTGTAGTAGTAGTAGTGGTGGTGGTACAAAAGGAGGTAGGTCTACTACTCTCTTTTGTTCATAATTGTACTGATGGGAACTTGTTTAGACATATTCTGAATAAATTGACCCTCAAAAGTTTTTCACCCCTTTCACTATTTTTTTGTCTTTTTTCCCTCTTATCATCTTTCTCTATCATGTTCTGCTTAATTGTATGGTTGGATTTTGGCTTGTTCTTCTAACATGTGAGACATAAACTGTTCATCAGCCACAACTTGCCTATAGAGATGAGGCCATTTTTATCTGCTTGTGAAAATGTTAGTGGGCATGTGTTGAAAAGATTCTTTTCTAAAAAACAAGCTATCATGTCTTTCTTTTGTACTTATTATATGTCTGAACAAAATTTGTTATGATTGATTTGCAAATTTTTGTCCAGATTCGGAAATGTTGAAAGAGGGAGGATTTTAGCTGCCATTTTCTTAAAGAAAAAGTAGTCGTTAGATGTAAACAATAAATTCAGTCGGTTATTTGTGTGAAGATCCCAAAAAGATATTATTATCATTTTTTAATTTCTCATTCGGTGATTGCTACCCGCACTGAGGTCCAACTAGATTAAGATTAACTCTGGAAAGTTTCACATTGGGATCTGATTAAATCTAGATTCACACCGAAAATTTCACGTTGGGCGGCAAAAGTTTTCTAACAAAGGCGATGATTCAGTACCTAGTGAAATTGAATCGAAAATTGGGTATTGGGATTCGAACCCAAAACCTCGCCGCAACCTTATTGGTGATTTTATTCTACTTGTGCTCTCACAAATAACCTTATTGGATCTTGTTTTCTGATCCTAGTTTGGTTATTTGATCCAAGGAGAGATGTTAGATTGTGAAAGTAGTTGAGACTTCAATTGTTTGTTAATATGTTAGTTTGATTTCTTGTTCGTTTGTTTTAAACTTCTTGTCCGTATTTGATATGTTGGTGTTTTGTTATTTAACTCAACTACTCCCGACTTATCTTTTTTTACGAAGTTAAAAAAAAAAAGGATAGTTCGATTTATAAAATATTGTGTAAATGCAAGATCCGGGAAATGATTGTATTCTAAGGGATTGTTTTTATCGGGAAAGTGATAGATAAAGATATCTCATAGAATTAGCTTAAAGATCTTCTTTTGATGATAATACCAAAATATTAAGTTGATGTAGTTATCTTTTATCTTTATTATGATACTTATGAGCCTTTTGAATTTTCTTTTTCGCTATTTCTTTTAGTAAATTTGATCAACCATTAACGAGTAATACTAATGTGGGCGAATTTGGTTAGGGAGATGTAGATTTAGTACTTCAAAATTCATTACGTGTCCAAGGACTTTTGATCTTCTTGGCATATGTTATTTTTTCACAAATCTTTTTGGTTTAACAAAAGAAAGAGTTTGAGAAGGTTCAATTGGCCGAAATAAATTTTTAGATTCGCAAATTTATCGACAAAGTTCCTTAAAAGAACCAAATTCTTATTAGCGATTATTTATGATTACAAAAATAAAATTCTGAAAACTCCTTTATTTTATTTAGATCCTTCTGAAAAACCTATATTACATACTCTTTTTATACGAGATGCTGGGAATTTCATTGATTTCTTACGCTTTCATATTAACAACTTAATTCTACTTTATATCGTTAATGCGGAGAACTGAACTAAAAATTCCCTTTCTTCATCATCAATCGGATCATTGTTCGCGCCAATTTCCACCTTCTATATTAGATAGTTAATCCCTCCATTATCTAGGAATTATTATTCCTAATCCCACCCACCAAACAACTTCTAAAAGAATATGATCACCAAACAACTTCTAAAAGAATATGATACGATATATATATATATATATATATATATATATATATATATATAGTGTACCTTGATGCGAGAGCCGAAAGATTAAAATAAAAAGAAATTATTTTTCTTCAATTTTTGGGAAGAGTATTTTTACGGTGAAGTTCTTCAATGGCATTTCCTTCCACTTGCTTGCTTACCCATGCAAAAGGTTTGTAAAAAATAAAAACAAGTTACTACAAGAAAAATACTTTTGATATACTTTCTTTTTCTCTTTATTCGTTTTCTTTTGTACTCCTCATTTTCTATGTGGTGAAGTTTGTCACTTCTTTAATGCTAGTATTCCTCTTAAATATTGTGTAAGGGTATACTTGAAAACAATTGTCAACTTTAATTTTGAATTTCTAAAATGATACTCCCTCATGATAAAAAAAAAAAGGAGTGTTCACGTAGCCATTTGCGCACCCTTTAAGAAAATATTAATTTCTAGATAAAAATAGGTAATTTTGACTAAAACGCTCCTAATTAAATAGTTATTGAGATTTGGTCACCTAACACTTAAGGGCAAACCTGAAAAAATAATGTTAATTTTTTCTCAATTTTGTAAGTGAACACTCTTTTTGAACCAAACAATAAAGGCTAAGCGGACAATCTTTTTTATCCGAAGGAGTAGTAATTATTTCGAGACAATTTTTAAGCTAAAACGACATTTAAAATGAGACATGAGAATATTTATTATGTAGAATTTAGGAATAATCAATCCCAACAATCTGTAATTAGCATTCACACATTAGACTTAATTGTCTACTCTGATTTCGCTAGGTGGGCCTTGATTAACTTGCTGGCCAATTACTCAATCTTGTTTGAAAATATTGCCTCCCACAATAACTTTGCTTTTGACTTCTTTTATTTTTATTTGACCAATTGATGACCATTAAAATTGGACATTAATTAACTTTTGATATCATATGTGTTTGTCTTTACCTTTCAACATGTGTGTGTATCTTGTCTTTTATCTGGTGTATTGTCCATTTTGTGGTAAGCAATAGCCAATACAATGCTCAACTAATTTTCTAAGATAGAAAAATGAAATCTTTCTGTTATTTTTTAGAGGTTCAACACCAATAGAACAAATTTACTTGTGTAAAGAATTCATTCGAATTTGATATTTACGATGCGAAATATAATTATATATATGAAAATCTACAAAAAAATTTAATAAATATTATATTTGAACTCATAATTCTAAAATAAATATAAATTCAGTATAAAAGACATTATAGAATAATGAATAATTCTTTTTTATTCTTTTTAGGAGTTCATCACCAATAAAACAAACTTACATGTGTAAAGTATCATCCGACTGAAATATTTTGGTGCGAAATATAGATTTATATATAAAAATTTACTATAATTTCAATAAATATTATATTTAAATTCATAATTTGAAAAGAAAAATAATTCAATATGAAGAACCTTATGGATCAAACTCAGTTTTCTCCCAACTTTAAATGTTTGAACTAGGGATGTCAACGGATAGGATCTGGACCGGATCCTACTAGATCCAGATCCAGATCCTTTTTTCATACCTGAATTCAGATCCGGATCCAGATCCAGATCCATCGGGTCCATAAAAATCAGATCCAAATCCGGATCCACGGATCGGATCTGGATCTACATGTAAAAAAAATTGCCTTGCTAAGAATGTAACCTTGATAAGAATTTTTTTTGAACTGACAAACGATTTTTACTTAGCTAACAGTTTACTGTTTTCAATTTTGAAATGTTCATATGAGATATTTTGTTCGTTGTCTCGTTTTGATTGTGAGATATTAATTGAAAATGTTGGACAATGACAATAGTTGTGGAAAATGCTAACTAGTATTTCCACAATGCAGAACTTGCATGTGCTTGGAATCTTCACAAATGAAGTGAATATAATTTTAACTACTTGTCTATGGAGATGTTAGTCATTCACTAATATAACATTGATTTTATTATCAAAGTTACCTCTTTATTTTTTGGTTTTTGAGTTAACGCGGGGATAAATTAAACTTATTTTGAGAATTAAACTTGCAAGGATGTGCTTAGCAATTTTAAGAAAATACTTATAAAATTACATTCTAAAGTTATGAATATATTTAATAAAAAACGGATCCAATGGTCGGATCTGGACCGGATACGGATCTCAAATACAAGATCCATATCCGGATTCGATCCGTCAGAAATGGACCCGGGTTCGATCCGGATCCATCGAGTCCAAATTTTGAAGATCCATATCCTATAAAACGGATCTGGATTCACCGAATCCGGACAGGGTCCAGGATCCACTGCCATCTCTAGTTTGAACAGACTAACGATAACTTTTATAAAAGACATCTTATCGGTTTTGTAAAGTATAAAAAGGTGGCCTTGAAAAAAATAAAATTATACATTTCCTCTTACATTGACATATGTCATTTTTATTGTAACAAATATAAAATAATTATACCTCAATCGCGAACTAACCGATCGAGATTGATATATGAGTCTTCTCTATTCATTTCACATTATATTTCGACTCATATAAAAACTTTGGGGTTCATTAATACAAAAAGGTCTCTACAATATTACTAACATACAAATGTGTGTACCGAAGAAAAAGACTCCTAGCAACACCAGGTCTAATGTAATCATGTTATATTACTAAGCCCCATCTCCAACAGCTTATATGTGTTGTTTATATCGATCTTTTTCTTATAATTATCGTGTCCTTTTTTATTGCTTCATGTGATTAAAAGATATTTTTAGATAATTAACCTCATTTCATGTAATTTTCAGTTTAATTCGTTCTTTTTTTATATCTTCTATCACCGGTTTCATACCTACAAACTAATACATCTAGAGAAGTATGTAAAAATTATAGTTAGTGTATGTTGGAACTAAAACTATAAGATGAAGACCATCATCTTTTTCAAGATCTATAATGTCACATCATCAAAAACATAAAATTAGATGCAGAAGCATACCTTAATTCATGAGAGATGATGAAATCCTTCGTCTCAACCTTTCTAACAATGAAATACCATAAAAGAAACCCTATGTACATCTGATTTGTGGACTATATTTATATTTATATATGCACACAGTTTATGTATTCTATTTTAATCCATTATTAAATTAAAAATTACATTAATTAGGGTATCTACACATAAGACCACATATCTTTACACCGATTTAACTTTAAACCTTATAGATCACTATTAAATTAGGCCAACTTTTTTTAATTATAGCAATCAATATAATTATGATCTTAATATAATATACGTACCAGCCATAAATTCTAGCAGTGTCTACAATACTTTAAACAAGTAAAATTTGAAACAACATATTTTTAAAATGATCGATGGTAATTCTCAAAGTGTTGTAAAGAAGAAAAAGAAATTAAGGGTAATTTTCAAACTATTGGATCGGAGGATCAAACAAAAATGGGAGGCAGGTAGACCCACAATGGGTAACTGTGAAAACTACTAAGCTCAGAGTGTTGTCTCCCCACCTCTCTCCTCCTCAGAAACTAAAAATATTTACATACACCAATATTACGTTAAATTAAATAATTTAATTTTAAAATTCAAATATTACAGAAATATATATATTAAAGGAATATATATGTCACTAAACATAATCTAACGATGACGATTAAAATGCAAGACTTATGTCTTCAGCATCACGAAGTGTGGTGAATGATAAAAGTTTTTCATTCTTAATCAGATGTATGAATTAATTTTTTTGGTATGTGTCCTAGCAATCAAAGAAGTGGACTACAAATCATGAGATTGTCTCTAGTTCAAAATCCTAATGGAGGCATTAATAAGGTAATTTCTTTTCCATATGTCCAATCTTTCGGGGACATATTTATTGATATACATTATAATTTCGATAAATGAATACCCTCAGGACTAGAAAAAAAATATTCGTTTAGCGAGGTCGATAAATGAATATTTAATTATTTAGATAGTATTTTTACATTTTTTTATTTTTTCTTATGATTAGTATTTTTACATTTAATGTACAAATGTACCTAGAGGGTAATTGTCAAAATTCTTATGAAAAACTTAATTACATTCATTTTCTTTAAACTTTAGATTATGAATACATGCACTATACGTGTGGACTTAATACAATGTACTAACATTCATGTACTAATAAGATTGTATATGTATAGAATACTTAGAGTCTAAGAAAATATACTTAACCTACACTACAAACTATATATAGTTCTAAAATCTTAATTTGATAAAGAATCCATACTACTGTATCTTTCTTAATCTTCAATTTAATCCATAAAGATTCGGTCTGAAGAAATTGATTTTCCTGAAGTAAAAGTTGGTCAATTAGAAGAAGATATCCGAGGATTAACTTATGTCATTTCTAATTTACACTATAGAAATGTGATGGACGTCGAACATCTTTTGAACTATCCTAACGAGAATGATGTAGTTATGGAATTGCCTACAGAAGAAGAAATTATTGAGTCCGTACTAAATTATGAGAATGATCCTGAATCAGATGATAGTAGCGCCATACCAAATGTATCATCAAAAGAGGTCTTTTCACCGGTAGTCACCATACAAAATTACTTGCTACAACATGAGGAAAATATTCCAGGAGTGCATGCATTACAAAAAATTAAGAATGGGATGCATTTTGATGGAAGGAAAAAACAAACAACTTTAGATGCATTTTTTGATAAGAAATGACTTCTTATATGAACATTGTTGATTGAATGAAATATTTTCGTTTATTATATATACATATTTTTTAATGAAATTTAGTGATTATTCATTTATGTTTACATGAGACCTTTAAGGACTCGCATTTTTTTATTCGTTAATGCATTTAGCGAGGTTATTCATTTAGCCCCTTTGCCCAAGTCGGGACCGGAAAAAAATATTCATTTGGCGAGGTTATTCATTTATCGAACATTCATTTATCGAGGTTATACTGTACTTATGTTTGTGCAAGAGGTAAGCACGTACACGTGAAAATAGGTGCACGCAAATTGGCCTGACTAATACAGTTATATAAAAAAATAAAAATAGACCCCCCGTAATAATTGTATGCAACGTGAATTCGAATTGGTTGGGTGACTAAATTTCAGACATCTAATAATTAAATTTTAAAAAAACAAGATATATATCTTACATTAGCTGATTTAACATAAACTTTGATATAAATACCTAGGGATGGCAACAGATTGGATCTGGACCGGATCCTACTAGATCCAGATCCAGATCCGTTTTTCATACCTGAATCCAGATCCGTCGGGTCTATAAAAATCAGATCCAAATCCGGATCCACGGATCGGATCTGGATCCACATGTAAAAAAATTTGCTTTGCTTAGAATGTAACCTTGCTAAGAATTTTTTTTTTGAACTGACAAACGATTTTTACTTAGCTAACAGTTTACTGTGTTTCAATTTTGAAATGTTCATATGAGATATTTTGTTCGTTGTGTCGTTTTGATTGTGAGCTATTATGAAAATGTTGGACAATGACAATAGTTGTGGAAAATGCTGACTAGTATTTCCACAATGCAGAACTTCCATGTGCTTGAAATCTTCACAAATGAAGTGAATATAATTTTAACTACTTGTCTATGGAGATGTTAGTCATTCACTAATATAACATTGATTTTATTATCGAAGTTACCTCTTTATTTTTTGGTTTTTGAGTTAACGCGGAGATAAATTAAACTTGTTTTGAGAATTTAACTCCTTAAGGTTTATTTGAATTCCTTTTTTGTTTTTGTTACCTTGTTTTTGTTACCTTGATGGCAATGATAGTATCTGAGTAATCTGCATTTCCTTTCATTTTCAATCTATCTGACCTTTTTTAATACTCCAACTATTCAAGGACCATCTGTCAGGGTAGCGTTTCCAGCAATATGAAGAGCATCCGAGTTGGCTACTAAACAAAAACACTAACCTTAAATCTTTTCATGTGCAATTGTTATACAAAAACAACCTGCTTGAGTCTCTTTCAAAAAATCCACAAAAAATCACTGATCAGATGTTACCCCTGCCCCAAAGTCAACTTGGGGCTCTTCGAAAAAACCACCAAAAAATCATCTAACTCGCGCCCAACCATCCCTTCAATTTTAAAAAAATACTTATAAAATTACATTATAGGTTATAAATATATTAATAAAAAATGGATCCACGGGTCGGATCTGGACCGGATACGGATCTCAAATACAAGATCTAGATCCGATCCGTCAGAAATGGATCCGGGTCCGATCCGAATCCGCCGGGTCCAAATTTTGAAGATCCATATCCTATAAAACGGATCTGGATCCAGGGGATCCGGATCGGGTCCAGGATCCACTGCCATCTCTATAAATACCTAGTTAGAGTAATTAGTTTATTTATTTTTTTCCAAACTACCTGTTCTTGTGATGTCAATCTCTCGTTAAAAGACATATAAATCTCAATGTATCTTTCTTGAAATCTCCCGTTGTACATAAAGGAACACATGGTAATTTAAAGCACAAATTACATGTGCCTTCTTAGAAATGGTATAAAAGGGCAGCCCGGTGCACTAAGCTCCTGCTATGTGCGTGGTCCGGGGAAGGGCCGTACCACAAGGGTCTATTGTACGCAGTCTTATCTTGCATTTCTGCAAGAGGTTGTTTTCACCGCTTAGACTCGTGATATGACAACAACTTTACCAGTTACTCCAAGGCTCCCCTTCTTCTTAGAAATGGTATAGCTGCTATTAATGTGTACAGTTTGTTGTTTGGTGTGTTGTGGTCCTATGCCAATGTTTTTCTTTATCCTCATTGAGGATAACATCCAACTGATCTAAATTTCCCTTTTGAATACGTATCTCCCAAAAATATTATTGCTTCCAAAATCGCCTTGGTCCAATTTGATACCAAATGTTTTTAGCCATGGCCTACACTTATGAATGATAGATTTTGCTGAATATGATACTTGATCTTTATCTGTCAAGAATTCGGACTTTGAATTTTGCAAGGATGATTTTGACATGTGTATTCTAATATTAATCAACTATACGAATATTAGTCCAATTCAATGTCCAAATTCTAATATCAAATATACAATTATACTATTAATGTTAATCCAATTCCTTAAAGTTGAGATTTGAAGAACTAATAATCGCTTTTTATTGGAGATTACTCTACAGGTCGTTGTTCAAATCTCATGGTCTACGATATTTCTCTGAAACATATGACTTTAATCGCTTCTTGTTGGAGATTACTATGCAGGTCGTTGTTCAAATCTCATGATCTACGATACTTCTCTGAAGCGTATGACTTTAACCATGAAATGATAACACATTGTTTCACATCGTTTTATTTGCTTTAAGTGATCATTGACCATTAATAGTAGTGGTATTCAACTTGTTTCGCATCATATGGTGTGAACTGCACAATCCTGTAAAGCATCGAGTATTTGAATGCGAGTTGCACTCGAAGCTATTAGGTCAAGGGCACATTTGTCTGGGCATCACGTAAAAAAACTAAATGTTTCACATCACTTTATTACTTTAAGTGAAAAAGTGATTGACCTTTAATAATTAATAGTTTCATTCAAACATTAGTTATGTATACATCTATCGTTTCAAAATCTAGCTATATAACTTATGTACATAATTTTTTTTGCATAGGTTACATACATATAACTACTTCTAATTGGTTTAG
Organism: Anisodus acutangulus; assembly: GCA_029783415.1. NCBI lineage: Eukaryota > Viridiplantae > Streptophyta > Magnoliopsida > Solanales > Solanaceae > Anisodus > Anisodus acutangulus. Next base: position 3,632,986 of record CM056509.1, read on the forward strand.
TAGTGTAAACAAATTTTACATTATTAATGTTAGAAGTCAAACTCTATAAAATTTTACAAAAAATGATGGTTTTGTTGCATGTGTTGCACTGTTCAAACCGTCACATTAATTCACTCTTTAGGAGTGAGATTTTTGGTTTGTGTTTTTATCAACTGGCCAAGATTTCTCTTGTCATAATGGCAATGCAACTGCTAGTAATCAAATGATTAAAGTTGATGCTAATTTCTATTTAATGAGGAATTAAACCTTCGTTTAATTTCTATTTAATGAGGAATTAAAATTTGGTTTTTGGAAACCTTTAAATACATTTTTGGAGTACAGTAAGTTACTTACCTATTCAAATAATTGATTTGGATGAAAATAAAACGAAGTGTGTGTATGAAAATTAAATCTCAAGGATAATAAAACTTTCAAATCCACAAGCCCATGCTGTTAAAGAATAAATATTAAGCATTTTGGTCTATTTGCTTCTTTGAGCGAAATAAATGATTGGATTAAATTTGGACAGATAAAAAAAAATATAATAAACCGTCATGATTTAACCCTTCCAAAGTTTATTTGGGTCAATTAGCACTAAAGCTCGACCAGTTCAATTCAAAATCTGAGATATGCTCAAATTCAGTTACTAATTGGTTACGCAAGTAATACTTTTAGTGTTTAAGTTATATACACTAATATTGTAGTATTTTTATACCATTATAATTAACTTGTTATAGTATGTTACTTACCATTTAGTCTAGTTTACCAATCAATGCTTGTTTACCAGAACTACATGTAATTACATTCTAAGACGCTTAATTGTATAAATATAATTATCAGTGTATAGAACTTAAACTCATACTTTTATAAATTAGCTTTGACAGTCCTATGTGTAGTAGATAAGGGTTTTCAACAAAATCAATAAACCGCACCAAATCGACATTAGATGTATGCAATTTCTTCCATTTCTAAATAAGCCGAACCTCGGGCTTCACATTGGGTCAAAACTTGGTTTTCTCGGTCTGGGAAGACAATAGGCCATGAAACATAGGCCTTGAAATGGTTCCTGATGGCCCAATATATAAAAAGCAAAATCAGCTCATAAAATCATGAGCCGCCCAACCCGTTTAGATTTGAGCGGTTTAATTATTCGCTAATTTTGTTCTCATCCCATTTTAATCAGTTTAACTTTGCCCATTTAGATATTTGACTGATATGCGGCCCAAATTGATCCATGAGACCCAACCCGTCCAACTTAGCTAAGTTTTAAGTTCTTTGTTTGTTTTCTTATGATTTGCTTAAGTACTTAATAAAACGTTTGTCCTTATATTATGGCTATGACCCGATTTTTGCCCATTTTAGCCCAACTCATTTCCGAACAAGTAACTCAGCCCAATTTAACCCTCCCTAATTCATCCCAACCCATCTGACTCTCCTAATTATTATCTCAATTCATTTTCACCCTCCCTAATTCAGCCCAATCCGCCCATTTGACACCCCTAGTACAAAGTGTAGAAGTGGACTCATATCTTGTAATCTATGCAGTGGATGAGAAATGTTTCATTTTTTTTCTTCTTTATTTTTATTTTACGAATAGGCTACTATGATTATTCGAATATTCTAGAAAAAAATATTAGTATGATAATATCCTCATCAATGACCATGATATCATTAGAGTTTGGAACCAAAATAAGTTTTTTTTTTTTTTTAAAAGCCAGAGTAATGTGTAAAAAAAAATAGAACTATCTATAACGCATGAATTTCATTAAGAATTAGAGTATAAATAGAATTACCTATAACGCATGAATTTCATTAAATGACGTTTTTTTTGTCTTAAGACTTGATAAGGCCAGTATCCAGTAGTGTTATTATTGGGCCGGTAACAAATTTCTTCACTTTTGTTAGATGGTTTTTGGTATTTTCTTCAATATTGGGCTGGGCCTTGTTCTTTGAACGTTAAACAATTGAATTTCTAAATCAGACCAAAGTTACTGGAGCTAATTGTACCAATGAGTTTTTTGCACAATAAGTAATAGGTTCAATTTTCATTATTACCATCCCATTTCTCTAATGTAATAGAAAATTTAAAAAAGAAAAGGAATGTAAAGCACTTACTATGGAGTATCTTCCCTACCAAAAGAACATGAGAACAAAAGCTACAATATTGGAATAATTGTACAAGTATCGTCAAGGGTTATGTTCCAAACTCAATTTGTGGGATTATACTGAATATATAATCGTTTTTGGTCAAGGGTTATGTTATTTAAAAGTATTAGGTTCGAGCCCGGTGTATAATATAATTTTTTGATAGAAGCGCTTCCCCTTTAGATAGTTTTTACGCAGTGTTAATTCAAATTAAACGGAGCCCGATATGAGTACCGAACACCATATGAGAAATTACAATATGAATTATACAAGTCAAATGATTGAGTGACAGGAACATAGTAAACGCCAAAGTCATCTGTTATAATAGGACTGGGTACACACTTTGTTGCCAAGTTGACCTTTTATGAACTACACACCTGTCGAACGAGGGTATCAACTATCATATATATCAACAATCAGCAAGGACACCATATGTTTTGTAAATGTATTATTGCTACCGTATGTTTTCAGTATAACAAAGAGCTACTTTTTTATGTACAGGACCACCTATTCAAGTTTATTGAATTTTTCTATTTGCTAACAATTTGTCTCTAGGGCGGGGAGGGTTGGGGGGGGGGGCTTGTTCTGTGTGTATTTCCAAATTGAAAATATTTTATAATTTTTATGTATTTTGGTTGTTAGCAACTTTCACTACCATAAAAATCAATACTGAATTTACCAATGCTTCTGAGCAGCGAGACACAGTGTTTTCAAAGATGTTTTCGAGGCAAGCTCAGGGGCGGGGCGTATCAAAAATGATTCGGGGCGCAAATGAAAGGCGTAGATCCATAAGGCGTGCGCCTTAGAATTTGGGGGTAAGTTCAGGGCAAAGCCCCGAGCGTAAAAGCGTACACTCGGGCATTAAATTTGATCTTTATTGTTTTTAAAATATTTTTGTTATAGATTATGATTTTATTACTGGTGTAATAATATTACTTCATGTTACCATATTTTTATGTTGTAATGATTTTTTCTAAAATAAATAAATAAATAAAGCAACTCTCGTAGAAAATAACACTGCCATAAATAGTTATTTTAGATGATTATGTCTGAAATGTAGGATAAAATTTCATAGCATTATGTTTCTGAAGCAATTTTATCCATTTTTTGTCATTGAAATCTATAAATAAAAATCAGTGCAAATATTAGTTGAGGTGGGAGTAATTAATAGATGTGGAGACTGATGATGAAATGGATGAAGATTTCATTCTAAAGATTATCCAGGCTATTATCATTTTTGTGTTGTTACCTTTCTCAAATAATAATTGTAATAATTTTTATATTATTGGTGATGTATTTGAATTATTTGTAGAAAATTAATAAAAATTCTACCTTTGCTATTTTTTTAAAATAAAATTATAAAATTAAAGATATACACCCCGGAAATCTATGAGACTTACGCCCGTGTCTTGGGGCTTATTCTGTCCCAGTGTTGTATAAAACGTCTCGCCTCACGCCCCCTCCTCTTAAAACACTGGTGAGGGATAAGCTAGCTAGCTATTATAATCACCAAATTGCTCTCGAACGAGTTAATCGCCTGAGACAAGAACCAGTAAATGCACTTTCAAGAAAAATGAGTGCAAAGAATATTGTTAGTCTCATTGTCGATTTATACTCAATCATAATAGGTGTGCAAATACTTTTAATGGTGTGAGATTTTTTAAGAAAGATGGTGTGAATTTGACTTAAAACGGACACTATCACACAATACTAAGAAATAACTTTGAGTTTTTAACTCAACAAGAGATCGACCACACATCATGTTGTTTAATTTTTTGTTGTCCTATCACACTCAATTTTATGCACTTTATTACTTTTAAAATTAGGGACTTACCTAGATAAACTTGAGGATGAAAGTCTTCTTTTCTTTTTCTAACGGTGAAATAAAAGCAAGCTCATTGTCCTATATCACAACAAGTTGATAGGGATCCATTTTCTACATCCTCATGTTTCTCCATGTGGCGACATGAGGCGAAAAAAGGGAAAAAAAGAATGGGGCTTCTCTCACTTTTGGCATAGTGTGCCTCCGGTGGACGCACAACGGGCTATTAGCTCAGTGATATCGCACAACCTTGATAATAATATTGCCGGGGAAGACTCTAAGCCACATGGATAGTTTTAATGTGCTTATCGTGCCTCTCATCAAAATAATTTATTTCATACCAAATCTCATCAATCAAATCACTTTTTCAAAAAATACAAAACATTTAAGTCATACAATTATAAAAAGATCCATAAGGTAAAACATTTATAAATATTTTGTGTTTCTAATAACTAGCAAAATTGCATTTTAAAAGCAAATGATTGGACAGTTCTAGATCTTATTGATGCATATGTCTATAGACTATACGAGTCAAAATCCAAACCCCACATGCCATTCTTTAGCATGCGCGCATGAATTATCAAACTGCAAAACATGACAAAATTATATAAGAAAACTGTTCTGAGAACCCCAAAAAGAAACAAAAAATAAATAAATTATGCATGATAAATTAAAAGACCAATCCAAACTCTTAGTACTACAAAATTAAAGGAGTTTAATACTTCCAAGATTCAATCCTAACAAAGTCAATTCCCTCTGAAAACAAAGGTACAATTGGCAGTGCATGCACGTTGACCTTCTCTAAGTCACATAATTGCAAAAAGAAAGAAATAACCTCTCAATTTCAATCCATTTATTTATCAAATAAACACCACAGCTAGATAGAGATTACTATTAGTATCCATTTTTAGCATTTCTCTCCAGAAATTTTATGTTGATAGTGACCTTTCCAATTGAACATGAAACGACCTTCAAGGGAATGTAGTGAATATTATGGACGGGATCTATCGATCTTTAATTAAAGGTTTTGGGTTCGAATTTTGAAAATGAAAAAAATTCTAATAAAAATTAATTCTCCTTAAATGGATCATATGTAGGTTGAATCTAAATTAGTTGGCTCGGTAAAATTTCGGATGCTAAATGGTCAAATAAAAAAACATGAAAACGCGCCAAAATTGTCTTTTTTCCTTTTTGGGATAACCATGACTTCTGATCAGATTGCGTACACTTTGATTGTTCTACCGAATCTGATATTTCCCACCAACACAAACAACGAGTAACTTTGTCCACCAAAAATTGGACAAATGGAACAAAAGTACTCAGTATTATTTGTGTCTACTGAAATTTAAACCCTTTCCTATGTTATTTACCTATTTCATTAACCGTCATGTCACACATGATTTTTCTTTATGAGTTTCGACATATTATATGTATTTGCCAAAAAAACTTTCATTTTCGTGCTTATTTTAATTATTGGGATATAAAAATACATCAGAATGGGATGTTTCGCCCTAGAGAGAAGCCTCCACACAAACGGTGATGGACGAAATGCAAGGACATCTAAGACTAAGATTACAAAGTAAAGAAAATTTATTACTAAAAAAATGGTTATCACATTTTTCTCGATGGGTTAAACCAAAACTTTGTTGTAGCTTATTATACCATCATGAATGGTAAGATGCAATTGAGAACACGCGTTTTATATATGATAAAGAAATAGAGAGAACACATACGGTGACAATTGCCATCAAATCATCTATATATTATTAAAAGTGAAAGAAAAATAAACCATATTAAGTCAAGAAGCCACTTGGCATAATTAGTTAATATTTAGTTAAAGTAGTTAATGATAGAATATTTTCGTATCTTTGTATATCTTTTATATCAGATAAATTTATATTCTAATTGTAATTAGGAAGATTAGTTATCTAGTTTGTAGTCATGTAAATAATCATGTTACACTATAAATATTGTACATAATAATCAATGAAAGACATGGAACATATTCTTTTATGGTATCAGAAGCCAAATCCTAACTCTTCCTACCCTAGCCATTTCCCCTTTCTCGGCCACCCACCCGTCGACGTCCTCCCACTCCCTTCTTCTTCTACTTCTAGGCAAACCCCTTCTCCTCTTCTTTTCAAATTTTCAATGGCTGAACAACCTAAATTTCATCCTGCTCTTACAATCAACAACATCAAGAATTTCATTATCATAATTCTTGAGATGGAAAAAGTTCACTATTTTATCCTTCATCCACCTATACTTTAATGACATTTGATATTATACACAATGATTTATGTATTTCTCATACTTTATGCACTGACGGGCATAGATATTATGTGTTTTTTTTTGGATGATTATTCCAACTTTCTGTGGACGTTTTCCATTGGTAATAAGTCCTAAGTCTATTATATTTTTCTTCATTTAGTGCTTTAATAATGACACAAAATTGAAAAGAATATCACATGCTTTCAACGTGACAATGGGAGGGAATTCGATAATCAACAATTCAAATGTTTATGCGCCAACCACAACCTTGTATTTCATTTTTCCTGTCCACACACCTCTCCACAAAATGGAAAAGACGGATGAAAAATTAGAGCCATCAATAACTTAATTCATGCCCTTCTTGCCCACGCATCTATCCCCCATATTTTTGGCATTACGCCCTCTCAATGACAACCTATCTCTTGAATATTCTCTCAAACACAAGTCTCCCACTCAAGTTCTCTACCTTTGGGATCCTTCTTGTAAGCATTTATGAACTTTTGGATGTCTGTGTTATTCTCTCAATCCCTCCACTCAAATCAACAAGCTGCAACCTCGGTCATCCCCTTATGTATTTCTTGGTTACCCCACCAATCATCGACGTTACAACTATTACAATTGGTCAAGTCAAAAAATAATCGTTTCCAGATATGTCATATTCGATGAGTCTCAATTCCCCTTTGCCAAACTAAACCTTTGCCAAATTCAATTCTCGACCTTCGAATTCCTATGACTTCTTAAATAATGGCCTAAATCCCCTTCTAATTCATCACTTGCAAAAATCAGTTGCCACCGTCACCGGCACCCATCCGGAGTCGGGCAGTCCCGCATTGGGAGCCTCAAAACAACCACTTTTGTCTTTCCAATTTGGCAACCACACCTCGGCCAGCTTCACTGCCCCATCTTCCCGCCGCCACTGCCTCTCAGCCCTACCCTCTCACTCCCGGCCCCATTCATGATCCCACTGCCCTACCTCGGCACCCCCTTGATGTAAGTAAGCCAATAACCTTAATCTCGAAACAAGAATCGAGAGGCAGTTTTCTAAGGATGCCAAACATTGCCAATCATCCGATGGTAACATGTCTAGCTTAGGATGGAATATGGAGCGGGGTTGAGAACAAAACTTGAAGACTCAAGGATGCCATAAGCTTTGTCAGCTTTCATGTGGTCCTGACCGAGACCTTGCAACTTTCTTTTAGCTTATCTTAATATCTAGGTTATTATTAGTTCTTGCTAGGACACAATTAATGAACCTTGTAATAACGAAAGATGACTAGGCTAGGAGAAGAGGTGGCCGAGGACTTTCTCACCACGGAAGCTTCCTACGGCTCCCAAAGTGATGATTCATGAATTTTATAAGTTCATGAATTCATCCACATATAAGTAACAAAAAGGTGACTTGGGAAGTTCAAAGGTTGGATGTGGTTTGCCACACGGTTTGGACCATTCACACTGTGCGTTCCCACCTTGGCCGAGACTTCTTAGTTGCCCTCTAGAATCATCCATGTAGTACTATAAATAGGGACTTTGTGTATTGTCAAAGGCAGTTGTTTTTGAATGAAAAACTTGAGTGTTAACTCAATTTAGCTAAGCATTTCAATTCGGGATTGTTATACTTAGTTGATCCTCCAGGAGGGTCGCTTGGTTCTCCGGGAGAACCACCATTGTGTCGAATGTTTTGATCACCCTTGCCATGTTAGTCTTGAGCATTGCGGGAAACAAACCTCAAGCTAGTCCTTGTGAAACTGATCACAACATCTTGGAGCCCACACGAGCAATTAACTCCTCGTGTTACCATCCAAGGACTCATATTGACCGAATTGTGACTTGGTGTGTAATTGGATTGCAATCCGTATATCCGTGCCCATTCCTTATTTTAATTACTTATTTGTTTACATCACCACCCTCCACAACATCTTATACACACCTCCACCAAAGCTCAATACCCACAACCAACCACAAACACTCGCAAATAAAAACAACCACCCCCAACGTCCCACTGAATCCTCTTCTCGGACCCTCACTGCCTCGGGGTTTTTCCGAAACCTTAGCTTCACTAAAATACCAAACAACCACTACCACCCTCTCCCACAAGAATCTCGAGATCACCTCCCAAAACACCAACTCATGTTTTTAAGTCAAGTCATCTGAAACAACCTTCAACCACCATACTGCCTACCTTGCCGATAAACCGAGAACCCCATTTTACTCGCCTACTTTCGGGTCAACCCGAATCTCACCAATACCCGAATCACTTACCAACTCAAAGCCCTTCGTACTTGCATCACCTCTACCTGATCTCATCCTGCCTCCCACACCCCCCCGATGGACAATGGAAACCTGTGTTATGCATGGCATTAGCAAACCCAAGCGGCTATTTAACTTGTCCAATTTGATTTCCCCTTCACCTCTTCCTCGCAACCCGAAAAATGCCTTGTCCGATCCTAATTGAAAAAATGCAATGATTGACGAATACAATGCTCTTATTGACAATAATACGTGGGATCTAGTACCCCGTACTCCTGATGATAATATTATTTATTCTACGTGGATTTTTTGACATAAATAGACATCTGGTGGTTCTTTTGAGAGGCACAAGGTCCGTCTTGTAGGTGATGGCAAGTCTCAACAGGTGGGAGTGGATTGTGATGAAACTTTCAGCCCGGTGGTGAAATAAGCGACCATTCGGACTGTTCTCAGTATTGCTTTGTCCAAATCTTGACATATTCATCAGCTTGACGTCAAAAATATTTTCTTGTATGGGGACCTTCATGAAACCGTGTATATGCATCAGTCTATGAGATTCAGGGATCCGATTCATTCTAATTATGTATGTCTTTTGAATAAATCATTCTATGGACTGAAATATGCTACTCGTGCATGGTACCAACGGTTTACTGATTTTGTCTCATCTATAAATTTCTCACATAGCAAATCTAACCATTCACTGTTTATCTATAGCAAGGGTAATGACATGGCATACATCCTATTATATTTTGATGATATCATCATCACTACATCTTCTGATGCACTTCGCCGATCCATTATGTCACTTCTTGCCTCTGAGTTTGCTATAAAGGATTTGGGGCCCCTTATCTATTTTTTAGGCATTGATGTTACGAGACATACAGGTGGCTTATTTCTTTATCAAAGGAAGTACGCCGAAGATATCCTTGATTGAGCAGGCATGACATCGTGCAAAGTGTTCCACACACCGGTGGACACTAATTCCAAACTCAGTGTCTCTTCGGGTTCTCTGTATGCCGACTCGACTCACTATCGCAGTTTAGCAGGAGCATTACAATATGTCACTTTTACGAGACCAGACATATCATATGTCGTGCAACAAATATGCTTACATATGCACAGCCCGACAGATACACATATGAATGCACTCAAACGTATTTTGTGTTATGTACAAGGTACTCTTCATTTCAGCCTACACTTGTACAAGTTCACACTCTCTGGTCTCACCTCGTCGATCCACGTCAGGTTACTGTGTTTTTCTCAGAGATAACTTACTTTCTTGGTCTTCTAAAGTACAACCAACTCTGTCTCGATCCAGTGCCAAATCCGAGTACATAGGAATAGCGAATGTGGTCTCTGAGTCTTGTTGGATACGCAACCTTCTGTTGGAACTTCACTGCCCAATCTGCAAGGCTACATTGGTCTACTGTGATAATGTCAGTGCGATATATCTCTCTGGCAATCCCATTCAACATCAGCGCACTAAACACATTGAAATGGATATTCACTTTGTACGTGAAAAAGTGGCTCGAGGACAAGTTCGTGTCCTTCATGTTCCTTCGCGGTATCAGATTGCTGATATATTTACTAAAGGACTTCCGCGCATATTTTTTGATGATTTCCAAGCCAGTCTCAGCGTACGAGAACATCCCGCTTTGACTGCGGGGGTGTGATAGAATATTTCTGTATCTTTGTATATCTTTTATATTGGGTAAATTTATATTCTAATTATAATTAGGAAGATTAGTTACCTAGTTTGTAGTCATGTAAATAATCATTTAACACTATAGATATTGTATATAATAATCACTAAAAGGTACGGAACATATTCCTTTTAGTTAACAATTAAGACAAACCTCCAAACAAATTGGAGTTTAAAATATATTTTTTTAGAAAAATAATGGCTTAAAATTTAGTTCCCCGCGCGGAGAAGTTGGACTCCTTTTTTTGTTCTAATTATCACTAGAAATAACGATGTCTTCCAAAAAGTTTTCAAAACTCTAAAAATATTAGTTCTATATATTGTGTATTAATTTGAACCGACAAAACACAAATTAATTTCCTTTTCCAAATGTAATCTCAATAAATTTCAGATTAAAAATTAAAAATATAAAAAAAAAAAAAAAACGTTCCAGTAAAGATTTGACAGACATTTAAAACCACTTAAATATAGAACTTCCCCTAAATTGATGCCAACATGCACCCCACAATTCTCACCCACGAAATCCCCCCATTAACTAACTCCTTTTTAAATTATTCAAAACCACTCAGATAAACATATTCTCAATTCAAATTTAATTACCGGATAAAGTGATTATCTTACAAGATATTTTTGGTTATGCTTCTTATCATTTTCTTTCTTCTTTCTTTTAGTGCTTCTCGCGTATTCTTATTTTTAGTTTTGATTTGACGTGTTACAATTATCTTTGTAATAATTCATGTTATTAATTACGTTACTTTATGTTAATTCATGATTGTTGTTTTTACTCATGCATGACCCAATTGAGCACATAAATGCGATCAAACGCATCATTCGGTATATTCAGGGACACTGGATTATCTTACAAGATATTTTTGGTTATGCTTCTTATCATTTTCTTTCTTCTTTCTTTTAGTGCTTCTCGCGTATTCTTATTTTTAGTTTTGATTTGACGTGTTACAATTATCTTTGTAATAATTCATGTTATTAATTACGTTACTTTATGTTAATTCATGATTGTTGTTTTTACTCATGCAATTCAACTTTTTTATAGAGTATCATTTTTTTCGCTTGATTTATTTGCAGCATGAAGTTTCAAGAATTCTAAACTATTTTTTGCCTTTTCTGGTGCAATTTAGCTTATATACATCGTTTTGCAAATTTCTTTCAAATCAAAGTTGTAAGATGTATCAATTTCTTGATAATCCTTCATATCTGAAGTACAAGTAAAATGAATTGGTATGTCATCCTCAGAGTTTTAACTATTTTGATAGAATAGTAATACATGTTTACGTAGTTATCTTTTTTTAAAAGAATTATTTAGATGGTCAGTTCATTATTGTTGATGTAGGTTACTAAGCAATTGATTGATTTAACGCTAGGTATTCTGTAAAGAATGGATCTTGGGTCTAACTCAACCTCAAAAGTCAGTTTGTAGTATGAGGATTGTTAAGTCCATATAAGGAGTCCATATTACCATTCTATATCCGATGTGAGACTCTTGCTATTCCAGCGTATGGCATGAGCCCTTGTTAGCACTCAACTGGAGGCGTGGATAATATAACTTGGGGCTTTAATCTATGAAAAGAATTGGAACTGAGGCCTCGATACCACGTCTGGTGTAAAAGAATGGATCTTGGAGTCTAACTCAGCCAAAGCTTGTAGGATGAGGATTGGTCAGAGTCAGTATAGGAGTTAAATATTCTGGAACTGCATTTCATATCCGACGCACTCTTAACGCGTATTCAAATAACACAATAGATTTGGTGTAACTTATGAAGCTATGCTCTGACAAGGCGTTGTTGTCAACGATTTTGTATCTCAGGCGTAACATAGCAATGGTGAAGAGAGGAAAATATAAAGTCCGAAAGAAAGGAACATGTATTATTATGTGCAATATTTAAGTATAAGCTGTTACAATTTTTAAATCACTTTAATTTGAAAGAATTAAGATTTGTATTATGTGAAGAACAACTTGGTATATGAGAGTACATGAATAGTCATATAGGCACATAGATAATCAATGGATCACTACTTTAGTACCTAGAATTCTTTGCAAGCTCACATGTGTAGCAAGTAGAGTTCTTTCAAACATTTGTGGCTATAATTCGCTTTTTCATGTTTAAAATGTTTTGAATTTAATTTGATCCAAATTATATCTCCAATGTAATTTGTACACTTTTTATTAAAAAAAAACAATAGAAATTGTAAGTGGACGAAGTGATAAAAATAATTTGAATTTAAATTAATCCAAACAGTATCTACAACATAATATACGCAATTTCGTTTTGTGATTCATCATCGACATAAGATTGCCCGAAATTATTGAGTAGTTGTCTTTATTTGTACCTTCATTAACTCCTATTAGATTAAACCACCACGATGAGACATATGTCATTATTTGAATTATTATAGAAACAAAAGACAATGCAAAGAAATTTAAATTACTTATTACACGTACAAAAAATGTGTAAAATTAAATCTCACTGTAGAAATATAACAGGATGACACTTCATTGATTTAGAGGTGATATATTTTTTCTTAATTATGAAATAAGAGTAGTTTGCAATATGATTAAGTCAAGCGGTAATATGAGTCCATTTTAATTTTAAGTAATAATAATGAAAAGTGCACTGCAATATAATAATACTAAGTAATAATATAATATATAGTGAAAAATATAAAAGGTAAATAACAAAAAAATATTGAAATTATAGATAGGACCACAAAGCAAAAGTAAAAATAGATAAAGTTAAAAAAAGGAATAATGAAATATGTGATTATTAAAATTATAGAGGGAAAATACAAGACAACACTTAATTGATTTAGAGGTGATTTTTTTCTTAATTATGATGAAAAAAACCATATTACTCCTATATAGATATAAGTTCATGTAACTCAAATCTTAATAGATAAAACTTTTAAATAAAACACTAACAAATTTGAGAATTCAAAGCCAACGATTAGATTATCAAAATATAATCTAAAAACTACATTATAATTAAACTTAACACGTATTTTGGGTTTAAGTTAAAAGATAAAAATTGAAGCCTAAAACCATGCAGTGATCATTCCACACATTTAGGACTCTTTTTTCTTTTTGGGATGATATCATATTTTTAATATTTTACATTTATTTAATTTTGACAATTACTTTAAGTTTGCCAGTTCTTTTTTAAGTTCATAAATTAACAGTTATTTAATGACAGTTATTGTTATCTATTTAATTCATTTTTAGATAGACCTAAATTTCAAATTATTTACTCCGTATTAGTGACAAAACTAGAAAAAGAAAATAACTATCCTAAACTACCCCAAACGCAGTGTCTGCAAACCATTTCAAACCAAATTATTTCTAAGTGACGGTTTTGTGTTCCTATTGCAAGATTGCAATTTATTGAATATCCTATAAATATGTGACTATGCCCTTTGATTGTATCTCCTTTTTCCTATACATGAATTTCTATCAAAAGGAAATGTTTTGATTTATTCATATTTTATTTATAATCATTTATATTTATTAAGCAAGGTTGGCCAGGAGGTGTGAGTCATGAGCTCGTGAAAGCCTTGATCTCTTGCAAATGTGAAATGCGAAGCAAGACTACCTACAATAGAACCGCGTAGTGTGATCAAACCCTTCCCCGGAACTCGGAAATAAGCGGAAAAGCTTAGTACCACCGTAGAACTCACTTCTTTTTTATATATATTTATTGGGTTGGGATTATCGATTTCTTATTACTTGAGGAGTTCTCCGAGCCACCAATCCATGTAGATGGCAAGGGCACTTAACTTCTAGTAACCACGGAGACCTATAGTTTCAACATTAGACCACTGGACATATTCTTCTTCGAGCTGAAATCGTTCTATCTTCTTTTCCCTTGACATATTTACATGAATGGAAATTTCTCTCCATGATAAAAATACAACTTGATTCAAAAGTTGTATTTTTCCTCTTTTTAACAGTAGGATGGGTCTTTAAACTCGAAACAACTATAATGCAGTAAATATATTGGAGTTTTGAACCATAATGTAATCATCTAATGTTGCAACTCGAGTCATGGTATTTGACTAATTAAGTAGTGAATGTACTTATATATATAGCTGTCCTTTATAAGCAACCGTAGACGATTAATAATTAATGTTACTTATAGCATAGTAACGACGTTTTGGCACTTGAAATGAAGTTGGTTGCAGTTGAGTTCTCAAAATTTGACATTATTAAATAGTATATGTGTACTGCTGAAGCCTCAACTTTATGGTTTTCCCGTACAATGGATTTTCAAGTGCTGTTTCTTTTACTGCTATAAAGGAACGACTGTCAGGTCTGTAAGCTCGCTATGCGCGGGTCCAGAAAAGCGGCCGGACCAGCAAGAGTCTATTGTTATGCAAATCTTACCCTCACATTCTCATGAAGGTATTCCACTTCGCCAACACATGAACTTTAAATGTCTATTTTAGTTCTCTCCATATGTTGCTTGACCGTAATGAAAACTTCAAACTATATGAGTTCTATTGGCATAACTCTCTCTATAGAAAATGAAAACATCAGGAAATTGAAGCTCGAATAAGCTTGTATATTAAGGAAAGTATATTGTATGTATATTGTAGTATATTTATTACCATAATTAGTGTTATACACTTACCATAATTGTATAGTTGGAATTATGGTAGAATAAGGTTTTAGGAATAGATTAGGAATAGGATTCTCCTATTTTGTAACTTGTATATAAATCAACCTTGTGAAATGATGCGGGAATTTGGTTAGTTAAACACATCTTGAGGTAAATATTTGTTGGTTGCAAGGCCGCTTGATGAATGGCCTTTTAAGTAGTATAGATTCAAGTGTTTTCTCATTTTTCCTTCCTTCTCTTTTTTTTTTTTTTTGATATCCAGCTTATCGGCTTACGCCAGACTATTCCTGGAGATAGTAGTACCGGTCCCTCAACACTACTACCAGTAAATCGTGGGATATGACTGAATGACCAGAGTTTGAGAACAGAACAACTGATATCACCTACAAGGTCCTATCCCACCAGGATTTGAACTCACGCTGCAGGCCTCCAGCTAGATTTTAAGTTCACTTCCTTTGCCATCCAGCTATGCCCGGGGGACGGGTCCTTACTTCTCTACAATCAGATACTATGATTTCTGTTATTCAAAGATATGTAGGTTGCCAGTATCTGGAGAGCAGATTTAAATGAGCTAAAATTGTGAGGCAATTGAATATCGCATTAGATATTGGTTTTGTGAAAAGATGGAGCAGTTTAGAGCATCTATTTCCTTTCAGCTCCAGCTTTTTGACAAGTTCATTATTCTGGACATACAAAATTTAGCCAATTCATTTTTCCATTTGAAGAATTGAGACAAGTTATATGTCTGACAATTATGTTGTGATTCTTATGATCTATTCTATCTGATGAATTGCTGCACCTTATTCATTTGTTGAATGCAAAAATGAATTCATTTGCAGGCTGCATTAGACAAGCAAAGGGTGAAAGAAAGGGAAAATGTTTGCAGTGATATGGGAAGGATTGAAAACATAGCAGGAGGAGCCCAAGCACAAGCAGAGAGAAATCAAGAAAAGGAGGAGCTTAAGGTGAAAGAGAAAGCAAGTAAATTCAGATCAACTAGGAAATTGTCAGCACAATGTTTGTGCTATTAAGCATAACATAATACAATATCGAGTTTGTCGCATATGTCACACATGGTTTATTGAAAGAAATAATCCCTTGATTATTTTCATTAATTGAAAGACTATATATACAATTTACATATTTCCATAATAGGAGAATCATATTCTTATTCTACTCCTAAAACCTTATTCTATTTAGAGATTAACTATACAATTATGGTAAGAGTACAAGACTAATTAAGGTACACTACAACTATTCAAAATCGTGTACAATAAGGACCAAAACCGAGAGCAGCCGAGACCAAATATACATAGGATATACACGTGCATAACGTGTATATCTTATGTATATTTAGTATATTTAACACACACCCGCAGTCATAGCGGGCGGTCTTCGGACGCTGAGACTGTCTCGAAAATCTTCAAACAGGACCGAGGGAAGACCCTTTGTAAAGATGTCTACAATTTGATACCTGGAAGGGATATGGCAGACGCGTACTTGACCACGAGAAACCTTTTCGCGAACAAAGTGAATGTCCATCTCGATATGTTTAGTGCGCTGGTGCTGAACCGGATTACCAGAAAGGTAGATGGCACTAACATTATCACAATAAACCAAAGTCTCTTTCTGAATAGGACAATGAAGCTCTAACAGCAAATTACGTAACCAACATGATTCTGAGACCACATTAGTGACCCCTCGATATTCGGCCTCGGCATTGGAGCGGGACAAAGTCGACTGACGTTTCGTAGACCATGAGACCAAGTTATTGCCAAGAAACATACAATTTCCAGACGTAGACCGCCCGGTGTCCGGACAACCACCCAAATCAGCATCTGTATACGAGACAAGTGTGGACGTCGATGAAGGATATAAACGCAAGTCATAGTCAAGTGTACCCTGAATATACCGAATGATGCGTTTGAGCGCATTCATGTGCTCAACCCTGGGATCATGCTTAAATAAACACACCTGATGTACGACATATGTAATATCTGGTCTCGTGAATGTAAGATACTGAAGGGCATCTGCAAGACTTCGATAGCGGGTCGGATCCTCGTATGGTGCGCCGGCCGCAACACCCAATTTGGGTTTATTATCAACTGGAGTGGAAGTGGACATACAGGATGACATCACAGCCCTCTCAATGATCTCAGTTGCATACTTCCTCTGTGATAAGAACAATCCACATGCATGACGAGTGACAACAATCCCCAAAAAATAACTCAATGGCCCCAAGTCTTTCATAGCAAACTCAGAACTGAGCATTGTCATGATAGACTGGCGTAAGGCATCGGAAGATGCAGTCAAGATAATATCATCCACATATAATAGTATATAAGCCAAGAACGAACCACGACGATATATGAACAAAGAATTATCCGACCTGCTGTGAGTGAACCCAATAGTCGAAACACAGTCGGCAAACCTCTTATACCAGGCCCGTGGAGACTGCTTAAGCCCATATAAGGACTTCTTCAACAAACAGACATGATGAGGATATTTGGGGTCCCTAAACCCAGGGGATGATGCATATACACTGTTTTCTTGAGATCATCATGTAAGAAAGCATTCTTCACATCTATAACTGATAGATGGGCCATGCCTTCGAAAGAGCCAAGCTGAGTACAGTGCGAATGGTAGCCGGCTTGACCACCGAACTAAACATCTCCCCACAATCCACACCAACCTGCTGAGTCTTACCATCACCCACAAGCCGAGCCTTATGCCGTGCAAACGAACCGTCTGAATTGTCCTTATGAGCAAAAATCCGCATAGACCTAATAATATTAAAACCAGATGGACGGGGCACCCACTCCCACGTCTTATTATTAATAAGAGCATTATATTTATCGGTCATAGAAATTTTCTAATTCGGGTCATTTAACGCATACACGGGATTACGGGGTAAGGGTGATTTAAGAACATTAGAATTTAAATTAAAATGCATTTTTGGTTTAAAAACACCCCGTTGACTACGAGTGACCGGTCGATGACTCGGGAAAGAATTGAATGAATTTTGGGAATTTTCTGGACGCGAGATGGACTGGCCAGCAGGAAGTGGGCCTGCTGGCCCAACACGGTAAGCAGAAACAACCGAGGATGCAAGAACTGGACCAGTTTCGGTGTTGGGCTGGACCGTCCCAATTGCTGAAATTGGCCCAGTGACAAGACTGGGGACAGTGGCCTGCGAGGGGGCAGTGGGCCTGTTGGAGGATTTGGGGTGCGGGATATGTCCGAAAATAGTGAATAATATACATGGATATACTATCATCCAAAAAATTATACGAACTAGGCACGGGATTACTAACATTAGCAAATGAAAATTGGAATTCAACAAAAATGACATGGCGATTAATGATAATTTTATTAGAGGATAAATCAAAACATTTGTAACCACGATAATTAGACGGAAAACCCAAAAACACACACGGAGTAGACCAGGCCTGAAGTTTGTTAATTGTGGTGGATGGAAATAACGGATAACATAAGCACCCAAAGACCCAAAAATGTGAATACGAAAGAGTCTTATTAAATAAAATTTGAAGAGGGGAAGAATATGTCAAACCTTTGGAAGGAAGAATGTTAAGGAGATATGTAGCCATTTGTAAAATATGATGCCAAAACGAAGGGGTACGGAAGCATGAATCAATAAAGTTCGGACAATGTTATTAATGGTACGAATTTTGCATTCGGCTTTCCCATTTGTGAAGATGTAAGAGGGCAAGAAAAATGAAAAGTGATCCCATTAGTTGCACAAAATTTTAAAAAATACCCCATTGTCATATTCTCTGCCATTATCACATTGAATATTTTTTATTTCTAGTTCGAATTGGGTTCTAATGAAAGCTCTAAATTTTAAGAAGATGAAAAAAACTTGAGATTTTTTCGCTATCGGAAAAGTCCATAAAATTTAGAATAATCATCCAAAAAGAGAACATAATACCGATGACCCAAAGAACTAAGAATAGGAGATGTCCATAAGTCGCTATGAATAATATCAAATGACATTAAATATGAGAATTAGAGTCTACAAACGACAACCTAACAATTTTTCCTAAAGAACAAGAATGACAATTCGGAGTAATACGTGTACCCTTACATGAAATAAAATTATTTTTATCTAAGGAAGACAAAATAGACGACCCCGGATGACCAAGACGAGCATGCCACAAGGAATGAGCAAGGGCTGCAAATGCTGATGGTAAGGCTTGACTCGATAGACCAGAACTTGGCGTGATAGGATAAAGATCTCCCTTACTATCACACCTCATGAGAGGACTCCCCATCTTGAAATCCTTCTCAGAGAAACCAAACGGATCAAATTCAATAGACACGAAATTGTCAGTGGTGAATTTACGGACATACACTAAGTTTTTAATTAATTTGGGGGCATGTAGGGTATTTTTTAAGATAATGGGTGGATGGGGAGGGAGACAAAGTTTTATGACCATAACCATGAATTGGAATAGAATTACCATTACCAACAATTATGCCACGAGGGTTGCTCCAATTGGAATAAAACGAGAGAGTACCTGAATCGGATATCATGTGGGTAGTGGCACCGATGTCCATATACCAATTTGGGTCCGGAGGATTTAATCCAAGCGTGTGTATTGCGGCTTCGATGTCGGTAGAAGCGGGGGCCACTACGTGATGGGCCTGCGGGGCCGAGGCCCAAGTACCCCTGCTTGCTACCACGACCCAGATGGATTACTGAAATTGGGCCACTGTATGTTGGGCCTCGACTGCTGCTGGCCAGCCTACTGCCAGTGAGGATGAAACGCTTCCACCACCACTGTTCCGGCTTCCGCCAGTGTTGTCGCCGCGATTCTTGCCATTATTTTTCTTATTTTGTCCCTTTTTGCTGCCACCGTTGTTGCAGTTTTGGCCCGAGTTGTTGGAATCGGTAGGATGAAAAGTGGACTCGGTCATCATGACTACGGGACTAGCACCGGTAGCTGCCTTTTTAGCCATGCCTGCTTCTTCGAATGTAAGCATGCCTGATAAAATTGCGGAAGGGGATTGCTTTGACGAAGAAGCGTGCCGATACCACTATAGGCCTCGGAGAGGCCTGAAACCATTTGAATGACCAAACGATCATTCGAAACCGGCGTGCCAACGTTGCGGAGTTGGTCTGCCAATTCCTTCAATCTTTTGCAATATGCCGAAACGTTAGGGAAGTCTTCCATGTTGACGTGGGAGAATTCCTGCTCAAGAGTAACAGCTCTAGAATTTTAATTATCTTGGAATATATCACGTAGTCTATCCCAAGTTGTCTGCGCCATAGGTCAGGCTCAATAATTATTTGCAAAAGGTCGGTAGAAATCGTGGGGTATATCCATTAAAGGACAATGGCATCAAAAGTCATCCACAACTTAGGATCATCCTCGCTTCTTGGCACCTCCGTGTCCTCAGGAGCCGCGGGGATTATGTGATTGATGACTTGATGCGAGCGTGCGTGATTTTTGAACAGTTCGGCCCACATCGCATATTGGACGTTTTCTATTTCAAGAACAAGAGGGATGTTATTCTTGATGAAAGAAACTGCAATGGCGGGATGAAACGTGTTCCTTGATGTAGACATACTGATAGAACAATATGTGATTGAGGGATTTGGAAGAAAATTTTGGGAAAGGAGGAGAGACCGTCGACACGAATTCCGAGGAGAATGGGCTCGGTAAACGAGGCAGGGTGACGGAAACTATGAGGGAGTTTGAGAGAGGATTTTAAGACCTAGACTTCTTATACCATGAAAGAAATAATCCCTTGATTATTTTCATTAATTGAAAGACTATATATATAATTTACATATTTCCATAATAGGAGAATCATATTCCTATTCTACTCCTAAAAGCTTATTCTATTTGGAGACTAACTATACAATTATGGTAAGAGTACAAGACTAATTAAGGTACACTATAACTATACAAAACCGTGTACAATAAGGACCAAAACCGAGAGCAGCCGAGACCAAATATACATAGGATGTACACGTGCATAACGTGTATATCTTATGTATATTTAGTATATTTAACATTTATATATATTTGTTTCTATTACCTCTTCTCCGCTCTTTTTTTCCTTGAAACGATCCGCGCATCGCGCGAATACGTATACTAGTTTAGTTACTAAAGGCCAACAATTGACAAAGAAAGAATTGTGAGCTCATCATAAAGCATAAAGAGTCCATAAATGTATAGGATCTTGCCAAATTCATAAATGCACATGAGTTTATGTTAAAATAATAAAATGTGCTTTCAATGCACTTGAGAATCACAGATATTATATTTGGATTTAATTTTTTTTATTTGAATGTCAATAACATATATATGAAGTCCCTAAGAGCTCAACTCCAAAGATTAAACAAGAATTGCTATATGATGTAAGTGTACAAATTAATTAATTAGTAATTAGCTAGGTAGCCTCCAACTAGTTTTGCTTCATATAGCACTGTTTGCAGGAAAGAAACTGAATATTTGCTGGACCAAATTTGCTATATTATCAGCTGTAAACCTCGTTTCACCAGAAATCTGCACACATTAAAATCAAAACATGGGGAAATAAAGAACCTTGCTCATCTCTTTAAACTTCTTGAAACTTTTGGTGAGCATATTGGTAGATAAAACTGAGAAGAATTTAAGTTATACTCCGTATATATTAATTAAGGGTTGTTTCATTCAAAACCAGGTTACCTTAGGATTATTGTTTATAATCGGGATTATCTATCCCACCTTCTATATGGGATAGATAATTCCATGATTGTGGAGTACAATTTTTCATAGTCTTAGCTAATATCCTCGTCCAAACACATGATAGATTGAATCCTAAATTTTATCCGGGATACACTCTTAATTCTTCTAAACAAATGGCCAATAACAGTTAAATAAAAACTTTACACTATCGATGTAATTTAATCGACTATAGTTGGTTACTTTGTTTTTCAGGTTATAATATCAAGCTCGCAAGAAAGAGTATCTATTGTTGTATGTCAACTTGTCTATACACAAGGGCGGAGCTAAAAGGTGCAGGAGGTTCATCTGAATGCCCTTCTCTGCAAAATTATCTTGTATATATAAGGTTAAAATTATTTATTATGTATATATATTTGATATTGAATTTCCTTTGGGGCCGCCACTATCTATAGTACAGTGTCAATACAAATAACTTATATTGAAGTAAGTAAAAGTGTGTCATCAACCTCTTTAACAGCATCAAGCTTTTACAGAAGATGATCATAGTACGTACCTTAACATTGAAAAAATATAGAACAGTTTGTTCAATGGTGGTAACATTTGTATGAATAATGTTAAGCTGCAAATCCTCTAATGCAGAAATGGTGTTAATGAGTTGTCCTGGACTTCTCTTTGACAAAATCTTGATCATGGCATTATCAAAACCTGTAAGCTTCACTTCAACATCAGCCAAACATGACTTGCTCTCAGCTATTTCTTCTTGAAATCCAACTTCATTTTCATTTCCAAGAGGCAAATTAGGAGGATTTTGAATTTCCAGTAATGATGTTGATGAATCATCTCCATAGAGTTTCCTTCTCTTTTGTGATTCAAGGCATTGTAGAAGTTGCTCCAATTCTCTTACAAACTCTATTGCTCCGCCAATAATTGAGGCTTGATCTCCCTGAGAAATTATCAAAAGAATAAAATATCAAACATGTAACTCCCTCCTATTTATTTCATTTATAATGGCGGTGTGTGACTGACACAAATTTTAAGAAAAAAGAAAAGACTTTTGATGCATCATTCTTCAAAATATCGTGGTACGTGTATCAGATCCTCCAAAATTATTTTAGGAGGATCTGACACACAAGCAATGATTTTTTTGCAGGATCTAAGCAACATGGCATATACGTACATTCCTACCCTTAGAACTTATGGTCTTAAATAGGTGGTGATATTTTCATGGCGATAAGAGTATGCAATTAGAGGTAAAATAAAATATTTAAAGTTAATAAAGATTTTACACAGATAAATGTATCATTTTTTTAAAACAAACGTTCCACGGAAGAGTGTCAAATAAAATAAGAGAAAGTATAACATTTAAATTTGAGAATATAATACCCTTTGTACATAGGAGCTTGGCATGAGAAACCTCAATACATGAAGATGGTCATTCATTTGCTTTCTTCTATTCCTCTCCACTTCAATATGTGTCATTCTTTGATTCTCAACTTCCTCGTTACTCTTCATTCTTGATCTTTTCCTCTTCTTCTTGCTTTCATTTATTTGGCTATTTTCAAGATTTTCACCAAGCAACCTTAATTGATCATTGGCACTAATGTCTACTTTATCACTGAACTCTTTCAACTTCTCTTCTTTTTGTGGCACCATCAAGGCTTCTTCATTAATAACCATTTAACCATTTGTGGATGTTGATTGTTATGACAATAAGGATCATCATCAAGAGAATAGTAGTCATTTAAACTTGGAAAAGTTGTAGGCAAAGAAGGCTGCAGCAATATTTCATGTTCAAAGTGAAACAACATGGTGAAAATAAGTACCAAGGGAAAATGATAAAAAAGAACATTAACAATGTACCAATATATATATATGTTTGGGGGGGGGGGGGGGGTACCTGGTTGTTTTCTGTTTTCTCCATTGTATGTTTTTTTGTATTTTACCATAAAATCCTAATGGTACACAAATTCATGCAAATCCACTCTTTGGGTGAATTATCAATCCTTGGGTCTACCTCTAGAAACCTGACAAATTCAGAAACAAACTATCATGACAATATTGGAAATTAAAGGTAAAAAGGTATGAAATAATTGTGGATAGGAATGGGAATTTGTGGATTTACCTTTGGAGAAGAGGATATAACTTATAAGTGTTAAATTAAATGGGATTTCCTTGAATGAAAAAAAAAGGGCAAATAATAAGATGAAAAGATATATATGGTGTTGAATGGCTTTATGAGATTATCTCAAAAAAGGATGGGACTATGGTGTCCTGCTATAGATTGCCTTTCGACTTTTAGGCTACTTTTGGCTTCAAATATATATATACATACTGGCGGAACCTGAATTTCAACTTTATGAATTGAGATTTTAAAATAAGTTCAAGTATGCTATAGTTAGATTCTAAATTTAATATTTGTACATATTTAACGAATTTCTTAATACAAATATATTATTTGAGCAAAAGGTGTTGAGTTCGGCTGAGCCCGTATATGCTCTTCTACCTCCGCCCGTATATACACACACTTAATACGTGCACAATTATATAAATAGAAAGACTATATATGCAAGAGTTTAACTTACCTACATTGACATCGTAAGTAATTGCACATAATTACGCATAACAAGTGGAGTTAGTACTCTAAAAATTAGAAAAGCGTCTTTATAAATTGTATTGATAATAATATAATATTTTATTACATGGTCAGTAGTAGAGGAGCCTGTGGATTACTTCCCAACTCATGAATATTCACTCACCTTCCCAACGTATTATTAATGTGAATCACAAGCAGAACTAACTTTATCACCTCTTTGCACGAGGCTTTAATAAATACTTAAAACCTGTTATATGATTTTAGGAATTGAAGTGAGGGAATTTCTTTGAACCTTACTATGGATTGAATGTTTGAGATTAGTTTAATTATATATATCACGCACGTGAGCACCTTTATATTTGCAGCCTAGACACCGTTATTTTTAACTAAATATCTCTCTAGTTGAATAATTCATGTGATACCGTTCGATTTTTAACTTTACACGCTCTGCAGCAGAGCTTCTGCTTTTCATTGAATGATGAAATACCAAGGAGCTTGTACCGTAGAACTAGTCATTTCATTTGTCAAAAACTTTGTAAACTCAATCATGTTGATCCAAGAACCATAAACAAATAGCTCTTCCTACGAACCAAGTTTTGTTTAATTTTCACTCAGTATCCGGTAAAAGGGGCAGTCCGGTGCACTAAATTCCCGTTATGTATGAGGAAGGACCTACCTGCATTTCTGCAAAAGCTTATTTTCACGGCTTGAACTCATGACCTCCTGATCACATGACAACAACTTTACCAGTTATGTCAAGGCTCCCCTTCTCACTCAGTAACTTTTACAAAGCCGACTAATCCAAATTCACAACGGAATGTCCCATTTTAGAGGTGAAATACTCCTATCAAAGATAATTCTATTAACAAAGTTCAAACCCAAAACCATTTATTACGACTGAAATATTTACTACTCAACTACAACCTTGCAGTATGCAAGCTAGACACTCAACAACCCATTACCAATATGAGCTCAAAGGAACTTTTGCGTTGAAATATTGACCAATATGAGCTCAAAGGAACTTTTGCGTTGAAATTCAATAATTTACAAGGAGCTCTAAGTTGAAATTCAATAATCAAGACACTTGCTCCTAAAGGTGGTACATCTTTCATTGAGCGATCAGCAGAATTGTGGTACTTTCGAAAGTGCATTTTTCAATCAAATATGGCTCGTAGAGGAGCAAGCACATTAGTACCAAAATGTAAAAACAAACGAGTCTTGACATTAGTTGCAAAAGAGCAATTAGGAATCAGTGGAACCTTTTTTTGTTCTTTTGAATATCCAAACAACATAAAATCTAAATCACAAGTCAAGTCTGAAAGTCCAGTTCCCATCTTCCTATCCTCTTGCATACAAAATACGATGAAAAGCACAAGTCTGGTGATCAAGAGGCTGATTAACAGCCAATAGGGCTCTTTTCGATGTATCCCCAGACTCAATTCAATCATGGGATGTGCTATTAAATCCATAGGTTTTAAAATACAATAAATCACGATGTGTACTCAAATGCTGGTGGTGGCTGAAGCTCCTCATCAACAGCCATTGCTGATGCCGGTGCCTGTTGTCCCGTTGATCCACCGCCAGTGCTGGATGCAGTTGATGAGGGTGCATCGGTGAGGGACAATACTTCGGGTTCATCAGGACGTAAATCTATCAGAAGCACAAACCCAGAAGGTGATGATTTAACTGGCACGTATCTGCTTTCTTCCAAAAATTTTATGTATTTCTCCTGAGCTGGAACCACCCTAGCAGGGTTGGTTAAGATCTCAAATGATGGTTCCGGTTCATTTCTCCTCTCTGCGGGAGTATCCACCTGCCAATAAAGGAGATTACACTTGGTGAACAAATTCAATGCTAATTTTATGCACTACACAATCTAGCAGAATATTATGCCAGATCATCCATCCACAGTTGTCCACAATGTCATAGAGAACAGACCCGTCAGTCCGACCCTTAACTAAAGTAAGACATCCATTGAACGAAACTACGACAGAAACGTATACGAACCTGCATAGACTCCCCATCCTTATCAGTAGACTTGCCCTTCCCAGAATTTGTTGCAGCAGAAGATGACTCTGCTACAGCTCCCTTCTCGGCATTGGCTTTCTCAGCCTCTTTCTTGCTAGCCCTTGCCTTGGCCCTAGCTGATGTTGATAGAACAGCTGTGGGAAGTTTGACAGCAGAAGTTGTCGTGGTTACAGTGATTGGCTTGGGATACTCAAACAGTGAGGGCTTGGCGTGTGATACAAAATCGAACTTTGGCACTTTTAGGTCAGAGTTCAGACCAATTAAGGCTGTTGGCGAGAATGCCAAGCTAACAAAATATATAAGTGGATACCAATACCAAAACTGACTAAAAACAGCTAGCCCAACGACTGCTGTAATTTTATCATGCTTTGTCTTTGAAAGTAATTTTATGGTCACATTTCTTCCACCAGCATCAAGAATTCCAGAGGCCAAAATAGCACCCATTTTACTCATGGTATCTTCATGCTTGTCTAGGACAATTTTCTCCAGTTGTCGCCTGAACAGAAGAAAGCATGCATGATAGTAAGCTCAGAGAAAAGATAGAAAAATAAAGGGAGATGTGGTATGCATTTTTAGATGAAATACCTGAAGGCACCAACACGAGAATCACTGGCTTCGCTTATCTGGACCATCACCATGGCCATCGCTATGAGAGCACCTTGGCGTACAAAATCAACTACATCTGATGTCAAAGGCTCCAACAATGAGATGGCCTCACTCAGACCAGTACCAGCACAAGAAATTCCAACTGCCATAGCCGCACCATATCGCACATGTGGATTGTAAGACTCCGATAACAATGAGACAATACGAGGCATCTGCAAATTCATTCAGAAGAAACAATATTAGCACATCAGAACAAAGAGGACTCTTTCTTATGCCCTTCGTTTTTCCCTCTTTTTCGGTGGGGAGGAGAGGATGAAGGGCCCGGGGGAGGAGGAACGGATAAATAGAAAAAGTAGTAGCCTCAAATGTGGATCTACAGACACAGCTAAAAAGCAGTAATTCTACTGACAAACAAGACCACAGATAACAAGAGTTCGAAAAACACATAATTAACAAGCATCACAGCCTCAGATATGAACAGAAAAGTACCAACCTGCTCTGGCTCAGAATACATAACAAATCCAAGTGCCAATACAGCAGTCCGGCGGACATCATCACTAACATCTGATACAGCAAAATGCAGCAACTGACGGATAGCCTTATTATTTGCAGTTCCTCTGTAAGCCAATGCCAAAGCATACATGCCACCATAACGCAATATAGGGTCTTGATCCCTAGTCATCTGCTCGATCAATGTATCTGCCTCTTCTTCCCTTCCATAGACTGTGAGGGCTATACCTAGTGCCAAACCCCTGCATGTAGCATCAGAAGTAATGTTCAACTCCAGTACTCTACAGACTCTTGTACTGTAATGATCTTTTTACATAAAAATTGTGTTCAGGTATCTCCACATATATAGTAAAATAGAGAAATTGTCATGCTTAATTTTCGCCACATTATTGATTATTCATTATTCCCAAGACTAACTACAACAACAACATACCCAGTGAAATCCCACAATTTCCCAAGACTAACTCTGGTTTGAAATATTAACTTTTGCTAATGACCTTTGAGAAAGGAAAATAGCGCAAAATATAGGGGTAGAAGGAATAGAATTCCCCAGTAGACAAGAATTACACAAGATTTTTCACCTTGAAATTTGAAATTTATGGTTTTTCACGTTCTTGGAATTGATAGATACAATATTCAAAAGTCACAAAGAACAAAGAACAAAGAGGATGTATAATTGGTGACTGAAACAAGTGATAGCATCTAATCTGTGATTTTAATATATATGATCAAAGGCAAATCTGCCAAATATTTAAATTTGACAATGACCAAAGAAATCAACTTATTCTGTCTCCGAACCTATCTTCTCTCCTTTCTAACCAGAAATTCAAACACCGTTAATTTGCAATAGACATTCCTGTCATTCTTTTGAAACAGAAATTTAGACGACGACGGGATATCTTTTACGTCACATAGTCCGCAGCTTTTTTCACTGCATTGCATTTGCTTTGCAACTGACATTTTCAATTCTGACATTTACTGTTTTTTACTTTTTCACATAAATGTGACATTCACAAGAAAACGGATGCTACGTTGGTTTAAGTTGAAAGGTTCGACACAAAGATATGAAACAGTCTTAAACAAGGAAAAAATCTCTGGCCAATATTTTCTTATATTTGTTATTAACTGGATTTGTGCTGAGAAAGTAAGGAAGTTAGTGTAACAGAGCCAGCCTTGATCATGATTTCTGTTATGAGCCGTTAATCTTTATTTCGATTTCCAGTCTATCAAATGTAGGGGTAAGGCCTATGTACACCCCACCCTCTCCAGACCCCACTTGTGGGATCATACTGGATATGTTGTTGTTGTAGTCTATCGAATGTATAGAACAACCAATTTTGTTTCCTTGTGTCAATCAATGAGATTTATTCAAATAGTATAAAACAACTTTATCTGTAGTTTTATCAAGTAAAATCAGAACTAGTACAGTTAATTATAGTTTAGCAATTGGCATTACTGGGTAATATACTGGGTATGTTGTTGTTGTTGTTGCCAATTGGCATTAAGCTGTCAATTACCTGATTATCTTCTCATGTTGAGTCTCATGAGCATAAGCAAGCATCTCACTTGCCTTCTCACTTGCAGTTCCAACCATCAATAAACCCATACCAATACCAGCAGCCTCTCCAGCAACAGCACTGTCAGTATATAGCACGTTTTTAATGTCATCATAAATGTCTTCATCAGCAGTTCCTAAAGCTGCCAACCCAAGTCCTAAGCAGGCACCATGCTGAATAACCTGTACCAACAAAAGTTGCAAATGTGAAACCAATAACTGGAAAGAACAAGGTGGCCACGAGAAAGATACAGTTCACTATTACAAGTACCTCGACATTTGTACTACGTAGACTATCACGAAGAAACTGCTTGATGCCCTCCCCGTGATTTGCATGAATTAACCCAAGAGCATACAAGGCACCACCTTCTGAATATGGACTACCACCTCCACCAGCTCCACCTTGTGGCAAGTAAGGAGCCATAAGTGATCTCCCCTGCTGTAAATGGCCACTGTGAATAACACCTAGTCCAGCTGTTGCACTGAATTTAGCCCAATTTGTTGCACGGCTTAACCAGTCCTGATATTGTAAGAAAAATATTGGAAATTATGTTAACCTGTAGATATGATCCAAATGAGAGGGTAAACGGGTAAAAGGAAAAATAGAATCACCAGGTTCTCCCTGAGGAATGTATCCACAGTCGTTCCAGCATGCATGATTGCATTCGCATATATCGTTGCACTGTGACAGACACTATTTCTCATCTCAACAGACTGCTTTATTGTTTTAAGAATAAGGAGATCTGACCTGTACACGAAGATTAACAGAACTAAGAATTCACATGTTTCCATTAATCAATTGAACAAATAGGTAACAAACAATAAAATACATTTGTCTTACCTGTTATGGCTGTATAAGAATTGCAAGGTCAACTGTATTGAGGTGTCCCCTGATAGAATCCCTTTTAATTTTCCCAACCTTTCAGCATATATAACTTCTTTTGGATCTGCAGTTGTTAATGTTCCACCTGAAGGTCTACTTTCCTCTAAAGGTCTACTTTCTTCTAACAGCGGAGCATCCTCTGAAGCTTCTGCATCTTCAGTCGGCGCTCGATCAGAATCCACAGGTAACGACTGTACCAGGTCTGAAGGTTGTAGATTTGGGCTGGAAAGCCGGTCTCTTACCCTCAAAAG
Source organism: Anisodus acutangulus (assembly GCA_029783415.1). NCBI lineage: Eukaryota > Viridiplantae > Streptophyta > Magnoliopsida > Solanales > Solanaceae > Anisodus > Anisodus acutangulus. The sequence goes on from CM056509.1 coordinate 3,662,904, forward strand.
AAAAGCTTGGTGCTCGTTCTCTACAAGGTCAAAAGCTATTTGAAATGCCAATAGAGCATCATCTTTATTTTCTGATCTTAGTAGCTTTTCCAATATGCTTGCTACATCCTCTGGTTTATCCAAAAACATAAGCCACTGGCACATGCTCAAATAGTTTGGAGATGGTGACTTCTCATAAACTTCCACAAGAAGACGAAGCACCTGAAAGATTAAGTAGGAGAATTAAAATGAAAATTTTCTCTGAATCTGCTTAAAGAATATCTACACAAGTTCAAGTTTATTAAAGTAATCATCCTACATCTATAGAGAGAGAAATAAAGTGAAAACAAATAAGGATAATGTCAAAACCTGTGTAGACCATGTATATGTGTTAAATAATATTTAATTCACTAAATGTACATTCCAAACAAAAGTAAATCGAATGGGTTTTGGTAGAATTCCGAACTCGAACCCATAATGTTCAAATCAAATACTTTTTTTTTGTTTTCCATTTCTATATTTCCCAATCGTAGACAATATTAGGATGATGCTAGTGAGGAGAGAGTGGAAGAAGGTAAAGATTCAAAGGGTAATTTTGGTGGAGTATGATTAATTTTCTACGGGATTACACTTGTGGAATTACACTAGGCAAATTGTTGTTGTATAATTAATTTTCTACAGGAGCTCACAGTATACGGCTTACCTCAATGAGAAATTTTACGCTACAGAATAAAGTTTTTTTTTTTCAAAAAAAAGGAGATAATGATATACTTTAGTATGTACTAAGTAACCTCGGTGACACACATGGACTAGTATATCTATGAGGAACAATAAAAGCAATCAATGCAACAACTGAACCTAGCAAGATCACAAAATTTTTACAGAATACATGGATAGAGGGGAAAAGGAGGAAAATTTAAGATCATGTATGTTACATAGGGTGAATACAGTAAGACTATACCTCACTCCGATATTCTCTACGATTGACGAAGTTATGGGAGACATTACTGCAATATGCTAGAGTTGCATCAACATTATCACTCCTCACAATTGCTTCGGCAACCTTATCCAGCCTTCGGGATTCAATGGCCATGCCAATGGCTTGTTGATATTTGCCATCCTTTATACACCTAAGTAAGAAGCAGGGCAATTGTAAACCAGAAGGAGAACCCCAGAATATAATGTGAGTAATGTTCAGATTCTTATTCTTCCATGACAGACGATGAAATTTACATACTTATCAAGCATTCTCTCCACAATAGCCTCCAGCCTTGGATCCACCGTTGTGTCTTCATCATTTGACTCTGCCGCCTTAGTCTTATGGCTCGCATACTCATCCAGGGCTTTAGCTGAAGCAAGGAAAGGAAACATATTGCAAATCCAACAATATTGAGTCCACAATTGACAACAAAAAGACATCTAAAAAAAACTGACATGTTGTAGTACATAAAACAACTAAGCGGGCACAATTGAATTTAATTCTTCATTTTTACAAAAATTTTACAAAAACAAATAGGAGTAAGCTTGTGACATGTTCCCTAAAAAATCCCTTTGTAGCCAACCATTTATTTTAAAAAATTGAATTATGGGGCAAGGTGGTAAACATAAAATAAAAAAGCAGAAAGAGAAATGAGACTTTTTTTTATCGAATTTTCTATTACATATATTTTATTTTACTTTTATAAAAAAAATCTAAAAAATGGGAATTTTTTCTTCCACTTCATTTATCACAATGAATTATATTTGTTCGATACACTGTTGTCAATATAAATATTGAATAAAAGGGCAGCCCGGTGCACTACGCTCCCGCTATGCGGGGGGTCCGGGGAAGGGCCGGACCACAAGAAATTTCAATTGAAAACAATAAAAAATATTTAAAAAAGGACTTGTGTTGGATTGGCACCGAATTGCTCCGCATATAGTCCCCTGAACCACATTTTCTAAACGAACTAGAGCCAATCCAGTTTAGCTTATGATGTGTTTGGAAGCCCTCGGCCAAACGAGTATTTTACAGAGAGACGGCTATTCACGGAACATGAGAAGCAGATGATGTCTCTATTTGAAAGTTCAACCAACATTTATCAAATGAACCAGTTTACTTATTTTATTTCTTACTCCCCAATAAAACATTAATTCTCAAGTTTCACATGATTTCTCCCTAGTTTTCAGTGATATGACACAATAAAATTCACTATTATGGACCCGACTATACAGAAAGAGCACAAGATCTACAGGCTAGAAGTGGGAAGCGACACGAGAGCAGCAGCAAAAATATGGATATTGAGGGAGAAATGTTGAAAAATACAAATTAATCGAAAGCAACATATGAATTTTGAGAAAGAAAATATAGAAGATGCAAATTCATCATCAGAACAATATGATCACATATGAGATTTATACCGAGAACTGTATGAACATAGTCAGAATCCTCAGAAACGTCAAAAAGAGGGCCAGCTCCAAGGGCATAGGATAATGAGACGTTATGTTCACCCAAATGGTAGAAAACCTGAGGAAAGAACAAAATAAGTTCCTGACATAATAAACCAGCTCCAACATGAGATGGGAAGGAATTGGCTGGAAAACAAAAATGTTACCTTTGAAGCAACTAATGCAGCTAGTTGTCTTTGGTCAAACTCTTCGTCCTCGTACAAGCTTTCACTGCAAGTGCAGGGAGTTAGAAAGGTCCGTCAGACCCCAAAGCACATATCATGAATACTCAGTTGATAGGAAATTAAAACTTGAGCCCGGGTTTCAGAAGTTGCATAATTTTTTTTAATATATCTGTATATATGAAGTGCAGGGCATGAAGTTATCCAATATCACAACTGACACGATCAAACAAATTAGATACAAAGCCTAGCAAACTCGATAGTAAACAAGAATTCCAAGGTTCAACAGATGCACATTCTAACATGAAGTTAAAGCTCAGAGTTCTGAATAACATTGGTAGACTGATTAGATGATAGTTATATAAATTAGTGCACAACTAAACCAGTGAAGAAGGTTGACTATCAGCTATTCAAAAGAGCTATGTTCGGCAAACAATTTGGTTCAATAAAGAAAGTTCTATGGTCCTTCAGGGCTTTGATCTAGTGGTAAGAGCACAATGGTGGTGTGGACTAGGCGCACGACATGCGTTCAAACCCTGTCACAAACAAAATTCTGGTATTTAAGAGGAACCCTGTGCCAGGGATAGCTGGCCCTAGAAAATTTCTTGGTTATAAGAAAAAAAGTTTTATGGTCAAAAGTTAAGCTCTCGATCAGTGTTGGGTGTTTCAAATAATCAAACAAGTAGCTCAAAAAAAAACACCTTTTGCTTTTCAACCAAGCAGCTCAAAAAACTGTTTTAATTCCACTCATAACAATCACATAGCACACAGTATAGTAATATGAGGGCTTCAATTTTAATGACATGGACAAAGATTTAAACATTGGTTTGTTTCGTGAAAGCCATAGTCAACACCAATTAGTTGAGGTGATAAGGTTTACGCGCAATACTTGAAAGAAAAAGAATTCTTAAGGTACGAAAAACTCATCAAATACTTCTCTATAAAGCAGCACAATCCTAAAGCTAATAGCATCAAAATCAATGAGTTTTAAATGACGCTCATACAAGATTAAAATGCTCTCCCTCCGTAAGTTAAAACACATACCATTGCCACTACTTACACAACATGCATTTTATATAAGAAAATGTACTGACTTCCAATCCACTTATGGACACATGAACTTCTTGCATGTGGAATGCCTTTCACTACTATGGAACCCATAACAAATTCACCTTAATCCTACTCCTTACCTGTACCACTATTTCGGCTTGAGATTGTCATCGATCATTCAATTCAAAGCCCCAAAAAAGAAGCAAAAAAACAGATTTAGACATTAATCTTTTCCGCCTAAAATAACATTGGCTCCGAAACCTTCCCGCACAAAAAAATACTTCTGAAATCCCCCAAACAGCTTCCATCCACAATCCATGGTGACAATGAACATAAACTTGGATATGAAACATTTCAAAAGATACCTTCTGTACTAAGATTAGATACTATTGGAAATACTATCAACTCATCTACACTCCAAGGTGACAAGGAAGCTGACCAGGGATACCAAAGATTTCCAAGGACACCTTGTGTACAAAGACAGATACTATTGGGAATACTACAGGCAAAAAAAGTCTACTATAGGATCCAAAAACTAGCCAAAAGGCAGCTGTAAGCTTAGAACCTTGACATAAGACCATGCCAGATAGGAGTTACTCTATCCTCGATATTTGTGTCTCTTTACTTGAATATGACTGATAGTGAACATGTTTTGAAGTTCAATAATGCCTGCAAGAGATTTCTATCTTAATTTATTTCTATGTCTACTGTTCATTGAGAGCCTAGATATGAGGATCATACAATCTATAAAAAAAAAGGGGGATCTTAGACTTCTGAGCAGTGCGCACCATAATACAACTTCAGGATAATTCTTCTGCATCTTGCCAAATTAGAATAACTCAATATATTTCCTCCTGCACTTTTTTGTTGCTGAAAATTGATGGCCAGCTTGTGTAATAGTTACATAGCATTGCAAAGCAGTCCAAAAGATTTCTTGTTACATTTTTGCGGTTTGCTAGATATCCCAGCACAATCCTAAATTATCTGATCCAGACAAATCAGCAATTTAAGTCAGAGAATTCCCATTGCATCCTTTTCACATCAGCATTGTCCTTTTTTCTCTTTGCCTATACTATGACCTTTTGACAAGCTTATGCAGCAATTAGCTCAACCTAATCCAGTGATACAAGGGACCTCACTTATAGATATCGAGAAGACTGTTCAAAAGCTTTAAGCGTAAAGAAAGACAATTCTACATACAACAACAACAACATACCCAGTGTATTGGGTAGAGTGTACGCAAACCTTACCCCTACCTTGGGAGCTAGAGAGGTTGTTTCCGATATACCCTCGGCTCAACAAAAGACAGTTCTACATCTACACCAAAATGACATCATAAAATGCATAGCTACACGAATATCAGTGTTACATCTCACAATGACTACCAAACAATGGGGTAAACTATGAATAGCCACATAAGCATGCCTATTTTCATAAGTTCCATCAGTAAAGAAACAGAAAGAGAAAGTTAATATTTTCTCTTTAAAAACCAAAACAACCATTTAAAGTCCTTTATTTGGTACAGTAAGATCATCAATTACTCCAAAACATAGAATCTCAAGCCAAGCTTGTGAAATTCAGGAAGCTGAAATATCTCGTCCATAGAATCGTGACTAATCCTCTCCAGAGTCCAGAAGTTAATTAATAAGACATAAAGATGAAACCATAGGCACTCGAATACAGGCAATGAAGCCCTGCAACCTACACTACCACTGTTCAAAAACCATTGGATAAAAACTAGTCGCTCAAAATCTCCAATTCACACCCGAACCCAAAATAGCAAGTCCACCAATCCTAATACTTGGAAATTCCTCACCAATAAAAAAACACGTAGAAATTCCTCCACATTTCCCAGCGTTATGTTCTCACTGAATTTTCCCTCAAGTTTTTATCTTTAGGGCCAAAACTTTTTTATCTAAAACATCCAATTTACCATCCACCAACTTTCCTCAAAATCCCATAAAGTTCAAATACTTCTAGAACCCAAAACAGAAAGAAAACAAAAAACTCAACACCTGTCAAACTTCACAAATATTATCAAAAATCATCTTTTTCTTTCATAAACTCCGTGTCCAGTCTAACATAAATTAGAAGTTCGAGTTCCACATAATCTCAATCACATCAACTAACAAAAAACTACTCCCTGTGTCTCAATTTATGTGACACTCTTTAGTCAGACTCAAAAAAATATATATATATATTTAGTAACAATTTAACTTCAAGCTTCACATATATCTATGACTTATTTTAGACCACAAGTATCAAAAATATATCCTTTTATTCTTAAACTTTGTGCCCAGTCAAACAACTTCACATAAATTAGAAGTTCGAGTTCCACATAATCTCAATCACATCAACTAACAAAAAAAAGAAGAATTTATCTAAATAGCCGCACACCTAACTGCTTAAACTAAAAATATTCAGCTGATGTATAATTCATGTATATTATGTGTATAATCTATGTATACTGGCTAGGAAAAGTAAACAGTGAATTCAACAGGCTATCTGTGTAAAGATCCCAAAAAAAAGACTATAATTCAAATGGAAGTAATAAGGGAAAAGAATCAGAAGAGAATTACATGACAGGTACTGATGTAGAGATCTCAGGCCAAAAGTAATCAACAAAAGTGTTGAGATTGGAGAGCGCGTGGAGCTTCAATTGCGGGTGGCTTTCGTTCAACATCGCCAATAAACCACCCGCCGAACTCACCATCGTCGCCGCCGTCGCCATTGCCGTCGATTTAGGGTTTGGATCTGTTAGAAGAGAGGAAAAATCTAGGGGGTTTTACGACGGAGAGAATAACCGGAAACCTAAGTAAACGGTGGAGAAGAATATGAAAATAGAGAGATTTGAAAGGTGGGATTTCTTGTTCATGGGGAAATAAAAGGTTCTTTGTATTTACTTTTAGCTCATTCCTAGATTATTTTGGACTCCTATTTTCTTTTATTTCTCATTTCTTGTTAATTTTTAGGGGGTTTATTTGATTTGGTTTTCATAGACGTTTGATGTTTGTATCGGGGTCGGAATAGAAATTAGATTAAATTTTGAGATTGTTTGGTTAAATTTATAAGTTCGTATATCTTTTTGATTTATTTATAAATTTAATAAATATTTACAAGTTAAGTGCTTATAAGTTAGTGAGTTAGGTCACCAATAACAACATATTCATTAAAATTCCACAATGTAGAGTATGCGGAGAATAAAGTGTACGCATACTTTATTCTTATATTGAAAGGTAGAAGTGTTGTTTTCGAAAGACTCTAGGCTCAAGAGAAAGATAAAAAATGTCAGATAAGGACAGGTAATTCAAAGCAATATAAAAATGATAATAACGAAAACAAATAAGTCATGGTAAAGCAATCTGTGGAAAAAAAGACAGTGGTTATCACATAGAAAATAGATAATCAAAGTACAAGAAACAACAGATAATAGCATAAATCAAATGACAAAAAACTATAAAGTAATATTGTGACTACTAGTATGAAGGGATAAACGAGACTCTTACTAGCCTTCTACCCTAATATGAGTCCTCCATAAACTCCTATCTAAGGTCATGTCCTCGGTAAGCTAGAACTGCATCATGTCCTGTCTAATTACCTCTCTCAATACTTTTTCGGCTTACCTCTACCTCTTCTAAAACCATTCATAGCCAACCTTCCACACCTCAGCACTGGGACATCCGTATCTCTCATCTTCACATGCTCAAACTATCTTAGTATCGCTTCCCGCATCTTGTCCTCCACCGAGGTCACTCCCGCCTTATCCTGGAATCTTCATTCCTTCTAGATTTGTCCAAGACGAATTGCGGTAGGAGATTTATTAATACCATTGAATTCGGAATATGGTAAAGTAGCTCTTGGATGGGGAACTACTTCTTTGACGGGTGTCCCAATGACCTTATTTGCTGCATTTCTATCTATTATTTTGGAGATTTATAATTCTTCCGTTTTATTGGATGAAATTTCAATGAATTAGATCTATAAGAACCCCAAAGTCCTTGCTTTTGATGCTCTTCTAGTGTGCTCACACATCCATCGCAACATTTTCATTTCCGCAACTTTTATCTTCTGAACACGAGAGTTCTTGACTGGTCAACACTTCGCCACATACAACATAGTCGGCCTAACCACCACTTTGTAGAACTTGCCTTTAAGTTTTGGTGGCACCTTCTTATCACACAACACTCCAGAAGCGAATCTCTATTTCATCCATTCTACACATTACGGTGTGTTATATCATCATCAATCTCCGAATTTCCTTATATAATAGACCCAATATACTTGAAACTGTCATTCTTCTGGATGGCCTGGTACCAAGCCTCAGTTCCGCGTTAGCCTCATGTGGTACGTTATTGAACTTGCACTTCAAGTATTCTATTTTGGTACTACTCAATTTGAACTCTTTAAACTCCAGAGTTTGTCTCCAACCCTTCAGCTTAGTGTTAACTCTCATGTGAGTCTCGTCAATCAGGACTATGTCATCTACGAATAACATACATCGTGGCACCTCACCTTGAATTTGTCGTGTCAATCAATTCATCACCAATACAAATAAAAATGAGCTAAGAACTGATACCTGGTGCAACCCCATCACAACTGAAAAGTGCTCCGAGTCTTCTCCAGTTGTCTTTTCCCTGATCTTGGCTTCATCATACATGTCCTTGAATTATTTACGTATTCGATAATATTCAAATGTTTAAAAATTAAGTGTGAGTAAGCTAATGAGTTGGTCCCTCAACTTATGATTTTTCAACTTATAAACATTTTGGATTTTACCAAAATATTTTCTATTTTTTTGTAACTTTCAAAATATATGGCATGTTGAATTTCTAGGTTTAATTTTCTCAATTTAAATTCAGGGATAATGTATCTTGTAATTCGAACTCATGTATACGTTCAAGTTTCATATTTGTGTTCTGAAATTGAATTGGTGTGAAGAAAGAATATATAGAATAAGAAAGCAACTTTAGTAGCAGTGACCAATTTTATATAATTTTCTTACAATTTTAATAACGAAAATAATACATATGTTCATGAAATTGTGTCCCTAAATTTGACCTTCAAATGTCATTTTTGACAATTCAACAAAATCCATAAGGCTATATTGGCTCAATACAAACTTTGAGGGGTCAGTTGTCCCTAACTGATTCTTTCAAGGCTTTTTCGGGATATAATCCAAAAGTTTCTTAGTCAACGAATCAAAAAATTAAATCAAAATCATCCAAGCCAAAATAAGTTTTTTCTGTATTTTATTCTTTTACCTTCTAACTCTAATTATTGCCATTTTTCGCTTCTCGAATTCAAATTTTATAAACTCTGATCAACATTCTAAAATGCATTTTTCATCATATTAACACGAAAATTTATCGCAACTTATAATACTTTTATAGCTTTTAGATATCTAAATTTTTATTTTCAAAATATTATTGTTAGAATATTATGATTTTGTATTAATGTAGTATCATATTATATATGGTAGGTAGTACAATGATAACTAGGAATATTATGTAAATTAGGTAGAAGATTATTAGAAATTGATTAGGAAGATTAGGCATGATTGACTCTTCCTAATTAATGTATATTGTGTATATATTGGACCTTTGAAGGATGAATAAAGTGAGGAAAATATTCTACTTACCCTAGAATTCTTACATGGTATCAAGAGCTTAAGGAAAGATCCAAAATTAGTTTAATTTTTTCCAAATTTTTGGTCATCTTCCTCCACTGAACTAGTGGCCGAAAATTGCTTTATTTTTTTACTCCATTATTGATTATCCTTCATCACAACTAGTTATGTACAGATCAAAATCATCTTTTCACCACCCTGCCTATTGTCTCAAACATCAAAACACATGTTTTCATCAAACTAGAAATGAAAACCGTTCATTATGCGGACGTTTGCGAATTATTCAAAATATGTTGTATCGTGCTCACAAAGTTCTTCATCATATAATTCCTCAAAAGGCGGTAAAGGGAAAGACATAACAAGCGATGCAGACAAGGAATTGTGGGATACACTTGATGCCCGCAGTCCTTGGTTGGATTTATCGACAATCTCCACGGACTTGTTGCATACGATAATGGAACCGATTTCCTGACAGCCATGGCGGCAGGAACGTTGCGAGATATATTTCGGGATAACCAAAACTCTCGCGTTGTTTCATTGGAACATGAGTTACGCAACCATTGACATGGCGGATTTCCTAATGTTTCTACATATTGTCAGCGCCTCAAAGTGTTGGCCGATCCTTCTGAAACATTGGTTCACCGATTACTAATAACGGTTAATCTTACAATTGGTCACTTGGTCTCACCGGCGTATAGCGGCGTGGGAACCCTCGTTCGTCAAAGTAATCCTCTACCACAATTTTATCGCAAGGTTCATGCTTGTTCTTGAAAGTCGGGCTTGGTGAAAAGGGCTCAACTACTTCAAATTCCACCATGATTGCCACTCCTTCCCGCATGATGGTAATTTTTTTACCGCCTTCTCGACAAAATAAGGGACAAAGGACCTGCATAACAATAAAAATAAGTGGAAATCGTGGAAATAATAAAGGTGGAAACCCGCCGAAATTCCGATGGCAGCGGTAATGTGCGGCAACACCAACTCACGGTGGTGGGCGGTGGCGGCAGCGGCAGCGAAGGCGGCCAGGCGGACAGTGGCAGCGAGCGGCGGCGGCGGGCGATGGCGGCGGCGGCAAACTAGCGTGGACTTGGGCTGCGCGCCACCCGGCGGTAAACGGTGGGCGAGCGATGCCCCAGGCCACTGGCGGCGAACGATGGCCCAAATCATGGCGGCGGCAACAGCAGGCCCAACGAGCCCATTTCGCTGGATACTGTTGCCCCAGGCTGACTAACGGTGGGCCTCAGCCGACCCAGTGGCATGAGGCCCGTTCAACAGGGGCCCACCCCACGGAAGTGGAGTCCTCCATGCACACTCTTGGACTTAATCCACCAGTTCAAATTGGTATATGGACTCAGGCGACGTCACATATGGCGTCCTCCTGAGTAATCTACCGTCCTATTTTAATTTGAGCAATGATAATGGAATAATTATCGAAAATGGCCATTCAATTCAATAAAGGTTATGGTTCTAGCAAATTGTTTACCGCCAAACCCACCCTAATTTTAAAGAATGTCCTTCATGCTCCCAAATTAATCAAAAACTTGGTTTCTGTTGAAAATTTACAGCTGATAATTGGGTATTTGTCGGTTTGACCGCTTTGGTTTTTCCGTGCATAATTTTCAGGCGGGAAGCTTCTCGCTGAGATGTGATAGCAGGGAGCTCTATCCAATAAATCCGTCAACAACAATCAAGTTTCCTTGTTTTTCTTTGCCTTGGCACTATCTTTATAGCACCAACGTTTGGGACATCGGAGAAATTTGTTTGGCTTCTCTTAAACAAAATAATTTTATTTCTTGTACCCAGATACAGACTCTAAATAAGTGTCAGTCTTGCACACTTGGTAAACATGTTAAGTTGCCTTTTATTTTCTCTACTTCATGCACTCTTTTGCCATTTGATATTTTACATTGTGATATTTGGACATCTCCTGTTTTGAGTTCCTCTGGTCATAGATATTATTTGCTTATACTTGATGACTACTCTAATTATTTGTGGACATTCCCTTTATTGAAAAAATCACAAATGTTTTCCACATTTTTCACTTTTAGAGCATTTATCCGAACTCAATTTGAACGTGATATAAAAAATATGCAATGTGACAATGGGGGGGAGTTTGACAATAAACAGTTTTGGGATTTTTTTCAAAACAAATGGTCTTCAGTTTCATTTTTCTTGTCCTCATACTTCATCACAAAATGGGACGGCAGAATGTAAAATTAGAACCATTAACAATATTGTTAGAACATCACTTTCTCATGCTTCTCTTCTCCATGAATTTTGGCATCATGCACTCCAAATGACAACATATCTGTTGAATATCCTTCCTCAGAAAAATCTATCATACCAAGCTACCCTAAAAATTCTTTACCTACGAGAGCCCACATATCATCACTTACGAGTGTTTGGTTGTCTTTGCTACCATCTCTTTCCATCCACCACAATCACAAAACTCCAAGCCCGGTCTACTCCATGTGTATTCTTAGGATACCCTACTAAATCATCATGATTTACCAATGTTCGATATTTCTTCCAAAGAATCTTTATAAGTCGTCATATAATCTTTGATGAAACAATATTTCCTTTGCTAAGTTACATGCCAGGGACCCACAACTATGATTTCTTGGATGATGATAAGCTCTTGTATCTAACACATTTTCCACGACCAGATACCTATTACTAGTGTTGAACACCATAATTGAGCCCATTGGGCGGCAGACCCTAAGGCCCAATTCAAACTCTGTCGGTCTGACCAGCCCAGCCCGTCGATTTCTCGCTCCTCGGTCGGTGGCGTCGGTCCAGTCCAACCCGTCCGATCACCGTAGTTAACATGGGATTGTCAAACCCCGATGAAATATAGCCTTCGCACCCGTGTCTCAAAATCACCATTGCCTCGTAATCGGTATCACGCTCTAAAGATCCGATTGGAAAATGGCCATGGATGATGAATATCATGCTCTACATTACAAATAGGACATGGGATTTGTTACCTGCGTCCACATAATGCTAATATAATTCGATCTATGTGGATTTTCAGCCCATAAAGAAAAATCGATGGAACTTTTGGCGGCATAAATGCCGTCTTGTAGGTGATGGAAAGACCACAACGAGGTTGGTGTAGTGCGGGAAACATTCAATCGGTGGTCAAACTGCAAGCTTCTCGAGCAGTTCTGACTTTGTCTCTCTCAAAAGGATGGTCACTTCATCAATTGGATGTCAAAAATGCCTTCCTCCATGGACACCTTAATGAGACTGTTTACATGCATCAACCATTGGGATATAGGGATCCTAAATATCCCAACTATGTGTGTTTGCTCAACAAATCCTTATATGGCCTCAAGCAGGCCCCAAGGCTTGGTATACACGGTTTGCAGATTTTGTGTCACGCATGGGTTTCTCACACAGCCGTTCAGATAATTCCTTGTTTATCTATCGTCAGGAGTAATCCCATCTTTGCTTATCTTAACTTTACATATGTGGATGATATTATTCTAACAGCATCTTCAGACTCTCTTAGCAAGAATATCATGTCACAGCTTAGTTCTGAATTTGGTATGAAAGATCTTGGCCCACTCCACTACTTTCTAAGGATTGTTGTGATCCGACATACAGGTGGATTATTCTTCTCCCAGAAGAAGTATGCATCAGAAATCGTGGAACGAGTTGGGATGACTTTCTGCAAACCTTCGGCAACTCCGGTCGACACAAAGTCAAAATTGAGTGCCATCTCTAGCAAACCTTTTGCTGATCCAACGTTATACCGCAGCCTAGCAGGAGCTTTATAGTATCTCACATTCACGAGGCAGGATATTACCTATGCGATTACCAAGTGTGTCTATTAAATCGTAATCGATGGAAGAACATGTCGTGCTCACGAAGCGCGTTGTGCGATAAATTCAGGGCACTCTGGAGTATGGATTACATTTATAGTCCTCTATTTCCAAACTTGTTACTTGCGATGCAGTTAGGCGGGCATTTGTCCGAATACAAGGCGATCCACCTCAGATTTTCGTCTTCTTTGGTGACAATTTAATCTCATGGTCCTCAAAGCGAGGCCACGGTATCACGCTCAAGTCTTTGAGCGAGAATATCGTCTTGTGGCCAATGTTGTATCTGACTCATGTTGGATTGAGAACCTATTACGAACTTTATTGCCCTATTAAAGCAACAACGATTATCTTTGTGATAATATTAGTGCAATCTACCTCTCGAGAATCCCATCCACCGTGGCTACTAAACATATTGAGTTAGATATTCGCTTATGCATTGAGAAGGTGGCTCATGAGGACAGTTCGGTCTTTGCATGTCCCAGCGACATCAAATCAGGATATCTTCACAAAGGACTTATTGATATTATTTGAAGATTTTAGAGGCGATCTGGCATTCACCAGCCCTCGACGATGAGGAGTGTTAGAATATTGTGTTATTAATATTATGATTTTGTAGTAATGTAGTATCATATTATATATGGTAGGTAGTACAATGATAATTAGGAATATTATGTAAATTAGGTAGAAGATTATTAGGAATTGATTAGGAAGATTAGGCATGATTGACTCTTCCTAATTGATGTATATTGTGTATATATTGGACCTTTGAAGGATGAATAAAGTGAGAAAAATATTCTACTTACCCTAGAATTCTTACAATTATCTTGTTCTTATCTAATTTAACTTCGAATATTAGTCTAATCGACTCACGAAAAAGAGAAGTACGATACTTGTTTTGGACAGAGATAGTGACTTTTTTTATTGGCGTTAATTGTGCTTAAGCAATTTAAAACAACCCATGATACTATATGACTTCTTACTAAAAGCATGTTATTAAGTTTGCATTACTATATTACAAAAAATGTAATCTATGATGAATCATTTTTTGGTAACAAAATCAATAATATAATATAACATTAAATTTCTTACTTGAATAAGACACTATATCAATAGTATAAAATGGCCCTCAGTTTTGTCATTTGACACAATAAAAAAATTCTCCAAAAAAAAAAATCATGTCCACCACATTTTTGTTTGTGCTATTCATTGCTATACTGACTTTAGCCACACCCTCACTAGCTCGACATAAATTTACCATATTAGATGAGCAAAATGAGATTGTTGTTACATAACACAAGCACAAACTATTGCGTCCACCTGCTAAAGCACCAGAGAATAAGAACAAATCATTACATCCACCTGTTGAAGCACAAGAGAATAAACATAAACCATCACATCCACCTGCTGAACATAAGCACAAACCATCTCATCACCTGTTGAATCACCAAAGCATAAACACAAACCATCACATCCACCTGCTGAAGCACTAAAGGATGAGCACAAATCATCACATCCACCTGCTAAAGTATCAAAGAATAAGCACAAACCATCACATTCATCCGCTGAAGCACCAAAGAGCAACTATAAACCCAAGCACAAATCTACATCATTTTTTTCGACTAGTTTTAACTTTAACTTATTTTGAGAAGAATTTGTCTGAGATTGTTTACTATTAAATCTCAAGTTATCTTTGATGAAATATATTTTATATGAAGATCATATAAAAATTGTTATGTCAATTAAAAGATCATGACATGTGATTTATATCATTATTGATGACTCACATTCATTTATTTAATTTGATACATCTGTTTGAACTAGAGTTTATATTGAGTAGTTGATTTTTATTTCTAAGTAAATACGTAAGTGAGAGAATTTTTTCTTTGAGGAGCAACACATTTTTTGAGGGAAAAAAAGAAGAAGAAAACTTATGACTCTAAATTCTTTACAAGGTTTTCTAAAAAATTTCATAAACGATTTACTTAAAATAAAATAAGAAACATTTTTTCTCGAAGAAGTTCTTGTTATTAATCTGTATTCCAAAAAAAAATCAGTAAACAATAAACACTAAAAATAAACAGAATCAGTGTTGAAAAAATAAGAATAATTTTTAGAATATAATCGAGCCCACTTAGTTCAAAGTGTGTCCTTAAGGAAATTATTCCCCTCACAGTACTCGAGGTTGATGGAATATCCCCTCCCAGGATAGAACGATTATCTTACCAGAATAGTAGTACTCCAAACTCTGGTAGCGGCGAACCACTCAACAGTAGTATATCACACAGAATTTGTTCGTGCAGAAGAAGAAGAAGATTTTGTAGTTCAGAAAATTAGTAATTAAAATTCTGAAGAATCAAATGAATTTATAGCCATGGAAGTACTGTAGAATCAAATCAAATGACCGGGTCGCGGGGTCAGGGTCACTAACGGGTAGGATTGGATAAGTTAATTAATTTAATTAAATAATAATTAATTAAATAATTAAAAAATAAAAAAAAATTGGTCCAAAAAGGTTATCAATCAATCAGATCATTTGACCGAAACCGAAACCGAATCCGAATCCGAATCCGAATCCGAATCCGAATCCGCCGGCCGGCGAAGCCGGCCGGCCGGCGGCGGCCGGCCGAAGCGGCGGCGACGACGGCGAGGGTCCTTTCCCCCTCAACCCTTTTACTGACAAGAAGGAGTAATTCTACTTATAAGTAGAAGAACTTTTCTTTCCACTACCGATGTGGGACAACTCCCACTTTTCTTTCCACTACCGATGTGGGACAACTCCCACTTTTATTTCCACTACCGATGTGGGACAAATGATTATTTTATAGAGCAAGAGGGAACTCCCTCCATTTCCCATTCAATCTATCATTTAATCCCAACAGTTCTTCCAACCCTCGAAGAAATGTTATGGTTTTATATTTGATTTAATTGTATTAAATGTTCATCAAAAGTTCATGTTATGTTATTTAATTTCTTCAATTTTTTAAAACTAGATTTTATGATGGATGCTTTTTGTTTAATAAAAAATTAGTTGAGGAGAGAAGTTTTGTTTTTAAGTGCAACACATATTTGAAAGGAAATCTACACACATTGAAGCACTAAAGAGCAAACATAAACCTAAGCATAGGTCTCAATAATCTTTTATGTCTAGTTATGATTAGTGTTATTAGTTAATACATGTATATAAAGAGCAGCTCGGTGCATTAAGTTTCCGCTATGCGTGGGTCTGGAAATACATGTATATATTTTATCAAAATCTTAATATTTTTATCCCTATTTAAAAGTTGAAATTATAATTTCGGGATAGTTGATAAGTGGTGATTTTATCATTTATTCTGCTCTCTTTACTTTGATTTTTGCGTCCTTTATTGATAATACGAGGTGACTTATGAGGTATAAAGGGGCAGCTCGGTGCACTAAGCTCCCGCTATGCGGGAGATCCGGGGAAGGACCGAACCACAAGGATAATACGAGGTGACTTATGAGGTATATTGTTATTATTTCAGGTACATTGAGTTATACAGAGAAGTGAGATCAAATCAAGTGAAAACGAAGCAAAAAGGAGCTGAAACAGACAACTAAATTGGCAGAGCAATTGCTCTTCACAATCGCGTAGGAGACCCACGCAATTGTGTGGTCAACAGGTCTTCGCTTCCGCGAAGAGTTGAAGCAAAACTTTAATGGCCGTGATCGCATAGATCCTTCTCGCGATCGTGATGAAGGATTTTTTGGGAATTTTCAAGCAGTTTTGGAATTTCACATTTTTTAATCTCAAACCACATAAAACTCAACCAAGCTCTCTTGGAAACATATCTTTGGCAGAACACAAGACTTTTTGGGGCTAAGGTGTCTATGCCACACTTGGAGATTGAAATTTTGAAGATTTGGAGAGAAATTTCTCAAACCTTTACTCTTTTCTTCAATTCCTTGATTTGTATTTGTATATCTAAGTGTTTAGTATTTATTTCTAGACTTGAATCTTGTTTATGGGAATATTCATGATTTTAGTTTGGACTCAAACTCTTGTTTTGCTTATGTATTGAATGATTTTATTCTTAATGAAGTGAGTTAATTTTTTTTAATTATTCTTATTCTTTAATATTTTTTAAGGGAATCACTAACCCTAGGACTCGCCCATTTACTTCGGTTTAAATTCGAAAGAGACAAACTCGGGGTTGAGAAAGATTAATTAACATGAATTTGGGGCGCTAATCCTCATCTAGTGGAATCGACCTAGGAATAGGTGAAATCACTTGTAGTCATATCCGGGTGTTCTTAATGCTCCTAATTGCTTTAGGGATATTCAATTAAGTAGACTAGTTAGTCTTCGGGAGAAACTAATTTAGAGTCACTATCTGAGGCTAAGTAACACAAGCTCACCATTATTTGTAAACCGTGAAATACATTGGATCGTTACTTGAGAGTAGTTTCCTTTGTATACATGCTTGTGGTCATTGATCATTTTACTTGCTTTCTAGTTTAGATTTATATTTCCGCATTAGTTATAATTTCTTCTCTAAAAACAACTCTTAAAGTGTTTGACTTAGCGTAATTGGTGAAAATTTCTATTTTGCTTGACCGCCTACATATTGTTCTCGGTGAGATCGACCCCGACTCATAGTTGGATAAATTATATTGTATACGATCATGTACACTTCTATTTAATAGAGTGGATTTAGACGTATCAATAATCGTATTTTAAACCAAACGAAAGGTCCCTTAAGAATAGTAATCTAGTTTACTCTTTATCTATCCTTTAAGCTCATTTTCCAGTATTATTTCAATTCTTTCATTGATTTGATAACTTTCAGCTATACAAAGGTAGGTGATTGTCGGGTTAACATTCACCTTGATTCCGCCATGTTACTTAATTAATACACTACACTAATTGGAATAGTAGGTGAAACTAAAAAAGAGTACTTTCTCTATTTCAATTTATGGACATATATATATATATATATATATATATATATATATATATATATATATATATATATATATTTTTAATCCGTTTATAAAATAATATAATTTTTTTCTAAATTTGAAAATACCTTAAGTTAGACTTCTCAGTAACAGAACTAAGTGTCAATTAAAACCCTATTGTCAAAATATTCTATATATATACAATAAAAATATTTTTTTTGGTTATACACAGATTATTTAATTTCCTTGGAATGAAGAAAAAAAATATACTGTAATGGTAAAAAGGGTTCAAATGTTATTGTAGCCTTGTAGGTCATTGATTTAAATTTCAATTGTGTGAGTAGTTTTTTTTAAAAAATCCCCTTATATAAATTCTGATTCCATTACCATATAAAATGATTGATTATGACTTTAATTAAGGGGTTATTTGAAGAAGCAAAGCTAACCAAGTTCAACCTTTCACTTTCACTATATGCACCTTCTATTAAAGAAATAAGGCAAATCATGGAGAAGGAGGTTTCTTTCAAATTATTACACATTGAGACATTTAAACTCAAGTAAGATTCAAACATTTTTTTTTATTTCCCACCTGGTGTCCAGTACGCGCATTAGAGCCCGACTATATCCGGATTCGCGCCGCGTAGAGCGCATTTCTGGAGAAGTGCTCACTATCAAGAATTTTTTCATACCCAGAGCTCGAACCCAAGACCTCTAGTTAAGAGAGGAGCATCATTTGCACACCGTTGGTGGTAGGATTCAAACATGATTGGTCATAGTAAGAAAAAAATAAAATTATTTAATAAAAATAGTAGGGCCACGTATGTAACTGGAAATATGAGAGCAATAATAATATTTTTTGGGAAAAAGCTCAAATATGTCATCGAATTATCTGAAATGGCTTATCCATGCCACTCATTAATAGTTGGGTTCATTTAAGTCATCATCGTGACACATTTGGTTCATTTGTGTCACTAACCACTAAAGGAACCCTACTACTACTAGATTTTGCTACGTGACATTATTTAAACTCTTCATTACTTACCAACCCCTACTCATTTTCCACGAGTGGCATATGTTTGTCATAAGTATAAAATGATCGAGATTCAAGTTAGATAAATAAAATAGTAATGGCCATTATAGTGCTAACAATTGCAATGGTGGTGGTGGGGAAGGAAGTGCTAGTGGTGAAAGAACAAGTGGATAGGAGGGTTAAATTAGGTTGGGTCACTGAGGCAGCATGTCACCTGACGTTCACCTCATCAAATGTCAGTGTCACGTAGGATTAAGAGTCCACATTTGACAACCCTAACAGAGGAGGGATATATTATTTAACTGACGGCGGGGGTATTTTTATTGCGATAGTATAACGACGGGTAAAAATGATATTTTCCCATGTGAGGGGGTAAATTAACCCTTTCTTATTATAATTTGCGAAAGTTTTCAAAACACAAAACAAGGTGTTTGTTATAAATATATTTTAGGAAAAAAAACTCATTTATGCCATCAAACTATCGGAAATTGCTCATTTATGCCACTAGTCAATAGTTCGGCTCATTTATGTCATCGTCGTTATCATAATGACTCATCCATGCCATTTCCAGTAACACCGATTTTACAATACCATTTTCATTAACGTATACGTTAATGAAAATGACATGATGAGCTATTTTGGTAACAACAATGACGTAAATGAGTTAGTTTGATAACTGTAATGACATAAATGAGTTAGTTTGATAACTGTAATGACATAAATGAGCTAAATTATTAACGAGAGACATAAATGAGTCATTTTCGATAGTTTGATGACATATTTGAGCTTTCCCCCTATATTTTATGTATTATTTTGAGTGTCAATTTATTTTTTGGAGAAAAGTTATATTAATAGTTAATTTGGGAGCAAGTTAGTTTTTTCGCATAAATAAAACATTCCCATTATTTCCATCCCTAACTAGAAATAATAATCTTTATGTCTTCTCTCTACTTCTCTATAATACTTTTCTTCTAGCTTATTTTTGACCGTGTGGTGTCATCTGAAAAAGAAAAAAACAGCGGTTATTGGACCTCACCAATTGCACGAAACCTCGTACAAACCTTTTCCATGGCAAGAAATCTACCCAAAATGGCATCTGAAGCCTTCCATCAACACCCAAAACAGAGGAAACCCACAAACTGTGCTGAATTTACATCAACTTCAATGCAAGATTCAATCTTCCCTATTAGCGAATATTCTCAGAATATTCGTCGTATATTTTGTAATTATGATTAATATATATTTAAGGTAACTTAGGATTTATATTTAAGGTAACTTAGGATTCTATACCTTAAATATACATTTATCATAATTACAAAATATACGACGAATATTATGAGAATATTCGCTAATACAAATGACTCAATTATGATGGAAATACTCATATCCAATGTGATATATAACACATAAAGTAAAGAGCTAAGAGAACAATCTTTAAGATTGTTATTAGGTTGATCCACTTTCATCATGAGCCTATGGTGAGTGCACGCCTTGTTATCAGCAGATACACTGAGATGGGTGTTGATAACTCAGGGGTAGAGATTAAAGCAAGCCAAGATTTTGAAACACACCTTAATTTCAAGAGGAATTTCACTGGTAGCCTTAAGAGTATTTCGGTGATGAGTTCTGGTGGCAGAATAAGCATTGGGAATATTAGCGAATATTCTCAGAATATTCGTCGTATATTTTGTAATTATGATAAATGTATATTTAAGGTAACTTAGGATTTATATTTAAGGTAACTTAGAATTCTAATTGTATTTGGAATCAACCTTTGTAAAGTAAGTTATGATTCGTACCATATTAGGAATCAACCTTTGTAAGGTAAGTTAGGATTCGTACCATATTAGGAATCAACCTTGTACATCTATATATATTGTGAATAATGAAAGAAATTCCCAAGGGAAATTATTCTATCTTTCATGGTATCAAGAGCCTAAAACCTAAATCCTCATTCCCGGCCGAAATCCGATTTTTTTTCTACTTTCACAGAAAAAAAAAAATTTCTGGTTTCTTCCTCCATATTTCGGCCAAACCAGAAAATTCCCTTCCCTCGACAGGCGGCAACCATGTCTTCCCCCACAAATTCCGTTTCAACCACTAGCACACTTGAAAACCCCTCTCAACGTTCAGTAACTTCTTTTCATCCGGCATTCGCCGTTAACAACATCAATAATTTTATCCCTATAATTCTTGACCAAGAAGATCACAATATTCCATGTGGATGGAACTATTCTACATTCATGCATGTGCATACAACGTGCTCGATCACATTGACGAATACATGCCTCGCCTCACCGATGTTACGGACTCAATATGGCGTCGTCTTGACGCCATCGTCAAACAATGGATCTACGGCACCATCTCCAAAGATCTGTTATGCACTATCATGAAAGCAGTGCTACGGCACGTGAACTTTGGGTCCGCTAGAAGAAATCTTTCAGACAATAAAAATACTCGAGCTGTATTTGGAAGAGCAATTCAACAATACCCGCCGAGAATTTTAACAACATGTCCCAATATTGTAAGCAATCTGAAACTCATAACCGATCAACTATCCAACGCGTCGGGACTTCGTTTGAAACCAAGATGGTGCTTCAACTTGTTGCGGGTTTACCGAAAGGTGAATATGACACACTCGCAACAATGATTCAACAAGCCGACCCTCTCCCAAGTTTCAACAAGGCACGTTCACAACTATTGTTGGAAGAAACTAGACGTGCTAAACAAGAGGAACATAATCAAAAGGCGTTAGCGGATTGGCGGGATGGCGACACTGCGGCGGCGGCAACCCGGTTCAACGGCAAAGCAACAGAGCGGCGGAGGTCGTGGCGGCAGGTCGCAACAATAAAGGCAAGGCGCGGAAAGGGCCAATGCAACGATCGACAACGGCCGGCCAGCAACGATGGTCTAACCGGCAGCGGTGGCCCAACCAACGTAAGCTGCGAGGCCCGATTCCAGCTGGCTTTGGTCGGCCCGCTGTTGGGCCTGCCCACCACCAGAGAAGGCCCACCCGGCGGCGGCGAGCCCACGCTGATTCTGATCCAGAAGAAGCGGCGGCAATCGCAGCGGCGACCATTCTGCGATCCAGAAGAGCGGCCAGCCGGCCCGATCGTTGGGCCAGGCATACACCACCGTGAACCTTCAACAGCCCGACGACAATTGGTACATGGACACCGGAGCCACATCTCACCTCACCCGGTCGTCAGGTAACCTATCTCAACTACGTCGGCTAAAGTGTGCTCAATTTATTACCGTCGGCAATGGTAATCGCATTCCAATTGAAGGTTATGGTAACACACACACCAAACATCCACATCCACCTTTCTCCCTAAACCACGTCATATACACACCTAACATCATTAAAAACTTAATTTCTGTTAGAAAATTCACTAGCAATAATTCTGTGTCTGTCGAATTTGACCCTTTTGGTTTTTCTGTGAAGGAACTCAATACGGGGAAAATTCTTACACGCTGCAATAGTGTGGGAGACCTCTACCCATTCACTCAATCTTCCGCTGTCAGACCGCAAGCACCTCTATCCCTTGCGGCGATCTCTCCCTCAACTTGGCACAACCGACTCGGACACCCCGGAGACCCAATTTTTACTTTTCTTAGGACTTCTAAGCGTATTCAATGTAATAATGGGAAAATTGCCCAACACTGTTTTTCTTGTCCACTAGGCAAACATACTCGTCTTCCCTTTATGTCATCAAACAGTGTTACTTTTTCTCCTTTTGATATTGTTCATGCTGATTTATGGACATCTCCGATTGCTAGCTCTTTGGGTCATAAATTCTATCTAGTATTCTTGGATGATTTTTCACATTTTGTCTGGATTTACCCACTGAAATTCAAATCTGAAGTTTTTGCAAAATTCCTCGAGTTTCAAAAATTCATTAAGACACAATTTGAAAAACCTATTAAATCATTCCAATGTGATAATGGACGTGAATTTAATAACTCGGCATTTCACAATTTCTGTTCTAAACAAGGCATGGTTTTCCGTTTTTCTTGTCCTTATACTTCTTCCCAAAACGGAAAGGCTGAAAGAATTATACGTACCATCAATAACATGGTCCGCACACTTCTGTTTCATGCCTGCCTACCACCGCCTTTTTGGGTCTATGCTGTCAAAATGGTAGAATCCCTTCTAAATATTTTACCAACTAGCACACTCCAAAACAAAACCCCTACAGAAATCTTATACCGTAGGCAGCCATCATATGATCACCTACGTATTTTTGGATGCTTATGCTACCCCAACATAGCCTCCATCGCACCCACAAACTTGCCCTCGTGACTCTTCCATGTGTCTTCCTTGGTCTATCTCCTAATCATCTGGCTACTTGTGCTATGACATTGCTACTCGCAAAATCATCGTCTCCCGCCACGTTACCTTTAACGAGACAACCTTTCCTTTTCAAATCTCCGAAAATTTCAGACCACCGATTACATCTTTCTCGATGAACCGAGTTTGTCTCCGGTGATCCAAAATGCAGACTCAAAGAAGAACATCGCTCCGACGCCATCGCCGCCTCCAAAGATGTCATCTCGACCCTCCCGCAAAGAATGCTACCACCCACCCAGCCTCCCACACCACCCATGCTACACCCTGTTGAGTCTAATGCACCACTCACATTGCCTCCACCCAAAGAAATCCAAAGAACTGTCGAGTCTCCTCGCCTGCCGCAACACCGCCGCCAACCGGGCCCCGGTACACCGCCACTACCCAAAGAACTGGCCCGACCTCCCACTGCAGCCCCCTCACCGCATGGAGACTCGTGCACAACACGGGATCTTCAAACCCAAGGTTCACTTCAATCTCTCCACACAAACCTTATCACCCATTCCAAAGAATCCAAAACTAGCTAAACCGACCCCAATTGGAATGCGGCCATGTGCGAAGAGTTTAACGCTTTAACCAAGCGTAACACTTGGGATTTGGTACCTAG
Organism: Anisodus acutangulus; assembly: GCA_029783415.1. Taxonomy (NCBI): domain Eukaryota; kingdom Viridiplantae; phylum Streptophyta; class Magnoliopsida; order Solanales; family Solanaceae; genus Anisodus; species Anisodus acutangulus. The sequence continues at coordinate 3,686,900 of CM056509.1, forward strand.
ACCGGTGATGTGAATGTTATCCGGTGTATGTGGCAATTTCGTCACAAGTTCGTAGACCGTGGTGACTTAGAGAGGTATAAGGCAAGACTAGTTGCAAATGGCACTAATCGGCCAGGAGGGTATTGATTGTGGTGAGACATTGATCCGGTTGTTAAACCGCCACTATTCGGAATGTTCTCGGTATTGCTATGGGCTTGCATTGGCGATTCATCGACTTGATGTCAAGAATGCGTTTCTTCATGGGGATTTGAAAGAGGCGTGTACATGCATCGCCTCCTGGTTTTGTTCATCCTGACTCCACGGTTGTGTGTCGTCTCGAGAAGTCATTGTATGGATTGAAACAGGCCCCCGCGCTTGGTATAATCGGTTCGCGGTATCTTACGTAAATTGGTTTTGTATGTAGCGGTGTGATACCCTCTCTTCACTTTTCACCGAGGTAGCAAGACTGCATATTTGCTATTATATGTCGACGATATTGTTCTTACTTGCCTCATCGACGGGTTGAAGAATGAAATCATTGCTCTACTCAAAATTGAATTTGCTATGACCGACTTGGGAAGCTAAGTTATTTTTGGGTATATCGGTGACTAGATCTGCTGCCAATATGTTCATGTGTCGGCAAAGTATGAAGAGATAGTGTCTGGCCAAGATGGCAAATTGTAAAATTATGCCAACTCAGGTGGACTCAAAATCCAAGTTTAGTGTCAATGACGCGGCGCTGGCCGATCCCACTCTATATCGGAGTCTAGCAGGTGCTCTTCAGTATCTTACATTCACTAGGCCTGATATTGCATATGCCGTTCAGCAGATGTGTCTGTTCATGCACGACCCCCGAGAGTCCCATTTTGCCGCCCTCAAACGTATTATCAGATATGTTAAGGGCACACTAGACTTTGGTTTACATCTATACCCCTCTGCCCTAACCAAATTGCTAGCCTACACGGATGCAGATTGGGCAGGATGCTCACACACGCCGCTCCACCTCTGGGTACTGTATTTCTTGGGGATAATCTTATCTCATGGTCCACTGCCGGCAGCCACGCCGTCTCCGCTCGAGTCTTTGGCGAATATCGCGGAGTTGCTAATGTCGTCACCGAGATCCGTTAGCTCGAAATCTTCTTTGGAGCTCCAGTGTCCATTACGCAAGGCGTCTATAGTTTATTGTGACAACATATCTGCTATCTAGATGTCTCATAATCCACCCAACATCGGCCGAACTAAGCATATTGAGATGGATATCCACTTTGTGCGAGAGAAGGTTGCTCGTGGTCAGGTCAAAATTTTACATGTGCCTTCCTCGTATCAGTATGCAGATATTTTCACAAAGGGACTACCGCGACAGCTCTTCACCGACTTCCGATCCAGCCTTAGCATTCGGCCTCCTCCCGCTCCGTCTGAGGGGGAGTATTAGCGAATATTCTCAAAATATTCGTCGTATATTTTGTAATTATGATAAATGTATAATTAAGGTAACTTAGGATTTATATTTAAGGTAACTTAGGATTCTAATTGTATTAGGAATCAACCTTTGTAAGGTAAGTTAGGATTCGTATCATATTAGGAATCAACCTTGTACAGCTATATATATTGTGAATAATGAAAGAAATTCCCAAGGGAAATTATTCTATCTTTCAATTTGTCCCACATTGGTTTTTGAGTTTCGAGTAGGAGTTTGAACTTCCTTGTGGCTATAAAAGGATTAATGAGTTTAATATGTTGGTCAAACTCTTGGGCTCCCATTCATTAAATCATTTATTAAAGATAGAGAGGGAAGAAAAACGGGTTTTATAACGGAACTGTTCATGAAAGTGTTGCAATGCTTCGGGGCAACCATTGGGTATTTATAAATACTTAGTGCTTTGTAGAAAAAAAAGTATAAGGATAAAAAATTGGAGATTCCCTTCTCTGCGATTTATTCTTTCTTCTATCTTTCAAAATATATATTGTATACTTGCGATTTCTGCTTCTGAAATTCGTTAGAGTGTAACTTTCGAATTTTTGAGAGTTATAGTTTTTGTATCCTGGAAGGTTAATTCCTTAGTGAATCTTTTACACCTGAGAGAGAGAAATTAATACCTTTAAAATAACATCGTTTTTCGATGTGGCTAACCTATCTTTAAATCCATTACCCTATTATACAACATTATGATGAATCTGTTATTGAGGCATCTGACTTGGATTGTCCCATGAAAAACTCCGGTTTATATTTCCAGATTGTTGGTTCTGTCAATGGATTGATTTGTCTTGCTGGTGGGACAAGTGACTTGTTTCTATGGAATCCAACAATTAGAAAGTATAAGAAGTTGCCTGATTCTAGACATAGATTGTATAATCCCCGAGTCATATATGGTTTTGGATATGATGAGTTCCATGATGATTAGAAGGTAGTAGGTGTGTTTTCTATTTACCAACATTGCAGTTTGCCTCGTGTTGAGGTCAAAGTATATAGTATAAAGAGTGATTCTTGGAGAAGTATGGATGATTTTGAGAATGGGATGCGCGTCAAGAATTCGGGTCCGTTTTTAAATGGGAAGCTACATTGTACTACTTTTTGTGGTCTTGGCAAGTATAGTGGTCGGGGGCCCTGGGGCATCGTTTCTATTGATATGGCTGATGAGAAATGTGGAAAGGTAGAGCCGCCTTACCTTGGAGAAGAAGATTTTGGCTTTACGCTAGGAGTGTTGGGAAATAATCTTTCTGTACTATGTAATAACCACATGACTCGCATAAATGTGTGGGTTATGAAAGTGTATGAGGTTAAAGAATCTTGGACAAAAATGTATACCATCAAATGTCCCAATGATCTTGAGATTTTTTTTTCTTTTCAAATCATGTTACATGTCAAATAAAGGTGAAATTCTGCAATCTAGAGGATACACCATATGTTATCAAAAAGATATACAATCCAAAGATTGATTCAATTAGATATGCGGAAGTTGCAAACTTACACATGATGGTGTTGGAAATTTCCCTTTGGTTGCGTCCGATCAACTTTAACGACTTGAATACTAGTGTTCCGCATGTTGGAGAATCCGGTTTTCACACATGCATAATCTACTAAGTAAGTAGATGACCGTAGGGCCAAGGATCGTCAAATTTCGTTGAGAAATGAAAGAGATATTGATCTACGAAGTGAGGTGTTTGAAGCATGAAAAAGTGTGGTATTGAGATCAATTCTCCCTCATCGGTGGAGGAAGAAAGAATTGTTTTATTTATAAGTCTCAAAGTTGGCTTGGGGTTTGGGACCCCAAGGGGTATTTCATGTGTTTAAAGGAGGGAGGACCTAGATGTGCTTCAGTTCTAGGAAAGCCCACACGCGCACCGTCGCTCGCGTTCACAAGTCTGTGGGCTGTGCTTCTTCTGATATTATCTTTTTGGACCAAAATTCTTTCATATGTACTGTTTGGTCCAGAATTCTTTCATATGTACAGTTTGGTCCCTGAAGTTTCAATATGTACAGTTTGGTCCCTGAAGTTTCAAGAAAGTCAGATTGGGCAGAGAACATAACGTCAACCAGCACTCAATTCAACCATTTATTTTGGCTGAATTACTCTTCCTAAATGTCATCCGTTGCACATCAAATTCACCATTTATTTTGGTGAATTACTACCTCCATAATTGTCATTACTTGGCCAGTAATGACACTTATGTGGGCAGTTAGTAAGCCTCTCCTTCAACTATATAAAAGACCCTTTGTCACCATTGTTGAGCTACGAAAACATACAAACAGACACACAAAAACAGAAACGAAATCAGTCTTCCTACTACCTTCCAGCATCATTTCATTACTCAAAATTCTTCACTGTAGCACTTGAGTTTCCTTTGCTCATTTGTTCATTTGCTATTTTATCTTGGGAGACAATTGTCCAGGACGTAGAAATGATACATACCGGACAATATTGTCTTAAAGACAGAGTGCAAACACTCGACTCAGCGTATCAAAAACTGTTCCAGTTTATTCTTCAAGTTCTTTGTAATTTTAGTTTATTGTTCAATTGTAATTTCAGTTGTTGTAATACTTAGCAATTACTTGTAATTTCCGTTTCCTGCATCTTTGTATCCAACAGATGGAAATCTACATTGAGAGCCTTGTCTGTCCCCTGTCACAAAACCAACCAAGGGATTTAAGCAACAATGAAGGCTGCAGAAGCTCAGATGAATGACAATTGTGAGATTCCACTTTATACATGTTTTTCAAGTGTGGTTCAATTCTTCTTCTTTTGTCAAATATAGAAAAATACATTGCATGTTTAAGGGACATCGTTACACCATTATGTCTGCTTGAGATCTTCTCTGTCCTTTTCCTTTTTGCATACTCTATGACACAAGTTTTTGCGAGAACATTGATTTGGTTCAATAACACTAGGCCTTGCTGGGATCTTCATTACTATTCCTCTTTAAAATTACATTTAATAGGGAAAAGAAATCATGGAATAAGAGTCAATGTCTGGTATAGCATCCAACTATGGGCGGTTTTCCTTGTTGCTAAAGGCTTGATATTTTACGGTCATTATCTTTTCATCATTTTAGTTATTTGGCCTGTCAAACGCCGAAAGTTCTTTCAGTTTAGCAGTAACATTGACATCTAGAAATTTGGTTGAAGGAGAAGGCAATTGAGGAAATATTTGGTTGCTACAAGTTACGATCATGAGAGTTGAGTTTCGATTACCGGTAAACAGGGGATTCTTGGAGAAACAGATTTTTGTCATATGTTAGAGAAGTAGATGTCCTCTCTACTCTAGAGTATATGAAAGTGAATTTTTGTCATATGTTATTGATAGAGAATACGTAAATATTCTCCATATATTATGTAATTATTATTTTAGTGTAATTATGTAAAGTAGATATTCTCATACGATTAGGATTACAATTGTAAATACCTATATATGTTGAATTATAGAGAATACGTAAATATTCTTCGTATATTCTGTAATTATTATTTTAGTGTAATTATGTAAAGTAGGTATTCTCATACGATTAGGATTATAATTGTAAACATATATATATATATTGTATTAATGAAAATACTTCAGATAATGAGAATTTCATAATTCAACATGATATCAAGAGACAAACCCTAAACACCCTCCCTACCCTTTCGGCCCCCCTTCTCTCATTGCTTCCGGCGGCACCCGTCAACCTTAATTTTTTTTCTCTTCTTGCACTACCGAAAACAGCCACTTCATGGCTTCTCCCGAATCTCCCGAGGGTTCTTCCTCCACCCCCGACATCACACATCCTCCTCCCTCCTCCTCTCCTAACTCCTTCATCCGGCCTTCGCCGTAACAAATATCAAGAACTTTATCCCTTTGGTTATTAATCAAGAGGATGGACAATACTCTTCGTGTGCGGAATTATTTCAAATCCATGCGTGTGCCTACAATGTTCTTGATCACATCGATGCCACAATACTCCGTCCACCCGACGTTGAAAACACAACATGGAAAAGGCTTGATACTATCGTCAAACAGTGTATATATGGAACCATATCCAAAGATCTACTTCATACTATTATGAAGATAGGCGCTTCGGCTCACGAACTATGGACAATGCTAGAGGAAATCTTTCAAGACAACAAACATACACGTGCTATGTATCTGGAGGAACAATTCAATAACACCCGTCTTGAGAACTTTGCAAATATGTCCGACTATTGTAAATAATTGAAATTAGTTGTAGATCAATTATCTAATGTGGGCACACATGAAGATGATTTTGCAACTAATTAATGGTTTGCCAAAATGTGAGTACGATACACTTGTGACGATGTTCCAACAAGCCGATCCCCTCCCCAGTTTCAATAAGGCCCGATCACAATTGCTCTTGGAGGAGACCAGGCGTGCCACACAAGATGAACATAATTAAAAGGCGTTGGTGGTTGATGCATCGGTGATGACCACTGCACCCATCGGCCAGCTGCAACACAAGGAAAACCAACCGCCGCGGGGCCGCCATCGTGTCGGCAGTGGTAGAGGCTGCGGTAGCGGCAGGGGTAGAGGCCGCGGTGGCAGAGGAAAAGGATGCGGGGGACGACCCAATTTCGTCGGCCAAACACAGCAAGCCCAATACCTATCTCAGTGGGACGTCCTATTGCCCTGATCGATTCCGACAATTGAGCCTCGCCCTCCTGTCCCTACCTAACAGTCTCGGCCCAACCAGGCTAGTGGCAGTAGCCTAGCATTATAGGCCCCCATCCAAGCCCACATCCGACGGGCCAAACACTAAGGCCCACTTCTCGGTGGCCCAACAACAACAGCAACCATACGACCTCCTTACTCCTACCGAACTGGGCCAGGCCTACAACACCATGAATTTACAACAGCCCGACGATGCCTGGTATATGGATATGGGCACCACGTCCCACCTCACTCGTAACTCCGGTAATCTTCCTCAACTATTTAATTTGAATAATTCTCAATTTATTTTGGTCGAAAATGGCAATCGCATCCAATTCAAGGCTATGACACCACACAAACTCCACCACCTCACCCTCAATTTTCCCTAAAAACGTCATATATGCTCCTAACATCATTAAAAATTTAATCTCCAATAGGAAATTTGCTAGTGACAATTCCATATCTATTGAGTTTGACCCTTTTGGTTTTTTTGTGAAGGACCTACGTACGGGGACAATTCTTACGAGATGCAATAGTGTGGGGGACCTCTATCCTTTCTCATCCAATTCCGCTGCAAGTGTCGATGCACATACCTCTCTAGCTGCAATCTCTCAATCAACTTGACACAATAGACTTGGGCACCGGGAGCACCAGTTTTTAACTTTCTTAGAAGTCAAAATTTGATTCAATATAATAAATGGAAATTTACCCAAAATTGCTATTCTTGTCCTTTAGGGAAACATGTTAGACTTCCTTTTACGTCGTCTTTAAGTGTTACTTTTTCTCCTTTTGACATCATTCATGCGGATTTATGGACATCTCCCATTACTAGCAAACTGGGTCCTAAATATTATTTGGTATTATTAGATGATTTCTCTCATTTTCTCTGGGTCTATTCGCTCAAATATAAGTCTCAAGTTTACTCCATGTTCCTTGAATTTGAAACATATGTTAAAACACAGTTTGAGAAGGACATAAAATCGTTTCAATGTGACAATGGTCGTGATTTTGACAATTTCCCATTTCATAAATTATGTGCGGACAATGACATGATGCCAAAAGAATCATCCGCACCATTAACAATATGATCTGTACAATGCTCTTTCATGTTTCTCTTCCCCTTCCCTTTTGGGTCTATGTGTTACAATTGATTGAATACATTCTTAATATATTACTTACATGTACCCTTCAAAATAAAACCCCTACCGAAATTCTATTCCATCGGATCCCTTCCTATGGTCACCTTCGGACTTTCGGTTGCCTATGCTACCCTAATCTCGCTTCCACGGCCCCTCACAAATTAGCACCTAGGAATATTCCTTGCATTTTCTTAGATTTCCAGTCGAACCATAGGGGTACTTATGCTATGTTTTGTCCACAAATAAAATTCAAGTCTCTCACCATGTCACATTCGAGGAGAGCATTTTCCCATTTGCAAACGTCCGAAAAATTCAAGTACTAATTATGGTTTCTTGATGATCCGGACACCTCTCCTCTATTTAGAAACGTAATACATAGTGCTAGTATTCCGACTGTCCAGCGACACCTCCCTGCTATCCCGTCACTACCCTATAACCCGTCGATCACCCCCCATCCCATCGACAGCTCCCACCTATTACTCCCGTCACGGCTTTACTGTTACCGTCAAACAACCCACTGCCTCACTGCCCAAATTCCCCAACGACGTCCCCACAACCCTACTGCCCCCAATTCCCATCACCCAAACAGTCCCGATCCTGACCCACCGCATGGAAACCCATGCCCAGCACAAGTTTTCAAATCGAAATTCCACTTTAACCTATCCACTCAGACTATCCCACCTCTACCTAAAAACCAAAATTAGTCAAGCTTGACCCGAATTAGAATGGGTCTATGCGTGAGGAATTTGATGCGTTCACTACTCAGCGCACTTGGGATCTTGTCCCGAAACCAGAGTGGGTGAATGTGATTCGTTGTATGTGGCTATATCGTCACAAATTCAGAGATAGTGGTGAGCTTGAACGCCATCAGGCAAGACTTGTGTCAAATGGCACGGGACAACAAAAGAGAGTTGATTGTGGTGAGACCTTCAGTCCGGTGGTTAAACCAGCCACCATGCACACTATTTTGAGCATAGCTATGTGAAAGAACTGGTCGATTCATCAGCTTGATGTGAAAAATGCGTTCTTACATGGGGATTTGAAAGAAATCGTATATATGCATCAATCGTCTGGCTTTGTGCATCCATTGGCTCCTCAATGTGTCTGTCATCTTTAAAAGTCACTCTATGGCTTGAAACAAGCCCCAGGTCCTTGTATGAACGCTTTGCCACTTACGTAATGCATATCGGGTTCGTGTGCAACAAAAGTGATAATTCATTTTTTATTTTTCATCGAGGTAATGACACTGCATACCTTTTGCTTTATGTGGATGACATTGTTCTGACTGCCTCCTCTAATGTGTTGAAATACGAGATCATTACCCTACTCAAATCCGAATTTGCCATGACAAACTTGGGTAAGTTGAATTATTTGTTAGGGATTTTCGTGACCTATCCGAGAATGAAATGTTCCTGTGTCAGCGTAAGTATGCCGAAGAGATTGTCTACAGGGCTAAAATGACAAACTACAAGATCATGCCCACTCCAGTCGACTCGAAGTCGAAACGTAGTGCCAATGACGGGGATCCGGTGCTTGATCCTTCTCTTTATAGGAGTCTCACTGATGCACTTCATTACCTTACTCACTAGGCCCGATATTACCTATGCCGTTAAGCAGGTGTGTATGTTCATGTATGCTCCCAGAGAGCCTCACTTTACCGCCCTTTAAACGTATCATTCGGTACGTTAAGGGCACTCATGACTACATATTACATCTTTATCCATCTGCACCGACCATGTTGATCTCTTATACGGACGCCGATTGGGGCGGCTGTCCAGACACACGTCGATCTACTTCTGGCTAATGTATATTTTTGGGTGATAACCTCATCTCGTGATCTGCGAAATGGCAAGCCACACTTTTCCGGTCTAGTGCAGAAGCAGAATATAGAGGCGTTGCGAACGTTGTTGCCGAAATTTGTTGGCTCAGAAACCTCCTTCTAGAGCTTCATTGTCCCTTACGTAAGGCATCTATTGTCTATTGTGATACCATAACTGATGTCTACTTGTTCCATAACCCGGTTCAGCATCAGCGAACCAAGCGTGTTGAGATGGATATTCACTTTGTTCGTGAGAAGGTTACCATGTGCCATGTTCGGGTGTTACATGTTCCCTCTTCCTATCAGTACACATATATTATTTACTAAGGGACTCCCTCGGCAGCTGTTCCTTGACTTCAGATCTAGTCTGAGCGTCCGGCCTCCTCCCTCTCCGACTGAAGGTGTGTGATAGAAAATACGTAAATATTCTCTATATATTCTGTAATTATTATTTTAGTGTAATTATGTAAATAGATATTCTCATACGATTAAGATTACAATTGTAAACACACACACATATATATATTATATTAATGAGAAGACTCCAGACAAAGAGAATTTCACAATTCAGCAGTTATTTCAAAACGAAAAAGTTCCAGCTAGAATTTGTTTTTATCTTGTTCCTTAATAGAGTGGCAAAATATTATCTAAGTTGAAATTCTTAAAGAATCCTCTTACATTTCAGTTGATCTTCAAAATATTGAAACTTCAGAAGGAACTAAGTTAACTCCCTTATCTTTTGTTCTTGTTGATTGCATAGAAGTTTGATGGAAACAATTTTGACATGTCTCAAATGTAGTTTAATGGGTTTTTATCAAATTCTTGGTATTCACTATCCGGAAGAAAGATACTCCCCATATTCCCTAGTTTTGTAAGTGCTTGAGCCTTGAAGTCAAGGTTTGTTGAGGTGTCTACTTGTGCACAATTAAAATTAGAGGCCGTATTTGCCAGTTGAGGCCAAGTTTGAGGACATGTTTATGTATTTTTAACAAACTAATAAGGAAAGATTACCGCATAAAATAGAATAGAGATACTATAAGAAAAAGTGCCACATATAATCAGACAGTTAGAGTAATAAAAAAAATGGCAGCCCGGTGCACTAAGCTGCCGCTATGCACGGGGTGCGGGGAAGGGCTAAACCACTAGAGTGTATTGTACGCAACCTTACCATGCATTTATGCAAGAGGATGTTTCTACGGCTTGAATCCGTGACCTCCTGGTTACATGACAGATAATCATATAATACTTTTTGAAACAATAGAAAATTTTCTACTCCTTTCAATTTATGCGATAGTAATATTTATTATTTGCGATCAAAATAAATTTTCTTTTATTGGGAGCATCAAAATTATTTTAATCACCTCATTATAAAAATTGTACTTTATTGTACTATTTATTTAATTTTTAAATATATAATTTTAGTTCTTTTTTTCCCAGAATGCCCTTCAAAGGCACTAGTCTTTAATTTTTGCCCCTCAAATTTAAAATCTTTAATTTTTATCCTTCGCCTAAAAATTCACGTGTTCCGGGTTCGAACTGCTGCTTAGGCAAAAATTAAAAAAATCGCAAGGCAGAGATTTGTAGAAAAATTAAGCCTAATCAGAAAAAATTAGCCCTATTAATTAGGCATATATCGATAGAAGTTGTACTGACACTGCAACTGCAATGCCTCCTATTCCCCCTAGTATGAATCGAGGCCCCACAAAATGAAAATTAAAATCAGATGCATGACATTTTTTTGATAGGGACGAAGAGAATCAACTAGCTAGATGTAAAATTTGTAAGAATGTTTATAAATTTAAAATCGGAAAAGGTCAAGGTGGGACGGGAGGTTTACTGAGACATGTCCAAGGCGAGCACACAGCTAGGTGGAATCAACACCTGGCTAAAAAACCGGGTGTGTCAATGCCATCTGAGTCGGGACAAGGTTCACATAGTGTCTGTGGCCTAGTACATGGTCAAATTAACCCGACGACGGGGGGAATTTTTGGTCCTAAATATGATAAAAATAAAGATAGGGAAAATATGACAAAATTAATTGCGGTGGAAGGTTTGCCTTTTTCATTTCCTTTTCTCCTGGTTTTATTCATTACATTCGAGAAACATATAATCTTATTTTTAATGGTTTTCCTAGATCAGTTGTTAGAAGAGATGTTTTTAAATTTGCAAGTGAATATCAACAATATTTACGTTATGCACTGTATCATTTTAATGGCAACGTGACTATCACTTCTGACATAGGTCATAGTACTAACGGTAATGATTATTTAACGATAACATGTCATTGGATAGATCAAAATTGGTTTATGCAAAAACGTATTTTAGCATATAGATGATAGGCAAACTGGAAGTTTTATTGCATAAAATATTAATGAAATTTGTGATTACTATGGAATAAATGATAAAATTATGACTATTACATTAGATAATGTTTCTTCTAATGATTATGCTATAAGACTTTTAAAACTTGGATTAACTCCATATTTTTCTGATAATTTTCATATAAGATGTGCGTGCCATATTTATAACTTAGTTATAAAGGATGACCTAAAACTTTTTGAAAGCATTCTTGATAAAATATAATCTATTATAAATTTTATTTTTAAAGGTAAAAAAAAATACAAAGACGCAAAGAGTATAAAAAAACATGTCATGATTGTGGATTATCATATTGAAAAATTCTAGAAGAAGTTTCGACTATGTGAAATTCTCTGTATGAGCAACTACTTGTTGCTTACGATTATAAACAACCTATTACTTTATTATTTAACGCTCATAATAAAAATTCAAGGGATATGCTTGTAGATAATGATTGAGACAAAATTTTAGAACTTAATGAATTTTTAGAGAAATTTTATCAAGCTACTAAAGAATTTTTCGGTATTTATTATCCTACTATTTCAAATATGTTATTTTATATAGCTCTAATATTTTTGTTACTTAATGAATATATGCAAAAATCAACTTATAAGGCATCTATTGAAAAAATGTTTAAAAAATTTAATTTTTTTCCTATTGCCACTATTTATATTGTTGGTGCTGTATTAAATCAAACTATTAAAATAGACGGTTGTAAAACATTTGTAGAAACAATTTATGATTGTATATAAGTACTTCCAACAAACCAAACTGAAAAATCAACTCATCAATCAACTAAAGAAACAATTACGTCTAGCATACACACCGAATGCAAACAAGTATATATGTATTACCGACAACAAAGTGCAAATAATCAACCGACTTATGACCATCTTATACTACTTCGCTGCAATCTTATAAAAAACAGTCAGTTTCTGCTGCTAGTATTCAAAGCCTTAGAAAAAAATGTGTAGTGGTTCAACTTCTTCACAAGTTTACAAATTTGATGTTTATGTTTTGCAGGGTATTGTACTGTACGAATTAATTTCCAATGCTGAATGACAAGAAAACTTGCTGAAATACTGGAGGGAGAATGGCCCGAGATGTGTTAAACATTCAAACGTCATCAACAACGTCTGAAAGCGCATTTTCTGTGGGAAGATTTCAAATTGGAGAGTTCATGGGCGGGAGACACATTGAAGATTGCAGTTCTATTCAGAGACTGGATTCGTGAAGGTGCGATCAACCGGAGAGCAATGAAGAAAAAGACTACAACTATAATGAAATCTTGTCCGAGAGAGTAGGAAGCAACGTTGAAGAATTTGACAAACAATTTTCAATTCGAACAGAATATCCTCAAAACATTGTGAGAAATTTCGAAAGCGTATGGTTGAATATGTAATATTTTTAATTGCAATTTTACTATGTCATTTGCAATTTTTGAACAATACCACAAAGTTACAATTATATTATAAAAAAAATAATATTTAAATAATATAAGAGTCACAAAAACAGCATTGATGTGTTTATATTACACTTGTTCAATTATTAAAGTGTTTGTATATATTATTTTTTTAAATTAAGTGACAAAAAAAAAGTACCGACCTCGAACCAACCCGATCCCATTTCGCCCGGATGTGGGACGGGACCTCCCACCATCCAGCCTATACCGGCCCGCCAGGCCCACCTGAACCCGAATCCCTACCCTCCACTTTCCGCCGGGACCGCCCCGTTGGACAGCCTTAGAAGAAACAGTTGTTAAGACTTCCACAATTACGGAGCAAGACAATCAAACCTTCTTCTCCAAAACCTCAAATTACTGCAACCCAAAATGGAATCTGAAGGAAATGAAAACACCCATCAACACTTAAAACGTAGCAAACCCACAAACCATTCTCAATTTCCATCAACTTCAATGCAAGATTCCAGTGAAATACTCTCAAGGGTTCCAGTGAAATCCCTCTTGCAATTCAGGTGTGTTTCAAAGTCTTGACTTGCTTTAATCTCTACCCGTGAATTTGTAAACACCCATTTAAGTTTATCTGCTAATAACAAGGAATACACCCACCATAGGTTTATGTTGAGTTTTGTTCAACCTGAATACAATCTTAAGGACTGTTCACTTGGTTCTTTACTTTATGGGTTTGTTACTGAGGCATTCGACTTGGATTATCCCATGAAAAATCCCCATAAATATGTTTGGATTGTTGGTTCTGTCTTGATTTGTCTCGCCATTGAGGAAAAAGATTTGTTTTTATGGAATCCGTCGATTAGAAAGTTCAAGAAATTGCCTGATTCTAGGCCTACATTGAGGTGTGGTTACTATTTTATGTATGGTTTTGGATATGACGAGGTTCACGATGATTATAAAGTAGTTGGTATTTTCTGTATTTTTTGGTCCTGTTGGTTCCTATGATGTTGAGGTCAAGATATATGGTCTAAAGAGTGATTCTTGGAGAAATGTTGATGATTTTCAGGGTGGGGTGTTATTGAATGATTTGGGCAAATTTGTGAACGGGAAGCTTCATTGGGCTACTACTGCTCGCTTTGGTGAATATAATGACTGGGACATCATTTCTATCGATTTGACTGATGAGAAATGGGGAAAGGTGGAGCAGCCCTGCTATGAAGAAGGAAATTTTGATTTTGTGCTGGGGGTGTTGGAAAATGATCTTTCCGTGCTTTGTAATTATCAAAAAACTCGGGCAGATGTGTGGGTTATGAAGGAGTATGGAGTTAAAGATGTTGGAAATTTGCTTTTGGTGGGGAGGTGCGTCCACCCATATTTAATGAATTAAACACTAGTGTTCCGCATGTTGGAGGCTTTGTCTCTTCACACATGCATAATCTACTAAGTGAGTAGATGACCGTAGGGCCAAGAATCGTTAAATTTCATTGAGAAATGAAAGAGATATTGGTCCACGAAGTAAGGTGTTTGAGGCATGAAAATATGGTGTGGGACAAATCTACCACATCTGTGGAAAAATGAAGAATTGCTCTCTTTATAAGTCTCTAAAGTGGTAAAGGGTTTGGGACTCCAAGGGGTATCTCATGTGTTTAAAGAAGGGAGAACCTAAATGTGCTTGAGTTCAAGGCTAAGCCCACACCGGGCCGCCGCCCGTCCGGTACGGCCACGGGCCACGGGGACTTTCTGGAAAGTTGATTTTGGGAAAGACGGAAGGCAGAAACTTTCTTCCTAATGACTATTTACAACCATGTTTTGGGCAGTTGAACAGCCCTCTCGTGATGCTATATATTGAGCTGACTCAATTGTGGAGACACATACAGTGACATAAAATAGCACAAACAGACACGAAAAACACTACACGAAACAGTGATGAAAAACTGCAAAACAGTGAGTAAAGACACTCATATACACAACAGAGACACACTATATACACAGAGACAAAACAGAAGAGTAAACAGAAACTCTTCCTTCCTTTTCCATAGATTTAGCAAGTCGATTCATATTTGTTTTCTTCGTCAGGCTCAACCTATTGGATTTGTAGCGTTGAGATTAAAGTGTTGTTTTATCTTTGGAGACTATTGCCCGCTAACGTAAAAGCATATATACGGGGCAATCTTGTCTTAAGGACAGCGGGCAATCACTCGACTCAACACACAACGTTGTAACCATCCAGATTTAGTTGTTTCTTGATTTCAGGTTATCAAGAATCAAGACACAACAAGCTTGCGGCAGTTTTGAAGATTGACCATTTATTTATCCTTTCGAACACTTGTAATAGTTATTTACTTCCCGTACTGCTTTATAAAGTACAATAGAGTACCAACAAAAGATTCTTGGACAAAAATGTATACCATTAGATGTCCTAATGATCCTGTGAAGTATATATTTTTCTCCACCCCTTTGCATGTCAAATAAAGGTGAAATCTTGCTCGTGTTTGGATCAATTTTCATGATATACAATCCAAATGATGACTCGATCAGATATCCAGAGGTGACTAACTTTGATGCCTGTCTTGAGGCGGAAATCTATATCGAAAGCCTAGTTTCTCCCCTTTTACCAAGTGAACCAATTCCACAACAACAATGAAGGCTGAAAAGAATGACAATCCAATCCTGTAACATGTTAGAGAGTGCTTTTATGCATTTTTTACAAGTGCCGTTCTATTCTGTCTTTTATATAGAACAATACATTGCATATGAAACATCTTTACAATAGATCTTCTTGGATGTCTTGTTTTCCCTTTTACCTTTGTTGCATATTCCGTGAAACAGCAGTTTTTGTTGCAAGAACAGTTATTTGGTTGTATTGTTTAGTGTCTAATGGTATTGGACATTCTATCTCTCTTCTTGCGCATCTTTTTAAGGGGGCCTATTTTGCCACTAAGATAATCACGAAAAGCACCAGGGACACGGAAATCATAGCAGCAGAATGTTTGATCTCGGGCCTACTTTTGCTTGTCTTCTTAGGTGAAACTTAATAGGGAAAAAGAGGAAATACTGGAATAAGAATTAAAGTAAGACATACTGTCTTGTTTGGTCCTTTTCCTTTCTGCTTATAGCTTACTGTTAATTTTCTTCAGGACTGTCTTCTTACTCTGTTGCATATTTGGTCAGTGTGAATCTTCTTTCAGTTTGGTAATAATGTTGACATGAATAAAAGTAGGTTGGAAGGAGAAACCAATTGAGGAAACACATTAAGCTGTTATGATCATGAGAATAGATTGGAGATACAAATGAACAGACGAATCTAGAGAAATCGATTGGGATTTAAAGCTTTGTTTAAGATGGTGCAGTCTTCTGATTGCTGAAGTTCAAATTCTTTATCTTGTTTCTAAATAAAGAGGGCAAATCGTATCTGTAACTTGACCTTTTCAAGAATTCTTAGGTGCTTTGGAGATGTATCACCAAGTGAGAGATTAATAGCCTTGTTTGATGCATTTCGCAGAAAGCCTATTTTGTTTCAGTATCAACTGTTTGTGTTGCTTTCTAGACCTACACTGCTTTTACTTGTCATATTAGATGTCAATGTGGTTTTTCGTTAATCATTCTGTATTATTGAACTTTCAGGAAGTGAAAAGCTATGTTAGGAACAACCAAACAACTAAGCTAACTGCATGGAGCGCAATGAAGAAACGTGGGCTTTCCCTGTTTTTACTGTTCATTTGTGATGTATTCTGCCATATCATGTGAAAATATACAAACCAATAGTGGTTGAACAGAATGTTCAATTGTTTTAAAAAATTGATACTTTTGGTTTGACTAAATTCTGCCATTATTCATCTGTTACTTTGGCTAAACATGGTTGTCCTGGGTTAATTTGTTTACTCAAGGGCTTATTTACCCTAATGCTATTGAACCCCTGAGAAAATGACAAAAATGGTCTCTTATCTTTGGTAGTAGGTTCAAAATAGTTCCGTAAGTGTAAATTGAGCAATTTTAGTCCTTTAAGTTTGCCAAAAGTGAGCACTTTTGGTGTCCGTCAAATATTTACCAAAATCTGGTTGTTAAATTTAATCGGAACTGAAAAATCTTTTTTAACCAAAAACATCAGAAATTTCCATCAAAATTTCAAAAATTCGCAACATAAAAAACTACACCATAAACAAAAAGCAAACAAAAAATAACAGTAATTGCATCTCAAAAGTTGCACTAGACTCTTGAAATAGACTATAAATAACATCAACTACAATATGGAGACCAAAAGTGCTCACTTTTGACAAACTTAAAGGATCAAAACTGCTCAAGTCATACTTAAGGAACTATTTTAAACCCGCGCTCTAGGAAAGATAAGGGACCGTTTTTATCATTTTCTCATTGAACCCATGTACTGGAAAGTTTAATGTATTTCGTGATTTAATACTTCATTATTATGATAGTGCAGGTGGTTGGATTTGGTTATGATACATCTACTAAAGATTATAAGGTTGTAAAGATCTTGAGTTTTGCTGAGATTGAAGGCAGACATGAGAACATGGTTTGGGTTTATAGCTTAAAGGCCCATAAATGGTCAAAGATGCAAGGTTTTAATAGTGGTTTTATAAACGGAAAAGTGGACGTGTTTGCAAATGGCGCTCTTCACTGGGTAGAGAATGCTATCGTCATCATTTGAGTGCTTCTTGGGGGATTGTTACTTTGGATTTGGCTGCAAATAGATATGGAAAAATAGCATTTGAGTGTTTAGTTGCTTGTTGCAACTATAAAACCCCCAAAACGACGGATATGTGGGTGATGAAGGAGTACATTGTCGAGAAATCGTGGACTAAATTGGTTACGATCTCATCACCCATTGATTGTAAGGGTTATATTCTCACCATTGTTTGTGGCAGGGAATGGTGATGAAGTGCTGGTGAAGCTTGGCAGAGAGATAATACTGTACAATTCAAGGAATGGATCATTCAAGCGACTTCACCATTATCCGGTTGAGTGATTTTCGTCAATTTCAAGTGGCCACCTACTTTGAAAGCCTTGCTTCACTTCATATTTAGTGATGTTATGACTGGTTACAGTATGAAGGGAAATAGAGGGTAAAAAGATCTTTCTGATGGCCCTGTTATTTCTCAAATTTATTGATAAACATCGTGTCTTGTCATCGTATTTTACCCTCAAAGAAAATGGTCTACCGAAGGTTGGGAACGATCAAAGGACAATGGTGTACCACTCGACTCTCCCTGGACCGAAAAAAGGGTCTACCAAAGGTTGGGGAAAAGTATCTTCAGTGAATCGGGGACAGTCAAATGAGGAAGGTATCCCACCCGAGTCCCGACTCTCTCTGGACAAAAAGAAAAAGATCGGAAGAAACCCGTGGAGGGACTTCTTCTACTCAATTGTTGAGAAAATCAGACACAAAAGCTGGCTCAAAAGAAAACATAACAACAAGTGTGCACCTAAGGCTAAGTGGTCAAATATGCAGACAGGAGGCTGGGGAGGATGCTAACGAACCATTTGATTTGATTCTTTGGCTTCCGGCTGAGTGAATCGCTAGCTTTACCCGGTTATCATTCATATCATCTTCTTTGATCTGTTCTCACAGATATGCCAGAAGGGGTATTTTGCGTATATCGCCATCTGCAAATCAACTTTTACATTCTTGCTAGAACTTAGTAGTAAGTATGATCTAGGTACCGTGTGTTAAAGCTAGTTAATGAATAAAACTAGCCAAGTTGGTGTGAATGAGAAATGGAGGGAAAAACCTTTCCGAACAGTCACCAACCTATTCCGAAGAGACACCTTCGAGGTTTTATAAACTGAGGCAATGCCTCATTTTTAAGACACTGGAATTTTTTCCTGCATCTGAAAATTCTGCATTATTTTCACAAATAAAACTATCGAGTCTTACTGTGTTTCGTTGCCAACTTTGAGTTCGTCGAAGTCTAAGGCGTTTGATGTACCGCTACTCCTGCGACAGGTATATCCATTTTATCATGGGAGAAAGTAATACATAACCTCGGGTACAGTGAGGGGATTAAATTCCTTAAGGACACACAGTGAATTCTGTGGTCTCGGATATTTTCTTACTTCTGCATTATTTTTTCAGTTTCTGTTTTTCTGGTTTTGGTTGTTTTTTTTTTCCTGATTTTTTGAACACAGGCGAGATAACATGCTTAAGGAATTTATTAATTATTTCTGTGTTCATTTGTTCTTGTTTAACAATTACAGAACGTTGTCTGAAAAAAAAATGTTTGTTGTTTCGGTGTAACGACTTATATGTTGTTTGGAGACTAAAATCGTCGGATTTTCTACTCCGGTTAAGATTAAAGTTTTCATAACTTTCTACTCATTTGGGTACTTGATTTGAAGATATAAAAACTTCATCAAGTATACAACATACAATTTACTGGAAAAAAATGTTTGTTGTTTCGGTGTAACGAACTTATATATTGTTTGGAGACTAAAATCTTTGAATTTTTTACTCCGGTTGAGATTAAAGTTTTCATAACTTTCTACTCATTTGGGTACTTGATTTGAAGATATAAAAAACTTCATCAAGTATACAACATACAATTTACTGAAAAAAAAAATGTTTGTTGTTTCGATGTAACGAACTTATATGTTGTTTGGAGACTAAAATCTTCAGATTTTCTACTCCGGTTGAGATTAAAGTTTTCATAACTTTCTACTCATTTGGGTACTTGATTTGAAGATATAAAAAACTTCATCAAGTATACAACATACAATTTACTGCATTTCGTTTCAAGTATTTTAAATCTGTTTGTGTAACCTTGATTTGGTTTGAAGAAATAAAATCTTCACCGTTGTGTATTACATTTGTTGCTATCAAAACTGATTCGGTTCGAAGTCTTCACCGTTTATTAAACTTTTTCTGTTGCTCCTGCGACAGAAATGGGAGACATGACTCCAAATTTGAATGCTACTGCTACTGCCACACCAACCCCCATGACCGGCTCCGGCAGAGAAGCCTGGAAAATTCACCGGAATTGATTTCAAACGATGGCAACAAAAGATGTTCTTCTATTTAACTACTTTAAACCTCCAAAGGTTTATTAAGGAGGTCTTCCGGTTTTGCCGGAATCAACACCTGAGAATGAATGTTTTGTTGTAACTGAGGCATGGAAGCACTCAGATTTTTTGTGCAAGAATTATATTCTTAGCGGACTGGAGGATGATCTTTACAACATCTATAGTAATGTGGAAACATCAAAAGAACTATGGGATGCGTTGGAAAAGAAATATAAAACAGAAGATGCTGGATTAAAGAAGTTCATCGCTGCCAAGTTTACGACTACAAAATGGTAGATGGCAAGTCCATGTTACTCAAGTTCAAGAGTTGCAGGTTATCATCCACGATCTACTCATTGAAGGTTTGGTGATTAGTGGGCGCGTTTCAAGTTCTTGGCGATAATAGAAAAGTTGCCTCCTTCATAGAAGGACTTCAAAAATTACTTGAAACACAAGCGAAAGGAGATGACACTGGAAGATCTCATCATCCGGTTGAGAATCGAGGAAGATAACAAGGCAGCGGAGAAGAAGGCAAATGGGAGATCAACCATAGGGGGAGCACATATTGTTGAAACTGCCTCAACTAATCTGAAAAAGAGGAAAAATGCATCGGGACCAAGGAGCTATCCCAACAAGAAGAAATTCAAGGGAAACTGCCACAATTGTGAAAAAATCGGACACAAAGTTGCAGACTATCGTGCTCCGAAAAAGGAAAAGAAGAAGGGTCATGCTAATATGGTTGAAACAAACGAGGAAGTTGATGACTTGTGCGCTATGTTGTCTGAGTGCAACCTAGTAGGAAATCCGAAAGAATGGTGGATTGACTCTGGCGCCACTTGCCACATTTGTGCTGTTAGAGAATCCTTTGCTCATATGCTCCCGCCGGGCCCGACGCGACCATATATATGGGAAATTCTGAAACGGCCAAAATTGAAGGTTATGGAAAGATACTGCTGAAGATGACATCTGGCAAGGTGGTGACTCTCAACAACGTCTGTCATGTTCATGAAATTAGGAAAAATCTAGTATCTACCGGACTTCTAGTAAAGAATGGTTTTAAGTGTGTTTTTATTTCTGACAAGGTTGTAATAAGTAAGAATGAGATGTACATAGGAAAAGGTTACCTCACAGAGGGCCTTTTCAAACTGAATGTAATGGCCGTTGCCAATAATAATAAAGTTTCTGCTTCGTCTTACTTACTTGAGTCAAATAATTTATGGCATTCACGTTTAGGACATGTCAATTGTAGAACCTTACGAAAAATGATTGGTTTGGAAGTATTGCCTAAGTTTGAATGCAATCAATCAAAATGTCAAATATGTGTTGAGTCTAAGTATGTTAAACATCCTTATAAGTCAGTTGAAAGGAATTCAAGTCTTTTAGACTTAATCCATACAGATATTTGTGACATGAAGTCAATCCCATCTCGCGGTGGAAAGAAGTATTTCATAACTTTTATTGACGATAGTACGCGGTATTGCTACGTTTATTTACTTAATACTAAAGATGAAGCAATTGAAGCATTCATGCAATACAAAACTGAAGTTGAGACTCAACTTAACAAAAAGATTAAAATGATAAGGAGTGATAGGGGCGGTGAATATGAATCTCCTTTTGAACAAATATGTTTGGAATATGGCATTATTCATCAAACAACTGCCCCTTACTCGCCACAATCAAACGGAATTGCGGAAAGGAAAAATAGAACCCTGAAAGAAATGATGAATGCCCTGTTAATAAGTTCTGGTTTACTCCAGAACTTGTGGGGGGGAAGCCATTCTAACAGCTAATCGAATACTCAATCGAGTGCCCCATAGCAAAACAAAATCTATTCCATACGAAAAGTGGAAATGAAGGAAGCCCAATTTGGGATACTTCAAAGTGTGGGGGTGTTTGGCCAAGGTGCAAGTTCCTAAACCCAAAAGGGTAAAAATAGGACCTAAAACCATTGATTGTGTTTTCATAGGATATGCCACAAATAGTAAGGCATATCGATTTCTAGTTCACAAATCAGAAAATCCCGACATTCAGGTGCATACGGTAATTGAATCAGATAATGCTGACTTCTTTGAAACCATATATTCGTATAAAAAGGAATGTGAGTCGTCTAGCAAAGAATCTAAACGACCTCGGGAAGAAACAAAGGAAAATATTCCTGATGAGGAAAATCCAAGACGCAGCAAACGTCAAAGGACGTTTACTTCCTTTGGACCAGAATTTCTAACATTTTTGTTGGAGAATGAGCCTCGAACCTTAAACGAAGCTATGTCTTCATCGGAAGCTCAATTTTGGAAAGAGGCAATCAATAGTGAGATAGAATCCATATTAAACAACAATACTTGGGAATTGGTTGACCTTCCTCCAGGGACTTAACCTTTAGGTTCCAAATGAATTTTCAAGCGGAAAATGAAAGCTGATGGTACTATTGATAAATATAAGGCAAGACTAGTTGTTAAAGGGTTTAGACAACGAGAAGGTCTTGATTACTTTGATACATACTCGCAGGTAATGAGGATTACATCCATTCGGGTGTTAGTAGCGTTAGCCGCCGTGTACGGTCTTGAAATCCATCAAATGGATGTGAAAACAGCCTTATTAAATGGAGAGTTAGAGGAAGAAATTTACATGGAACAACATGAGGGGTTTGTAGTTCCAGGGAAAGAGAAGAAGGTGTGTCGACTTGTTAAGTCTCTTTACCGACTAAAACAAGCACGAAAACACGAGCATGCAGAATTTGACCATACAATCCTGTCAAATGGATTCAAGATAAATGAGTGTGATAAATGTGTCTACATTAAGAACACTCCGAACCACGTAGTCATTGTTTGTTTGTACGTGGATGATATGTTGATAATGAGTAACGACATTGCTAACATAAATGCTACTAAGCGCATGCTTGCTAGTAAGTTTGATATGAAAGACTTAGGAGTTGCCGATTTAATTCTGGGAATTAAAATCCATAAGACTCCTCAAGGTCTAGCATTGTCTCAAACTCATTATATTGAAAAGGTACTTGAAAAGTTCAAGTATTTGGACTTTAAAGTTGCAAAGACGTCAATTGATATGAACCTTGCTCTTGCAAAGAATAAAGGTGAAAGTCATTCTCAATTGGATTATGCCAGAGTGTTGGGAAGTTTGATGTATATCATGAACTGTACGCGACCTGATATTGCGTGTGCTATAAGTAAACTAAGTCGCTACACTAGTAATCCCGACCAAAAACATTGGCTGGCAATGAAACTAGTTTTGGGGTATTTAAAACATACTCAAAACTTTGCTTTGCATTATAACATGTATCATGCAGTTATTGAAGGATACAGTGATGCAAATTGGATCACCGGTTCAACTGAAACTAAATCCACAAGTGGATATGTTTTTACCATAGGTGGAGGAGCAGTGTCTTGGAAGTCATCCAAACAGACATGTATCGCCCGCTCTACAATGGAATCTGAGTTCATAGCTTTAGACAAAGCCGGTGAAGAAGCTGAATGGCTCCGGAATTTCTTAGAAGATATTCCATTTTGGCCCAAACCGTTGACTCCTATATGCATACATTGCGATAGCCAAACGGCAATAGGAAGAGCGGGGAGCCTTATGTACAACGAAAAGTCTCGTCACATACGACGAAGACATAATATCGTTAGACAACTACTCTCTACTGGAATTATCACAATTGACTATGTTAAGTCAAGAGATAATGTGTCAGATCCACTAACTAAAGGCCTAACTAGAGAGATAGTTGAAAGATCATCAAGGGGAATGGGACTATGGCCGAGGACAAGTCATCGTGACGGTAACTCTACCTAGAAAACTGGAGATTCCAAGATCTAGGTTCAAAGAGATCAAACAAAGTCATTAATGACGGTTCAACATTGTCACAATAACTCTTTGGTCCATTCTCGTGATGAGACAATGTTCAGTACCAAGATAAAACATTACGACTTTTTAATGGTTCCTAAGTTTGGTACGGGGTATATCAAATAGTGTATCTACGGGATGACACATTTAGGAATCACCTATGTAAGTGTGAAGTGTAAGCCGCTTCAAGGAGAATTCTGTAAGGCCAATTCTCTACGCACTTATGAACCAGGCAGTGTTCATGGCTGAAACGAACAAAACAATGAGAACCAAAGACGGTTAAAGGGTTAATTGTGTGACATGTGGTTGTCTAGGTATACACCAAAGCTCGACGGTTCAAGGATATCAAATCTACCGATTGACCGAGTATATCCGACATATGTTCACTACGGAAAGTTCAAAGAGAAATTTACTTATCCAGATGCGATTAATCCTTGCTTACGAATCACACAGTTTTTTGTCATGCATGTTTTTCATCATATAGCCATTCCCCATTCATGTGGGGGATTGTTAAAGCTAGTTAATGAATAAAACTAGCCAAGTTGGTGTGAATGAGAAATGGAGGAAAAACCTTCCGAACAAATACCAACCTATTCCGAAGAGGCACCTTCGAGGCTATATAAACTGAGGCAATGCCTCATTTTTAAGACACTGAAATTTTTTCCTGCATCTGAAAATTCTGCATTCTTTTCACAAATAAAACTATCGAGTCTTACTGTGTTTCGTTGCCAACTTTGAGTTCGTCGAAGTCGAAGGCGTTTGATGTACCGCTACTCCTGCGACAGGTATATCCATTTTATCCTGGGAGGAAGTAATTCATAACCTCGGGTACAATGAAGGGATTAAATTCCTTAAGGACACACAGTGAATTCTGTGGTCTCGGATATTTTCTTACTTCTGCATTATTTTTTCAGTTTCTGTTTTTCTGGTTTTGGTTATTTTTTTTTTCTGATTTTTTGAACACAGGCGAGATAACACCGTGTCCCTCGTTATCCTCTTGTTTTTGTACTGGTTCGTTAGGACATTTTGTACATATTGACTTAGCAATGACCTAACAAGATGGAATGTTAACTGGTCAATGTACATTAAGTTTATGTATCTTATGAACATCAAGGAATTTAAGGAAAATGCATTTCTTGGGCAAAGTGGAGAAAATATAAACTTTCTAGTATGCATTTGGTTCAAGAGAAGATGACAAATGTTTTACCTTGTGTATACTCTATCATCCCAGACTCCACATTGTGGGATTTCAGTGGGTATATTGTTGAAAGAATCTGCAGAATCATTGAGCTTATGACTTATGTGATGCTTCAGTCCCAAATTAGTTAAAGTCGATTATATGAATCATTCCGTGCTGATTTGTTTTAAGGCAAATTTCCAACATCTAAGATTCTCTAATCTCATACTTATTCCTACACGGACATATAACTTCTAAACCTAAATGAAAATTGCCAACAAATGCTGGACCTAACTCAGGGAATAGCAATTACGACGTAGCTGTTAGACATTTGGATCAGGTCCAACATACCTGTGCTAGCAGGTAGATTATGAATGATATTGCCAACCAATATTGGACCTAATGCAAGTGTAACAACAATTATGCTGTAATTGCTATACGATTTCTTTCACCTGTTAGCTCCTATCAGCTTGGTGGGTAAATTACCCAGTACATGTAACTTGGTAGAGTAACAGGTACCCAGTGAAACGGTTTATGTGTTTTCTCCATCTGTCAATACCAGCATGGTAGATAGTATACCCGATACTTGTGCTGGTAGAAGGTAACAAGTACCCGGCGAAATAATCGAGGTGTGTGCAAGCTGATCCAAACATCACCATTATAATATAAAATAAAAAGACATCAACAAACAAAACAATCAATAAGAAAAATCCATCAAATCTCTTTGGTAATAGAAGCTAGACTCCAACAAAAACATAATAAAAGCCTGTTTGGATGAGCTTATAACTTATTGACTTATTTTTTTGTTATTTTATAGAAGTGCTTAAAAGCACTTAAGATAAGCCATTCCAAACAGGTCTAAAACAAACAAGATTTTAAGTTCTAGCTGAATTTAACAACATAGTCTGATATAATAACAATTTGGGTCTCTAGATTTTCTCTGCTCTAACAGTCTTAATATTTTCGACTATAGATTTTGCATCCATTGATATACCAGCTAGCCCTCTCTTTGAAAAACCTGCACAGTAAAGGCCATTCTCTCCTTTCCAATGATTTGGAAATTTAATTAGCAACGTTCCATCATCAATAAATATAGAGCTATGATCCTGTAAAAAAAAAGTATTTCACAAATTTACAAATTTGAGGGAGAAACACAAACAACAATAGTTAGGTTTAATTTCTAGTATATATTAAAAATGTAAAATTAAAGCAATTGCTTTAGTAACCTGAAAAATGAGGTAAATAACTTTCTAAAATAATGTTAAATTACACATCGTGTGAAGATAAGTTAAATCCAAACAAACATTTTATGCGTGAGAAAAAATCATAAAGTAATGCACATAGGACTAATGACTAGTACAACAAACAACAACATATTCAGTGTAAATGACTATTGACTAGTCTTAATTTAAAGTGTATGTATATGTCTAAACACGCAAAATTGAAGAAAAAGAAACATAAAACAATTAAGGCACAGAATAAAACTTCTTAACAACTGCCATTTTAACTATTGCGTTGATAATTTGTAACACGTACCTTTAGCCATTTGGTAGCTACGTTCTTGTAACCCGTAGCAAAAATGATTGCATCAAATTGATGTTCTTCCCCATTGTCAAAGACTACTGTATGTTCCTTTATTTTTGATATTCCAGGAAGTACCTAATTAATAATTCACCAAAAAATGATTTCACAAAACAAAAACAGCTTATCAATCAAGTACTTGCACAAAATAACAGCTTATCAATCAAGTACTTGCACAAAATAAGTATCAAATCAATAAACTAGACGAATTTATCTTTCATATATTGTCTGAAAGATAACTACAGAATAACTGTTCATGATAGGTGAAACTAGTTACTTGAAAAATAATAAAACAGATATGTTGTTAGT
Organism: Anisodus acutangulus; assembly: GCA_029783415.1. Classification (NCBI taxonomy): domain Eukaryota; kingdom Viridiplantae; phylum Streptophyta; class Magnoliopsida; order Solanales; family Solanaceae; genus Anisodus; species Anisodus acutangulus. Next base: position 3,713,682 of record CM056509.1, read on the forward strand.
TACAAGACGTTAAATTTTACTGAAAGTGTATAAATAATCATTAAATCCTAAACTATAGTTAGTTATGGTAACCTTCATGTTGTCAAAAAGTAAATTAATCTATTTTTTTAATAACCGAGAAATATCCAAGGGTTAGTGGAGAATGATTCAACATTCGGTGGATAATGACCCATCCTTCTATCATTCTTCACTTAAATATCCGATTTGAAAGGTTTGCAACAACCAGTAAAATTTGAACCCGTGACTGCGCCTAACCCATACATCACGAGCTGTGGTATACCACTCGATCAAAGCCCTCGGGTCAAATCAAGCGATCTGTCTTTCACATGATATTTCTCAAAAAGAATGAAAATTATAGTTTCTTACCTTAATCTCTCCAAGTTTGATCTTGTTAATTGCACCAACATCAATTACTGGGGATCTACCTTTTAATAGTTTAATATAGAATGGACCTTCTTCTGGTTGAGGTATTCCTAATTCCGCCAAATTTCCAAATCTAAACTTAGCATACTTTGCAATCGCAGTATCAACCAAAGATATTGGTAGATATTTTAGCAACAACATTCCAATATGCACCATCTCCCTTGTTAGAACATGAACCTGAAAATACATTATGAGAAAATAAATCCTTTAGAAAAAGGTAATCAACTAACAACCATGTTTATGAAAAATATATAAGTGATCATGGATATAGAAAACTGCATCATCCAACTTTGGGAGAACATTGAACTATAATGTACATATTTACGAGTTTAAATTACATGCATTGATGACATAAAAATGTAAACGATCAGATGACCACTTATAAAGTAATTACAAATAAATCTCTACGATAAACATTAGTAGTAACCACATAAAAATGGTAACTAACACGCTATATACTATTATAAATGTATAAGATCTTTACGTTGTCAGTAAATATAATTTAAATCATATACATAATACTCTCTCTCCCGACCCCACGTTGTGGGATTTCACTAGGTATGTTGTTGTTGTACATAATACTCCCTCAGTCCAAAAAGATTGTCTTAGTTTGACTTGACATGTAATTTAAGAAATAAATGAAGACTTTTGAAATTAGTGGTCTAAAACAAGCATTAGATATTTGTGGCGGTAAATCATGTCACAAAGTCAAATTGTTTCTAAATATAGAAATGTGTCAATTTTTTGAAACAAACTAATAAGGAAAGTAAAACAATTTTTTCGGGACATACGGAGTACTTTATCACGACCATATAATATGAAACTCCTTCACCTCGACGCTGCAACATTTGAAACTTTTGAGATCGAAATTTAAACTGTTTATTTTCAACCTCGAGGTACAAACATATACTATTTTTTTATGTCGTATAAGAGATTGTAGATATTTGTATTGGTTGATGGAAATGGTGAGTATTGATTACCATTGAAAAGATATAGGAAACATGTGTAGTCACTAAATACAATCATTTTTGTCGAGTGAGATGTAAATATTTGGTGATAGAGTAAGCTCGGGCACAACAATAAAGATTGTAAATAGAATTACACACCATTTTGGTATCATTTCAATGTATATATAGTTGTATAGGATACAAAAGTAAGATCAAATTGAATTTTGAACTCCTAATAAGATATACACAATATCTCAATATTTTTGAATCATCTACTCTAATAGGCTCAATAACATACATATTGCTATCACATGAGAAGCAATAATGGGTTTCTTTTTTGGGTATTTAATTCAAACATATATAGTTAGTTTGAACTATAATTAAACATTTCTTTTTGCTAATTTTAAAATCCATATAACTAAAACTAAAAATACTGATAATTAATGTTTTATCATATTTTTATTCTCCTTGCAAGAATAAACTAAAGCAACATCTGGTAAAAGAACCTGATAAAATATTACCATATCTTGTATATTACCATTGATAAAATATTATCATATTTTTTATATCTTTTATATTAGGTAAATTTATATTCCAATTGTAATTAGAAAGATTTAGTTACCTAGTTGTAATTATGTAACACTATATATATTGTACACAATAATCAATGAAAGACAAGAAGCATATTCCTACATGGTATCAGAAGACAAACTCTAACTTCTTTTTCTCCCTAAGCCGCCACCCCTCCCTTCTTTCTTCGACTTTCCTCTTTTCCTCTCCAATTGTCAATGGTTGAACAACCTAAATTCCATCCTGCTCTTGCAGTTAACAACATCAAGAATTTCATCTCATAACTCTTGAAATGGAAAAGGTTCAATATTCATCTTGGGCGGAATTATTTAAGATTCATTGTCGTGTATACAAAGTCATTGACCATATCATCCCTTCAAAATCAAAGTCCCTAGAAAGACATGATGATTCTGATGATGAACTTTGGTCCGGCTTAGATGCGGTTGTCCTACAATGGATCTACAGTACGATCTCGAACGATATATTGCATACAATCATTGAAACCGATACCACAACACGACAAACGTGGGAGCGTTTGGAAACTATTTTTCATAACAACAAGATACAACGTGCCTTGTCTCTGAAAAATCAATTTCAGTCCATTCAGCAGGACGATTTTCCTAATGCATCGGCCTATTGTCAAAAACTTAAGATGATTGCCGATCAACTCTCCAACGTAGGTGCACCGGTCACTAATCAACGATTTGTGATGCAACTATTATGGGTTTGAATGAAAATTATGACGGTGTCGCTACCATCCTCCAACAAAGCACGCCATTCCTCCATTCTATAAGGCTCATTCGAGACTCATTCTTGAAGAAACTCAAAAAATAAAGCGGGCAACAACTAATGCCAGCACAGCCGACATCACCCTTTAGCCACCGGTGGTAACTATGTTGACCCGAGAGGCTCGGCTCCCGCCCAATCTAACAGGCAAGCCAATGATCCGACACGCGGCTCACGTTATCGGAATAACAACAGAGGAAGAAATTTCGAGAACAACCATGGCAACGCCGGAAATAGTGGCAGCGGTGGTAGGAGACAACCCCGCCGGCTGGCAGCCACCAACAGCGATAAAAACAGTAGCAGAATCCTCCGTTGTTAGCTGCATACCCACCATGGGCTGTGTGGGCCCCAGGGGCATGTCTACTCCACCTTTCCCCTACTTGACGTCCTCCTAGGCCCAACCTCCGGCCTAACAGGCCCAGTCCGGTATCCTCGATGCAAGTACACAACAGGCATACAGTGCACATATTTCTCCTCCTTCAACCTACGTACCGACAGATATTGAGGTAGCTATGAACATGATGTCTCTCAACGTCTTGACAACAGTTGGTACATGGATACTGGCGCCACATCTCATATGACAGCATCCAAAGATACTCTCTCGTCTTATTTCAATATGAGCAATTTAAATTGTAATATTATTGTTGGTAGTGGACAAGGCATTCCCATTCGAGGTTATGTACAATCATTCATTTCCCCACCACACCCCCGTTTGCCTTAAAAAATGCCATCCATGCCCCGAAACTTATCAAAAATCTAATATATATGCGTCGTTTCAAGACCGACAATAATGTTTCCCTTGATATTGATCCTTTTGATTTTTCTATTAAGGACCTTATGAAAGGGATGCGAATATTGAGATGTGATAGTACCGAGGACCTTTAGCCTATCCCCCACCTCCGTCAGCCATCCAACCTCTTATTCATCAACCTTTGCAGCAATTTCATCCTTTATGATATAATAGATTAGGACATCCGGAGACTCTGTTTTACATTTCCTTAGCAAAAATAAATTTATTGCTTACAAACATGTCCCTTCTCCTCCTATTTGTGAATCTTGCGTATTTAGGAAACACGTCAAGTTTCCATTTTATTCTTCATCTACTTGTACTTTAATGTCTTTTGATATAATACACAGTGATTATGGACTTCTCATATCTTAAGCACGGCCGAACATTGATACTATATGTTGTTTTTAGATGATTATTCAAACTTCCTATGGACATTTTCCATTAGTAATAAGTCCCAAGTCTATTCTATTTTTTCGTCATTCAGCACTTTCATTAAGACACAATTTGAAAAGAATATTAAATGTTTACAATGTGACAATGGGAGGGAATTCAATAATAATCAATTAAAACTTTTCTGAGCCAAACATGGCCTTGTTTTTCATTCTTTCTGTCCCCACACCTCTCCACAAAATTGCAAAGCCGAACGAAAAATTAGAACCATAAATAACTTAGTTCGTTCCCTCCTTGCTCACGCCTCTCCCCCCCATTTTTGGCATTACGCTCTACCAATGGCAACCTATCTCTTGAACATTCTCCCAAACAAGTCTCTCACTCAAGTTCTCTATCTTCGGGATCCTTCCTATAAGCATTTATGAACTTTTGGATATTTGTGCTAACCCCTCTATCCCTCTACATAAATCAACAAGTTCCAACCTCAGTCATCCCCGTACATCTTTCTTGGCTACCCCTCACTCATCGAGGTTACTATTGTTATGACTTGTCAAGCCGAAAAATAATCATTGCTCGGCATGTCATATTCGATGAGTCTCAATTCCCATTTGCCAAACTCAATTCTCCATCTCCAAATTCCTATGAATTCCTAAATGATGGCCTAATCTCCTTCTAATTCATCAGTTGCAAAATCAGTCATCACCAACACCGGTAGTTGTCCCCACCACTGCCGTCCGAAGGTGGGCAGTCCACTCAGTCCCTATTCAGGAGCCTCGAAATAGCTCATCACGGCCTTCCATCTCTGCTTTCTCTCGGCCATCCCCTTTATTCCCGATGCCACTGCCCTTTTTCAGCCCCACCCCTACTCCCGGCAATCCACCCAGTCATGTCTCTACTTCTCGGCCATCGCATCCCAATCCTATCCAACCTCCCGCGGCACACCCACGACAATGAAAACCCATGCTATGCACGACATTTCCAAACCCAAATGGTTATTTAACTTATCCACTTCGGTTGCCCCTCCCCCCGTTCCTCGTAATCCGAAAGATGTCTTGTCCGATCCTAATTGAAAAATTGCAATGATTGATGAATATAATGCTCTTATTGAAAATAAGATGTAGGATCTAGTACCTCGTTCTCATAATGCTAATATTATTTGTTCTATGTGGAGTTTTTGACATACAAATAAATCTGATGGTTTTTTGAGAGGCACAAGACATGTCTTGTAGGTGATGGCAGGTCTCAACAGGTGGGAGTGGATTGTGATAAAACTTTCAACCCAATGGTAAAACCAGCGACTATTCGGACCATTATCAATATTGCTTTGTCCAAGTCTTGGCCTATTCATCAGCTTGACGTAAAAAATGCTTTCTTGCATGAAGACCTTCATGAAATCGTATATATGCATCAGCCTATGAGATTCAGGGATCCGATTCATCCATATTATGTGTGTCTTTTGAAGAAATCACTCTATGGACTGAAACAGCCTCCTCGTGCATGGTACTAACAGTTTGCTAATTTTGTATCCTCTATCGGTTTTTCACATAGCAAAACTGATCATTCAATGTTCATCTATAGCAAGGGTAATGACATGGCATATATCCTAATATATGTTGATGATATCATCCTCACCACATTTTCTGATGCACTTCACCGACTCTTTGCCTCTGAGTTTGCTATGAAGGATTTGGGCTCTATATGCTATTTTTTTGGCATTGCTGTTACGAGACATGCATGTGACTTATTTCTTTGTCAAAGAAAGTACGCCAAAGATATCCTTGACCGAGCAGGCATGTCGTCTTGAAAACCGACCCACACACCGGTGGACACTATTTCCAAACTCAGTGCCTCTTCGGGTTCTCTGTATGCCGACCCGACTCACTATCTTAGTTTAGCAAGAACGTTGCAGTATCTCACTTTTACGAGACCAGATATATCCTATGACGTGAAACAAATATGCTTACATATGCATAGCCTGACGGATTAATATATGAATGTCCTCAAACATATTTTGCGATATGTACAAGGTACTCTTCATTTCGACTTACACCTGTACAAGTCCTTACTCTCTGGTCTCACATCTTATTTTGATGCTGACTAGGGTAGATGTCCTAACACTCTTCGATCCTGACTCGACTTACTATGTGTTCCTCGGAGATAACTTACTTTCTTGGTCTTTTAAATGACAACCTACTTTGTCTCGATCCAGTGCCGAAGCTGAGTACAAAGGTGTAACGAATGTTATTTTTGAGTCTTGTTGGATACGCAACCTTCTACTTGAGCTTCACTGCCCACTCCATAAGTGTGATATATCTTTTCGGCAACCCCATTCAACATTAGCGCACTAAACACATTGAAATGGATATTCACTTTGTAAGTGAGAAAGTTGCTCGTGGACAAGTTCGTGTTCTTCATGTTCCTTCCCGATATCAGATTGCTGACATATTCACTAAAGGACTTCCGCACATACTCTTTGATGATTTTCGAGCTAGTCTCAGCGTATGAGAACCTCCCGCTTTAACTGCGAGAGTGTGATAGAATATTACCATATCTTGTATATTACCATTGATAGAATATTACCATATTTTGTATATGTTTTATATTAGGTAAATTTATATTCCAATTGTAATTAGGAAAATTTAGTTACTTAGTTTGTAATTATATAACACTATATATATATTGTATATAATAATCAATGAAAGGCAAGTAACATATTCCTAGATAACCAAGAAATTAAGATTCTAGGGAAACTTGAGAACAAAGGGTTGAAATTTGGATACTGTTTAGAATGACAAAACTAAGAAAATATACATAGTGATTCTATTACACTCTAATGCATCTTTGGTCCACAAAAGAATTTGTTTGGTGATAACATGGAAAGTTATATATTTTTACACAATGCTATGTCTTATTAGAGAAGTACAAATATTAAGCATCTAGGGCAAATTTATTAATGCAAGAATGACAAAGACATCTCAAGAAATTGTAAATGTGGAAATGACCAAAAGAATAATATTAAATTGGATTTGGAAATATATGCATTTTTATGGTGTATGTGAAATATCTGTATAAATTTATTTGTACGAAGATATGCCAGATTCCACCAAGTATACAAATGGAACCTAATCATACATGCCCAAGTTAGACATCCAATTGCTTCGATTCCTCTTCCCCATTACTTAGAAAAAGTGAGCCATCGGTTCAGGTACAAGATACTATCATTACCGCCTATAGATGCATATAAGATGTACCGATTGGTGTTTGACGAAGCTTTTAGGAAAAAATAAGTGATTATAAATAGTAGTAAAAACTGTTTTTCAAAAGCTAAAAAAATAGTTCTTCTCAGAAGCACTTTTTGGAATCTTGGTCAAACATAAATTGCTGCTCTAATATTTGCAAAAGTATTTTTCAAATTAATTTTTAGACACAAATTATTACTCTTCGAAAAGTTTTTTTTGAAAAAACACTTTTAACAAAAACACTTATTCAAATAATAGATTTTTAAGCTTGGCCAAATAGGCTATATATCACTCATCCAATGAAGGGCGAGGGGCACACTTTTTAACAATTATGGAAAATATTAGATGATGTAATTACAAGCATTCAAAATATGCGGGGATTGAAAATGACATATCGTTACTGATAGAAAATAACGAGTCCTTCACAAAAATAAACTTATTCAAGTTTTTTTCTCCAAAGAAGTCCCGCTCTGACAGCCCGACGAGTCATCTACTTAAAAGAACCCTCCGCGCAGTCCACCTTTCCTTGGATTATTCGGTCATACAATACTTATTGAATACAAAAAATATGCATTTCGATCCTATCGTAGTTCTCAATCATTTCGTGGCACCAAGCATGGCTGAATGGGGAAGAAACTTTAATAATAAAATACGTTCTTGCATCACTTTTTTTTTTTGGATTATTCTATTATCTAAGTTTCTTCCGACACTATCTCCGTCATTTTTTTTGGAAAATGCATGGATAGTCGCCACTTCCACCTTTAATCAACAGAGGGCCTCCTCGTATCTGTCTTGAGCTGACATCGATGGACATCCATATCTTGTATCCGGCATCTGAGTATATATAGGGTTAAATCTACCCCAATCGTGGATACCTTTTTGTTAAAGGCGTAAGATAGAAAAAAAACTTATTCAGATTCGATGTTTACATCAAATCAATAAATGCAAGTTATTTAATCATAATTAAATAAGTGATAATATATTATCACTTTAATTGCTGAAGTTTAAATATTTAATTTGGTGTAAACATTAAGTTCATATAACTATTTACCTTCTATAAATTTTGCTTATAGTTAGTTTAAGTAAAGCATTAGGAGAATAATTATTTTGTGTAGGAATTATTTATGGCCTAATTAGTAGAACTAATATAATAAATAAATAAAACCCTTCTCTCTTTATCTTCCTCTTCTAGCCGAACCACCATCCTTTCCGTTCATCTCCTTCAAAACCAAGAATCATCGCTTTCTCTTCATAGAGGCCAATTCAGAATCTCAATTCGATGAATTCAATGTTTTAAAATTATCAATATTGAATTCTTTTAAAATTATGAGTTCAAATTTAATGTTCATTAAAATTTTATGAATTTTCACATTTTATGCTCCGTATGAAAAATAGTGAGTTTGGATAAACTCATTGTCCAAGAGTTGCATCCGTCAGTGTCTATAAGCCTCCCTTATGCTTGCTTCTACGATGTTCTTGATAGAATATTGTGATTTGTACATAATTTTTCAGTATATTTTGTATATGGTAGATGTATATTTAGTAATTGACTACCTTAATTATAGTCTAGGATAATGCTTGTATTATGAGTGTATCTACTACCTCTTTGGAATGAAATAATCAAGGAAGAAAGATATTTCTTACATAGTATCAGATTCTAGGGAAAGTTTCAAAATCTAAAATTTTCGCAAACCCTAAAACTTGCCGCCGGCTCCCCCCTTTGCCGCCATCCACTTCTTTCATCTTCTCTGTCCCGTCAGCCATGTCTGACTCGAAATTAAATTTTAACCCTAGCTGTTTTAAACATTAAGTCACATATCTTCATCACTCTTGAGATGAAAAACGTCCATTATGCGACATGAGCAGAGCTCTTCAAAATTCATTGTAGGTCATACCGAGTTATCCATTACATACTTCCGCCGGAAAAAGGCAAGGAGAAGGTACCAAAAACCAACGATGAAACGGAATTATGGTTGACCTTCGAGGCAATGGTTCTCCAGTGGATTTATGTCACAATTTGAGTGACTTGTTGCATATGATTCTTGAACCTAACTCTACGGCAATGGAGGCTTGGGATCGATTACGTGACATATTCCAGATTAATAAAAATTCCCAGGCCGTCACACTTGAGAAAGAATTCTCCACCACTGACATGACATATTTTCCCAATACATCCGCATATTTTCAATGGATCAAGGTTTTATCGGACCAACTCAAAAACGTCGGGGCGCCGATAACTAACAATCGGCTCGTTTTACAAATGGTTGCCGGCCTTACTGACGCGTATAGTGGCATTGGTACACTCATCCGCCAAAGCAATCCTCTTCTGCCATTTTACCAAGCCCGTTCTATGCTCATACTAGAAGAAGCGGATTTTGCCAAAAAGACAACCATCATGTCAAATTCTGCCATGGTTGTCGCTCCGTCTGATGATAACTCTTCACAATTTGAAAATTTGCAGCCAAACCGTGGTCAAAGAGGATGAAAATGACAATAATAACGGTAAAAATTGTGGCGGTGGCCGCGGTAGTGGCAAGGGTGGTGGCCACCGGAGTGACGGAGGTGGCGGCAGGGGCGGCGACCAGCAGCAGAAGTCCGGCCAGACATGGCAACCACGACCCTAGTGGGCCAATGGACTGTAACATTGGGCCTGTCAGTGGCCTTAGGTTGTACCACCCTGCCATTTTCCTTCAAGAAATTGGGCCAGGCCCAGTCCAAGGCACACTGTCCAGCAATCTGCTAGTGGCCAGCAACTCAGCATGTTTGGGCCTAGCATGCTTGGGCCACATCCATAACCGAACCAGTGGCAGTAGGCCCATTCGGCAGTAGCAACACCAACCAACATCGAGACTGTGATGCACACTCTTGGGCTCAATCCGTATAACACAAACTGGTACGTGGACACTAGAGCAACATCTCATATAACGTCCTCACATGGTAATCTCTCGTCATATTTTAATTTGAGCAATAATCGTGGTATAATTGTCGGAAATGGTAATTCAATTCCAATTTGTGGTTATAGTAATACAAACTTGTCCCCTCCGAACCCACCGTTAGCCTTAAAGAATGTCCTTCATGCTAATTGATTAAAACTTAATTTCAGTTAGAAAATTTACCACTGACAATTCAGTTTCTGTTGAATTTGATCCTTTTGGGTTTTTCGTGAAGGACTTTCGTACGGGGATGCACCTAATGAGATGTTATAGTCGAGGTGAGTTATATCCAATAACCACTACCACACATCGAGCTGAGTTACCATACACATTTGCAGCTTTAGCACCTTCTTTATGACATGAACGTTTGAGTCATCCGGGAGCACCTGTTTTTGCCCCCCTTAAACAAAATAAATTTATTGAGTGTAATAGAACTCATAATTCTCATGCTTGTCGCTCATGTCCTCTTGAAAAACATGTTAAATTGCCTTTTGTTGCTTCTAATTTATGCAATGTTATGCCTTTTGATATTATCCATAGTGATATTTGGACATCTCCCGTTTTGAGCTCTTCGGGCCATTGATATTATCTTCTTTTGTTAGATGATTACTCTAGTTTTTTGTGGGCATTTCCTTTGTCTAAAAAGTCACAAATTTTTTCCACGTTTCTCTCTTTTAGAGCATTCATCCGCACTCAATTTGAACGGGACATTAAGAATATTCAATGTGATAATGGTAGAAAATTTGATAATTGGCCATTTTGGGATTTTTGCAACGCTAATGGTTTATCTTTTCGTATCTCTTGTCCACATACATCATCTAAAAATGGAAAAGCGGAAAGAAAGATCCGAACCATTAATAACATTATTAGAACCTTACTTGCCCATGCCTCTCTACCACCATCATTTTAGCATCATGCATTACAAATGACAACATATCTCCTCAACATACTTCTAAGCAAACAATTAGCGTATCAATCCCCTCTCAAAATTCTATACCTAAGGGACCCATTTTACTCTCATCTACGGGTATTCGGGTGCTTATGCTATCCTCTTTTTTCTTCTACTACCATCAATAAACTTCAACCCCATTCTACTATGTGTATTTATTTGGTATATTCGTCAAACCATCGTGGTTACAAATGTTATGACTTATCCTCTAATAAAATAATCATGAGTCGCCACGTAGTTTTTGATTAATCAAATTTTCCCTTTGCCAAAATGCATTATTCCGTGCCTCCTACCTACAAATTTCTTGATGATAGCATGTCCTCGTATTTGGTCCACCAGTTGACCTCGTAAATATGCCCAAATAATTCCAGCAGCTCGGCCCAACCAACTAGGCCTACTTACCCGAGCCTAGTGGCTGCTAGACCAGCATCGCCTCTCGCTGGTAGCCCACTACCGAGATGCCCAATGCCTGGCAGCCTACTAGGTGGTGGCGGCCCAGTTCCACGCAGTGGCCCACCAAATGCAAGCCCACTCCCGGACAATCCAATCCCTTCTCCCTCGGCCTCCATACCCATCACACGTCAGCCAAGTACCACTTCCCCTATTCAACCAACTCTAATTCTGGCCCAACGGCCAGTCACTCGTAGTCAACATGGGATTTTCAAACCAAACAAAAAATACGATCTTCACACCCATGTTACCAAATCATCTTTACTCCGTAATCTTGTGTCTGTCCTTAATGACCCGAATTGGAAAATGGCTATGGATGATGAATATAATGCTCTTATTAATAATAGGACTTGGTATTTGGTGCCTCGTCCTTCTGATGTTAATGTTATTCGGTCTATGTGAATTTTTAGTCATAAATAAAAATATGATGGTACATTTGAGAGACATAAAGCCTATCTTGTAGGTGATGGAAAGACTCAACAGATTGGTGTGGACTGCGGTGAGACTTTCAGTCATGTGGTTAAACCAACAACTATCCGCATTGTACTAAGTATGGCTCTATTTAAGGCATGGCCTCTACATCAGCTTGATATGAAGAATGTCTTCCTGCATGGAGAACTCAACGAAACAGTATGTATCAGCCCATGGGTTACAGAGACCCCACTTATCCTAATCATGTATGTTTACTGAAGAAATCTATGTATGGGCTCAAACAAGCTCCTCAGACATGGTATAAGAGGTTTGCAGATTATGTTTCTACTAATGAGTTTTCTAATATCAGGTCTGATCATTCTCTCTTCATATACTGTCATGGTAATGATATAGCTTACATCCTTCTGTATGTGAATGATATTATTTTAACATCTTCATCTGATGCTCTTCGCAAGTCTATCATATCTCTTCTTAGCTCAAAATTTTCTATGAAAGATCTAGGGCCATTAAGTTATTTCTTGGGGATAGTTGTAACACGTCATGCATGTGGTTTATTTCTATCTCGAAAGAAGTATGCAGAAGAGATCATTGAACGAGCTGGCATGTCCTATTGTAAGTCGTCCTCCACTCCGATTGATACTAAACCAAAGTTGAGTGCTATTTCCAGCACGCCATATGACCCATCATATTACCGCAGCCTTGCAGGAGTTCTACAATATCTTACTTTCACGAGGCCCGACATATTTTATGTTGTTCAACATATTTGTCTATTCATGCATAACCCGATGGAGGATCACATGCATGCTCTCAAACGCATTGTGCGCTATATTTAGGGCACTCTCGATCATGGTTTTCATCTATATCCATCTTCGACAACCACTTTTATTTCTTACACAGATGCATATTGGAGTAGATGTCCGGATACCAGACACTTCACGTCTGGTTATTGTGTCTTTCTTGATGACAATTTGATATCTTGGTCCTCCAAACGGCAAGCTACCTTGTCTAGGTCCAGTGCCGAAGCAGAATACCAGGGAGTCGCCAATGTGGTTTTTGAATCTTGTTAGCTACGAAACCTTCTTCTGGAGCTCCATTGTCCTGTTCCGAAGGCGACAATGGTTTATTGTGATAATGTTAGTGCGATTTATCTCTCAGGGAATCCGGTTCAACATCAACACACTAAACATATTGAGCTGAATATTCACTTTGTTCGCGAAAAGGTTGCTCGTGGACAAGTACGTGTCTTACATGTCCCGTCACGCTATCATATCACCGATATTTTTACAAAAGGTCTTCCGTTGGTTTTATTTGAAGATTTTCAGGACAGTCTCAGCATACGCCGACCTTCCGCTTCGACTGCCGGGGTATGATAGAATATTTGATAGAATATTGTGATTTGTACGTAATATTTCAGTATATTTTTATATGGTAGATGTATATTTAGTAATTGACTACCTTAATTCTAGCCCAGGATAATGCTTGTATTACGGGTATATCTACTACCACTTTGGTATGAAATAATCAAGGAAGGAGTTCTATTATCTTCATCCCGACAAATAAAGCTGGATAGTCGATGGAGGAAGGTTTTCCAATGGAGTTTATGTGAAGACATATGTCTTGTATTTTATTGTGTTGTTGTACATATTGGGTGCAGATAAGTTTTTATGGTTCTCAAATCGGAACATTATGAAATTCAACAAGATATATAATACTTGATAATTGAAGTTAGCAAGGTTTCTAATAGGGGAAATATGGATAATTCAAGAACGATCAAAGATAATGCTTTAGATTGTATAAGAAGTTGTTACAAGATAGACCTTAATCAACAAACACTAATAGCAGCCAACAAATATATTGTAAAAATTTACTCGCATTTAATATTTAAATCAAATCAATAAAATTGAGATTGTTTTTAAATGTAAGAGGAATTTTGATGGACAAAGAGGACAATTTTAGACGAATAATGAATATTTTATGAGAAAAAGAAGAATTATTTGTCTTAACTTTTAAAGAAAATTGTAGGTAAAGTCTAGAAAAGAAATTCGAATTTAGGTGATATCTTAGGTACAATTTTGTAGAATGATTTATTTGTCTACTTTTTCACTATAACAACAAAAGAACTAAGCCGATCTGCCTTATGTGGAATTACGTGTTGTTCCTGTATGGGTTGTTTTTCCTTCCTATGTTTATTTTTTCTTAGGAAGGAAAAACAAAGTAAAAAGAGATAATTGTGTTTTGGTCAGTTAGTTATTGGTAAAATCTGATTTTGATTCTTGTAATTTTGTTACCCACATTTAATTTTTATTTGGGTAGTTTTTTGGTTAAAATCAAAATCAAAATCAAGTCAATTTAGTCAGTTCTTAAAGTATTAAAATCAAACCAAATCAAATGTAAGACATATCTATCGGTTTGGTTGTTGTCGGTTTGATTTGGTTTGGCTCGATTTTTCAATTTTTAATGGCATTCGTCTCTTTCATTCTTTTTCCTACGATTAGGCAGACTTTTCATTCTTTTTCCAACTTATAATTAATCTGTTATTACCCTTTTATTGTGGGGTGATAATTTTCATGGAGTATGGAGAAAATGTCTTAAGATCTATAGCTTTAATCAAGTGAATAAAGTTTATAATTTTTTTAGGTAAATCTCATACTAGTTGTTTCTTAGAATAAATGAGTTTGGATTCATGGATTTCTTTTAAGAAATGGGCTTACTGTGTAAAGTTCATTAGCGTAATAGAAATAAAGAATTTTTTGATAAAAATGTAAACAAAGTATTTAAAATTATTTATACAAAATTAATATATTGTGTACATATAATTACAAAAATTGTGTGTATTATTTTATCGGTTTGGTTTGGTTCTTTCTTCGATTTATTTTTAATAAAATCAAACCAAATCAAATATCATCGATGTCTAAAAATTCAGAACTAATCCAAATCAAACTCGAATAACTATCGGTTAATTTAATCGATTTGGTTCGATTTTTAACCAAACCGTGAACACCCTTAATCATATGGATGGAAAGCGCATATGTAAACTAATTGAATGTTAAAATGTGCTTAACCAAAGATCACGAGGATCAAAATTAGAATTTTTTGATATTTGAGGAACTAAAAATGCTAATTTCCCAAATAAAAAATATCCCAACAAAAGAAAAATTATAAGCGAAACATCAATTAAATCAACAAAATCATAGTTAAGGGCGTAACCCGTAGGATTACCAAAAAGAAAATCAAAGAAAAAGGGTGCGACCCATCCATCAATGAAGTGGAATGAAAATTAGAGGAGATTGAAGTTCAAATTTGAACAGAGATAAAAAAAGTCAAGTCGCTAATTGTTGGCAAAGTTATAGTTCTTGGGCTTGTGGAAAATAACAAGTACTGAGTGAAATAATCCAGATACGGAGAAACTAATCGAAACATCATTGTTATCATAAAAAAAATTAAGAAACACAAACCTACATGCATGCACAAAAAAGAATGTAAAGACAAGATAGAGAGACTTACTGGGCTTCTAACAACAATTGAAGGGATACTTCCATAATTTGAAAGATCAAAAGCAATTTCCATGCCAGAATTTCCAGATCCGACAACCAAAACTTCTTTTTCTTCATATTTTTTACCAGATTTATATTCACTTGAATGAATAATTTCGCCTTTGAAATTTTCAAGCCCTAGCCCTTTTGGTATATAGCACTCGTTGTTTTCACCAGTAGCCAAAACCAAGAAATCACAAGCATACAATTCCTTTTCTCCACTAACCACATTTGTAGCATTAACATTCCATTTTTTCTCTTCTTTGTTGAAAAAGGCTAATTCAACACAACGTTGAAATTTTGGTTTGATGTCAAAGCTTTCAACATACTCATCTAAGTATTGAATAAATTCATTTTTTGATAAGTACTTTGGTGATGAATTTGCATGTGGCATAAAAGGCAATGAACAAAAATCTTTAGATAAATGCAAGTGAAGTCTATCATAAGTCTTTTTTTTCCACAAATAGCCACAACAATCTTCTTTCTCTAACACAACATTTTTGATGGACAGTTTATTCAAACAAGCTGAAACAGCTAAACCTGATGGACCAGCTCCAACAATAACAACTTCAACTTCTTCTTTTGCAAAATTAACCATTGGAAAATTTTCAGAGAAAGAGGAGATTTTTTGAGTATGTTGAAAAAAATTTGCAACAGGATTCAAAAAGGAGGAATTTAGACAAATGGGATATGTATTGTCCTCACAAAGGATAAAAATGAGATATAATTTTTGCCTATTTTAAGTCATGGAAAATAACGGTTACAAGTAAATGCATATTGGATTACAAGACTTGGAATTTTGTCATTAAGTGTATGAAAACTCTGCATGGTTTCATCTACAATTTGTTTTATGTGAAGGCAATTTGACTTAGTTTCTTACACTTATGTTCATGTGTCTTTAAATATTACTCCTGCTATTTTATTTTATATGACGGCAATCGGTTACAAACCTTAAAAAGGAACGAAAGATTTTTTCAAATTTGTGTTGGTCGAAAATTATGTAATAATATTTTTGTAGCTATAAACACTAGTGCAACCATTTCGACTCAAGGATGGTTAGTCGAACCCCTTTCAAGGAACTATTTTTTGTTGTATCGTAAGTTAAATATTACTTTGTATACATGCATACACACAACACATATATTAAATTTTGAATATTCTTAATAATTTTTTTAGCTTTGCCACTGGCCACAAGGGTAAATGAAGTTTAAGTTTAAATGTTTTTGTGTAAAAAATTTCATTTTTTGGAACATATTAAAAAGAAAAGAGTGTGAAGTAAAATGCACTGAGTGAGTATCAGTCAACGTTCTTTATAAGTAGCCAGCTCGGAGTTGGACGATATGTTCTTGTTTGCTTTCCAAATTGCAACAAAATCTGAGTATGATTTTCTCAATTCTTTGATAGATGTAAAAGCATTTAATTGAAAGTTATCTTTAGCTTAAGCTAAAATGTGACGTGCATTTTGCTGTAACTAAAATTTGAATTTGACTAAAATTCATTAACTGGATAAATCCAAGGTATCATTTTTTGTTTTGACTAAACTTACATATGGTGCGGTTTAGACTGATCCTATCTGTATATGTTGGTGAAAATAAAAATACAATAAAAATGACAAAGAACAAATTTTCAGGTTGAAGCGCGAATATATATTACTTTCTTTAATAAAATTCAAGTCAAATCACTTTTATAACTTAACTTTATTTATATACTTGGAAAATTCCCAAGTTGTCAAACAATTAAATCCATTCACATTTTACCAACATCATTAAGCAGCTTTCGATACTTGATTTTAACAGTCAACGGAACTACCAAGTTATAGGCAATATTATTAGAAGTCATGCATTTCTTCCTCCTTCTTACTTATAAGATATGCGTAATTTTTAGAGGTTCAGCGGTGCAAGCTTTTGAAATGCAGTGAATAATGAGCCCGTTATTTTATCTTTTTTTAAATTTAAATACCATGTTATAATTTGAACTCGTGACCTTGGATCAAATTAGATTTTTTATGTTTGGTTCGGATAAATAATTCGGATTTTCCAATTGGATTGCTGGCCTTATTAAAATGTTTATAGCACTGCTGCAACACGAGAATGTGTAGTTCATAATCTTCATTAACCAATAGATAACAAAGTAAAAATATATTTATGTCCTAGAGACAATTTGTATTAGGACAAATATACTTTATACACATTCGTATTATTATTAGTGGAGATTAATATTTTGGCATTTGCAAATTATTGAATTATTAATTGATTGTTTGTAATATTCTATAATATGCATCCCTAGAGGTTACGCTGTTATTAATAGTGTGAGATATTAATATTATAACGTAACTCTTAAAATAGCCTCGACTAATGATCATCGAGAATGGAATATCGATGATATGTAATAAGTCGACATGTGGTCTGCATCACATCCTTAGAGGATGTTGTATGTCTCACCTGCTACGAGTAATGACTACTCGTAATGGATACATGGATACTTTGGAAGTATTGGTATACCCTACTAATATATTATTTGTTATAGTTGTCTAAAGTATGATCAGCGTGTGGGAGATAGAAGTCCTTAGACTTGAGGTCAATACGCGCCTTGTCTACAAAGTAATGTACTTTGATCCCGTCCTAAGCTCAAATGCCTTATAGGTTGAGATACGGCTTGTATTGGGTACATTACGATGTGGATTAAAGGTGGTAGTTGAGCCAAGATTAGGATTCATTCCTCGAATGTATATTTGAGAAAACACTCGGATTTTCAGTGATATTAGGTTGACTAAGTCGTTGGCCAACGCAATAGACGTATTTAGAATATGGTCTAGTTGTCAACTAATATAGATGAGATACAATGATTAAGTCATTTTGGATAGACACTTGACAAATCCTAAACTTGATCGGGTGTGTCGTGAATGAAAGGATTTTATCTTACCACATAAAGGTTAAGTTTACTGGATTCGCGTAAACGTACTTAACATATTGAGTTCGTCTTCCGGCGCCGTCTAGGAGTTCCGCGTAGACCTTAATTTGATTAATGTCGATATGAGAAGGCCTGTAGGGTCACACTATATCGATTGTCCTTTCGATCTAAGGATGTATTGAGAGAGTAATTAAATGTTCGATTTAGAATCGAGATATTTAAATAAATAATAATTATTTTAATTAAGTCAAAATTGGATTTTGGATTTAATTAAGAATGCATGGAAAATAAATTGAGACAGTGCAGGAGCACATCGAGCGCCGCGACGCCCATACCCTAGGGCCGCGATGCCTCTGCCTCGATTTTTGGGTCAGGCCCAAGGTCAAACCCTAATCCGGTTTGACCTAATTTTCACCTATAAATAGTGGCATTCTCTTCATTATTCAGCACACCAATTTCATATTATCATTCTAAGCCTTAGAGACTTAGAATCAAAACTCTCTCGAACCTCTGTCGGATTTCCTAACTTTCCAAAAGAGAAATACATTGAAGCTTGGAGCTTGCAATCGGAAGGGCAACCGCGTCTCAACCTTATAGTAGATAAATATTTAAGATACTATAACCTGTAAGTATTATGATTTATGTTACAGGTTTGATTGTTGTATAACCATACCAGAAAACTTATTGGGGTAAGTAAGAAACAAAAAAAAATTAAAACTTCCGTTGTGCCTTACTTATATGTTTTGAACCCAACAAAACCCTACACAAAGTTCAATAAACAAAATAGTAAAAAAAAACTTCAATCATTATCAAAGTAAATTAAAATCCCAAACAAATGTCTAATAACCTGAAATGAAAGTGTAAATTTTTATATGTATCCATATATTTCTGATTTCGGGTCGATTGATTTAAAATTTTACCAACTTGTATCCCATTCGCATAACCCATATCCAAACCAAATATTGAAATTCGAAATCCTTCCATCCAAATAGCGTGGATCGGTTCGGATTTTCGAATATATCGAAACAATGCACAACCCTAAAAGAACGGTATATTTTTTAAAAATTGTCCAAATAAAAGAGATTTCGTTAACATTAAAGGTCATTAAACAAAGATTTAAGGAAACTTCAAGGTATTTACTATATACTCCTAATTTTTATGACACATTTTACTTTTCAGTCAATGCAGAAAAGCATGACATATTTCTTTATTTGACAACATTTTAACTTTAAATTTTACATTTTACGTTTAACGAGATGATTAATAACCACACAAATATTTTTGACTTATTTAAAATCACAAGATTAAAAATTCTTCTTTTATTTCTTAAATTCCGTACCCAATCAAACTAAATCCTATCAATTGGAACAGAGGAGTTGTAAGATTGTATTAATCACCATTGGAAGTCTTTCTCATTAATACAAATATATATAGTGTGTACAATGTGGAATCCTAATACAATAAGGATCCAATATCTACCATAATTATACAACACTAAATATTACAAAATATAGAGAGTATATTTGGTGAATATACGTTAATACACCCCCTCAGTCGGAGCGGGAGGAGGCCGGATGCTAAGACTGGATCTGAAATCGAGGAATAGCTTTCTAGGAAGACCTTTCGTGAAGATATTTGCATACTGATACGAAGAGGGCACATGCAGCACCTTAACATGACCGAGAACAACCTTCTCACGAACAAAGTGTATATCTATTTCAATGTGTTTGGTTCGCTGATGCTGAACCGAATTATGAGATATATATATATATGGAGGATATGTTATCACAGTAAACCAAAGACACCTTACGCAAGGGAAAATGAAGCTCCAAAAGAAGGTTTCAGAGCCAACAGATCTCAGCAACGACATTTGCAACGCCTCTATACTCTGCTTCTGCACTCAAATGGGATAATGTGGCTTGCCGCTTGGCAGACCAAGAAATGAGATTATCCCCTAAGAATACACAGTAGCCAGAGGTGGAGCATCGCGTGTCCGGACAGCCAACCCAATCAGCATCCGTATATAATAACAACATGGTCGGTAGTGAGGGTATAAATGCAAACCATAATCAAGTGTGCCCTTAATGTATCGAATGATACGTTTAAGAGCAGTAAAATGAGGCTCCTTGGGGGAATACATGAATAAGCACACATGCTGAACGATATAAGAAATATCAGGCCTGGTAAAAGTAAGATACTGAAGTGCACCTGCAAGACTCATGTAAATGATAGGATCGGACACCGGATCATCGTTAACAACACTAAGCTTTGATTTAGAATTAACTGGAGTGGACATGATCTTGCAGTTCACCATTTTAGCCCTGTACACTATGTCCGTTGCATACTTACGCTGACACAAAAATATAGTCTCTGCAGATCTAGTGACTGATATCCCCAAAAAGTAGCTCAACTTCCCCAAGTCAGGCATAGCAAATTTAGCTTTAAGCAATGCAATGATCTCATTTTTCAATAAATTAGAGGAGGCAGTAAGCACAATATCATCCACATATAACAACAAATAAGCAATGTTACTACCTCGATGAAAAATAAATAGAGAATTATCACATTTGCTGCATACGAACCCAATATGCATAATGTACCGTGCAAAGCGAGCATACCACGCTCGAGGGGCCTGTTTCAAACCATAGAGTGACTTACCCTCTTGTTGATTAGTGCCATTAGCCACAAGTCTCACCTTATACCTCTCTAGCTCACCATTGTCTCTGTATTTGTGATGAAAAATCCACATGCATCAGATCACATTCACCCCCTCCGATCTAGGAACCAAATCTCAAGTGTGATATTTTGTTAAAGCATTAAATTCCTTATGGTACGAATGACCATTATTTATGGTGTGAATGATTCGTTCTGCTTTGCCATTCTGAGGAGATGTGTGAGGACACGAAAACGGAAAAACCATGCCAAATTTGTGAAACGTGGAATTATTAAATTCACGGCAATATCACACTGAAAAGATTTTATGAATTTTTCAAATTGTGTTTTGATAAACTGCAAAATTCAAGAAATTTGGCAAAGACTTCCGACTTGAACTTTAGAGGGTAAATCCAAATAAAGTGAGAGTAATCATCTAATAGGACTAGATAATATTTATGACCCAGAGAACTGGTAATGAGAGATGTCCACAAATCAGCATGAACAATATCAAAAGGAGCAAACGTAGCACTAAGAGATGATTTAAACGAAAGGCGAACATGTTTGCCTAACTGACAAGAAACACAATTTTGGGCAAGTTTCCCATTATTACAACGAATAAATTTATTGCTTCTAAGAAAATTAAAAATAAGGGCTCCTGGGTGTCCAAGCATACTATGCCAAGTTGACGGAGAGATAGCAGCGAGGGAGGTGTGTGAGCGGGAACTGGAAGCAGAGGTGGATGGGAAAGGATAGACATCCCCCGTGCTATTGCATCTGGTAAGAGGTGTCCCCGTACGAAGATCATTCACAGTAAAACCAAAAGGGTCAAAGTCAATAGAGACGGAATTATTACGAGTAAATTTTTGGACAGATATAAGGGTTTTAGAAATGTTAGGAGCAAACATGACGTTATTTATGGAAAAAGGTGGGTGAGGCGGTTGAGTGTAAGTTGTACCATAACCCTGAATTGGAATGTGATGGTCATTACCAAAAGTAATATATTAAGGATACTTTAAATGAAACAGTTTGGAAGATTACCTGGAGAGCGGCTTAGGTGAGAAGTGGCCCCCGTATCCATGTACCAATTTTCATCGGGCTGCTGCATATTTAAAAAGCTGAAGGCCTGGCCCAAATCAATGGGGGCATGCCCACTAGAAATGGATGTTGGATCGGTATGGTGACATGGGCCTGATGGCCTGTTGCTGAAGCTGGGTATTGGCGAGGTCTTGGGCCTGGACCGGGGCACAAAAGACCTAACTATTAGAATGGCTGCTGAGATTGTGGATGTTGTAGTGGGTATACGGCCCAAATGAGGGAATTGGGCCACTGGTCAGTGGTTGGGAGAGGTGGGAGTATACATGGTAGCCACAGAAAGTAGACGAGAAAAAATCAAAATCCGAGGAAGAAGAGGTCGTGTGGGTCGTCGATTGTTCCGAGATTGGGGGGGGGGGGGCGGGGTGGCGGCGGCGGCGGTGACTGAGAAAGAAATTAGGGTTTAGGTGTTTTTAGGGTTAGGTACCATGTAAGATTGTATTAATCTCCCTTAGGGAGTCTTTTTCATTAATACAAATAAATATAGTGTGTGCGATGTGAAATCTTAATACAATAAGGATCCTATATCTATCATAATTATACAATACGAAATATTGCAAAGTATATGGAGTATATTTGGTGAATAAACGTTAATAGGAGTAATACCAAACACAATGTTATGGGACTTCAATAAAAAGAAAAGTAACGTGTCCCCGGCTCCTCTCACAATTACACTTGCACAAAACCTCGTTGAAGCCTTTTGCTGAGAAAATTTGTGCCGATCCAAATGGAATATGAGGAAGAGGAAGACTCCCATGATCAACCAAAACTGAGCAAACCTACAAAACATTCTCAAATTCCATCAACTTTAGTGAAAGATTCAATCTTGACACTCCCTATTTTGCCACCAGAACTCATCACTGAAATCCTTTCAAGGCTTCCTGTGAAACCCCTCTTGAAATTCAAGTACAACAACAACAACATATCCAGTGAAATCCCACAACGTGTGATTTGGGGATGGTAGAGTGTACGCAGACCTTACCTCTACTTCGGTAGGTAGAGAGAATGTTTCCGAAAGACCCTTGGCTCAAGACAAAACATAATCACAAGCAAAATCAAAGCAAGAGAAAAGTAAGAGAAACGATCAGACCGGGTCAAAAAAATGTAAAGAAGTATGAAAATGTTGGTATGAAAAGCGAATAAGTCATGATAGCGCATTCTGAAAAAGTAAGCAGTGACTAGCGTCAAAATCTTGGCTTGCTTTGATCTCTAGCCCTGAATTTATCAACACCCATCTCAGCTTATCCGCTAATAACAAGGACTACACCCACCATAAGGTTATAATGAGTTCTCGTCCGGAGTATGTTTTTAACAATCTTAAAGAATGTGCTCTTAGTTCTTTATTTAATGATACCGAGGCAAAAGATTCGGATTATCGCATGGAATCCTTTGGATTATACAGGACTATTCTGCTTCGTTTGTTGGTTCTATCAATGGATTGATTTGTCTTGTCCTTGATGACAATTACTTTGTTCTATGGAATCCATCAATCAGAAAGTACAAGACATTGCCTTGTCCTGAACATGATATGCAGGTTTGGTACAGAATAGTATGTGGTTTTGGATATGATGAGTTACATGATGATTATAAGGTAGTGGTTGGTTTTTATGAGGATGATTAAGATCCTTATGGTGAGGTCAAAATATATAGTCTAAAGAGTGATTCTTGGACAAATGTTGATTATGGTGGGGTGCTAGTAAATGGTCCAGCTATGTTTGTGAATGGGAAACTTCATTGGGCAACATGTGATCCTGATCTTATTGGTTGTAAGAGCATGAACATCATTTCTTTTGATTTGCCTGATGAGAAATGGGAAAAGGTGGAGCACCCTTGCTATGGAGAAGAAGGTTTTCTTTTGAAGGTGGGAGTGTTGAGGAGTGATCTTTTTGTCTTTAGTGAATATGAGAACACTCATATAGATGTTTAGGTTATGAAGGAGTATGGGGTTAAAGAATCTTGGATAAAGATTTTAACCGATAAGAATCCTTCTAATCAATTTTTGAATCCACCCTTTTTCATGTCAAATAAAGGTGAAATTTTGGTGATGTTAGGATAACTTTCAGGATATACAATTTTAACAGGGCCGATCCTGAAATTTATTAGTACCCTGCCAAAATATAAATTGAGGGTTCCTATATAGCAAATAAAACGATAACTTCAAACCAACCGGATTGATAAGTATCAAATTACCACCTTTAATCAAATTATCAAATCAGTCCAAAACATCATTAAACTACCCAAATCAACCAATTTTAAATCTAATAACTAATCAATTAAATTTTTTTTAAAAAATTGAGTACAAGCATAGCTATTCTATATTAGAAACTAGAATACTAGTCTAAATCTCAGTTAATTGAAAATTACATAAACACAATTGAAAAATTATAAATCAATAACAACAAATTGAACATCAATATTTTCAATTATTAAAATCTAACATCAAAAATTTGACAAAGTTGAGACTTCGAATCAAATAAATTAAGTATGGTCTTACCGGAAAACTCAAACGGATGGATTCTTTACTGGTTGAGGATGGGGCTTCCATAATGGAGGTCTCAGGTTAGAAACACCCTGCCTACGACATCATGAGATTTGCCTTCCGGGTCGAGCTCGTCGCATGGGGTTTACCTAGTGCGGGTTATCTCTCCTGTGTGGTTTGTGGTTTGCGGCTATTGCACAAGAGCGTGGTTTAACCTATGCACCTTCAGAGAGTAGCGGCTGCGGGTTCCTTTGTCATCAAAAATATGTTTCTACCTATTTTAGAAGCATTTTAAATTTCTCTCTCCGGATTGTCCACTATATGCAAAAAAGTAGTATTATCCGAGTCCTTTTTTGCTTCTTGTTCATTCCTCTTCTGCTCCAGCATAGTAGAAGTTCCTCAGTGGTACGTGGCATTACTCCTTTCAAGTTGAAAATTCTCAAAAACATGTAACCATAGAACTTCGTTTAGTATCTTTTACAGTATCTTGTTTCTAGATAGTGGCAAATTGTGCTCCCTCTGTTGTATTCTACCTGTAATGATTATGAGAGTGAAGTGAAACTATAGAGAGCAGGGAAATCAAGGAGTAAAGTAGATTCTGATTTTGTGAGAGTCCTAATCCGAATTACATTCCAAGTTCTGTATATTTTATCTTAAATAGAACTCCAAACAGTGTCTATACTTTTTTTAGCGGAACGGATGGATAGACCGTGTATATCACGGTTAATTAGATTATTAAAATAATATTGTATAATTATCATAATTATAGAATTCATGTATAAGTAGAATTAGAATATTAGAAGTATAGTATAAATAATTTTTTTTATATTTAGAGATTGTAACTTGTATATATACCCATTCATTAATAAAAACAATAAAGGGATTATTTCTTTCATGATATAAGAAGTCTAGGGCTAAAATATCTTCTCTCAAACACTTCAGTTGCCCCCTTCTTTTTTCGGTTTCCGTGACCTACTCTCGGATTCCGTAGATTTTTTTTCTCATCCTCTATTCCCAAATTTTCTTCCAAATCCCTAATTCACCATTTGTTCTTTCGTTATGTCTACGTCAAAGAACATGTTTCATCCTCCCCTTACAGTTTTCAACATCAAGAACCACATCCCTACTGTTCTTGAAATGAAAAACGTCAAATACGCGACGTGGACGGAACACATAATCCCCTCGGTACCTGGCGTGGAGAAGGTGCCTAACCCGAGGAAAATCTTACGTTATGGACAACCCTTGATGCTACCGTTCTCCAGTGGATTTACTCCACTATCTCTTCAGACCTCTTACAGACGATAATTGAACCTGACGTTACGTCAATGGCTACCTGGAATAGGGTGCGTGATAAATTTCAGGATAACAAAAATTTCCGAGCTGTCACTCTTGAGCAGGAATTTTCACATGTCAACATGAAAGATTTTCCTAACATTTCAGTCTATTGTAACGACTCAAGGAATTGGCGGATCAACACCGCAATGTTAGTACGCCTGTTACCAATGATCGTCTTGTTCTCCAGATGGTTTCCGGCCTATTTGAGGTCTATAATGGCGTTGACACACTGCTTCGTCAAAGTAATCCTCTACCACCATTTTATCAGGTTCGTTCGATGCTCACGTTAGAAGAGACTAGCTTGGCTAAAAAGGCGGCTATCAGAGCAAATTCCGTCGTGATGATGACAACGTCAAACGACCCTCCCTCATTCTCTGAATATTTAAGCCAAAACCGCTGCAATGGTGGCGGCAGAAAGGGTCAAAATCGTAAAAATAATGACAAAAACCGTGGTGGCAATTGCGGTGGTAACGACTGTCACGACCCAAACCGGAGGGCCGTGACAGGCACCCGGACCTTGCCTGCCGAGTACCACTAGTCATACATTTACATCTACCCGTAAGTAATCATGTGCCCCAAGGTCCATCATATGGTACCCTGTTAACATATAAATATGATATATTGGAAAGAAGCTATGTAACATCATACCAACAGAAGGACCCAACCCATCCATATATACATACCAAGGCTGACAAGGCCATATTTGACTGCTATACAAGACACTGTCTACAAGCCTCTAAAAATAGTACATGACATCATAAGGTCGGGACAGGGCCCCGCCATACCCATATATACATGCAAAAATATACCGTACCGAGATTAGACCTACACTCCTAAATAAGCGGAGTGTTCCAATAACTGCTGAGTCAGCAACCTACTAATGCGGATCGTCGTCTTGCCTACGTGAACCTGCGGGCATGAAATGCAGCATCCACCGATAAAAGGGACGTCAGTACGACTGATGTACCGAGTATGTCAGGTATGAGAAACAACATAACAGAGATACAAAAATAAACTGAAACAGAAACAGCCGATAGCGACAGCCGACAGAAACAATCGACCAGTAGTGAATGCCTCTAAGGGCCATAATATGCCTAAATATCATGCACAATGTGGTGTGTGTGTATATATATATATATATATATATATATATATATATATATATATATAATGCCATTGGCCTCATTGGGCATCTTCCTTCCCATAACAGCCTCTGTGGGCATCATATCATATCGGCCTCTATGGGCATAATCATCATCATATCCTAGCGGATCAGGTGGTCTGCGTATCCCGTTTCCCATCCCCAATATATGATCCAGGGTAATACATGAATGACAATAAAATATTTTGAGTTTACCTGAGTGACACAATATCCTTGTACCTTCGGCTAACATTTGGAATATTAACATCTTTTCCATATACCTCAATAAGGATTTGGAAACATATTTAGAAATGCTTTTAACATAGGAATAAATAACATGAACATCCTTGACTACTAAGAGCAGAATAATTTATGGAATAATATTACGTTTACGTTTCGTTCTTAGAACATGCCAAAAGAAAGAAATGATTTGCCTTAACATACCTTCGGTTATTGACCCTTCACTGACGATGATGAAACCGACTGCCTTTACAAGTTAATCTAGGATGTTGGGGACTACCATGATTCCACCTTACTTCCCCTAAAAGGAAGCTAAAAATCCAGTAATCAACACCAACCAATGCTCTATGTAGGCCCAAGGGAACAACGAGACCAACCAGTAGGTACATCCCTATATTGTCTTTGGAGAAATCTTATATTGTGTTCTTAGTATTAGCACTCATTTGCTGCCCCAAGAAGTAAGTATCACATTTCTTTCTGCTTAGTGAGGTTATCACATTTGAATTATCTCATTTCACATGTAAAGGCTAAGAAAATGAAAGTGTGGACTTAAAGACACTTCATCCTCATTTACACGTGTAAAATATGTGATGACTTCTATCAATAGAAGTCACTTAAGATCCCACATTAATCCTTGCATGCATATTATTCCACCTAATTAATTATACTAACTTAGTCACTTAGGTAATTCATCTACATGCTACACGTAAACATTCCTACTTAATTTTGTCCCCCACTATAATTTATCAATTACCCGATCGTTGTTATCTCACTATAATTTATCAACTAGCCGATTATTGTGGTCCCACTTCGTAAGTCCTAAATTAGTTCGGGACTGTATCCTTTTATATACTAATCTCTTTATTTGCATACGTCTAGAAGCTGAACACATCGCCCGAAAGTACATGGTGTTACAACGGCGACAGACAAAACAGTAGTGGGCCTCGGGACAGTGGCCTGCAGGACAACTCGTCCCATCCGTGGGCTCTCTGGCTATGGAGTTGGGCCAGTGACCATTGGCCCAACAACCCCTATTTCTCGCTCAGTCCATATCTGGGTAATTGGGCCCAGTTTCAGTAACAGTCCAGGCCCAGGTTCTCGGGTCCAAACAGTGGCAATAGGTACTCTTCTGGGCTGGGGGCGCAAGCATGCCTGCTTGGGCCTCGGCCTCCGCAGTCTTTTCATACCGCAGGCCCAAATTAGATCCCGACACCTATAGATATTGCTGCCGCAATGCATACACTTGGATTAACTCATCCGGACGCGAATTGGTACATGGATATCGGTGCCACTTCTCATATGATGTCCGATCAAGTTACTCTCTCGTCTTATTTCAATTTGAGCAACAATCGTGGTATTATTGTTGGTAATGGCAACACAATTCCAATTCGAGGTTATGGACATACTACTTTGTCTCCCCCACATCCACCTCTACTTTTAAAAAATACACTTCATGCCCCTA
Source organism: Anisodus acutangulus (assembly GCA_029783415.1). Taxonomy (NCBI): domain Eukaryota; kingdom Viridiplantae; phylum Streptophyta; class Magnoliopsida; order Solanales; family Solanaceae; genus Anisodus; species Anisodus acutangulus. Next base: position 3,742,438 of record CM056509.1, read on the forward strand.
ACCTAATTAAAAATTTGGTGTCTGTCCAAAAATTCACCACTGGTAATTGGGTTTCTGTTAATTTTGACCCTTTGGATTTTCTGTTAAGGATTTCAAGACGGGCATACCTCTAATGCAATGCAATAGTAGGGGAGAGCTTTATCCACTCACAACCACCACCACTTCCACGAGTCAAGTCATACCGTCTACCTTTGCCGCCCTTGCTTCTTCCTTATGGTATGCACGTTTGGGTCATTCGGGGTCATCTATTATTTCTTCTTTACAAAAAAATAATTTTATTTCTTGTCAGGGTACGCGTAGTACTCCACTTTGTCCTTATTGTCCGTTAGGAAAACATGTTAGATTGTCATTTGTAGCCTCTATGTCTCGTCTTTTGATGCCTTTTGACATTATTCATAGTGATTTATGAACATCTCCCATTCTAAGTTCTTTGGACCATCGTTATTATGTTCTATTTTTGGATGATTATTCTAATTTTTTGTGGACCTTTCCGTTAGCGAAAAAATCTCATGTTTTTTCACATTCTTAAAATTTAGAGCATTCATCTGTACACAATTCGAACGGAAAATTAAAAATATTCAATGTGATAATGGTAAAGAATATGATAATAGGTTATTTCATGAATTTTGTGATGCTAATGGCATAGTCTTTTATTTTTCTTGTCCTCATACGTCCTCGCAAAATGGGAAACCCGAACGAAAAATTCATACCATTAATAATATTGTCCGAACTTTATTTTCCCATGCTTCCGTACCCCCTTCTTTTTGGCATCATGCCCTACAAATGGCTACTTACCTCCTTAACGTACTTCCTAACAAAAACCTAGCATATAATTCCTCACTTAAACTTTTTTACAATAAAGATCCTTCGTATTCTCATCTTATGGTGTTTGGGTGTTTATGTTATCCTTTTTTTCCATTCACTACAATTAACAAACTTCAAGCCCGTTCTACCCCTTGTGTGTTTTGGGTTACCCATCTAATCATCATGGTTACAAGTGGTTTGATTTATCCTCTAATAAAATCATAATTAGTCGCCATGTGATTTTTTATGAAACATAATTTCCGTTTGCTAAATTGTATAGTTCCGTGCCTAGCTCGTATAATTTTTTGGATGACGGGGTCTCACCGTATATTATACACCATTTATCCGACTTGTCCCATGACCAAAATCCGCCAGCAGGCCCACAATCTATATACATCAGCCCTTGGATTTTCGAGATCCCACTCATCCTCATCATGTCTGTTTGATGAAGAAGTCCTTGTATGGGCTTAAGAAGGCCCCGCAGGCTTGGTATAAGAGATTTGCAGATTATGTATCTACTAATGGGATTTCTCACAGCCGGTCTGATCATTCTCTATTTATATACCATCGTGGTACTTCTCTAGTATACATTTTATTGGATGTAGATGATATTATATTGACTGCTTTATCTGATAATCTACGCAAGTCTATCATGTCACTTCTCAGCTTTGAATTTGCAATGAAAGTCTTGGGACCCTTGAGTTATTTCTTGGGCATTGTTGTCACTCGTCATTCGGGTGGTCTATTTTTATCTCAAAGGAATTATGCTGCGGAGATTATTGAGAGAGTTGGTATGTCATCTTGTAAGTCTACTTCCACTCCGGTTGATACCAAACCGAAGCTGAGTACTACGTTAGGCACACCATACGAGGATCTCACCCACTATCGTAGTCTTGTAGGGGTACTTCAGTATCTTACTTTCACGAGACATGATATTACTTATGCAGTTCAACAGGTGTGTTTATTCATGCATGACACGCGGATTGAGCATATGCATGCGCTCAAACGCATTATACGGTACATTCAGGGCACACTTGATTTTGGATTGCATTTATATCCTTCTTTCGTCTCTACTCTTGTATCATATACAAATGCTGATTGGGATGACTGCCCTGATACCAAACGCTCAAAATCTGGTTATTGTATGTTTCTTTGGGATAACTTGGTCTCGTGGTCTGCGAAACGCCAGGATACATTATCGTGATCCAGTGTAGAGACTGAGTATCGAGGCGTGGCTAATGTGGTATCTGAATCATGTTGGTTGCGTAATCTTCTATTAGAATTACACTTTCTTATTCAGAAAGCTACCTTGGTCTATTGTGATAATGTTAGTGCAGTTTGTCTTTCTGGCAATCCGGTCCAACATCAGCGCACTAAACATATCGAAATGTATATTCACTTTGTTCGCGAAAAGGTAGCTCGTGGACAAGTACGTGTTTTACATGTGCCCTCCAGCTACCAAATTATTGACATCTTTACGAAGGCCTTCCCGCAATTCTATTTGAAGATTTTAGGGATAGTCTCAGCGTACGACAACCACCCGCTATGACTGCGGGGGTGTAATAGACCGTGTATATCACGGTTAATTAGATTATTAAAGTAATGTTGTATAATTACCATAATTGTAGAATTCTTGTACAAGTAGAATCAGAATATTAGAAGTATAGTAGGAATAGGATTTTCCATATTTGGAGATGGTAACTTGTATATATATACCCTATTCTTTAATGAAAATAATCAAGTAATTATTTCTTTCACGGATGTTATCATCACCAATGGACATTGGAATCTTGGTATGAAAAACGGATCTGGATCTAGGTATGAAAAACGGATTTGGATCTAGTAGGATCCGGTTCAGATCCTATCCGTTGCCATCCCTAAATTTACCATCTCGAGGACAATCCTATGTGTTGCCTTTACCAACACCGCACTTTTACAAGTCATGAATCATGAAAGATCAGTAAGGTATTATTCTGATTCGTTTCTATTGTTGAACTTTCAGGAATCGGAAGTTGTTATGGAGAAGAAGTAATCCATCTACTGCCGACTGCTGCGTGCATCTTGATGATGAAGCATGGTGTTGCCTCGTTGATGTTTGTGTCGTTATGTTAATTTTCTTTATATGTGTATGAAGAAAGGATTACCTATGTTTTCTAGTACTATTTTGTAGGTTGCCATTTCTGTTTTTCTCTTGCAACCTAAACTTAAGGTAGAATAGACTTATGTTTCCTTCTATCATATTATTTGTCAAAACTCAAAAGTAGTGTCTAGGTGATGTTGGTCTTTACTATATACTCCATTAATTTTAATAGGAGCCTAGGCTTTTCACTTGCTTATGGTGGATACTTATCTTGCCTTGTCTTACTTAGTAAATCAATTTTTCGTTGGGATTTCTGTTGCATATTTGCTAATTTTAAGTGCTTTTTATTTAGAACCTTTTTTTTAGCTCAGTTGTAAGTAAGGGTTGATATGAGGTATGATGACGAGTATATATATAAATCAATAAAGGCAAACAAAATGACAAGATAAATGAATTAAAAACAATTAAAAAGAAAATTAAGTAGAATGCATAAGTAAATTGTATACTTTATAATTATAAAATTTCCAGTGCTAGCGGATAGCATCCTACTGACAGAAAGTATAGCACACCTAAAACGAGCCACATAATATAAAGCACATTGCATGATTTACATTGCTTCTTGTGATCACGTACTCTCATAATCATCAGTACATCTCCCATAATTAGAAGGAGCAATATTGTCAAGCAACTGTTTTGGAGGAGCAGCTGAATCCGATACTGATCGGAGTAGTTTTCTCGTTGAGAGGGCGGAGGAAGGGGAAGTTAATAGCACGATCACAAATACCGCGAATGAGATTTTCATGAGAAGAGAAGAAGGAACTAGTACTACTTTACCCATTGTTTACACAACTCACTGCAGAGGCGAATTCAGGAACTTAAAATTTATGGTTCCTACTTCCTACAACGATCTCAAGTTAAATGAGATAAAACTTCGACTACTTTTTTGCCCTTCATGTGTAGACTAGTATATATAGAGGAGACAACAATATCGCTCTATGGACTGAAACAGGCTCCTCGAGCATGGTACCAGCGGTTCGCCGATTATGTCTCCTCTATCGGTTTTTCACACAACAGATCTGATCATTCCCTGTTCATCTACAACAAGGGTACATACATGACTTATCTATTATTATATGTTGATGACATCATTCTCACCACATCATCTGATGCTCCGCCGGTCCATTATGTCTCTCCTTTCCTTTGCGTTTTTTATGAAAGATCTGGGCCCCTGAGTTATTTCTTTGGCATTTTTGTCACTCGACATTCTGGTGGCCTATTTCTGTGTCAAAAGAAGTACGCTGAAGAGATCCTTGACCGTGCAGACATGATATATTGGAGATTTCTAAACAATGTCTCACATTGGTGAGGAAACACTATATTATTGTGTTTATAAGGGAAAATTCTTCCTTATTGGTTAAGATATATTTGGACATAATTAATTAATTAATTAATTCAGAAAATTATGAAAAGGCATGACAGTTGGTTATGTAACCAACAGGACTTAATCTTAACCATTGGTTTAATTTCAAGAGGCACCATGAAAAGGCATCATTCATAACCATTGGTTTAATCTCAAGAGGCACCATCCTATCTATAAATAGATTGTCATATTCCCATCAGAAAAATTCTCAATACAGTAGAAATCAAACGTTGTTTTAGTGCAAATGATATTTGATTAGACTTCTTAGTAACTCTAAGACATTCAATCCTTCCCGGTGCACTCCATGGGGGTGAAATAGTCTTAAGGGGAGAGTTCGTACTCGCTTGTGAAGTCGGTTTTCTACTTTCTGCAATCTGTTTCTAACAATCTTAAGACTTTTTTTTCCATGGCTAGTATTAGGGAGATGACATCAAACTTTGTCAAAGTGGACAAGTTTGATGGTGGTAATTTTCGAAGATGGCAGAAAAATATGCACTTTCTTCTCACCAAATTGAATGTTGCTTATGTTTTGACTACTCCAGTACCAGAAGAAAAGGAGAATGAGACCATTGCAGAGACGCATGCCAGGGCAAAATGGGAGAATGATGAATACATATGTCGAGGCCATATTTTGAACGGGATGACTGATTCCCTGTTCGATTCTTACCAGACTGTGTCTTATGCAAAGGAACTATGGGATCAATTGGAGGCAAGGTACATGCGTAAAGATGCAACAAGTATACCCAATTTAACAGTTATTCTATGAATGAAAAAAGGTCAGTAATGGAGCAATTCTATGAGATTGAATGCATCCTTGGTAATTTCAAACGACATAACATGAATATGGATGAATCTATTGTTGTATCTAGTATAATAGACAAACTGCCCCTAACTTGGAAGGAATTCAAACACAGCCTTAAACATAAAAAAAAGGATCTTACTCTTGAGGAATTGGCTAACCATCTTCGTGTAGAAGAAGAATTCCGAAAAAAAAGAAAACAAAGATCAAGATATCCACATTGCGGAGGAAGGCCAATCCAGTAAGGAAAAAGGCAAGAAAAGGCAGTTCAATTCAAACAAGCAGAACAAAACTGACATCAACGAGAAAAAGAAGTTCGCTTGTTGGAATTGTGGTGGTCCTCACATGAAACGTGACTGCCCAAATAAAAAGGATCTTGGCAGTTCAGGTTCAGGACAGAAGAACCGAAAGAATGCAGATGGCAACGAAAATTTTACTGCCATGATTTCCGAAATCAACATGGTCCAAGATGACAATGATTGGTGGGTTGATGATTCGGGTGCTATAAGACAAGTTTGCAAGTAGAAGTCTCCCTTCAAGACCTATGAACCAGTGGAAGATTCAACTTTTTTCTATATGAGAAATAAATCTCCTGTTAGTGTTTTAGGCAAAGAAGTGTTGTATTAGACTTAACTTCTTGAAAAAGTTTAACTTTGAATGATGTTTATCATGCTCCAGAATTTAGTAAGAATCTGATGTCTGGTAGTATTTTAAACCAATATGGGTTCAAACAAGTGTATGAGGCTGAAAACTTTGTACTCTCTAAGAGTGGGTGTTTGTATGAAAGGATTATTTACATTGTGATATGTTTAAATTGAACCTTATTAACATTAATAAAGTGATGAATGCTTATGTTTATGTCTTGGACTCTCTTGATACTTCTTCTTTATGGCATTATCGTTTAGGACATGTAAATTTTAGAAAGTTGAAAGATATGACTATACAGTCTCTAATTCCTTCAATTGACAAGAATGCTATAAAATGTAAAACATGTATGCTCACTAAAATCACTAGCTTACCATTTCCTTCTGTTCAAAGAGATTAAAAATTGCTTGATTTAGTTCATAGTGATTTATGTGACATGAGTGACAACGTGACAACAGACGGAAAACATTATTTTGTTACCTTTATTGATGACTATTTCAGATTTTGTTATGTATATTTGTTACATTCAAAAAGTGAAGCACTTGAAAAAATTTAAAGTGCTTAAAAGTAATGTAGAATTTCATTGTGAAACCTTTATTAAGTGTCTTGGATCGGATAGAGGTGGGGAATATTATAATCCATTATTCTTTGAATCAACTGGAATTGTGCATCAAGTTACATCACCTTATACACCACAACAGAATGGTGTGGCCAAAAGGAAAAATAGAGTCCTAACGGAAATGATAAATGTCATGTTATCTAAGTCGGGTTTAGGACATGGATATTTAGGTGAAGCCTTGCATATAACCTGTTATATTCTTAACAGAGTACATAACAAGAGAAGTAAGACTACCCCATATGAATTCTGGAACAAGAGAAAACCAAACCTAAGTCATCTTAGAGTCTGAGGATGTAGAGAAATTGTTAAAGTTCCAAAGCCCAAAAGAAAGAAACTTGGAGAGAAAGGAATTGAGTGTGTTCTTATAGGATATGCTATAAATAGTAAAGCCTATAGATTTAAGGTTATTGAACCTAATGATTCATATTCTGTTAATACTATAATTTGAGTATATGGATGCTATTTTTGAAGAAAATAGATTTAGTACCATTCCTAGATCTCATGACACAACGTTACCATCTAGTTCTCATTTACGGGAAGAGCATGGTTTAGTTGATAATAACTCAACTAATGAGGAAGTTGTGGAACCAAGAATAAGTAAAAGGGCGCGAAAAGCTAAAGATTTTGGAGATGATTTCTTTATGTTTCTCGTTTAAGGAAGTAGGGATCAGTGTTCTTTTGACACTTACATACCTTTATGTTATAATTTAGAAGCTGATTTAGTCACTTTTGAGGAGGGAATGAAGTCTCCAGATGCTTCCTTTTGGAAAGAAGCAATTAATGATGTAATGGATTCGATTATGGGTAATAGAACTTGGAAGTTGGATGATCTACCACCAGGTTGTAAACCCATTGGTTGTAAGTGGATTTTCAAAAGGAAAATGAAAGTAGATGGAACTATAGACAAGTTCAAGACTCGTTTAGTAGCCAAAGGTTACACTAAAAAATTAGGTATTGATTACTTCGATACTTATGCTCCTGTTGCAAGGACAACAACAATAAGAGTGTTGATTGCATTAGCCCCAATTTTTTGTCTCGTTATTCATCAAATGGACGTGAAGATCGCATTTCTAAATGGTGAATTAGATGAGGAGGTGTATATGGAATAACCCAAGGGGTTTGTTGTTCCTGGTCAAGAACACAAAGTGTGTAAATTGATAAAATATTTGTATGGGCTTAAGAAAGCTCCCAAACAATGGCACCAAAAATTTGATCAAGTTGTACTTGCTAATGGAGTTCTTATCAATTATGCCGATAAGTTTGTATATAGTAAGTTTGTTGGAAACAAGGGAGTTGTCATTTGTTTATATGTGGATGACATGTTAATATTTGGCATTGATCTCCAACAAGTGGTGCACACAAATGAGTTTTTATCTGCTAATTTCTCCATGAAAGACATGGGTGAAGCGGATGTGATTTTAAGCATTAAAATTACTAGATATACTAGTAGTTTGGCCTTGACTCAGTCATATTACATTGAAAATGTGTTAAAGAAGTTTAACAACTTCGATTGTAAATTTGCATCTACACATCTTGATCACAGTGTAATGTTATCTAAGAATACAGGAGAACCTGTGAAACAATTAGAGTATGCTAAGGTAATTGGGTGTCTTGTGTATGCCATGACATGTACAAGACCTGATATTGGTTTGGATGTAGGAAAACTGAGTCGTTTTACTCATAATCCAAGTCATTCTCATTGGCATGCGGTTCGAAGAATACTTAAGTATCTTAGGAGAACTATTCACTATGGAATACATTATGATAGATTTCCTTGTGTATTGGAAGGGTTTTCTGATGCAAGTTGGATATCTAACAGTGATCATTCCTCTACGAGTGGGTGGATATACATACTTGGCGGGGGTTCAGTTTCATGGGGATCCAAGAAACAGACTTGTATTGCAGATTCAACTATGACATCTGAATTTATAGCATTAGTGTCTGCCATCAAGGAAACCGAGTGGCTAAGAAATTTTTCGTATGATTTGCCTTTGTGGCCAAAGCCCATGTCACCTATCTCAATTCATTGTGATAATGAGGCTACATTGGCTAAAGCATACAGTGAAGTTTATAATGGTAAACCAAGGCACATTGGTTTACGACATAGTTATGTGAAACAACTCATTCATGATGGTGTTATAACTGTGGACTTTGTATGTATAAATTAGAATCTGGTAAATCCCTTGACAAAAGGCCTTACGAGGAATTTAGTCACGAAAACTATAAAAGAGATGGGTTTGAAGCCTATACTCTTAACTACCAATGGTGGAACCTCGACTTAACACTCGATAAAACCCTCGAGTCTTAAGTTCAATGAGTCCAAGTACATCATTCTGTAGTTGCAAGCACTTGTCTTACCATCCCAAGTTGTGCTTGGTTCCATAATATATATGTAGGATGAGCAAATGTTTGCTCTTAATGAACCTTTAGTGGTATATTAATGCAATAAAGATGTGTGTGTGATATATTTTATATTTTTCCGGGTATGCCTGAGTAATATGTACATTTTATCATAAATGAATAAAGTTGCTCATATCTATTATTCAATTGATTTCCACAAGTGTACTATATTATGGAGTATGTGAAAGGTTCACCTATATGAGCTTAAAGTGAGGCCGCTTTAGGAAATCAAATAGGCTTGATTTCTTAATGCTCATGAAAAGGATACAAGACACATGGCCATAAAAGTGTCGGTAACTTCTATATGTATTGGGAATAAAGTATCTTATGTGTGACTTGAAATTAAGTAATAAGAGAGGATCGCTAGTTCAAAGCATAGTCTACCATGCCATCCTAATTACTTAAAAGACATTTCACTAATATAGGGATTCAATCGCGAGACACCTCTATTTAAGCATAAGATCATGTTATTAAGTATTGCTTGGAAATGATGGGGGATTATTGGGGATTTCTAAGCAATGTCTCACATTGGTGATGAAACACTATATTATTGTTTTTATAAGGAAGAGTTCTTCCTTATGGGTTAAGATATATTTGGACAGAATTAATTAATTAATTAGTTCAGAAAATTATGAAAAGGCATGACAGTTGGTTATGTAACCAACAAGACTTAATTTTAACCATTGGTTTAATCTCAAGAGGCACCATGAAAAGGCATCATTCATAACCATTGGTTTAATCTCAAGAGGCACCATGAAAAGGCACCATCTATCTATAAATAGATTGACATATCCCCATCAGAAAAATTCTGAATACAATAGGAATCAAACGTTGTTTTAGTGCAAACGATATTTGATTAGACTTCTTAGTATCCCTATGATATTCAATCCTTCCCGGTGCACTCTATGGGGGTGAAATAGTCTTAAGGGGAGAGTTCGTACTCGCTTGTGAAGTCGATTTTCTATATTTTCTGCAATTTGTTTCTAACATGACATCTTGCAAACCACCCCACACGCCAGTAGACACCAATTTCAAGCTCAGCGCTGATTCCGACCCTCCATATTCAGACCCGACTCACTATCGTAGCCTGGCTGAGCCCTGCAGTACCTCATATTCACGAGACTTGACATATCATATGACGTGCAACAAATCTTCCTACACATGCACAGTCCGACGGGAGCACACATGCATTCCCTCAAACGTATTTATGATATGTTCAAGGTACACTTCACTTCGGAAGTCCTCGCTCACTAGTCTTACTGCTTATTTTGATGCTGACTGGGGTGGATGTCCTGACACCCGACGCTCCACGTCTGGTTACTGCATTTTCCTCGGAGATAACCTATTTTCTTGGTCTTCCAAAAGGCAACCTACATTTCCCAATCCAGCGCTGAAGCAGAGTACAGAGGTGTCGCCAACGTCGTCTCTAAGTCTTGTTGGATCCCTAACCTTTTACTTGAGCTTCACTGCCTGATTCAAAAGGTAACACTAGTTTACTGCGATAATATTAGTGCGATATATCTTTTCGGCAATCCCGTCCAACATCAGCGCACTAAAAATATTGAGATGGACATTCATTTCGTTCGCGAAAAAGTGGCTCGTGGTCAAGTTCATGTTCTTCATGTTCCTTCCAGTTATTAGATTGTCGACATCTTCACCAAAGGACTTCCGCGCATACTATTTGATGAGAACATATAGAGAGCTATTAAGCCTACACAGAGAAATAAGTATGCAAATTCATTTTATAGCAGATATAAACACAGACTTATGGATGACTACAAGTCACTATGGATGAAAACCAATTAAGACAACTTCAAAAGATAGCTGAAAATCGTTTACATATAATAGAGATATAAACCAACATATAGTAAGCTGCAGAATGAGTATAGACCTTATAAAAGATAGAGATCAACGTTTACAAGAATATTCCCAACAAATATGTGAACAAGAAAATACTATTACAACCCTAAGAAATATGATATCACTAAAAGATGAAAGATTAAGACAAAAAGAGGAAGAAAATATGAAATTGAGAGAAGAAAAATTGAGAGAAATAATCAGAAGAGATAATAAAATAAAAGACCAAAAAGATGTTATATTAGAACAAATACAAATATATTAACAGGTTAATTAATGGATAAGGAAAAAAATAGTAGATAACTCAGATGAAATATATTACCAGATGAATACATATAAATAAGGAATAACACAAACTTTAAGCTTTAAATTAGAAATATATCAAAGAATACAAGATGAAAAAGAAGAATTATCAACTAAGAAGATATTTAAAACTAAGTGGTTTGATAGAAACAAAGAAGTATGATATATAGCACAGAAACATGAGAATATAATAGACACAACTAGTATTAATGGAAGAGCAAAAATAAATTTACTAACAGATGAAATAATAAAAAGAGAATTATCAAAATTATCTACCAAAGAAGCTAAAAAATACAGAAATATATACTTTGGAGGAGTAGAATTTACTATAAAAGCATATTTTCAGAAAAATATAGATACACCTATACAAATATACATACTAGATGATAGGATATTAGGAAATTTACAAGACTCTTTAATATCTGTAATAAAAGAAAATTTAATATATCATAAACTAAAATTCACAGTACAGCCAGATTTTAGTATTTCATTAAAAGATGAAAATAAAGATTTAGTTTTAACATTATAATATAAACTAGATGGAATAAATATGTCATCGGGTAGTAAAGTCATAAATATAGAAACAAAAATGATATATGCCTTAACAGAAAATCATCATATAAGAAAACATGAAATTATTTTTTAGTTCCAAAAATGTATCAAGATATATTAGAACAAATAGAACACAAGGAAAATTCTAAGATAATCATACCAGAAGAAATACATATGGATTTTAGTACCCATAACACCATAAAAAGGAAAGATCTTCTGATAGAACGATCTAGATTAAGTATTAAAAAAGAACCAATGATATCAAGACAAACTAGCTTAAGATTTACACAACACAGAACATTAGATCTAATAAATATACCCAGTAATAGATTGAGAATGAAAGTAATAATATTAAATGGTGTAATAACAACTGATTGCATAGTTGAAATAAATATAGGAGTTATTAAAAATTTTATACATATAAGTAAAATTAACGAAAAAGACTGTAATCTAATAGAACCACAAACTTGTAATTATACTGAAAATGAAAGAGAAATAATAATAATCAAAAGTATTAATTTATAATTCAAAATCCAAGATCTGGATTATATAAAATAAATATAGGAGTAATAGAATATGATAGTTTTAATGAATTATTATTAAGAAGTGGCTTTTTAACCATGATAGACTACAAAATTAATAACGAAAGAATTGAAGTAAATGATCAAGGGAAAACAAGATTTATAAATAAGATATGAATATCCAGAGAAAAATACAAAAGAAAAAACAAAAATTAAAAATAATAAAAACAGTTTTATCAACAAAAAAAAATCTCAACTTAAATACCTAGAATACAATGCAAAAGAAATGAAATTAGAAAATTATATAAAACAACTAGAACAACAATGTAATAAATTTGATAAAATATGAATAGATACGGGAAATGGATGGTGTCGCATCCGTTTTTTACCGCCCCGTTCTTGAAGGAAGGGGGATCCGACACGGTCGCGACGTATGGGCGTTTCCTGAATTGATAAAGTTGTTAAGGAGTCGCCACCTAATTATTCTACGGTGAATTAGGACACCTAAATGTTAACTAAATAATGCAAAGTGAACTCCGATTACTGATCTGCGAAACTATGAGATTCTGAGTAAGGGTTCTTTATTATTCTAAAGGGAAGGGGTTAGGCATCCTTTAAGATCCGCTAACTTGCGGTTATCCGATCAAACTCAGGTTAATTGTTACTCTAAAGGGAAAATGCATGTTTAAGAGTATAAAAATGATGTTGCAAGTATTTAATAAAAGAATGTATTTTGACAACGTAAAGATTTTTACCACTTATATTCTTTTGAAGAGTCTTGCAAAAGTGATTGCGGTTTTGAGAAATAAATTCAAGGTATAAACTCCGAAAAGTGGGCATGACATTATTTATAAAAATACATGAAAAGTATGCATTTGTATGACATTGTTTATAAAATGCATGCAGAGTTGATTTTTGGATAAAAGTATGCATTTGTATGAAAGTTGATAAAAAATCATGCAAAGTTGATTTTTGAATAAAAGTGGGCACTTGTATGAAAGTTGATAAAATACATGCAAAGTTAATTTTTGAATAAAAGGCATGCATTTATATGACATTATTTATAAAATACATGCAAAGTTGATTTTTTTTGGATAAAAGCATGCATTATTTATAAAATACATTTTTTTTTGCAATTGATAGTAAAGGAGAAAAGTAAATTATTTATGATGCAAGGAAGTGATTTTTATGGAAGTCATTTTTTATTTGCAAATCGGATGAAAAACAAGACTTTGTTTGTATGTTTAACAATGCGAGTAAAGGATGACCAAATTATTTTGAAAGTTTTAAACATGCATAACGAGCCTAAAATAAATAAGCTAGCGGCGGGTTTCCAATTATAAACTACCCGAGCCTAAATGACTAAACTAGCGGCGGATTTCCAATTTTAGACTACCCGAGCCTAAAATGAATAAACTAGCTACGGGTTTCTAATTTTAAACTACCCTATTAACTTATCCATTCAAAGCCTAATTATTCTAAGTGTTTCTATGATCGCACAAAATTAAATAATTAAATTACAACAAAAGAGATAAAAATGCGGAATTAAAGCCGCGACTAGGGCGGACGACAGTTTCATCCCGCCCTATTTGTTTAGGAGTCTCGAGTGCAGGAGAATGCGATGAATGTGGATGCGGGTCTTCGTTTTGACAATAGCCATGATGAGTCTCATAACGAGACTCTTCGTTGCTCCTGATGTATTACATTTAAATACAAGAAAAGAAAAGGTTTAGTAGACGGAACAAAATATATATACATATATCCAATCAGCAGTTTATATATAAAAAAACAGAACCCGACAGAGGCCCAATCGAAACTGTCAACACTATTGAAATCGCGAGCCTCATTTTTTTTTTTTGAAGAAGTGAGAAACGCAGGCAGGCCCAAACTCGAAAGATTAAATGTAGGAACATGCTCCAACCCATTTTCAAATATCCAATTAATACAGAAGGTTGGTATACACAATGCATTACATATATATATGATATATTTGGAGTTATACAAGAGTATACGGCCTTGATATACACCTCATGTATATCTAAGCTTTTATCCTTATATACCTTGAAATATATCCTAATATACATCAATTCACATGTTTTCCTAGGAGGGAAAACTTAAACCATAAGTAAACATGAACATCTGGGATGGGCTGAATAAGAGGCAACAGATAGGATACATGCAAAAGCACACATATAAAGCCAAATTAACATGTCTTGAAGGTCTTTTAATCTGTAGCAATATTCCTACGAAGGGTAGGTCCACACATATTCAGCACACAAGAAGATGAAATGTAGATCATAAAGTGAAACCAGGGATCAATCCTAGGTATTTTAAAGCAAATGATGAGCAAATAATCCATGAGGAAATAATAAGATGTCAACACACAAGGGAGGATACCCAACATTTCAATACAAACAATAAAGCCAAGTAGATGACCAAGTTCGGGTTTCAGATCTCATATATCAGTAGAACAGGCAAACATGTCATATACAGAGGCAGAAAGGAAGGGTGAAATGTTGATGGTACACTGCATGATTTTGAAAGAGTGAGCCTAAACCAAACACTTTGGTAAAGGGTCTGATTCACAAAACCAATAGAGTCATAGTCACACATTATTCTAGGCCATAGACTTCTAATCAATGCAAGGATCCTGCTATAAAGAATATACAGTTTTGACCAATTGCAAACAAGACACTCGCAGGGAACTAACTCATTAATATTAAGAAGATACACATACTCTCAACAGAACAAGCTGGACAGGCAGACTTCTATATAGACTGAAATTGTAATCAAAATCACATAAACAAAGTAGAATTAACAAGTGCAGTGAATTGGTCCCAACATCATGTAGACCATGAGGACATACAAGCCAAGCATTAAACGTGATTTCAAAGACACTCTATGCTAGCATAAGTACATCTTGATAATTGATCCAAACAAGGCAAATGCATAGTTAACTTAGCAAACAGTCAGGTATGCAGAGTGGCCAAATGACTATTTAAAGGAAGTTATCTCAAGGTATCATGCTATCAAACATGTGTGACAGAAAGAGGTGAAAGCCTTCTAAGCTCGACCATATTATACTCCAGGGGGTTCTAGGTTAGAAACCCAAGACAAATATGCATACTCTTAATTCAAACCAAGCTGGATATATTATTCCCTTGGAATAGGCATGGCATGACTAGTATGACACTTAAATAAGCTTAAACTGATCGTTTCATACCAAACAGACCCAATACATGATAAATCATATACAAAATCCTAATATAGGTAGACAAATTTCATAGAATTTTACCTAAAGAAACTTTGCAATTTTAACAGGAGACTCATATAAGAAAAAGGATCAGCATTTAGCACATATCATGACATAGTGTGCTTCGTAAGAAAATAGAATAATCATGGAGGATAAGTCGGGTGTATAGAATGACCACTAAAAGATAGGGTTCCAAATAAACAGGGTCAGTAGTGACAAATCAACACACAATCATATTCAGAGCATACTGTCAGAGATTCAAAACTAAAACCAACCTATCATTCAATATCTATAGCAAAGGCAAATAAGTAGAGGCAATCCACACATTCCCAGATCAATCAAGAAACAATTCCAATCCTTCACTTATTCACATAATTTCATTCATGTAAGGGAACTTGAACACAGTTTTTTACCAAACAAATACCAAAAGCAACATCACATAAAGTTGAATATGAACTCAATACAGTAGGTCTGGAGCACCTATAATTAGCTTAGCAAGACAAACATTACAAGATTCACATTGGGCTTGAACAAGTACTAGACTGATTTTTATATCACATAAGACTAGATGGAGCTTCAAACAACATACTCAGGCATAATAATCAATTTAAGCAAGTAAATATGATACTCAACTAATAAACTTCAAAATCTCATTTCGTATAATATGAGACTTAGCATATATGTTTCAATCCAGAATCCAATTACCCTAACCTAATTTGAACAGGCTAAGATAATTAACAACAACTAAAATTAGCCGTAAATACACCTAGCACGTAAACAAAATGAAATACGAGAGGAATTTGAGTTTACCTTCTCCGGACAACGAACCAAGGCGTCGTTTCGAATCGTCGACCTCGCTCGGAGAAATTTATATTTGTGCGATTGAAGAAAAACGAGAGCTGGAGTGTTTTGTGGCTTTGTCCAGCCAAAACAAGAGTAAAAGGAGGGGATTTTTCAGAATCGAAAGCTTGTTCAAAGGGATTTTCCGTTTTTCTGAAACTTGGTAAAAAGCAAGCAAGATTGATTTTTTAGTTACAATCTTTGAAAAATCTGAGACCTTTTTTGTCCCCCCAAAAATCTCCTCCACACACAACCCAAAGGGCTGTATTTATAGCCAAAATTGGGAGCTTAACAGATAGAATTCGAAATTCGAATTCAAGGAAAAGAGGGGGGGAAAGTGACCGTTTTGACAGATTTCGAAACTGAGATGATGATGAAGGGGGTACGGGCTTATGCTTTTACCCACCGAATCCTTGAAGGTTCGTCCTAGAGACCCAACGACTCATGAATGCTTTGCAATTTAAGAACGATTTGATTGGACGAGCTATGCTCTGTGATTCAAAGAGAAAAAAAAAAGGACTGGGTGATGCGAGAGGTCGATGGTGAAGGGGACGTGGTGGCAGGGCGTCGGTGATGGCGTTTATCTGGTGGATTTTGAAGGGTTATAGGTGGAGGACTGCCGGATTTTGGGGCATCGTTTGGTTTTCGGGTCGTTTGGTTTTAGGGGTTAGAAATGGACGATTTGGGTGATGGGCTTCTGTTTGGTGTTGGGCTAACGGGTGGTGGCCAGTTTGGGCCTTTTCGATTGGGCTGAAATTTTGGGGTGATTTTGTGGGTTGGTGGAATATTTTGGGTAAATGGTAAAATGGGTTGTGGTTTAAAATATAAAAAGAGTTTAAAATGCTTTGAAGAAAAAATATAAATTATTTAAATATAATATAACGACGTGATAATAATAAAATATATTTTTTGTGAAATGTTTAATGCTTAATAAATAAAAACGCAATGTCGTTTTGCGAAAATAAAATAACATAGAATATTAGGATAAAAATTATGATTAGGGTATTAAAAGACAGTAAAAAATATGAATAAGAGTAATAATAAATAATGATATGAGAATAGACGATGATATTAAAAGCCTTATATATATATATATATATATATATATATATATATATATATATATATATATATATATAAAATTATTTTTGAGGTGTTAAAATATTTAAAATTGTAAATAAATATCAAAAAAGATGAGACAAAATTGGGTGTCAACAGATGGAAGAAAATAATAAATAATCATGAGTAACTTTAATGAGAAAATTGATGCAATATGGAGCGAAATAATAGTAAAAGAACAGATAAAAAATATCCTAATAATAATGGATGAAATAAGAGAAAATCAAACACAACTACAATAATTAATAAGAGAGGAATTGACAAAATTAAAAAGTGTATCTGAAGTGACAAAATTTAAAATAATATTAGAACAACTTAACATATTAGTAGAACATATAAATAAAGGAAAACAAGTAATAGAAGAAGACGAACCTAGTACAAGTCAAGAAAGAATAGTTGAAAAAGTAGAAGATACTACAACTAAACAACCAGAATTAGTACCAATAGATGCATGGAGAAGAAGAAAAGAACCTATAATGGTAGATATTAGTAAAATAAAACATAACTTAGCAGAATCAGTGGAAAAAACATTAGATAACCTAGCAATACTACATAAAAAAGGACAATTTTAATGGAAAATCAAGAACATAGTGTAATCTAGGTCTGGCCAGTGGGCCGGCCTCGGGTCTGGCGGGCCGGGTCTGGCGGTGTCGGGGTCGGGGCGGGACGGGCGAAAGGGTCGGGGTTGGGTCTGGCGGGGTCGGGTTTGGCGGGACTTGCTCCAGTCCCGTCCCGATCCCGTCAGAATCGGGTCGGGGCGGGGGCGGGGCGGGATCGAGGTCGGGGTCGGGTTCCGCCGAGTTTTTTTTTATTTTTAAATAACATATGTATAAAAAAAACTCAATAAACAAGACAAGATAGTGTAATCACATTTTTACTCGAGGTCGGGGCGGGATCGGGGCGGGCTCGGGACAGGGTCGGTTCGGGGTCGGGCCATCCCGGTCCACTGGCCAGCCTTAGTGTAATCACATTTCTTAAAAATCATGGAAAAGATATAATACAAAAAGAAAGATATAAGTACGAATCAATAAGAAAGAAAGACTCTAAAAATACACCAAATAACAATAAAAAAAAGGTGAAAATATAAATTTAACTGACACAGAAAAAATTGAATACTTACGCCTAAAGTTAGAAAAATCGGAACAACAAACATCAGAATTACAAAAAAATACAAAATTAAAAACACATAATAATGAGGAATGACTGAGTAATATACAAAATATAAACATAAATTTAAAGATACAAAGAAAATACTACAAGAAACAAAGATAGAATTAAAACAAACAAAAGATGAATTAAATCAAGTCAGACAAGAAATAGAAGAGTTAAAAGAAGAGTTACATATTCTAAAAGAACAAATGATAAGGTTGAAAGGAAAAAAGAAAGGAAAATATACAAAACAAGTGATGAAAGTACTACCAATAGTGAAAAAACTAATAATGATACAGACAAAGATAGTAATATGGAAAATGAGTAAACTAACCAAGAAATACAAGTAGCAAAATTCATAGAAGAAGTAGATGATGAATAAAACTCAGAAATAGCAAAACAAAATAATCAAATAATAGAAGCTTTAGAAAAATTGTAAAATGTAAATGCAATTATAGAAGAAGAACCTGAAAGCGATGTAGAAAATGAATTTAACATACCTATAGAAACAGAAATAGAAACAGATGATATAGCAAATGAAGATACTAATGACTATCCTGAAGAAGAATTAATAGACCCTAATTTAGAAATAATAGCAAGATGACATAATAAAATACCATAACATATATCAGTAAGACAACAAACTGAATTTAAAGAATTTACAGGATCAATGTCACAAGGTGTAAACTTTAATAGATACTTCCTAGATTTAGATAATGTTTATGATAAACAAGAAATAGGTAGAAGAATAAATTATTGGAATCTTGGAATGTATATAACATTAATGAACTCTACACATACTGATAACCTAGATTATATTTGTGATTTAATATCTAAAACATTAATTGAAAAAGTAGAATATTGGATGGAATCTATAGCATACCAACTAAGAGGATAGTATTTAGTCATGCAAGAGACTGAAAATCTATGCTAATGATATTTGACATTGTATTAAAAAGAGAATTTCTAGGAGAAAAATGGTTAGTAGCATGAGAAAACGTATTTGCAGAAAGAAAAACTGAAATTATAATAAATTTAAATAACATGAAATGTTGTAAAATCAATAAATTACCAGAATATACAATAAGCTTTAGTAAATTCTTTTATGAAGCAAGATTCTTACCACAAGAAGGTTTAATATATCAACAACTTTACTATGATCATTTACCAACACCATATAATATTGAAGTATCAAAAGAATATACTCAATTAGAACCAAGGAAAAACACGTTAAGAGAAAGAATAAAAGTACTTAGAGCATACTTAATGCGAAAATATGAAGAGTATAGAATGCAACAAAAATTTAAAAAGATAAGAAAATAGGATTAAGAGAAATATGTGGATTCACGGAAAGAAGACTAATATTTGGATGTGATGATAAAAGAAAAGAAAGGAGATATAAGAAAGGTCGTAAAAATAATAAATATCAAAGAAAGGGATATCAAAGATACAATAGATACAATAAACCAAACTACAAACCTTATAGAAAAAAGAGATTTAAAAGAAACTGAAATACTCCTGAAACTAGAAAAAGATTTAAACATAAAAGAAAATTTAGAACAAGAAAGTATATAAAACCTTTAGAAGAAAACCCTAAAGAATGTAAATGTTGGAATTGCAATGAAAAAAGACACTATGCTTATAAATGCCCAAAACTAAAGAAAAAATGTGTAAAATATACATAATTTATTATGAATCTACAACAAATAAAAGAAGATACTAATAAATGGTATGAATATGAAGACTTTTATGTTAGTAAGAAAAAAGTGAAACAGAACTAGAAAATATTAACTTTATTAACAAAAACTCAAATAGTGAAAATAGCTCAGAATAAAATGAAATTACAAGAAGAAAAGAAAAAATTATAAAAAACTTACCGGAAATGATGTGTGGAATTAGATTAAAGAAAAAAAATTAGAAGAAGAAAAAACCTATTGGAAACAATGCGAAAGAGAATATGCCTATAAACTTAGTATTGTTACTAGTGAAATAGGATACAAATATTATCATGATAGATATAAAAAGGTAGCTAAGAATTTTAGTAAAATAAGAGAAAGAGAATTAGAGGGAATAAGACAAGAAATCGAAGAAATCAAAAAATTGAAAATTTAATGGTAGCAATTTATATAGAAGCTCATATAGAATATAAGTCTAATAAAATGATAAAGAAAAAAATCTATATTGATAGTGGATCAGACTTATGTCTAGCACGAAAAGAAATATTAGAATTACACAGATGGAAAAAATCTAAAACTCATAGAATAAGAGTATCAGGATTTAATGAACAAATGAAAGAGTTGGATATAATAGCAGAAAATATGAGAATAATATTGGATAAAACAATATTTTGACTACCGATAATATATCAAGAAGATCACATGAGACAACTAATATTATTAGGAAAATAATTTCTTAGACTTTTTAAAACACAAGTTATAAACAATAATATTTTAAGTTTACAAACGCCTTGTAATAAATTGATAATATTAAAAAGAATATTACCAATACAAACATTACGATTATGTAATATAAGACCAAATAGGAATAATAATCTACAATTATTAAAAGAAAAATATCTTAATATATTAAGAATGAATTTTGGAGAAAATTCAGTACAAATATGGGAAAAAGAAAAAATATATGATGAAATCAAGCTAATAAATCTCAATGATACAATTAGATGTAAACCTATTCGATGTAGTCCAACATATCAGAAAGAATTTGAAACCCAGATAAAAGAATTGTTAGAGTTAACAATAATACAAGAAAGTAAAACTCCACATAGTAGCTCATCCTTTTTACTAAGAAAACATAGTGAACAAAAAAGAGGAAAAACTATGATGGTAATTGATTATAGAGAATTAAATAAAAAGGCAATATTTGATGGATATTTTTTACCATACAAAAGAAACCTTATTAACAGATTAGGAGGAAAGAAATGGTTTAGTAAATTTGATTGTAAAAGTGAATTTTGGCAATTTAAATTAACAAATGAATCAAAACATTTAACAGCATTTAGTGCCCCTTAAGGACACTATAAATGGATTGTACTAACATTTGGATTAAAAAAATGCACCACAAATATTTCAAAGAAGAATTGACCAAGTGTTTAGAAAGTTAACATAATTTTGTATAGTATATGTTGATGACATATTAATATATAGTGACAATTTGGAAAATCATATAAAACATCTAGAAGAATTTATAAAAATTGTGAGACAACATGAAATATTATTATCTGAAAAGAAATCTGAAATTTTCAAAAATCATATCGAATATTTAGGATATATTATAGATAAAAAAGGATTACAATTGCAAGAACACGTTGTAACAAAAATAAAGAATTTTAAAGATAAATTAGAAAATAAAAAAGAGGTACAATAATTTTTAGGAGTAGTAAATTATGCTTCAGACCATATAAAAGATTTACTACTTTTAAGAAAACCATTACAAGAATTAACTGGAAAAAATATAATATTTGAATGGACAGAGGAACATACTAAAGTTATAAATGAAATAAAAGTAAAAGTAAAGACCTTACCAAAACATATAATACCAACGGAACAAGATCAATTAGAACTTTTTATTGATGCTGGTGATATAGGATGGGGAGAAGTCCTCATAGCTTATGATAAAGATGATATAGATAAAGAAAAACCATTGATATGTGGATATAGGGGTGGAACATGAAAGCCAAATGAGAAAAATTATTATATTAATGAAAAAGAACTATTAGCTGTAAAATTTGGTGTCGCACTCTTTTTAACCCCCACCGCGAAGAAGAGGGATCCAACATGGTTGTGACGTATTGGTGATTCCTAAATTAATTAAAGCTTAAGGAGTCACCACCTAATTATTCTATAGTGAATTATGGCATCTAAATGTGAATATAAATGCTGCAAAATGAAATCTGATTATTGGTCTGCTAATCTATTAGATTCTGGGTAAGGGTTCTTTATTATTCTAAAGGGAAGGGGTTAGGCACCCTTTAAAATCCACTAACTACGATTATCCGGTCAAACTTAGATTGATTATTATGCTAAGGAAAAATGCATGTTTAAAAGTATAAGGTTAATTGAAAGGATGTTTCAAGTAGTTATATAAAAGATGCATTTTGACAACGTAAAGATTTTTACCACTTATATTCTTTTTGAGGAGTCTCGCAAAGGTAATTGCGGTTCGGAGACATAAATTTCCGGCATAAAATTCGAAAAAAGTATGCATGACATTGTTTATAAAAATACATGTAAAATTGATTTTTTGGATAAAAGCATGCATTTGTATGACATTGTTTATAAAATACATGTAAAATTGATTTTTGGATAAAAGCATGCATTTGTATGTCATTGTTTATAAAATACATGTAAAGTTGATTTTTGGATAAAAGCATGCATTTGTATGGCATTGTCCATAAAATACCTATTTTTGGCAATTGATAGTAAGGAGAAAAGCAAATTATTTGTATTGCAAAGAAGTGATGTATATGGAAGTCATTTTAAATCGCAAATCGGATAAAAACAAAACCTTATTTGTATGATTAATAATGCGAATAAATGATGACCCAGTTGTTTTGAAAGTTTTAAACATGCATGACGAGCCTAAAATAAATAAACTAGCGGCGGATTTCCAATTTTAAACTAACATATTAATTTATCCATCCAAGACCTAATTATTCTAAGTATTTCCATGATCGCACAAAGTTGAGTAATTAAATTACAACAGAAAAGATAAAAATGGCGGGATTAAGGAATTAAAAGCAGCGATTAGGGCGGATGACGATGTCATCCCGCCCTATTTGTTTAGAAGTCCTAGGAGAACGCAATGAACGTGGATGCGGGTCTTCGTTTGACAATAGTCATGATGAGTCTTATAGCGAGACTCTTCGTTACTCCCGGTGCATTTCATGTAAACGAAAGAAAAGAAAAGGAGTTATCAAATATTCAAGGAGTAATTAACTAACTAAGCGCTACACGAAAATTAACGTAACCAAAATCATATTAAAGTAAATTAAGGCAAACACAAAGAATTTTGTAGCCTTGAAACATCACAAATTCTATAATAAAGCTAGGCTACAACTTTCAGTGATATTTAAAGCCATATGGAACGTTTAACTCGTAACGTATCTTGAAAGGAAAACCAAATTGGAAATTGAAGATAAATGTAAATTATTAACTCGAGGCATGCTATATCTGTTGATACAACTTCATTATGCTAAGGAGAGAAAAAAAAGTGTCATTTACCTGTTATGCCTCAAACAAAACCAACAAATGCACAATGAAAGGTACTTGTAGAGGACTAAAAATTACTTTACCAACATGCACAAGTTTGAAACGATCTGTTATAAATTATGTCTTGCAAGTAAAGGGTGTAAACAAACACTTTTAAGTATACAAACAGGAACTTTGAAGTACCTTCAGGCAAAAATAATTCTTAAACAATCTTTAATTTAATAAATAATTTAGCTATCTTAGAACAAACTATGACTTCCCTAATTATATTAAATGATCATAAATTAATCTACTTTACAGAATACCTATTATTTAACAGAGATTAGATAAATCAATGCACGTGAAACACACAAACGCACGAAAATGCATAAAAGAGAAAATGACAAGAATTCGATCTTACTGACCTTCTCCGGGCAGCGAACCGAGGCGTCGTCTCGATCTGTTCCTGCCAAGGTTGTATGTCTTTTTCAACCTACTCAAGTCTAACCCATTTGGACCCCTTAGAGGCTCTAACCATGGAGCACGCAGATCCCAAAAACGCATAGTTTCTCCTCCAAAAATGACTTCTCCGGTCGGGGAACGCATTAAATATTTACCTAAACCAGTAAGTCCTTGAGCGGATCCCACGTTAGCCCCAAGACGTTGGTCTCTAACTAGAAAAGTAAATGCTTGAGCTTGAGAAGCTTCTGGTCCAGTAGGTCCGTAAAATTCAAATCTGCTCGGGGAGGTTATTTTGGAGTTCTAATTTTTTATTTAGGACCCAGATTTTGACTGGATCCTTCTCTGGTTTTTTTTATTTTTAGACCCGATTTCCGAAGACCCGACCCGAATTTTGGATTTTTTATTTTTTAATCTTTTCCGACCAGGAAACGTGAAGAACAAAAGGGCAATTTTTTTTAGGATTGAAACTAGTATTCAAAGGGATTTTTGGATTAAAATTAAGGACCAAAGAGGAGTATTTTTAACCAAAAAAAATTAGGAAACAAACCAGTTTTCTTTTTCTGATTTTCTTCTTATTTTTCGATGCTTTTTTTCGGACCTCCTAAAATGAAGAATGGGGGTATTTATAGATGGATTTCCCCCAAACCGTTCACCCCTAACCCCCTTTTCAACTTCGAGTTTGAATTTCAAATAAAAGGGGCAAATATGACGATTTTGGAGGCGAATTTGAGGGGTGAAGGTCGCGGGTTTTGGGGGATACGGTATGGGTGAAGTGACGGGGAGGGGTGTGGTGGTGTCAGTGATGGTGGGTGAGGGGTGTGGGTCGCGGCGAATTTTGGGGCAAGGGTAAAAGGGGTGTAGGTTTGGTTTTTGGTTAGGTTTAAGTTAGGTTTAGGGAATAAAAATGGGGTGTTGGGCGAAATGGGGGTTGCGGATTGGGCTGCTTTTTTTTTTTGGTGGGTTGGTAGAATGTTTTGCGTGAGGGGGAAAATATAAAAAAGAGTTTTATTAAAAAAAATGTTTTGAAGAAAAAATGTAAATTATTTAAATAAAAATGACGATGTGATAATAATAAAAATATAATATTTACGAAATGCTTATTGCTTAAAATAAAAACGTGATGTCGTTTTGGTAAAATAAAACAACATAGAATATTAGGGTAAAACTATGATTATGATATTAAAAGGCAAATGATAGTAGAAAATACGAATACTAATAATAATGATATTGAGAACGGACGACGTTATTAAAGACCTTATTTGTATATATATATATATATATTAAAATTATTTTGAGGTGTCAAAATATTTTAAATCGCAAACAAATAATCGAAAGAGAGGGGACAAAATTAGATGTCAACATTTGGAATAAAAATATTTCATTATCATCTATTACCAGTAAAATTTGTTGTTAGAATTGATAACACTCAAGTAAGATATTTCATTACAAATAAAATAGAATCTTTACCAAAATTAAATAAAATAAGAAAATGGAAATCATTCTTTTATTGTTAAAAATATCTCTGGAACTAAGAATATTTTAGTTGATTTTCTTAGCAGGTACAACAATGTTAGTCAATAGTGACAATCTGGAAGGTTATATTACCAATGTGGTAGAAATCATTACTCAGAATCATGAATTCATCATTACCGAATTACAAGAAAATACACATCTGGTAAACCAACTTAAAGATGCAGTACAAGACTTACAAAACCTAAAAGCCTTAAAATCCCCTAAACCTATTAAAGAAAAACCAAATATTCCTACTACACTCCCAAAAACTTTTGCATCCAAACTTGCAACCATGTCATCTACTACACCATCTTCATCTTCTCAGATATCAACAACAATAACAATAACAATGAGCGATAAATTAAAACATATACCTGACTATACTACTGCTTATGAACAAATAAATAAATTTTATGATTATAAATCTAACCTCAATATTTTGTTAAGTGCTAAATTAAGTAAATACCCAAGATATTTATGTAGTGAAACCGCGAACTCTGACATAGTGGTTAAATTTTTTACCTATGGTTTTATTGATAAAATAATAGTAGATGAAACTTTGGATAATATTTCTAAATTTTCCAGTATTATTGTAAAATCTACTAAATGAATTCATTTGGAAAAGGTATATACGGTATACAATTATTTGATGCTTCAACTGACCTAACAGGTAAACCTATAGTAATTTGTCAATTATTTAAAACGGAAAGAAATAACAATATTAGTGGAGATGACGGAGATCTGAAAATGAAAATACCATGTACTTTGAACAAATTCCAAGAATGGCTAAGTGCCAAAAGAGCAATTCGACTATTAACATTGAAATAAAAAAATAGAAGATATGCTAAAAGCAAAAAAAACTTGCATTAGTGCAACCACAAAAAGTGGAGATGTGGAAGAATTGATTACCCTATACTACAACAATGATGTATTATCCCAGGATACTATTTGAACTTACTAATATGCATGATAGAATTATGAATCTAAAACATAAACATGCTAAAGAAACTTTGGATCAATATCAGATACTAACAAGCCAGAGAAGAAGGCATGTGATCTATTGACACCCAATTTTGTCCCATCTTTTCTGATTTTATTTGCAATTTTAAATATTTTTGACACCTTAAAATAATTTTAAAATATAGGCATATATATGTATATATATCATCATCATTATTATTATTTGCATTTTATTTGTCATTTGCATTTTTTATATATCATAATCATACTTTTATCCTAATATTATATGTTATTTTATTTTTGACAAAACGACATCGCATTTTTATTTTTTATTTAAGCATCAAGCATTTCACAAATATTATATTTTATCATATTATCATCTTTACAATTTATAATTTTTGCAAAGCTTTATTTTTATATAATTAAACCCCTTTTTAAATTTTAAACCCATAACCCATTTATTTTCCAACCCCAAAAACAAATACCCATTTTAAAAGGGGCAGCCCATTTAGCCACCCCCATTTTCGGCCAAGCCCCAACCGAAACCACCCCATTCGGCCCACACCCCAAGCCCAACCGACCCAGCCCATTTTCCCAATCTCTTTATCCCACACCCCAAGCCCAATCCCCCTTTTTTCCCCTACCGCGGCCCAATTCGATCGGCCCACCCGCAAACCCAATTCCCTTCCCTTTAATCCCCAAAACAAACCCTTAAACCTAAAAACAAAACAAAAACAAAAAACAAAGACCCCTTTTTCTCTCAACCCCCCCCCCCCTAAGTCGCCGCACACCCCATGCCCCACACCCATCACGTCGCCGACCAACCCACCCCCAAAACACGCCGGTCACCTTCACCTATACCCCTATCCCCTAAAATCCTCAACCCATACCCCTAAAATCCGCTTCCAAAATCAGATTTTTTAACCCTTTTATTCGAATTTCAAACTCGTTCTTGGGGGGTAAGTCATCTATAAAACCCTCCTTTTCTTTATTCATTTGGGGGGGAATTTGGAGATCCGAAAATCTAGTTTTTAAGTTTTGAAATTCGAAATCTTCTTAAGGGTGTTTGTTCTTCTTTGCATGTGTTCTTCATCTTAAAGAGTCCGAAAATATAAGTTAAAATTATTGGGGTTTTGGTATTGAATAATCTGGAATTTTTGCTATTCTTCAACGTTTTCGAATTTCGGGTCGGGTCGGGTCGGATCGGATTTTCGGGACGGGTCGGGTCACTACTCTATCTCGATCATTGTTCCGGTCGGGCCAGAATCCGGGTCAGGTAAATTTTTAGATTTTTGTATTTGATAATTTGTTGTTGGCTATCTGAAAATCTAAGAAAAAAAATTGATTCGAGTCGGTCACTGTTCCGGGTCGGGTCATCGATCCGGGTTAAATAAATTTCCAGATTTATATGTGTTTATATCTTGTTGTTGGTTATCTGAAATTTGGAAAGAAATTGATTCGGGTTGGAAAATCCGATTCGGGTCGGGTCACTGATCCGGGTCGAGTCGACCCGGTTTGGTTGAAAATTCCAGATTTATATATTTTTATATTTTGTTGTTGGTTATCTGAAATTTGGAAAGAAATCGATTCGGGTTGAAAATCCAATTCAGGTCGGGTCACTGATCCGGGTCGGATCGGCCCTGTTTGAATAAATTTCCAGATTTATATGTTTTATATCTTGTTGTTGGTTATCTGAAATTTGGAAAAAAATCGATTCGGGTTGAAACATCCGATTCGGGTCGGGTCGACTCGATTTGGATAAATTTCCAGATTTTTTGTGTTCAATATTCTGTTGTTGGCAATTTGAAAATCTGAGAAAAATTAATTTGGGTCGGGACCTGTGATTCGGGTCGGGACCAGTGATTCGGGACGGGTCAGCCCGGGTCAAGTAAATTTCATTTTTTTGTATTTTTGTATTTTGTTGTTGGTTATCTGAAAATAAATAAAAAAATGTTTGATTCCGGGTCGGGTCGACCCGAGATCCGAGCCGGATCACTGTTCTCTCTCGGGTCGGATTTCAGAAGCAGATTCGAATCCTGCTTTGGTCCAAAAATTTCAAAATTCGGACCGGACGTTTTAATTGCCAATTGTTGCTGATTTTGGCATTTAACATCCGTGCACGGATTGTCTTACTGATTTACTGATTTGAATAAATACTGCATTTAGGCCAATGAAATTGAATTTGAGGTTGCGTCCCTTCGGAAAATGCACCTCGGTTTCAGTTTTGTTGTTTTGGTATAATTTACTGATTTGAACAAATACTATACTTAGACCAATGAAATTGAATTTGAGGTCGCGTCCCTTCGAACATCATTTCTCGATTTTTGATTTTACCGCTTTACCGCTTTGACGCTTTGAATAAATACTGCACTCTGACCAATGAAATTAAATTTGAGGTCGTGTCCCTTCGGACATCATTTCTCGGTTTCCTTTTTTTTTTACTGTTTTCGGTACCATTTTGCTGATTTGAATATTATACTACATTGGCCGATGAAAAAATATCCGTCGATTTTTTAGGCCTCCACAGTTGTAAAGACGAAAAATAAAACTTCTGGGCAAGGATGAAACTTAAATCTTTTTTCACCCGAGAGACCAACGCGTTCGGTAGGCAAGGCAACTAAAATGACCAACGAGTCATATGTTCGCAGCCACGACGTGATTGGAATGATCTTTTCAAAATTTAAGTCTGAGCTCTCCGTAATCAAAACGGATCCGAAGTTATTTATATTCAATTGTTTCTAATCGTTTGTTCTTGACATTTTGCAAGAGATAAAGTCAGAAAAGGCAGATACCCTTCGGAGATTATTTATTTTGTTGTTGTTTTTACCTTCTTTAATTCAGCTTTATTTTATTCTGTATTGTAATATTATTGTACTCATGAAATTATTGAAATGTTTAGAATAGGTAGACTTAGAATTAATTAATAGGGTAGTCTAAAATTTGAAACCCATAGCTAGTTTATTTATTTTTAGGCTCGGTTAGTTTTAAAAATCAAAAATTGCTAGTTTATTTATTTTTAGGCACGTCGCCCATAAAAATCACCTTGCATATATTTTTATCAACTTCATACAAATGCATACTTTTTTCAACTTTACATGTATTTTTAATGCCATACAAATGCATACTTGTACAAATACATCCTTTTATTAACTACTTGCCACATTATTTTTATACTTGTAAAAACATGCATTTTCTTAACATGGTAATTAACCTGAGTTTGATCGGATAACCGCAAGTTCGCGGATCTTAAAGGATGCCTAACCCCTTCCCTTTAAGATAATAAAGAACCCTTACCTAAAATCTCAATAGTTTCACAGACCACAAATTTGTAGTTATTTTGCATTTTTTAGTTAGCATTTAGGTGTTCTAATTCACCTTAGAATAATTAGGTGGCGACTCCTCAAAGCAAGCATTTTTATCCAATCCAGAGGGAATCGACGCCATCGCGTCGCGAAGCCCGTAGGTCAAAATCGGGTGCGACGTGATCAATACTAAACATGTTATCCATACTACTGATACTACTGTAAAAAGGGAAGGATCTTCTGACCCTTTTGCATAATAAGAGAAGACCCAATGTAGTTTTAACTACAACAAGCCCATTATGATACACTAACGGCCCAATATAGTCCACTACAGAAAGGTCCATATTACAAATCATATTATCATACTACTCATACTATCCAACAAAAACAAGAAGGATTCAAGAAGACATGAAGAAAAAACAGGACAAATGAACTAACACCAATGAAGACAACTGGAAGAGACAATAGCAATCGGCCTTAGCAAAAGCCATCGGACCCACAAAAATGTCAGAAGGACAAAACAACAATGGCAGGAAAAGTACTATAGTAGTTTAGACTTTTGAAAAAAGTTTTTGTCATTTTGCAATCAAGTAATCAGATTACTGTACGCTTTACGACTTTTGAAAAATGTTTTGTCATTTTGCAATCATAGAATCAGTCGAGGTTATCTATATAAAGAACCTCTTGTAAACATTGTGATTCATTCAAAAAATCTTCAATAGAAATCTTCCTTTGATAAACCTCAATGTCTAGCTAAACACTCTTTTAGTTTATAATCGATACCAATAGCAATATCATAATACAAGAGAAAATCACTTTGAAAGTTTATACTTAGAACTATATTAGTCCAACAAACCTTCATCTCTAAAAGTATTTTAGAAAGAGTGTTGAAAAAACTCTCAAGCACCTAGGCCATTAATCCCGTAAATTCAGTGGAGAAAGAAGGGAGTCAAGTGCCAGGGTGGGTCGAGTATTTCTGGTGATCTAAAATTCAGCAAGAGGTATATTTTTTAGACTATGTGTTTCTAATTATAATCTTAAGAAGTGTAGTCTTTGTAGATATGATGTTAATATTGGATGAAGATTATAGATTCATAAATTAAAAAATGAATTTTGATCTATATAATCGATTCCATACTACATGTTTGTTATTTGATAGTATATTACATTCTATATTCCTACCATCTTTAGGGTTAATAGATGAGGAAAAGATCTGTCAAGAAATTGGTATATTCTTTCATTAATTGTATATCTCTTATTTTAGATAGAATTGTATTCCTATTTTAGGTAGAATTGTATTTCCTATTGTAATTAGATTGATTAGTTATCTAGTTTAGATAATATTGTACATTATTGATGAATAAAATCAAACAACATATTACTTCACAAAAAAATAAAAAAAGTAAACACGTTATGAGGCCAAGATCATGACTTTTACAATCCCAATTATGCGTTACTGAAATCCCTCTTGTACTTCAAGTGTGTATCAAAATCCCAACTTGCTTTAATCTCTAGCTCTGAATTCGTCAACTAATAAGGAATTGAGTTCTCATGAATCCCTATACACTGTTAAGGAATGTTCTCTTAGCACTTTCCTTAATATTGACTGTTACTGAGCCATTTGACTTGGATCATTCCATGAATAACACCAAGAAAAGTGTTTGGGTTGTGGGCTCAGTCAATAAAATTAGCACAGTGCCAAATCAGAAGAAGAATGGAGAGATTGTACAGCTTGTTCAACCTTCTGTCATGACAGACCTGATTTGAAGCTACCAACAAAATGTGATATGCAATTAGCGAGCATATGTAAGTCTTGCTCTATGCACACAGAAAAAACATTACTACATTGCAATGAACAGTACATTCACTCCTCCCTGTACACACATTTTGTTACCTTAATACAAGTTTCTATCTTTCGGACCACAAAACAAAACAGTAACAACAGAGAAATGCCATCCTTCTTCATTGCAATCCATGCGGTCAACAAGGAATAGATTAGTTGTTCCTAACATCAGCATTTCACTTCCTGAAAGTTCAATAGTATACATCAGTTAACAAAGCGCCTCAAAAATAAAAAAGGTATGTAGATAAGGCTATTCTTATAACTGAATGTATTGGTACATCAGTTAACAAGCCTTCAGCTCTTTAAATATGCAGCAGCCCGATGAAAATTAGTACATGGACACGGAAGTCACATCTCACCTCACCCGATCCTGAGGTAATTTCTCAAATCTATCTCGTTTAAAGTATCCTCAATTTATTACAGTTGACAATGGTCATCAGGGTTACAGTACTACCATCACCCAACCACCTCACCCACCCTTCTCCTTAAATAACGTCCTTTATGCTCCCAACATCATTAAAAATTTAATATCTGTTAGGAAATTCACTCGTAACAATTCTGTGTCTGTTGAGTTTGACCCATTTGGTTTTTCTGTGAAGGATCTTCTTACGGGACACCCCTTACTAGATGCAATAGTACAGGGGACCTCTATCCATTCTCATCCACCTCCGCTGCCAGATCCCGCTCACACACCTCTCTCGCTGTCATCTCTCCGTTAACTTGGCATAATAGACTTGGACACCCAGGAGCTCTTGTTTTTAATTTTCTTAGAACCAATAATTTTATTCGATGTAATAATGGAAAACTTGTCCGACATTGTTTTTCTTGCCCTTTAAGCAAACATGTTCACCTTCCTTTTCAGTCATCTTCAAGTGTTACGTTTTCTCCATTTGATATTGTTCATGCTGATTTGTGTTACGTTTTCTCCATTTGATATTGTTCATGCTGATTTATAGACATCTCCTATTACTAGCTCACTGGGTCATAAATATTATCTAGTCTTATTAGATGATTTCTCTCACTTTATTTGGATTTACCCACTAAAATTCAAGTCTGAAGTTTTTGCCAAGTTTCGTATTTTTATTAAAACACAATTTGAAAAAGCCATCAAATCTTTCCAATATGATAATGGTCGTGAGTTTAGTAATTTCACGTTTCACAAATTTTGCAAAAATAATGGCATGGTTTTACGATTTTCGTGTCCCCACACCTCCCCCAAAATGGCAAAGCCGAACGAATCATCCGCACTATCAATAACATGGTTCGTACTATCCTCTTTCATGCCCCTCCCCCCCTCCTTCCTTTTGGGTCTATGCGGTCAAATGGTAGAATACATCCTTAATATTTTACCTACCAGTACCCTTCATAACATGATCCCCACCAAAATTTCATACCGTCGGATCCCCTCCTATGATCACCTTCGGATCTTCGGTTGCCTTTGCTACCCAAATATTGCTTCCACTACCCCTCATAAATTAGCACATCGCACCACTCCATGTGTCTTTGTAGGCTTCTCGTCTAATCATAGCGGCTACCTATGCTATGACTTGTCCACTCGTCAAATCCACGTCTCTAGACACGTCACATTTGATGAGAGAATTTTCCCTTTTGCAAACATTCAAAAATTTCGAAACACGGACTACACCTTTCTAGACGAGTCTGACACCTCCCCCATCATACTCACCAAACTTCATCGTACCACCGCCACAACCCCCATATTTCAGTCACCGCCAAATGCCATTACTACCACCGACATTCTGTCAGACCACTCTCGGTCACCGCCGATTGCCACTGCCACCACCGGTAATCAGTGAGAGGTCTCCCCGACCCGTCCCGTCGTTGTCTCTCCCACCCGCCGGTAAACCCAACCGACAACCTTTGTATCACCGCCACCTGTCGATGTCACTCCAGTCACCCAACCTAGCCATGTCACAGTACCAGCCCCCCGAACCTATCACAGTACTATCACCCAGACCTAGACCGCCCCACCGTAACCCTGTGACACCCTTCCCAGCCAATCACCGTCACCTGACCCGGCATCGAGTCACCTTCACCCACTCGATCTGACCAGATCTCCACCCCCACTCAACTCGTCTTGGTCATCAGAAACCACCTGACATATCCCCTACTCCGTCAACCTTCCCCAACAACCACCCACCACCGTCACTGCCCCAAATACCACTGACCGGACATCCATACAGACTACCCAAACTGCACCTGCCCCTGCCCCCATGCACCGTATGGAAACCTGTGCACAACACGGAATTTTCAAACCCAAAGTCCATTTTAACCTTTCCACACAAATCATATCTCAATTCCCAAAAACCCAAAATTAGTCAAACTTGACCCGAATTGGAATGCGGCCATGCGTGAGGAATTTAATGCTTTAACGAAACAACACACTTGGGATTTGATTCTTAGACCGGATGTGGTGAATGTGATTCGATGCATGTAGCTATTTCGTCACAAATTCAGAGACAATGGTGACCTTGAGCGATATAAGACGAGACTTGTGGCTAATGATACTAATCAGCAGGAGGGTATTGACTATGGTGAGAAGTTTAGTCCGGTTGTTGAACATGCTACGATTCGCACAGTTCTGAGTATTGCTATGTGAAAGCATTGGCTGATTCATCAGCGTGATGTGAAGAATGCATTTTTACATGGGGACTTGAAAGAAACTGTTTACATGCACTAGCCGCCAGACTTTGTCCATCCGGAGGCTCCTCATTATGTATGTCATTTACGTAAGTCATTATATGGTTTGAAACAGGGCCCAGAGCATGGTATGACTGTTTCGCCCATTACATTATGCAGATTGGGTTTGTACAGCAAGTTTGATAATTCTCTCTTTATATTTCATCGAGGTAGTAACATTGCATACGTATTGTTATATGTGGAACTCTTACCCGTTTAAGCAAGAAGACGAGCTCCATTTCCCTAGGAACAACACCGAGACGTGTTAAAGTTGCTTCCATTCAACTTCTAAGCAATGTACACAAACAAATATACCATTGTTAACTTATATGATGTCTAGATGTTAAATGGTGCAACATCAAGTGGTACACAGAGTTTATTAAATCAAGCAATTATCATGCTGATCCTACATATTATGATGCTAATAAAAAGGGCAATTGGTTGATTTAGAGCAACCTACTAAACCCATCTAGCTCCAGGAAATCTAACTCGTTCAGAATTTACACATACATCACAGGCCAATAAGTTCCTTGGCTTGCGCTACATTTCACTCTTGCTTCCTCAATTAACGATCCGAAAGGACGTAAACCAACAAATTAAACCACAATATTGCTCAACTTGTATTATTTAAATAAATTGGAGACAGCCTAGATTATGATGAATTATTTGACTAAAGTTCTTATGAAGCCCTTGTATCCATGTGTTAGTTCAAGTTAACCAATAATGAAATTGATGGCTCTAAATAGGATATTTTACTAGCTCGATCATAAACAAATAAGTTAAATATACAGTCAATTAGTGTTGTTGTTGCATACTAATTAGATATTACATTGACAAGTATTAATTGAATAATTATACATAATTATGCTTCACCGATAACAGATCAATAATTTTGTGCAAACGAATTCATCGAGAGAATAAGACTAAACAACATTAACAACCACTAGTAAAAATGCACCAAGCTACCTTGGGTTTCTGTTCATAATGGGGCCTCAAATTGTTTGTGACACACAATAAATCAAATATCAAATTCTTAAACATGATAGAATATTCATTGTATATTCTTGTGATATCATTAGTAATCTTGTATATCTGTAATTATGGTAGTAATATTTTGTATTAGGTAAGTGTATTTGATTTTCGTAATTATAGCCTAGGATGACTATTGTATATCATGTATATAAACCATTTACATTAATGAAATCAGCAAGAGATTATACTCTTTCATGGTATCAGCAGTCTAGGGGAAAAAATTTCCTTCTCCAAAAACTCCCCCCCCCTTGGTCTCGACCGTCCCTTCTTTTTTTTCCAAAACCCTAATTCTCCTCATGTTTCTCAATCATGTTCCTTGCAGTCTCCAACATCAAGAACAACATACCTATCGTCCTTGAAATAGAGAACGTCCAATACGCGACGTGGACATAACTTTTTAAAATTCACGCAAGGTCTCATAGAGTCCTCCATCACATCGTCAAACCAGAAAAAGGCAAGGAGAATGTGCTTTCCACTGATGATGAAATAGAGTTGTGGGCAGCTCTTGATGCTGCGGTCCTCCAATGGATTTATTCCACCAGCTCTACGGACCTCTTACAGACAATTATCGAACCCGACGTCACGGCAATGGAAGTTTGGAATAGGTTGCGTGATATATTCCAATATAACAAAAACTCTCGTGCCGTAAACCTTGAGCAAGAATTCTCTCACACAACTATGGAGGATTTTCCGAATGCATCTGCCTATTGTCAAAAGCTCAAGGAGTTATCGGATCAACTCAAGAACGTTGGTGCGTTGGTAAAAAATAATTGTCTCGTTCTTCATATGGTTGCGGGGCTCTCTGAGGCATATAATGGGGTTGGCACTCTCCTTCGCCAAAGCAACCCTCTTACGTTGTTCTATCAAACACGTTCTATGATCACCGTAGAAGAAGCAGGATTGGCTAAAGAGGCCGCAACCGGAATACATTCCGCCATGATGGTGTACATGTCATGCTACACCGATGACCCTCAATCATTCTCTGAAAATTATATCCAAAATTACAATAATGGTAGTGGTAGAAAGGGCCAAAATTGGAAAAATTATAGAAAAAACCGCTGGCAACGGTGGCAGCCACAGTGACGGCAGTGGCGGACGTGGTGGCAGCCAGTAAGGGCCTAGGCCACAGCAATACTAGCAGCAGCCTTGGGCCAATGGCCAGTGGTCGTGGGGCTGGGCCAGTAGGCAATGTTCCATTTCACCTTGCCTATTTCCCACTCAATATTGGGTCAGGCCCAATAGTAAACAACACAAGCAGGCTCAGCAGAACTAGGCCTGGCAACAACCTGACCTGCTTGGGCCTCGGCCACAACAGGCCTTCGCTACTGCGGGCCCAACAGTCTCCTCGACTTCACACGGATATCGAGGCAGTGATGCATACACTTGGGCTAAATCCTCCGGATGCAAATTGGTACATGGACACCGGTGCTACTTCTCACATGACATCCGCACAAGGTAATCTCTCATCTTATTTCAATTTGAGCAAAAATCATGGCATAATTGTTGGTAATGGTAATTCAATTCCAATTCGTGGTTATGATCACATAAATTTGTCTCCCCCGAACCCACCTTTAGCCTTGAAAAATGACCTTCATGCTCCTCAATTAATTAAAAAATTGGTATTTGTTCAGAAATTTACAACTGATAACTCGGTCTCTGTTGAATTTGATCCTTTTGGATTTTCTGTGAAGGATTTCTAGACGGGAATAGTTCTAATGAAATGTGATAGCCGGGGAGAGATCTATCCCATCACCACCACCATCACCACAAAACAAGTCACACCGTCAACGTTTGCCGCTTTAGCACCTTCCTTATGGCATGCGCGTTTGGGTCATCCGGGAGCATATGTTTTTTTCCTCCCTTAAAAATAATAAATTTATTGAGTGTAATAGTGCTCGTAGCACTAATTTTTGTCCTTCTTTTCCGCTCGGAAAACATGTTAAATTATCATTTGGTGCCTCAAATTCTAATACTTTATTGCCATTTGATATTATTCATAGTGATCTTTGGACATCTCCCATTTTGAGGTCTTTGGGTCACCGTTATTACGTGTTATTTTGGATGATTATTCTAATTTTTTGTGGACATTTCCATTATCTAAAAAGTCTCACGTTTATTCCACATTCCTATTATTTAGAGCATTCGTCTGTACTCAATTTGAACGGGAAATTAAGAATATTCAATGTGATAATGGGAGAAAATTTGATAATGGGTCATTTAGAGAATTTGTAAGGTTAATGGTATATCTTTTCGGTTTTCATGTCCACAAACGTCATCACAAAATGGGAAAGCCGAGAGAAAAATCCACACCATTAATAATATTGTTCGTACATTACTAGCCCATGCTTCATTACCACCTTCATTTTGGCATCATGCATTACAAATGATGACTTACCATCTTAACATACTCTCTAGCAAAGGATTAACATACCAATCTCCACTCAAAATACTTTATCACAAAGACCCTTCGTATTCTCTGTTGACACCCAATTTTGTCCCATCTTTTATGATTTTATTCGTAATTTTTAACATTTTTGACACTTTGAAAAACAATTTTAATCTATATACATACATGCGTACATATATATTATTATTCTCTTATTATTATTACTATTCGCATTTTTTACTATCATTTGCATTTTTATCATAATCATAAGTTTTATCCAAAAATTCTAGATTATTTTATTCTCGCAAAATTGCATCGCATTTCCCTTTTATTAAGCATTAAGCATTTCGCAAATATTATATTTTATTATTATCACGTCGTTATGTTATTTTAAATAATTCACATCTTTCACAAAAAATAATATATATATAAATAGGTTTTAATATTAAACCCCTCTTTTATATTTTAAATCCATAACATTTTTATTTCCTAACCCAATACAATTTCTACCCAACCTAAATTAAAACCCATTTTTTTTCGTCCAAGCCCAACCCCAATTAAATTCCCTTATACCCAAACCCAAAACAATTACCCAACACCACAAGCCCAAAACTCCCCAATTAAATCCCCCATTTCATCGCCTCAAATTTAACTCCCCGCTGCCCATCACCCGACCCGACCCAACCTACCCACCCATTTCCTTCCTTTAATTCCCCAAATCGTCTCAAACAAAAATCGTAAAAACCTAAAACCCTACTCCCCCAAGGCGCCAGACCCTACACCCCCTACCCCACGTCCGCCAAGACTCCCTACCCCCGCCACTGACACCACCGGCTCATTCTCGACACCGCCAAACCATCCTCACCAACACACCCCCAAAATCCTCAACACATGCCCCAAAAATCAGATTTTGTCCCCTTTATTTTGAAATTCAAATTCATTTTTAGGGGTATGAGGGTGGAGGTCGAAGTTTGAGACCTATAAAACCCCCTTTTGCATCAAGCTTTGAGGAGGATTTTTCTGATTGAAAAAGGTTTTGTTTTCTTGCTTAAGGTCAATTTTAATTTGAAATTTAGGTTTAAGTTTTGGTTGTATTGTATTTGTTTGTATTGTTCTTCACTAAAAAAAAATATCCCAAATCTTCTTAAGAACACCTCTTTGTTCTTGCATGTGTTCTTCAACTTAAAGATTCCGAAAATATAGGTAAAAAATTATTGGTTTTTGGTGTTGAAGAATCTGAATTTTTAGCTATTTTCACTGCTTTTTTTTGCCTGGTCATCACCGCTGGTCGGTCGGGTCATTCCGGTCGGATCAAACATCCAAAATCAGAAAACAGAGTCCTATTCCCCAGAAAATCGAATTCATAAAAATCTACAACAAAATCGAATTCTAACATTTCCGAGCGGATTCGACGATTCAAAACACGCCTCTGTTCACATAAAAAGGTTAGACTCGTTCCAATTCTTCTATATTTCTTAAAGCTTATTTGATTGTGTTGTTTATGCTTGATTTAGTATGATATTTTGCTAAGTAATGTAGTCTTGATTAATTAATATGATAATGAGACGATTTTGCTTATATAATTGTATTTATGTTGTTGGGACATTTCGATTTGGGTTATGATACGTGATAGATGATATTGCCTCGATTTTTGGTTAACTAATTATTGTCATTAGCTTTAGTAAGGCATCTTGGGTTCATTATTAAGTGCAATACGGATAATGTAAGATTAATACGTGTTTGAAAGAGCTACGACGTGATTAAATATTCTTAGGACACTTAACGATTTGTTGATATTCAAAATTATTGTATGTTGTAGTTTGGTCGCTGCCTTTAAATCAAACAAATGAGCATACTTTAATTGATTCAAATGACGATATTTACATGTTATATTCTAGATTAATATGTGCAATTTTAAAAGGAGTATATTATCCATGTCTAATATAATAGTATGTGCGTTTGGTTTAAGTTTATGAATGTCATGTTCCTTTAAGATTAAGATTAGTCCAACGTAATTTATTATGTATGTATACATAATTTATACATCAGTCTTTCTTGCCTCTTTTATTCTTGTTTAAATTTAGAACCTATTGTGTTAGCATATATTCTTTCTTGGCTACTTTAACGTGCCAAAATCTGATCAAACACATGTCTTTGAAGCTATATTTGTATTTTACTACTTTAGTTTACAATCCTGTTTCATGTGAGCATGTATAAGATGAGATTAGGTATAGAAACCGCCTAGGGACAGAAAAAAAGAATAGAAATATTTCCGACTAGGTTCTTGATATAGATAAAAATGCCCATGTTCTTGAATAAGATGCACCTAGACATGTGTAAGCTGCCTATTAAAAGTATATGTAGTTTTCTTTGGTTCGTAAATTGGCCTACGTGAATCATGTCTACTTGTAAACATATGGAATGAGGATGTGTTAGGGATAGCTTTAATTCTGGGCATGATGCCTTTGTGCAAGTGTGATGTAAAACCATTCTAGACTATTGTTTGTTTTGATTAGTCAGTAGGCAAGATATGAGATTTGATTGCCTAAATCATGTTAATCATGCCATGCCTAAATTTAAAGTGTCATTATACCTGGTTGTGTAGAATGAATGTTGTTGCATATTTTTGACTTGATTGACTCCACATTTAAGGAATTGTATAAAAATGATCATATGTGCATTTCTAGGCTTCCATACTCTTCTTGAATTGACTATATATTTGTCTTTACTTGCCTAAGTGTATAATGCCTTCGTAACGACATATCACTTTTCATGAATCATTTATTTATATTCTTCTTATATATATATATATATATATATATATATTCTCATGTAAGGTCTACTAATCCATTTTTATATATATGAAATACATTGGGAGCAACGAAGAGTCTCGTTATGAGACTCATCATTGTGATCATCGTCAAATGAAGACCCGCATTCACATTCCTTCCATTCTTCGGCCTCGGGATTTCCAAACAAATAGGACGAGATGACATCGTCATCCGCTTTAGTTCCCTTTCATTTGTTATTCTTTATTTTCGTTATTTTTATTTAGTCTGTAATAATTATCTAATGCTTGTGTGATTGTTAGGATATTTAGAATAATTAGGCCGATGAAATTGAATTCGAGGTCAGCGGTTTTGTTTCGCTGTTTTTTTAGTTTATTGATTTAAACATCCATGCCTCGGATACTTCATCGCTTTACCGTCGCCTTTTAAGTAAACATCGCACAATGGCCGATGAAATTAAATTCGAGGCCGCGCTTTGTTTCTCGCTTTTCGCATCGCTTTTGAGCATCCGTGCAACGGATATTATCGCTTTATCATTTTTATCGCTTTAAACTAAACACCGCATTTTTCCAACATTGCTTTATTTCGCCATCGTTTCAAAGATTCAAATTACCGTTTCATCGCTTTATCGCTTTAAAACCTAGACACCGCTGGCCATTTTCGGAAACTGCTTCGCCATCGCATCGCCATCGCTACTTATCGCCATCGTTACCGCCATCGCCATCGCTACTTATCGCCATCGTTACCGCCATCGCCATCGCCATCGCCATCGCTATCGCATCGCCATCGCCATCGCCATCGCCATCGCATCGCATCGCCATCAAGCCATCGCTATCAAGCATCGCTATCGCTACCGCCATCGCTACTACTTATCGCCATCGTTACCGCCATCGCCATCGCTATCGCCATCGCATCGCTATCGCCATCGCCATCGCTATCGCTACCGCTATCGCTACCGCATCGCATCAAGCATCGCTATCAAGCATCGATACCGCTACCGCTATCAAGCATCGCGCATCGCTTCGCTCGCTTACTACCGCCGCTATCGCTTCCAATTTTATTTTACGATTTGAACACGATACTACATCGCCGATGAAAATATCCGCTGATTTTGAGGCCTACACGCTTGCAAAGACGGAAATATCACTTCTGGGCAAGGATGAAGACTTAAAACTTTTATCCGAGATCAACATGTTTAGTAGGCGAGGTGAATTATATATTCGCAGCCACGACGTGATTATAAGTGATCTTTTCTATTTCACCCGAGAGACCGACACGTTTAGTAGGCGAGGCAATCAAAATAAACTACATTAGTCATATGTTTGCGACCACGACGTGATTGGAATGTTCTTTTCAAAATTTAAGTTCGAGCCCTCCGCGATCAAAACATTCAACGCTTTGAATACGGATATGAAGTTATTTGTATTTATATGTTTCTAACCGCTTGTTCTTGACAGCGGGGATTAAAGCAAAATAACGACAAATATTTCTCGGAGTTTATTTATTGTTATTTCTTTCTTTAATTCAGCTTTTATCTCGCTTTGTATTGTAATATTATTTATCGCACTTATGTAATTATTGAAATGCTTAGAATAGGCAAACTTAGGATTTATTCATAGGTTAGTTTAAAATTTGAAACCCGTCGCTAGCTTATTTTATTTGTAGGCTCGCAAACTTAGAAATTCTTCGCTAGTTTATTTATTTTAGGCTCGTCACGCTCATTCAAGATTTTTAAAACAACTCTTGTCATCTTTATTTGCTTCAATTAATCACATCAAATAAATTTATCTTTTTATTATTATTTTTTGCAACTTGTTGATTTTCGAAAGATTCACTTCTTTGGCATTATAAAGAATTTATTGTCACAAATGCATGTTTTCTAAAAACTTTACATGTATCTTTCTTTTATGTCATCCGAATACGTACTTGTATAAAATGCATCATATTTACTTGTATAAAATGCATCATATTTGCAAACATCTTTTTTATACTTATAAAACATGTATTTTTCTAGTAATAATTAACCTGAGTTTTACCGGATAACCGCAAGTTAGCGGATCTTAAAGGATGCCTAACCCCTTCCCTTTAGGATAATAAAGAACCCTTACCTAGAATCTCACTAGTTTCGCAGACCTTAAAATTGGAGTTTACACTGCAGCACTTAGTTTAAATATTTAGGTGTCCTAATTCACCGTAAAAATAATTAGGTGGCGACTCCTCAATCCTTTACCCAGGAATCACCCCATACGTCCGAGCTCCGCTTTGACCCGAGCGAGGTCAAAATAGGGCGCGACAAAGATGGCGACTGGGATATTCGTGTTCTTAACCATAACAAGTTCAGGTTAATCATTATTGTGCTTTATATTGCTCCTTATTTGATCTATTATTTTTAATTATTTTCTGTTGAAATTTTGTATGCATAAACTGCTTTAATTACTATATTCTCTTACTGCTTTCCTTAAATTGGCATTTCGCTCATATTTCTTCCACTCTGGAAAATTGACACTATCACACATTACACGCGAGGTGTGTTTTGCGCACCCGCAAATTTCTTTCAATCTACCAAATTTTAGGAGAGTTGGCGTATGCGCGGAGTGACCGGACCATCTGGTGGCCGCGTAGCCTTCTCACTCGAGTAGTCCGCTCGGGAACCTTGTGTCTAGTCAGCCAAATCTTAGAAAAATTAAGAT
Organism: Anisodus acutangulus; assembly: GCA_029783415.1. Taxonomy (NCBI): domain Eukaryota; kingdom Viridiplantae; phylum Streptophyta; class Magnoliopsida; order Solanales; family Solanaceae; genus Anisodus; species Anisodus acutangulus. The sequence goes on from CM056509.1 coordinate 3,785,679, forward strand.
AGAGCTATACCACCCTTTATTATAAGTCATGCATGCATACACCTTAGGTGGGTCGATCCTTGGTATCGACTCCACAATTAAGAAATCCGCCAAAGATGTCTACGGGTCTCACAACCCAACGACCAATCATCATATTATGTGTAGCGTGATAAGGATAGACTAATTCAAGACTAATCATGACATGCTGAAATTGGAAAATGTACATTCATTTTGTCTCATTTCCGACAAAGCATTGCAGTTTAGCAGCTTGGATCAAATCTGTCGTAATCCCGCATATCTGGCGTTTAGGCCCACCTCTGGCATAAGAGAGGCCCCTTGTATATTAGGACGCGCATATACAATTTGCTTGCTATTTTCTACTGCTTTCCACTCTGTGTATATTATTTAAATCAATAATTACTCACCTTATACTAATTTGGTTTTCTTCATTTTTCAGGAGATTCATTTTGCCTTATTTATTTCCCCAAAAGTTGATTCGTGTTGACTAAAACTGGCAGAGCACCCCATCTGTTATTTCCCAATCATGTCTGCCCAAATTGTATTAGTACTTAATGAAGAAAAAAAAATGCTATTTAAATTGAGGCCTAAATCGCATTTATGCATTCTAATGTATTTTTGCCTCTACCTTTTGAAAGCTTAAAATGACAAATCTGCATTGCTTTTGCTATTATAAAATATGTTTTGTTCAATAATTCTCTTTTCTTTTTTCATCATGCAAACTAATTTATCGGCGGTATGTGACATATAATGAAACAAGCAAACAAGCAAGGCTTCGAATAATATAAGGAAGACTCACAAGCGGAAGAATTGAGGCATTTTTGGAATAAGTCGAAGCCAGATTTGGATGAAACATCAAGATGATTGATAGTCACAAGCATTGGCACGGATGTTTGCCATTGGTACTCTTGGGCTACCACATTACGATCAGGATTTCTACTGGGGCAATGCTATTTCTTTCGCAACCAAGTGAATACAGAATCATTTACTAAGAGATTGATGAAAGCAGATGGACGCAGCTGTCCTCAGGCAACCTTATCGTAATAGAATGGCCAAACCATCAATGCAGATGCAAAGTGAAGAGATACCATATCTAAGATTAGTTATTCTCTATGTAATGCATTTCTTATGTTGTAAAATTGCGCTCCCAAAGTGATACGCATAGGAACCCATGTAGGGTTCCATTTCTTTAGATCACAAATTTCCCCAATCTCTTTTCACACCACCCGAACTACGTTATGACCTGATTCCCTCGGCGGGATACGTAGGCGGCCACATCGGCTTCGGTCCCATCTTTAGAAAAACCCTTACAGTTCCCTTTTACTTGTAACCTGAACTACGTCATGACCTGATTCCCTCGGCGGGATACGTAGGCGGCCACATCGGCTTCGGTCCCATCTTTAGAAAAAATCCTTACAATCCACTTTTGCTTGTAATGAACTACGTCACGACCTGATTCCCTCATGGGGATACGTAGGCGGCCTAAATCGGCTTCGGTCCCACCATTAGGAAATATTTTCTCCTTTATCTCACAAAAGACAAAATGCACCCATCTGATCACCCTGATAGGGCAGGCAATCTACACAAGACTCGGTTGTCCGTTCAAAAGATCGTCATTCTCATATATCGGACATCAAGGGCATTTTAAGGGATCATCGCCAGAGGACGCCGATAAACATGGAAAACCATCGGCAAACTAAGTCTTCACCGGAAGAATTTTGGATAAGACGCTTGTTTTGTTTCACCGCATGTCACCGCTCGACGATATATATATATGTGCAGTAATTTTTATAAGCAAATTATTTTCAACAAATATTTTTATCAAAATTAGATATATTTTTTATGTTTCTATTTTTAAAGATCCATTTCTACAAATTATTTTCGAAGGTTTTCATTAACGGCTGGCCAAGACTGGGAAGCAGAGAGGGGCTACGTCCGAAAGTTAGCGTGACATGCAAATACCAAGACCGGTTACAAAGTCAACGCGAATCAACTCTCCTCCCAAAACTCATAAATTTATTTGAGTACAGTTCTTCAGTCGAAACAAGCAGGAAGTCGCAACATTTATGAGCAGATTTGCAAGGGCCTCCGCATCGCAACTCACTACAAGAATCACTTTCCGTTTGGAGATTGTACAAAGACGCCATGCTAAACTACATGTTCCCAACCGTGTTGTGTCCACGGAAAGAACGGTATTTCGACTTACAGGTCACATTCTCATCTACTCAACTTTTGCATCGCTTATGTCCACACATTAACTATCATGGCATGGCAATAAGGCCCCACTTTACACTACTTTTAAATCAGCGCCCACCTTCTAATGCGGGTATGTTTTAAATCAGCGCCCACCTTCTAATGCGGGTATGTTTTAAATCAGCGCCCACCTTCTAACGCGGTATGTTTTAAATCGCGCCCACCTTCTAACGCGGTATTTAAATTTCACCGCGCCCACCTTCTAATGCGGGTATGTTTTAAATCAGCGCCCACCTTCTAACGCGGGTATGTTTTAAATCAGCGCCCACCTTCTAACGCGGTATATTTTAAATCAGCGCCCACCTTCTAACGCGCGGTATGTTTTAAATCAGCGCCCACCTTCTAACGCGGTATGTTTTAAATCAGCGCCCACCTTCTAACGCGGTATGTTTTAAACCAGCGCCACCTTCTAACGCGGGTATGTTTTAAATCAGCGCCCACCTTCTAATGCGGTATTTAAATTTCAGCGCCCACCTTCTAATGCGGGTATTTAAATTTTCAGCGCCACCTTCTAACGCGGGTATATTTTAAATCGCGCCCACCTTCTAATGCGGGTATGTTTTAAATCAGCGCCCACCTTCTAATGCGGGTATGTTTTAAATCAGCGCCCACCTTCTAATGGTATGTTTTAAATCAGCGCCCACCTTCTAATGCGGTATGTTTTAAATCAGCGCCCACCTTCTAACGCGGGTATGTTTTAAACCAGTGCGCCCACCTTCTAACGCGGGTATGTTTTAAATCAGCGCCCACCTTCTAACGCGGTATTTAAATTTCATCAGCGCCCACCTTCTAATGCGGTATGTTTTAAATCAGCGCCCACCTTCTAACGCGGTATATTTTAAATCGCGCCCACCTTCTAACGCGGTATGTTTTAAATCAGCGCCCACTTCCTAATGCGGGTATGTTTTAAATCAGGCGCCCACCTTCTAATGCGGGTATATTTTAAATCAGGCGCCCACCTTCTAATGCGGATATGTTTTAAATCAGGCGCCCACCTTCTAATGCGGGTATGTTTTAAATCAGGCGCCTACCTTCTAATGCGGGTATTTAAATTTCAATCAGGCGCCCACCTCCTAATGCGGGTATGTTTTAAATCAGGCGCCCACCTTCTAATGCGGGTATGTTTTAAATCAGGCGCCCACCTTCTAATGCGGGTATATTTTAAATCAGGCGCCCACCTTCTAATCGCGGTATGTTTTAAACCAGGCGCCCACCTTCTAATGCGGGTATGTTTAAATCAGGCGCCCACCTTCTAATGCGGGTATTTATTTTAAAGTGTAAACAGGCGCCCGCCAACGCCATCATCTGCACAACATTAAGCAACGACATCATTTCAACTTACAAAGTCATATTCTCACATACATATCTTATGCAAATTATACACTAACTTTTGTCTTAGCTCGTCCACGTGAATTGAATCGGCGGGAGCTTTCAAAGATAACGTGGAACTATATCTCACGGCCGAACCAAGGCAATTTGGTCAAACGACCTACTTGACGCCGATCCGCTCTTTCCCATTAATTTCAGATCTGCGACCGTCATCCTAAGTCGACACGCATTGTTTCTTGAATGTGCACCATCATTTGGCAACTTCTCTTCCTCGGGATTCTATTTCTTACTATGCGATCCCGATGGTCGTGACAAAATTGGCTACTCAGTCAACTTCTTTGGCCGAAAAACTCTTTCATCGCTCGTCAAAGAGGGGCATCTGTTGACACCCAATTTTGTCCCATCTTTTATGATTTTATTCGTAATTTTTAACATTTTTGACACTTTGAAAAACAATTTTAATCTATATACATACATGCGTACATATATATTATTATTCTCTTATTATTATTACTATTCGCATTTTTACTATCATTTGCATTTTTATCATATTCATAAGTTTTATCCATAAATTGTAGATTATTTTATTCTCGCAAAATTGCATCGCATTTCCCTTTTATTAAGCATTAAGCATTTCGCAAATATTATATTTTATTATTATCACGTCGTTATGTTATTTTAAATAATTCACATCTTTCACAAAAAAAAATATATATATAAATAGGTTTTAATATTAAACCCTCTTTTATATTTTTAATTCCATAACATTTTTATTTCCTAACCCAATACAATTTCTACCCAACCTAAATTAAAACCCATTTTTTTTCGTCCAAGCCCAACCCCAAATTAAATTCCCTTATACCCAAACCCAAAATAATTACCCAACACCACAAGCCCAAAACTCCCCAATTAAATCCCCATTTCATCGCCTCAGCCAACTCCCGTGCCCATCACCCGACCCGACCCAACCTACCCACCCATTTCCCTTCCCCTTTAATTCCCAAATCGTTCCCCCAAACAAAAATCGGAAAAACCTAAACCCTACCCCCAAGGCGCGCACCTACACCCCCTACCCCACGTCGCCAAGACTCCCTACCCCCGCTACTTCGCCGACACCACCGGTCTACCCCGACACCGCCAAAACCATCCTCACCAACACACCCCCAAAATCCTCAACACATGCCCCAAAATCAGATTTTGTCCCCTTTATTTTGAAATTCAAATTCATTTTTAGGGGGTATGAGGGGTGGAGGTCGAAGTTTGAGACCTATAAAACCCCCTTTTGCCTTTGAGGAGGATTTTTCGGATTAAAACAGGTTTTGTTTTCTTGCTTAAGTTCAATTTTAATTTGAAATTTAGGTTTAAGTTTTGGTTGTATTGTATTTGTTTGTATTGTTCTTCACTAAAAAAATCGAAATCTTCTTAAGAACACCTCTTTGTTCTTGCATGTGTTCTTCAACTTAAAGATTCAAAATATAGGTCTAAAATTATTGGTTTTTGGTGTTGAAGAATCTGAATTTTTAGCTATTTTCACTGCTTTTTGCCTGCCCGTCACCTGCCGGTCGGGTCGGTCATTCCGGTCGGATCAAACATCCGAAAATCGAAAAACAGAGTCCTATTCCCAGAAAATCAGAATTCATAAAAATCTACAACAAAATCGAATTCTAACATTTCCGAGCGGATTCGACGATTCAAAACACGCCTCGGTTCGCTACCCGGAAAAGGTTAGACTCGTTCCAATTCTTCTATATTTCTTAAAGCTTATTTGATTGTGTTGTTTATGCTTGATTTAGTATGATATTTTGCTAAGTAATGTAGTCTTGATTAATTAATATGATAATGAGACGATTTTGCTTAGATAATTGTATTTATGGTGTTCTGACATTTCTGATTTGGGTTATGATACGTGATAGATGATATGGCCTCGATTTTTGGTTAACTAATTATTGTCATTAGCTTTAGTAAGGCATCTTGGGTTCATTATTAAGTGCAATACGGATAATGTAAGATTAATACGTGTTTGAAAGAGCTACGACGTGATTAAATATTCTTAGGACACTTAACGATTTGTTGATATTCAAAATTATTGTATGTTGTAGTTTGGTCGCTGCCTTTAAATCAAACAAATGAGCATACTTTAATTGATTCAAATGACGATATTTACATGTTATATTCTAGATTAATATGTGCAATTTTAAAAGGAGTATATTATCCATGTCTAATATAATAGTATGTGCGTTTGGTTTAAGTTTATGAATGTCATGTTCCTTTAAGATTAAGATTAGTCCAACGTAATTTATTATGTATGTATACATAATTTATACATCAGTCTTTCTTGCCTCTTTTATTCTTGTTTAAATTTAGAACCAGGTTGTGTTAGCATATATTCTTTCTTCTGGCTACTTTAACGTGCCAAAATCGATCAAACACATGTCTTTGAAGCTATATTTGTATTTTACTACTTTAGTTTACAATCTTGTTTCATGTGAGCATGTATAAGATGAGATTAGGTATAGAAACCGCCTAGGACAGAAAAAAAGAATAGAAATATTTCCGACTAGGTTCTTGATATAGATAAAAAATGCCCATGTTCTTGAATAAGATGCACCTAGACATGTGTAAGTCGCCTATTAAAAGTATATGTAGTTTTCTTTGGTTAAGTAAATTGTCCTACGTGAATCATGTCTACTTGTAAACATATGGAATGAGTATGTGTTAGGGATAGCTTTAATTCTGGGCATGATGCCTTTGTGCAAGGGTGATGTAAAAGCATTCTAGACTATTCTTTGTTTTGATTAGCTGTAGGCAAGATATGAGATTTGATTGCCTAAATCATGTTAATCATGCCATGCCTAAATTTAAAGTGTCATTATACCTGGTTGTGTAGAATGAATGTTGTTGCATATTTTTGACTTGATTGACTCCACATTTAAGGAATTGTATAAAAAATGATCATATGTGCATTTCTAGGCTTCCATACTCTTCTTGAATTGACTATATATTTGTCTTTACTTGCCTAAGTGTATAATGCCTTCGTAACGACATATCACTTTTCATGAATCATTTATTTATATTCTTCTTATATATATATATATATATATATATATATTCTCATGTAAGGTCTACTAATCCATTTTTATATATATGAAATACATTGGGAGCAACGAAGAGTCTCAAGTATGAGACTCATCATTGTGATCATCGTCAAATGAAGACCCAGATTCACATTCCTTCCATTCTTCGGCCTCGGGATTTCCAAACAAATAGGACGAGATGACATCGTCATCCGCTTTAGTTCCCTTTCATTTGTTATTCTTTATTTTCGTTATTTTTATTTGGGTCTGTAATAATTATCTAATGCTTGTGTGATTGTTAGGATATTTAGAATAATTAGGCCGATGAAATTGAATTCGAGGTCGCGGTTTTGTTTCATTGCTTTTTTAGTTTATTGATTTAAACATCCATGCCTCGGATACTTACGCTTTACCATCTGCCTTTTAAGTAAACATCGCACACCGGCCGATGAAATTAAATTCGAGGCCGCGCTTTGTTTCTCTGTTTTCGCCATCGTTTTGAGCATCCGTGCAACGGATATTCGCTTTATCATTTTTACCGCTTTTAAACTAAACACCGCATTTTTCCAACATTGCTTTCTATTTCGATTCAGTTTCAAAGATTCAAATTACCGTTTCATGCTTCGCTTTAAAACTAGACACGCGTCATTTTGAACTGTTTTTCTCATCGCTCATCACATCGCTACTTATCGCTTATCGTTACCGCCATCGCCATCGCTACTTATCGCCATCGTTACCGCTCATCGCCATCGCCATCGCCATCGCTATCGCTATCACGTTCGCCATCAAGCATCGCCATCATCGCTATCGCATCGCCATCGCCATCGCATCGCTACCGCTACCGCGCATCGCTACTACGCATCGCTACCGCCATCGCCATCGCATCGCATCGCTTCGCATCGCCATCGCTATCGCTATCGCTATCGCTACCGCTCATCGCATCAAGCATCGCTATCATCACCGATACCGCTATCGCATCGCGCATCGCTCGCTCTCGCTTTCGCACTATCACTATCGCGTTTCCAATTTTATTTTACCGATTTGAACACGATACTACACTGGCCGATGAAAAATATCCGTCGATTTTGAGGCCTACACAGTGCAAAGACGGAAATATGACTTCGGGCAAGGATGAAGACTTAAAACTTTTATCCGAGATCAACATGTTTAGTAGGCGAGGTGAATTATATATTCGCAGCCACCACGTGATTATAAGTGATCTTTTCTATTTCACCCGAGAGACCGACACGCTTAGAAGGCGAGGCAAACAAAATAAACTACATTAGTCATATGTTTGCAACCACGACGTGATTGGAATGTTCTTTTCAAAATTTAAGTTCTGAGTTCTCCGCGATCAAAACATTCACTGCTTTGAATACGGATATGAAGTTATTTGTATTTATATGTTTCTAACCGCTTGTTCTTGATACTTGGGATTAAAGCAAAATAACGACAAATATTTCTGAGTTTATTTATTGTTATTTCTTTCTTTAATTCACCTTTATCTCGCTTTGTATTGTAATATTATTTATCGCACTTATGTAATTATTGAAATGCTTAGAATAGGCAAACTTAGGATTTATTCATAGGTTAGTTTAAAATTTGAAACCCGTCGCTAGCTTATTTTATTTGTAGGCTCGCAAACTTAGAAATCCTTCGCTAGTTTATTTATTTTAGGCTCGTCACGCTCATTCAAGATTTTTAAAACAACTCTTGTCATCTTTATTTGCTTCAATTAATCACATCAAATAAATTTATCTTTTTATTATTATTTTTTGCAACTTGTTGATTTTCGAAAGATTCACTTCTTTGGCATTATAAAGAATTTATTGTCACAAATGCATGTTTTCTAAAAACTTTACATGTATCTTTCTTTTATGTCATCCGAATACGTACTTGTATAAAATGCATCATATTTACTTGTATAAAATGCATCATATTTGCAAACATCTTTTTATACTTATAAAACATGTATTTTTCTAGTAATAATTAACCTGAAGTTTTACGATAAATCAAAGTTAGCGGATCTTAAAGGATGCCTAACCCCTTCCCTTTAGGATAATAAAGAACCCTTACCTAGAATCTCACTAGTTTCGCAGACCTTAAAATTGGAGTTTACACTGCAGCACTTAGTTTAAATATTTAGGTGTCCTAATTCACCGTAAAAATAATTAGGTGGCGACTCCTCAACCCTTTTTACCCAGGAATCACCCCATACGTCTGTGCTCCGCTTTGACCCGAGCAGGTCAAAATAGGGCGCTACATTCTCATCTTCGGGTGTTTATGCTATCATCTCTTTCCCTCCACTACAATAAACAAACTTCAAGCACGCTCTACCACTTGTGTGTTTTTGAGTTACCTGTCTAATCATCGTGGTTACAAATATTATGATTTATCATCTAATAAAATCATAATTAGTCGTCATGTCATTTTTTATGAAATTCAATTTCCGTTTGCTAAGTTGTATAAATCCGTGTCCAATTCCTATAATTTTTTTAATGATAGGCTCTCACCGTATGTGGTTCACCATTTGGCCCATCCCACACCTCGACATCTAGACCAGTAGACACCGACAGTCTCACTGCCTGCTGGCCCAAACACCCCCTATTCTCAAAATTTGCCAGTAGGCCCACTGTCTGCTGGCCCAAATTCATCCATTCCTAAGCTCGTGCCAGCAGGCCCACTGCCTGTTGGCCCAATTACCTCCGGTCCGCAGCTTCTGCCACTAGGCCCACTACATGCTGGTCTAACCTTGTCCATCCATCGCCCAACCATTGTTCTTCCAAACCGAATCCAGTCCAATACCGTACCTTCTACAGTGGGCCAGCCCACGACTTCCACTCCTATCCAGCCCACTTATATTCTGGGACAATAGTCCATTACTCGTAGCCAATGGGGCATTTTAAAACCAAAGCGACAGTTTAATCTCAATTCTAATGTCACTAAATCCCCCATACCACGTAACCATGTATCTACCCTTTATGACCCGAATTGAAAAATGGTCATGGATGATGAATATAATGCTCTTATTGAAAATAAGATGTGGGAGTTGGTGCCCCATCCATCCGGTGTTAATATGATTCATTCTATATGAATTTTTGTTCATAAGGAAAAACCTGATGGTTCTTTTGAGAGGCATAAGACTCATCTTGTAGGTGATGGCAAAACTCAACAAGTTGGCGTTGATTGTGGAGAGACATTTAGTCCGGTGGTCAAACTGGCAACTATTATCACTGTTCTCAGTCTAACTTTCTCAAAATCATGGCCCATTCATAAGCTGGACGTGAAAAATATATTCTTACACCGCAAACTCAAGGAAACTATATACATGCATCAACCCTTGCGTTTCAGGGAACCCACTCATCCTAATCATGCGTGTTTGCTGAAGAAGTCATTATATGGGCTAAAACAGGCTCCTCAGGTCTGGTACAAAAGATTTGCAGTTTATGTGTCTACTCTTGGGTTTTCTCACAATAGGTCTGATCATTCTCTGTTCATCTATCGCCACGGTACTTCTATGGAATACATTCTGTTATATGTGGATGTTATTATATTGACTGCTTCCTCTGACAAACTGCGCAAGTATATCATATCTCTTCTCAGCTCAGAATTTTCTATAAAAGACTTGGGGCCATTGAGCTATTTTTTGGGTATAGTTGTCACTCGTCATGCAGGTGATCTATTTCTATCTTAGAGGAAGTATGCAACAGAGATTATTGAATGGGTTGACATGTCATCCTGTAAGTCATCTCCTACTCCGGTTGACACTAAACCGAAGCTGAGTGCTACTTCTAGCACACCATATGAGGATCCATCCCACTATCGTAGTCTTGCGGGGGCTTATCAATATCTCACATTTATAATGCCCGATATTACTTATGCAGTCCAACATGTGTGTTTATTCATGTATGATCCGAGGGAACAACACATACACGCTCTTAAACGCATTGTGCGCTACATTCAAAGTACTCTTAATTATGGTTTACACTTATATCCATCATCAGTATCTACTCTCATGTCGTATACAAATCCTGATTGAGGTGGATGTCCAGACACTAGGCTTTCGACATCTGGTTATTGTATGTTTCTTGGTGTCTTGGTCAGCTAAACGCCATGCTACACTATCGCGCTCTAGCGCGGAGGCCGAATATCAAGGGATCGCCAATGTGGTGTCTGAGTCCTGTTAGTTGCGTAACCTCCTCTTAGAGCTTTATTTTCCTATTAGAAAAGCTACCTTGGTCTACTGCGATAATGTTAGTGCGATATCTCTCTCGGGGAATCCTTTACAACATCAGGTACTAAACATATCGAGATGGATATTTACTTTGTTCGCGAAAAGGTAGCTCGTAGACAAGTCTGTGTCTTGCATGTCCCTTCACATTATCAAATATCTGACATTTTTACTAAGGGTCTTCCCTTAGTTTTGTTTGGAAATTTTAGGGACAGTTTCAGCGTACGACAACAGCCCGCTAAGACTGTGGGGTGTGATAGAATATACACCGTATATTCTTTTGATATCATTAGTGATCTTATACATCTGTAATTATGATATTAATATTTTATATTAGGTAAGTATATATTTAATTTTCATAATTATAACCTAAAATAATTATTGTATATCATATATATAAATCATTTATATTAATAAAATCATCAAGAGATTATGCTCTTTCAAAATCATTAAAATTTCTTTATGTTCAAGATCAAATACTGGAGCCTTACAGGTGAGAGGACTACATCTTTTAGAAGATAGTGACCCTATTTCTTATTTTATTTTAGATCAAATTATTATATTTGTACGCTATTTTTCTTGTTCTGGATTATTTTTAAGCACGAAAATTTGTATTTACAAGGACAACACTACAAAATTGGTGATATAAAGTTATAAACTAACAACAAATTCCAATGGTGAGGTGAATAGATACCAAGGGGACAAAACCCCAGTTCATTTAATTCATAAAGTTGATAAATGATTATCTTTTTGGACAATCCCAAGTTGACTTCAATCATTGAGGTCTACAATTTAGGTGGCAAGGGCAAAGTTTACCTCACGGTGATCCATAGGTATGATTTTAAGTCATCAAATTTCACGTAATTTTCGTATAATTGTCTAAAGAGTAAAAACTTTTAAATTCCTTTAAGCTTTAATAGTTTAGGAAATAATATTTTCTAACGTTATTAAATTTTCGACGATAAATTATCTGTCTTACTTTGGATGAAAGTAATTTTCTCCTCCTCTAGGCATATAACGAATTAGTACATAATTATTTTAAGTCATCAAATTTCACGTAATTGATGCTAGGAAATAATACATGGGATTATGATAATAAATCACATATAGTATATACAAATATTGAAGGACCAAAAAAAACCTAATAATGAATGAGTTATAAACCCCATCCACAAAATTAAGTCAAATAGATATATTACATAAAATTATTGTTTCTACGTATTTTCCTTCACTTAAATACTATATTTTTATTTACAAAAAGTTTAAATTCACGATGCGGTTCGTATATCAAACGTTGTGCTCTCTTAATTAACACTGAGTGAAAGCCCCATGAGTAAACTCAAAGCTTAAAAACGGAAAAAGATGTTTCAATTTAAACCCCACCACAATATTCAAGGGTTCATCTTAATGGTCAAACTAAACCGAGTTAGGTATCATGAGATCTCGAGTTCAAATTTTAATGAAGATAAAAATATTACTTTAATAATTTCTTCCCATCTATTCAATTCTTGACGAATTGAGTTATCCGATATTTATATTAGTGGAAAATAACAGATACCTCATAAATTAAATTAGTTGAGATGCGAATAAATTAATACAAGCATCACAATTTTTTAAAAAAAATTTAAAAATATACCAAAAAAATATTTGCTAAACAATATTATTTATATTTAATCCTAATATTATAATTCTGATATTACTTAGTAGGCGTTTGGCCATGCGTTTTCAAACCATGATTTCATAATTTAATTTCAAATGACGTTTGTTTATGCAATTTGGACATAACTTGAACTTCAACTTCATGTCATGGTTTGAAATTCTAAATCATCCAAAAAGGTGTGATATGGGATTCCAAATCATGATTTTAAATTTTTTTAAATATAAAATTTAGCCCATAAGTTTATATTTTGATAAAAAAAAAACCCCATAAATTAGTAGATATATACTAATTGATTGACTTTATATTGTATTGGATATAATTGTCTAATACATAATTTATATTGTATATATATACAAAGATATGACTATGACATGACTTAAAAGTGTACAATTGAAGACCAAACTCCTTCAACCACCCATTTGTTTTCACAATTAATTACTATCAACAATTTGGTAATTTTTTTAGACAGACATTCGAGTCGCGCATTAATTTTGTTATGAACTATGACTTGCTCATTTGGTAAGATTGCATAAGAATTATGAAAGTTTTGACGGTTTTCACAATTTGTGGATTTTTTATGTTAATGAGAAAAGATACAACTTAAAAAATTCAAATTGCATGTCCAAACAAAACTTTAGCTTCAAATTATATGACTTCAAATCATGTTAAAACGGCTCCTTATGTGCAAACTAAACCACCTCGCAAAAGTACGTTCAAATTAACTCTGTTTTTATAGATAAATGATACAGTAGCACTTAAAATTGACGTTGAGTCATGCCTCATGACACTTGCAGCAACCTAGTTGACAATATATTTCTTTTTTTGAAATAAATTCAAAATTTGTTTGTAGAGATGACATTACCAAAATGTCATGTTCTGTCTTATTTAATGTCACATTGTGGTCAAAAGAATAAAGTATGGACCAGGACTACTTTAATCAGTTGAGGTATGATTAATTATTAACCTAATTTAATTAACTAAGTTAATTCTACTCTGGCACCTTACTTTTAAAAACAGGATAGAGACAACATAAGTAGTATTTTCTGAAAGAAAGAAAATGATGAGATTAGCCACTAATCCAAGTCATTATTAAGACAAGATTGTCTCACTAATTAACTAATGCTTAGGGCGTATTTAAGTTTTAATTAATCCCACTAGGCACTCATGTTGGAGGCAATTTTAAAAGCTATTTCTTAGATCATAAAATTAGAGTTAATTACTCAACTTTGAGTTGACAACTCTACAATCATGGAGTTCAAATAATTTGAAATTTACAAAAAAGATCTACTATTTAATATCTTCTCATCTCTTTTAATTTTGAAATTTCATACTTTGTTGCCTATAATTTCAATTATACAAGGTGTTTATATGTTTATTGAATAAAGAGAAATAAATTTCCTTCTCAGCTGGTGTTCGATACTGGCTTTTGAGGGCTTGACAAGTTCAATCCATGCTCCACTTTAGCGGAAAAATGCTCCCTATCAAAGATAACATTAAATTTTAAGACTCAAATCCGAAACTGATAGAATATTACCATATCTTGTATATTATCATTATAGAATATTATTATATTTTGTATATCTTTTATATTAGGTAAATTTATATTCCAATTGTAATTAGGAAGATTTCGTTACCTAGTTTGTAATTATATAACACTATATATATTGTACACAATAATCAATGAAATGCGAGGAACATATTCCTACATGATATCATAAGCCAAACCCTAACTTCTTTTTCTCCCTAAGTCGTCGCTCTTCCCCCCTCGGCAGCCCTCTTCCTCAGCAGTCCTCTTCCTCTCCAATTTTCAATGGCTGAACAACCCAAATTTCATCATGCTCTTACAGTTAACAACATCAAGAATTTCATTCCCATAACTCTTGAGATGAAACATGTTCAGTATTCATCTTGGGCAGAATTATTTAAGATTCATTATCGTGTATACAAAGTCATCGACCATATCATCCCTCAAAAATCAAAGCCCCTAGAAAGACCTGATGATTCTGATTATGAACTTTGGTTCCGCTTAGATGCAATTGTCATACAATGGATCTAAGACACGATCTCGAATGATCTATTGCATACAATCATTGAAACCAATGTCATTGCACGACAAACATGGAAGCGTTTGGAATTTTTTTTCATGACAACAAGACACGACGTGCCTTGTATCCGGAAAATCAATTTCAGGCCATTCAACAAGACGATTTTCCTAATGCGTCGGCCTAATGCCAAGAACTTAAGATGATTGTCAATCAACTCTCCAATGTCGGTGCACCAGCCACTAATCAACGATTGGTGATGCAACTTATTACGGGTTTGAATGAAAATTATGACAACGTCGCTACCATCCTCCAACAAAGCACGTCATTACCTCCGTTCTATGAGGCTCGTTCGAGACTCATTCTTGAAGAAATCCAAAAAACAAAGCGGGCAGCGACTAATGCCAGCACATCTGATGTCGCCCTCGTAGCCACTGGCGGCAACCATGCTAACCTAAGAGACTCAGCTCCTGCCCCATCCCACAGGCAAGACAACGATCCGACACGTGGATCACGTTCCCGGAATAACAACAGAGGAAGAATTTTGAGAATAGTTGTGGCAACAGCGGCAACGCCTGAAATAGTGGCAGCGGCGGCAGGAGGCAGCCCCCGCCGACTGACAGCCACCAACAACGACAACAACAGTGGTAGCAGCCTTTGTCGTGGGTTGCCTACCCATTATGGGCTACATAGGCCCATCTGCATGGGCTTCTCCACCTTGCTGCTACCCGACGTCCTCCTCAGCCCAACCTCCGGCCCGACAAGCTCAGTCCAGCATCCTCGATGCACGTCCACAGCAGGCATACATTGCACATGTTTCTCCTCCTTCAACCTACGCACCGACGGATATTGAGGAATTTATTAACACGATGTCTCTTAACGTTCCTGACAACAGTTGGTACATGAAAACTGCAGCCACATCTCATATGACGGCATCCCAAGGTACTCTCTCGTCTTATTTCAATATGAGCAATTTAAATCATAATATTATTGTTGGTAGTGGACAAGGCATTCCCATTCGAGGTTATGGACTATCATCTCTTTCCCCATGACACCCCTTGTTAGCCTTAAAAATGTCCTCCATGCCATGAAATTTATCAAAAATCTAATCGTTGTGCGTCGTTTCACAACCGCTAATAATGTTTCCCTTGAATTTGATCATTTTGGTTTTTCTGTGAAGGACCTTATGATAGGGATGCGAATACTGAGATGGAATAGCATCGGAACCTTTATCCTATCACCACCTCCGTTAGCCATCCAGCCTACTCTCCAGCAACCTTTGCATCAATTTCATGTCTTTTTTGGCATAATCGATTAGGATATCCCGGAGACTCTGTTTTACGCTCCCTTAGCAAAAATAAATTTATTGCTTACAAACATGTTCCTTCTCCTCCTGTTTGTGAATCTTGTGTTTTTGGGAAACATGTCAAGTTGCCATTTTATTCTTCATCCACTTGTACTTTAATGCATTTTGATATAATACACAGTGATTTATGAACTTCTCCTATCTTAAGCACGGTCGGACATCGATGCTATATGTTGTTTTTAGATGATTATTCAAATTTACTATGAACATTTCACATTATTAATAAGTCTCAATTCTATTCTATTTTTTCATCATTCAGCACTTTCATTAAGACACAATTTGAAAAGAACATTAAATATTTCCAATGTGAAATGGGAGGAAATTCGATAATAATCAATTCAAACTTTTCTGCGCCAAATACGACCTTGTTTTTCATTTTTCCTGTCCTCACACCTCTTCACAAAATGGAAAAGCCGAACAAAAAATTAGAACCATAAACAACTTAGTTCGTTCCCTCCTTGCTCACTCCTCTATCCCCCCCCCCCCAACCCCCATTCCCCATTTTTGGCATTATGCTTTATCAATGGCAATCTATCTCTTGAACATTCTCCCAAACAAGTCTCTCAAACACAAGTCTCCCACTCAAGTTCTCTATCTTCGGGATCCTTCTTATAAGCATTTACGAACTTTCGGATGTCTGTGCTATCCCCTCCATCCCTCCACACAAATCAACAAGTTGCAACCCGGTCATCCCCGTTCGTCTTTCTTGGCTACCCCCCAATCATCGAGGTTACAATTGTTACGACTTGTCAAGCCGAAAAATAATCATTTCTCGATATGTCATAATTGATGAGTCCCAATTCCCCTTTGCCAAACTCAATTCTCCATCCCCAAATTTCTATGAATTCCTAAATGATGGCATAAATCTCCTTCTAATTCATTACTTGCAAAATCAGTCGACACCGACAGTCGTCCCCACCACCGTCCCGAGGCGGGCAATCCAACCAGCCCCGCAACGGGAGCCTCGGAACAACCCGTCACGGCCTTCCGTCTCGGCTGTCTCTCGACCAGCCCCCCCTCTCCCCGATGCCACTGCCCCTTCGGCCCCATCCCCCTACTCGAAGAACATACTCCTACAGAAACATCTTTTTATGAATCGAGAGGGTACTTATAACGCCACAATAACCTGTGGTGGTTTATTATTGTTCTTCACTTAACATGACATGTCCTTCTCATTAATTAAGAACAGTTCCATGTTTGTTTTGTTTATCAGTAGCGCAACGTAAGCTGAAATAAAATATGCACTTTGACATATAATATTGTATTGCCTCTAACTATAACATTATTTATGAAATTATGATTATGAATCTGCCCATTATTGTTGATTATGATTATTAAATTGTAATTAATAATTGGGTAAACAGAAAGCGTTATTTATATTTTAAAGTAGTTGTAAAAAGGCCAAAAGTTTTATTAAAACCATCGAAAATTTTATCTTTGTAAACATAAAAAAATGCCGTTATCGCATGCCACTATTCTTTAAGACAATTTTCTAAATAATACAACAACAACAATCCAGTGTGATTCCACAAGTGGGGTCTAGGGAGGGTAAGATGTACGTAGACTTTATCTCTGCCTTTGTGGGATAGAGCGGTTGTTTGCGAAAGATCCTAAGTTCAAAAAAAAGAAAAAGAAAGAAAAGAAGAGAGAAAAAAATAAAGAAACAGAAAAGTAATTCGAATCAGATATAAAAAGTATAACAGTAAAATAACAAAATACAACACAATGTTCAACAGATGATAATGTACACCGAAGAGTAAAAACTAGGTGAGTACTAAATAATGTTGCTAATAAACAAGAGGACAAACACAACAACAAATACACGTCCAGGAATAAGAGTGCGACAACATTGCACTACCGACTAACCTTCTACCTCCCTAATTAATCCTCGCTAATAGAATATTTCTCGAATATTCTTTCATTAATTGTATATCTCTTAATTTAGGTAGAATTGTATTCCTATTGTAATTATGTCTCCTATTTTAGGTAGAATTATATTTCCTATTGTAATTAGGTTGATTAGTTACCTAATTTAGATATTCTTGTACTACTATATATATTGTACATTATTGATGAATACAATCAAGGAACATATTCATTTATGGAATCAGTAGCCCTCGGCTGCCACCCCCACGGAAACCTAGTGTTTTTTTTCAGTCATTCTCCCTCCCTACTCCTCCTAAATTTCATCTTCCATGGCTGACAAAACCAAATTCCATCATGCACTTGCAGTAAACAACATCACAACCTTCATCCCTATCACCCATGAGATGGAAAAGGGTCAATACTCCTCGTGGGCGGAGCTTTTTTAAGATCCATTGTCGTGTTTATGAAGTTATCGACCACGTCATCCCTCGTACACCGAAGTTCACAGACCTACCCTCGGCTTTGACTTCTGATGATGCACTCTGGTCGACCCCATTTTTTCCTCATTTAGTGCTTTCGTAAAAACACAATTTGAAAAGAGCATTAAATATTTTTAATGTGACAATGACAGAGAATTCAATAATAATCAATTCAAATAGTTTTGCTCCAAAAATGGTCTTACCTTTCATTTTTAATGCCCTCACACCTCCTCCCAAAATGGTAAAGCCGAACGGAAAATCTGGACCATAAATAACCTAATTCGTGCCCTACTTGCTCACACCTCAACTACCCCTCAATTCTGGCATTACGCACTCTCCATGACCACATATATCCTAAACATAATCCCAAACAAGTCTCTAGCTCAACGGCTGCCCACTCAAGTTCTGTTTCATAGGAACCCCTCCTACCAACACTTGTGTATCTTTGGATGTCTCTGTTATCCTCTCCATCTGACCACTCACAAACTCCAACCCCGTCTTCCCCGTGTGTATTTCTGGGTTACACCACCAATCATCGTGGTTACTCATGCTATGACTTGTCAAGCCGTAAGATTATTATTTCACGTCATGTCCTATTTGATGAGTCTCAATTCCCCTTTGCCTCCCTAAACTTGTCACCTCGCCATTAATACGGATTTTTAGATGATGGCTTGAAACCTATTCTAATTCATCATTTACATAGTCCGCCGTTCCATACCCCGGCACCCGCCCCCACCCCCACCTCGGACTGTCCTGGATATACTGCCCACTCGGTTCTGCTGACGGTAGCCCGGAACAGCCCACCTCAGGGTGATTCCACAGCAACCTATTGGTAAACCGAGTATCGGACAGGCGGTCCCGCCACCCCTGCCCTTCCTCCTCTTCCCGGCAGTCCCGCGACACACCCCATCCCAACCCAAATCCCGAGACATGCTCTCAAACTATGGAAACCCATGTCATGCACGAAATTCATAAACCTAAACGACTATTTAACCTATCCATTTTAGTTGTCCCTTTCATTGTCCCTCGAAATTCGAAGGATGCATGGTTCGATCCTAATTGAAAAGCCCTAATGATTGACAAATATAATGCTCTTATTGATAATAACACGTGGGACCTAGTACCCCGTCCCCTGATGCTAACATTATTCATTCTATGTGTATTTTTAGACATAAAAAGAAATTTTGATAGTTCTTTCATATTGTAGGTCTCAACAGGTGGGAGTGTACTGTGATAAAATATTCAGCCCGATCGTAAATCCCATAACCATCTGGACCGTCTTCAACATTGCTCTATCCAATTCTTGGACCATTCATCAGCTTGATGTCAAGAATGCATTCTTACATTGGGATCTTTATGAAACAGTATATATGCATCAGCCTATGGGTTTCATGGATCCTATTCATCCGAACTATGTGTGTCCATTGCGAAAATCGCTCTATGGACTGAAACAGGCTCCTCGAGCATGGTATCAGTGGTTCACCGATTATGTCTCATTTATCTTTTTTTTACACAGTAGATCCGATCATTCTCTGTTCATCTACAACAAGGGTACAAACATGGCTTACTTATTATTATATGTTGATGACATCATCCTCACCACATCATTTGATGCTCTCCGCCAGTCCATTATGTCTCTCATTTCCTATGAGTTTGCTATGAAAGATCTGGACCCTTGAGTTATATCTTAGGCATCTCTGTCACTCGACATTCTGGCGGCCTATTTCTGTGTCAGAAGAAGTACGCCGAAGAGAGTTTTGATCGTGCAGGCATGACATTTTACAAACCATCCCACACGCCAGTAGATACCAATTCCAAGCTCATCGCTGATTTCGCCCCCCCCCCCCCCCCTCATATTCAGACCCGACTCATTATCGTAGCCTGGTTGGGGCATGTAGTGACTCACATTCATGAGACCTGACATATCCTATGTTGTTCAATAAATCTACCTACGCATGCACAATCTAACGGAAGCACACATGCATGCCCTTAAACGTATTTTACGATACGTCCAAGGTACACTTCTTTTCGAATTACATCTATATAGGTCCTCGCTCACTGGTCTCACTGCTTATTCTGATGCTGACTAGGGTGGATGTCATGACACCCGATGATCCACGTCTGGTTATTGCGTTTTCCTCCGAGATAACCTATTGTCTTGGTCTACCAAAAGGCAACCTACACTATCCTGACCCAGTTCCGAAGCAAAGTACAGATGTGTCGCCAACGTCATCTCTGAGTCTTGTTAGATCTGTAACCTTCTACTTGAGTTCCACTGCCCGATTCAAAAGGCAACACTGGTCTACTGCGATAATATTAGTACAATATATCTTTCAAGCAAGCCCGTCTAACATCAACGCACTAAACACGTTGAGATGTACATTCATTTCATTCGTGAAAAAGTGGCTCGTGGTCAAGTTCATGTCCTTTATATTCCTTCTAGATATCAGATTGTCAGCATCTTCACCGAAGGACTTCTGCGCATACTATTTGATGATTTTTTAGCCAGTCTCAGTGTTCGTAAACCTTCTGCTTCAACTGCGGGGGTGTAATAGAATATTTTCCGAATATTCTTTCATTAATTGTATATCTGTTAATTTAGGTAGAATTATATTTTTTATTATAATTAAGTTGATTAGTTACCTAATTTAGATAATCTTGTACTACTATATATATTGTACATTATTGATGAATACAATCAAGGAACATATTTCTTTACCCACGTTTCATATTTTCCTATCTAAGATCATGTCCTCCGGGGTAAATAATACAGCTTATGATATGCTTAAAATTCACGTAAAGCAACATATTTACCTTTTTCAATCTGTTATATTCCTTCTTGTTCTTTCTGAGAAGTGAAAAAATATTTAAATTTTATTTTGAATGCGTAAAATTTGTGAATGCGTAAAAATATAAAAACAAATTGAGGAACTTTTACTCAAACCAAACAAAGAAAAATAAAACTTTTATTCCCCCCTTTATTTTTCCTTCATTCTGTCCTCCAGCATCTCACAAACAGATAAAGCTTGGCTGGAAAGAACTTTTGAAGAGGAGGAGGTACTAGTAGCTTTGAACTCATGTGCACCATCAAAAGCCCTGGTCCTTATGGATTTACTATGGCTTCTACCAAAGAGCATGGGGATAATCAAACATGACTTAATGGGGGATATATCTCACTTTCATCAACATTGCCACATGGTGAAGTTCTGTAATGCCTCTTTTATTGCTCTTATCCAAAAGAAAAAAAAGGTGCAATAGAGCTCAGAGACTTCAGGCCCATAAGCCTCATTGGTAGTGTTTACAAGATCATTGCTAAAATTCAAGCTGGGAGGCTGAAGACAATCATGGGGAAGTTGGTATCAGGGGAACAAAGTGCCTTTTTAAAAAATAGGTAGATTACTGATGCAGTTTTAGTAGCAAATGACTTCTTGATGGAAGACTAAAAATTGAAGTTCATGGTATCCTCTACAAACTAGATGTTGAGAAAGCTTTTGACAAACTCAACTGGTCTTATTTATTTTCAATGCTGAGGAGTATGGGATTTTGAGATAGGTAGATCAAATTTAGCATCACAACTGTCAAATACTCAGTTCTAGTGAATAGATCACCAATTGGCTTCTTCTCCCCTCAAAAAGGTATTAGACAAAGGAATCATCTTTCTCCATTCTTATATATTCTTGCTATGGAAGGTCTCAGCAAGATACTAGATAAGTCAAAGTAGATGCAATGGATTGAACGGTTCAAGGTAGGCAACAATGAAGATAATACTATCTTTGTGTCTCATTTGCTATATGCAGATGACACACTTACATTTTGTGGGGCAGAGAAATCTCAAGTTCAGTAGCTAAACCTAACATTACTCTTTTTAAGCAATTTCTGGGCTACATATTAATATGAGGAAGAGTAAGATCTACCCTGTTAATGAAGTCCCTGAACTGGATGAACTGGCTGGCATTATGGGCTGCAATATTGGCTCATTTCCAACAAAATACCTAGGCCTCCCACTAGGAGCAAAGTTCAAAGAAGTTTGGAGTGAAGTCATTGAAAAAGTGGAGAAAAGATTGGCAACTTGGAAGATGCAATATCTCTCAATGGGAGGCAGGGGTTGACTTTTATTAAAAGTGCACTTGATAGTATTCCTACTTACATGATGTCACTGTTTTCATTGCCATCCAAGGTACATGATCAACTTGACAAAATAAGAAGAACCTTCTTATGGAAGGGGAATTATGAAGGTCATAAATTTCATCTTGTGAAATGGGAAAAGGTGATTATGCCAAAGGCATCAGGGAGGACTGGGAATTAGAGATTTAAGTAAGCACAACAAGTGCTTGCTTATGAAATGGTGGTGGAGGTATGCTCAAGATCAAACAAGTATTTGGAAAGACGTAGTGAATGCTAAATATGGGAGGCAAGACAAATGGAGTACCAACCAGAATAATGAACATTATGGAGTTGGACCATAAGGTTTTCTTTGCTTGTGCTTATGCTTTTGCTTTGTCTTGAGCCGAGGGTCTCTCGAAAATAGCCGCTCTACCTACCAAGGTAGAGGTTGTTGGAAATTTGCCTTTGGTGGGAGTTGCGTCCACCCATCTTTAATGACTTAAACACTAGGGTTCCGCATGTTGGAGACTTTGGTTCTTCACACGTGTATAATCTACTAAGTGAGTAGATGACCGTAGGGCCAACGATCGTCAAATTTTGTTAAGAAATGAAAGAGATATTGGTCCACGAAGTGAGGTGTTTGAAGTATGAAAATATGGTGTGGAACAAATCTCCCTCATCGGTGTGGAAAGAAAGATTTGTTCATTTTATAAGTCTCAAATATGGATAAGGGTTTGGGACCCCAAGGGGTAACCCATGTGTTTGAAGGAGGGAGGACCTAGGTGTGCTTGGGTTCGAGGCTAAGCCCACACGCGCGCCGCCGCCCGCCCGTTCGGTCCGGGCTCGGTCTCGGGTCATGGGTCATAGGCCTTTGGCCTTGGGCCTCTTCTGATATTATCTTTTTGGACCCAAATTGCTTAATATTTATAGTTTGGTCCCTGGAGTTTCAGAAAAGATAAAATTGGGAAGAGGCTCACGACGGAATGCAGAAAGTTTCTGCCTTTTAGGTTGGTTTTGGAGCGTTGAATCTCCATTACTTTGCACATAAATTCAATCATTTACTTGGTTGAAGTGCCATTACATGGCTATTAAAAGCCATTAGTTGGCTAGTTGAGAAGTCACCCTCCTTACACTATAAATTGAAGCCTTTGGCTCAATTGTTCTAGCAAGAGACAGAAAAATCAGAAATCTTCTTCTTCCTCTCCAACATCATTTCGTTACTCTAAGTTCTTCAAAAGTAACATTTGAGTTTTCTTTGCTCATTTGTTAAGTTATTTTTTTATCTTGGGAGACTATTGTCCATAACGTAAAAAGATATATACGGGGCAATCTTGCCTTAAAAAAAGAGAGCCATCTCTCAACTCATCCATGGTTGTAACAATCCAGATTTAGTGTTTCTTGATTTCAGGTTATCAAGATTCAAGACTCAACAAGCTTGCGACAATTATCATCTTAACTGTTAGTTTATCCTTTTGAACACTTGTAATATTTATTTACTTCTCGTACTGTTTTGACTCCAACAATTATAAGACAAGATTGTATTAGTGTTCGAAAGATGTCGGTCAACAGATGTGTGACCAAATCTGGCTATGGTTGTGGTTTTCTGGTAGAACACAGTTCTGATTATGTTATTGACAGTCAAGGTATTCATGGTGTCACCGCTCCCGAGAGTGGTGGAAACAAGCGCCCACGAGAGGCTGAAGATGTTAACCGGGACAAGAGGAGAAGGCTGAAGATGTTGTTCTATCTTGTAGCAGAAGGCATATATCTGTCCCAAACAAAGGATCCGAATTATGGTAAGGATGATTTGGACACTCAGTCTAACTGAAGTGGGCCAGAATCCAAAAAGGTCTAAGTGAATTTTTCCTTCTTTATCTATAATGTATTTAGATAATATCTGAATAAAAGTGTGTAAAGCAAGGCTAGGAATATAAAAGTTTTTTCATTAAAAAATTATATTCCCTACACTCTAAAATCAGATATTGATTCTCTTTCCTTCCCGTTTAAAGATTGAACTATTGTAAACAAAACTTAAAAGATCCGCTCTTTTGAGTGTAATTATTAAAAGTGTGTAAAGTATGTTCGCACATACGAGGAAGAAAGATCCACTGATTGTGCGAAAATTGTTACCACTCTTAAGCAAGCACCAATTATTGTATGGGCACCAATCTCAAGGGAAGAAGACTAAAAGATAATGGCTTATCTTAAGACGTTGAACCTGTCACACTATTTAATAGAAGATCCTTCATTTGATAGAATGATATTGGACACTCAGTCGTACAAAGCCTACGGGCGACTAGAGTGGGCCAGAATATCTAGGTCTTAAAAGATCTGAAGGCCAAAAGAATGGCAGAAAAGTAATGGACACCTAGTGAGGTAGGCCAGAATTTCCAGGTCTTAAAAGATCTAAAGGCCAAAAGAAAGGCAGAAAAGTAATGGACACCTAGTGAGGTGGGCCAGAGTTTCCAGGTCTTAAATGATCTGAATGCCAAAAGAAAGGCAGAAAAGAATTAGACACTCAGTCTGCCAAAGCAACTGGAGTGGGCTAGGGTATTCAGATCACATATGATCCGGTTACACCCTAACCACATATAAGAGGTTGTTCACGTGAAGTAACGCCACCTCTAAAGTAGAAGGGGTTAGAGAGGTTGTCCTTAAAAGGATTTTAGGGAATGTGATCACTTTAAAATGAGGTGATACGTGTCCCAAACTTGGTTTCAGGGACGTTGTTGGTCAAGCTGGTTTGAGACTAGTCCAACAGGTCTGTAATAACTAAGAATGGTACAATATGTCTGTAGTTAAATGAATTATATATTTGTAATCCGTGCATCTATGTCATCATAGATTAAGACATGTTAAATAGAAAGTCATTCAAAAGCTAACGAAGTTGAGATTGTTGCTTTCTGTCGACATAAACCCTCAAAATGAATGTGAGGTGGGCGAAGAGGCAAAATCACCTTTTCATTCCATCAAAGGAATAACGAAAGAAGCACCGCTCCTCTAGAACTTAGTCACACCTACATGAGTGATTTGATGTTTGTACAAAATAGGGGGAGACAATTACTTTGTGAGATTCATTGACGATGGTACAATGTATTGCATCCTTTGTTTATTGAAAAGCAATGATAAAGTTGTTTAAGCGGATAAGCGCTACAAAGCAGAAGTTGAAAATCAACTAAGCCCATGGATTGAGGAATTCATAGTGATAGAGGGGGAGAATGTGAAGCATCGTTTATCAAATGACTCCTCCTTACTCACCCCAGTCTAACGGTATTAGCCAAACTCAGAGCAGTATGCCCAAAATATGTAGGGCAAGGCAATCCGCTAATGCGATTCTCAGAAGAACTCCACATAAGGATAAGGATAAGGATAAGGATAACCCTTCATGTGAAATATGAAAATGATCTCACCTACAAATGTTGTGATGTGGGGTGGCTTGGTAGATGTTGGAATACCAAAATAGGTTAAGTTGGACATAAAATTATAGATTGTATATCCACTGAATCTGTAAATAACAGTAGTGCCTATCGTCTCTTGGAGCAAAGAATGCTCAAGGTTAACAAGAACTCACGAGTGTCTGATTGTCCGAAACTAGACGTTCCAGATCTATAGGACTCGGAAGTTGCTGACTATCCAAAACTTAATGTTTCAGATCTACAGAACTCAGGGATTCTAGATGTTCAACCGAGATGGAGCAAAGAGGGGACAAAGACTTGTGATGGGCCTTCTAACTTGCATGGTTGAGAATGAACCATGGACAATTAACAAAGAATTGTCATCTACAAAAGCACTGCTTTGGAAAGAAGCTGCAGAGAGAGAAATAGATTCCATCATATAGAACCATACTTGTGTAACGGTTGACCTTCCTCCGGGAAAAGAACATTTGGGTTGTAAAAGTGGATACTCAAATTGAGTACAAAGTAGATGGATCTATTGTCGAGTATAAGGCCTCGTCTACTTGGACATGTGCTCCCCTGGGAATAGCTTAACATCCAAGACCATTGCAGTCTTGTGTGACATGAATATTGAGACAACATTCTTAATCGGAGAGTTGGAAGGGAAGGATCAAAGTTGGTTTGATTGGATTGTTGGGCTTCTTCCTGAACTTTCTTTTTGGTCCCTGAAATGTTTACATTTTGGTCTTGGAAGTTTCAGGTGAAATAGAAACAATGAATCTGACAACAGAAACATTGACTCTGAACTTAGAAAGGCAATGGTTGGAAAACCAACAGTCTGAAAGTGGAAGTCATATTGAAACAAAAGTCTAGATATGAAAGATATGGGTATCATAGATGACATCTTAGGAATTAGGATTTATATGACATCTAACGAACTGGTCTAATTCCAAACTCATTGGTAAGGTAGTTGACAGTCTCATTGAAGCCACCAATGGATATGAATCATAGAATTGATTAGAATCATGGTGCATCCATATACCAGGAGCGATATGCGCAGGTCACATGTAGTTCAATTTATTTTACAACTACAACCGACCTGGTATCGGCTTAAAAAGTAGATCAGTTGAACTAAAATTTACTCGTGATTCTAAAAATGATCGATAGAAAGCGTTAAATCAGATATGACAATATTTGAAATATTCGCTTATCTACGGATTATGGTATTCTGGATTTCCAACGGTTCTACGAGAACATAGTGATGCAAACTGGACATCGAAATTGAAGAACGCCAAAGCCACTAGTGGATATGTATGGTGTGTATCTGAAAATCCTTTAAGAAAACTTGCATCAGCCGATTCATGATGGAATCGGAGTTTATCACTTTAAAGTTTAAACAAAGCATGTGAAGAAGTTGAGTAACTTCATGACTCCTTAGAGGACGACCCTTATTGGGAGAAACCCGTGCCTTCGGCAGTTGTACATTGTGGCTAGCCAGTCGGCTTTAGGAAGGTCACAGATGCCGGCGTCTAGACATATCTGTCGGAGACATAAGACCGTATGGTAGTTGATCATCACGGGTGTCACTTCCTTGATTACTAAGCAAATGATATAGTAGACCCTTTAACTAAGGGACTACCCGAAGATCAAGAATTCTGTCTGTCTAGGGGAATGGGCTTAAATCCCAAATAATATGAACCTTTGCGGTGGTAACCCAGCCATACTGACTGTAGATCCCAAGAATTTGGTTCAATGGGAAAACTAAGTGGCAAAAGGTTTAGTTGAGCGCTTCGGTGGAAGCAAGAGCACTTCGGATGATGATTTCTGTAAGGAAACATGAATCCAAAGTTGTTCCCGCGATAGACATTAAAGTGCTACCTACATGGTGGGTAAAGGTTAAGCTTCCAAACCTTTAACAATCCTCAAATGATTGAGGTTAAGGATGGGGAAACTTTTAATGATTCCTAACACTTGTGAAGTGGGGTATATCATGATACCTCATAAGAGATCACCTATTTAAGTGTGAGGACAGTCAGCCTCAAATAAACGCACTTAAGAATCCAAGAAGTGTCCATGGCCACAACGGACAAAACATTACGAAGAACTTAGTAAGGGAAGTTGTTATGTTGGTATTATTGACTTGGCTTACACTAAACACTGACGGTTCAAGACATCACGTTCACCGCGCAGTAAGTAAGTCCGATGGTATTTAACTATGGAAGGTTTAAAGCTGAAGCTACCTCTCCTGATGGAACATCGGTCCGCTGAAATATTGCTGGAAATAGGCACATTGTGAGTGCGCCAAAATCTCTTTCAAGAGGGGATTGTTGGAAATTTGCCTTTGGTGGGAGTTGCGTCCACCCATCTTTAATGACTTAAACACTAGGGTTCCGCATGTTGGAGACTTTGGTTATTTATACGTGCATAATCTACTAAGTAAGTAGATGACCGTAGGGCCAAGGATCGTCAAAATTCGTTAAGAAATGAAAGAGATATTAGTCCACGAAGTGAGGTGTTTGTAGCATGAAAATATGGTGTGGAACAAATCTCCCTCACGGTGGGAAAAGGAAGATTTGTTCATTTTATAAGTCTAAAAATGGATAAGGGTTTGGGACCCCAAGGGGTAACCCATGTGTTTGAAGGAGGGAGGACCTAGGTGTGCTTGGGTTCGAGGCTAAGCCCACACGCGCGCCGCCGCCGCCCGCCCGTCCGATCTCGGTCTCGGGTCGTGGGCCTTGAGCCTTGGGACTTGGGCCTCTTCTGATATTATCTTTTTGGACCCAAATTGCTTAATATTTATATTTTGGTCCCTGGAGTTTCAGGAAAAATAAAATTGGAGGCTCACGACGGAATGCAGAAAGTTTATGCCTTTTGGGTTGGTTTTGGAGCATTGAATCTCCATTACTTTGCACATAAATTCATTTATTTACTTGGCTGAATATAAGTCCTCACTAAGTGTCATTACATGGCTATTAAAAGCCATTAGTTGGCTAGTTGAGAAGTCACCCTCCTTACACTATAAATTGAAGCCTCTGGCTCAATTGTTTTAGCAAGAGACAGAAAAATCAGAAATCTTCTTCTTCCTCTCCAGCATCATTTCGTTACTCTAAGTTAGGGATGACAACGGATCGGATCTGGACCGGATCCTACTAGATCCAGATCCAAATCCATTTTTCATACCTGGATCCAGATCCACCGGGTCCATAAAAATCAGATCCAAATCCGGATCCACGGATCGAATCTAGATCTACATGTAAAAAAATTTGCCTTGCTAAGATTGTAACATTGCTAAGATTTTTTTTTGAACTAACAAATGATTTTTACTTAGCTAACAGTTTACTGTGTTTCAATTTTGAAATGTCCATATGAGATATTTTGTTCGTTGTCTCATTTTGATTGTGAGCTATTAATTGAAAATGTTGGACAATGACAATAGTTGTGGAAAATGATGACTAGTATTTCTACAATGCAGAACTTGCATGTGCTTGGAATCTTCACAAATGAAGTGAATATAATTTTAACTACTTGTCTATGGAGATGTTAGTCATTCACTAATATAACATTGATTTATTATCGAAGTTACCTCTTTATTTTTTAGTTTTTGAGTTAACGCGGGGATAAATTAAATTTGTTTTGAAAATTAAACTTGCAAGGATGTACTTAGCAATTTTAAGAAAATACTTATAAAATTACATTCTAGGTTATGAATATATTTAATAAAAAATGTATCCACGGGTCGGATCTGGACCGGATACAGATCTCAAATACAAGATCCAGATCCAGATTCGATCCGTCGGAAATGGATCCGGGTCCGATCCGAATCCGTCGGGTCCAAATTTTGAAGATTCATATCCTATAAAACGGATCTGGACCCACCGGGTCCAGGATCCACTGCCATCTCTACTCTAAGATCTTCAAAAGTAACACTTGAGTTTCATTTGCTCATTTGTTAAGTTGTTGTTTTATCTTGGGAGACTATTGTCCATAACGTAAAAGGATATATACGGGTCAATCTTGTCTTAAAGATAGAGATCCATCTCTCGACTCAGCCACAGTTGTAACAATCCAGATTTAGTGTTTCTTGATTTCAGGTTATCAAGATTCAAGACTCAACAAACTTGCAACAATTATAATCTTGGTTGTTAATTTATTCTTTCGAACTCTTGTAATATTTATTTACTTCCCGTACTGCTTTGACTCCAACAATTATATCCAACAGAGGTAGGTCTGCATACACTCTACCCTCTTCAAACCCCACGTTGTGGGATTTCACTGGGTATGTTGTTGTTGTTGCATTGTTTTTATTAACCAATTTTATTTATTTTTTGGAAAGACAAAGAAAGATCGATGTGAAAGAAGTGAAGGTTGGTGACACGTAACATATATACTACTTGTTTATATATCATTCTTATTAATTAATATGTGGATTATTCATTTAAGTAGTGAAATAAAAAATACGTAAGAGAAAACTCATTTGAATAGGGAATAGGGTGAGGGTCACAAACATAAATCTTCATTTATTACTAAAAGGAGTAATATAAAAACAAGAAATGCCAGCCATACACACGTTACTCACTCTTATTTGCCTCCTCACCATGTACTAGGGGGTGGGGGGCTAAGGGGTGGTAAGGGTTCATGTAAAAAATATTAATAAAAAAATTATATTATTACATATAAAAATATATTTTATGTAATAGATATTGAATCTATCAATTTATTTGTGAGTTTACTTGAGCTTTCGATTTTTCAGAAATTAAGAAATGACAGAGTATTCTTTAGTTGCAGAGGGAGAACCTATATTTTATGTCTTTTGAATGAAATTTTTGACTTTATCACTATTTGTATCAACCCAATGTGTATCTCACCCTCCCAAAACTACACATAGGTAATATATATATAGAGAGAGTTAAGGGGTTTTATTTCATGAATTACTTCTAACGGCTCAATTTATGTGGTATCATATAGATTTCTAGAATTCATAACTTATAAACTTGAAACTTCAACAGATTGTGCTGGTGTTTCAATCCAATTTTTTTTAAAAAACTCCCTGGTGCAATTTTCTATAGTGAGGCTTGTTCCAGGAAATAATAATGGAGTCTTAAATGATCCATTTCACATTATAACACGTACTTATTTCACTCATCATACTCATTTTTATACTTAATATTTGGTTATTCTTTCACCCATGCCATCTACATTAAAGCTTTATCATTATTTTAAGTATGCTATAAATTTCAAACTCCAGCATTGGTGTGCTGGATTATTTCGTGTTTTTGTTACGGGTATTTTACTAGTATTCCTCTGTCTTATTTTATGTGTCATCATTTTTTTTAATCTATCCCAAAAAGAATATTACTTTTCTAAATTTAAAATTAATTTAAATTTATGAAATAATTTATATGCAAATAATTATATAACATTTGTTTTGAACCACACATTTCAAAAAAATTCTTTTTAAAATTTCGTGTCAAGTCAAATGGTGTCACATAAATTAAGACAGATGAAGTAGTATTTATTAGTATTTTAAATTAAGAAGCAATTACTTTCTAAGATATTGAAACAGTGGCTAAATTTTTTTATTGCCGGCTCAAAAATTTACCACTTCCTAATTTTTACAAAAAATTGTCAAAAGTAAAGAAATAAGGGAGTATTTCTTAAATTTTTTTACCCAGTGTCAGTGTGGCATACATACAGACTGCGGAGAGAAGAGAGGAACACAGACACCGTATCCGGGCATAGTTGGATGACAAATAAAATAAACTTAAAATTCAGTTTGAGGTCTGTAGCGTAGGTTCAAATCGTGGTGGGAGCACTTTGCTCTCTTTTGGGATAGGACTTTGTAGGTGATATCAGTTGATATGTTCTCAAACACTGTTCATTCAGATATATTCCGTGATTTACTGATAGAATAGTGTTGAAGAACCGATACTACTATCTTCTTGAATAATTTGACGTAAGCGAGAAAGCTAAATATAAAAAAAGAAAGAAAAAAAAAGAGGAACACAGAGACAGAGACAGCAAAAAGAGACAAGACAAGGATAGTACATAACAAGATAACTCTGTCTTGTCCTTCCCCCACACTACCCCTCTCCCCTCTCTTTTATCCCCCACCCTCACCCTCACCCTCACCCCCTCTCTCAATTGTTCTTCTTCTTGGGAGGTACCCCAAAATGTTCACATTTCTTATCACAATATATCAAAAATCCCCCATTTTCCCACATAGTTAAGTTCTTGCTCATCAAAATTTAACCTTCAAGTAATTTTCTTCATTTTTTAGGACATTTCAAGATTCTGGGTCATCAAAACAATTACTTTAGTTAAGCTATAAAGATTCAACCTTTAAGTAGTTTTAGGACTTTTCAAGATTTTGGGTCATCAAGAAACAAAAAATGTACTCAACATTGCCTATAAGGAATTTGGGCATTGAGGGAAGTGATGATTTTTTTAGTCATCATCATCATCATCATCATCATCATAATCTTTCAGTTGATGGTACAAATTTGCCAGGTGATGCTTGTTTAGTTTTAACAAGTGATCCTAGGCCTCGTCTTAGGTGGACTACTGAACTCCATGAACGGTTTGTTGATGCTGTTACTCAACTTGGTGGCCCTGATAGTAAGTTAAACATTTTCCCTTTTTTATTTATCTGCATTTTATTTAATATTTCTTAAGGGAAAAATGTAAAAATATATCTTGAATTTGGTTTCTGTTAGCAAATGTGGTATGTGTCCTGAGCTACAAGCTGTGATATCATATTTTTACTTGTTATCTTGCTTCAAACACCTTTTTTTAGCTGAGGGTCTATCGAAAACAACTTCTCTGCAGGGCAGGTCTGCATACATATTATCTTCCTCAGACCTTATTTTGTGGGATTATACTGGGCATGTTGTTGTTGTTGTTTGTCCTGAGCTACAAGCTGAAGTATAGTGGAGGATAATCTTGAATTTTGGAAAAAAGGGGTCGAATTTGTACCATTTTTTCAAAATATTTTGATACGTGGAATCCGACTTAACCTCTGATAAAGTCAAGGACAAATGAGAAATGCGACGCAGTATGAATGACCCCGAAGTATAATAGAGTGTTAAATTAAGAGGGGGTAATTTTGATCATTTTTCAATTTTTAATATTTTGTTGCATGATTAAAGTTTGATTTTGATTATTCAGATTTATAATAATTCATTGTTCTGTGAGTATCTTTTTGAATTTACTGTGAACTTTATGCATTTATGTGCTGTACATGATTCTGCAGTACCAGTAGTTGTAACTGTTTCATGGTCATAATCTTTGTGTATAATGGTTTTGGTTCTCTATAAAGTTTGAAGCTTTCTTTTAGACAAAAATATACCATTCTCCTGTGTGGCTGAGAATGGTATATTTTTGAATTTATTGGGGGAATGCGCGAATTTATATGCTGTACGGCAGAGCCAGGATTTTCACTAAGGGAGTTCAAAAATATAAAGGAGTAAACAAACGAAGAAGCCAATGGGGTTCAACATCTACTATATATACATAAAAAATAATTTTAACTTTATATACATAGTAATTTTTGGCCGAAGGGGGTTCAGGTGAACCCCCTAGCCACCACCTGGCTCCGCCCCAGTGCATTACGCTTTAGTAGTTCTTTTTTTTTCATGGCCGTAATATTTTGTGTATTGTGTAGTTTTAGTTAAAGTTTTGAACTTTTCTTCTGGTCATGTTAGACTAGTAAAAGCAAGCCATTTGATTTGCTGCTCTTTCCATTCAACCCCCTTCCTTGTCTCTCTTTTTTTTTGGGTATTCTTTGTTTTGGTTCTTAAAAAGAAAGAAAAGGTCATATTATATTATTTTAAGAAACTTTTGTTTTTATTAAGTGCAATCTTTTTTTTCCTTATGAAAAGTGCATTCTTTTCCCTGTCAGCTTTTGTGTTCTTAATAGCCTAATTATTATGGAGTATCATGATTATTGTGGGTCACGTTGATAGAGATGTATGTATGTATGTAGCTTTTGACCCTCTCATTTGATAAAGGTGAAACTCTACTTATTTTTCTATGGCTGGAGTAAATGCTCGTTTTATTCGAGCACTCGGTGTATTATTAGAAAAACTGTCATCTTCTCTTCTTATTTCTCTATACTGCTGATTGCAAACGTGTTTAAATGGAGCCACATGGATAGCAACGACTCATATAGCCGAACCCAACTAGATCGGGTGCGGTGCGTAGTTGTTGTATTCTTTGTAGCGCTATTTTTTGCATAGTTTACTTCTACAGGATGTAAATTGTATAACATGTAACCATATTATCATGAAAAGTAAAATGGTGATGAAACATATGGTTGATAATAATATTTTGAGGAGATAAACTTGCACCTAGTACTATTCTGAGAGAATTTTTCTGCAATGCATATTAGTTTTTCTGTACTTTTCT
Source organism: Anisodus acutangulus (assembly GCA_029783415.1). Taxonomy (NCBI): domain Eukaryota; kingdom Viridiplantae; phylum Streptophyta; class Magnoliopsida; order Solanales; family Solanaceae; genus Anisodus; species Anisodus acutangulus. The sequence continues at coordinate 3,819,878 of CM056509.1, forward strand.
TATAGTATTCTCTAATATGTGTTTCTTTCTTTTAGTTTTTGGTTGTGCTTTTCTGGTACAATGAACTCCGAGTTTCTGCTATCACTTGTCGAACTTCGCCTTTTCTCTACAGGGTTCTTGTTTGTCAATCAGTATGTGTGAGAATAAAATGTGAAATTAGAAATACAATCATTCTTCTGAGCTGCTCTTTCGAGGAAACTTCACTCAGCAAACATTTAAAAAAGAGCCATTCTGAATTCTAAATTTATGCTATTTTAACTGTCTGAAGGCTCTAAGGGTCTGATAAAAGACATCGCGGTAGATTTTGGAATGGAGGAACTAGTAAATTGATCTATAAAGGAAACTTTCCATGTATTAATATCTCACAGTATGATACTTTTCTAATTGCAAACAGCTTTTACGTTTCAACTTGAATAGGATTAACGTTATCAGACGAACATGTACTCCTATTTAAAATATGGTATATCAGTATCATAATTTTAATTACGGGACTGTCATTTTGTTTTTGCAGAAGCAACACCAAAAGCAATTATGAGAACGATGGGGGTGAAAGGTCTGACCCTGTACCATTTGAAGTCACATCTCCAGGTATGTTTTCTTCTTGCATTTTCGGATCACAATTTGCATTCCAACTCATTCAAGTTTGGGCGGGTCATTAACCCACTCATTTATTATTGTTTTAACCAGGCCGTTAGATATGTAGCCCAAATTGACCCATAGAAACTTAGTCAAAATACTTTCAAAAAGACGTTATTTTTGTTAAGAAGAAAAATAGTTTTATTAGGTACTTAAAAAATAAGAAAATTAAAACTTAGTAAGAATTAGGCGGGTTGGGTTACGACCTGCATTTATTAACTCAGCCCATTTTAACCAGCCCATTTGACACCCATAGGTAGGACCAACTTAATGCGAGCTTTAAAATTATTGTTTTTATAACAACTAAATCTACTACTTGTGCCGTTTCAAAGCTTAATGCCAGTGAAAGAGGATTCAAATGATTCTATATTCAATATGGTATAGTGATTCTTTGCTTTTACATTCTGCATTTGATATTAGCCAAACGAGGATGGAGTTCAATTCGATTAAGCTCTTAGTTTTGTCCAAAGTAGAACTAAATAAGATCCTTTTAAAAAGGTAACAGTTGGATAAAACATAGAAAGATGCGGCTTATTAAGTTTTCAGGCTGATATTAAAATCTGCATCGTACGTTTCATTGCAGAAATACCGGCTGGGGAAGCAATCTGCTCAAGAGGCAACTGAGAATTCCAAAGACGGTAATGAAGAACTCCAATTTCCTGCAAATTTCTTTAATTAGTTCAGTGTCGTTTAACATGGTTGTATCTACAATAATGTATATATAAGTGTAACTTCAAATTTAAGGAAAAAGATTAGAGCTGCTGCTGAGTTACTTCATCTAATGCTAAAAGTAAAATGTCAACTCCATTGAGTAACTTCCACATTTTCCCATAAATACGACAGTCATCATTATTTGTTCAGGGTCAGAATTGCCCTGTTTTCCTATTATTACCTCATCTAGGATAGATCGGATTGGTTTTTCTTATCCATTTCCAACTCCTTAAACATTATCAACTTATTATTCTTTTATTGTCCCTAAGAAAAAGTTGTACTTTAAATTATTAGCTAGTTGATTTAAACAATATTTATTTATTGCTATAGAAGTATGCACATGCATAAAGAGTACATGATTTCTAGTGCATTATTAATAAACTTGGACAGTTATTTCTGTACCAGTCTAATAACTGAGAGACAAACAGTTTTGAGCATATATTGCTACATATGTGTCTTTCTTTTGTTATGAACTAATCTTTTTTTGTTAGTTGTAAAAGTTTCTGCATTATTTATAAACTTGGACAGTTAGGGGGTAGGGGGGGGGGGGTAGGGAACAGTGTGAAGATGACACAAACTTAATGAACTCTCGGAAGTGGAAGTAATAAGTGAAGCAAAGAATAGGTAGCTACTGGTTAAAGGGTCTAAATTTACATCACAAGATGGTTCATTCTTTGAAAAATTCTCTGAACAGTATAAGAAATTATTATATTTAATACACCTCTAATCTTTATATAGCCAATGTATCTTGCTTCATCAAATGAAGACAAAATTGTAATTTTCAACATGGTTTAGACAATATCTCTGCCATTTTACTCTGGGAACTGCTTTTTAATCTTTTTCCATTCTCAAAAACTTAAAAAGTCGAAGAAACAGAACTTCAAATGACCATTGTTACATCTTTGTGCTCCACTTTATCTATACTCTTCCAATTTTATTTACCCTTTGGCATGCAGTGCGACGATTTCGAGAAGTATGAGCGCACCGTATGAACCGTGTTCCAAGAACTTTCTCCGGCTTAATTATCCGAATTACCATGCCACTCCTTAGTTCTCTTTCTATTGGCTATGCTATAGAACATCTTTTGGAAATTCCATCTAGGTTACACGTTTTCCGGTTATTGATTCATATTTAGTTATTTAGATTGCTGAATGTCACGGAATAAGAAAGATGTATGAATGACGATGACACCTCTGAGGGGAGTATATAAATGACAGAAATGTATGCTATATAAATTTCTCCGTAATAAAGGAAGAATAATCTTCGGATAAAAAAAGGCTGAAATGGATGTGTTTCTCACCCCTGTGAATTGTTTGTGTTTGCAGTGTCATGTCTGGCAGAGAGTCAAGATACAGGTTCCTCTACATCAGGTTCATCAAGAGTTATTGCACAAGATATTAATGAGTATGTTATGTCTTTTCGAACTTTTCTGGCAAAAAAATTGTTCTTTCTGGTTCGCATAAACTCTGAACTCTCTTAAATTTATTTAACAGCGGCTTACAAGTAACTGAGGCTTTGCGAGTACAGATGGAAGTCCAGCGAAGACTACATGAGCAGCTAGAGGTTGGTCCCACCCCTCTTCTTGCTCTACTTATAGTGTTAGTGTACATAAAAAAACGTGATATTTGAAGAAAAGTGTAGTATTTGAAGTTAAGTTGAAAAAGTGTATTTGGAATTGAAGTTGTGCTTGACACATGCATTTAACTTGAAAAAAAAGTTGAAATTTTGTTAGTGGAAAAGATTTCTCACTTGATAATCTGGTCAAAATATGAAAAACTCATCTTCAAAAAAAATTCAAAAAATCAGTCCAATGTATAACCAAACAACGCCTTGAATTTTTATTTTTGTAAAAAAGGAAAATTTCCACGGACAAATGGATCCTTAGTGTCTTAGCTTCCCATGTTGTAGTTACTATATATTACTCCCTCCGTCCCAAAAAGACTGTCTTACTTTCCTTATTAGTTTGTCCCAAAAAGATTGACTTATTTCTATATTTAGAAACAATTTGACTTTATGAGGTGATTTACGGCCACACAAATATCTAAGGCTTGTTTTGGACCACACATTTCAAAAGTCTCCATTTATTCCTTAAACTCCGTGTCAGGTCAAACTAAGACAATCTTTTTGGGACGGAGGGAGTAGTACCCTTTTTTTTGGTTTTGCAGTACTTAGACTGATAGCTTCGCGTTGCATGAGCATATTATATTTGTAGATCTGCTGTAAATGGGCCACGTTTACTACTAAGTTGAATTTTGGATGAATCCGAAATCCCCAAGTGCATTTTGATTCATAATCCCAATCTTGAATTTCTTGAAAAAGATGTGGTTGCGTTAGACGTAATCTTGAATAAGTATCTTTTTAAGTCAGCTTTGGACTATGTGTTTTTTGTCGAATATTCCCTTTTCTATCCTTTTGTATTCTTCCGTACAACGGGTAAGAGTGGTGAACGATATGAGAGTAATGCTCTTGGGAGTTGGGACAATAGTTTCTGCTTACTTACCAAACACTAGAAAATAAATAAGAAAATCACTTATTTTTCAAGGAAATATTCCGTACCAAACACACCCTTAGTGTCACATTTTGCACATTCTAACTAAAATGTTGTGGTTTACCAAAGTAGGTACAGCGCCGTCTACAGCTTCGTATAGAAGCACAGGGAAAATACTTGCAATCAATTCTTGAAAAAGCTTGTAAAGCTTTTAATAGCCAGTCTCTTGAATCGAATGGCCTAGAAGTGAACAGGGTAGAGCTTTCGGAATTAGCAATGAAGGTTGCAAATGACTGTGAAGGGATCGTTACTGTCCCTTCATTACCCTAGATTGGCCCGAGTATTGAGAACAAGAATGCTTGCCATGTGCCTGCCAGACTTGGCGACTGCTTGCCATCAAATGGAATCGGTGCTCTAAAGAAGAGACCACGAGCTTTTAGTAACGTGAACGGATTACCTATGGAAAGCAATACAAGGGAGGTGGAATGGATGATGAGTAATACATGAACAAAATCAGTGTATTTGTTTTTACCACCTTTTCTGTGGTGTTTCTCCTTTATCCACATGTGTTTGATCCAACATCAAACAATGTTGCAAATGTATGTTGTCTAAGTTTATGACCTTTAAGTATCCTTTATTAGAAATGAAGATCCGTCTGTACTAACATTGTAGTTGGGCATCTCTAAGTGTTGCAAATGAAGGTTTAATGCCTTCTTTTACGACAATAATTATGTCTCAATTCCAAGCAAGTCGGAGATCTGATTTGTTTGGTGCGGATTCATCTCAAATGACTGGTTCTGCATTTGCTGCTAACTTATCGCAACCCTCTGCCTTTATTTGTGCTTGGGATTGACAATGTGATTAAAAGCACACATGCCTAGCAAACTTGGAGCCGTATTTTTTTTTTGTACGAATTCATCACAAATTGACTAGTTTTACCTTAATTGTTAACCTATTGCAACATTCACTCTTTATTTGTGCCTGGGACTAGCCATGTAAGAAGCTTGAACAAGTATAATTTGATCTATTTTGTTAGATTTTGTGATAATTTAGCTATATGTTAATTTTTTTATTTTTTATTTTTGGTTTAAGGATATACCTGAACCATATAATTCAACAGTCCTCTCTGAGGAATCCTCAATTCTTATGCTCACATGATTTTTTGGTACTATACACACACATATGGCCTAAGATATATATTTTTTATGGAACTAATTTCAGTGTACGCGCTTTGCGCATGAACAAAACGTATACTTCAGTTGCCAACAAACACTAAAGAAAAAAATTTAGACTTAGCTACATACTTCGTCGTTAATCTAGTACAGGATTAACTACGAATTGTCCTCACATCCTTTCCAAAGGACTTCTACGAATTGTCCTCACATCCTTTGTGATTTAATACTAAAAACAAACAACAACACATTCTTTCATCACGATTCTTCAAATATTTATCAAATAACACAGTACAAATATGATAAAATATGTTATACACCATCATCTCAATTTATTTCTTATAATCTAAGCATCGAAAATTATAGAGTATTAATACTGTAAACATTATAATAGACAGAGTGCTCAATGAGATTTAATTTCTAAAGATTCTAGCGACATTTTATCTCCTTTTTATAATGATTTTAAAATTTTAAAAATAGTACAATAACATAATTGATTTAGACTATACCATGTTCAGCCTTTGTAATTGCATAGAGCTTCATGCTTTTATAATAGTATAGATATAAATAGATAAAGATATAGATGATTAACTTAACAATGTTTTGCCCTATTTTTCAACTATTGTGAGTTGTATATTGATGCTTTTCATTATTTTTCATCTTTTTCTCTCACATTTTTTTCAAAATTGGATAAACAACAACAACAACATCATACCTAGTGAAATCCCACAAAGCGGGATCCGACGAGGGCTTGGGATGTAAAGTGAAATCCCACAAAGCGGGATCCGAGGAGGGCTTGGGATGTAAAGATGTGTTAAAATTATTTATAGTAGTCTTAATTTTTAAGTGATCATAATGGATTGAGAACCACGGATAGTCAAAACATGGACTATACTTTAAGAACTGAATTATATCTAGACAACACAAAACTCTTGTATGTCCATATCTTAATTACAATTTACAACTCCAAATTACTTCCTTATGCTTGTGGCTTGTGTTATAATTCTACAGCCGATGATTACGAAATATACCTTCTTTATTTTTCCTGCAAATACAATTTTTTTAACCAATATTAAAGGAAGGAAAACTAATATACCAAATCGTATTAGTTTATGGTAGTAAAATAATAACTTTAGGTAATAATATACCATATAGGTAAGAGTTTGAAAATATTTTCCTCAAATGTATTCTTCCATAAAGGGCAAGATATATACACAATATACAATTCAATGAGAAGAGGAAATCAAGCCTCTAATCTTCCTAATCAATATCAATCCCTACTAATCTTCCTAATCAATAATCCCTAATAATATTCCTAATCAATTATCATTTTACTACTTATCATACATAAAATGATACTACATTAATAATAATAATAATAATAATAATAATAATAATAATAATAATAATAATAATAATAATAATAATATTCTAACACTCCCCCGCAGTCGAAGCTGGAGGGCGGCGAATGCTGAGACTGTCCCGAAAATCTTCAAATAATACCAGCGGAAGTCCTTTTGTGAAAATATTTGCGATTTGATGACGTGTCGGGACATGTAACACTCGCACTTGTCCGCGAGCCACCTTCTCACGAACAAAATGGATATCTAACTCAATATGTTTAGTGTGTTGATGATTGATTGGGTTCCCTAAGAGATAGATTGCACTAACATTATCACAATATACTAATGTGGCTGTTGGAATTGGGCAATGAAGCTCAAGTAACAGATTTCTAATTCAACATGATTCAGACACAACATTGGCAACAACATGGTATTCTGCTTCAGCATTTGAGCGTAATATTGTGGCTTGTCTTTTTGATGACCATGAGATTAGATTATCACTGAGGAAGACACAATAACCGGAGGTAGAGCGTCTGGTGTCCGGACAACCTGCCCAGTCTGCATCCGTGTAAGTGACAAGTTTGGAAACGGATGACGGATATAGATGTAATCCATACTCCAGAGTGCCCTGAATATATCGCACAATGCGTTTTAGAGCATGCATATGTTCCTCCATTGAATTATGTATGAATAAGCACACTTGTTGCACTGCATAAGTAATATCCGGCCTGGTGAACGTGAGATACTGCAAAGCTCCTGCTAGGCTGCGGTATAATGTTGGATCGACAAATGGTTTGCTTGAGGTGGCACTTAATTTAGACTTAGTGTCTACCGGAGTCGTCGAAGGTTTGCAAAAATACATTCCAGCGCGTTCCACAATCTCAGATGCATACTTCTTCTGGGAGAGAAATAATCCACTTGCATGTCGTGTCACATCAATTCCTAGAAAGTAGTGTAATGGACCAAGATCTTTCATAGCAAATTCGGAACTAAGTTGTGACATGATACTCTTGCGAATGGAGTCTGATGATGTTGTTAGAATAATACCATCCACATATAAAATAAGATAAGCAATATCATTACCCTGATGATAAATAAATAGAGAATTATCGGAACGGCAGTGAGAGAAACCAGTGTGTGACACAGAGTCTGCAAACCGCTTATACCATGCCCTGGGGGCCTGCTTCAACCCATATAATGATTTGTTGAGCAAACACACATGATTGGAATATTTGAGATCTCTGTATCCCAACGGTTAGTGCATGTAGACAGTTTCATTGAGGTGTCCATGGAAGAAGGTATTTTCTACATCCAATTGATGGAGAGGCCATCTTTTTTAGATGGACGGGCTTAGAACTGTTATAATAGTTGCCGGTTTGACCCCTGGACTGAACGTCTCCCCACAATCTACACCAACTTGTTGTGTCTTCCCATCACCTACAAGACGGGTCATATGCCGCTTAAAAGTTCCATCGGATTTTTCCTTATGGCTGAAAATTCACATAGACTGAATTATATTAGCATTAGATGGACGAGGTACTAAATCCCACGTCCTATTTTTAATTAGAGCATGATATTCATCATCCATGGCCATTTTCCAATTCGGGTCCTTTAGAGCAGACACTGGGTTACGAGGCAAATGTGATTTCGAGACCTGGGTGTGTAGGCTATATTTGGTATCGGGCTTGACAATTTCATGTTGACTACGGGTGACCGGACGATTTGCATGGCCAGTGGACTGGACGCCACTAGCCGATAGTGGGAGATTCGATATTGGGCCCTAAGCAGAGAAGTGGCCCAAGCCAGTGGATTGGACGCCACGGGCTGAAAGAGGGGAATTCGGGATTGGGCCCTGAGCCGAGAGGTGGCCTAAGTTTCCCGTGGGTTGTGGCATTGAGTGTTGGTGACCAGGCCCAAGAACCGAAGGCCCATGCTGCTGTGCTGAATTGTCACGCGGTTGGGCCATCGTTCTTTGGCCCAAACTCGAATTATCGACACTACCCGTGGGTACCGAGATGTGGAAAAAATGTGTTAGATACGAAAGCTTATCATCATCCAAAAAATCATAGGTACGAGTCCCGGTTTCATGTATCTTAGCAAAGGGAAAACCGTTTCATCAAAAATTATGTGACGACTTATAATTATTCTTTTGGAAGAAATATCGTAACATTTGTAACCACGATGATTAGTGGGATATCCCAAGAAGACACATGGAGTAGACCGGGGTTGGAATTTTGTGATTGTGATGGATGGAAAGATGGGGTAGCAAAGGCAACCAAACACTCTTAAATGAAGATAGGAGGGCTCTCGTAGATAAAGCATTTTTAGTGGAGCTTGGTAGGACATGTTTTTATGAGGGAGAATATTCAACATGTAAGTGGTCATTTGGAGTGCATGATGCCAAAATATGGGGGGTAGGGAAGCATGAGCAAGAGATGTTCTAACAATATTGTTTATGGTTCTAATTTTGCATTCCGCCTTCCCATTTTGTGAAGAAGTGTGAGGACAAGACAGACGAAAATTTAGACCATTTGTTTTGAAAAAATTCCAAAATTGATTATTGTCAAATTTCCCCAATTGTCACATTGAATACTTTTAATCTCCCGTTCAAAGTGAGTTCGGATGAATGCTCTAAATGTGAGAAAAGTGTAAAACACTTGTGATTTTTCGACAAAGGGAATGTCCACAAATAATTAAAGTAATCATCAAGTATGAGTAAATAATATCTATGACCAGAAGAACTCAATACAGGTGATGTCCAAATATCACAATGTAAAATGTCAAATGACATAAGAGTGCACGAAGTAGAAGAAATAAATGGCAATTTAACATGTTTACCAAGTGTACATGCATGATACTTATTTAGAGTCCGTATTTGGGTACAAGAAATAAATTTATTTTGTTTAAAAGAGGCCAAAACAGACTCCCGGGTGTCCCAAACGTTCGTGCCATAACGATGGTGACAAGGCTGGATAGAAAGGCAAAAAGTATTGAACTAAAGCTGCTTTCTTGTAAGTTAATAAAACAGTCCCATGAAAAAAAAAAATCATAGTTGATGAAAGAGAAGTTGTGGTAATTCTCTTTTTCTTGAACTGATTAGAATGTCCAAGAAACAATCTCTAATACAACAAAAATGAAGTCACATAGTTGTCCTGTTACATAAAGAATATGCTTGAACAATGTACAAAGACATGATTCTTGATGAAACCACTCTAAATATGATGATTTGTATCAGGTTTTTTTACTCTGACCTAATTATAGCCAACAAAAGAAGGATGTTTTTAGTTCATTAAACACCCAGACGGGTAGATGGGGCAGAAAATAACCCTAGCACAGAAGACCTATAAACGTTCATCGGATCATCTTCAGTCCCCAACCAGCTCCTGTTTTCTTCGATATGAGCTCAGGCAGGAAGTTCAAGTTTGGTGTTATTCTTCCAGCTGCAACCGATTATGACAAACAGATTATTATATTGTAATACAAGATTGTATATCATATGTATTTTACATAGAAATGTTAATTTATTTTACCTTTGGAAGTAGTAATAGAAGAAATCAGCGTAAAGCAACGTCTGCACAAGGCCTGCAATCCAGGCTGCAATAACAAAAGAGCAACAAAACATAGAAAGTTTCATAACAAAACACATAAAACAGAAACCTTAAAAGATGCATGTCTGCATATAAGATGCTGGTTACATCTATAAACAGAGTCAGTTTTTTGTATATAAGCAAGGAATAAACAAACAGAGAAATGAGAAGAGGTAGGAGGTGATTCATACTTATCCAATGTACAAAGTGTGGTTCCGTGAAGTAGCGGTATACCCAGTTCAAGATGTAAAGTGACCGATACGCACTGCAAAACAAGAACCAATAAAACATGTCAGCCAAATTTGGCATGACTTCCATGGTCACATATGAACAATGTGAAGAGCGAGATTCAAAAATTTCCAGAACGCTCTTAATCTAAGAGCCCCCTCTATTGGTTTGTAATAGCACAAAGGATTGTCACAGACAAGTAATTAACAACAGGATATCTAAGAGCACGTGGCGTCTTTTATGATGTGAGGCAGAGACTCGAGAGAAGGAAATCTGTCAATCTAATACTTGATGAATTATGTGACCGCACGTGGCTTCTTTTATGATGTGAGGCAGAGACTCGAAAGAAGGAAATCTGTCAATCTAATACCAGATGAATTATGTGACCATCTTATCTAATAGCTTAATTATGTATTTAACCCTTAACGGGACATCTGCTTCAACAAGAAGAATTGCTTCAGGATCTGAATGAAGATAATGATATACAGGGATGGCATGGATCCAACGAGGGTGTGTATTTGATATGGTGGAAATGATTTCCAATTTTTCCATGATACAGGGATGGCATGGATCCAACGAGGGTGTGTATTTGATATGGTGGAAATGATTTCCAATTTTTCCATGTTTGGTTGGTCTTAAATTTTGAAAAGCACTTTCTCTAGGAAAATAAGTTCAATTGTCTCCTCCCCACCCTTCAACACACTCCAACCCCATCCCCACACCCTACCCCCCCCCTCCAACTCCCATAGTGGTTGCCTAGGTCATGCACAAATGCTTTTGAAACAACATTTTCTGTTTACGTAACAAACACAAGAAAATAAGTACGAAAACCACTTATTTTCCAGGAAAACATTTTCCTTCGTACCAAAACACACCCTATATGTGTGCATCCAAAACTAAATCATTCTCCTGGAACAAGTGCCAAAAAACAACATAATCTCTAAATACAACCTTCACCATCCACTACAAAGAAATATATACAACAGGAGGAGGTACAAGGACAGTAACAGGCTTCACGATTCTGAACATTTTTACGATTTAAAAAAAAGGTGACCCGCACTCTTTGATTTCTTAGTAATAACAACTCCCACACCCCATTCCCCTCCCCACTTTTCATCATCTCAACCTTTAAGACAGAACTTTTAAACCCCAATTGTCTTACAAAATAGAACATGCATTGGAAATTGTCAAATACTGAAGAAGAAATAAAGACCACTACACTTAGGGTGTTAAGTAGACTGTACGCTGCCAAAGACAGATGAAGAGTAGATATAGACGTACATACAAACAAAGCATAACTATATACACGCCTTCAAGAATCAGACATGGCAGGAACTTCAGAGACTAAAAGAAACTCACTTCATATAACATGGTAAATGGATCATAGTCGATCAAATTCTCAAGTTGTATACCTTGAAAATGCATTTAGTGTATGACTATTTTGGAAACATTGTCATTCATATTTTAGTGTGATTTGCATATTTTAGTGTGACAAGCAAAATTACACCAACTCCAGCAACTGAAATGAGTTCCTCAGACAACGTGTTGCTGCTTTTGGGCCCAGAAGATCCTTTTGAGCCGAGGCCTAAGAATCTAGAATTACGAAAAATAATCTATCAATCAATCAACTACTCCTCATTCTTAAACTAGTTGGGGTTGGCTATGCATCCTTGCTATCCATTTCCCTCTATCCAGGTCCACATGGTCAACAAAAGACTACCGTCATTCCTATATTAAGGCGTACTCTAAACCTTTTGCCCACTTATCATAGTTTCTTCAATAAAATAAATAGAAAAACAAACACCGAGAGCTTGTCATTTGAAGTTCATTTAACTTGCAAACCAATCAACACAGAGAGATGTGGCTCTCCATGCACAAAGACAGCTACTCAAACAGATTCCAAAGGAAAAAAAGACTACAATTATGGATCTAACAATAGCTTATTATGCTTGTTTACATTAATTTCCAATCGCCTTAATGAGAAATAGTTGCTACAAGCAGATACCCACCCCCCAAAAAAGAAACAGCATGATAAACAGAGACTAAGATCTTCATAGGAAAAATAGAGACTGAGAAAGAAGCCCTTAGTAAACAAAATAAGAAAGAAAAAGGCAAATAGATTGAGATGTGAGCATAATCACCCCAAGAGTAAAATGTATTGTCCAGTCAAGTTGTCTATATTTCTTGTTCTCTGCAATAAGACAAGCTGAGGAAGGATGGCAACAGCTTCCAAGAATATGGAAAAGGTCCACATTACCTGGTCAAAAAATGCAACAATATGTGACATAATAATATGAAATGCTACAACAAAAAATTAGTTCCACTGAGCTATAGAGAGTTTATTAATACCTCCTTGAAGGTAAACTTCTCATGTATAACAAGGGCCAATATCAGGCAAGGAACCACAAGGAGAACATGACGAAAAGTATCTTGGTCTTTGTCATAAGATCTGCGAACAATTTTGTGATGCCTCATGTACCAAACAATTGACAAAGAGCTTCCCAAGAAAACCAACTTCATTGTCGTATTGTATAGTGAAATAAAGTCTGTAAATATGTCCAAGTAGCGAGTAACAAAGACAAGAGCATATAGCTCTTGAGTCTTCAGCGAAATACCTGTCAATAAGTAACTCAACCATTAATAAACATAGTCTAGTCACTGGATATAGCTTTATAAAGTTATAGCCCAAATTAACAATTTCATCAAGCATGGAAGAACAAAAAAACAAGGGATAATATCACTTTTGGTCCCTCAATTATTGGTAAAATCTCACTTTTAGTCCTAGTGATATTTGACAAAGCATATCTAACTTACAATTAATTGAAATGTGTGTTTTTGGTCCCTTTATATAGGAAAACAAATGTTATATTTCAACTATTTTAAGAATTATATAAATGCCAAATATAGGGTAACAATACAAGCTTAACATAACACATGAGTAATAAAGATGTGGAACAATTGGTAATCTTAGTAGACTTGTGAATATTCATAAGCAAAGGATCAAAAGTGCACACTTCAATTAATTGAAGGTTAAATGTGCTTAATCAAACCACAAGGACTAAACTCAGAACTTATCAATAACTGAGGGACCAAAAGTGCAATCAACCCAAAAACAATTTCATCAACCATTAAACCATCAGTCGTTTGCAGAAATTTGGCTAACGGTAATTTCAAAGATACCAACTCAAATACACATAAACTATGAAATGACAAATTACATCAGAAGTGCTACTTTATCATCTTCATAATTCTATTGCACACGATCAGTTTGGTATCAATAGATAAACAGAATGTTTCTGTAATCTGGCAGCTCCTTTTAGGGATTCATCTTGACCAGCATAATGCAGAATTCATCTAAAGGTCCAACTGTCCAGCTAAATTCGATTTATAACATGCTTAACGACAATTAAAACAGACAATTTTTCGCTTCACGTGCCTCAAAATCCACTGTTTAAGTGCTAGCGGGTTTAATGGAAATAAGGTTATTTGCATGACTTAAGCACTTTGAAACTTCCATTCAAGCTTCTTTAATTTCACTTTCACTCAAATAATACAAACCTGGGCTGCTTTTCCTTATCCTGGTGAGTGTAGTCACATCAAACAACTCATGGAACAGGCATCCATTTCCATTATAACCTCTTCATCATTCTGTGACTTCAACTATCTTTTTTCTTCGTTTTTTTTTTTGGATGACCGAGAAATTTGTCTGCAGCCGACCCTTTGGGCTAACCGCAACCTTCGAAACTCGGGGATGATTGGAGCGCCCCTCTAACCTTCTGCACTTAAATACCAGAGTTAGTTCGCTTGGCGTGGGGCTCAAACATGTGACCTAAGACACAAGTTCCTCAACCTTTGCCAATTGAATTAACCCTGGGGACTATCATTTCATAATACTAGTACACAAAAAGCATCTAAATTCTTACTGAGAGTCCGAGATATCTTTCACATCATTACTCTTTTGTTGCACCTGGAATTACAGGGTTTTTTGGGTGATTAAGACTCCGTATTGAAGTTACTTTTAGCTGGGACAAGCATTTCTCCTCGTTCTAATAAGCAATTCTAGGACAGATTCCTCTAGTAATAAAATACAGTCCCATAAAGGTTTTCTAGCATCTCAAAACTAAGTTAAAAGAAAATGAACTAATATTAACTCAAACAACAGGCATACAGGCATACACCACACAATCATTTTCCCTTCTGTACCATTCCAATGTTATCAGATGTCCCACGAAGTGAAATCTTTTCCCTTATGGATAAGAAAACTGAAAGGTAAAAGGAGCATGATCCTTAAAATGAAGGCTTCCAGCCCACCACCTTCTATTTCTTAAGTATCCCATGTCCATATTTGAGATTTATACCTTGCAAAAGCACCTTCAGATCCAATTTTACTTTAACCTTTCGACAATAATATTTCTCCATTAGAAAATTTAACCAAAAAAGAAAGAGTTAAAGATTATATCTCTCTCAAACAACTTTCTCCATGTTTGTCATGATGCTTATTCCTTTCAGAAAAGCATACTAATGATTGTCACTTACTCTCTAAACTACTTTTCTCTAGTTATTTGCTCTCAAACAATCTAAAAGAAAATGACCTCTCAGGCATTAAAAGTTTCAGTTTGCGCACTTCTCATTTTTAGTTTATAACAAATAACAGGCCATTATCCAAAAAGAAGCATTAGATTCCTCTTTCTGCAATAGTGCAATATACAGGAGCTTATAACCCAAATAAAATGCGATATTTTTGTTCACTGAGCATGCTATTCTATGGAGATGTTTGGAGGTTAGAGGTGTATATATGGCGTACACTAGGGCAATCAAGGATATATGATGGAGCCAAGACCAGGGTACGGACAGCAAGAGGAGACTCGGAGCACTTCCCAATGATGATGAGTTGTACCAGGGATCAACTCTTAGCCCATTCTTATTTGCAAAACCTTGTGTTGGAACGATAAATAGGTTGTGCCCTTTCATTTAATTATAAACGCTTCTCATCACAATTTGATGATTGATGGACTGACGCGACAAATTCGAGGGGAGGTGTCATGATGTATGTTATTCGCAGACGACATAGTCCTGATTGTGAGACTCGCAGCAGAGTGAATGCTAAGCTGAAGGTTTAGAGACAGACTCTATAGTCTAAAGGGTTCAGGCAGAATACTTGGAGTGCAAGTTCAGTAACGGAAGCGACCTTGAGACAGGCGTGGAGGTGAGGCTTGGTAGTCAGGTCATTCCAAAAAAAGAAGCTTCAAGTACCTCGGGTTTATTACAAAGGAATGGAGAGATTGATGACGATGTCACACATCGTAGTGGGGCAGGGTGGATGAAATGGAGGCTCGCATTTGGAGTGTTGTGCGAAAAAAAGGCGTCACTAAAACTTAAAAGGAAAGTTCTATAGGGTGGTGGTCAGACCGACTATGTTGTATGGAGCGGAGTGTTGGCCGGTCAAGACTTTGCACACCCACAAGATGACAGTTGCGGAGATGAGGATGTTAAGATGGATGTGTGGGCATACAAGGAGGGATAGAATTAGAAATGATGATATCCGGGACAGAGTGAGAGTGGCATCGGTGGAGGATAAGATGCGGGAAGCGAGATTGAGATGGTTCGGGCACGTGCAGAGGAGAGACACAAGTGCCCCAGTTGGGAGGTGTGAGAGATTGGCTATGGACGGGTTCAGGAGGGGTAGAGGTAGACCAAAAAAGTATTGGGGAGAGGTGATTAGACGGGATATGGAGCAGGTGCAACTCACTGAGGACATGACCTTAGATTAGGGGTATGGAGGACACGGATTAGGGTAGAATGGTAGTAGGTAGTCCAGCGTAGTCCTACTTACGCTTACAAATTGATAGTTGTAGTGTTATTACTGTAGGCCCGCTTAGCCTATCATACTAGTAGGCGCAGTATTGCTTTATAGTCATTGCTTCTTTTTAAGAATGAGATATCATGACTTATTCACTTTGTTTGTCTTACTTTGCTTGTGCTTGTGCTTTGTCTTGAGCCGAGGGTCTCTCGGAAACAGCCGCTCTACCTGCCAAGACAGAATCAAGGTCTGCGTACATTCTAACCTCCCTAGACCCCACGTTGTGGGATTTCACTGGGTATGTTGTTGTTGTTGTAGTATAGCTTTGAAATCTTTCTCGCATTTCTGAACCACTTTTACATACAATGTGAATAGCTAACACAAGGTTTATCAGAACAAGTCAAGATTTCCAGAATAGCACAATTATGAAAATAAGCTGGCATAAACATACTGCCTCTAATAAAGTCTTCCCAGATCTAAATGTACAACATTTCTGTGCAAAACTTTATATATTTTTTAATCCAAAATTCAACTTATTGAGACAATACTAAAAATAGCAGCAGACGACACTTTAACAATGAAAACTCAGCAAGGCAAGAACAAATTGCCTCAACACCTATCTAAGTCAATATTACAGCAAAAACATTTCCCATAAAATCCAATTTCAACAACAGGAAATGCAACCCATTCA
This sequence comes from Anisodus acutangulus, assembly GCA_029783415.1. Taxonomy (NCBI): domain Eukaryota; kingdom Viridiplantae; phylum Streptophyta; class Magnoliopsida; order Solanales; family Solanaceae; genus Anisodus; species Anisodus acutangulus. The sequence goes on from CM056509.1 coordinate 3,836,534, forward strand.
CCTCATCAGCTCAAAAAAACAAATCCATTTCAATAAAATCGCAATAGAACAAACAACACAAGCATTATCTTATTTCGACAAAAGTATAACTGTACAAATCAATATATACCCTATAGCTTAAAAATGGAAAAACAGGTAACATAAGTGCAATACATAAGTGCAACAATCAACATAAATTTTAACATTTATAACTAAAATGGAGAAAAGGGTATGAACAACTTGGGATTAAAAACATAAATTTAAACATTTACAACTAAAATGGAGACAAGGGTATTAAAAAAACATACCAGCACAAGATTTAATAGTGTGGATCTTGAGAAGCAAAACAAGAACACTAGCCAAATGTGTCATATCCCCAGCAAGCCTAAATACATTCATCTTTCCTTATTTTTCAAGAAAATAAAATTGCTTCTTTTTTCAAGAAACAGATCTACCCAGAAAATTCACAGATCTTGGCTGATCCACACACACACACTAGAAAATCAGTACACAAATGTTTTGGGGCCAAAAAGGGATTATTTCGTTTTGGTAACGGCAAGAATAATGGGTTTAACGTCCGTTAAGGTGAAAGAGGAATGTATGTACTACGTGGCTTGTCCAATCAATCTGTAGCTTCATTCGTGTATAAGATTTGAGTAATATAATAACTAAAAAAACAGCCCGTGAACTAATTTTTCCGTTATGCGCGAAGGTAATAATAAAAAATATTTTGTAATGGTGTTGTCCCGATTAAGTTATGTATATCCTTTTTTTCTTTTTCAAATCACGTCAGCCGATTAATCACATTTCAAATCACGCGATGTGCGCCAACTAAGGTTTATGTGAGGATCGAACTCGTGACCTTGCGATCCCGCGTTCTACTGCTATACCAACTTAGCTACCCTTGCGGGTTAATTATGTATATCCTGACTGTTATATCATGTTATGTAACACTTCTAACCCATAGATATCCGATGACTCTATCTACTAAAATTAAGATAAATAAAAAATATTATTATCTATTTAAAATTAACAAGTACAGTATTGAATAATAACATTCTATAGATGACGTTCGACATATTAGAATTTGTATGAAACAACCTTCAAATTCTGATGTTGCTTTCTTAAAGTATTATAATATATATTTATGAAAATATAAAATTAATTCTTAATTATCTTTATTATTTTGGATATTATTTCTTAACCATCCTGTGGACTTTCGTGTTGCGTGGATTGGAGAAAAAGAGTCGAGGATTATATGGGCCTAGACAATTGACATTTCTTAGGCCCAACGAGATAACAGTGAGCAATATTGGACTTGTAATTTTATGAGGCCTAAATTCAGAGGCCCATTTCAAAACAACCTTTTGGAGAAGCATTTTCAAGTTTTTCAAAAAATTTAACAAAACGTTATTAGAGAGAAAAAAATCAGAGCTAAATATTATGATAAGAAATAGGAAACTCCTTTGTGAGAATGGTCAATGGTATAGCCATATATTTGACTTACAACACAAAAAAAAGAAAAACTAAAAAATGGAAAAGATAAAGATTAAGATAATATTGTTTGTACTGAAAAAAATTTATTCAGATTTGATGCATACGGCAAAGAATGAGTACATAATTGTGCACTAGATTTGATGCATATGGTAAAGAATGAATATATAATTGTGTATTAGATTTGATGCATACGGCAAAGAATGGGTACATAATTGTGTGCTTTTATTTATATATCACTTATCAATTAATATTAGATGACTAATATGTACATTTACTTTTATTTAGTACTTTGTCATGACAAATTAGTATGATTTGGTGTTGGAATAAGTTTTTATCCTAACTCATATGCAGGACAATGTACTAATAGTGAGAAACCAAATCATATGGAATCTATGGCCACTAATTAAATAGTAGTAGCAACTTAGACTTAGAAAGAAAATGCAAATAAATTAATTTAATGCTAAATCCTTCAAACGTAGGGTGTGTTTGGTAGGAAGGAAAATGTTTTCTTGGAAAATAAGTGAGCTTCTAACTTGTTTTTTAGTGTTTGATTTTTTTTAAGGGTGGTGGAGACTGGTAGGGGTTGGGTGGGGGAGTGATTAGAGAACTAAAAAAAATTAAAAGCTTTCTTTAAAAAAAATTTGGGGCAGGTGTAAAAAATAGAAAAAGAACTTTTAAAATTATTTTTTAAAATAAAATTAAAATATTTTGAAGGGGTGGTGGGGGTTGGTCCGCATGTGGTGGTGGGGGAGTGTTTTAGAAAACTAAAAAAATATTGGGTGGATGGGTTTTGGGTTTGGGTGGGGGTGCATAGGGTGGTGATAGTAGTTGGGGTTTGGTTGGGTGTGGATTGGGTGGTAGTGGTGTAGTTGATTGAATGCCACTTGTAAGTAGTGATGGGCATGGTACGGTAATTATGATTTTTGGTTTAAAAAAATACTATACCATTACCATATCAAATTAATTCGGTATTTTTAAGTACGATTTCGGTATTTTATGGTACTGTAAATCGATAATCATAGTTTATTCGATTTCGACCTCCTTTTACTCATATAATTAGAAATTATGACTTCGGCTATTAAAAAATTATTTCAATTATATCGTACTAATACCTTACACAAGTACAAGCAATCCCCTTCGTAAATCAATTACACAAAAAAGACATTTCAATCAAGATAGATTAGTCAAAATTTCAACGTCTAAATAATTAGTTTTGTATTAATACTACTTTATATATTTGTTAGTATTATAATATTAATATATATATATAAATTGTATATGTAACTATATACTTCGGTACGGTATTCGATATTTCGGTATTTATTTTATAAATATCATATACTATACCGAATATCAAACTTTTTAAAAAGGCATACCATATACCATATCAAATATCATAATACTGAAACCATAGTATAAAAAATTTCGATTTCGATATGGTAATCGGTATCTACCATATCCTGCCCACCCCTACTTGTGAGACTTGTTTTCCTGCTTTCATTAGGAAAGTCATTTTTCTTATTTTTAAAGAACTTATTTTAAAAAAAATTAACTAAACAAACATCAAAAAATTGAAATATATTTTCCTTCATACCAAACACACCAGTAATCTACAATCTCGAGGCCATAAAGCAAAGTAAATGCACTGATTAGTTTGACTAATTAGTAATTGCTTCAATTTTCCTAAATCCATGCCAGTGAATTATTTTTCAATTAAATGTGACATTTCCCATCTAGAGACTAGAATAGCCCATATTGTATTTTGGTTATTCTATTAGGAAAGGAAAAAAGTAGACAACTCAGTGTAATAATAAAAAAAGAAAAAGTCAATTTTATCCACTTACCATGTTTGGACATGAGGGCCATATAATATGCTGCCATGGGAATTTTGAGTTTCGAAAATTCTCTTTTATATTATGTAATAAAACTCCCTTCTTGTAATTGAATCTATCCACTTTCTTAATTTAATTATAATTATTAACTAGTTCATGCTCGGCTTAACTCGGTTCGTGCTTGATTATATTTTGACAAAGTTTTTTTGAGCTTGACTCGGTATTGTAAAAACTTGGTTGAGCTTGGCTGACCCAATATTATAGTAAGCTCTGTTGGGCTCGACTCTTTACATGAGCATAAGAAATATATACCTTAACGTTCCACTAGATTCCTGGCAAGATAAGTGTTGAGTTCTTTCACATCGGTGGGATAAGTTTCAATTTCATTTTCGATATGGGACTCTTAACACTCCCCTGCACGCTCAGATCTCGTTAACTGGAGCGTGGACAATATAATTTGGGGGCCAACAACGACAAACAAAGAATTGAAATGGGTCTATCTCTGATACCATGTGAATAATAGAATTTGGGCCGACCAATGACCACTTATCACACCAATGTGGGAGAACTCAACAATAAGTAAGTAATGTTGGGATACAATTGTTGTATGGAACGTGAAGTAAGTAACTATTACAATAGCAAGAAAGGATAAACTAAATATTACAATAAACTGGAAAGCAAGTACTTAACCGATTGCTTGTGTGATTCGCTGAGTCGAGTGATGACATTTTTTCTTTAAGACAAGATTGCCTCGTATATCTCCTTTTACGTTATCAGGCAATAGTCTCCCAAGATACAACAACAACTTAACAATTGAGCAAAAGAAACTCAAGTGCTATTCTTGAAGAACTTTGAGTATAGTAACTTTGCTAGAGAGGAAGAAGATGAATTCAGAAAATCTGTAAATATTTTGTAAGTGTTGAGTGTAGTGTTTCAATTGAGCCAAATGACTCAATTTATAGTGTAAGTAGAAGACCCTCAACTAGCCAACTAATGGTCTTCAATAGCCATGTAATGCCACTTGATTGAGGGGTTACATTCAGCCAAATAATGGTTGAATTCATGTGCCAAGTAATGGAGAACCAATGCTCCAAAACCAGCCCAAATGTCAGATTTTCCAACTTTCCGTCGCAGCTTTCTGCCTCCGAAGTGCCACGGCTCCAGTGACTGCCCAACCAATTAGAGCCGCGGCTCAGCGATAATTTCCGACACGTTTTATCTTACACTTCGTACATTTCTTCCTTCTTTTACCAACGTGGAATACTTTGTCATTTGGCCAATAACCGTCCATAATTCCATGTCTCAAACGTATTACATACGTACCAATATCTCTTTCACTAATGAAATTTACAATATTTGGCACTACGTGTGCACGTGTGTGGAAACGATGTTTTCCGATGTACGGGCCCAATTTGTTTGAGTCATAAATTAATGGGATATACTTAATTCCACATTTAGTAAATTTCCAACAATCCCCTCTTGAAAGAGATTTTGGCCCACACATTTGATGCCTTTTCCAGCAATCTTTTAGCGGACCGATGTTTCATCTCGATAGGTAGCATATGCTTTGAACCTTCCATAGTTGAATACCATCGGACTTACTTAGTGCGCGGTGAATATGATGTCTTGAACCGTCAGTGTTTAGTGTAAGTCAAGTCAACGGTACCAACACAACAACTTCCTCTATTCAGTTCTTCGTAATGTTTTGTCCGTTGTAGCCGTGGACACTTCTTGGATTCTTAAGTGCGTTCAATTTGAGGCGGCTTGTCCTCACACTAAAATAGGTGGTCTCCTACAAGGTATCCTGTTATACCCCACTTTACAAGTGTTAGGAACCACTAAAAATTTCCCCAAACCTAACCTCAACTGGTAAGTATCATTAAAGGTTTTGGAAACTTAACCTTCACCCACACTGCAGATAGCACTTATAGTCTATCGCGGGAACGGCTTTGGATTTGGTGTTTCTTTACAGAAATCACTATATGAAGTGTTCATGCTTCCACCGAAGCGATCAACTGAACCTTTACAGCTTAGTTTTCCCATAAAACCTAATTCCTGGGATCTCCGGTCAGTAAGGTCGGGTTACCACCGTATTGGTCCTTATACCTTGGGTTTTAAGCCCATTCCCCTAGACAGGCAGAACATTTGATCTTTAGGTAAGCCCTTTGTCAGCGGGTCTGCTATGTTATCCTTTGACTTTATGTAATCAGTGGATATTATACCCGTGGTGATCAGCTGCCTAACGGTCTTATGTCTCCGTCGAATATGATGAGACTTGCCGTTGTAATAGCATTACGTGCCCTTTCTAGAGCCGACTGGTTGTCGCAGTGGATCATTACAGAAGGTAAGGGTTTGTTCCAGCAAGAAACATCCTCTAAGAAGTCGTGAAGCCACTCAGCTTCTTCTCCTACTTTATCTAAAGCGATAAACTCCGATTCCATCGTGGATCGGGCGATGCAAGTTTGCTTAGAGGATTTTCAAGACACATCCCCACCACCAATTGTAAATACATACCCACTGGTGGACTTGGTGTTCTCTATGTCAGATATCCAGTTTGCATCATTGTACCCCTCTAGTACAGCTAGATATCTCGAATAATGCAACCCGTAAGTTAGCGTGTATTTCAGGTATTGTAGTACCCGATTCAACGCCTTCCAGTGATCATTACTCAGATTACGGGTAAACCTAGCCAACTTGTTGACTGCATAAGCAATATCAGATCGGGCGCAGTTTGTTATATACATCAAATTACCAATCACATGTGCATATTGCTCCTGCCATATGGGTGCACCATAATTTTTATCAAGTTTTTGATTTCTATCCATTGGTGACTTTATAGGCGAACTGTCAAACATCTCGAACTTTCTCAAAACATCATCGATGTAGTGAGATTGAGATAAGACCAGTCTGTCAGACGTCTTAGAGATTTTTATCCTTAAGATGACATTTGCGATACTCATATCCTCCATGGCGAAGCATTGCTTCAACATGTTCTTAGTCTCTAGAACTATGCTAGGACTGCTCCTTGTGATCAACATGTCGTCTACATACAGACATATCATAACGAACGAGTCAGAGTTACCTTTCATGTAGACACATTTATCACACTCATTAATGGTGAAACCCTTCGATAGTAGAGTACTATCAATTTTTTTGTGCCATTGCTTCGGGGCTTATTTCAGCCCGTACAGAGATTTGACAAGTTGATAAACTTTCTTCTCTTGCCCTGGAACCACATACCTCTCGGGTTGGTCCATATAAGTTTCTTCTTCTAAATCATCATTTAGGAAGGCTGTCTTGACATCCATTTGATGTATCTCAAGGTCATGCAGTGTTGTGATCGCAATGAATACTCGTATGGACGTCATCCTAGACACCGGGGAGTACGTGTCAAAGTAGTCAAGGTATTCCTTTTGCCGATAGCCCTTGACTACCAACCTGGCCTTGTACTTATCTATATACCTATCTGTTTTATACTTTCGTTTGAGTATCCATTTACAACCCAACGGTTTATTTCCCGGAGGAAGATCAACCCACTCTCAAGTATGGGTTATGCAGAATGGAGCCTATTTCACTCTCAATAGCTTCTTTCCAAAGCGGTGCCTCTGGAGTTGACAATGCTTCAGCAATTGTCCTTGGTTCTTCATCAACCATATAAGCTACAAAGTCAGGACCGAAGGATTTTTCCTTCCTGGCCCTTTTACTTCGCATTAGTTCCATCTCTGGAGTCTCCAAGTTCTGAGAATCTGGAACACTAGATTCCGGATATTCAATCACTTCGAGATCCACTAGATCTGAACCATCTATATCCGGGCCGTCAACAACTCTCGATTCATGAGAGCTTTGTTCATAACTTTAGTTGCGAGAGGTTATGTCTTTTTCCTTTCTCGGAAAGGTATTTTCAAAGAATTGTGCATTCATTGATTCCATGATTGTACCCCGTGGATATCTGGAATATCTGACTTATACACTAAGAAGCGATAAGCACTACTGTTATTTGCATATCCGATGAATATGCAATCTACAGTTTTAGGCCCAATCTTGACCTGTTTTGGCTTGGGTACTTCGACCGTTGCCAGACAACCCCACACCTTTAAATATTTATAGGTGGGTTTCTTTCATTTTCATGATTCATATGGAGTTTTATCCTTACTCTTATGTGGGACTCTGTTAAGAATCGTATTAGCGGTAAGGACAACTTCTCCTCACATGTTTTGGGGAAGACCAGAATTGATGAGCAAGGCATTTATTATTTCATTCAATGTGCGGTTCTTACGTTCTGCCACACCGTTCGATTGAGGTGAGTATGGAGCCGTCGTTTGATGAACAATGCCTGATTGGGCACAATATTCCTCAAATGGCGCTACATATTCTCCCCATTTATCGCTACGAATGGATTTAATCCGCATGTTTAGTTGGTTCTCAACTTCTGCTTTGTAACGTCGGAACGCTTCAAAGGCTTCATCCTTACTTTTCAACAAGTAAAGGTAACAATACATTGTGTTATCATCAATGAATGTCACAAAGTACTTATTCCCCTCTCTAGTTTGTGCAAACTTCAAATCACATATATCTGTGTGAATAAGTTCTAGAGGAGCGATATTCCTTTCGACGGATCGAAAAGGAAGCTTTGTGAATTTTGCCTCTACGCACACCTCACACTTATGTTGAGGGTTTAAGTCGATAGACGGCAACAACTCCAACTTTGCTAACCTTTGGATGGACTTGTAGTTGACATGTCCTAATCTATGATGCCATAAATTAGAGGACTCAAGCAAGTAAGAAGAAACTTTAATATTATTACTTGTACGTAATACAGACATGGCGTTAACTTTGAAGAGGCCTTCACAGACGAATCCTCTTCCAACAAACGTTCCATTCTTAGTGACTACAAATTTATTGGACTCAAACACTAGCCTAAAACCAACATTAACCAATAAATGACCTGAAATTAAATTTCTTATAATCTCAGAGACATGCATCACCTCCTTCAGAGTGAGCTCCTTTCCAGAAGTCATCTTCAGGACTACCTTTTCTACCCTTAGCACGTTAGAGAAAGCGTTGTTGCCCATGAACAACTTCTTGTTTGTAACCGGTGTATAAGTGGAGAAGGCATCTCTGTTGGAACAGATGTGTCTTGTAGAACCTATGTCTATCCAGCATTGCATAGGATTCTCAACTAGGTTTGCTTCTAGTACCACCGCTGAAAACTCCTCAATCATGTCGTCCAGAAACTGGTCTTTGACGACGTTAACCTGTGTCTTGCCCTTAGCCTTGGCCTTATTTTTTTGCTCAGTTTTGAGCTTGCGGCAGTCCTTGATCATGTGACCAGGTTTCCTACAGTGGTGACAGTTTCATTTGAACTTCTCCGCTGCTTGGGTCTTGCCGTCTTTCTGGAACTTGCGCTTCTTGCTTGGGTTCCCTTTGGCCTCAGCCATATTTTCCTTTGCCTCAGCGGGTTGTTACCCCTAGGCAAGGCCTTCTTATTATCTTCATGAATTTGGAGTTTGATAATAAGTTCTTCAAATGTCATCTCTTTTGTCTTGAGTTTTAAGTAACTCATAAACTCATTCCACGAAGGAGGTAACTTTTCAATCAGTGATGCAATCAAAAACTGCTCATTTGGCTTCATACCTTCCAAATCCATGTGATGTAGAATCATTTGAAATTCCTGGACTTGGGACATCACTATCTTACTATCCACCATTTGAAATTTCAGAATTTTCCCAACGATGAATTTCTTAGTACCTGCTTCTTGTGCGTTGTACTTTTTTGCAGCTTCTCCCACAACTCTTTGGCTGTACCAACGGTGCAATACACCGTGTAGAGAGGGTATGACAAACAGTTTAATATGTAATTCTTACACATGAAATCACTATGACTCCATGCATCAAGAACCATCTTCATGCCATTAATGACATGGATACCTAGGCCCCCTTCAGCCGTTTCAGAAGGCGAAGGGTCCATTTCATCTCCAGCTTGTGGATGTTCTTCTGTTAGGAAACGTGACATTCCTATAACAGTCAGATAGAATAGCATCTTATGTTGCCATCTCTTGAAGTTTGACCCCATAAACTTTTCCGGGCGTTCATGGTGGAATCCAGCGGGGGAGGAACGACAACGTTCCCTTGAGCAACGGTAAAGGCGTTGGATGAGCCTTGAGCAACCGAAAAGGCATTAGGTGTGCCTCGAGCAGTGGGGAAGGCAGAGGGATTGCCTTGACTAACAGCAACAACAGAATTCGAAGCAATTTGTTCTATTCCAGTCATATTTCTAACGTACTTACAACAAATCTTGTCTTAAAATTATTGGGATACAATTGTTGTAGGGAACGTGAAGTAAGTAACTATTACAATAGCAATAAAGGATAAACTAAATATTATAATAAACTGGAAAGCAAGTACTTAACCGATTGCTTGTGTGATTCGCTGAGTTGAGTGATGACACTCTTTCTTTAAGACAAGATTGCCCCGTATATCTCCTTTTAAGTTATCAGGCAATAGTCTCCTAAGATACAACAACTTAACAATTGAGCAAAGGAAACTCAAGTGTTACTCTTGAAGAACTTTGAGTATAGTAACTTTGCTAGAGAGGAAAAAGATGAATTCATAAAATCTGTAAATATTTTCTAAGTGTTGAGTGTAGTGTTTCAATTGAGCCAAAGGCCTCAATTTATAGTGTAAGTAGAAGACCCCTCAACTAACCAACTAATTACCTTCAATAGCCATGTAATGCCACTTGATTGAGGGGTTACATTCAGCCAAATAATGGCTGAATTCATGTGCCAAGTAATGGAGAATCAATGCTCCAAAACCAGCCAAAAGGTTAGATTTTTCCAACTTTCCCGTCGCAGCTTTCTGCCCGCGTCAGCTTTGTGAATTAATTAGCGCCGCACCGTGACTACCCAACCAATTAGCCAGCTGGCCCGGCGGCTTGCCCTTCGGCGCTCCGGCGGCGCCATGGCGCTCCGGCGCGCTCTTCATGGCCGCTGGCGCCGCTCTGGCGATTTCCGACACGTTTCATCTTACACTTCGTACACTTCTTCCTCCTTTTACCAACGTGGAATACTTTGTCATTTGGCCAATAACCGTCCATAATTCCATGTCTCAAACGTATTACATACGTACCAATATCTCTTTCACTAATGAAATTTGCGATACTTGGCACTACGTGTGCATGTGTGTGAAAACGACGTTTCCAACGTGCCGGCCCAATTTGTTTGAGTCATAAATTAATAAAATATGCTTAATTCCACATTTAGTAAATTTTCAATAAGTAATAATTCTAGGTTTTTTTGGGCTATAACTACCTAGCCGTCTAGACCTACTTGGAGATATACAAAAAGAAAATGGAAATGCTAAAAGAATCAAAGTATTATTCTTTTTAGCTTTTGGTGACAACAAAGCTCATATTTTTAGAGAGAAAATAATATAATAAAAGAGAAAAAAAATGACATCTTGATCTGATATTATTCTCAATATATATAATAGGGGTCATCAACAGAGATCAGAACCTTCTCCTAGATACAAGGTACCCTTTAAATATTTTATTTGATTTTATCTCACTATATATTAAAGAATAATTTATACACTCATCCACTATCTCTATCCTAAATTAAAAACTACAGTAAAAGAAATAATTGCATGTCCTTTCAAACAAAAAAACAAGAACTCTACCTGATGCAGCTAATGTGCTTTAATCATATGTCACGAATTCGAGGCGTGAATGAAAACTTGATAAAGAATGTTTTTTTCGGAATGAACCCTGTGCGTCGCATTGAGGCTCCAATAAAAAAATGAACTTTGGCGTAGCGTGAGAAACTTGCAGAGGGACTAGTGGGATACTGAAAAAAACAATGGAACCAAAAAGCTATTGATTTATAAACAAGGTTCAATTCATTGGATACCACCATTTTTTTCCTGTTTTATTTTTGCTTTTCAGGCTAACTGCCATAACTGTGATTCCCACACCAGATTTTTCTTTTTCATGGTTTATATAGTATGTAACTATTATATGTATAAGTGTCAAGCTTCAATCTTTTATTAAAGCATATTTGTAGCATATTCTTTTGTTTCACCGATTTGTCCAAAGTTTTTTTCTTTCATATATTTAATTTTTTTGCTTGCTCTAAACATATAACCCCTTTTGATTTCTTGGGGTTTTGAAGCTAAAGTTTTAATCTTTGATATACTTTTATAAACCCTTTTGAATTCTTGAGTTTTTGAGTTTGATTATTTGGACCACGCAAATTTTATTATTTAAGTGTCAAGCTTCAATTTTTTTTGGAGCATATTTAGAGCATGTTCTTAAGCTTTATTTTCTGTAATTATATAGTCCCTTTTGATTTTATTGGGGTTATCGTGCAAAAAAAATTAATCTTTGCTTGGATTTTAGTAATTTGGAGCATATTCTTTAGTTTACCAAAGTTATCATCTTTCTTTTAGTTTTGTTTGCTATAGTGATATAATGGCTTTTGATTTTATTGGGTTTATTGTGCTAAAGTTTTAATCTTTATCTATACTTATGTCAACCCTTTTGGTTTCTTGAGGTTTTAATCTGGAATTTGTTTAATTGGGGCATGCACATTGTTGAATGATTATGAAGTATTTTGGAGTTATTGTGCTAAAGTTTTAATCTTTATATATACTCCTGTGAACCCTTTTGGTTTCTTGAGGTTTTAACTCTGGAATTTGGTTAATTGGGGCAGGCAAATTCTTGAATGATTATGAAGTATTTTGGAGTTATTGTGCTAAAGTTTTAATCTTTATATATACTTCTGTGAACCCTTTTGGTTTCTTGAGGTTTTAAATCTGGAATTTGGTTAATTGGGGCAGGCAAATTCTTGAATGATTATGAAGTATTTTGGAGTTATTGTGCTAAAGTTCTAATATTTATCTATAATTCTGTGAACCCTTTTGGTTTCTTGAGGTTTTCAACCTGGAATTTGGTTGATTGGGGCATGCAAATAGCACATTCTTGAATGATAATGAAGTATTCTGGGGTTGTTGTTGTGTCAATCTTGGTTTGGTTTTTGGTTTTTGTTAGCCTTGTTGAGGTTAATAAGGGTCAAATTCCAACCACACTTCGTGGACCTTTCAAGCCAGTGACTATCCCTTTGGACCAAAGTTTTAGGGGACATGCTGTAGATTTGCCAGATACTGACCCTAGAGTTCAAAGGAAAGTTGAAGGATTTGAACCTGAGCAGATATCTGTTTCACTTTCTTCTACTTATGACTCTGTTTGGATTTCTTGGATTACAGGTAAATTTGTCAACATTTTATCCTTAAATTTTAGCTTGAAAAATTATTTGTCGTATCAATTCCAGTTTCTCCCCTGGATAGCAGAGTTTCCTTTCCTGCTAATTCTATCGGGCAAGTTACACATTTGGCCGGTTAGCCAAAAATAATTACATTTGACTAGCCAATGTACAAAAAGATACTCATTATTATGTATCAAAAATGTATATTTATGTATATTATGCACATTAATATACAAAAACTATACATTTGCTGGCTATTGTTTTAGTGGACGGCTACTTATGTCAATTTCTCAATTCTTATATGGTGTTTTGTTAGCTCAAGACTTCTTAAAAATGAATATTCCTCAGTTATTTGTAGCAATGCCCAATGCTTTTCTATGAAATGCATGTTAAATTCAATTATCACACAAATCCGAGTTGATAAAATTGGAATTACAAGACTGTTTGCTTTTAACTCTTGCCCTACTTTTAATCAACAGTGATATGAGCACAATATTGGATATAAAAGATCTTATTTATTGGTTTGTGTTGAAAGAACTAACAAGTGTTGAAGATAGTTAGAAAGTTAGTTAGTTGGTTAAGTAGTTAGTTAAAGAGTTAGTTAAAGAAGTAGTTAGATTAGTTAATGCCTAAACTAACTTAAGATGGAAACAATGATGAATGAAGAAGTGAAAACTATATATATACACATCTACACTCATTGTAAATCTCAGAAATTTAATAAGAATAACAAGAATACATCTCACTACAATCCTCTCTTCTTCTCCTTTACTTCTCCTTCTTACTACGACTGCTACTGCTTCTACATTGTGATTTTCTGATATGTACATAATGAAAGATGAAGAATTCAACATGGTATCAGAGCTTGATCCAAGGCTCAATGATTGTTTTTCTTCCGCAAGATCATTGAAGACAGTCTACTGATAAGTTGGTTCAGTTTTTCTCTCTTTTGCAAATCTGCAATTCTGTTCTTGTTCTTCTGTCTTCATCTAAATTTATGTTTCATCATATCATTCGTGTTGTTGTGTTACTTCTTGATTTAACTCTGTAAATCAGAATTATCTTGAGTTCTGATATAATCCTCCTCTTGACATATAATACTGGTTTAAACCAGAATACTTCACTCAGAAAATCTTCTGATTCTGTTGATTGGTAAACATAGTTCAGAATCTTTATCCGAACTGATCTTGAGTTGTTTCTCATCCTCTTGAGTCTGAATATCCAAATTAACCAGTTTCTGGTATTTCTTGACATTTAGTCAAATCAGAGCTTAGTTTACCACTAATTGAAATCTGTACATTTCAGTATAAGTACTCATATCTGAATACTGACTTGAACATACTTCCTCTGTATCATATCTTGATATTATACAATGGATACTGATCCACATGCTACTGAAAACCATCAAAATAACACAAATCCAACAGCAAGAGTGAATACTGGAATCACTGCAACAATAGACCACAATCACCCACTGTTTCTTCAATCTTCAGATGTAAGTGGTGTTTCTCTCATATTATTTTAATTACTTGGTTCTGAAAATTATGCATTGTGGAGTGAGTCTATGAGAATTGCATTACTTGGTAGAAATAAACATGGCTTTGTTAATTGGAAAGTGTAAGAAAGAAAACTATGAAGAAGAGTGGTGAACTATATGCAGACACAACTTATGAAGTATGGGAAGACTTGAGAGAAAGATTTGATAAGGTAGATGAGGCGAGAACTTATGATCTACATAGAGAAATAGCCACTTTAACTCAAGGAAGTTCAAGTGTGGGTGAATATTTCTCCAAACTCAAGACATTGTGGGTAGAATTTCAATCTTTATTACCACCCCCTAGTTGTGGATGTCCCAAGTCAAAAGAATTTATAGAATATCTTCAAAGTCAAAAAATGTACCAGTTTTTAATGGGCTTAAATGAGAACTACATGCAAGCAAGAAGCCAAATCTTGTTAATGTCTCCATTGCCTACGGTTAATAAGGCATACTCTATGATTACTAGTGATGAGAACCAGAAGTCTATTACTGCTAAGTCTGCTGGATTGTTAGGTGCTAGCCCTAGTGGAGTTAGTTATAATGCCAGTCATGATCCTACTGCAATGTACTCTAGAACTGGTACAAACTCACAGAAATTCAAGAAAAACTTCAATCTGTATTGTGAAGTCTGTAAGATGAAAGGTCATACCAAGGACTATTGTTATAAAGTGGTTGGTTACCCTCCAAGTTTTAAGTCAAAAAGGAAAGAACATGCTGCTCACAATGTGTATACAGATGGTCATGAAGATATGACTGAAAATATGTAAAACCAGTGGTATGAATGATAAGTCTACTGTAATGACAAACTTAGATCAGTGGCAAGTTACAGGAGCACCTATGTTTTCTAGAGACCAATATGAGCAAATTGTACAATTGCTGAGTCACAATGTGAATACACAATCCAACATGATTCAGCCTACAAGTATGCCACAAGGATTAAATACTACCCAGTCATCTGCAAATGTAGCAGGTATGAATAGTCATAAATCCTTTCTAGTAGCCAATATACTTAAACAATGGATTATAGATACTGGTGCCACTAATCACATGATTTCTGATATACAAATGTTAAATAAAGCAACTAGAGTTGTAAACACAATTGACTCTAAAAAAGTACATTTACCTAATGGAGAGAAGGTGAGTGTAACTCATACATGGTCAAACACTATATCTAACAGAAGCACACTTAACAATGTATTTTATTTACCACAATTCAAATTCAATTTAATGTCTGTGTCACAACTCACCAGAGAATTACAGTGTGCAGCCTTTTACCCTGATTTCTGCTTATTTCAGGATCTTTACAATGGGAGGGTGAAGGAGATTGGTAGGGTGCACGATGGTTTATACATGTTAGTGAATCAACCAAGAGAAAAAAATCTAAATGAACATTTGAAGCTAGGACTAAATGTGAGAAAGGCTAAGGAACCTATTGCAATGTCTGAGGAAGAAATAGAACTGTGGCACAGAAGATTTGGACATACTTTTAGTACTGTTTTAAGTAAATTGATTAGAGCACAATCTGATGTTATAGCTAGTACTATAAATAATTGTAATGTGTGTCCATGTGCTAAGCAATGTAGACTTCATTTTCCAACCAGCAATAACAAAAGTACTTCTAGCTTTGATCTTATTCATATGGATGTTTGAGGACCCTATAAAGTACAAACTCATAACGGCAACAAATATTTCCTAACTATAGTAGATGGCTTTACAATAATGACTTGGATATACTTACTCAAATTTAAGACAGATGTCTGTGTAGTAGTTAAACAGTTCTTAACCTTTGTGTATACACATGGGATATTGTTTCTTTACCTGAAGGAAAATCTCCAATAGGGTGTAAATGGATCTACAAGATTAAGTACAAGGAAACATGATAAAATTGAAAGGTTAAAAGCTAGATTGGTGGCAGAAGGATACAACAAAAAAGAAGGTATTGACTACCAAGAAACCTTTTCTTCAGTAATGAAGATGGTAATTGTCAGATCCATCCTATCTATTGCAGCATCTAGAAACTGGCACATACATCAAATGGATGTGTATAATGCTTTCTTGCAAGGAGATCTACATGATGAAATATATATGGAACTTCCTCAAGGATTTATCAGCCAGGGGGACAAACAAGTATGTAGACTGATTAAATCCTTATATGGACTTAAACAGGCTCCAAGACAATGGAACTTCAAACTCACAGAAGCACTACTGCAAATGAAGTTCAAACAGTCACAATATGATCATTCCTTGTTCATAAGGAAAACTGATAAAGGGATAACTCTAGTATTGGTTTATGTGGATGACATGCTAATAACCGGAGATCATTTGGAACAAATAGAAGAAACAAAACAAGCCTTACACCAAGCTTTCAAGATGAAAGATATGGGAGAATTGAAATACTTTCTGGGCATAGAATTTGCAAGATCAGAAAAGGGAATTCTTATGCACCAGAGTAAGTATGCTCTAGAACTTATCTCTGAACTTGGTTTAATTGCTACTAAGCTTATCACACCTATTGACTACAGTATGAAACTGACTACTAAAGAATATGATGATCATATCCAAAAGAGTCAAGAAACATGAAGAGATAAGACTAAGACATAAGATTCATTACTAAAGGACATTAGCCCTTACCAAAGGCTGATAGGTAAGCTCCTTTACCTCACAGTTACAAGACCAGATATATCCTAACAATGTTCAGACACTCAATCAATTCTTACAACAACCAAAGAAGTCACATTTTGATGTTGCTCTCAGAATAGTCAGATACATCAGGAATCAGCATACTAATGTCCAGCAATTCACCGGAAACCGTAACAACATACTGTGATGCTAATTGGGCTGCCTGTCCTCAAATAAGGAAATCAGTTACTTTATACATTTTCAAGTTTGGAGACTCACTTATCTCATGGAAATCCAAGAAACAGTCTACAATATCCAGAAGCTCAGCTGAATCAGAATACAGAAGCCTAGCAGGAACATTTGCTGCTGAATTGACATGGATACTTGGCATATTAGAGGAGATTGGGATTAGAATGTGCTTACCAGTAACAATATTCACTGACAACAAATCAGCCATTCAAATAGCTGCAAATCCTGTGTTCCATGAAAGGACTAAACATATAGAAATAGACTTACATTTCATAAGAGAAAAAATTCAGAAAGGAATTGTGAAGCCAGAATATATCAACACAGCCAACCAACCTGCTGATCTTCTTACCAAAGGGTTGAACAGACTTCAACACCAATATCTGTGTTCCAAACTTGGATTACTGAACATCTTCACAGTATCCAGCTTGAGGGGGACTGTTGAAAGAACTAACAAGTGTTAAAGATAGTTAGAACGTTAGTTAGTTAAGTAGTTAGCTAGTTAAAGAGTTAGTTAAAGAAGTAGTTAGATTAGTTAATGCCTAAACTAACTTAAGATGGAAACAATGAAGAAGTGAAAACTATATATATACACATCTATACTCATTGTAAATCTCAGAATTTTAATAAGAATAACAAGAATACATCTCACTACAATCCTCTCTTCTTCTCCTTCTTACTACGACTGCTACTGCTTCTACATTGTGATTTTCTGATATGTACATGATGAAAAATGAAGAATTCAACAGTTTGTGCAAGTTTATTTACTTGGATTAACTGATTAGAGGGCCTTAACATGTTCCATCTCAGATATGTTAAATTCAATTATCAGTCACCAAATTTGAGTTGGATAAGGTGGAAACTTTGATACAAGATTATATGCTTTTTAGTCATGGCCAACTTTTAGTTTATAGTTATATCAGCAAGTTACTAGATAATAATTTTTTTTACTGGTTTGTGCAATTTTAAATTTTGGATTGCTGTCTAAGAATGTGTGTTTTACTGTATTTCCAGGGGAATATCAAATTGGTGACAATATTAAACCATTGGATCCAAGTAAAGTTGGAAGCTTTGTTCAATATGGGAAAGATAAATCCTCCTTAAGACGCAAAGCAACTGGCCACTCCATTATTTATAATCAACTTTATCCATTTGAAGGACTTCAGAACTACACTTCTGGAATCATACACCACGTCCAACTTACAGGTACAAAGAACTTCTCGTACCTTTTCTAAAATTATTGTTTTTGTTTTTTTTATAATATTGTAATGGATTAACTACTTTCAGAATGCAAGTCTCATATGTTGTGATTTGTTTCTCATGTTTGATTTAGTCATTTGTTGCAATTTTTCCTGCTGCAGGGTTGAAACCGGACACATTATACTATTATCAATGTGGAGATCCTTCTATAGCAGCTATGAGTACTATCTATCATTTCAAGACCATGCCTATTTCTTCTCCAAAGAGCTATCCGAAGAGAATAGCAATTGTAGGGGACCTTGGTCTTACATACAATACCACTTCCACGATTAGCCATTTGATGGGGAACAAGCCGGATCTTGCTCTATTGGTGGGAGATGTTACATATGCTAACTTGTATCTCACAAACGGAACTGGTGCAGATTGCTATTCGTGCTCATTTCCCGACACTCCGATACATGAGACATATCAACCTCGGTGGGACTACTGGCGAAGGTGAGAACTTGAATCTTTTTTTCCCATTCAAAATTTTGCTTTACACATCTCGAATAAATATAGTAATATATGATTCATTAACATAGAACAAAATGGATAGTTCAACTTCTGTACAGAGAGTTCAGTATTTGTTGAAGTGTGTGACCATCTCATCTAAAACATAGTAGAAAAACATGTATTCTTCACTAGTTTAATTTGTGCTCTGTTTCTGACGTTTTGCGCGATAGATATATGCAGCCGCTGGTGTCCAAAATTCCCATTATGGTGGTGGAGGGGAACCATGAGATGGAAGAACAAGCTGAAAATGAGACATTTGCAGCCTATCGTTCTCGCTTCGCATTCCCATCCAAAGAAAGTGGATCCTCATCCCCGTTTTACTATTCTTTTAATGCGGGAGGCATACACTTCATCATGCTCGGGGGATATGTCGCCTATAATAAATCAGGTAAAGCTACACACTCGGCCTTTCTTCAACGCTGCTACTCTTTCCCCTTTCTATCCTGGCTTTCATTTCTTTGCCGTTCTGCTCCATTTAGAAAACTGTTATAATTCTCTAAGCTTCTGATTACAGATGATCAATACAAGTGGTTGGAGAAGGACCTGGCTAATGTTGATAGGACAGTTACTCCATGGCTAGTTGCCACTTGGCATCCACCTTGGTACTCTACTTACACGGCACATTATCGAGAAGCTGAATGTATGAAAGTAGCGATGGAAGAGTTGCTGTACGAGTATGGTGTCGATTTAGTCTTCAATGGACATGTAAGTACAAGATTAATATACTGATATCCAAGAGTGCATTTACTAATTTGTACCATTGTAGGTGCAGAAAGATGAACGTTCATTTTGTGAGAAAATCTTGTTATTCTAAGCACAGATATATGTATCAAATACTGATAAATTGAAGAAATCTACAGGTTCATGCATATGAAAGATCAAACAGAGTCTATAACTACACACTGGATCCTTGCGGTCCAGTCTATATAACTGTTGGTGATGGTGGAAACCGCGAGAAGATGGCGATTGAACATGCTGATGAGCCAGGCAAATGTCCTAAACCAGCTAGCACACCGGACAAATTTATGGGCGGATTCTGTGCCTATAATTTTACATCTGGTCCAGCAGCTGGCAACTTCTGCTGGGATCAACAACCAGAATATAGTGCATATAGAGAAAGTAGCTTCGGCCATGGAATACTAGAGGTAAATATATATATTTCTTTCACCATAAAATTTAGCCGGGAGCAATTTCTTCTAGCAAGTCATGACTAACTTAATGTCATTTCTGTTAGTCATGACTTGCTAGAAGAAAGAAGATATCCTAAATGAAATATTATAATTGTCTTGTAGCACATGCAATATCATTTTGAAAACTCATTTTATAGACCATTTGAAGATTGCTACAACTTGTCAGTTTCCTATAAACCAAAATAATGTGCTCCCGCGGCTTTGGTCTAGTGGTTAGGCGCACGTCAGGAGTTTGAATCTTGTCACAGTTAAAAGCATGGTATTTAAGTAGAGTAAGGTAGGGTAGAGGGGAAAACTCATCATACACCGAGTTACGAACCATGCACTAGCTTGGCCTCGGGGATTTCTTAAAAAAGGGCAGTTTGGTGCACAAAGCATTCCGTGTTAGCAGGGTTCGGGGAAGAGCCGCATCCCAAGGGGTGAGATGTAGACAGTCTACCCTAATGCAAGCATTAGTGGCTGCTTCCACGGCTCGAGTCGTTGACCTATAGGTCACACGGAAACAACTTTACCGTTGCTTCAAGCCTCACCTCGGGGTTTCTTGGTTACAGGAAAAGAAATTTTGATGAGTCATTCCAGTTCTTGCAATTTTTGGGTATTGATACATACATTCCATAACATGGTCAACATTTTTGTTCATACAGATCTACATAAATCTTAAATGTTAATTGTTGTGGATAATTTTGCAGGTGAAAAATGAGACACATGCTCTATGGACATGGCATAGGAACCATGATATGTACACTAAACCTGGAGATATAATTTACATAGTGAGGCAACCTGAGAAATGCCCTGTTAAGCCAAAGGTAATTAAGCCCTGGCCAATACAAAATTACAAATTTGATTGGATCAAAAAGATTATCTGACCCTAATTTACTTGTAAATTAGCTAGGAGAAAAAAACTGTATTCTTATTCATTGATCATGATTGACAACATCTAATACTCTTTAGTACATGAAAAATTGTACATTTAATCAAGACACTCCCAGTTGTATATTTTGGAAGAGACTGCTACATTTGAATTTTAATATTTCCTCTAATTTATAATTTGTTATGAATGTAAAAGAAACCCATTCCTCTTCATTTATTATTATTTCTTTTATCAAGTATTCATTTTTCTTTCCTTTTATCTTATTCTCCACTTATAAAGTTTTTCTTTAGATTGAATATGTCCTATTGTGCGTTCATTCAAGAAAAACATTTTTTGTTGTGCAATTTACAGGCATCAATTTGGATGAATTTTTATTATTTTCTGCAATTTCTTTATGATTAAACTATTTTTTGTAATCTTCTCCATTTTAAAGGTTCTTTCTTAAATGGAAATTATGTACCTTCCGTGGAGAAATCAAATACAGAAGCAAATGATGGGAGACAGAGGCAAACAGGATTAGAGACGATGTACCAGAATTTTGCAGCTTATTAATCACAAATAACGAAAATATAAGAAATTTTAGAAATTTATAGCTATATTTCTATCAAATATAAATTGATACTCATTTTAGAAGAAAAATATGATCTTGTGGAATGTCTCTACGTTATAGTTATTCTCTATTAATAACTATCAGCTCTTTAAATCCGAATAGAAAATAATAAAATACAACATCGTCTTATGTATTGAACGCATTTGCAAAGTTATCTTCTACTTGTGTTGGTGTGAGATAACAGTTAATATGCACATTCATAAATAAAAGGGAAAAAAAAGACCTCTTAACACTATTAGTCTTAAAGTAAGAAATAACACCTAAATAAAGGGGGGGGGGGGGGGGAAACCTCTTAACACTATTAGTCTTAAAGTAGGAAATATAAGATTATTTCTACTTCATTTTGAATCATGATTTCAAGAATCTATATTTAAATATTTTTTTCCAATCATGAACACTTTTTAATGTTTCCCTCACACAACAAAGAACAAAAGAAGATAAAAGCTGTAGAAATCAATAAATTGGGATCCAATTATCAATATGAAATGCCAAGTATAAACTAAATGAACCTAGCCTTGTTTTTTTCAATAACCGAGAAATTCTCGAGGGGCATGGCTCTGCCTCGCTACGCTCTCCACTTAAATACCAAACTTTCGTCTTGTTCGAACCCACAACATGCATCTAACTAACACATCACGTGTTGCACTCTACCAAACCTTTTAAGGGCAGAACCTAGCATTGTAATAAACAGGCCAAGACAGTTGATTATAAAGACTAGAATGTTACTCCAAAAGGGCTGAAGTTTTCATAATAGCAAAATGAAAACTTTCATTTTCTAACCAAAATTGTACTGTCCTAACCTTAAACACTAACAAAATTATGACTACATTCTGCCAGGAATGGCTATAAGAGTTGAAAAATATGAAGGAAGAGGAGCATAATAAATGCAGGAACCAAATTTGATAACTTGGAAGAAGCTTTAGAAGTCTCTGAATCAGGAATATCAGCTCCAACACGCGGTGTCGTTCCTCCATTGCCATTGAAAGGATTTGCCGACCCCGGTGGTGGTGGATAAAGAATTGGCGTCGTGGCCGGTGTGGTAGTCCCTCCGGTTGTGCCACCACCACCAGTGCTCGGAGTAGTAGTAGAGCCACCAGCAGTGCTGAAAATTTACAGAATCCAAGTTGTAGTTAGAATCAGACTGCCAACTTTGTATTAAAGAACGGACAAGTTACACATTTGCCAGGCGACAAAAAATAGTTATATTCGCTAGCCAAATATACAAACAAAATACTATTATGTATAAAATATACATTTGTCGGCTATTATTTTGGTGGGCGTCTATACAATAAAGAATTGACGCGGATAATCGCATACATAAGAATCATAACTTTTCCATACACATGATTTGGAAGAGCAAATGATCTTTAATATAGATGTGTTGTGTCACAAGTCACAAGTGAATTTCATTCAAGTCTTGTTATTCTTGCGTGTTTGTAGTGTTCTATTGATCAGGTAGGTAATTTGTCTGCAATAATTTATAGTAACAATTTGCAGCAGATGCGAGCAGATCAATTGATGCATCAGAATGCTCCTAAAACTAGCGTCTGGGTAGTGGCATATCCAGAATTTAGACGTGGGTATTAAAACGTATATCTAACTCTATCTATATTTGTTTTTCGCACATATATACAAGGATTGACCACAAACTATGGGTTCTATGACTCTATCTAACACGTGAACCCATGATTGGATCCGTCACTGCATCCAAGGCATCAAGTTTTGCATTTGCCCTTAATGCACACAAAATATTCTCTTGTGTTTTCTAAAACCACGAGAGCTTCTAATTAATTCTTGGTCTCCTTTCCTTGTTGTATTCAAGACATGAGAACAAAAGGCAAAAATGTACTAGGCATGAAACTAAAAAAAGGCAATCCGGTGCACGAATCATCTCGCGCTCACTCAAGGTCCGAGAAGGGCCGCCCCTAAGGGGTGTGATGTAGATAACCTACCTTGATATATTGTCAAAGTTTCTTTATAACATTTCAGTAAAATTTCTTTATAACGTCAATGTGTTGTCAAAATCAATATATGGATCTTGGGCCTAACTCAACCCCAAAAGCTAGCTTGTAGGGTGAGGACTGTCCAAGTCCATATAAGGAGTCCATGTTTCCATTACATATCCGATGTGAGACTCTTAACACTCCCCGCACGCCCAAACCTAGTTAACTGGAGCGTGAACAATATAATTTGGAGGCCCGACATCGGTGAACAAAGAATTGGAATGAGTCTGACTTTGATACCATGTAAAAAATGGATATTGGGTCTAACTCAACCCAAAAAGCTAGCTTGTAGAGTAAGGATTGTCCAAATCCATATAAGGAGTCCATATTTTCATTACATATCTGATGTGAAACTCTTAACACTATTGTTAGCTGGCTTTTGCAGCCCTTGTTGGTATCCATACAACAACTTAACCATCCAATGGTTCAAAACTAAAGAGGGCAGCAGCACAACATACGCCAAAAGCCCAAAACAGTACCTACCCCATGCATACTGACACAATCACACCATTATTCCTAAAGAGAATTTGTTTTTACTTGTATTATATTATGTTTGCACTCAATCAATTAATGCAAAATATTTATCTTCCCTATGACCTTTTTTCATTGGGATCATTACATTTTTGGTCTTGGTTAAGCATAGCTAACCTTCAACCCAGTAAAATGATTGGTTTTTGGTCCCTCTATATAGAAAATATGTGATTTATAGATGAATTTTAAAATTATATTATCCTTAAATATGAAGTAATAGAACAAATTTGGAATAACACATTGATAATTGAATGATATAGAATTAAGAATTCGTTAAATTTGTGAATATTCATAGAAGGGATCAGAAGTGCAGATGTCAATTAATTGAAGGGGGAAATATGCTTAACCAAAAATAACAACAACCAAAATTCAATATTTGATGGACTAAAAGTGTTAATTTCCCTTTATCACTTAACTATAATCATATGTGCTTCCAATCCGGCTCTACGATGATTAAGCAATACTCATTTTTACATTTTATGTGTTATTATCTTTTTATTATTTCGCTAAAAAAATAGCATATTTATGAAATTGAGCGATCTTCTTCTAGTTGCGGGACGAAATCCGACAGTCAATTGCTGGCTCTGAATAACCAGCTCAGCAATAAGCTCAATTGTTCCATAACTTGCTCCTCTGTCTAAATTTCTAGTAGTCTTTTTCAGTTGTATTTGTTTTAACGAAAAAAGAAAAAAGAAAGTCTCGAAGAGCAGATCACCCAGGTTCGGGTCCATAAGCAGTG
Organism: Anisodus acutangulus; assembly: GCA_029783415.1. Taxonomy (NCBI): domain Eukaryota; kingdom Viridiplantae; phylum Streptophyta; class Magnoliopsida; order Solanales; family Solanaceae; genus Anisodus; species Anisodus acutangulus. The sequence continues at coordinate 3,861,199 of CM056509.1, forward strand.
ACAATTACCCTATGAAGACTCGCTTTCGCTACGGCTCCGGTGGGTTCCCTTAACCAAGCCACTGCCTATGAGTCGCCGGCTCATTCTTCAACAAGCACGCGGTCAGAGCCCTGGCTTCTCCCACTGCTTGGGAGCTTACGGTTTCATGTTCTATTTCACTCCCCGATGGGGTTCGTGCTCTAGCAATTGCGCTCCCTAGACCACTACCATGTAGTTAGGTAGGGACAATAAGTCCGTAGTGACGGAAATGACGGAATGAATGGGATCCCTATCAATATAAAAAGAATATCTAATTAGAGTTTTCTTCCTTTCTCTCACTCAATAGATCTATTTGGTCTGATACGGCACAATACAATACGAGACGATGGAATGCAATGGGATAGATGGTAGAGGGCTGCCTGCGCCCAAAAGCGATGATTCACTCCCTAATAAACTGGATAATCAGTGGGTTTAATAATCTAACCTTAAACTTTTCACTTTATCATTAATGATGTGTCTTTATAATTAAAAAATCTAATGACATATTTAAGATCCCAAGTCAAAATTGAAGTCTTTTTTTTTTGAAGTTTTATTTCCAGTTAAACTGCACTACGTAAATTGAAATGAATTGAGTGTTTATTTTCACTTTCGTTTAGAGAATATCCAACATTCTTTTGGTAGACAAAGTAGAATGACAAAGACCACATACAAAGAAATATAATAAGCCTACAATTCAGAAATTTTCTTGAGATCTTTGCGTGTCTACAAGTTTCTTCTATGGCACTTTTTCCCTTTTTGTTAACTATATATTATTAAGAGAACTTTCATGAACCCGACAACTAAAGAAGAAATAACTAGAAAATTACAGTATCAAATATCAAGAACTAATTAAAGGAAAACACAATGTGAGAGAAAGTTAAAGTTCATACCTTGGAGATGCTGGATAAACACAAGATCCATAACCTACATAACACAAAAATAAAAAATAAACTGCATCAGTAGACACATAAATGACTGATCTTTGATGTATATCCTCTCCCTTTCATTTTATATGACGGGTTCGGAATATCAGGATTAAATTATTCAAGTTTTTTTTTGTGTGAATTCAAATATAAATTCTTCATTTTTTACATATAACATTAAAAAATACTTTTTCTGAGTTAATCATCTAGTATCTAAAATCTAGTGGTCTAACTAATCCAAACATCCTACAAAAAACTTCATTTTCAAGATTTGAAGTTTTGAACCACGAAACTTATGGTTCACAAAAGATGTTGGAAATATAAGGCGAGCCTTGATAATATCACAAGGCACAAACAAAATGGAAGAGGGAGATTTACATTATTCTCACTTCATAATATATTAAAACTCTACTCTTACATAATATTCTTTCAAAGGATGCTTTTATAGGTGTCAAGAAACACTTCTAGACTCACTTAATAAATGACTTCACATACATCACAAACTTAATCTTTTTGAAAACATAACAACCTACCTAGATAATACAAAATATTATGCACCTAGAATAACTAAAAGACATATGAATCTATACACTTAAACATTTAAGTTTACTATTTTCAACATCCCCTCTTAAACTTAAATGTCTTTTAATATTCTTCAATTAATTCGGACAATTTCATCTTTCATTTTTGACATCCTCTTTGTATACGCCTTCATAACTATAGAAAATTCATTCTCCATCACTTTCTAACTTTTGGCTATAGCAATCAGAAACTCACAGAAGACTTCACTTGTCTTCTCTTCCTATCTTGTGAAGTCCTTCAGAACTTACATCTTCTCGACGAGTTATTCTTCTCTTCACGAACTCGGAGAACTCACTCTTCTTTTGCAAATAGCCAGCCTTTCAACAGGTCTTCAAACCCGGAGACACACCTTTAATAGAGATTGCCAAAATCTTCACCATTACACCTTCCAGGATCGAACCAAGGCTCTTATATCACTTGTTGGAAATATAAGACGGGCCCTTGATAATATCATAAGGCACAAAATGAAAGAGGGAGATTGACATTATTCTCACTTCATAATATATTAAAACTCCACTCTTGTATAATATCCTTAAAAAGGATGCTTTTATAGGTGTTAAGAGACACTTCTAGACTAACTTAATAACTAGATAATACAAAACATCATCCACCTATGATAACTAAAAGACATATGAATTTAGACACTTAAACATTTAAGTTTACTATTTTCAACAAAAGATACTATAGAACTCATAATAATAATTAATTAATTAAAATATTTAAAACATTTAAGAAATCATAGTAAAAGAAATAAAATTTCTTTCGACTCCTCAAATAATAACAGTATCACCTAAAATGAAACCATTTGTTTGCAATATAACAAGAAAGTGAAAAAATGAAGAAAAAAATCATTACTTGGATCAGTTTAAGTACCATAACTCATAATAATAGGTATAGATTCAAAATATTTAGAAAAACAAACAAAAAAATCACTGTAAAAGAAAAGTTTTTTAACTCCTCAAATAGTAATAGTGTCATGTAAAATGAAATCGATGAAGTATTTTATTTGCAACATAACAAGAAAGTGAAAAAAATCATTACTTAGGTTCACAGAACAGAAGCTACTATAACTCATAATAATAGTTAATAATTCAAAAAAAAAATCATCTTAAAAGAAAGTTTTTGTGACTCCACAAACAGTAATATTGTCACTATTTTGTTTGCAATATAACAAGAAAGTGAGAGAAAATAATTACTTGGATCAGTTTTGGCAATGGTAGCAGTGCCTGCAAAATCACAAGCACCAGGTGCTCTATTCATCCTCTGATAAAAACCATTAAATGCATAAGAAGCATGAGCTTGAAGTGTATTAGGAAGATAACAAAGTCCATTTGCTAAAATAGGAGTACAATCAGCACCAGAGTAACAAGCATAATCTAATGCACTTTGTAATGATTGTTCACTTGCATCACTTCTTGCTACACACCATGTTCCTTTTACTCTCACTATTTGAGTCAAAAATGAAATATTTATGACAAGAAATACCAAAAATAATGGTGGTTCTGCCATTGATGAAGCTAGAAAATCAAGAAAATATATTGGTTTTTTTGTAACTTTTTTTGTGGGGTTTTGAGAGTGGGAATATTGAGAGTGACAAGTTGGGTTTTAGTTAAAGAAAGGGAAAAAAGGAAAGGTGAATGTTGTGGTACGGTGTGGAATGGGATTAATTAATAGGGAACATCTAATTTTGAAGAAAAAAAAGAGCATTGGGAAATTAACTTAAGTAGTTATTGGTTTTAAAAAGATAGTCTACAAATGTAAAACACACATATAATATTATATATATATATATATAATATTAACTAAAGACCGTAAAGGAAATGTTTCCCTTTTAATGAATCATGTGAGGTATAATAGATTTTGAATGCGAGATGCATAAAGGATAGAGCCATAAACTGTGCAAATTCAAATTAGGAGACGTTTGGATGTATATGTGGTTGAAATATGAAGAAAAAAAAGAAAGAGTTTACGAAGTTGAAGTTGAAGTTGAAAAACGATATAAAACAACGTTGAAAATATATTTGGATATATGCATTGAAAAATTATCTCAATAAATAATCAAATAATATTTTAAATATTTTTGGAAACGGATATTTATATTTAAACGGGGTCTTAATCCAGCCGGTTAATCTTGAATAGTGAATGCATAAAGGCAAAATGAAGGATTAACGAGAAGATGGTTTCTCTTGTCTTTTTATTATTTTATGTGTTCTTTTAGCTGTTTCTTTTTTCTTTGTTTTGTTCTTTTTGTGGGTTTGCTTTTTCTTTTTGGTTTTTGAGATTTGAGAACTTTGAAAGTCATGAACTGAATGAAATGATTTTCTTGGACAGATGATATTATTTGTTTCTTTTTGTGTGTATATTTTAACCTTTGGAGTTGGATGGATGTCTTTGGTATGGGTTTAAAGATTCTTTTATTTTCCTGAATTTCAGCTTGGCTGTCTTGGAACTTACCAAAGGAACCCCGAAATACAATCAAATTTCTCTATAGCTGCATCGTTTGTTTTAAAAAAAAAACTTGACTATTATAGTAAATGTTATTATAGAAGATATCGTTATAGAGAGGTCTGATTGTATTACATGTAGCCAAACATGATAATAACCAAAGAGGATGCTAAAATATGATAAAAATTTATCTGCATTTCATATTTATTCCAAATCACACTAATTTATCATGATTAAGTAATAAATTTATGTAAAAATATATACTAATTAATTGTAATTTAGTAATAATAATATATATAATTATGCGTGTCATGTATATATTGGATTGATATAAAATAATTAGCATCAAAATAGTTCTTTCCGTAAATATTTTCCGACTTTCAGGATTTTTGCAAAATAAGAATAGCATGGACAACATTCACAAAGTTCATGGGCCAATTTTAACCTTTGCCACTAAAGAGAAAATGTTGAACGACGATGTACAGTCAACCACTACTCAAAGGTTAAATTGAGAAAAATATGATAAAATATAATTTAATTATATACACTGATAATATAAGTAATAAATCAATACATCATATAAACAGTTTTTGCAAGTTACTGGTGAAAGTATATTTATGTCCTGGAGACAATCTGTATTAGGACAAATGTACTTTATACACATTCGTATTATTATTAATGGAGATTAATATTTTGGCATTTGCAAATTATTGAATTATTAATTGATTGTTTGTAATATTCTATAATATGCATTCCTGGAGGTTACGCTGTTATTAATAGTGTGATATATTAATATTATAACGTAACTCTTAAAATAGTCTCGATTAATGATCATCGAGAATGAGATATCGATGATATGTGATAAGTCGACATGTGGTCTGCATCACATCCTTAGAGGATGTAGTATTTCTCACATGCTATGAGTAATGGCTACCCGTGATGGACACATGGATACTTTGGAAGTATTGATATACCCTGTTGATATACTGTTTGTTATACTTGTCTAAAGTATGATCAGCGTATGGGAGACAGAAGTCCTTAGACTTGAGGTCAATACGCGCCTTGTCTACAAAGTAATGTACTTTGATCCCGTCCTAAGCTCAAATGCCTTATAGGTTGAGATACGGCTTGTATTGGGTACATTACGATGTGAATTAAAGGTGGTAGTTGAGCCAAGATTAGGATTCATTTTTCGAATGTATATTCGAGAGAACACTCGGATTCTCAGTAATAATAGGTTGACTAAGTCGTTGGCCAACACAATAGACATATTTAGAATATGGTGTAGTTGTCGACTAATATAGATGAGATACGATGATTAAGCCATTTGGATAGAAACTTGACAAATCCTAAGCTTGATCGGGTGTGTCGTGAATGAAATGATTTTATCTTACCACATAAAGGTTAAGTTTACTGGATTCGCCGTAAACGTACTTCACATATTGAGTTCGTCTTGCAGCGCAGTCTAGGAGTTCCGCTTAGACCTTGATTTGATTAATGTCGATATGAGAAGGCATGTAGGGTCACACTATGTCGATTGTCCGTTCGATCTAAGGATGTATTGAGAGAGTAATTAAATGTTCGATTTAGAATCGAGATATTTAAATGAATAATAATTATTTTAATTAAGTCAAAATTGGATTTTGGATTTAATTAAGAATGCGCAGAAAATAAATCGAGACAGTGCAGGAGCACGTCGAGCGCCGCGACGCCCATACCCTAGGGCTGTGGCGCCTCTGCCTCGAAATCCAGTTTTGACCTATTTTTCAACTATAAATAGAGACATTGTTTTCATTAATCATATACTAATTTCAGATTATCATTCTAAGCCTTAGAGACTTAGAATTAAAACTCTCTCGAACCTCTGCCGGATTTCTTAGCTTTCCGAAAGAGAAATACATTGAAACTTGGAGCTTGCAATCAGAAGGGCAACCGCGTATCCACCTTATAATAGATAAAGACTCCAGATATTCTAACATGTAAGTTTATGCTTTATGTTACAGGTTTGATTGTTGTATAACCATACTAGAAATGTTATTGGGGTAAGTAAGAAACAAATTTTAAACTTCCGTTGTGCCTTACTTATTTACTTTGAATCCAACAAAATCCTACAACTGGTACATATTTCAAGTTACCTATCCATGTTTAACGTAAACAACAATCTATAGTTGGCTCTAAAATGTAAAGAGTGTAAATCAGCATACAAAAATTAAATCCTTGAAAAGATTCTATACTTGAGAGTTTATCATTTATATCAAACTTGGAAAGAGAAACTGTTATTCTTCCCATCAAATCTTCAATTTAAAGTACTCCCTCCAATCATTTTTACTTATCCACTATCGACTTTACACACCTCTTAAAAATTAATAAATATAATATATATTTTATCATAATACTCATATTAATTGATGTATAATCTCAATAAACTTAAAAAGTGATTTGAAAATAATAATTAATGTTAAGAGTAAAACAAATAAAAAATTTGTCTTTCTCCTTATATGCTAAAATTGACAAGTAAAAATTAAAAAAAATTATTTTTAATGTAGTGGACAAGTAAAAGTAAACCGAGGGAAAGGGAGTATAAGTTAGTCGAACGTTGAGTTTTAAACTTTGGTCACTTAGGGTAGTTTCTTATTTGACTCTTTTAACCCAAAAGAACCATCCTCCACCCCTACATCAAGGGTCAGAGAGAATAACACGACTAAAACTAGTCTAGTGATATCAGTAACAATCTCCCACACACTATGCGTTTCACTCGAAATTGATGAACAAATACAAGGTCAACATGCCAAATCTTGTTCCACAAAATGCCAAAAGATACTCACAACATGTACATCTTGGTAAACAACTAATAAGAAATAAGAAAGAAATGAATATGCATCGACCTACCACCCCATGCTTGGTTAAGATTGATTTTTCCATTTACAAAAAAAAAAAAAAAAAGAATTACACTCTTCTCAACATGCAGTTTCCAACATGTACATCTTTAAGTGATGGCACATTGAAATAACAAAAATGGGTGTTAATACTCTATGATTGTAGAAATACAACTCACATTTTTTCCCTCCAAACCCCTCCCGGAAACCTCTTCCTCTTTGTGTATACGTATTTGTTTCTCACACGCGTAACATGTAGGGTGATCAGCTCAACCCCAACCATTTTGATTCAAAAAAGTTGCAAAGAAATTCGTATCAAATCTCTTCGTAGAACAAAATATAGGCTTCACTCCGAAGAACTTCTTCCAATGGGACCTCTCGTACGTAGGCATCACTGGCATAATACCACACATAATTTTCCGCGTCCTTGTCTTTCCCAGCAATCTTTGGGCCTCCTCTAACATATGCAACATAGTGACCTCCCCTCATAGTCCCCGAATGTTCCACGACACCCACAAGTCGGTATTTGTAAACCTCCTTCTGCAAGCACCTGCAGCTTACATCATTTCATCATCAGACAAGTGCAGTACAGATGCCATTTTGCAAAAAGAGACTAAAAATTGTTGAGGTACTAAGGTGTCGTTTGGATGTTGGTTAAGAAGAAAGTTATTCATGTATTAAAATCAGCATAGCGAATATCATGTTTGGTAGCATTTTAGTTGCTATGTATAAAATTCAACACATCAAATACGGTGTTTGGTTACCAGTTTACAATCTACATAACTAATACGTATATAAGTGATAAGGGAATCTATGTATTATTTTATGCAAGATAGAAAATTTAAAACTAATACATGAATAACTAAACTCTATATTTCTAATCTCTGCATTACTAATACCTACATAACTCTAACCAGCAACCAAACAACCCCTAAAAGTACAAACTGACATTTTGAAATAGAAGCTTCAAGACAGCAGGATATAAAGCTTTATTAAGAAGCAAATGTACAAGAAAAATTCGAGAAGTCCTAAATAAGTAAGAGGCCCTACTCGGTCCTTGAGATAAATATGCAATGTACCTCCTTTCGCCCTTTGTTTGTCTCTTTCCACCTCATAATATTACAAGCTTTTCAAAGAGTCTCACTCTACTTGGTTTCAAATGTCTTCTCTTTCTTTTCTGGTTTCACAGCACAAATCTCGTTTTATTTACTATCATCAATTCTATGCATATCAATCTACTTCTTTTCAAAAGGCAAATTCAATCTCTTCTTTTGAATAGGTTTTATACTTTAATAATGGATGTCCAAAGTCCAATATGTAATCAGCCATAAACTGAACAAACATTTGAAAAGAATAGAGTTCATATCCTACTTAGAATAGATAATCACAGATCCGCCAATAATTTCATCTTTTGCAATTGTTAAAGTTACGGATGATAACTTAATGAGAACTGAAAGGTATCCACAGACCAATTAGAACAACTTCATTCATGAAACAGAGAGTCCTAGGAAGCAAGATATAAAACTCAAAGAACTCGCACTGCTATCTCCTTGCTCATGAAGGTCACTAAAGAAACATAGTTTGGATTAAATTCCGCAATCATTCTCACATTGGTTAGCAATGGAACATAAATTAAGATGTTTATATCATTTGAAAAAAGTTAAGAGACTGAGGTGTAGTTGTTGTTCTTGTTGTATATCATTATTCATTTGAATAACAATTTCCATGCAGAAACCTCAACTAGATCACAGTGTTACTGTCTAAAATTTGAGAACGTGAATAATAAACTGACGGAACATATTAGAACTGAGATTCACAGACAATTATCTAGCTTAACTAGTCAAAAGAGAAAACCAAAAGGCACGTCACCAAGAGGAGCAAGAAATTAAAAAAAGATGAATAAATACAGTACTTATGTGTTGACGAGATTTTTTTTTTTGGACAGGATCATTTAAAAGCTATCTATTGTTCTCAAGCCCTAATGTAAACAAGTTCCAAAAGCATTTCCAAAACCTCTGAATCTTTACACACAACTGTGATGCTGATAAAAATAAATCGACTGTGGATATCACGGTCATAGAACAATACTGATAGAAAGTAAGGGCTCACAAGTATTATGTTACAGTTATATATGGCAATCCTTCTCTCTCCCAAAATCATATTCACGGAAAGAGGAACAAAAAGATATCATGAAGGTTATCTAGCCTTCCCAGGTACTGCCCTCACCTCACCTTAAACCCTCCAGAATCTAGCCTCTTCAGAAAAGCCAGAGTCCTGAAATCAGCTTTCAGGCTAACAAAGTTTTATAATTCACATAGTAGAATCATTTCCCTTTTTTGTTTTTTTATACGGTAATTTCTTCACTTGGTAAGTCGACCCACAACTTTTAAGGTTGGAGGTGCTTTCCAACTTGAGATACCCTCTAATAGTATCATTTTCTATCCAAGAAACAACAAAGAGACTAACTTGGGAATCTAAAATATAAAAAATTGTGATATTTTATTAACTAAAGCACCAAGTCATTTCTCGCATAACCAAAACCAAATATTTATACCGAAATATGTATGCATCCATACATTTGATAAAGGAAAATCATTTACGCTACACAACTATACCTACCTTACATGTGGAATTACATCGGGTGTGTTGTTGTTGTTAACTATACCTACCTTACCATCACATGCTTTAAGTTGCTGGAAACCTCAGATGGATTATTTTATTCAATAAGTTTGAAAATTTACCGACACGCACTCCTGCTTCTTTTGTCTTTTTGTTCGCCTTAATGAACTTAAATACCATAATGAATAATCTTCAGACAGAGAAGAAAGTAGCAACTGTGTTCCTCCATAATCTCAATATGATAGTTAATTCTTTAGTCTAAGGTCAAGCTTATGATTACATTTAAACATTCATTCTCATCTTCTAAAAGCTTATTATGATTAAAGAGGATACTTAACTGACATGGATCTCATAGATTTGACAAATAAATGCAGGTTATCATTACAAGATAAAGAAAATTGCTCGAAGACAAAGCTAAAAATTCTGATTTTAACTGATCTTCCAAGTGAAGGAAAATTAACACACCTGGGATCAACAAATGTTGTGATATCAATAGTATCTCTGAAATTCACATGGCCACTCAGCTTACTTAAGCGTCCGCGAACATCTTGGCTGAACCTCTTTAGATGAATTGTCAAAATAGGAGGAGCTTTATCAATGAGTATCTTTTTAGTTGCATCTCTTTCCACTTTGACACCTTTAGAGTCTGTCTCGTTCTCACTTTCTCCAGATTCATAATTAGAAGAACGTTCATCCAACTGAACTCCATTGTTCTGATTGTCGCAATTTTCTAGACTACTAGCTTCATCATGACTTGAATGGACCTCACCTTCTGATCTCACCCTCTGTTCTCGTAGAAGTTTTGCACAGTTTTCACATTGCCAAGCATGTTCAGTTATAGATAGAAGCTCAGGCTTTGTGAAACAAGCCAAACAACTCTCTACTGATACTGGAGCATCAGTATTATCAACGTCATCTGGATCAGACTCGGTGCTATTTCCAACTGCAGAACTAGCTTCTCCGAACCCATTTGGTAAAATCTTTTCAGCAGGCCCTGCTACCGGCTCAGGTTCATTAAACAGGCCTCCAAAACCATCAAAGTCCAAAAAATCTTCACCTTCTCCTTTTAATACGTCACTGGTAGTTGAGGTTTCTTCTTTATATGGAAGCAACAGAATTTCTGAATCTTGTACCTGTAATGGCGCTTCAACTTCCCCAAGCCTTGTTGATGAATCAAGATTTGAATCCACCGAGAGGACTTGGCTGCCTGATGCTGAGTTATGCCCAACTTCTCTAGCATCCAAATCTTTAGCTGCTACTTCTTCACATATCAAGTTACTGTCACTATAAGCATTCAGATCATTTTGCAAGGAGACATTAGGTTGAACAACATTTTCAGTTCCACAGCCCTGATTAGACGGAATATCAATTCGTGATGCGACGTCATCACCCTTAGGCATAATATCTTGATCAAGATACTCCGAACATGTAAAATTGTCCATTGAAGTCGTCGACTGTCCAGTAACACCATTGTCGTTTTGTTCATTATTGTTGGACTTCTGAGAGGAACACGGATCACAAGACGTTATTTCAAAAGACATGTCATTAACATTCGGCATGATATCTTGATCAAGATAATCCAACCATGTAGAACTGTCCACTGAAGTCACCTGCCCAGTAAAATCGTTGACATTTTCTTCATTATTAGACTTCAAAGAGGAATATAAATTATGTGAAGTTAAACCCATATTATCAGCCACAGAACTAGCATCAAGAGAATCAAGCAATGCAGAATCGGAAGGAACTTCTGTCTTGCTACCGATTTCTTGAGCACTTTGAGAACTAAGAAAAGCTGCATCTCTGCTAACTTTGGGGCGAACTCTTCCACTTCTCTTTGGAGGATGTTTTGATTTCTTTGGTCGGGAAACTGTTTGAGCTTTTTTAGATGGAGTCTTCTTAGTGGGAACAGGTAATGAGAGATCCAAGAATGCCTCGTACACTAACGAGGAGTGTGCACATTCAAGACAAGTAACAGTACTAGAGAGACGACCCCCAAAGATGGCATCAACATAAGTAGGAGACTTGCCATCATCCTGAGAAGACTTGAGTTTCTTTCTTGCAGTCAATTCCTCAGTAGACAAACCGTCAAGCAAACAATGAAGCAACTCGTGACTGTCGTGCTGTTGATATCCCCTAAACTGCGGAGCCTTCGCACACAGAGAACCAAAAAAGGATTTCGGATTTATAGTGCTTCTTGAGGCATCTCCAATACTCGTCTCAGCAAAGAGCTTTTTAAAAGCAGCAGCAAGAGGACCATCACATTCGTCCTGTTCAAGAAAGTAATCCTGTAATCTATTCATTGCTAATAGGTTTTGGATTACTGAATTGAAAAAACAAGTATTTCCTAAGTTAAACAATCCCCTAACAACGTAACCACTAGCTTCTGACTTGATCTCGCTCGTGATACTCCCCGTCCCAAACCAAACATCCTCAACATCAATACTAGGCCCTTCAGATGGCCGCCCTTTAATCATCTTGACAATGTCGTGTAATACATCTTTTTGTTCAGCAGGAATTAGTCTATAGCACGGGAAACACCAGCACAGCTGAGGATTTTCAAATTGAACAGCCAATTGGTGGTGGTACTGTCTTGCATGCCGAACTGCATGGCTCTGCGGAGTAGTAGGAAATCCAGCACCTCCGCACGAATGATGACCACACTCTAAACAGACCCAAATGGCTCTAGACGCCGACTTCGATTCTCCACCTCCCTTCTTTTTTCCATATTTACCCTTTCCTTTCCCAGCCTGTCGATTAACTGCTCCTTCCCTGCAATCTTCACACCTAACAGGTCCTGAAGAGCCAAGTTTAGATGAGACTTTCTCCACATCAATACCCTTATCAATATGGGGGCATATTTTTTTATCATTCACAGCTGTAACTCCATCCTCCTCAGGTGCATTAACTTCTTGAGTGTTTTGTTGATCTATAGGATTTGGAGATGCCACGGGATTCCGCTTCTCCTTCGTACCACCTCTGGCCTTTTTCTTAGCCCTTTTCACCATTATTCCCTACAATCGAATCCAGAAATGTTCAAACACCCTCAGTACAATACACTAATACAACAACAATAATGACCCGGTGTAATCCCACAAGTAGGTTCTGGGGAGGGTGGGGTGTACGCAGACCTTACCCCTACACCTTACCCCTACAGAGGTTGTTTCCGATAGTACAATACACTAATACATAGCTCAAATAACCAAGTTAGAATATTTCATAGGCACCACTTTTGGCCTTTGACCTAACCTTATTCCTTAAAACCTATTCTCAAAAATCACTCACTTAGATGAATACCTTACAGAAGCTCATGATACAAATAGGCCTAAAATGACTAAGAAACCAAACTAGACAAGATTGCAAGTCTAGTAAAAATTTCAATTTCATCTGATAAAGGAAAACTCAATATAAGAATAAATCAACTTTATATCTTACTCATTGCTCTTCAATCTTATTAATTTTTTTTTTACAAAATCCTAATCAAGAAACTAAACAGCACCAAAACCAAAATGTAGCTATTGGATTAAAGTTAAGCACACGCAAAGATTGCAACTTTAATAACCATCTCACAATTTCACAATTCATACTCTTTACAATCAATTCCAAAATACCCAAAACACACCATTCACAAAAATCCAACAACTAATCAAGACACAAATCAACTAAAAAAAGCTCATTTTATTTGGGGGGGGGGGGGGGTTAACCTTTAATCTTGATATCCATGAGATTGAAATTCAGAAGGGTAACCAAAAATCATTTCTTTTTATTGTTTCTTTCCAATAATAACATGTCTAGATATATATACATATCCAAGTAGAAAAGAAGTTCAAGAAAAGGGGTAGTAGCATGAAAGAATCTTACCTGAAATTATGGATGAAAAAAGCAAAGGGATTTTCCCCAATAATTTCTATTGGTCACCTAAGAAGAGTATAGATTTAGTATATCATATAACAGGAGCAGTTTATAGAGAGAAAAAAAAACGTAAAAAATGAAAAAGAAAAAGAATGGCGTTTTTGGGGCACTTCTTATTTACTACTACAAACTACTGATTAGAGAAGAAAAAAATCATAAATAAAAATGGAGGTGAAAAAAGAAAGGTAAAGACGATGAAGGAGAATTTGTCTCCTTTTTTAGGGTGATAAAATTATTTTGCGAGTTTAAAAACCTCTCGATATGGTAATAAGGAGTTAGGATTGTTAATGCAAGTGATTTGTCGTTAGTTAAGAGTTAACAATCAGACTTTGGGGTAGTTTGATTCGCGTGTGGAGTGTTCTCATTAATGTAATATATACATGTGTATATAATTGTAATACTAATAATATGAGAACATCTATTTTATATAATTACATCAAAATAATAATTACAGAATATATAGAGAATATATATATATATTTTCTATCATACACTCTCAGTCAGAGCGGGAGGAAGCCGGACGCTCAGACTAGATCTGAAGGAAAGGAACAACTGCTTCAGACAAGTTTCGGCAACAACGTTCGCAATGCCTTTATATTCTGCTTCAGCACTCGAACGGGAAAGCGTGGCTTGCCGTTTTGCAGACCATGAGATGAGGTTATCACTCAAAAATATATAATAACCTGAAGTAGATCGATGTATGTCGGGACAGCCGCCCCAATCGGCGTCCGTATGGGATATCAGTCTGGTCGGTGCAGATGGATAAAGATGTAATCCATAGTCAAGAGTACTCTTAATGTACTGAATGATATGTTTAAGAGCGGTAAAGTGAGGCTCCCTGGAGCATGCATGGACAAGCACACATGTTAAACAACATAGGCAATATCGGGCCTAGTAAAGGTAAGATACTGAAGTGCACATGCGAGACTCCTATAAAGAGAAGGATCAAGCACTGAATCCTCATCACTGACGCTAAGCTTCGACTTCAGGTCGACTAGAGTAGGCATGAACGTTTGCCATTTTAGCAATGTAAACAATATATTCGGCATACTTACGCTAACACATGAACATTGCATTCTCGGATCTGGTCACGAAAATCCCCAAGAAATAACTCAACTTACTCAAGTCTGTCATGACAAATTTAGATTTGAGCAAGATAATGATCTCATTTTTAGCACATCAGATGAGGCATTCAGGACAATGTCATCCATATAGAGCAAAAGATATGCAGTGTCATTACCTCTATCAAAAATAAAAAGTGAATTATCATTTTTACTACAGACGAACCCGATATGCGTGATGTGAGTGGCAAAGCACTCATACCAAGCCGGGGGGCTTGTTTCAAGCCATAGATTGACTTTCGAAGACGGCAGACATACTGGGAGCCGATGGATGCACAAAGCCAGGTGGTTGATGCATATAGACAATTTCTTTCAAATCCACATGTAAGAACGCATTTTTCACATCAAGTTGATAAATTGGCCCGTTCTTTCCCATAGAAATGCTCAAAACAGTACGAATGGTGGCTGGTTTAACCACTGGATTAAAGGTCTTACCACAATCAACTCCCCATTGTTTCCCCGTGCCATTTACCACAAGTCTCGCCTTATGGCGTTCAAGCTCACCGCTATCCCTGAATTTGTGATGATATAGCCACATACAACGAATCATATTGACCCCTTCTAGTTTTGGGAAAAGATCCCAAGTGTGATGTGTAGTGAGTGCATCAAATTCCTCACGTATGGCCGCATTCCAATTTGGGTCAAGCTTAGCTAATTTTGGGTTCTTAGGTATATGTGAGATAGCTTGAGTGGATAGGTTAAAGTGGACTTTTGATTTGAAAATTGTGTGCTGGACACGAGTTTCCATGCGGTGCGTATGAATGGGGACTGTTCTGGTAAGATTTGGTGGGATGAGGCCGGGTTGTGGCTGATGTGGGCTCGAGGGATGGAGGGTAGTCGGGGGCAAAGGGTGGTCCACGAGGGTAGTAGGGTTGTCGATAGTGAATGTGGGCAGTGAGGTAGTGGGGTTGTCGATAGTGAATTTGGGCAGTGTGGCAGTGACGGGAACAGTGGGCAGGGGGGTGGTCGATTGAGCCGGACTTCGAGCTCTATGGATTACATTTCTAATGAGAGGGGAAGTGTCTGAATCGTCAAGGAAGTCATAGTCAGTGACTTAAAATTTTCGGACGTTTGCAAAAGGGAAAATGTTCTCCTCAAACGTGACATGGTTAGAGACTAGCATTTTATTTGTGGACAAATCATAGCATAAGTAACCCCTATGATTCGATGGGAAATCCAAGAAAATGCAAGGAGTAGTCCTAGGTGCTAATTTGTGAGGAGCCGTGAAATCGAGATTAGGGCAGCATAGACAACCAAAAATATGAAGGTGACCATAGGAAGGGATCCGACGGAATAGAATTTCGGTAGGAGTTTTATTTTGAAGAGTACGTGTAGGTAATATATTAAGAATGTATGCTACCATGTGTAATATGTAGACCCAAAAGGGCGGGGCAAGAGAAACATGAAAGAGCATGGTACGGATTATATTGTTAATGGTGCGGAGGATTGTTTCGGCTTTACCATTTTGAGGTGAGGTATGGGAACAGGAGAATCGAAACACCATGCCATTGTCCGCACAAATTTTATGAAATGGGGAATTATCAAACTCCCGACCATTGTCACATTGAAATGATTTTATGTCATTCTCAAATTGTGTTTTAACATATGTTCGCAATTCAAGAAAATGTAGTAAACTTGAAACTTATATTTGAGCGGATAAACCCAAAGAAAATGAGAGAAATCATCTAATAGCACCAAATAATATTTATGACCCAGTTTGCTAGTAATGGGAGATGTCTATAAATCCGCATGAATGATATCAAATGGAGAAAAAGTAACATTCAAAGACGACTTAAAAGGAAGTCTAACATGCTTCCCTAAACGACAAGAATAACAATTTTGTGTAAATTTTCCTTTATTACATTGAATCAAATTTTGACTTCTAAGAAAGATAAAAACTGGTGCTCCCAGGTGCCTAAGTCTACTGTGCCAAGTTGATGGAAAGATTGCAACCAGAGAGGTATGTGGATTGATACTTACATCGAAATTGGTGAGAAATGATATAGGTCCCCCATACTATTGCATCTCATAAGAGTTGTCCCCGTACGTAGGTCCTTCACAGAAAAACCAAAAGGGTCAAACTTAATAGATACGGAACTGTCACTAGCAAATTTCCTAATATAGATTAAGTTTTAATGGTGTTAGGAGCATATAGGACATTTTTAGGGAAAATTGAGGGTGAGGTGGTGGTGTTTGAATGGTGCCACAACCTTGAATTGGAATGCGATTGCCATTTCCGACCAAAATAAATTGAGGATTATTCAAATTAAATAGTTGAGGAAGATTACTGGAGTTATGAGTGAGGTGGGGTGTGACGCTCGTATCCATGTACCAGACATCGTCGGCCTGCTGTAAATTCATAGTGTTGTAGGCCTAGGTCAGTTCGATAAGGATAAGAAGGTCGTATGGTTACTGTTGTTGTTGGGCCGCCGAGAAGTGGGCCTGTTGCATTTGTACCGTCTGTCGTGGGCCTGGAGGAGGGCCCAATATGCTGGGCTGCTGCTACTAGACAGTGGTTTGGGCTGGTATCTTTGGGTAAGGGCATGAGGAGGAGGCCCAATTTTTGGGAATTGGCCATGGTAATGTGCCGGCCCACTGAGAGGGGTATTGGGCCTGCTGTGTTGGTCCACCGAAATTGGACCGTCCTCCCCGTCCTTTGCCGCCATGCCCGTTGCCGAGGCCTCGGCCCCTGCCTCCACCTCTGCCACCCCACGGAAGTTGGTTGTCCATGTGTAGCGGTTGTCCGGCGGGTGCAGTGGTGGTTGTCGGTGCATCAACCACCAACGTCTTCTGATTATGTTCGTCTTATTTTGCACACCTAGTATCCTCCAATAGTAATGCTGACCAGGCCTTATTGAAGTTAGAGAGATGATCGACTTGTTGGATCATCATCGCAAGTGTATCGTACTCACCTTTTGGCAAACCATTAATTAGTTGCAAAACCATCTTTGTTTCTGAAATCGGAGTGCCCACTTTAGATAATTGATCTGCAACTAATTTTAATTGTTTACAATAGTCAGATATATTAGCAAAGTTCTCAAAACGGGTGTTATTAAATTGTTCCTCCAGATACACGACACATGTATATTTGTTGTGTTTAAAGATTTTCTCTAGCCTTGTCCATAATTCGTGAGCTGAAGCACCTATCTTCATAATAGTATGAAGTAGATTCTTGGATATAGTGCTATATATCCATTGATTGACAATTGCATCAAGCCTTTTCCACGCCGTGTTGTCGACATCGGGTATACGGGGTGTGGTGGCATCGATGTGGTCAAGAAGGTTGTAGGCACAAAGATGTATTTGAAATAACTCAACCCACGATAAGTATTGTCCATCCTCTTGATCAAGAACCAAAGGGATAAAAATTTTGATGTTCGTCACGGCAAAGGCCGGATGAAAGGTGTTGGGAGAAGATGAGGGAGGAGGAGGATTGTGTGTAGGAGGAGGAGGAGGAGTAGGGAGAAGCCCTATGGCCGCCACATGCAAGGAAAGAGAGAGGGCAATTTAGGGTTAGGGCGCTAGATGCAAGGAAATAGAGGGGGTGATCGATTTAGGGTTAGGGAGAGTATTAGAGTTTGACTTCTGATACCATGTAGAATTGTGTAATTCTCCTTTTCTGGAGTTTTCTCATTAATGCAATATATATATGTGTGTTTACAATTGTAATCCTAATTATATGAGAACGTCTACTTTACATAATTATACTAAAATAATAATTACAAAATATATGAATAATATATATGTATTCTCTATCATCGTGGACTAAATTATTGCGGGATTATAGTCTTAGGAAAATAATCTCAAGTTATGGGATAAGTGTAGGATTAATTTGAGATTAAATTTATATTGTGGTTCGTTGACGGTGTTATCCGAATAATTTTACACCATCAACCAAACATGATGTAAAATTTAATCTCAAACTTAATTTTGGGATATCTCATCTTATCCCGCGTACCCAACGACCCCTTTTGATCTAGCAGTATTTGTCTCAAGGGCGGAGCTAGGCTTTAATTTAAACCTTATATTTATTTTAAGAAATTCATTCAATATATATAAATTATTAATTTAAAATTAACTTAAAAATACTAGAATCACGAACTCATAAATTTCAATTCCTGATTTCGCCTCTTATTATGTCTCAGCAAACAATGTGGATTCATTCGTACTGTCTCTTTCCTTTTTCTCTTCTTTAATCCCTAATTTTCTTTAAAAATGCTTAGATTTAATTCTAATTAACATATTTTTGTTTATTGTAATTGAGTTTGCTATTTCAGTATTTTATTTAAGCTTAAATAACTATTGATCTGGTCATTTATTAACTCGACTCATTTTGATATGTCCAAATTTGATACTTTTTGGATTGATAATGCAACAACTTAACTAGGATTGATAATGCAAGTAATTTATAATAAGTTACTTAAATCAATTTTTTAGTTTGCTTATGTTCTTTTATTATGATTCGGAAAGGGCGAAGTAAAAAAGTTAAGTCGATGAAAATTAAATTGTGTAACCGCAATAATTAGGGTTTTTGGTTGTGTTCACGATTTGGTAAAAAATCTATGATAAAAGAAGGAATGTGTGCCATGTAACTGAAAGTTGATTCTAGAGAAGGAATGTCTACCATGAAGCTAATTTATGAATGTTGTAGCTATTTAGTTAAAGATTTTAAGGTGCGGTCGAACAATGGCCAGTATAAGTAAATATGTTTTTCCATTCTTCTGAAAATGATTGTTCGAATACATTCTTAATATATATATATATATATATATATATATATATATATTTTGTATCTTATGAAAATATTTGCATAATGTATATTTCTAAGATTCAGAGGCAGATCTAAAAAATTTATAACATGAGTGCACCACTAAAAGAAGAAAAAAAAGTATTAAGAGGAATTAATCCCGGTTTCATTTAGGTAAATAACTCATCATTCAACCAAGTGCTTCATTTAATCTTTTTGGAGCATATTAGATCACTTCTAATAAAGATGTACATAAAATATCTAGTTTGGTAGATCATGGATTCACGTACATCATAAATTGGCCTATAAATTCGCCCCTGCTAAGATAACGTACAAGTATATTAATGTAGTTGTTTGGCTTCATGTTGTTTATCATGTCCATAGAAGCTGAATTACACATTACAAAACTAAATTTAAATGAAGTTGAGTAAATGAAGCCATAGCCAAGCAGAAAGGAAAAACATTGCCTTTGGTGGTGATGGTACATAGAGTGAAGATGTTGGTGACTTTGGGTAGTGGTGGGAGAAGAAGGTCAGTGTTGTGAGTTGGCATGTCATTTTGACTCAAATAAATGAAGTTAATAAAGGAATGATAAATTTGAGTCACTTTTATAACGTTAACGGCATAGTTGGACTTATAGTATAATGTTAAAGGTTGGTAAAATTGGAGTTGTTGTCGTCTATCGACGTAAACCCTCAACATAAGTGTGAGGTGTGCGTATAGGCAAAACTCACAAAGCTTCCTTTTCGATCTGTCGAAAGAAATACCGCTCCTCTAGAACTTATTCACACCGATATATGTGATTTGAAGTTTACACCAACTAGGGGGGGGGGAACAAGTACTTTATGACTTTCATTGATGATAGCACAATGTATTGTTACCTTTACTTGTTGAAAAGTAAGGATGAAGCCTTCGAAGTGTTCCGACGTTACAAAGCAGAAGTTGAGAACCAACTAAGCTTGCTAATCAAATTCATTCGTAGCGATAGAGAGGGAGAATATGTAGCGCCTTTTGAGGAATATTGTGCCCAAGAAGGCATTGTTCATCAAACGACGACTCCATACTTTCCTCAATCGAACGGTGTGGCGGAACGTAAGAACCGCACATTGAAGGAAATGATGAATGTCTTGCTCTTCAATTCCGGTCTTCCCCAACACATGTGGGGAGAAGTTGTCCTTACCGCTAATACGATTCTTAACAGAGTCCCACATAAGGGTAAGGACAAAACTTCATATGAATCACGAAAAGGAAAGAAAACCACCTATAAATATTTAAGCGGGGTTGTCTGGCAAAGGTTGAAGTACCCAAGCCAAAGCAAGTTAAGATTGGGCTTAAGACTGTAAATTGCATATTCATCGGATATGCAAATAACAATAGTGCTTATCGCTTCTTAGTGCATAAGTCAAATATTCCAGATATCTACGGGGTTACAATCATGGAATCAAGGAATACTCAATTCTTTGAAGGTATCTTTTCAAGAAAGGAAAAAGACATAACCTCTCGCAAACGAAGTTATGAACAAAGCTCTTAGGAACCGGGAGTCGTTGACGGCCCTAATCTAGATGGTTCAGATCTAGTGGATCTCGAGGTGACTGAATATCCGGAATCTAGTATTCCAGATTCTCAGAACTTGGAGACTCCAGAGATGGAACTAAGGTGAAGTAAAAGGGCCAGGAAGGATAAATCCTTTGGTCCTGACTTTGTAGCTTATATGGTTAATGATGAACCAAGGACAATTGTTGAAGCATTGTCAACTCCAGAAGCACCGCTCTGGAAAGAAGCTATTGAGAGTGAAATAGGCCTTATTCTGCATTACTATACTTGGGAGTTGGTTGATCTTCCTCCGAAAAATAAACCGTTGGGTTGTAAGTGGATACTCAAATGGAAGTATAATGTAGATGGGTATATAGATAAGTACAAGGCCAAGTTGGCAAGGGCTATCGGCAGAAAGAAGGTCTTGACTACTTTGACACGTACTCTTCGATATCTCGGATGACGTCCATACAGGTATTCATTGCGATCGCATCGTTGCGTGACCTTGAGATACATCAAATGGATGTGAAGACATCCTTCCTAAATGGTGATTTGGAAGAAGAAATTTATATGGACCAACCCGAGGGGTATGTGGTTCAAGGGCAAGAGAAGAAAGTTTGTCGGCTTGTCAAATCTCTGTACGGGCTGAAACAAGCCCCGAAGCATGACACAAAAAATTTGATAGTACTCTGCTATCGAAGGGTTTTGCCATTAATGAATGTGACAAATATGTCTACATGAAAGGAAACTCTAACTCTAATGAATGTGACAAATAGATGACATGTTGATCACAAGGAGCAGTCCTAGCATAATTCTAGAGACTAAGAACATGTTGAAACAATACTTCGACATGAAGGATATGAGTATCGCAGATGTCATCTTAGGGATAAAAATCTCTAAGACATCTGACGGACTGGTCTTATCTCAGTCTCACTACATCGAGGATGATTTGAGAAAGTTCGAGATGTTAGACAGGTCTCCTATAAAGTCACCAATGGATAGAAATCAAAAGCTTGATAAAATCCGTGGTGCACCCATATGCCAGGAGCGATATACACAGGTGATCGGAAGTTTGATGTACATAACAAACTGCACCCGACCTGATATTGCTTATGCAGTCAATAAGTTGGCTAGGTTTACCCGTAATCTGAGTGATGATCACAGGAAGGCGTTGAATCGGGTACTTCAATACCTGAAATACACGCTAACTTACAGGTTACATTAGTCGAGATATCCAGTTGTACTAGAGGGGTACAGTGATGCAAACTGGATATCCGATATAGAGAACACCAAGCCCACCAGTGGGTATGTATTTACAATTGGTGGTGGGGCTGTGTCTTGGAAATCCTCTAGCAAACTTGCATCACCTGATCCACGATGAAATCAGAGTTTATCGCTTTAGACAAAGCAGGAGAAGAAGCTGAGTGGCTTCACGACTTCTTAGAGGATATTTCTTGTTGGAACAAACCCGTACCTTCTGTAATGATCCACTGCGACAGCCAATTGGCTCTAGGAAGGGCACGAAATGCTATGTATAACGTCAAGTCTCGTCATATTCGACGGAGGCATAAGACCGTTAGGCAGCTGATCACCACGGGTATAATATCCATTGATTACATAAAGTCAAAGGATAATATAGCAGACCCGCTGACAAAGGGCTTACTCAAGGATCAGATGTTCTGCATGTCTAGGGGAATGGGCTTAAAACTCAAAGTATAAGGACCAATACGGCGGTAACCCAACCTTACTGACTGGAGATCCCAGAAATTAGGTTCAATGGAAAAACTAAGTTGTAAAGGTTTAATTGATCGCTTCGGTGGAAGCATGAGCACTTCGGATAGTTATTTATGTAGAGAAACACCAAATCCAAAGTCGTTCCCGCGATAGTCTATAAGTGCTATTTGCAGTGTGGGTGAAGGTTAAGTTTCCAAAACCTTTAATGATCCTCACCGGTTGAGGTTAGGTTTGGGGAAATTTTTAATGGTTCCTAACACTTGTAAAGTGGGGTATAGCAGGATACCTTGTAGAAGACCACCTATTTAAGTGCGAGGATGCCGCCTCAAATGAACGCACTTAAGAATCTAAGAAGTGTCCACGGCCACAACGAAAAAAACATTACGAAGAACTGAGTAGAGGAAGTTGTTGTGTTGGTACCGTTGACTTGGCTTACACTAAACACTGACGGTTTAAGACATCACGTTCATCGCGTAGTAAGTAAGTCTGATGGTATTCAACTATGGAAGGTTCAAAGCGTATGCTACCTATCCAGATGCAACATCAGTCCGCTGAAAGATTGCTTGAAAAGGCACCATATGTGTACGCCAAAATCTCTTTCAAGAGGGGATTGTTGGAAATTTACAAAATGTGGAATTAAGTATATCCTATTAATTTATGACTCGAACAATTGGGCCCGCACGTTGGAAATGTCGTTTCCACACACGTGCACACGTAGTACCAAGTATCGCAAATTTCATTAGTGAAAGTGATATTGGTACGTATGTAATACGTTTGAGACATAGAATTATGGATGATTATTGGCCAAATGACAAAGTATTCCACGTTGGTAAAGGAAGGAAGAAGTGTACGAAGTGTAAGATGAAACGAGTCGGAAATCGTCGAGGAGCCGTGAAGGGCCGCGGCGCCACAACCGTCAAAGCCACGGCGCCTCCCAGGCTGCGCCACGACGCAAAATGGTTGGTCAGCTATTGGAGCCGCGTCGCTTCGGATGCAGATTGCTGCGACGGGAAGTTGGAAAAATCTGACGTTTGGGCTTGTTTTGGAGCATTGATTCTCCATTACTTGCCACATGAATTCAGCCATTATTTGGCTGAATTTAACCCATCATTCAAGTACAATTACATGGCTATTGAAGGCCATTAGTTGGCTAGTGAGGGGTTTTCTACTTACACAATAAATTGAGGCATTTGGCTCTATTGAACAACACTCAACACTTAGAAAAATACTCTAGATTTTCTGATTCTTCCTCTCTAGCAAAGTCACTATATTCAAATTTCTTCAAGAGTAACACTTGAGTTTCATTTGCTCACTTATTAAAGTTGTTGTTGTATCTTGGGAGACTATTGCTCAATACCGTAAAAGGAGATATACGGGACAATCTTGTCTTAAAGACAGTGTCATCACTCGACACGGCAAATCACACAAACAGTTTGTAAGGTCTTGATTTCCAGTTTTATTGTAATAGCTTGTTTATCCTTTCTACTATTGTAATAGTTATTTACTTCCCGTTCCCTATAACAATTGTATCCCAACTATATACACGTGTACAATATCATTCTATGGCTAATATTAAGGAAGACTTATCTAATCATATAATAATCATCCTAATAATATGAATCCTAATTATATGATAATAAATACAATTACATTGGTGATTGATATGATTGAGATAACAGTCCCCCGCAGTCTTAGCGGGAGGTTCTCGTATGCTGAGACTGTCCCTGAAATCATCAAACAGTACGTGCGGAAGACCTTTCGTGAAAATATCTGCAATTTGATAACGAGATGGAACATGGAGAACACTGACTTGTCCACGTGCAGCCTTTTCACGGACAAACAAGATATCCATTTCTATGTATTTTGTGCGTTGATGCTGTACAGGGTTACCTGATAAGTATATCGCACTCACATTATCACAATAAACCACAATTGCTTTTTCAATCGGATAATGGAGTTCTAAAAGAAGATTACGGAGACAACATGATTCAGCGACCACATTAGCTACCCCTCAGTATTCTACTTCAGCGCTTGACCGAGACATTGTTGGCTGTCGTTTTGACGACCATGAAATGAGGTTGTCTCCCAAATACACACAATAATTAGAGGTGGAATGTCGTGTGTCCGGGCAGCCACCCCAATCAACATCTGTATAAGATGAGAGACTCAAAATGGAGGACTTATACAGATGCAATCCAAACTCAAGAGTACCCTTAACATACTGCAGAATTCGCTTAAGAGCCCTCATATACTCTTCTTTCGGATCATGCATATGTACACATACTTGTTGAACTGCATAGGAGACATCAGGTCGCGTGAAAGTAAGATACTGCAATGCTCCTGCTAAGCCGCGGTAATATGTTGGGCACAGTATGGAGAACCCATAGAGTTACTCAATTTTGCTTTTGTATCAACCGGCGTATGTGACGGTTTGCACGAGGACATGCCGGTTTTTTCAATGATATCCTCGGCATATTTATTTTGACAGAGAAATATACCACATTCATATTGAGTTACAACAATGCCCAAGAAATAGTTTAAAGGACCCAAATCCTTCATAGCAAATTCTGAAGCCAGGAAAGTCATAATAGACTGGCGAAGTGACTCAGAAGATACTGTGAGAATAATGTTATCCACATAGATAAAAATATATGTCATGTCATTACCCTTATTGAAAATGAACAAAGACTGGTAGGACTTGCTGTGTGAGAATCCCAATGTGGCTATAAACCCTGCAAACCTATTATATCATGCCCGGGGGGCTTGTTTCAAACACGTATAATAATTTTTTCAACAAGCAAACATAATCCGGATGAGTCGGATCTCAGAATCCCAATGGCTTGTGCATGTAAACTATTTCCTACATGTGATCATGTAGAAATACATTCTTTACGTCCAGCTGGTGAATGAACCATGATTTTGACAATGCTAGACTGAGAACAGTCCTGATAGTCATTGGTTTAACCACTGGACTGAACGTCTCACCTCAATCCACCTCAACTTGCTGAGACCTGCCATCACCAACAAGTTAAGCTTTGTGTCTCACAAAAGAACCATCAAAATTTTTTTTACGACAGAAAATCCACATAGACCGTATGATGTTTACATTAGAAGGACGGAGCACTAATTCCCATATTTTATTTTTAATAAGAGTATCAATTTCGTCTAACATGACAGCTTTCCAATTCGGGTCTGATAGGGCCACTTTTGGATTTTTTGGAAGTGGAGATGGTTGGACCGAAAATGTTAGGTTAAACTAACGTTTATGCCAGAAAATCCCGTGCATGGTACGTGTTTCAATGGTTCGAGGTTAGGCTAGGACCAAACTTTTGACAAGCTAGAAGGCCCATACTATCACCCCAATTATGGATCAGGATCTTTACGCAAATAATCGTCCAAATTTACTTTTTACTTTTTCTTATCAATATACATAAATTATCAATATATATATTTATACACATATTATACATAATTTTACATATTATACTCGGGAAAGGATTTATTTTACTAACAGCACGATGTTACCACTCTTCTTTCAATTCAACGGTGTTTAGTAATGGTGGCCAACGGGCCGAGGCGGGGTGGGTCGGGGCCGGCTTGGCGAGATCGAGGTGGGTGGGACGGGGGGTGGGGCAGGATTGGTACACGACGGGACTGGCGGACCGGGACTGGCGGGATTCGCCTTTGTCCCGTCCCGATTCCGGACCGTCGGAAAAGGGTAGCGGTCCTAGCGGGCCGGGATCGAGATTTTTTTTTGCACTTAATTTAAAAAAATAACATATATATAAACAACTCAATAATTGAACAAGATAGTGTAATAAAAACATCACAAGACTGTTTTTGTGCCTCTTATATTATTTACTAGAAATATGATTTTTTTGTAATACAAATACAATTGTCAAAATTGCAACTTTGTGTTGTTCAAAAGTTGCAAATGACATAATAAAATTGCAATTAAAGAAATTACATTTTGAAAAAAATTTGTTCTAGTTTCTTTATAATTTTATGTGGTTCTTCGGTTGGAATTGGTATTTGTTGGTCAAATTTCTCCACGTCGCTTCCACTACCTTCGGATAAGATGTCGTTGTAGTTTTCATCTTCTTCTTCGTTGATCTCCGGTTGACCGCACATTCTCCACTCCGCTCGTATCCAATCTCTGAATAATACTGCAATCTCCAAGTTGTCTCCGGCTAATGAGTGTATGTGCTCTCCTATTTGATATCTGCCGGCAGAAAAAACGCTTTCAGTCGCTGTTGATGACGCTTGAATGTTCAAAACATCTCGGGCCATCATTGAAAGTGTCGTAAAGGTCTTCTTATTTCATCTCCAATATTTCAGCAAGTCTTCACGCCCTTCTTCATTCACAACTGCTTGGTACGGTATACTACCCTGCAAAACAAAAACATCAAACTCGCTAATTTGGTTAGTAGTGTTACCACCACACATATTATTTCTGAGGCTTTCAATACTAGCCGCAGAAACAACATGTCTTTTATAAGGTTGTATTGAAGAAGAAGAAGATATGGAAGCCGGTTGGTTGCTAGCACTTTCTTGTTGGTAATACTTATATACTTTTTTGCATACGTCTTCTATGCTAGACAACACTTCTTCTTTAGTTAGTTCAATAGGTGGTGAGTCATTTGAATTTTTGGGAGTTGGAGGTGGTAGTATTGTTATACAATCATAAATAGTTTCAATAAGTGATTTACATCTGTCTATTTTAATAGTCGAATTTAATACAACACCAATAATATAAATAGTGGGAATAAGAATAAAATATTTTTTTATTTTGATAAATAGTTGTTTAATAATTGCCTTATAATCTGGTTTATCCATATATTCATTAAGTAATAAAAATATTAGAGCTATATAAACCAACATAGTTGAAATAGTAGGATAATATATACCGAAAAAATCTTTTGTGGCTTGAAAAAATTTCTCTAGAAATACAATAAGTTCGAATTTTTTCCCCAATCGCTATCTATAACCATATCAGTTTGATTTTGATTATGGGCGTTAAAAAATAAAGTTATAGGTCTTCTATAGTCATAAGCAACAAGTAGTTGCTCGTACAAAGAATTTCACCCAGTGGGTACTTCTTCGGAATTTTTCTGTAAGGTAGTTGGCAATTGTGACAAGTTTTTGTATAATCTTTTTTTCGTTGTATTCTATTATTTTTAAAAATAAAATTTATAGCAAATTGTATTATACTAAGAATGTCTTCAAAAAGTGATAGACCATCCTTTACAACTAAGTTATAAATATAGCACGCACATTTTATATGAAAATGATTTGGAAAAGATGGAGTTAAACTATTTTTTAAAATTGTAATAGCATAATTATTAGAAGAAGTGTTATCTAATGTAATAGTCATATTTTTATCAGTTATTCTGTAATAATCGCACACTTGATAAATATTTTCTGAAATAAAAGTATCAGTGTGCCTATTATCTATATATCTATATGCTAAGATACATTTTAGTATAGACCATTTATAATCTATCCAATGACAAGTTACCGTTAAATAATCATGGTCGTTAGTACAACGGCCTATATCAGGAGTGATCGTCACTTTGCCATTAAAATGATATAATGAATAACGTAAATACTGTTGATATTCATGTGCAAATTAAAATACATCTCTCTTAACAGTTGATCTAGGAAAACCGATAAAAGCAGGATTATACATTTATTTAATGTAATGAATAAAATCAGGAGATGAAGGAAATAAAAAAGGCAAACCCTCCTCAGCAATTAATTTTGCTATTGCTTCCATATCTCTATGTTTATTGTAATTATGACCTACAATTTCCTCCATCGTGGGGTTAATTTGACCTTGTACTTGGTCCGGGACAGTATGCGAACCTTGTTTCGATGGAGGGGGCGTTTGCGCACCCGTTTTTTTAGCCTTGTATTGGGCAAACCTAGCTGGGTGATCCCTTTCTATATGTCTCATTAAACTCCCCCGTCCCACCCTGACATTTTTCAGTTTTAAATTTAAGAACATCTTTGCAAATTTTACATCTAGCTACTTGATTGTCTACGTCCCTATCAAAAAAATTTCATGCATCTAATTTTAATGGTCATTTTGCTGGACCTCGTTTCATACTAGGGGGAATAAGAGGCATTCCAGTTGGAGGTACACTAGTGGGTGTGTCATCTAGATTAGTCGGTGTGTCATCTAGATCATCTTCTAAATTAAAGTCTTATTGAGTTCAAGAAAATATCTCTTCGTCTAAATCTAATGGTATTGGAGGAAAATGTTCAGTATCAACAAAATCATCCAGTGTAGGAATATGATTCTGTCTAGGAATAGGATGACTAGAAGAAGTACCCGACCCTTGTTACCTCTACTAGAAGAAGCCTTACCCTTAAACATACCTGTAATTTATTTCATTTTAATTATGCTAATAAATAGTTAAAGATAATGAAATTAAGTGCGCTAAATAAAATAAAGAAACAATAATAATTTAATGAAGGAATGAATGTATCAAACGCCGACGTAATGTCGACGTATAATCGAGAGGTTGAAAATTGAAACTTTGTTCGATGGAAGATCCTCAAGCTAGTTGCGAACTTCACTCCCAAATGAATAAATAAAATTGAATATTTAGTAGATAATGTAGACTTGTAGAGAGATAGATTGAGAGATTGGAGAGATTGTAATAAGATTTGTGAGAAAGTTGAAGATAAAATGAGGTATTTATAGTTGAAAAATTGAGTTAAAGTATAAATATAATAACTTAGGGGTTAAAAATAAATATTAAGGGGATAAGGGGGTTTGGGGAGGACAAAAATGACCGTTGCACAACGGCCAAAATATAAAATGATCGTTGATGCAACAATTATTTTGTCCAAAAGGACAGGGATCGAAGTAGGCTGGCGGATCCAAGCGGGACGAGACCATGTCCCGTTCCAGTACCATAAAAAATAATTTTTTTTACATATCGGGATAGGGGCTGGACTGGGCCGAACCGGCCCACTGACCACCCTTTAGTATCCCATATCCATCATAGAAACAAAAAGTCAAACCAACTATTTAACAAATTAGCCCTTCAATTCTCCATTATATTACAAATCACCCCCCTTCCACTCTATATTTCCTCTATTCTCAGCGTTTCTTTTGGTAAAGACCAATCTTTCTGATTCTTCTCTAGCGTCCCAATTCAACTACTTTTACAATGACTCATATCCTTTAAAAATCCATTTTTATGTAATTCATGAATATATATTACATATCTGTGTATATTGTTGGTTTGGGTTTCAATTCTTGATTGTTTTTGATTGGTAAATTTGTTTGTATTTGCCGAAGTTTGGTGCTTTTTGTGTTTAGGCTTGTGGGTATTTGAATTTAATTGAGATTTATGCTTACTGTTGTTTTTTAATATATATATATATATATATATATATATATATATATATATATATATATATATATCACATATCTGTGCATAGTTTTAGATTGGGTTTCAATTTTTGATAGAATTTGCCAAAGTTTGGTGCTTTTTATGTTTAGTCCTGTGGGTATTTGAAATTAATTGAGATTTATGTTTACTCTTGTTTTTTTTTTATGTAATTCTTCATATATATCACGTATCTGTTTTTTTTTTAGATTGGGGTTCAATTCTTGATTGTTTTGATTGGTAAATTTGTTAGTATTTGCCAAAGTTTGGTGATTTTTGTGTTTACTCTTGTGGGTATTTGAATTTGGTTGTGATTTATGTTTATTATTGTGTTTTATGGTGTTTTCTTGAACTTTTTGTGTGATTTAGTTTGTGCTTGTTTTGATTTTTATTCTAAATGACCTTTTGTGAAAAAAGATTGTATTTTTTATTGTGTTTTATTTTGTGGGTACTTCATTGAATGAGATTTTATGTTTCCCTATGTGGGTATTTGAAATTTAATCAGATTTTATGTTTTTTGTGCGTTTTGTAATTGACCAAGTTTTAATTTTTATTGTAAATAAGCTTTTGTTAAAGATTGTACCTTTTTTGTGTTTAGTTTTGTGGGTACTTCAAATTGGACAAGATCTATGTCTCCTTTTGTGTATCATGGTGTCTTCTTGGTAGTTTTTGGGTGTAATTTTGTGGGTACATGAAATTTAATCAGATCTACCTTTTGTTTTCTTAGTTTTATGGTGTTTTTTTTGGATTTGTATATTTGTTTTACCTTGATTGAATCAAACGAGGAAATCAGAGGGAAAAGGACCGGGAAAGAGCTGCAGCTCGGGCTGGTAAAAGCAAGAAAAACGATGATGCTTTGACTCCTGAGCAGCGCCGTGAAAGGTACATATTTTCTTGATTTCTTACTTGTATTTGCTGTATGTTACATTTTTCATAGATTAGGTTTTATGTATTTGGGTCGTTTGTTTGCTGCTTAGAGTCATGCAAGTGTTAGTAATGCAGGGATTAGTTATGCGGGATTTAGTTGCTCATGTATTACTTATTCCATCTTTTACCATGCATAAACAATATATAGATTCCCTCTTAACTTATACATGTATTAGTCATGCGGGATTGTAAACTGGTAACCAAACAACGCACATGGTGTGCTGAAACTTATACATAACAACTAAAATGTTACCAAACGTGGTACTAGTTATGCTGGTTTTAATATAGGAGTAACTCACTTCCTAACCAACAACCAAACGACCCGCCCTTAGCCTTCTGTTTATTATTGGATTTTGAGTTTTATTTATATGTTTGTTGAATGTAGGGATGGAAAAGCTCTGCAAGAGAAGGCTGCAAAGAAAGCAGCAAAAGAGGCACCAGGGGGTAGCAATGCTGGAAGTAAGGATACCAAGAAATAGAATGCTGCTGTTTGCTCAATGTGGTTTGTTAGATTTTTGGGGATTTATAGATTTCAATTATTACTTAAAACCCTGATTTTCGTGTGTTCAATGTATCGTCAGTTCTATGTTGTTGCACTATGATGTTGAGTTGAATTTTAGTATGTTGTACACTTGAAATATAAAAGCTTTTTTTCCCGTGATATGGTTTGTCTGTTGCTGATTCTGGTTTGTTGTTATGGAGCTTCAATTATAGATTTGTAGGGCACCAACTTAATTGTGCGTCTCGGTTGAGCGTTGGTTAGCCTTAGGTGTCTATTTGGTCATAAATCTTTCTTAAGCAAAAGATTTTCACATTTTTGTGATTGCTTATTTCTGATAGGTGTTTAAGGGTTTTTTGATAAGGTAATAAGTGTTTTAGGATATTCTTTTCGTGTGTGTTCTTGTTTGACTTCTAAGTTGAAAGGACTATTGTTTTAGGTACATTCTAGTTAGATATCATTTTTGGCTATTATAAGTGTTCTCCCCAGACCCCGCGCTTAGCGGGAGCTTAGTGCACCGGGCTGCCCTTTTTACAGATGGTTAATTATGAATTCAGAAATTTCTCAGAACATTATACTGTCATATTGCATGTCGTTTGCCTTACCTTTATGAGGTGGAATATATCTGCCAATAACTAGAAAGGAGGGCTAGGGGGAGTTTCATGTCCGTTCATTAAATGTTTATGGTAGGGAGGGCAAAAGGTTTGGACCTCATTTCCTTATCTATGTGGGACATACATGTAGCACAAGTTGGAACAAAGAGGGAATATTGGCTCATGCAAAGCTGCTTCATTTTAAATGTGATCAGCTATACCTCAATCCGGAATCAGGTTATATGAATCCTCTATATCCATTCGTATTCAGTTTCGCTACAAACCATTGGAAATAAGTGCTTTCTTTGTTTTCTTTCTCTTCATTTTCCTCGGCCCAAAGATGTTATGGATCAAAGGGAAGCTGTTGTTTTCACTATGCTACATTAGTCATTACAAAGAATATCGTGGTGTGAACTTTTTCTTCAAGGCCTAGCTATTTAAGTCATCCTTCTTGTTGTGTTAACTATTCCAATATATGGTGTCCACTTTCTCTTGCCTCTCTTCCTCACAAAGGTAGGGGTAAGGTCTGCATACACCCCAGACACCACTTTTGGAACCACACCGTGTATGTTGTTGTTGTTGGTGTCAACTTTCTCTTTGTTTATACATTTTCTTAATTTTTTGCTTAGATCTATTTCCCCTCATTGTAATCTTCATCCCTATCTCCCTCGTTGTAATCTTCATCCTTCTTAAATTGTTAACATTCTTTTGAAGCCATCCCCCTCTTAAAACCTATTTGTCCTATCGAACCTTATTCCTGTATTATCAGATGCAGCAACTTTCCATATAGGTTGAAGGTATTGGTACTGCCATCGAAGTCAGTAATTCTACATTCCCCTTTCTTTGTCAGTGTAGTCATTGGTTAAGTGTTGTCATCTAAGACATCCTAGAGATAGCTGGATTGTCAATCCATCCGTTTCTGGACTATCTAATCATTTTTCTTTTTCTTTTGGTATGTCGAATTCCACCCTGTAAACCACCCTACCTAGGAGCCAGATAGTGCCTCTTTCTATTTTGTTTCCTTGGTAGCTTGAACTTCCAACCTCATGATCGGAGGTGGAGAGATGTCTCTTGATTTGTTGTCTGCTCTTTTTTGTAAAAGCATGTTTGCGATTCAGTTGTTCCAAAACTTTTGTCAATTTATAATTGCTGGTTTCTAAAGACTTTAAGCATCCAAGGGTGTGGCTTGGTGGTCAATGAAGTGGGAGGAGAACCATGAGGTCTCAGTTTTGAATTACTTCCGTGAATATAAAGGGGGTAATTTCTTCTGTCTTCGTGGGTAAGGGTTATTCGGTACCTGTGTTGGTGGAAGTGGCAGGTACCTGGTGAAATAGTCGAGGTGAGCTCAAGCTAGCCCTCCTCAGTATGCATTCCTGGAATGCAGAAGGTTTCCTTCCAAGTACTGTTCTCTTGGAGAACAGACGGAAGGCTTTTTTGGTGTCCAAAAATTCTGCACTGTATTCTCTTGATGATATTATGATCTAAGATGCGATATCTGGTAGCTTTTAGGGTTTGTATTGATGACTTTAATATAACTTTAGAAGAGCTGTGATCTTTCTGGTGCTGTACCTTCCAACATCCAGGGTTTCAGAATTATGATAGGTGGTTCGAGACAGTTCTATATAGATTAAGACTAGATAATAGTTCCTGCATCTGCCTAGTTGGTACATTATTACCTCACTATATATAGAGGATTTGAGGAGCTAGCTTCCGTGAGTAATAATGTTATCCCTTACTTGATTTCCCTCTGAAGTTTTCGATCATACCATTCGGTGTTCATACTTAGAAAAGGTACTGAATAACTGCTGCTTTTAACTTTAGATTCTTGCTGGTTAGAGGTATCAAGGTTGTTGCATAATGGTCAATGAAGCGAGTGAAAACCATTGGGGGACCAGGGTTTAAATTCTAGCAAAAACGAAGATGCTTGATAATTTCTTCCCATCTGCCTATCTACCTAAGCTTTGGTGGTCAAACTCTGATATCTATGCTGGTTGGTGGGAGGTAGTAGGTATTAAGTGGAACAATCGAATACACGTGAAGTAGTTTAAGTGTATGCAAGTTGGTTCGGGTACCATCATTCTTTTTTTTTTAGAAAAGGACCTAGAAAGCTGGCCTTGGTGTCTGAGCTTACAAAGAATTCTTCTTACAGATCGAACATACGCGCAACAACTTGCAATTCACTGCCAACATTCCAGTTTGGATAACTTTGCAAGATAATGTGTTCATGTCTGGGTAGTTGTTTCTGAATCGCATATGCTCGTGATCTTTTTTCTGTTGCGTTGTTCCTACAACTCAAATTGCTCCCAGCGTTACGATTTCTTTAGAGTCTCCAGCTTTACAAGTTCTTACCCCTTGTCTTTGTATTATTGCTCAGAATGAGGAAAACCATAAGCCATGAAATCTAGAAGTATTTCAGATTTTATTTGTTTAAATGGCTTGAGAACTCCATATTGGTTTAGTAACTTGGGATAAGATTGATGTTAGATTGTTTGTCTTGTGAGTAGGTAATGTTTCTGACTTGAAAATACAACATTCATGTCAAGCTGCTGCAATTTAAGGAAAAAATGGAGAAAAAAAGAAGACGGATTTGTTGTTGGCTAGAACCTGAAATAATTACTACTTCCCCCGTCCCAATTTATGTGTCACTCTTTTTTTTTGTAAGAATGATATTTTTTTTTGTATTTAGTGACAATTTAATTTTAACTTCTCATTTTACCCCCTCTTAATGAGATTATTCATACCCACAAAATTTCTTTAGCCGATGGTCTATCGGAAACAACCTCTCTGCCCCACAAAGGTAAATGTAAGGTCTGCGTACATCATATCCTACTTTCCCCAGACTCTTCACTTTGTGGCACTTTGTGGGATTACATTAGGTATGTTGTTAATAAGTCACAAGTCGAAAGTCTTTTTTGTCTTATAAACTTATGCCCAATCATACATTTTTATGTAAATTGGGATGGAGGTAGTCCTTTTTCTTTTATTTGATATGACACTATTTCCTTATTAATCCGTTCTCGAAAAAATATTTCCTTTCTATATCCGACAACAATTTATTGTTATCCTTAATGACTTCCTCTTATAGCCACAAAAACAGTATGACTGGTAAAATTTTATGTTTTCCTTTTTAAATTATATGCCTAGTTAAATTTCGCCACATATATTAAAACGATAGAATAGTACAAGTGTCCCATCTAATAGGTTAATTTTGGGATGAAATGATTTCAAAATTTAACATCGATAGCGCATTTGAAAAATTGCAGCAACCATAGATAACCTGAGCGGTATCTCAGTATCATTACATTAGAGATGAGCCCAACAAAATAAAGACGAGCGTTTAATAACCTGTGCAGTATAATAGGAAAGGAACCAAGAAATATGACATCACAATGTATACAATCGGGAGAAATGGTTTTTTGGCTCTTTACAATTTTTTTTTTCGGTTTATGACCCTTTTATAAGAAATCTTCATTTTTTACACAGAGATTTGAAAAAAAATATTTTCTTCTATTCAAATAGAAAGATTCCAAGAGATCTCATTTCCTCGTATATAAAACTCTAACATGCCACATCCACACCATGTTAAATGCTTTATTGGTCACGTTACAAGCAAATAGACTACATGTGATGTTACTGCTAGGACAAATTAAGTTGACCAAAAGCATATACGACAATTGCTTATGCTCTACTAGAAGTATGTAACAAAAAAGAAGAACAAGTCTTTTAATTGTAGGCTTGTAGCTGAAGCAATTAGAGAATAAAAGAACATGCATCTAACAAGCAAAGGTGTGCCTTTTTTCTAACATTTATTCTCCACTTTATAAGTAGTTCATTGTTTGTTGAGTTCATGTTTTTTTTTAGATTATAAAGAATTTTTATACTACCCTCATACGACTCTTCCTATCAAGTCTTGTTACGGTGACTTGAAAAAAGAGCGATTCCCCGCTATGATTGGTTAAATAGTATATTATCAATATGACTCCAGAGAACAAATGAAAATGATTAACACCAGGATATAATTAGTGTTGTTTCTATGAAATTATATGGAGAAAATATGTCATTACTTCCTGGAACTTGTTCCTTATTTTCAAGAAGACACTTAAACTTTGCGGAGATCCTATTACCTCCGTGAACAACTTTAAACTGGTATTAATAATCGTTTAAACTTTAAAGAGATGATTATACACAATTAATTCGACTTGCATGTATGCAATTAGTGAAGTTCGAAATCCATCACAAAGAAAGTAATAGAAACAAGATTAAAATTGGACTATTTCATTGTTGGATATGGGCCAGTTGACTTAGAGCCATGTATCAGCCCAATCTCGGTTCACTCGATAGCCCAAGCCAGTGGTCCGTTCTATTTAACCGAAGGACAAGAATGGAAACCCGACAAGATGTAATATATTTTTCCTATCTTATTTTCAAAACTAAGAATATATTTTGTGATTTTTTATAAAAAATTACTCGGGTCCAACATATGCACCAAATCATGTAAATATATCGTGCTTACTCAACAATTGAGATAAAAAAATAAATATTAATCCATGGACGAAGATGGTATAGCTGGTGAAAGTCAAGAGTGAGCGTCTGAGCGATATAATTTTGAAAGTAACTTTTGAAATTTAAGAATTGAACAAAATTTAGCTATTTTTTCTTTTATAACTTATGTTAAAAGATAATCTTCATAGTGAAGAGGATATAATAGGAGACACATGAGTCATTGTTGGATCTTCTTTTATGTAATTTAGTATTAAAAAAATTATTAGTCAATTTTCATGATGCAACTTTGCATAAATATTCCAATTTGTGGCAAAAATAAATTATTGACATGTGAATATATGTATATCTAATTTCTACTTGTGTATTACACAATTAATCTTTAGAAGAAACATAAACAAATTATTTTGT
Organism: Anisodus acutangulus; assembly: GCA_029783415.1. Taxonomy (NCBI): domain Eukaryota; kingdom Viridiplantae; phylum Streptophyta; class Magnoliopsida; order Solanales; family Solanaceae; genus Anisodus; species Anisodus acutangulus. The sequence goes on from CM056509.1 coordinate 3,898,039, forward strand.
ACTTATATATACTGACTTCATATGAAAAGAATATCTTTTTCTCATAAAATAATACTAGGATAGACTATATATAACTGATGAAGGCAAGAATAATTAGGTGCAAATGTGGTCCTAATTGTGGCTTATGCTTTTCCTAATAACGTGCAATCCACGCCACTCACCATATATAGGCTATATGTTAGATTTCAATTAATATATGATTTACTATTTTAATCAATGTTATCATCTTTATTACTCCTATTAAATATGACACAATTAATATATACATTGATTTTTTTTAATTTAACTCCGAATAAGATGGAATACCAACCTTTCGGCATGGTATTATTTACTTTTAATTAGCGTTTGAAGTTTTATCAGTCTCATATATGTGCAGAAGAGGAAACTAAAACAAATAAAAAAAATTAAAAATATATGGAATGCTCTCTCTCTCCATCTCTGCTTCAAAAGATAGTACATAATTGTGTATTTACATAAATATATATGCATTAAATTGCAAAAAGGTTCATTATTCAAGTCAAAACAAAAAATAAAGTGATTAATAAATACCTTCAACGACAATGGAGTAGTTACATTAATTTGGATTATTTTATTCTAATTCTTACATAATAACAACCCTTTTTGTCGTTTAGGAGGGACATGGCTAATCTAAACAAACTTATCCTAGGATTATGAAAATTTCAATGGTGGAATGAATATGACACCTTGATTAATTTAGTTAAACTAAACAAGTAGGTTGGCAAAAATTAATCCATTTTACATTTGTGGTCCAAAATTAAACCCATCACTAGTTGGATCTTAAAAGAAAACAAAAAGAATTAGTGCATTAACAATGACTCACAAACATGTGTTACGATCCCATTTGTCGCCCGATTACTTTGTCAGAATTTCAGCTTATCTGTCGGCTAGTGGTTGGTCCTTAAATTTTTTAGTTTATCTTTTGCTAATATTATTAGATTTTACTTAATAGATTACGTTAAGTTGTAACCAAATGATGATTATGATGATAACATAAAAGGGCTTTTGATAATTCTAATTGTTAAAATAACAAAAAAGTGTACTGTGGTCGATCGTGGTTATAAAATTAATAACCATATTGGTGGAAGTCACGATGGTTTGTTCATATGGTGTAATTGGGCAAGTACTACATAGTTGTCATACTCACAGAGGATAATGTTTTCTAATTGATCTTTTAAAAGACCTTGCTGTATCTCTACGTATAATTTGCCAAATAGAGACATACACGCATTCATATACTCTACCTATTTTTGTTAATGTGAACTTAGTACTCGGGAAAAATATCTACTCAATTAGGTTGCTCACGAGGTAGTTATAAGTTAAATCTTAATTAGTAACTTAATAAAACTAAGAATTAACAGGCCATGGATTAAATTATCCTTTGATAGGAATCTGAATTCGAGCTATGGATGGTTCATTAAATGGAAGCGCTCTCTATCAAGGTTTCAGTCGATTTACGCAAATTCCTTTTTATATTTAGAGTTTATCCCTATTTTTAGAAGTTGTGCAGATATAACCGTTGGGACTAACAAAACATTAGATTGTCGTCTAATGTCTACAAAATTTTAGACCATGGTCTAATATCTTCTCGTAAGTTTTTTACTTTGCTCAAAAGAGGTCTTTAAAGTGTGTTCTAAAAAGTCCATAAGTTGCAAGAGAAATAAAAAGATAACCATTTACTAAATAGTGGTCCTAAAATGGGAAATCCGGTAAAAAAAATTCTGGAAGGTTTCTCCCTCGAACCCGATTTCTAATTAAGGGTGAAAGAATCTTATCCACCCCTCCCCATTAATTGGTGGTATAGTGGCAATATATATTTCTAAGTACTCCTACTAAATTAGGCTTATTATAGATAATTGAATGCAATTTTATGTCATTTTAGCCATGATAATTTAAATGAGAAAACTTACGCTATCCGTTCATAGAAGTTAAATTCATCTTCACGAATATATAGTCTTTTAGGCACTTGGCCAAGATTATGCTACCTTACCCTTAGCTTTATTTGGCTTTATTTGGTTTGATAATCTAAAGGAAGATTCTTTTTGACTTACCATATGACATGCATGTTTATCATCACTAGAAATTATTCCTTTTTACCAAATTTCCATGTAATTCTTACCTTTTCATGTATATTATGCGATTGTTGTGTGTTTGCAAACCACAATCTACAAATTCAATGAATGTAATTTTGTTCCGTATTACAGCCCTTTTAAACGGATGATTCTCATCAAGTCAACATAAAGTAACCTTATAAATCCTCGGTAATCAAAAGGAACAAAATACAAAGACAAATTCTCTTCTATAATATGCCCATGAAAGTTCTTTCTCACTAAACCTTTTACAAAAAGTTCTTTCCGACTAGACACTACTTGTCAATGTAGGGTTTTGTTGGGTACAAAATACATAAGTAAGGCATAGCTGAAGTTTTAAAGTTTTGTTTCTTACTTACTCCAACAACATTTCTGGTATGGTTATACAACAATTAAACTTGTAACATAAAGCATGAACTTACAAGTTAGAATATCTGGAGTCTTTATCTACTATAAGGTGCACACGCGGTTGCTTTTCCGATTGCAATCTCCAAGCTTCAATGTATTTCTCTTTCGGAAAGCTAGGAAATCCGGCAGAGGTTCGAGAGAGTATTTGATTCTAAGTCTCTAAGACTTAGAATGTTTTTCAGAAAATTGGTGTATGAATAATGAAGGGAATGCCTCTATTTATAGTTGAAAATTAGGTCAAAACCGGATTAGGGTTTGACCTTGGGCCTGGCCCAAAAATTGATGCAGAGGCGTCGCGGCCCTAGGGTATGGGCGTCGTGGTGCTCGACGTGCTCCTGCACTGCACCGCGACCCTAGGGTATGGGCGTCGCAGCGCTCGACGTGCTCCTACACTGTCTCAATTTATTTTCCGTGCTCCTGCACTGTCTTGATTTATTTTCCGTGCATTATTAATTAAATCCAAAATCCAATTTTGACTTAATTAAAATAATCATTATTCATTTAAATATCTCGATTCCAAATCGAACATTTAATTACTCTCTCAATACATCCTTAGATCGAAACGGACAATCGACATAGTGTGACCCTACATGCCTTCTCATATCGACATTAATCAAATTAAGGTCTATGCAGAACTCCTAGACGGCGCCGGAAGACGAACTCAATATGTGAAGTACGTTTATGCGAATCCAGTAAACTTAACCTTTATGTGGTAAGATAAAATCCTTTCATTCATGACACACCCGATCAAGCTTAGGATTTGTCAAGTGTCTATCCAAATGGCTTAATCGTTGTATCTCATCTATATTAGTTGACAACTAGACCATATTCTAAATACGTCTATTGCGTTGGCCAACGACTTAGTCAACTTAATATCACTGAGAATCTGAGTGTTCTCTCGAATATACATTCGAGGAATGAATCCTAATCTTGGCTCAACTACCACCTTTAATCCACATCGTAATGTACCCAATACAAGTCGTATCTCAACCTATAAGGCATTTGAGCTTAGGACGGGATCAAAGTACATTACTTTGTAGACAATGCGCATATTGACCTCAAGTCTAAGGACTTCTATCTCCCACACGTTGATCATACTTTAGACAAGTATAACAAACAATATATCAGCAGGGTATACCAATACTTCCAAAGTATCCATGTGTCTATCACGAGTAGTCATTACTCGTAGCAGGTGAGACATACTACATCCTCTAAGGATGTGATGCAGACCACATGTCGACTTATCACATATCATCGATATCTCATTCTCGATGATCATTAGTCGAGGTTGTTTTAAGAGTTACTCTCTATCATGAATATCTCACTCTATTAATGATAATGTAAGCTCAAGGGATGCACATTAATGAATAATTACAAATAATCAAATAATAATTCAATAATTGCAAATGCCAAAATATCAATCTCCATTAATGATAATACGAATGTGTATAAAATATATTTGTCCTAATACAGATTGTCTCTAGGACATAAATATACTTTCAATCTCCCACTTGGCCTAGAGCCAGTCTCCAACATATATAATGCCCATATTCTCAAAATGACCATTATGCTTGACTAAGATTAATGGTTTAGTGAATGGGTTAGTTAGATTATCGTATGTGGGAACATAGTCTAATCTAATCTCTTCAGTCTCCGCCATCTCCTTGAGTATGTGGTACTTCCTTGGTACATGCTTGTTTCTGTTGGTTGATCTTGGTTCCTTAGCTTGCGCGATCACACCAGTGTTGTCACAATAAACCGTTATTGGACAAGTGACACTTAGAACAATCCTTATTTCCTTCAGGAACTCAGATATCGCGACAACTTCTTTACCAGCTTCCGATCCAGCAATGTACTCAGCTTCTGTTGTCGAATCAGTAGTTGTAGCTTGTTTGGAACTTTTCCAGCTTACTGCTCGACCATTGAAAATGAACGTGTATCCAGATTGAGATTTGTAGTCATCAACATCTATCTGGAAGCTAGCATCAGTGTACCCAGTAGCACGTAGCTTTTCTTCCCCACCATAGACTAAGAAGTAATCTTTAGTTCGTCTAAGATACTTAAGAATACTCTTGACCGCCTTCCAGTGTTCTTACCCAGGATTCTGCTGAAACTTGCAAGTCATCTTGACCGTCTTCCAGTGTTCTTCCCCAGGATTCTGCTGGAACTTGCAAGTCATACTAAGTGCAAAGGCCACATCTGTCCTAGTACAGGTCATGGCATACATGATCAATCCTATAGCCGAAGCATATGGGATCCTTTTCATGCGTTCAAGTTCTATAGAATTAGAAGGACTATCCTTCTTAGATAACTTGATACCTTGTCCCATAGGTAGACCGCCTTTCTTGGAATTTTCCATAGAAAAACGTCTAAGCACTTTGCCTATGTAGACTGACTGTTATAGCCCCAACAATCTGTTAGGTCTATCTCTATAGATCCTAATCCCCATAATGTAGCAGGCTTCACCTAAATCTTTCATCATGAAGGTACTGGACAACCACTCTTTGACTGACTGCATGAGAGTCTTATTGTCTCCCATTATTAATATGTCATCTACATATATGATAATGAAGGCAATACTATTATCCTTGTGTTTACTATAAACACATGGATACTCTTTGCTTTTGACGAAATCAAATGATTTGATAGCCTTGTCGAAGCAAATGTTCCAACTCCTCGAGGCTTGCTTAAGACCATAAATGGACTTTTGTAGCTTGCATACAGTATTTGGTTTGGACTCAATTGAAAAACCCTCAGGTTGTTTCATATACACCTCTTCAACTAGATTAGCATTGATGAAAGTAGTATTGACGTCCATCTGCCAAATGTCATAGTCATAATATGCAGCTACTGCAAGCAAAATTCGAATGGACTTAATCTTAGCAACATGTGAAAATGTTTCATCATAATCGACCCCAGGCCACTGATTATAACCTTTAGCCACCAGTCTTTCTTTATAAGTCTGTACCTTGCCATATGCATCAGTCTTCTTCTTGAAGACCCATTTGCATCTTATGGGTCTAACTCATGTTGGCAAATCAACCAAGTTCCAAACTTGATTTATGTACATCGAGTCCATCTCAGATTTCATGGCTTCTTGCCATCTCTGCGAATCAATATCTAACATAGCTTTGCTGTAGGTTGTAGGTTCATCATCATCAGGAATATCTATCTCATTGTGTTTTTCAACAAGGAGATTAAGTCTTTCAGGCGGACGATGAGTCCTAGTGGTCTTACAGAGTTGAGTATTCTGCGTTTCAGTGTTTGTTGCATTCTGATTGTGAGAAGGTCTTTTTGTGTTGGACAATCCATCACCTTGAGAGCTTTCAGGAATGTCATTTTCATGTATTTCTTGAATGGAATGATGTACAACCATTGTATCATCTTCCATTGGTTGTGTATGAGAGCCTTGCATTTCTGCACTATCTCTCACAGCACTCCCACTGGCTGAAGGGCATACTTTAAGCACCCAATCTTCACCAGATACTCCCACTGAATTCTTGTTTAAGTCATTCGACAAGGGTTCAACTTCTGTGTTATCTTGTGGTTCTCGAATTTCTTCAAGTTCTATCTCTATGCAGCTATGTTACTTGTAGACATATTCTTCTTCAAGAAAAGTTGCATTCCTGGAAATAATGACCTTGTGTTCTCCAGGAAGATAGAAGTATTATCCCTTAGTTTCCTTTGGATACCCCACAAAATAATATTTCTCACTTTTAGATTCCAACTTGTCAGTAAGCATCTTCTTTACATATGCAGGGCACCCCCAGGGTCGCATGTGTTTAAGTGCTGGCTTCTTGCCGTTCCATATCTCATATGAAGTTTTCTCTACTGACTTTGAAGGAACTCTGTTCAGAATATAAATTGAGTTTTGCAATGCATAGCCCCAAAGGTATGTTGATAGAGTTGAGAAACTCATCATGGATCTAACCATATCTAATAGGGTTCGATTTCTCATTTCAGCAACACCATTCAACTGTGGCGTTCCAGGAGGTGTCCATTGTGATTGGACTCCATGAAGCTTCAAATAATCAAAAAATTCTTTACTTAAGTATTCACCTTCTCGATCTGATCGAAGTGTCTTGATACTTGTTTCAAGTTTCTTCTCTACTTCTGACTTGTACTCCTTGAATTTCTCAAAGGCTTCGGACTTATGTTTCATAAGATACACATGCCCAAACTTTGTGAAATCGTCTGTAAAAGTGATGAAGTAAGGGAAGCATCCCTTAGCTTGAGTTGAAAATGGCCCACATACATCAGTATGGACCAACTCAAGTACCTCTTTGGCTCATACCCCTTTCCCAGAAAGTGGTTTGTTGATCATCTTTCCTCTCAAGCAAGATTCACAGTTACCATAGGACTCCAACTCAAATGGTTACATGTAGTCTAACTTTCTTAATCTTGCTATCTTTGATTCGTTGATGTGACCAAGTCTATAGTGCTATAAGTAGGTGGGGTTTCTTGGATTACTTATCTTAGCTCGTTTATTTTGCACATTGAAAATTTCACGACTACAGTTTAAAATATACAATCCATCCACAAGCGGAACATTTTCACAAACAAAACCATTAAAAGACAGTACATAACTGCCATTGGCAATGAATGAGAAAACCCCCTCAATGTCTAATATTGGGATAGAAATGATATTCCTCGTTAATGAGGGAACAAAATACCAATTATTTAGTTCTAAACAAAAGCCTGAAGGTAAATCTAGTCTATAAGTTCTCACGCGTTCAGCATCTACTCGTGCTCCATTTCCAACGCGCAGGTCTACCTCCCAAAGTCCAACATTTCTGCTGTTAATTAGGCCCTGCGCATTACTACATATGTGCGATCCACAAGCGGTATCCAATACCCAGCAGTGGGAGTTACGTGTAGACATATTTATTTCAATGACAAACATACCTTGTCCAGTACAGGTAGAAGCACCTAGTGCTTTGCCTCCTCTTAGAGCTGTGTAGTCCTTCTTTAGAACATGCGCTGACATATGTCCCCTTTCGTTCAGCTTACATTCGAAAGGGTTTCTCACTAGTTCATACTCCATTGTTTGAGACCGTTTTTCATAGAAACTCTTCAAGTGTTCTAGCATTTCGTTGGGACCCATGCTTTCATGTTGCTTCTGTAACTCCATAGTCATGGAAGACAACATTATACATTTTGCCAAGATAGCATCGTTCAAACGTTTCTGATAAGCCACCTTTTCAAACATGGAATACTCATCAGAGTTTTTAGCAGGGACTGTGGGGAATGTTGTGTCTAACACATACTCAATTCTTTCTAGTCTTAACACCAATCACAGATTTCTTAATCAGTCAGGGTAATTTGATCCAGTCAACTTGTATGTCTCGACCAACATTTTCAGTGATAGATTCGACATTTTATATGACTGAAGAAACAAATAGACTTGAAATTAAACTCTAATATAATTTCTATTGAACACATTCATTAACTAATTAACATGACATTTAGTTTAATTAGCTCCCACTATTTTAACATACTCTTCGACCCTATGGAAGAATACAGACTCATATCAAATATGGTCATAATGGGTCATGATCCAGGTTCATGCTATCTCCGCGTTTGTTGTGGCTGATAACTTCAACAGCACAACCTGGTAGGTCTCTAAACCAATTACAAACAATTCGTAACTCATGTTTGACCGAATGTTCTAAACAATCAATCTACGTCCCTCGGCTTGTCTGACACTGTGGCGTCAAGACAGTCTAGCAAGTCAACCCCGTTACACGACTGCAATTATGTATCTAAGTGAGTTTTGCCTTCTAGAGCAAACACTGTGGTGTAAATACTCATGAAGGTTTATCACCCACTTCTACATTTAACATGCATCTATGAAAGAGTCTGAGTCCTCGTAGACTTAGAGCAAATGCTATGGCATAAATACTCATCTCACCAAAAAGAATTTTGCACTACAATCAATTATAACGGACGACGCGTTCATTTTAAATGAGACTTGTATTAAAAATTTAGAGAACATTTTAATTCAGGGTTTTAACCAAGATCAACTCTTTTATGCCATATCCAATATGACGTCTTATCATGCAAAGCTAATGACACATATAGTTTGGGAACCGTCAACCCAATATGCATGATGTAAGAAGGTTTAATCAAACACTAGGCGTCGCCTGCCCAGACAGTTATAGCGGACACTATTCTAGAAATGTAAATGACAAGCAATTTGATATTTAGCACATAAATAGTATACTTATCAAATAATATACTGTATAATAATAATCTCGGGTTAAACATTCTGAACTCTGAATTTTTTTTATTTCTGGAAAGGTGGGGCCGCGGCGCTAATCATTAGAGTCGCGACGCTACTGAGGCAGTAGCCTTTCAATTTCTGAAAGAATGCATTAGCACTGCGGCGCTCCACCATGGAGCCGCGGTGCCTGTTGTTCAGTGAGTTCATGTTTTGAAACGAAGCATTAGCGTTGCGGCGCCACCTTGAAACCCAAGCAAGCGTCGCGACGCTCTACCATAGGGTGGCGGCGCTAATGTCCTGACAAACATTTCTGTGTTGATTCTCAGAATCGTTCGACCCCTAAATCCAATTTACCCTAAATCCAATTTAGGGATCAAATCACAGGTCCTCTATCATCACCCACCATTATCAATAACGCCCATATCGACCATCATCCGTTCTTACTCGTTCTTAGTCGTGCACCATGTAATGAGCCGGACAACGCACTTTGGCTTAGTTCGAGTTAGAGCGGAATGACTTCCTAGAGTTAGCGTAGGAGATAATTTAAGGTGATGTCAAAAGGTCAACATTCGTTCAAGACATTTAGGATTTCAAAAAACTTCGTTTTAATCCAATTTTATGTTTAACCCATATTATTATTCTATTCAATTGTTATATAACCATTAAACCAGCCTGGGCTCTGAAACCACTTTAGGGTTTTGTTGGGTACAAAGCACATAAGTAAGGCACAACAGAAGTTTTAAAGTTTTGTTTCTTACTTACTCCAACAACATTTCTGGTATGGTTATACAACAATTAAACTTGTAACATAAAGCATGAACTTACAAGTTAGAATATCTGGAGTCTTTATCTACTATAAGGTGCACACGCGGTTGCCCTTCCGATTGCAAGCTCCAAGCTTCAATGTATTTCTCTTTCGGAAAGCTAGAAAATCCGGCAGAGGTTCGAGAGAGTATTTGATTCTAAGTCTCTAAAGCTTAGAATGTTTTTCAGAAAATTGGTGTATGAATAATGAAGGGAATGCCTCTATTTATAGTTGAAAATTAGGTCAAACAGGATTATGGTTTGACCTTGGGCCTGGCCCAAAAATTGATGCAGAGGCACCACGGCCCTAGGGTATGGGCGTCGCGGTGCTCGACGTGCTCCTGCACTGCGTCGCGGCCCTAGGGTATGGGCGTCGCGGCGCTCGACGTGCTCCTGCACTGTCTCGATTTATTTTCTGTGCATTATTAATTAAATTCAAAATCCAATTTTGACTTAATTAAAATAATAATTATTCATTTAAATATCTCGATTCCAAATCGAACATTTAATTACTCTCTCAATACATCCTTAGATCGAAACGGACAATCGACATAGTGTGATCCTACATGCCTTCTCATATGGACATTAATCAAATTAAGGTCTACGCAGAACTCCTAGAGAGTGCCAGAAGACGAACTCAATATGTAAAGTACATTTACTCGAATTCAGTAAACTTAACCTTTATGTGGTAAGATAAAATCATTTCATTCATGACACACCCGATCAAGCTTAGAATTTGTCAAGTGTCTATCAAAATGGCTTAATCATTGTATCTCATCTATATTAGTTGACAACTAGACCATATTCTAAATACGTCTATTACGTTGGCCAATGACTTAGTCAACTTAATATCACTGAGAATCCGAGTGTTCTCCGGAATATACATTCTAGGAATGAATCCTAATCTTGGCTCATCTACCACCTTTATTCCATATCATAATGTACCAAATACAAAATCCTAATCTTGGCTCATCTACCACCTTTATTCCATATCATAATGTACCAAATACAAGCCGTATCTCAACCTATAAGGCATTTGAGCTTAGGACGTGATCAAAGTACATTACTTTGTAGACAAGGCGCGAATTGACCTCAAGTCTAAGGACTTCTATCTCCCACACGCTGATCATACTTTAGACAAATATAACAAACAGTATATCAGCAGGGTATACCAATACTTCCAAAGTATCCATGTGTCCATCACGAGTAGTCATTACTCGTAGCAGGTGAGACATACTACATCCTCTAAGGATGTGATGCAGACCACATGTCGACTTATCACATATCATCGATATCTCATTCTCGATGATCATTAGTCGAGGTTGTTTTAAGAGTTACTCTCTATCATGAATAACTCACTCTATTAATAATAATGTAAGCTCAAGGGATGCACATTAATGAATAATTACAAATAATCAAATAATAATTCAATAATTGCAAATGCCAAAATATCAATCTCCATTAATGATAATACGAATATGTATAAAGTACATTTGTCCTAATACAGATTGTCTCTAGGACATAAATATATTTTCAATCAAAACATAATATTTTCGAATTGTAAGTTCAAAAGTTTTATTGTATATTTTTTATTACTATTCACAATGTCAAAGTACTAGAGAATTGTGACACCCATAATTGAAGATCTACGGGCTGAAGAGTGTGGTTCAAAGAAAGAACTTGAAGGTTTCTGGACATGAACTAACATTTTCACTTAGGAAAGCTCAAATTTAAGAAGTAAACCCAAGAGAAATCAAAGGGAATTTAATATATAATATATTTATAAAATTTGTTGGTACTCTATTGTATAAAGCAGTACGGGAAGTAAATAAATTTTACAAGTGTTCGAAAGGATGAACAAACATTCAATATTCAAAAATTGAATCTTGTTGAACAAATAGGCCAATCTTCAAAACTACCGCAAGCTTGTTGAGTCTTGAATCTTGATAACCTGAAATCAAGAAATAACTAAATCTGGATGGTTACAATGTTGTGTGTTGAGTCGAGTGATTGCACTCTGTCCTTAAGACAAGATTGCCCCGTATATATGCTTTTACGTTAGCGGGCAATAGTCTCGCAAGATAAAACAACACTTTTATCTCAACGCTACAAAACAAATAGGTTGAGTCTGACGAAGAAAACAAATATGAATCGACTTGCTGAAGATATGGAAAAGGAAGGAAGAGTTTCTGTTTTCTCTTTTGTTTTGTCTCTGTGTATATAGTGTGTCTCTGTTGTGTATATCTCGTGTATTTCATCACTGTTTTTGGGTATTTTTCCTCACTGTTTTGCAGTGTTTTTAGTGACTGAAATGTGCTGTTATTTTCGTGTGTATTCTCTCACGTTATTGAGCCAAATGAGGCATCAATATATAACATGGAGGAGGTTGTCCAACATCCACAAATAAGGCTGTTAATAGCCATTAGTGAGGGCTATTAATGGCCATTAGGGAGGCAGATTAATGGCAGGTTTAAGGGCTGTTCATGGCCATTGAAGAAGGGCTGATTATGGAGGAGTTAATCAGCCAAGTAATGGCTGATCCAAAAATAGTTTCAACGGTAGGCAGAAAGTTTCTGCCTTCCGTCGTTCCAAATTCAACTTTCCAGAAACTTTAGGGACCAAACTGTAAATATTAAGCAATTTGGGGTCCAAAAAGGTAATATCTGAAAGTCCCCACAGCCCACAGTCCACAGCCCGAGACTGAGCCCTAGACCAGACGGGACGGGCGCGGCGGCGGCGGCGCGCGTATGGGCTTAGCCTTGAACCCAAGCACATCTAGATCATCCATCCTTTAAACACATGGGATACCCCTTGGGGTCCCAAACCCTTTACCACTTTAGAGACTTATAAAGAGAGCAATTCTTCCTTTTCCCACCGATGTGGTAGATTTGTCCCACACCATATTTCCATGCCTCAAACACCTTACTTCGTGGACCAATATCTTTTTCATTTCTCAATGAAATTTGACGATTCTTGGCCCTACGGTCATCTACTCACTTAGTAGATTATGCATGTGTGAAGAGACAAAGCCTCCAACATGCGAAACACTAGTGTTTAATTCATTAAATATGAGTGGACGAACCTTCCCGCCAAAGGCAAATTTCCAACAATCCCCTCTATGAAAGAGAGATTATGGCGCACACACAAGGTGCCTACTTTCAGCAATCTTTCAGCGAAAAGATATTGCATCAGGAGAGGTAGCTCCCGCTTTGAACCTTCCCTAGTTGAATACCATCGGACTTACTTACTGCGCGGTGAACGTGATATCTTGAACCGTCAGTGTTTAGTGTAAGCCAAGACAATGATACCAACACAATAATTCTCCTTATTCGTTTTCATTCTTATGTTTTTGTCCGTTGTGGCCGTGGACACACTTGGATTCTTAAGTGCATTCATTTGATGCGGCCTTCCTCGCACTTAAATAGGTGATCTCCTACAAGGTATCCTGCTATACCCCACTTCACAAGTGTTATGAATTATTAAAAGTTTCCCCAACCTTAACCTCAACCGTTTGAGGATCGTTTAAAGGTTTGGAATCTTAACCTTTACCCACCATGCATGTAGCACTTTAATTTCTATCGCGGGAACAACTTTGGATTCATGTTTCCGTACAGAAATCATCATCCGAAGTGCTTCTTGCTTCTACCGAAGCGCTCAACTGAACCTTTTGCAGCTTAGTTTTTCCATTGAACTAAATTCTTGGGATCTCCAATTAGTATGGTTGGGTTACCACCGCATAGGTTCGTATTGTTTGGGTTTTAAGCCCATTCTCCTAGACAGACAGAACACTTGATCTCCGGGTAGTCCCTTAGTTAGTAATCAAGGAAGTGACACCCGTGATGATCAACTGCCATACGATCTTATGTCTTCAACAGATCTTGACAGATATGTCCAGACGTCATCATCCGTGTCCTTCCTGAAGCCGACCGGCTAACCACGGTGTATAACTGCTGAAGGCACGGGTTTCTCCCAATAAGGGACGTCCTCTAAGGAGTCGTGAAGTTACTCAACTTCTTTCATGCTTTGTATAAAGCGATAAACTCTGATTTCATCATGAATCGGCCGATGCAAGTTTTCTTAGAGGTTTTTCCAAGACCCATGATACACATTTACTTGTGGCTTTGGTGTTCTTCAGATATGATATCCAGTTTGCATCACTGTGTTCTCCCAGAACCGCTGGACATCCAGAATACTATAATCCGTAGATAAGCGAATAATTCAAATATCGTCATATCCGACTTAACGCCTTCTATTGATCATGTATTAAGATCATCAGTGAACCTTAGTTCAACTGATCTGTTTGTAGGACGATACCAGGTCGGTTGTAGTGTGTACAATATATTGAACTACATATGACATGTGCATATCGCTCCTTGTCTATGGGTGCACCATGATTCCAATCAGTTCTATGATTCATATCCATTGGTGGCTTCAACGAGACTGTCAACTATCGACCAGTCCGTTAAATGTCTTAGAAATCCAATTCGTAAGATGTCATCTGTGATACCCATATCTTTCATATCGAGACTTTGTTTCAATATGACTTTTACTTTCAGACTGTTGATTCTCCAACTGTTGGCTTTCTAACTTCAGAGTCAATGTTTTTGTGGTCAGATTCATTATTTCTGTTTTATCTGAAACTTTCAGGACCAAAATGTAAATATTTCGGGGACCAAATTAAAAGTTCAGGAAGAAGCCCAACAGTTTAGCAAACCAACTCTGATCCTCTTCTTCCAACTCTCCGGTTGGGAAGGCTGTTTCAACATCCATGCCACGCAAGACTGCAATGGCCCTGGATGTTAAGCTACTCATAGGGGAGCACATCTTACAACCCAAAGGTTCTTTTTCCGGAGGAAGATCAACCATTACACAAGTATGGTTCTATATGATGGAATCTATTTCTCTCTTTAGCTTCTTTCCAAAGCAGTGCTTCTGGAGATGACAATTATTTGTTAATTGTCCATGGTTCGTTCTCAACCATACAAGCTAGAAGGACTGGAACAAGCCTTTGTCCCTTTCTTTACTCCGTCTCGTTTTAACACCTAGAATCCCTGAGTTCTGCAGATCTGGAATATTAAGTTCTGGATAGCTAGCAACTTTCGAGTCCTGTAGATACGGAACATCTAGTTCCGGACAGTCAGGCCCTCGCGGGTTCTTGTTAACCTTGAGCAATCACTTCTTTTTCCTTTTTCAAGGAAAGTTATCTTCAAAGAATTTAGCATTCTTTAACACCAAGATGCGATAAGCACTACTGTTATTTGCAGATCTAGTGGATATGCAATCTACAGTCTTAGGTACAACTTGACCTATTTCGGTATTCCAACTTTTACCAAGTCACCCCACATAATTTGGGCGTACGACTTTGCGCTTGGCTAACACCGTTAGACTGAGGTGAGTAACGAGTAGTCGTTTGATGAACGATGCTTCACATTCTCCCCCTCTATCACTACGAATTCTTCAATCCGTAGGCTTAGTTGATTTTCAACTTCTGCTTTGTAGCGCTTATCCACTTCAACAACTTAATATTTGCTTTTCAACAAACAAAGGATACAATACGTTGTACCATCATCAATGAAGGTCACAACGTACTTGTCTCCTCTCTCTATTTTGTATAAACTTCAAATCACCCAAGTAGGTGTGACTATGTTCTAGAGGAGCGATGCTTCTTTCGCTATTCCCTTGACAGAATTTGAAAAGGTGATTTTGCCTCTTCATCTACCTCACATTTATTTTGAGGGTTTATGTCGACAGAAGGCAACAATCTCAACTTCGTTAGCTTTTGAATGGTTTTTTTATTTAACGTGTCTTAATCTATGATGACATAGATGCACGTATTACAAATATATCATTCATATGGCTACAGACATACTGTACCATTCTTAGAAATTACAGACCTGTTGGATTATTCTCAAACCAGCTTGACCAACAACGTCCCTTAAACCAAGTTTGGGACATGTATCACCTCCTTTTGGAGTGATCCCATTCCCTGAAGTCCTATTGAGGACAACATCTCCAACCCCTTCTACTTTAGAGGTGGCGTTGCTTCACATGAACAACTTCTTGCCCGTGGTTAGGGCGTAATCGGATCATATTTGATCTGGATACTCTGGCCCACTCCAGTTGCTTTGGCAGATTAAGTGTCCAATTTCTTTTCTGCATTTCTTTAGGCCTTCAGATCATTTAAGACCTAGAAACTCTGGCCCACCACACTAGGTGTCTATTACTTTTCCTATGAAATGAATTCTGGCCCCACTCTAGTCGCCCGGAGGCTTTATATGACTGAGTGTCCAATATCATCATATCAAAGGAATTTTGGCCCACTCTAGTCGCCCGGAGGCTTTGTATGACTGAGTGTCTAATATCATCCTATCAAAGGAATTTTGGCCCACTCCAGTCGCCTGGAGGCTTTGTATGATTGGGTGTCCAATATCATCCTATGAAGGATCTTTTGCCAAATAGTGTGACATGCTCAACGTCTT
Organism: Anisodus acutangulus; assembly: GCA_029783415.1. Taxonomy (NCBI): domain Eukaryota; kingdom Viridiplantae; phylum Streptophyta; class Magnoliopsida; order Solanales; family Solanaceae; genus Anisodus; species Anisodus acutangulus. Next base: position 3,914,061 of record CM056509.1, read on the forward strand.
TAGCTTTTAGACTTCTCCGTTATGATTGGTGCCCAGACAATTCTTGGCGCTTACTTAAGAGTGGTAAGAGTTTTCGCACAGTTAGTGGATCTTTCTCCATCGTATGTGCGAACATACTTTACACACTTTTAATCACTACACTTAAAATAATGGATCTTTTTAAGTCGTTTACAAAGTCCAATATTTAAACGGGAAAGAAGAATAGATTAAACTTCTGATTTTAAAGCGTAAGGAATATAAATTATTTCAGAAAATATTTTCATATTCCTCCTTACTTTAAGCCATTTTTAATCAGACATCATTTAATTTTTATTCTTGACAAGGAAGAAAATAACTTATCCCAATTTCGGATCCTTTGTCTCGGACAGATATAGGCCTTCTGCTGCAAGATAGAACCACATCTTCAGCCTTCTACTCTTGTCCCAGTTGACATCCTCAGCCTTTCGTGAGCGCTTGTTCCCACCACTCTTAGGAGCGGTGACACCATGAACACGTTGAACTTCAACAATATCATCATCACTGTCTTCAAGCAGAAAACCACAGCCATATCCAGATTTGGTCACACAACTTTTGGCCGACATCTTTCGAACACTAATACTCTTACAATACAATCTTGTCTTAAATTGTTGGTACTCTATTGTATAAAGCAGTACGAGAAGTAAATAAATATTACAAGTGTTCGAAAGGATGAACAAACATTCAATATTCAAAAATTGAATCTTATTGAACAAATAGGCCAATCATCAAAACTGCCGCAAGCTTGTTGAGTCTTGAGTCTTGAATCTTGATAACCTGAAATCAAGAAATAACTAAATCTGGATGGTTACAACGTTGTGTGTTGAGTCGAGTGATTGCACTCTGTCCTTAAGACAAGATTGCCCCGTATATATGCTTTTACGTTAGCGGACAATAGTCTCCCAAGATAAAATAACACTTTTATCTCAACGCTACAAAGCAAATAGGTTGAGTCTGACGAAGAAAACAATTATGAATCGACTTGCTAAAGATATGAAAAAGGAAGGAAGAGTTTCTGTTTTCTCTTCTGTTTTGTCTCTGTGTATATAGTGTCTCTGTTGTGTATATCTCATGTATATCACACTGTATTTCATCACTATTTTTGGGTATTTTTCCTCACTGTTTTGCAGTGTTTTTAGTGACTGAAATGTGCTGCTATTTTCGCGTGTATTTTCTCACATTATTGAGCCAAAAGAGACATCAATATATAACATGGAGGAGGCTGCCCAACAGCCACAAACAAGGCTGTTAATAGCCATTAGTGAGGGCTGTTAATGACCATTAGGGAGGCAGATTAATGGCAGGTTTAAGGGTTGTTCATGGCCATTGAAGAAGGGCTGATTATGGAGGAGTTAATCAGCAAAGTAATGACTGATTAATTTGGGATCCAAAAAGATAATATCTGAAAGTCCCCACAGCCCACGACCCGTGACCGAGACCGGAAGGGTGGCGGCGCACGTGTGGGTTTAGCCTTGAACCCAAACACATCTAGGTCCTCCCTCATTTAAACACATGGGATACCCCTTGGGGTCCCAAACCCTTTACTACTTTAGAGACTTATAAAGAGATCAATTCTTCCTTTTCCCACCGATGTGGTAGATTTGTCCCACACCATATTTCCATGCCTCAAACACCTTACTTCGTGGACTAATATCTCTTTCATTTCTCAACAAAATTTGACGATTCTTGGCCCTACGGTCATCTACTCACTTAGTAGATTATGCATGTGTGAAGAGACAAAGCCTCCAACATGCGGAACACTAGTGTTTAATTCATTAAATATGAGTGGACGCACCTCCCCGCCAAAGGCAAATTTCCAACAAAATTTTATTTTTACTTATCTACGTCTTGTAATTCCAACAAAGGGTTGTCAACTCTGCTACTACTTTTGGATTGACAAGCTTTTGAAAAACAAGCATATATATATATATATATATATATATATATATATCAATTGACACCTTAGAGAATTTCATATCTATAGGAGGGGGCGGTGTAGATCTATTTCTTTATATGGTATCAGAGACAAACTCGTTTCAATTCTTTGTTCACCGATGTTGGGCTTCCAAATTATATTGTCCACGCTCCAGTTAACGAGGTCTGGGCGTGTGGAAAAGTATTAAGAGTCTCATTTCAATACTCACTCTACAAGCTAGCTTTTAGGTTGAGTTAGGTCATGATCCATTTCTTTATAGTCTTAATTTACGTATTTTATGAGTTCGAATGACGTATATGAAAAGGAAAAAATTTGTGTCTTTTGAGACATGAAGGACAATATGTACCATGTGCTTGAGTTGCGATATCCATTTCATAGTATAACTGTTTCTATTTGATTGAGGCATACTTGGTAGTATATACTTCTCAAGCTTAAATTTTTTGACATTTGTTCCATAACATTACATATCTTGATACAATTGCATAAACTAATCTTGAATGATCTTTTAGACTTCTTATTAGGCCAAACGCCTATGTGGTGTAAGTGAATGTGTTAGAAATATTTTTTTTTCCCAAGTGTTTAATGTGTATATAACATAACTATAAGGTGTGGTGGAAAATGGGTTGAGAAACGGTGTAAAGCAAAAGTAAGAATCATTCTCTTTTTTTTTTTTTTTTTTGATAATCCAGGTCTCCAGGCTTGCGCCTGACTACGTCTTGGAGGTAATAGCACCGGTCCTTCAACACTATTACCAGGTAAATCGCGGGATGTGCTCCGGTGGCCAATTTTCTGGGAGCGTACAACTGATCAATGAGACATTGTCAAATTCCCCAACATGCAGAGTTTCTTCGTGCTTGCGGGGAATCGAACCCACGCTGTCTCATGCCAGAACACCTTATAGCGCTCAGGCTTTGCCACTGGACTATGCCCGGAGGACTCATTCTCTTTTCTATTTGTATGCATTGTATTTTCACTTTTAGCACAACCTTGTCTCACTTTTTATGAGGTGGGTCATGTGGAAGAATTATGAATCCAGGTCAGCAATCACTGGATTCAAAAAGAAACAAATGTTTTCTTTTTGTTTCCTGTTTTGAATGACCAAACTTCCAAGAAAAATGTATTTGTAAACAACCCTAGAAACGAAATAAATATTTAAGAGATCCGCTTCTATATATTGATAATGTGTAAAATATTTTTATAATATCAGGTTATATAGACGACTGTCATAAGTAGCCATGTCTATAAAGAGTGACACTCGTAACTTAAAAAATAAGACAAGTTACTTGTTATAACATTATAAAATACATTGATAATGTAAAAATAAAAAATTAAGTAATACAGTATGAAAACTAAGTAATTATTTTAGTCAAATGACAAGTAGTTGCACCAAACAATATTACCTGTTGTTTCTTTGTAATTTTTATACTCATGATTAAGTTGTCGAAAGAGAAATATGTAATTAAATAATGTTAATTATTTTTTCTTTGCCAAATTGGGATCTTGTCTTAGGGGTAAAGGTTTTATGTGTAGTTCTATGAGAAGCCAATTTCTCAAGAAGCTGCTAAATTTTTGACACCTAAAAGTACAAAGCATGAACAATAATTATTATTTCTATTTTTGAACCTCCACACCATGCCAAAAAGGTATAGTGTAGTACAATTAATAAAGAAAAATATATATCTAGAACCAGTTGTAATCATTTACCTGAATAACTCTAATTTGTTTTAGCAAATATTAATTCGGTAAACTTATAAAATATTCTTTCTTTCTGCTGTTTTGTTGGTTACCCCATCTTAGTTAAGAGAATAAATAAAATCTATAGACAAACTCCATTATTATGTTTACTTTCATATTTTGAACACTAATTTTCACAATTTCTTCACGATAAAGGACTTTAGCAAGGGAAAATCTTATCGCTAAGAATCTTAGTATTGCTATTAATAATTCAAGATCCAAAACCTGGGATCGTCTTAAGTATCCCGCCTGGGAGTACATTAGTTAGAATGAAATTCAAAGAAATTTACGGTGACATGCATAAGCAGTAGAGCATGTGATTTAATCAGATGCAAAGCGAATAACCTTACCCAGAACTTGATATACCGCAGATCCTCTTGAAATAGAGGGGTGCGTTTGGGAATGCGGACACCGGTGATACACGACTATCATCAACTCGTGCCATAAGATCTTGGGTTAAGTCCGCGTAATGAGCGCAACCCTCGTGTATTTAGTTGCCATCTTTGAATTTAAAACCCCGTCACGATTGTTAAAAGCCCCATCCTTAACAAATCCTAATGAAATATATTAATAATAGGAAAACAAGTCACAACAATTATAAAGAACGACGAGCACCTAAAGGATGTCACCTAGTGGGTTGAGAACTATAAGGTTTCATGTTTAAAATTGAGTAGGTAAAATATTGTGATTTCTTTTAATCTATCTAAACTTTAGTTGACAGAATTATCTAAGGTCGGGCCCGACACGGCCCCGAATAAGGGGTGTAGGGGGCTGGGCTAGGTGAATTTTATTTAAGGGTGGCCAACTAGACGGGTCCGGGACGGGGAGGGTCTCGGAGGGACTGGCGGGCCTGGGCGGGGAGGGTCTCGGAGGGACTGGCGGGCCGGGACTAGCAGGTTTTTTCGATGTCCCGTCCCGGTTTCGGTCCCGTCTGAAAAAGAGATGGTATTATCGGGTTGGGATCGGGTTTTTTTCGGTTTTTTTTTTGTACATAATTTTTTTAAAAAACATATAAACAAGATAATGTAATAAAAACATCCCAAGTTTTTGTGCCTCTTATATTATTTAATAGAAATATTATTTTTTTATAATACAATTGTCAAAATTGCAACTTTGTGGTGTTGAAAGTTGCAAATAACATAGTAAAATTGCAATTAAAAAAATTACATATTTAAAAACACATTTTCTAGTTTCTTTATAATTTTTTGTGGTTCTTCAGTTGGAATTGGTATTTGTTGGTCAAATTGCTCGACGTCGCTTCCACCACCTCCGTCGGATAAGATTTCATTGTAGTTTTCATCTTCTTCTTCGTTGATCTCCGGTTGATCGCACCTTCTCCACTCCGCTCGTATCCAATCTCTAAATAATACTGCAATCTCCAATTTGTCTCCTGCTAATGAGTGTCTTTGCTCTCCTATTTGAAATCTGTCGGCCGAAAAAATGCTTTTAGACGCTGTTGATGACGCTTGAATGTTTAACACATCTCGAGCCATCTTTGACAGTGTCGGAAATGTCTTCTCATTCTCCCTCCAATATTTCAACAAGTCTTCACGTCCTTCTTCATTGAAAACTGCTTGGTACGGTACAACACCCTGCAAAATAAAAACATCAAACTCGCTAACTTGGTTAGTAGTGTTACCATTATACATTCTATTTCTAAGGCTTTCAATACTAGCCACAGAAACAACATGTCTTTTTTGAGGTTGTGTTGAAGAAGAAGAAGAAGACGGTATGGAAGCCGGTTGGTTGCTAGCACTTTCTAGTTGGTAATGCCTATATACTTTTTTGCATTCATCTTGTATGCTAGACAACACTTCTTCTTTAGTTTGTTCAATAGGTGGTGGGTCATTTGGATTTTTTGGAGTTGGAGGTGGAACTACTGTTATACAATCATAAATAGTTTCAATTAATGCTTTACAACTGTCTATTTTAATAGTCGAATTTAATAGAGCACCAATAATATAAATAGTGGGAATAGAAATAAAATATTTTTTAAATTTGCTAAATATTTTTAAAATTTGATAAATATTTTTTAATAGGTGCCTTATAAGCTGGTTTTTTCATATATTCACTAAGTAATAAAAATATTAGAGCTATATAAAACAACATAGTAGAAATAGTAGGATAATATATATCGAAAAATTCTTTTGTTGCTTGAAAACATTTCTCTAGAAATACAATAAGTTCTGGAATTTTTTTCCAATTGTTATCCACAACCATATCATTTGGATTTCGATTATGGACATTAGAAATAAAGTTATAGATCTTATATAATCATAAGCAATAAATATTTGCTCGTATAAAGAATTCCACCTAGTGGTTACTTCTTCGGGAATTTTTCTATAAGGTAGTCCGCAATCGTGACAAGTTTTTTTATATTCTTTTTTTTATTGTATTCTATTACTTTTAAAAATAAAGTTTATAGCAAATTGTATTTTATTAAGAATGTCTGCAAAAAGTGTTAGACCATCATTTACAACTAAGTTATAAATATGACACGCACATTTTATATGAAAATGATTTGGAAAAGATGGAGTTAAAAGATCTTTTAAAAGTCTAATAGAATAATTATTAGAAAAAGCGTTATCCAATGTAATAGTCATAATTTTATCAGATATGCCATAATAATCGCAAATGGAATGAATATTTTCTGAAATAAAAGAAACAGTGTGCCTATCATCTATATATTTATACGCTAAAATACATTTTTTCATAGTCCATTTATAATCAATCCAGTGACATGTTATCGTTAAATTATCATGGCCGTTAAATAATCATGGACGTTACGAATGAAGCTAAAATGTGTCATGACAGGTACAAGAACAAGCGATAATTGCTATCTTATTGTAAGACAAGAAACAAGCAATAGTGCTAAGATCGATGACACAACATTATGTCATTATAAGTTGGGGCATGTCAACTACCGCAATTTAGAAAAATTGGTCTCATATGAAGCTGTTAGAGGCATACCCAAACTTAGCCGTAAAAGTAAAACTGTCTGTGAAGACTGTTTGAAAGGTAAGCAAACTCGTGTCTCTCATAATGTTATCCAACATGATGGACAATATTTAGGTACGTCTCACTGCTTTCAATTGCTACATATGGATTTAATGAGTCCAATTGAAGTAGACAGTCTAGGAGGCATGAGGTATTCATTTGTGATAGTATATGATTTTTCTAGGTATTCTTGGATATATTTTTTTAAAGAAAAATCACAAACATTTTATATGTTTAAAATCTTGCATTCTAAAATTGGGAATTTATTCTATTCTCCTATTTTTCGGATTAGATCCGATCCGACCATGGAAAATAATTTGAAAATAGTTCATTCACAAACTTTTGTGATTAAAAGGGAATTTTTCATGAGTTTTCTGCCCCCAAAACTCCTCAACGGATGGGGTTGCAGAACGGAAGAATAGGACATTGCAAGAAATGACTAGAGTAATGCTTAGTTCTAAACATTTGTCAAAACGTTTGTGGGCAGAAGTCTTGAATACTGCTAATCACATAGCTAAGAGAGTCTATCTAAGACCAGGAACAAAGATGACACCATATGAGATTATAAATGAAAAGAAACCTAACTTGCGTTACTTTCATATTTTTGGGTGTATTTGTTATATCTTAAATGACAGGGATTATTTGGCAAAGTTTGACTCTAAGAGTGACAAAGGATTTTTTGTTGGCTATTCACAAAATAGTCATGCTTATCGAGTATACAATCTGAGATCCAGAACTGTACAAGAGTTTGTAAATGTTATCTTTGATGATCTTTCTGATGTTTCAGGAAAAACTATTGAAAATAAAATTATAGATACATTGAAAAGTCCACAGATTGTAGAAGAATCGGATGTTGCCACAAATGTTGTCACACCTGAAGCAACATCCGAAACAACAATAAAGACCACATAGGCCACAGATGAAGAGTCGAGTGCTGAATTGTTAGACCAAGTTCAAAGGGACCCCTCATCAAGGATTAGGAAGAATCATCCAACAGGCCAAGTGATAGGGGAAGTTTTTGAAGGAATTAAAACAAGAGGGAAAAAACCACTCAACTACAAAGAAATGGTAAGGTATGCGTGTATGTCTACCATATACCAAGAGGTTAGTCTTTCTTGTTTTATATCTACTTTAGAACCAAAAAATATTTTAGAAGCACTCAAAGATAATTTTTGGATTCAAGCAATGCAAGAAGAGCTTGAACAATTCTCTCGAAATGAAATATGAGACTTAGTTCCACGTCCAAATAATACAAATGTAATTGGAACTAAGTGGATTTTTAAAAATAAATCAGACGAATAGGGAACAATTGTTAGAAACAAAGCTCGTCTAGTTGCACAAGGCTATACTTAGGTTGAAGGAATCGATTATGATGAAACATTCTCACCTGTGGCTAGAATTGAGTTAATTAGACTTTTACTTGCTATTGCTTGTTGTCTAAAAATTACTTTACACCAAATGGATGTGAAAGGTGCATTCTTAAACGATTATCTAGATAAGGAAGTCTATGTTGAACAACCAAAAGAATTTGAAGATCCTTACCATTCACACTATGTATACAAGCTCAAAAATACTTTGTATGGGTTGAAACAAGCTCCTCGTGCATGGTATGGTCGTTTAACTAACTTTTTTTTTAATTTGGTTTCAACCGTGGCGAAGCTAATCGTACTTTATTTATTAAACGATATGGTGTAGATATTATAATTGCTCAAATCTACGTAGATGACATAGTTTTTGGATCGACCTCACAGTCGTACCTAAATTCATTTGTTGAAGTTATGTCATCAACATTTGAAATGAGCATGATTGGAGAACTAACTTTTTTCTTAGGCTTGCAGCTAAAGCAAAGTGATGATGAATTTTCATCTCACATAGTAAATATGCCAAGAATCTGGTTAAGATATTTGGTTTGGAGAACGCTAAATAAATGAAGACGCCAATGGGTTCGTCACAGAAGGTATCTAAGGATAATGTTGGTGAAAATGTCGATCCAACATTAGATCGATCTATGATAGGTAACCTTTTTTACCTTACTGCTAGTCGCCCAGATATTATGTTTAGTGCTTGTGCCCGTTTTCAAGCCTGTCCCAAAATATCCCACTTAAATGATGTGAAACGTATTATTCGATATGTTGCTGGCACATGTGAGTCGGGAATTTGGTACTCCAAAGACATTAATCCTAACTTAATAGGATTCAGTGACTCGGATTGGGCTGGAGATGTGGATGATAGAAAAAGTACAAGTGGAGGATATTTTTATCTTGGCAATAATCTTGTTTCATGGTATAGTCGTAAACAAAACTGTGTCTCACTTTCAACTGTTGAATGTGAATATGTAGCAGCTGAAAGTTGTTGCTCTCAATTAATATGGCTAAGACATGTTAGACGACTATGGATTTACTAACAACATTTTTATTTTGTACTGTGATAATTTAAGTGCTATAAATATTTTCAAAAATCCAGTTCAGCACTCACGTACAAAATATATTGATATTAGACATCACTTTTTAAGAGAGTTAGTTGAAAAATAACTAGTTAAAATTGAACATGTTGACACTCTTCATCAACTAGTTGATATATTTTTTTACAAAAGCTTTGGACCATGAGAGATTTTCTAGTTTGAAGAAATCTCTTGGTCTTTGTAATCTCTAAAAAGAAGGCATTGTTGGTGAATGTCAGCTGAAACGTTGTCTAACATTTCGGGTAACATTTACCTATGTAATATCACTGACTGATTATTGTTGATGTATGGTGCATAACTTTTGGTCTCACAAGCATAATCCTTCAATAAGAATGTGAATCTAACGTGATACCGTTCTCTGCGATGATATATATATATATATATATCATAAAAGGGGAATATCAAAATAGGAAAAGCCTATACAAACATTTGGAAACTGTACAAAATAGGCAAAGCCCTTGAAAATGTATCGTTCCTATTCTATAGGAGTATCAAATACTTCAAAAGAATTTTGAGAATACTAAATAAGTATTCTTATTTTTTACACGAAAAAATTCTTTTGTATGTGTTTTATGATTAGATCAAGGACACGATGTGAAAATGTTACATTGGTCCAGTGATTAAGCTCATAAAATACGTATAAAACGTGTCTTGATTTGTTGCCAAAATGTAAAATTCTTGAGGGATCAACATACTTGTGTCGTCCAAAATGTTGCCAACATTGATGTTGATATTTTCAGATTGTGATATTTGTTGGGATATTGTTCTTAACTGATTTAAGAAAAATTAGCCTTTTCTCCCTATTTTTATGTCTCGTTTTATTAGGAATTTCAAAATTTACAATCATAAGGCTAAATTGAATTCCTACTTGATGTTCATCTTTTTATCCCAAAATTTTAGGTGTAAGTTATTAGATAAATCTAAAACTCCTAAAACTAAGGAATTTTTGTTGCTTAAAAAGATCTGCCATGTATATAAATATTCCTCTCATGTGTATTTTGTTTCTCTTCATATCCGATTTTCCTAAATAAATAAAAAAGAGGGGGGAGGGGGGAAATCACATCATACATCGGGTATAACCCTACCTACCCGATGGAATCATCTCCAAATCAAACTTCATTCTCAATCTCAAACCCTAACTCCTCAAAACTCTCTCATCAATCTCACAAATGGAAACTTCTCCAGTGTCAGAACTCATGTCAGCCAACATTTCATCCAACACTCCTATGAGCACTAGCCCTCCGTCGAATACCCCTCAACAACCGGGCCAGTCTTCTTCCTCAAATCTCCTTGGGGATCTTTCTAAAACAATAATGTTTAAAGGTTTTGATGAACCTTTAGATATCAGCTATCCTGGAGATAATAACAACCCTATAGATGTTGATTAGACTGTTGATTTTACATCTTTGGGTAAAAGATCCATATCATCTACCTTCCCTACTCGGCAATCGAGTCGAGTGTTTTAGAAAACAGTCCAAGAAAATTCGAGTAGCAAAATGATTAAATGTGAACTATCTAAACTCGCCTACTCAAGTAGTGATAGTGAAATTAGGGACTCTACTTTCTCAATTGATGAAGAACCATATGCTTCTGAACAACCCAGTGTGCCTCAAGAAAGGAAAATCCCAGATGAAACCCCCTTGAAATAATTTTTTCCAAATGGAGTTCCTAGGATTACAAGGACAAGTGTTGCTTCAAATGTTGCCACAATATCTCATGCAACATTCCGAGCCAACATCCGAAGAGACACACAACATCCTCCAACAGTACCGAATCCATCAGTTTAGACATGTTTGATTCAGACATTGAGGTATCTGCTTTCTCCAATAAACTCTATTCTAAAGCTAATCATGATATGTGGGACTCTTATAAGAATAACCGACATCCACCATAGGCTCAGCGAGCTGTCCTCCTAGATTTCCCGAAGGTAATGCCAGGGCCTTTTCAGTACTGACGACTCTTGATGCCAAGAAGGAGATCAACTAGACGAGACAGACCATTGTTCATAGGTTGGTTATAAGCCCGGAGATCGAATCTGATTCTTCCCCTTTGAGAGGGATTCTCGTGCCAACCATAGGAAGAAGAACTCGGTTACTCATCTTGGATCGGATAGAGTAATTAGGCATGAGAGAATGTTAGATACTGCTTCCTGTACTGAATATGGGTTAGTAGAATTCTTAAAGGACAGACATATTTTTGACTCTGTTACTGAAAAAGAACCATATGTTGATGAGATAATAAGGTTGTTTTATGCTAACTTAAGCTCTGTTATAGAGGATACCGCCTCAAATAAATTTGGTAAGGTATATCTCTATAACAAAATGTATCAATTTACACCCTCAGTTATCAATCAATGTGTGGGACTTGATTCTGAAGAGATAGTGAGAAATGCAGAACGGGTGACAGAAAATAGGGATACAATGATTGAATATCTCACTGGAGGTATTATGAAAAAATGGATCCCTAGATGCCCAGCTTCAAAACTAACTGCCTTATTTTCCACCCTCCACAAAATTATTATTCACAACTGGCTTCCTTCTTTGAATGAGTCAGTTGTGACATCTAAACAAGCCTCCCTGCTGTTTAGAATTGGGAAATGATTCAAAGTTGATTTAGGGAAAATGATCTTTTATCAAAATGCCAACTTGGCTGAAAAAGATTCAATTTTAATCCTTCATTTTTCCTCTCTGATCTACAAAGTATTAACTACCCAAGGCTTTGAGCCTAAGAGAGAAGAAACCTTAGGCAATGCTCCCGAGCTTTACACTGTAAATAAAGTAATTTTGAAGAGCAAGGACAAAGTCATCGACTTACCCTGGAAGAATGAAGCTGGAAGTGAAAATGTTTTCAAAAATGTCACCAACATTATGGGCAACACTGGTCCAAGACAGTCTACACTGTCTACAAATTGGCTTGTAGATCGAATTGCAAAAATCAACCAACAAATTGCAGAGGTTGATGCTGTCAGGGATGCCTTGGTTCAAGCCAGAGACCATTTCCTGCTTATGCTTTCTTCACAAAAATGGGGAGATACTTCTGTGCAGGGGGAGCAAGGGGAAGAAACTGAAGGTGCACAAGATAGTGAAGTTGTTGCTGCTGCTGAAGAAGTTGTTGATGTTGATGTACAAAGGGAAGAAGATGTTGGGAGGAAGGTGTTGCTGAAGAGGTTGAGGTTGAGAGCTGAAGCTGTTATGCAGAAGTAGAAAGTTGCTGGAAGCTGCTGCTGCTGTGTGATGAGCAAGGAAGAAGCTGAAGGATGTTGCTAAACCTTAGCTATAAATGTTTGTTAAATGTTTGATGGATTGATATGGATATTTATTGACAATGGTTTATTTCTATCGGTTTTGTATATAGTGGATGATGTGTGTATATAAATGCTTATTTGTTTCTAATCATTTAGAGTGGTATACACATATTTACTTGTATGACATCATAGGTTAAGGGGGAGCTAGTCAATAATCACAGGTGTTAGACAACATCCGTGACAAAGCACCAAGTCATTTGTACATTTTGTAATGTGTTTTGTGAAGAAAGGCAAAAAGGGGGAAATTGTTAATGTTGGGTTTGGTGTTGTGACATTTGACCCAACATATCTTCTAAAAGACTGTTTTGAATGCATAAAAAAGTTGGGTCAAATGTCACAACATTTGGACCAACATCTTTGTAAAACAGTTTTGCCTTACTTCACGGCAATCAGTAATATTTTACTGTGCGGTAAAAATGACTTAGGCGTGGTGAATTGGAGCCGTGTAAAACGTGGGAGAAAGAGTCAAAGTTTGGGGAAGAAGTTGAATGAAGAACAAGTCAAAGTTGTTGAGATTTCGACTCCATGATCTTCTCCAACAAACACACCGGCTGCCCACCTTTCCCTCAACCTCCTCAACTGATCGATGAACTTTTCAAGGAAGACTCTCTACTATAAATAGAGAGGCCACAACAGTGAATCGATCATCCAGAATTAGATTGCAAAAATACCAAGAGAGCTCTCGGGATTTCAACCCAGAAATCTGGATCACAAGTGTTGCCTGAGCGTGTTGACAACATTCTGTCCAACATTACAATTGATGTTTAGATTCTAGATTAGTTTTGTATGGAGCGATTGTAATGAGAGGTTGTCTATGTCTACTTAGTTAGATTTTTCAGATAGAAGTCATCTGCGACTTCACATTTTAATTCCTTTTTGTTTTATCATGTAAAATTGTAAAGAAAAGAATTTGTATATTTTTATATGAAATATATACAATACTTCTGGTCATTGACCATCATAAGTTATATCAACATATAACTTATGAAAAATATAAACATTTGTGTTCTTTATTTGTTTTCCTCTGCATTTACTCTTTAAAGTTTCTGTTTTGCTAAAGTGTTGTTACTGATGTCAGACGACATAACTGCTGATATTCTGAAACATAATTGACATTCGACTTATTTAATCTCTTGTTTTTACTTTCAGTAGCTTTTGACATCCTTCATATACTATTACCAATAGACTACAATTGAAAGTTGTTATTGGAAAATGCGTAAAACTACGTACAAAAGATTTAATATGGTCTTATTCTCCTATAAACCCTGCGAAGAGCGATAATTTAATGCATCGAATTACCCTTTATTTTTGTTACTGATTTTTTTTAAAGAAAAAGTATTATCATCATTTGATGACAGAACTCAAGGCTTATTAAATGATTTTGTCTTTCTTTGTTTGCCTAGTTTTGTCTTTGACGTGCACGTGATTTTTCAGTTTACTGTTTGGTCAAGCTAATTAAGCTACTTTCCAGTTTCCACTACTCCACACGTCTACTCTCTCCACATGATTTAATTAATTCTTTTATACAAATCCAAAAGCAGTGGCTATGTGTTACAAGGATGTTAATTATATTTATTCTAATCTGTTATTTTGTGTATATTGTGAGGTTGAAAACTGAGAAAGGAATAAAGGAAAAAATTCTATCTTTATAATAAAAGTTAAATGAAAACCTAAGAATGGGAAAAGCAACTTTAAAGAAAACATGGCTTCATGTCTGCTACTCTTTGTTCATCATGACATATCAATAATTATTCCCCCTAATCCTTAGCAAAAACTTCTATAATTGGGCAATACCATGTGCCTCTTCCTTTATAATAATATTTTCTTTTTGGTTTTCCCGATGTCCGGTACCTATATTGGAATCTAACTGATTCAGATTCATATCATGTAATTAAGGAAAAAACACTATCTATTAAAAAGATTTCAATACGTACACAACTCGAATTAAGAAATTTGATTAAAGGTGAAAGAATATATTCCTCCCATCACAACTCTTCGAGTTTTAAAATATAAGTTAATATTCAGTGGTGATGATCGTGGCAGAACATAAGCCATGCATAAATATTTATCTGACTATAAATTATCTTATTAAAAATAAAATAAAAATTTTAAAATAAAATTATTTTTCAATAAAAATAATATATATATATATATATATATATAAAATCTTTTTTGTACATACTAAAATAAAAATATATTTATAAATTGTGACAGAAAGAGTGACTAAATGCGAACAATTTACTTTTTGACGAAAGGAGTTTATTAGGGAGGTAGCTTAGGAATGAACTAAAATTAAATAACATGCAGTCCCAATAGTGACTACTAATCATTTGGAGCTAAAATATTTATTTTAGGTAATATGGAATATGGTTTTTCAAAAGTGTATGAATATGATAACCCCTATATATAATTTTATAACCTTTTTGTTTAATTCTTATTTGGACTGAAATTTGACGAGTTGGTAAAAGTGTCTCAATGCTATTCTCAAAGGCCACGTAGAGAAATGTTGTCCAAGTTTGAACTATATATTTCTTTAATAATATTTTCTGTAAAGACAGCCATGATTTCCTCCTACTAATTATGAACAAACCACATTATCTCTTTTCTTAAAAATGCTCTTTTGGGCCATTATTACAATGATGATATTAATTAACCGTTAATATAATTTAATTAACATGAAGTTTAGCTGGAAAATCACCCATATATAATTAGGAGATGATGATTAGGCCGGTTAATTAATCTTTTGGTTAACGTACATAACAATAAATTTTATTTTTGATGAAATGGGAAACCGCAACCAATATTTTTCGGGTGCACACAAGTCAAACTCCTACGTGAAATAGCTCGCAAACCATACAGTAGAGATAACTCGCATTAGGCAAGTCCCGTGCGACGAGCTCGACCCAGAAGTCAAATCCCCTGTTGTCGTAGGCAAGGGGTATGAGTCAAATAAACTAGAGAATATATGTGCCTAATCTTTGCTTATTAGTTACTAATCATAACTTACTATATGCTAAATTAATACTTGTTAAAAAGAGAAAGTAAAGATACCATTTTCATACTCAAAGAAAAGTGAAAAAGAGAAATTGGTCATGTGCTTGTTAATGAAAATCACATGGTCATTTGCTAATAAAACCAAGAAATAAATGCCAAAACAATAAAGTAAATTAAAGCAAAGGGTTTTTGGGGGTTTTTTTTTTTTGGGCATTCACTATCATAGAAGAATATGCATCCCTCCGGTTAATAAACCTTAGAAGACGTCCCCGGGGCATAGCTGGATGACAAAGGGGAACTTAAAATCAGGTTGGAGGCCTGCAGCGTGAGTTCGAACCCTGATGGGAGCAATTTGCTCTATTTTGGGGTAGGACCTTGTTGGTGATATCAGTTGCTCTGTTCTCAAACTCTGGTCATTCAGACACATCTCGTGATTTACTGGTAGTAGTGCTGAGGGACCGAGACTACTATCTCCAAGAATAATCTGGTGTAAGCCGGAAAGCTGGATATCAAAAAAAAACTTAGAAGACATGTAACAATACAACTCATGAGCTGGCACATTTGGATTGGTTTATCAGAACGAATATGTGAAAATGGGATGCACTAATGATGTTTGTAAGAGTTCTATCAAGGCAAATGTAGCAGATCTAGATTTTGAAAGAAAATTATGAACTATCATGAAATTTTCTGAACATAAAAAAATAATAAAGGGAAAAGATGGTCCTATCTTTTTTTTTATATATATATATATTCGAAATTTACTAATCTGACTAATTTAAATTCGCACTATTTAGGATATCTATTGAAATCTATTGGTTCGGCTAATCGGAATATGCATTATGTATGTCTCAATAAATAAGAAGCACTTCCTATTAGGAGTTTCTTTATTTTCAGTATTGAAAACCCATCAATCTGACTAATTTAAGTCCACACCGCCTAGGGTATCTGTTGGAACCTGCTGGTCCGATTGATCTAAATTTCCATCAGGTAGAACTCACTAAAAAAAACGCTTCTTATCAAGAATTATTTTAATTTTAAAATTTAAAACGGAAACATCTGATTAAGGGTGGATGCGGATCCCAACCATCCAACGACACCCCTCATTGATGATCCTATTTTTCTATTGACCTTTTAAAGTGCCTCTTTAGTAGTAACATATAATATAATCTTGCTTGAGACTTAATATATATATAACCTTAGTGTCTACATTTTGTATCATTTAATTCTATTCCTCATCATCTCTTCACTTTTTCTTGCCAATACCAATCTAAGCTAGCACATACCTTTATTGGATTTCTCATGGAGAATCAGTCTCCCAAATCAGAATCCTTCATGCAAAAAGAATTGCCAACTTGTTATAAACAAGTGGCCATAGAATCATTATCAAGATTTTTCAAGGATCCTCACATTTTAGGAGATATAAATCATGGGAGTTCTATAAGTGTTGGTTCCAACATGAAATCAAATTCTTCAACAAAATTCTCTGAGTTTCTTCCACTTAATTTCCATCAAAATGGATCATCATCATCATCATTATCTTCTTCTAGTTCTCAACATCATCAAGATCAAGGGAATAACAATATTATCCCTTTAAATAATTTTCTTGATTCCTTTCATCATCAAGTTCTTGATCATCAGACATGTTCTTCACCAACTAATTCACTATCTAGTAATTACCCATCTTTAGGATTGTTTTTGCAAGAGCCTTCAATTTTAGAGATTTCAAAAAGGGCTGCTGAATCTCTAAGCAACAAGAGCCACAGGTATGACACTAATTCTTTTTTATTTATTGCCATCTTAATTCTTCACTAAATTCTCCTTTATTCCCCATAATTTTCTTTGTAAGATATATAGATATATTGTAGTATATAAAAGTATCAAATTGAGTTTAGTACATATATATTTAGACCTTCTGAAATCAGTGGCGGAGTCGGTAATTCTAGCAACGTGATTCAAAATATGTTAGAATGCAACATTTTCACTTGTACCTTCTCAATAGGTAGCTCCATACCGTCATTGACAAAAGAAGAAATTATATAAGTTTGTGAAATTACGATATATCTTCAAGCTCTAAATAGGGTTCGTTTTTTTTCCATGTATTGCCAGGTCATCCGCCGCGTTATTCCCTATGTCTTCACTAGGTCATCAGAGCCAAATTCATTATCAGGAGGCTGAAGCTATAAATACAACAAACTGGCTGAAAATGAATCATACCTTGACAAATTGTACTAGCACAAAAGGTTTTAGTGATTATTGGCTTAGTACTACAATAACTCAACCAATGAAATTCACAGGATCAAGAAAATCATCACTTATTCATTATCATCAAGGTAATCAAAAGTCGTCGTCTTCTTCTTCTCCTTCTTCTTTGATCGCGTCCCAAGGGAAGCTTTTTCGAGGAGTCAGGCAAAGGCATTGGGGAAAATGGGTGGCAGAAATAAGGCTACCAAGAAATAGGACAAGGGTTTGGTTAGGGACATTCGATACTGCTGAAGATGCTGCTTTTGCTTATGATACTGCTGCTTATATGCTAAGAGGTGATTATGCACACTTGAATTTCCCACATTTGAAGGATCAATTAAAAGCTAATTCCATCAGTGGGAACACAGCATCCCTCCTCGAGGCAAAAATTCGAGCAATTGCAGCACAATCACAGAAGGCTAATATTGAAGTATCTCCAAAAGGGTTATCGGATGAAAATTCAACGATCAAGAACGCGATAATTCAGAATCAAGAAATGGAAAATAATTCTGAGAAATTGGAGATTAATGATAAGGTGAGGAATATTAATCAAGAAAATGTTGATGGTGTTCAATTGAGTAGAATGCCATCTTTGGATATGGACATGATTTGGGATGCACTTCTTGTTTCTGATTCATCATGACTCTCAATTTATGTATTGTTATTTGTTTTTTATTCCCTTCATTTTGACCAACATTATTTCAAGATCAAAAGTATACATACATGAGTTGTTTGTTTTCTTTTTTATCGTTTCTTTTCACTTTTTGGAAGATCATGTAGTGACATTGGTTGGACTTATTCTATATTATTTTGTTTTTTGTGTGTGTTCATTAGTTTCTTAATCGTGTATTTGTTTTCGTTTTTAATGACCATAAGTTTGTTTTGTGTGTGTTATTAGTTTGGTGGTTTTGGTAGTTGTTTTTGGTTGTAAATGAAATATAATTCAAGTTTATGGCGAAAACTGAAGTCTTAATTTAGAAACGATGAGGTAATTTTGATGTACTTTATAGAATTGAATATATTTGAATTTTTTTGGAAGTTGCGTTTGGGATTCTGCAAAATCTATCATGTCATTTGTGAGTTCATTTTACGTAATGGTTAGTTTTCCTGGACAGATTTGTAACTTTCTTCAATTTACTATTAAATTATGAATTTTTTTTTAAAAATTACTATTACATCAAAGCGAAGAAAACTTTAAAGTAACGACAAAGTTATCTTTGTGCGAATTATAGATCAAGGAATTCGAACCGTGACATTAACGGTTGCTTGCGTGAGCGCGTAGGCTACATTACATCCTTGGGGATGCGGTCTTTCTTCGAATCCCGCGTGAACACAAGATGCTCTGTCCATTAGATTTTTAATTTGTTTTATTAGATTGAAGGGAAAAGAGGAAAATTGGGTTAGTCATAATCGGACATGCATGTGACAGATCCCTGATTGTTTATATGACTATGTTTTTTACTTTCTATATCCTAAAAAGGAAACTTGTTGATAACTATATATGTTAACCACGTAGGAAAAAGTACCAAAGCGATATTACACCATGTACGGAAAGCATTAATTTGTAGAACTTCTTTCGCTATTTTGGGGTGAATAATGATTCGATTATAATTCTCATTACTTTTAGTTTAATTTGATAATAGAAAGAAACTTATGAGGAAAAATAGTTGAGTGATGAAGCAATTCGTATATTTCTATCAATAATTATAAATGGTTGCTGGGTCAGTAATACATTATAAACTGTTACCTAAAGTGTCTAATTTTCTGTTATATTTCACATAAAGTACTATTTCCCCCTTCGCTCTTGCTTAGACTATAAATAAATGTCATCTATATACGAATTGTGTAATATACACCTTTCAACTTTCAAGTTAACAATCTTGGATCAACAAAATGGATATACTTGTGAATATCGATATGGGCGCAAATAATTATAGGCATTGAAGCGATTGAGAGAAAGTAAAAAAAAAAATTATTGGACACATCCATCATTCACCCTTTATTACTAATACAACAATATAGAATAAGCCAAAAACGAGAGTGGAACTAAGAACAACTTATAATTCTATGTGAATCCCGACTCAAACCTTTTACAAAGAACTTCATACAACACTTAGACATCGACAAACTATAGTTGTCGAAGGGTGATCCATTGGACACATTTACTATGTATGTAAGCCAAACTTTGAGCACTGCACTTAGAGTTGACTTTGCTTATAACTCTTGTTTTTTCATTATTTCTTTTTAATTTAAGACAAGAAATTGATAGAATATTTTGTAAATATTACTAATATTTAATTATCTTCCGTATATGGTAGTTGTATAATTAGTTATTTACTACCTTAATTCTAGTCTAGTATTATGTTTGTATTATGGGTATATGTACTACCTCTTTGAAAAAGAATAATCAAGGAAGATAATTCTTATATAGTATCAGATTCTAGGGAAAGTTCCAAATCCAAAAATTCTGCAAAACCCTAAAAAAATCCTCTTTGCCGCCGGTTCCTCCTTCCCGTCGTCCTCTTCCTTCCTCTTCTCTGTCCCGTCAACCATGTCTGACTCGAAATTAAATTTTCATCCAGCCCTAGCTGTTTCAAACATTAAGTCTCATATATCCATCACTCTTGAGATGGAGAACGTCCATTATGCGACATGGGCGGAGCTCTTCAAAATTCATTGTCGGTCACACCAAGTTATCCATGACATAATTCCACCGGAAAAAGGAAAGGAGAAGGTGCCGAAAACTGATGATGAAAAGCAATTATGGTTGACCCTCGATGCAACGGTTCTCCAGTGGATTTATGCCACAATTTCGAGAGATTTGTTGCATACGATTCTTGAACCCGACTCCACGACAATGGAGGCTTGGGATCGATTACGTGACATATTCCAGGATAATAAATATTCTTGGGCCGTCACACTTGAGCAAGAATTCTCCACCACTGACATGACGAATTTTCCCAATGTATCAGCATATTGTCAACAACTCAAAGTTTTGTCGGACCAACTCAGGAACGTTGGGGCGCCTGTAACTAACAATCGGCTCATTTTACAAATGGTTGCCAGTCTCACTGACGCGTATAGTGGCATTGGTACACTCATCCGCCTAAGCAACCATCTTCTGCCATTTTACCAAACATGTTCTATGCTAATACTAGAAGAAGCGAGTTTTACCAAAAAGACAGCCATTGTATCGAATGCTGCCATGGTTGCCGCCCCGTCCGATGATAACTCTTCACAATTTGAAATTTGCCGCCAAACCATGGTCAAAGAGGATGAAATGACAATAGTGGCGGTAAAAATCGCGGTGGTGGAAAGGGTGGTGGCCACTGGAGTGACGGTAGTGACGACAGATACAACGACTAACATTAAAAGAACTTGGGCCAGGCGTGGCAGCCGCGGGCCCAGTGGGGCAGTGGACTGCCACATTAGGCCTGGCAGTGGCTAAAGATAGCAGTGGATCCTGAACCCGGTCCGAATCCGGTGGATCCAGATTCATTTTATAGGATATGAATCTTTAAAATTTAGACCCGACGGATCCGGGTCGGATGCGGATCCATTTCTAAAGGATCGGATCTGGATCTGAATTTTGTATTTGAGATCCGTATCCGGTCCAGATCCGACCCGTGGATCCATTTTTTATTAAATATATTCATAACATAGAATGTAATTTTATAAATATTTTCTTAAAATTTATTGATGGGTGAAACCATTAGCATGGGTGGAATGGTGATTAGTTCTCATCGTTCTAGGCTTCACTCTAAAACGGTGGAGGCATTAATGTGCTTGCAAAATTGGATGATCGAAGACATTAAAGGTATCTATTATTTATGTATTGATTATTCTGATATACGTTAATATCAATTTTTTTTCTAACATGAACTTTCTATTTATTTTTCAATTTCTTTCAAATAAAAGTACTTTGGAGGGCACACATGCTTGTTCGACAGTTACTGAAGATTCTGAAGAAGAAGGGGAAGTAGTTGACTGTATTGATATGGTAAATGATATGTTTAATCATGAATATTTATTGAGATAAATTTTATTAGTTATCTCTTTTTAATATGATTGTTTCTTTGTTATTTTAGGATGTTGATGACGTTGAAACTAGTGACTTCGAAGACTAGTTTATCAAGTTTGGCAGAAGGTTATAGAAGATGTTGCTGGCATTTTAAAGAACATTGTTGTAGAATTTAATTTCAAGACCTTTGTAATTACATCGTTTTCCATGATGTTATTTACTTACTTTGCTTCATCGTCTTTATTTTTTTGTGATGCTAAAACTTCGTTCAGTATTTTGGAAGAATGGTGTCATGTTTGTGTAGGTTGATTGAATGAACGCAATCATTTTTTTCAATCAGATTGAGTTTCATTTTGTCAAAAAAAATTCAACAGGTGGGAATATTATTCAAGACAAAATTTTTTACATATGGATCCAGATCCGATCCGATGGATCCGAATTTGGATCTGATTTTTATGGAACCAATGGATCTAGATCCAGGTATGAAAATGGATCTGGATCTAGTAGGATCCGATCCGTTGTCATCCCTAGCTAGCAATGGCCTTGGGATGTCCCGCCCTGCCCTTTTCCTTTGGGAACTTGGGTCAGGCCCAGTCCGAGGCATACTGGCCAGCAATAGCCCAGTGGCTAGCAGGCCAGCGTACTTGGGCTACAATCAAACTAGTGGCAGCAGGCCCATTCGGCAATAGCCACACCAATCGACATCGAGGTCGCGATGCACACTCTTGGGCTCAATCCGCCTGACACAAACTGGTACATAGACACTAGATCAACGTCTCATATGATGTCCTCATATGGTAATCTCTCATCCTATTTTAATTTGAGCAATAATCGTGGTATAATTGACAGAAAGGGTCATTCAATTCCAATTCGTGGTTATGATAATACAAACTTGTCCCCCCCCCCTCCGAACCCACCGTTAGCTTTAAATAATGTCCTTCATGCTCCTCAATTGACTAAAAACTTGGTTTCAGTTAGAAAATTTACCATTGACAATTCGGTTTTTGTTGAATTTGATCCTTTTGGGTTTTTCGTGAAGGATTTTCAGACAGGGATGCGCCTAATGAGATGTGATAGTCGGAGCGAGCTATATCAAATCACCACTACCACACATCAAGCCACATTACCATCCACTTTTGCAGCTTTAGCTCATTTTTTATGGCATGAACATTTTGGTCATCCGGGAGCACATGTTTTTGTCTCCCTTAAATAAAATAAATTTATTGAGTGTACTTGAACCCGTAATTCTCATGTTTATCGCTCATGTCCTCTTGGAAAACATGTTAAATTGTATTTTGTTGCTTCTAATTCATGCACTGTTATTTCTTTTGATATTATCCATAGTGATATTTGGACATCTCTTATTTTGAGCTCTTCAGGCCATCGATATTATCTTCTTTTGTTGGATGATTACTCTAATTTTTTGCATACATTTCCTTTGTCTAAAAAGTCACAAGTTTTTTCCATGTTTCTTTCCTTTAGAGCATTCATCCACTTAATTTGAACGTGACATTAAAAATATTTAATGTGATAATGGTAGAGAATTTGATAATGGTGCATTTTGAGATTTTTGCAAAGCTAATAGTTTATTGTTTCGTCTCTCTTGTCCACATACCTCATCTCAAAATGGAAAAGCATAAATAAAAATCTGAACCATTAATTACATTGTTAGAACCTTATTTGCTTATGCCTCTCTACCACCATTATTTTGGCATCATGCATTACACATGACAACCTATCTCCTTAACATACTTCCAAGCAAAAAATTAGCCTATCAATCCCCTCTAAAAATTCTATACCTAAGGGACCCATCTTACTCTCATCTCCCGGTATTCGGGTGCTTATGTTATCCTCTTTTTCCTTCTACTACCATCAATAAACTTCAACCGCGTCTACTCCATATAAATTTTTTGGATATCTGTCAAACCATCGTGATTACAAATGTTACGACTCATTCTCTAATAAAATCATCGTTAGTCGCCACGTAGTCTTTGATGAATCAAATTTTTCCTTTGCCAAAATACATTCTTTTGTGCCTCATATCTACAAATTTCTTAATGATAGCATGCCCCCGTATTTGGTCCATCAGTTGGCTGCTAGCCCAACGGCACCTCTCGGCCGTAGTCCATCGCCGAAAAGGCAAACCATCGGTCAAGGCCCACTCCCGGCAAAGCACCATCTACCGAAAGCCCACTCCCAAGCCTAGTGGCTGCCAGCCCAGCGGTTCCTCTTTCGCCAATCACTCGTAGTTAACATGGAATTTTCAAACCAAACAAAGAATATTGTCTTCACACCTATATTACCAAATCACCTCTGCCTCATCATCTTATGCCTGCCCTTAATGACCCGATGGCTATGGATGATGAATATAATGCTCTTATCATAATAATAAGACTTGGAATTTGGTGCCTCGTATTGAGAGGCATAAAGCCCGTCTTATAGGTGATGGAAAGACTCAACAAGTTGGTGTGGACTGCGGTGAGACTTTCAGTCCGGTGGTCAAACTAGCAATTATCTGCACAGTACTAAGTATGGCTCTTTCTAAGGCTTGGCCTCTGCAGCAGTTTGATGTGAAAATGCATTCTTGCATGGAGAACTCAACAAAACGGTGTACATATATCAACCCATGGGTTACAGAGACCCCACTTATCCTAATCATGTATGCTTACGGAAGAAATTCTTGTATTGGCTCAAACAAGCTCCACGGGCATGGTACAAGAGGTTTGCAGATTATGTTTCTACTATTGGATTTTCTAACAGTAGGTCTGATCATTCCCTTTTCATATACCGTCATGGTAATGATATGGCTTACATCCTTCTATATGTGGATGATATTATTTTAACTGCTTCATCTGATGCTCTTCTCAAGTCTATCATGTCTCTTCTTAGCTCAAAATTTGCTATGAAAGATTTGGGGTCATTGAGTTATTTCTTGGGAATAGCTGTAACACGTCATGCATATGGTTTATTTTTGTCTCAGAAAAAGTATGTAGAGGAGTTTATTGAATGGGCTGGCAAGTCCTCTTGTAACCATCTTTCACTCCGGTTGATACTAAACCAAAGTTGAGTGCTACTTCCAGCACGCCATATGCTAATCCATCACATTACCGCAACCTTGCTGGTGCCCTGCAATATCTTATTTTCACGAGGCCCAACATATCTTATGTTGTGCAACATATTTTTCTATTCATGCATAACCCGATGGAGGATCACATGCATGCTCTCAAGCGCATTGTGTGCTATATTCAGGGCACTCTCGATCATGGCTTGCATCTATATCCGT
Organism: Anisodus acutangulus; assembly: GCA_029783415.1. NCBI lineage: Eukaryota > Viridiplantae > Streptophyta > Magnoliopsida > Solanales > Solanaceae > Anisodus > Anisodus acutangulus. Next base: position 3,939,047 of record CM056509.1, read on the forward strand.
CTTCGACAATCACTCTTATTTCTTACACCGATGCATATTGGGGTGGATGTTCGGATACCAGACACTCCACGTCTGGTTATTATGTATTTTTTTGTGACAATTTGATCTCTTGGTCTTTCAAACGGCAAGCTATCTTGTCTAGGTCCAGTGCCGAAGCCGAGTACTAGGGAGTTGCCAATGTGGTTCTGAATTGTGTTGGCTACGAAACCTTCTTCTGGAACTCCATTGTCCTGTTTCAAAGGTGACATTGGTTTATTGTAATAATGTTAGTGCGGTATATCTCTCAGAAAATCTGGTTCAACATCAACGCACTAAACATATTGATGGATATTCACTTTGTTCGCGAAAAGGTTGCTTGTGGACAAGTACGTGTCTTACATGTCCCGTCACGCTATCAGATAGCTGATATTTTTACCAAAGGTCTTCCGTTGGTTCTATTTGAAGATTTTCAGAACAATCTCAGCATACGACGACCTCCCGCTTCGACTGCGGGGAATATGATAGAATATTTTGTAAATATGACATAATATTTAATTATCTTCTGTATATAGTAGGTGTATAATTAGTTATTTACTACCTTAATTCTATCATAGGATTATGTTTGTATTATGAGTATATGTACTACCTCTTTGGAAAAGAATAATTAAGGAAGATAATTCTTACCGAAACAACTATAACAATAAGGGAAATATTTCTTTATTTATTTGTTTATAATAAGGCAAATCTAAATACTTAGTCAAAATATTTCAAAACCAAATTTCAATCGTTGTTGCTAAAAGAGGGAAAAGACTTCATGCGTTGAAAGAGAGAAATTAAAGTGTTTTTTGTTAGGATTGCCATGGATCGTGATGTTCCAACTTATTATAACTCGTTCATCATCATCAGTGTGCTAAATTAGTTGACTTTAGGGCTTTTACTTATTCAAATAAAAATATAAAATTTCAAAATCAAATACTTCTCTATTTTATCATCCCATCTCAAGGGGTTGACTTTTTTTTTTATGGAAAACATTTCCATGCTTCTTTCTTTGTCCATATTGAGTGATCATATCTATATAAAAAAAACAACTAATTATTGAGTGCAATTTAAACTATTTCTTTTTCCCTTTCCTTGGTCATAAGACTTTTGACATTTCTTGATTATAGAATTACAAAAACTGATACAGATAAATAATTCCAAATCAAATATACAATTTGAGGCATGGCTCAATAATAATAATAATAATAATAATAATAATAATAATAATAATAATAATAATAATAATAATAATAATAAATAATAATAATAATAATAATAATAATAATAATAATAATAATATAAGTTTTCCCCTTCTTTTGAGTGTGGGAGTGGAGCAGCAACAACAACAACAACAACAAACCCAGTGAAATCCCACATCGTGGTGTCTGGGGAGGGTAGAGTGTACACAGACATTACCTCCACCTTGGTAAGTAGAGCGGATGTTTCCGGGAGACCCTCGACTCGAGATAAAGCATAATCACAAGTAAGACAATCAAAACAAAGCAAGAGTAAAGAGTAAAGAGTAAAGCAAGATAAACAGTCAGACTCATATAAGGAATTAAAGCAGTATAATGTGCATTCAAACAAAAGGGAGTAGTAGCTAACCCAACTAAATAAGCTAAACAAAATACACTAAAGAACACATAGCAGCATAAATCAAACTACAGTGGATTATAAAGCAATAATGTGCCTATAGGTGTGATAGGCTAATCGGGCCTACAATATTAACACTACATCTATCAATTTGTAAGCATAAGTAGAACTACGCTCGAGTACCTACTACTCTTCTACCCTAATCTATGTCTTCCACAACCCCTATCTAAGGTCATGTCCTCAGTAAGTTGCACCTGCGTCATATCTCGTCTAATCACCTCTCTCCAATACTTCTTCGGCCTACCTCTACCCCTCCTGAACCCGTCTAAAGCAAATGGATCAATTTCACAAGTTTAATTTTGAGAAAGCACTAAATTGTTAAAGAAATGCTTATGTGATTTCCAAAAATTTCTTGTTTGGATAATATTTGATTGAAGTTGAAAGAAACGAGAGCTTGAATTTGAAGTTAAAAGAAATGAAAGTTCCTCTCAGTATTTTGTCATCAAATTGTAATTGTACAAACGCACATGTAATCTTCATTGTCTTCTTGAAAAACATTTAAAAGAAGTATTAATAAACCAAACACTATTAAGATTCAAGAAATAAGTAACAATGATTATATGGACTAAATGATGAGTCGTTATCCAATTAGCCAAACTCTTACTAATTTCCTTTTTATTTTTTATTTTTATAATATGTTTAATTACCAAACAAAACTAATACGTAATTTTTTCCCTTGTTATGTATGACTATATATAACATATCAAATATATTAAAAGTTTTTAATTAAAATATGTTAACAAGGTTTCTCATGGACCAATTTGAACTACAGACTTGACCCAAATCAATGCAACTTTTAGACGATTTGAATTTGAATAGATCAAGATGAGCTGACTTAATAAACACGCAAACTAGACAGGTTATATTTTCATATACTAGTTTTATCACCCCTAAATATAGACTATCATGACGTAAACATCAGTAACTAATTACACGACTCGACCCATGACCTATGGGTTACACCAAAACAACTTTAAGAAAAGTCTTTAATTGTACAAATAAAGTAGTTGATATTGAGATAAAGCTTTAAGAAAGGAAGTTTAAATAAATATCGAAATGTTGCATATTAAAAAAGAACATCACCAATATAGTTACTACAAAGTACAAACAGAAATTGGATTGGTTGGTCGGTTGTTTTTTAATATTAAAATCACTAAAATAGGATATCACGATGATATCACGATGAAAAAGCCATTTTGTAAAAAGCAAAGCCATTGGGGACTATGTAATATTGGAAGAAAGTATAGATTTAGTTAAAGGTGAAATTTATATAATATAAGTAATATTTTCTTCATATTTATTAATCTTTTGCCTTGCTTATCAAGAGTGGTGGTCCTTCTCCATTTTTTTTTTTACTCTAATGTTGATCAGGTCATTGTCAAATGAAATGAGAAATTTTGTCTATTTCTTAAAACTAGACAAAGTTTGACATATCCTAAATGAACAATATGGTCACTCTTCAGTCTTCACCAAAGATTTCTATTTCAAATATTGGAAATGAATAACTTTCAGATGTAGAGCGCTTCAGCCACCCCCTAATAAGCCTATCTGCGCAAATACAAATTAATTGAATCTATGACATGGCTAACAACGAAAAGTATTATTGATGTTCAATAGCAATTTCTACATAAGACATCCACGCAAACATGTCTCAAACTCATTCTGTGTTGCTTAGACTCTTCAAAAATATTGTCGCACCTGCGTCAGATTCTTAAAAAATGCATGTACTTTTGGATGATGTGACACACCTGACAAATTTTTTGAAGAGTCCAAATAACATAGAACGCGTTGACCTTTTCATAATGCATCTTTTAAAACAAGTTAAGAACAATCTCATATTTTGAACTATGCATATGATGCACTTGAAGAACAAAGGACAGTTAATCTTTAAAGTAAATGGTTCATACTTCTAAATTGTGTCTCAACTAATGCTAGAAAGTTAAGATTCTAACAACAAATAATTACTAAGTTAAACAGACACTATAGTTAAGATAAGTGTTGATATCTAGGAAGTTAACTTAGCTATGCCATGTTTATATTTTCTCCTCAGTTGGTAATAAAGTTTTATCTTCTAGGAAGAAGAAAACTTTTTCCTTGCTATGTTGTAATTCTTCTTGTTTATCAGCTTCATCCTTTTCCTGCATTTCTTTATCCTCACATTCAACCATGTCTACTCCCTTAAGCAACTCAAATTCCTCCGCGATCACATTGTTTGCCTTCATTTCTAATACCGGAGGGGCCTTAGCGTCTAAGTTCGGGTATCTGTCTTTGTTGTTCTTCGAGTTACTCTGTGCACATTTCTCAGAACTTGCTCCGTACTCCGGACTCCAAGAAACATTTCCGTTTTCACTTTGAAGTTCACTTTCTTGATCAATCATATCAATATTGTGTTCAAGAGGAGATTGTGTTGGCAGCGGATTACAAATAATAATTTGCCTGGTTGTTAATCTCTCACGATAGTCTTGCATCTCCAATCTGTACCGTTCTTTGTCTTGCAAGGCTTTCTCCTGATAAACCTGAACTCAACAGAATATAACCATTGGAAGTAGTTAGCATGAAACAAACAAGAACAAGCATATATCTTGAAATATATAAATAGGAAAAGGGTCATAAATAACCACACACTACACAAAATATCTTAATTGTCGTTATACTTTGGAGCCATTCATACCCTTATTATCCGTCAGCAAAGTGTCTCGTATTTGTCCTTGGCCCTAAAGGAGTTTCAAAAGTAAAGGTGAATTCAGACTTTTTTCCTAGAACCCCGGTAAAGTCAAGGGCAAATCCGAGACAATTTGTTAACAAGGGCATGAATGGCCTTAAAGTATAAGAAAGGGTAAAATTAAGATATTTTCTATAGTAGAGAGGTAAATTCATGGACCTTTTCCCTATATAAAAATATATCATTTGGTTCCTACCATCTTCTCGGGTACGTTTAGATTGTTCCATAATTCACCTATCATCCTACTAAACTCCCTATCCTTTCCAGGATAAAGAGGTTTCAGCCTGGAATGTTGTTCTGCAAAGAAAAAGTTATAACCACTTCGGTTAGGCTTGGGATGGGCAGGGTCTCGCTTTTTAATTTCACATTTCTTCCTACGCTTTCTTCGAACGACCCCACCAGTTGTAGATGCTGCTATCCCAGTGTTGTAAACAGGTAGAATATTTTGATTTTGCAACTCTTGGTTCATTGGAACCTGATATAGAACACCTTTAAAATCCTCAGATCCAATCTTTACTGTAACAAGATATCCACTCTCAAACTTCCCATCAATGAAACCAGACACGGGAGAACCTGTCGATGGTGGTGATTTAGTTGCTGCAAGCACAAAAGAAATGATGTGATCTTCATAGTTCATTACTTTACGAACAGGAACTTCATATCCAAAGATCTATAGATAATCAAAACAGGTATCCACAAACACAAATCGCGCACTAATCTGGTTACCAAACTTCTTTAATTCTTTGGTTTTCGCATTTTAGACTGCATATAAAATTTAATCACTCATGAACCCAGTGCAACCCCAGGACAAAATATAACAAGTCTACATACATGGTAGAGAGATTATACACATTGTTTGTTAGCTATAGTAGGAAATTATCGGACTTCTAAATTGTTATCAGTAAAGCTTTCTCATGTTATATTGCTTCGCGTGTAACAGAAGCATCGATATGGATAGGACTCATTTTATCATGTGAATTTGTCGATACAAAGTTTTAGAGACACCCAACAGCCCACCCCACAAGAAATTTCAAATTCATTAACAGTTTTAGTAAATTTTTATAGACTAGCGATTGTATCAAAACTTTTTCCTTTTCGTTTGAAACTTCTATAAGAGATTTATTTTACTTGCACAGAGTTAGCACACATTTAGGGGGGGGGGGGGGGGAAGCATTCTAAATCTACTTCATAACGGCGATATCGTTCTTCTTAGAATTGATCATATCCCTTCACTCCATACATCTGTACTGAAAATAGTATCCTGGAAATTGACTGAAAAGTTTTTCAAGGCAATAATAGACAGTAGAATACCTATATGTTATGATAGACAAGAAGGCAAGTGTTCGGGAGCATAAACAATGTTCATGATGTTTACTGATGGACTGTTTAAGTATCTTTGAAAAAGTTATACTTTATGCTATCTGAAAATGGATTAGTTTTACTTTATGCTATCTTTGAGAAAATTCTACTTTATGCTATCTTTGAGAAAATTCTACTTTATGCTATCTGAAAATGGAAATTCCATCAACATAGAACTTGTTTAATGCTTACAAAAGTTTATAAAAGACGTGCAAGCCTAACCAAATTCTTGGACCTAGCCACTATTTTCTTTATTCTCCTGAGAAGGATCACCTCTTCTCTTAAAAAAGGACGTCAAAAGCATCTCCATACATGGATTTGAAGGTTTCCGAAAGACGTGAATGATATGACTATGACATAAAGATTCTAAATAACTCTTATCAACATAGTTAGGAAGCAAAGACAAAAAAGAGGATTGAGAATATGTGCAAGGACAAGTAAGCAACCTTCAGGAAATTTCGTTTCTATCCTCTGAGGCTGAGGCATGGCAGCTTCTACTTCTGGTGGTGGAGGCGCATATCCGGCCAAACCATGAGGTGGAACTGCAGCATGTGAAACTTGCTGCAACACATCTGCATGATATCTACTTTTATTGAGAAAGCCTCAGCACACAACTAATTAATAAAGGGTTTTTTTCATTTTTTGGCCCATCGGCTGAAATTAATGACGGGCGCAAGTCAAAATATACAAAACATGTGCACTGATTATGTACATTTATGTATACAAATATGTTAATATATGTATATTTATACTTAATTATACATAATCTATACATTTGCTGGCTATTTTGTAAATTAGATCACTGATAGGCATTGGACTGTATTTGTCTCATTAATAAATGCAAGATTTCACACATACCAGGAGAAGGAGCCCAGTACTTTGCTTTGAAATAGTAGACTCTTTCATAGTGGAATAGCAATGATATATAGTATTTCCGAAGGATAAATGAAGCATTTGTGGCTGAAGAAGGAAAGCTAAAAACTAACGTTACTTCCTTCCATCTTTTCTCCCCTAGAACCTGCAATCACATTCGAAAAATCCTAATTGTAAGAAGATCAAAATAACTACAGATTCAACATAAATTTCAATCCAATAATTCCTTTCTTTGTATGGAAAGAGCTACTATTGCTAACAACAATTAACAAACTGTAAGGGCACCAAATTCTCCAAGCATATCAAATTATATTACCTTTGTGATACCACCACGAGTAGTTACCTCAACAAAGAGGCGATGCAAATCCAGGGCTTTGCCCCCTATAACAGGGATCCTAAAACAGCACAACCAACAGAAGCATTAGTGAATTAGTTGAGCGAACTATACAAACTTGAGACAAGGATGAGAATTTAGAAGCCTATGGCATAATTTCAAGTTTGAAACATTTGAAATTTAACAAGAAAAGTACGAAACATTCGGATGAAAAGCATCCTTAACGGAGATTAATCAATCACAAAAATGTTAGTGGTTGTTATTTGACAAGATTTTATTTCTTGGAGGAAGTTGAAGTCAAATTGAAAGTCTTGACTTATCACCAATTAGTCATGATCAAGATGAAAACCGAGGGCAAAATGACCAATAGAAACCCCAACGAGCTTTACTTGAGCAAACAAGAATCTCTATTTAGCATGATCAGTATGAAAGTAGAGATCTATATAATCTATACAGGCTCCAAAGAGTTATATTATTAGCAAAGAAGTAATAATGTCATTGAGCACCATCGCCAGCTTCAATTCAAAACAGGCTATATATTCTTCTTTAGTAAAAAGTGGAATCAAAGGATAAGCAACAGAAAACGTTTTTACAAGATCATGCAATTTGGTACCCAGAACAGCTAGCTCATGAGTAAACCGCATACTTATTTCCTAAACCAACGTGGGACAATCTAATAGATGTATACCGAGCCTTCACTTTCTAAAATAGTCCTACTATTAATGCAACAAAGTTAGATGTGGACACTCCAACTGGCTTGCAATTCAGCTAATCTAACAGTGTCAATACAGAGAAACCAGGATTGCTATTTGATTGCTGAAACACATGACCAACATGAAGGATTACTAAAGTTTCGTCATGCTTCAGGATTAGCCAGAAAAAAACATATATAAGAAAGACAACATTCTTGATAAAATTCAACATAAGGGAGGGAGGCATGCCATGCGACAGGAAATGGAAACAGGACTGGGATGTGCCTAGCGGTAGGCGAAACCATCGGCGACTAAATTCAAATCCAAATATAGGCAAAATACCTAGGTCATTGTTTCTCATCTACCTAACCTTGGCGGGCAAAGTTAACAAGTCGGTGAAATAGTCGAGGTGCATGCAAGCTGACACTACGTTATTCAGAGAGGGGTCAAATTGCCGCTCTACTATGCAAAAAGAATCGATTTTACCCTCTGTTATACTATTCATACAAAAATATCCCCGCGTTATGTTTATGGTTCAATCCCTCATCCATTAGGGCTGTCTAAGGTGGACACTCAATCCCACATGGCACTTACATTTGGATGAGATGGACGTCAAGTGGAATGCCACCTCAGCGCCTCAACCCATTTTACCCCTTCCCTCACCTTGCTCTTCCACCACTACATAGGAGAGTTTAAGGAACACAAAAGGGCATAGGTTCCATATTAGGCAAAAAGAAAAGAGAAACTCACATGAATTTGGTTCTCATGGCAGCATGGAGCTTCAGCAAAGTATCCATGAACAGTTGAGGAGAGGCCACAACATTCTCATATGTAGCCAAGGGAGGTGGATATGGATGATAATTTGGGGGTGCCACTCTTAGTGGCACTGGACTGTTTTCAGCAGAAGATGATGCCATTTTCAACTTCTTATAACATATCTCCAAACTCACACCTCAAGTTCAATCACTCCAATTCTTGTTTTCTCAAGAATCTCTAAGCTGCACACTACATAAATACAAATTAACACAGCCAAAAATGCCACCAAAATACAAAAACAATGTATGCAGTGTAATCTCCACAAGTGGGGTCTGGGGAGCGTAGAATGTACGCAAACCTTACCCTTACCATGAGAGGTAGAGAGGTTGTTTCAGATACACCCTCGGCTCAAAGAAAGCAAAAATGCCACCAAAATCACAAAACAAAACAACAAACAAAAGTTTTAAAACTCATGGAACTTCATATCAAATTAAACATGTAAAAGGTTAGTGATAGAAAACAAACAAAAGCTAATCTGAAGAAATTCCCAGAAAATGAGACTAATGAGTCCAAAAACCAGAAAAGAATGGTCATATACAGTCCAATACATGAAAAAAGATCCAAAAAGGTTATAACAAACAGACAAAATCAGTAACAAGAAAGTGATAGATATATACAAAGAAAGAAAATACATACAGAAGCAGAGAAAGAGAAGTGTGTCACCATGAAAATGCCAGTGGAAGAACTGAATAACAACAACCCCATTAGGTGAAGTAACTCCAAGTAGCAGAGGAAAATACCCAAAGCCCAAGAAAAAAAGCATATAGTACGCACCATAGCTGTCACAGCCATGAATTGTTTCAGAGTACCAAATATGGGAATCAAGAACACCTATCAAAGCTCAAAACCCCCCAAAAAGCAAATATTTTTTTATTTTAAAAAAGGGGTCATAAAGATCCCAAATGAGTACATCAAGAACCCTATCTCTAGGTCTATTATCTACATATGCTAATGCTATATAATCTTTTTTTCTGACATTCTAAAGATGTGACATTGTAATTGATATTTCTGATAGTAATACTATATATCTGCATGTTTAACAAAGTCCAAAGCTCCATTCCTCTTTTTTCTGACACAGTTCCCAGAAGTAAGATTTATGGCCTAAGCAAAAACAAGATGGTGGGATCAGGACCCCCAACCCAACAACTACACACCCCACTGTAATCCAACAAGTATGATCCGAAGAGAATAGATTATACACAGACTTTATCTTATGTTTTCGACTCGGCTCAGAATAAAGCAATAGAACATGTCAAATAGGAAAAAGAAAAAAAAAGGAATTACTACACCAAAAAAGTATGCTAAGCAAAAAAAATTAAAAAACACTAAATAATAACAGAAATTCATAGAAACTATTGAAGAAATACTAGATCCCACCAACCCCATAAATAAAAAATGCCTAGGAGAATGAACAATACATAAAAATCCCACCTTTGAGATTTCAACATCAAACACAGTTCTCCACCTTGCATGGAACACATATTATTATTATTATTATTATTATTATTATTATTATTATTATTATTATTATTATTATTATTATTATTATTATAATACACCATTACTGAGGAATAAAAATAAAGTCTTTATTATTATATAAAAAGAAAATTTACCAGCAACAGTAAAGAGAGATTTGATATGTACTGGCAAATGGGACAACCAAATAATGTAAATCGCTCTACCTAACAAGGTGGAGGTAAGATCTGTGTACATTCTACCTCTCAATCTATATATTATGGTATTTCTACCTCTCAATCTATATATTATGGTATTTCACTCGATATGTTATTGTTGTAATACTAAGCCTAAAATTTGAAAACCTATGAAAAGGACTGGCTTTTTCTATTGTATTTTTATATATATTTTCTTGTAACCTTGTTGGTTTATTAATCATGGAAACTCTAGCCATGAAAATATATGTGACTGGTGGCATTTGTTTTATAATGACTGTTTTACCCTCACTAGTTCACATATAGGGCAAAGAAACAAAAGGGTAAATGTGGAATTTTTTTAAAATCCTAAACAAGATAGAATTGCAGTTATGGTTCTTGTATTATGTCCCGTTTGGAGCGGCACGTTCTTTTATTATCTCTCTTCGTGCATAGCCACATATTAACATCAAATTTATTTTTTTGAGGCACATATTAGATCACGGATTTAACTTTATAAAATTTACATATATTGACTTATTAAAAAAATAAGAGATGAATTCTTCGCATTTATTTAAATTAAATTTCGATTAGCAAAATTATTTCGTATTTATATTTTTGGAAGATAATAACTTAATGAAATAGTTGAGATAAGCATCTCATCCGAGTTTTGGCTCGAAAACGTTATGATGAACCAAATTATGACGAATTCAGTCGGAAAATAGTGACTTTTTAGAGCACAAATTAACCTGAAAACCACCGTCATAAAAAAAAATTGACTTATATAATTTTTTTATATTATTACTAACAACAACAATAACAATATATCCAGTGAAATCCCACAACGTCGGCTCTGGGGAGGGTATAATGTACGCAGACCTTACCTCAACCTTGGTAGGTAGAGTGGTTGTTTCCGAGAGACCCTCGGCTCAGGACATGCAAAGCAGAAAAACGCAGAAAAAAACAGTCTGACCCGATCAAAAATTTAAAAATTTAAAGCAGTATGCAAATGCTGATAGCAAACGCGAATACGCCAGAATATCGCATCCTTAAAAAGAAGGAAGAAGCAGTAACTAACGCAAATAAATGAGATAAACCAAGTACATTAAAGAACGCGTAGCAGAAGAGATACAACTACATACGACTATAAAGTAATACTACATCTATTCGTATGATATGCTAAGCGAGCCTACAGTAATAACACTACAACTACCAGTTTGTAAGCGTAAGTAGGACTACGCTTGACTACCTACTACCCCTCTACCATAATTTGTGTCCTCCATAACCCCCTATCTAAGGTCATGTCCTTAGTAAGTTGTGTCTGCTTCATATCTCGTCTAATCACCTCTCCTCAATATTTCTTCGGCCTACCTCTACCCCTCATGAACCCGTTCATAGTCAACCTCTCACACCTCCGCACCGGGGTATTTATGTCTCTCCTCCGCACATGTCCAAACCATCTCAACCTCGCTTCCCGCATTTTATCCTCCACAGAAGTCACTTCCACACTGTCCCGGATATTATCATTTCTAATCATATCCCCTCTTGTATGACCACACATCCATCTCAGCATCTCATTTCCGTCACTTTTATCCTTTTGGGTGACGTCTTGACTAGCCAACACTCTGCCCCATACAACATAGTCGGTCTAACCACCACTGTATAAAACTTGCCTTTTAGTTTTTGTGGCACATTTTTTATCGCATAAGACTCCAGATGCAAGCCTCAATTTCATCCACCATGCCCAATACGATGTGTGACATCGTTATCAATCTTTCCATTCCCTTGGATAATAGACTCGGGGTACTTGAAGCTTCCTTTCTTCGGAATGACCTGAGTCTCAAGTCTCACCTCCACGCTTGCCTCACAGTCGCTCTCATTATTGAACTTGCACTCCAAGTATTTCGTCTTGGTCCTACTCAGCATGAACCCTTTAGACTCCAGAGTCTATCTCCAAACCTCCAGCTTAGCGTTCATTCCGTTGCGAGTCTCATCAACCAGGATTATGTCGTCTGCGAATAACATATATCATGGCACCTCCCCTTGGATTTATTGCGTCAGTCCATCCATCACCAAAGCAACTAAGAATTGGCTAAGAGCTGATCCCTAGTGCAGTCTCACCATCACAGGAAAGTGCTCCGAATCTCTTTCCACTGTTCGTACCCTGGTCTTGGCTCCGTCATACATATCCTTGATCGCCCCAGTGTACGCCACAGGTACACCTTTAGCCTCCAAACATCTCCAAAGAACCTCCCTAGGGACTTTATCATATGCCTTCTTGAGGTCGATGAAAACCATATGTAAGTCTATCTTCCTCTCCCTATACACTCCACCAACCTCCTAATAAGATGAATGGCTTCTGTAGTCGAATGCCCCAGCATGAGTTCAAACTGGTTCTCGAAAATAGGCAAACCTCTTCTCACCCTCATCTCTACTATCATTTCCCAAACTTTCATAGTGTGGCTCAACAGCTTGATACCCCTATAGTTGTTGCAACTCTGGTTATCACTTTTGTTCTTGTATAAAGGAACCATTGTACTCCACCTCCATTTTTCGGGTATTCTCACTGTCTTAAAAATGACGTTTTACAACCCAGTCAGCCACTACAAGCCTGCTCTGCCTGCGCTCTTCGAAAATTCAACTGTATCTCATCAGGCCCAGTCGCTCGTCCCCCATGCTTCCTGCGAACAACACCCTCAATCTCCTCAATCATAATGTTTCTAAAGTACCCAAAATCCCAATACCTACTAGATTGCTCCAAATCTCCCAACACAATGTCTATATCTCATTTTTCGTTCAAGAGTTTATGGAAGTAAAGACTGTCATCTCTGCCTAATATACACGTCCTCCACCAGTACTTTGTCGTCCTCGTCCTTGATGCACCTCACGTGATCTGCATCACAAGCCCTCCTTTCTCTCGCCTTAGCTAGTCTGTACAACTTCTTATCTCCGTTTTTTCTCTAATTCACGTATAGACATTCAAAAGCCGTTGTTTTCACCGTCATGACCGCTAGCTTTGCCTAATTCCTAGCCATCTTATACAGTTTCCTAATCGTCCACTTCTCCACCCTATCTTTGCTTTCTATCAATTTCGTATACGCCACTTTCTTCGCATCCACCTTCTCTTGAACTTTACCATTCCACAACCAGTCCTCTCGATGCCCACCATGGCTACCCCGCGAGACCCCTAACAGTTCTCTAGCCACCTTCCGGATGCAACTGGTCGTTTTGTCCCACATAGTAGTCGCGTCCCCACTACTCCCCCCAAGCCCCCTTGGTCGTCAACCTCTCTCTCATTTCCTCTGCACTAGCCATGGTCAAACTCCCCCATTTGATTCTCAACTTGTCATCCACTACCCTTCTCTTCTTCTCCATCTTGATCTCTAAATCCATGACCAAAAACTTATGTCGGGTTGTAAGAGACTCATTTGGAATCCCTTGCAGTCTTTACAAAGACAGTTGTCAACCTTCTTAAGGAGCAAAAAATCTATATGAATCTTAGCCATCGAACTACGGAAAGTCACCAAATGCTCCTCCTTCTTCAGGAACCTCGAATTGGCTATCACTAACCCAAAAGTTCTAGCGAGCTCCAAAAGTGAGATGCCTCCCCCATTTCTTTCCTCGAGGCCAAAACATCCATGTACGTCGTCGTAGTCCCCCGGAAGTGACCCGATATGTCTATTGAAATCGCCTCTCACAAATAATTTCTCAGTGGGTGGTACTCTTGCCACCACCTCGTCCAGATCCTCTCAAAAGCGCCTCTTCTCCTCCTCGGCCGCCTGCAGCGCGTAAGCACTAATAATGTTCATAATGGACCTTCCAACTATCAACTTAATCGCCATCATCTTATCGTTGACCCTCCTAACCTCTACCACCTGATCCCTTAGCTCGATGTCTACCAAAATGCCTACCACGTTCCTATACCCCGACCTACCCGAGAACCATAACTTATACCCGTCCACCTCCGTAGCCTTGGTTCCCTTCCATTTAGTCTCCTGAACTTCCCTGTTAAAGTCTCAAGTCCCAATAATTAAAATATTATTACTAACATATTTTAATTAATAATAACAAGTAATTTACTTCCTTTTCTTAAATTGTTATAGATATTACCTATTGTTACAGGTCATCTTAGAAGTCTAATATCACACGTAATGTGATTTTAATTTTTAACTAGTTGAAAGAAAAGGGCTTCTTAAAATAATTTTTTTTTAAAACATGTTATTCTTTTTCTTGGAATTATTCACCAAAGGAAATAAGAGAGATATGAGTGTCGTAATAGCAGGTATATTATTTAATTATATGCATTTAAGCAATTGAACAAGTCTTATAACTGTGGAAAAAAAGGGTTCTCTTCGTCCTCCGGGGCATAGTCCAGTGGCAAAGCCTGGACGCTATAAGACGCTCTGGCATGGGACAACGTGGGTTCGATTCCCCACAAGCACGAAAAAACTCTGCATGTTGGGGAATTTGACCTTGTCTCATTGATCAGTTGTACGCTCCCAGAAAACTGGCCACTGGAGCACATCCCGCGATTTACCTGGTAATAGTGTTGAAGGACCGATGCTGCGCCTGGAGACCTGGATTATAAAAAAAAAAAAAAAAGGGGGTCTCTTCTCTCTTTTGCTGGACCTCTCACTTATTAGTTATTACTCCTCACAAAGTTTCAAGAAAAAGAGAACCATATATTAATGAGGTGTCAGTTCCTTCAACAGTGATAACCAACTAATTAAGAGTTTTTTTTCCTTAAGGTAAAGAAATATTTAAACACTTTTTTTCCTAAAAGACTTCACTAATAAAGAGTTAATAAAGTGAAAATATAGAAATACTGACAAAATATCCATTGAGGAAATAAAAAATGATATAATTTTATAATCTGTTTAGCCAAGTTTCTGAAAGGTAAAAAAATGTTCAAAGTTTAATTTAAATATACCGGGGAAAGTTAAGACGCTATTTATTAAGCAATGTAGTAGTAATATATTGGAAATAAAAGGAAAAATTAAAATCTATTTTTTCCTAGAAAAGGGTCTATATGTTGGACCTTTTAATCTTTTTTTTTTTTTTAGCTATTTGTATAATTTTAAAGATTTTGTGATATTCTTCTTGTTACCATCTAAATTGAGCGCATAGTAACTACAAACTTTATGGATTAATATCTATAAAATTATGTCTATATACAACAAATCATCTTCTTCTTTCGTGAAACATATTTTATTTGAAGAGAAAATGGCTAAATGTCCCCTCAATGTTTTGACCGGATTACCAGCTACACATCTTTATTATACAGAAGTCCTATTACCCTCGGAACGTTTTAAAATCGGAATATACTCACACTTAAATATTGACGTGTCCAGGCAGGTAAATACATCTCTAGTAGGCGCGTAAGAATTGAATAAAATACCCAACAGCTAATTAGAAGTTCACGTGTCAATCCAAATTTCATTTTTTTTGGCTTTCGTCTTCTTTTTCATCCCGTCTTTCTCGTCACCGGCGACCAAATCAGACTGCTGGAATTCGGCGAGACGGCGACTCCAAATTTTCTGATACATATTAAGGTTTTTCTTTTGCATTTTGTTTAACTGGTAGAAAATTTTATATTATTTTTTCTTGTTTAAGTTATAGTAGTAATTGATTGAGTGCAATTAATTAGTAGAGGATGAAGATTGGGGTAAAAGAGGAGAGGATGGAAGAACTTGAGTTGTATTCCTAATTGGATTAGGGATTATAATCCGATAAAAAATTAAAAGAGGAATAAGTGGTGCCATTTGATCATAAATAACAGGGAAATAAAAGTGAAGGCAGTGGGCCCCAAGGCCTGTATACAAACATTTCTATATAATTGGTTTACTTGACACATCAGCGTTTAAGGGCGAGTATATTTCGATTTTAAAATGTTCACGTAATAAGACTCCAGTATAGTAAAGGTGTGTAGTTGGTAATCCGATCAAACGTTGAGGGGGTATTTGGACATTTTCTATTATTTGAAGGAAACATTTTTAACAGTTCAAGGACCAGTTAACCAAAGACCTAAGGGAAATTAAATTAAAAGAAAACGAGAAAAGGTGTCAATGGGCTGGGCTTTGTTGTTACTACTGCTGGTCGATAATTGGGCTAGAGACTACCCATATTGCAATGAGGCCCATGACCGCATGATGCTGCTGAAAGCCCAAAATTTCCAATTTTATGACCACCCTCTATCCGTCAATAATCTCACAATGAGCATCAATTTTTATACATGAATATTACAGATCAAAAATAATAAAATGCATGATAAATAGAAGGGTTGAATCCCAAACACAAGCTTGATATTAGTCTATTTTTATAAAAGTTGAATCCCCTTAACGAAATTTTTGGCATCGCCACTGATAGCACAAGTTACCTGTTTAATCAGAACATTCAGTTTACATGCTGTGTTGGCAACAAGGGGGATTTTCTCCATAATGTATGTGCTCATTATACTCACCGCTATCATCACCATCAGCAGCCATGGAATGAAAGGGTTGTGGTTTTGCGCTTGGAAACAATAGCTTAAGCCGGAAAGCATCTACACCGTTCAAATAATAACGAAAAAGTCTCTTTGCTCTAATAAATCCAAGACGGCCATACAAAGCAAGTGCTCCTTTATTCGTAACTTCTGCTTCCAAAGTCACCTACAGAACATAGGAAAATATTAAGTGGAAACAAGCCTTAGCTAGATAATATATCACGACGCTATGGCGCTTTGTCCTTCCGTTCCTTTTTCTTTTCTAAAAAAAAAACATGACAAACTTAAATATCCCCAAAATAAGAAGTAGGATCAAAAGAAGTTATTGTTTTTCTCTGAGTCGGAAAAATAAGATATAGAAACCAAGCAAGCACATTTCAGCTCTTGATTTGTAGAAAAGAACAGGCAAGATCGATAATCATGAAGTACCTAATAATATCAAGATGGTTTTCATCATTAAATCATTTTTTTTAAATTTTATTTAATTATAACAATGGTGTTCGGACTAACATGCGCGCACCTTGACTATTTCACTGGGTACTTGCTACTTCCCACTAACATAGGTATCAGATAACTCTGCCACCATGGCTTAGGCAGTACGAAAGAAATCACCTAGTGTCCTTTCGGGATTTGAATCCTTGTCTCCAAAGCATCATTAGGTCATTTTTTATTCCACACATCTAACAAGCCTAAAAGAACTTTCCTTATTGTCTTTTTTATGTTGACAAGCAAAACCTTCCTTATTGTTATAAATCCATGATGACTGTAACACATGAAAGAATGTTTTGGATCCATCTTTGTTTCCCCATGTTATTTCTTCTTTCAAACTTCTGACAAGCCTAAGCAAACAAACTTCCTTATTCAACAAATCCGTGATGTTTTCTGTTTTGGATACATTGTTCTTCAAGGTTCCTACAAGAAAATAGATATTTTTTATCTGGAAGGTGGAGGGTGGTTTGGAAGAAAACACCATGTGAAAAAGCATATGAAATCTTCAGAGATAAGAGTCAGTTTCAACGGCGAAAATGCAATGAACCACATAGTTTTGGTTGATCTGCAAGTCGGACTAAATTATTCAGGCCAATGTGCATGCTCATGATCACGTGCAGCAAGTCACAAAGAATGTCCTACTCAAGCTTGTACAACAAAACAGGGACAGTTTTCATCTTTGATACCGTGGCCGTTATATTTATGTTTCTCGCAATATTATTCTTAAGTCACTAATAATATGAACGTTTTCAGCATGTTGTGACGTACCTCTTCACAACCAGATTCCATCATCACCTTGATTGATCTTGTGACAAGTTCTGTAGCTGGAAGATGAAAATATTACAGCTCAGTAGCTGATCAGATGTATATCAAAAATTAATAAGCATATATAAAGTCACAATGTCAATGACTTCATTTCCTCAAGAGATTTCTTACACAGTAAAAGCCACAATCATGTCCCCTTTGGTTTCTACCAGCACTATCACTCTCAAGGGCATCCTCGAGGCAATTACTTTTAAAAAGTTAAATGGAAAAGGGTACACCAAAAAAGTGCTATAAAATGTTCAATTGAAGAAGAAAATATAATGTGCATGAAAACCAGTTGAACCAGGATTACGATCAGGAGCTTCTTTTTGCTTGTTTTCCTATATTACCTCTTTCATGTATTGAACTTCAATGTGTAAAGAGGAAAGGGTACCTCAAGCAAGAGGAGACAGTAATGAAAATAGGGAAGTTTCTAATTTCTAGTGTTTTGTGGGTAAGGGGTGAGCGGATTTTGATGGAAAGGGGAAACTAAAAACGGGAAAAGAGACATAATTGTCATTGTGATAACAAGGATTGGAAAAAAAAAATTAATTGAAAAAGAATACCTTTTGCAAAGAAAACTAAATGGAGGATTAGAAAAATAAGAGCTACTCAACTGGACTTTTAGTTTTATACCATGAGAGAAATTTCAGACTTATTCAGCAACGTGAGATACGTAACTGAGTTTTAATCTGATTAATGTTGATTCAGTCAAACACAAATACAAATCTGCTTCTTTATATTGCCTCAGAATTAAAATTCACTGAGGAAAACAATATGGTTATCCAGGTACATGAAGAAAGAGTCACTCTATAGACATCATTCATAGTTCTAAAATACTGGACCAATATCAATTAAAGGCCATTATCAATTTATCAAACAAAGAGCGATAAGATACTGACCAATTCCTTTGCCTCTGTAAGGCTTAAGCACCACAAGCATTGCAATGTAACCTCTAAACGTACCACGATGCTCTCCCATCTTGCAGACCACCGTCCCTATACATTTCCCCTTATGGAAGGCCTACAAATATCTCAGTAATGAAAAAAGAGTTATGCTCCTGGTGAAATATAACATACTCCCGCTGTTTCAATTTGTTTGTCTTAGTTTGACTTGGCACAAAGTTTAAGAAAGTAAATAAGACTTCTGAATCTTGTGGTCTTAAACATGCCATGTGGGATGTTGAAATTAAAAGGTTGCCAAATTAAGAAAGAGGCATTCTTTTTTAAACAGGTTAAAAAGGAAAGAAAGACAAACAAATTGAAACAGAGGGAGTAACTAATATGACAAAGGAGTGGGAGGAGTACCATAAAAGACAGTTGTGGCCAAAGATAGACAAAGTAGCGGTAAGTGAAGATGGAGTAGGGCTCGCTAAGCTCTTCATCAACAAGGTTCATGATAAGAGGTAGATGATGTTCACCTCCATAGCTAACATATTCTATTTTTGATGCCTTGATTACTTCTTGTTCATTTTCACTCCTCGTCTCCATGAGTCAGTGGCGCAGCTGGTGGTGATCCAAAATAAGGACCCTGTGTGGCTTGCCTGTGAGAATGGAGAATGATAGGCAGGAGCGGAAGGGGGATTCAGCGGAACTGACCTGATGAACATCAACTTTTTCTTATAAAATATTATTCACTAGCCAAATCACAAACTAAACTTTCTTGCAGCATTTTAAAACAATGGGAAATTTTAAGATCTGTGTCTACGTTATATTTGCCAACTATCTAGGCTGATGATTCGGGGACATTTGTAGGACAAATAACACTGGCCTATCTATATTGACAATAAACAGATTGAACTATAAAATCTTGGGTCTACGAGGTATTATGCTACATTATGACATATTCTTAGTAAGTTAACATACATCAACTTTTTTTTTTCCATTTTGACAAGAAAAGGAAACATCAATTTTCTTGCCATCCAATTATAAAAAAGTTGATTTACAAAGCAAATCTTACTTCTACCTCAAGCGACATAATAAGAATCTTCTCTCCTTTTACTAATAGTAGATTAAAATTTTCATTTTCTAAAATTGCTCAACCATGAGTATTTGATTTATCCGACACTATGATTTTTTTAGAAACCCGAGACACTATAAATTAGTAGCATTTCTTAGTTGAATCCTGCCTCATGGTCCTCCTCTATCTCTATAACTCTCTCTTTCGAACATGGGAACAAACCGACACACAGCCATAGCATACAATGTATATACACATTTCATGAGTCTTCTTAAGTCACTTCATGAACATATTCACGTCTGATATCCAGCATAATGACAAGTCTTATGAACAAACAAGGAGTCACTATGTACTTTTTTAATGATAATAGTGTCCAGGTCAGATTGCGCATGCCTCGACTATTCACCGGATACTTGCTTACGCACCAGCACACTTACCGAGTAATTCTTCCCACCAAGGCTTATGCAGATGACAAGAAATCAACTAGTGAACGATCAGAGGTGTTGTCTAATCACCATACTGAGGTTGGTCCCTCTTTTACTAGACTTGGTTATGAATATTCATGAAGAAATGATTTTTTCCCCTTTGTTGGGATTAAAACCCGAGACCTCATGGTTCCCCTCCCACTTCACTAATTCTCCCACCAAGACTTAAAACGAATCCCTATGAAATTCACACCAGATCTGTATAATTAAAGCAAAAATTAGGAATGTTTACTCCTATGTATCAATCATTCAACCATCCCTTTGGAAATGTGCGGAACTTAGGCACTTATACAACCTTCTTTAAATATACTTCTGAGTAATCTAACGTATTCTGTTTCTCAATGTTTACTCCATCACAATCATGCTATTCAAACAGATAAAAAACGATACAAGACAGAAAAATGTTTACCTTCTCAAAAAAAAGCATTTAATTTTGACACCATAAATGAATTCAAAGGTGATCATTATATGCATGAAAGTTACAATCTTTTTTTCCAATCTCTACCACAAAGGGATGAAAAGCAGACATACCAGTTCAAGTACCAATAAAACACACAATATAATATAAGCTTCATTCATCTCTAAATTCAGTACATCAAAATAAACACTATATCTTGTTCCCAAACACCCAAGTGCAAAAATCTACATAAAGTTTCATTCTTTATTAAAAATACCCACAGAACAAATTGAAAAATCCAATCTTTATAGAATCTACTATCAATTCAAAAGACTCACGCAAGAAAAATGTTTACCTTCTCAAAAAAAAATTAGAAGCATTGGATTTTGACACCACAAATGAATTTAAAGGTGATCATTATATGCATTAAAGTTACAATCTTTTTTCCCAATCACTACCACAAAGGGATGAAAAGCAAACATACCAGTTCATACCAATACAACACACAATATAATACTCCCTTCGTCTCAAATTATTTGTCGTTTTAGAAATTCAAGACACAACTAATTACTTTTTCTCCATTCTACCCTCATTAGTATCTTGTCATTAATAAAGATGACACATAAATAGAGTAAATATTGAATGGAGAGCGATTATCACTTGGCCAAAAATAGAGGTAAAAGTAGTCAAATAACACTTTTAATTAATATTTCTTAAGTCGCATGTAAAACAAAAAAAAACGACAAATAATTTGAGACGGGGGAGTATAAGCTTCATTCATCTCTAAATTCAGTACATCAAATTAAACACTCTATCTTGTTACCAAACACCCAAGTGAAACAATCTACATAAAGTTTCGTTCTTTATTAAAAATACCCATAGAACAAGATTAAAAATCCAATATTTATAGAAAAACTATTTCAATAAACCCCAAAGGAAAAGGGTATAGAAAAGGAGCTTACTTTACTTCAACGGAGAAAAACCAAGCTCATTGGAGACAAAGAAGAAGCAAAGAGCTTTGCAAATTCTTGATCCCCCCCGCCCAATTCCTTATTGCATTTTCGGGTTTAATTTTGGGCTTGGTTTTGCACTGGCCCTTTCGAGGGCCCAATTAGACTCGAGATTCTCTTTTTCCGGGTCCTGGGCTTTAATTTTTGCCTCTCACGACAAACAACTTTTCGCGAGTATAAATTTATATTTTTACATAATAATATCTCACAAGTTCTGTTCCGTTCCCTTAAAATAATTATGCCACGCCAGACATAAGTTTCATTGCTAAAGGGCAAAGATTAAAGACCTACCCAATTGAAGGGGAAAAACGTGCAAGTTCTTCCCTTTTTTCCACTAAAAATCTAGGCCATTTAAATGAAAATATGTTTTAAATGTTGGAATTAAATTTATAAATAAACAGTTATGAGAATGGAATAAAGTACTAAAATAGGAAAATAAATAATTTAAGTATTTAGTTTTAAAAAAAAGCTTAACACTAAAAAAGAACTGATTATTGCAGATTTTACTAGCCATTTTTCGGTTCTATCTTTAAAAAATAATGTTCGTCATACACTTTCATATTTCACCGGTGGGACTTCATAACTATGAATTCATAACTTCATGATAGTGGTTATTTTTCAATTAGAGTGACTATTTATGAATTTTATCCTAGAGTTATTAATTGCACGATGTTCCTTCAAATGGACTGGTCTTTAATTTTTGTCGTTCAAAAATAAACTTATGCCTATAGGGGCATAAGTTCTTTACGTAATTTGTGGATATTATGATGCATAACTTATGTCTCTATAGACATAAGTTCAATTTTGAAAGTCAAAAATTAAAGATCAACCCATTTGAAGGGAAAAAATTAAAGACTCACAAAAGAGGAACAAAAGTGCAAATGACCCCCTAATTAAGGACTACTGTACTTGAGCCAGCACAAGTATGCAAATACAGTTTTGTTTGTTGGGCTTTTCGAAGCTAAACTTGTAATGTTCAGTCCATGAAGTTGCTCCACTTTTGCATTTGAAAGTATACAGTGTGTATTTCACATCTGAAATGCAAAAAAGAGTGTTTTTGTGGTTATAGCGATGCATAATATATTTGAGTGGAGTTAGAGCCTTTGGCGTAGGGATTGACATTTTAGAGATTATAAGAAAATATAATGAAAGACAAAGCGATTAAGTTCGAAAAGATTTTAAGCTGAAAAGTTATAAATTGATTAGAACTGATCTTGTAGTGTTCGATTGTAGTCCAATCCAAACTAAATCAACAAGTCTCTGACACATCTATTCACCAATACATAATGTTAAGTTCCACCTCGGAAATAGAATGAAAACATGGATTCCTTATATGGATTTTGACAATCCTCACCCTACAAGCTAGCTTTTGGGGTTGAGTTAGGCCCAAGATCCATTCTTTACATGATATCAGAGTTAGACTCATTCCAATTCTTTGTTCACCGATGTTGAGCCCCCAAATTATATTGTCAACGCTCCATTAATGAGGTCTGGGTGTGCGTGGGAGTCAGAAATAGAATAAAACATGAACTCCTTATATGGACTTGGACAATCTTCACCCTAAAAACTACTATATTCTAGATCTTTTCTTTCTTCAAATTTCCTATTAAATAGGATGGAAATGAATAGTGAGAATCCAACTTTTACTTATTACTCCTATGAAAAACTTTCAACGATATCAATAAAATATAAGTCTTGATACTGTTGAGTGTGCAAATCAGTTTGAAAACTACGCAGGCTCTCAATTAAAGAGTGTATATTTTGGTCGGAATTTGCTATCCGCGCTTTTTCTCCCGATCTTGTACCTTAGTACACTGAACACTTACCTAATCTTGAATCTTGAAAGTTGACTTTCTTTTTCAATCAACTGGCATACCTTTGGGATTCGATGTAATGTGTGTAGTTTCAATTACATTTCCTCAACAATAGTGAGCTGTCTCGGGTGGAATTTTCAGGTTGAATTTAATGTCACCTTCTCATACAAGTCATGAAGTCGACCTTTAAATTTCCCATTGACCCCATATTCTCCTTTTGAATTTTCTTTTGGGGTATATGTAAATTTTGAACTTTTTTATTTTGTTGGATATAATGCATATAGCCTCACATCTATGATTTGAACTTGTGATGTACCGTAATTTTTGAATCACTTTTATTACTGTCCTAATTGATCCTGATCGACATTAGAAGTATATTGATTTTTTTCATACACTACAATCTTTTTTTTTGTTAGAAGAATTCAACATTTCATATATATAATCAAAAAAATATTTTTATTCTATGTAGATAGTATATTTTAACGATGAATGAAATTTAGTTGAACCTCTTAACTCCTTTGAATCCGTCACTGCTCCTAACATGTTTTCCTATTTCTTTGGTTCCAGATATTTAATGTCAAAAGCTATCGGCATCATCTTCCACGACGACTATGAGGTCAAACAAGTACTTATCCTCAGTGTAATTTAACATATTATGACAGATCTCATGATTTATTTGCAATGCAATTGGTTCGATTTATCATAAATAATTACATATCATTATTTTTTATAATATGATACTATAAAAGCTTTTTATATTGCTAGCATAGAGAAGTTAACTCGTCTTCATAGTTATGTGTTAGTGAAGGAGTGTCTTTTGACTATTTACATAGTTTGAGAATATCATAAAGAATTATAGTGTAATGATAAGTATTCTTTCATCTTTAATCAGATCTCGGGTTCGAGCTCTGAATATGTAATCGACTTTGTTAGAGAGTGTTTTACCCCAATACCGGACTCCTCGACCCAAATACGAATTTATTCAGATCCCGATGTGAATACCGAATATCATGTGAGAAACCTGGATAAGTTGCAAAGAGCACTTTAAAGTTTTTCCAAAACTTGCCTAAACTAGATTAAACAAATGTACAATCAAACAGATAGGGGAGGCACATCTGTATACCTAAAAACAAGGCAAAAACATGAACTGTGGGCTCCTCCAAGTTAATAATTTGAAGAGATAATTGATGTAATTTGAAGGCCAAAGCTTTTGTGGTTGTTAAGCACTAGGAAAGAGATAAGATAATGAAAATTGGGAATAATGGATTAAATTGACAACTTTTAATAGTTGGAAATGACTTCTTACGTGAATAATGAAGAAATTTCAATCAATTGAATCATTCAAGAATGTCAGGAAAATTATGTCTTATCTAAATTTCCAAATATATGCCCATAAAAGAATTTTATTATTATTGAACAACTCCACTTTTGAAAATTAAAAAATGTACTATCATGGACTCATGCAAATACTCCCAAACTCTTTTCCATGTTCAATAATTTTTCTTTTAGCTTCCTACTGGATTTTTAACTAGTAAAGATCCAAGAGGTTAAAAAAAAGAGGTCTTTTTTTGGTAATGGTGTCCGGCCAACTTGTGTATTCTTTAACTATTTCACTTCTTCAAAACACATATATTGATTAGCTCTTCCCCAACAAAACTTAGACAGAAAGATAAAAATCATAGAGTAGTAACTGTTTGTCTTTGATGGAATTTGAACCCTAATCTCAACGCTCAAGAGGAGGAGCGGGTTGTTACTAGTTAAAATATGTCCAAATTAGGAAGACAATCAAACAGATGTAAGGCACAAATTGTATTCTTGAAACCAATGCAAAATACGATATGCATTTGGGCTCCACCACGTTAACAATTTGAAGAGTTTAATGTTTGATGGCAAAGTTTGAGTTGTTTATCCATTATTGAGGGGACACTATTCAAGACTAACTAGCTAGTTGTTCAATTAAATTTTGTTTTAGTTTCAGGAGCGACTGATACTTAAATGGAGAGACATGAACAATAATAATATATATAGTCGATTTTAATTTATTTGAGATCAAGATATAGTTATTTTCATAAATTTTTAGTACGGGAGAGTTGAAAACACGATAGAACATTCAAACGAGTCTATTAACTGATAGAATATTTCCAGAATATTTCTGTATCTTTGTATATCTTTTATATTAGAAAATTTATATTTCGATTGTAAGTAGGAAGATTAATTATCTAGTTTGTAGCCATGTAAATAATTATGTAACACTATATATATTGTACACAATAATCAATGAAAGACAGGGAACATATTCCTTTATGGTATCAGAAGTCAAACCCTAAAAATCCCCACCCTTCGACAACCCCTCTCTCTGCCGTCCTCCTCCAAAATCTTCTACTTCATCTCTTTTCCCCCAATTTTCAATGGATGCACAACCTAAATTTCATCCTGCTCTTGTAGTTAACAACATCAACAATTTCATTCTCATAACTCTTGAGATGAAAAAGGTTCAATATTCATCTTGGGCGGAATTATTTAAGTTTCATTGACGTGTGTACAAAGTAATCGATCACATCATCCCTCCCAAACCAAAGTCCAATGACGAATACTTGGAGAAACGTGATGATTTTGATGATGAACTTTGGTCATGATTAGATGCGATTGTTCTACTATGGATCTATGATACAATCTCAAATGACCCACTACATACAATCGTTGAAACCGACGCCACTGCATGACAAACATGGGAGCGGTTGGAAACTATTTTTCATGATAACAAGACACATCCTGCCTTGTACTTGAAAAATCAATTTAAGGACATTCAACATGACGATTTTCCAACTGTGTCTGCCTATTGTCAAGAGCTTAAGATGATTTTCGATCAACTCTCAAACGTTGGTGCACCGGTCACAAATCAACTATTGGTTATGCAACTCATTGCGGGATTGAATGAAAATTATGACGGCATCGCTACAATCCTCCAACAAAGCACGTCATTGCCTCAGTTCTTTAAGGCTAGTTCGAGACTCATCCTTGAAGAAACCTGAAAAACAAAATGGGCAGCGACTAATTCTAGCACAACCGACGCCACTCTAGTAACCACCGACGGTAATCATGCCGACCCGAGGGGCTCGGCTCCCGCCCCATCCCACCGGCAAGACAATAATCTGACATGTGTCTTATATCCCCGGAATAACAACAGAGGAAGAAATTTCGGGAACAGCCACGGTGGCAGTGAAAAAGCGATGGCCGAGGAAGCAATGGCGCGCGGAAAGAGGCATCCTCCGGCCGGGTAGCCACCAACAGTGCGAACAATGGCGGAGCTCTGTCGTGGGCTGCCTACCTGCCATGGGCTGTGTGGGCTTCACCGGATTGTACTGCTCTATCTTGCCCCTACCCAACATACTTCTGGGCCCAACCTTGGGCCCGATAGGTCCATCTCGACATCCTCGGCACACGTCCACAACAGGCATACAATGCACATATTTCTCCTTCTTCAACTTATGCACCGACGGATATTGAGGCGACTATGAACACGATGTCTCTCAACGTTCCTGACGATAGTTGGTATATGGACACTAGGTACGCATCTCATAAGACGGTATTCCAAGGTACTCTATCATCTTATTTCAATATGAACAATTTAAATCGTAATATTATTGTTCGTAGTGGACAAGGCATTTTCATTCGAGGTTATGGACAATCATCCCTTTCCCCACCATACCCCCAGTTAGCTTTAAAAAATGTCCTCTATGCCCGAAACTTATCAAAAATCTAATCTCTGTGCATTATTTCATAATCGACAATAATGTTTCCCTTGAATTTGACCCTTTTGTTTTTTCTGTGAAGGAACTTATGACAGGGATGTGAATACTGAGATGTGATAGCACTAGGGACCTTTATCCTATCACCACCTCCATCAGCCATCCATCCTCCTTTCCATTAACCTTCGCCGCAATTTTGTCTCTTTTATGGCATAATAAATTAGGACATCCGGGAGACTATGTTTTACGCTCCCTTAGCAAAAATAAATTTATTGATTGCAAACATGTCTCGTATCCTCCTATTTGTGAATCTTGTGTTTTTGGAAAACATGTCAAGTTGCCATTTTATTCTTCATCCACTTGTACTTTTATGCCTTTTGATATAATACACAGTGATTTATGAACTTCTCTTATCTTAAGCACGGCCGTGCATCGATACTAAATGTTGTTTTTAGATGATTATTCAAAATTCCTATACACGTTTCTCATTGGTAATAAGTCCCAAGTCTATTCTATTTTTTCTTCATTCAGCGCTTTCATTAAGACACAATTTGAAAAGAATATTAAATGTTTCCAATGTGAAAATGGGAGGAAATTCAACAATAATTAATGCAAACTTTTCTGCGCCAAACACGACCTTATTTTTTATTTTTCCTGTCCCCACACCTCTCCACAAAATGGCAGAGCCGAACAAAAAATTAGAACCATAAACAACTTAGTTTGTGCCCTCCTTGCTCGCGTTTCTATCCCCCATATTTTTGGAATAAACTCTATCAATGCCAACCTATCTCTTGAACATTCTCCAAAAGAAGTCTCTCAAACACAAGTCTCTCACTCAAGTTCTCTATCTTCGAGATCCTTCCTATAAGCATTTACAAACTTTCGGATGTCTGTTTTACCCCCTCCATCCCTTCACACAAATCAACAAGTTGCAACTTAGGTCCACCCCGTGTGTAGTTCTTTGTTACCCCATAATCATCGAGGTTACAACTGTTACGACTTGTCCAGCCGAAAAATAATCATTTCTCAGAATGTCATATTTGATGAGTCTCAATCCCCCTTTGCAAACTCCATTCTCCACCTCCAAATTCTTATGTCTTCTTAAACGACAGCCTCAATCCCCTTCTAATTCATCACTTGCAAAATCAACCGCTATCGTCACCGGCGCCCGACCCACTTCCCACTCTCCCGTGTCGGGTGGGCTAGACAGCCCCACCACAGGCACTTCGGAACAGTCTCTCTCGGTTGTCCGATGTCACTGCCTCCTCTTGATCACCACCACCGCCCCTTCTCCCCGATCCCGCTGCCTCATCTCGGCCAGTGCACATGCCCCACCTTTTCGATCCTCGCTCGACCTGCTTACCTCTCGGCCACTAGCCTGCCCAGCCACTTCCCGATCTCATCCACCCCCTCCCCGCGACACTCATACGGACGATGGAAACCCATGCTATGCATGACATTTCCAAACCCAAACGGTAATTTAATTTTTCAAATTCGGTTGCCCCTTCACCTATTCCTCGTAACCCAAAAAATTCTTTGTCCGGTCCTAATTAGAAATCTACCATCATTGATGAATATAATGCTCTTATTGAAAATAAGACGTGAGATCTAGTGCCTCATCCTCTAGATGCTAATGTTATTTGTTCTCTGTGGATTTTTAGACATAAAAATAAATTTGATGGTTCTTTTGAGAGGCAAAATGCCCATCTTGTTGGTGATGTCAGGTCTCAACAGGTGGGTGTGGATTGTGATGAAACTTTCAGCCCGGTGGTGAAACCAATAACTATTTGAAAACCGTATCTTGGCTTATTTATCAGCTTGACGTCAAAAATGTTTTCTTGCATGAGGCCCTTCATGAAACCGTATATGTGCCTCGGCCTATGGGATTCAGGGATCCAATTCATTCAGATTATGTGTGTCTTTTGAAGAAATCACTCTATGGACTGAAACATGCTCCTCGTGTATGGTACCAACGGTTTGTTGATTTTGTATCCTCTGTCATTTTTTCACATAACAAATCTGATCACTCACTGTTCATCTATAGCAAGGGTACTGACATGACATACATCCTACTATATGTTGATGATATCATCCTCACTATATCTTCTGATGCACTTCATCGATCTATTATGTCACACATTGCCTCTGAGTTTGCTATAAAGAATTTGGGCCCCCTAAGCTATTTTTTGGGCATTGTTGTTACGATACATGCATGTGTCTTATTTCTTTGTCAAAAGAAGTATGCCAAAGAGATCTTTGACCTAGCATGCATGATGTCTTGTAACCAACCCACACACCAGTGAACACTAATTCCAAACTTAGTGCCTCTTCGAGTTCTCTGTATGCCGACCTGGCTCACTATCGCAGTTTAGCAAGAGCATTACAATATCTCACTTTCACGAGACTAGATATATCCTATATCGTGCAACAAATATGCTTACATATGCACAGCTCAACAGATGCACATATGAATGCGCTCAACGTATTTTGCTTTATGTACAAGGTGCTTTTCACTTCGGCCTCCACCTGTACAAGTCCACACTCTATGGTCTCACCTCTTATTCTGACACTAGCTGGGGTGGTTGTCCGGACACCCGTCGATCCATGTCAGGTTACTGTGTCTTCCTCTGAGATAACTTACTTTCTTGGTATTCTAAAAGACAACCCACTCTGTCTCGATCCAGTGCCGAAACTGAGTACAGAGGAGTCACGAATGTTGTCTCTGAATTTTGTTGGATACGCAACCTTCTGCTGGAACTTCACTACCCAATCCGCAAGGCTACATTGGCCTACTGTAATAATGTCAGTACGATATATCTCTCCGGCAATCCCGTTCAACATCAGCGCACTAAACACATTGAAATGGATATTTACTTTGTATGTGAAAAAGTGGCTCGTGGACAAGTTTGTGTCCTTCATGTTCCTTCCAGGTATCATATTGCTGATATATTTACTAAATGACTTCCGCACATACTTTTTGATGATTTCCGAGCCAGTCTCAGCGTACAAGAACTTTCCGCTTTGATTGCGGGGGTGTTATAGAATATTTCCAGAATATTCCCGTATCTTTGTATATCTTTTATATTAGGTAGATTTATATTCCGATTGTAATTAGAAAGATTAGTTACCTAATTTGTAGTCATATAAATAATTATGTAACACTATATATATTGTACACAATAATCAATGAAAAGCACGGAACATATTCCTTTATTAACAATAAGTTGTGCACTACAAGTAGGTGTGATAAAATTAGGTAATGAAAATATAACTCGTTTATTTATTAATCAATCCATTTTGACCTAGCACAATTCAACCCAAGTAATAACCCGTTCATTTCTTAACTCAACTCATTTTAATTGTCCAAATTCAGCTTATCCCGCCTATTTATTACCCTAACTAAAAAGAAAAGAAAGGACGGTTTTCATAGGAACATAAAATAATTACATTTAGATTAATAAAATTTTGCTTGAACGAATTAAATAATGATTAGCATGACTCCGAATACTTAGAAGTTATGAAAAAAAACTTGATATTTTTTGTCTCTCTTTTCGAATAAGAAGATACTTTTGCAATTTGTGAAGTCATTTTCATCTACTTTCCATTCCCTTTCAGAATTAGGTAGTTGATTAAGTGTAATCTCACTTTGCAAAACTACTAACCCCACGTAACTCCTTTGAAATTCTTTTCTCTTGTTAATTGTTTTTTCTTTTTTCTTTCCCAAATGTCTTTTTCTTAGAGCTAAGTGATGAGCTTTTCTCTAGAATTGTCAATAAAGATAACAAATCCATGATTAAGCAACTTCCTACCAAACCCAATTAGTTCACTTATACAGATATAGGTTAATCAAACTTTATTTGCATTTTATTATTATTTTGTTAATTATTTATTAGCTTTAATTTGGTGGTTGTTGAAATTGAGGATAGCTTCAAGTTCTAACAGTAACACGCATTAAGGTGAGTTGTTGAAGCCAAGTAGATTCTTCTTTAAAGTACTTTTCTGATAGAAAATATCGGCTAATCGAAACGATTTCATTTTATTTTATTTTAAAGAACTTGGTGGTTGTTTCGGGGTAAAAACTTACTCCTATAGGGTGTTTATATCAAGTCAACGATACATATGTCTTACATATACATTTTGTTGGGTATTTTTCTTCTATGGTACTTTATAAAGCAGTACGGGAAGTATACAACTATGACAAGTATTTGAAAGGATAAACAAAGATTCAATAGTTCAACTAGTAATCTGAAAATTACAAGATAACCACAAAACTGAAATTACAATTTTGTTGAAAAACGAAAAAAAATGGAAACTGGTTTTGCTGAGTCGAGTGTGGCACTCTGTCCTTAAGACAATATTGCCCCGTATGTATCCTTTATACGTCCTGGACAATTTGTCTCCCAAGATAAAACAGCAATGGAACACTTGAGCAAAGGAAACTCAAGAGCTACCGTGAAGAATATTGAGTAACGAAATGATGCCTTGGAAGGTGTAGGAAGAAACTGTTTTGCTTGTGTATGCTTCCTGATTCGTCGTATCATATATGTATGTTCTTGGTGCTCAACAATGGTGTAAGGGTGTTTATATAGGTGATGGAGGGGGTGAATCGCTTCCATAATAGCGATAATGGCCACATGAGGTAGTAAAGTCACCAACATAAATGGTGAAAGACCAACGGATTTGGCCATTATATGAGAGTAATTCACCAAAATAAATGGTGAATTGGAGCTTGACGCGTTCTCGCTGGACCGCCGAAATTTAACTTTCCGAAAACTTCAGTGGACCAAATCAGCATCTTGGAAACTTCAGTGACCAAATCGCATATCCGAAAGAATTCTCGTCCGAACACATCCGAACTTAGATCAAACTGTAAGTCTTCGCAAAGTTCTCGCCCAAAAAGATAATATCGTAAGGCCCACAAACACTACGATCCGTGAACCTGAACCCGAGAACCCTGAACCCGAACCCGAAACCCAAACCCAAACCCTAACTCAAAACTCTGGAGACCGGACGGCAGGCAAGCGGCGCTGCTGTGGTCTTTCCTCGAATCAAGCACATCTAGGTCCTCCTCCTTTAAACACATGGGATACCCCTTGGGGTCCCAACCCCAAAACCAATTTTCGGAGTCTTATATACACAACAATTCTTTCTTCCTCACTGATGAGGAGAATTGAACACAATACCACACTTTCCATGCTTCAAACACCTTACTCGCGGACCAACATCTCTTTCTATTTCTAGGAAATTTGGACGATTCTTGGCCCTACCATATCTCGCATTTAGTAGATCATGCGTGTGTGAAGAACCTGATTCTCCAACATACGTAACACTAGTGTTTAAGCCGTTAAAGTTGGTCGTCGCAACTCCCGCCAAAGGCTAATTTCCAACAATCCCTCTTGAAAGAGATTTTGGCGACTCACATGGTGTCTTTTTATTTCCAGCAATATTTATTGGACCGATGTTGCATAAGGAGAGGTAGCCTCGGCTTTGAACCTTCCATAGTTGAATACCATCGACTTACTTATCAAGCAGCGTGAACGTGATGTCTTGAACCGTTAGTGTTTAGTGTAAGCCAAGACAATGATACCAACACAACAAATTTCCTTACTCTCTTCTTCGTAATGTTTTGTCCGCTTTGGCTACGGACAACGCCTTGATTCTTAAGTGCTCATCTTGAGGCGCGCCCTCGCACTTAAATAGGTGGTCTCCTGCAAGGTATCCTCGCTATACCCCACTACAAGTGTTAGGAACCATTAAAAAGTTTCAAAACCTAACCTCAACTGCTTGAGGAGCATTAAGGTGTTTTGAAAACTTAACCTTTACCCACACCGCAGATAGCACTTAAAGTCTAACGCGGAACGGCTTTGGATTTGGTGTTTCTTTTCGTAAATCACTATCCGAAGTGCTCATGCTTCACTGCGATTAACCTAACCTTTACAACTTAGTTTTCCCATTGAACCAAATTACCGTGGGATCTCGCTCAGTAAGGTTGGGTTTCCAATCGTATTGGTCCGAATATTTTGGGTTTTAAGCCCATTCCCTAGACAGTAATAACATTTGATCTCCCGGTAGTCCTTAGTTAGTAAACAAGGAAGTGACACCCGTGATGATCAATCGCCATACGGCCTTATGTCTCCCGACAAATCCCGACAGATATGTCTCAGACGCCGCCATCCGTGTCCTTCCTAAAGCCGGTATCGCTAGCCACAGTCATAATCGCTGAAGGCACGAAGTTTCTCCCAATAAGGACGCCTCTAATGAGTCGTGAAGTTACTCAACTTTCATGCTTTGTATAAGCGATAAACTCCGATACCATCATGGAATCGGACGATGCAAGTTTGCTTAGAGGATTTTCCAAGATCCACCATACACATTTACTTTGTGGCTTTGGTGTTCTTCGGGATCGATGTCCGGGCTTTGCATCACCGTGTTCTCCCGAGAACCGGACATCCGTAAACACTATAATTAAGATAGCGAATAATTCGGCATCGCCATATCCGACTTAACGCTTTCTTTGATCATGTATTAAGATCATCGTGAAACTTAGTTCAACTGGACCGCTTGTAGGGATCGATACCAGTCGGTTGTAGTGTGTACAATACATTGAACTACACGTGATCTGCGCGACGCTTCCTTGTCATGGGTGCATACGATTCCAATCAGCTTCTATGATTCATATCCACTGATGCCTTCAACAAGACTGTCAACTATCGACCAGTTCGTTAGATGTCTTTAGAAATTCAATTCCTAAGATGTCATCTGTGATATCCATATCTTTCATATCGAGACTTTGTTTCAATATGACTTTCACTTTCAGACTGTTGGTTTTCCAACTGTTGGCTTTCTAACTTTAGAGTTAATGTTTCTGTGGTCAGATTCATTGTTTCTGTTTTATCTGAGACTTTCAGGACCAAAATGTTAACATTTCAGGGACCAAAATAAAAGTTCAGGAAGAAGCCCAACGTCAAAGAAACCAATTCTGATCCTCTTCTTTCCAACTCTCCTATTGGGAAGGTTGTTCAACACCCATGCCATGTAAGACTACAATGGCCCTCGGGATGAAGCTACTCTCACGGACTTTTACAACCCAAAGGTTCTTTTCCTGAGGAAGATCAACCATTACACAAGTATGGTTCTATATGATGAATATATTTCTCTCTTTAGCTTCTTTCCAAAGCAGCGCTTTTGAGATAACAATTATTTGTTAATTTGTCCATGGTTCGTCTAACCATACAAGCTAGAAGGACTGAACAAGTCTTTGTCCTCTTGTCTGGCTCTTGGTTCAACATCTAGAATCCATGAGTTCTGGGCAGATCGAATATTAGGTTCCGGATAGCCAGCAATCCTCGAATCCCGAGATACTAGCGCCTAGTTCCGGATACCAAAGCCCTCATGGTTCTTGTTAACCTTGAGCAATTACTCCTTTTTCCTTTTCAAGGAAAGTTATCTTATAAGAATTCAAGATTCTTTGACGCCAAGAGGCTTATAAGTACTACCTGTTATTTTACAGATCCAAAGGATATGCAATATACAGCCTTAGGTTGAACTTGAACTGTTTAGTCAACTTCTATCAAGCCACCCCATCACAACTTTTGTATGTGAGATCCTTTCCATGTCTCACACTGAGAGTTATCCTTATCCTTATGCGGAGTTCATTGAGAATCACATTAGCGTAAAGATCGCCTTGCCCACATAATTTAGGCGTGACGGGTTTGCGCAGCTAACACCGTTAGACGAGGTGTAGTAATGAGAACAGTCGTTTAATGAACGATGCTTCACATTCTCCTCTATCACTATGAATTTCTCAATCCGTAGGCTTAGTTGATTTTCAACTTACGCTTGTAAAGCGCTTATCCGCTTCAACAACTTCATCTTTGCTTTCAATAAACAAAGGATTCCACACGTTGTACCATCATCAATGAAGATCACAACGTACTTGTCTCCTCCTCTATTTTGTATAAACTTCAAATCACCCAAGTAAAGGTGTGACTAAGTTCTAGAGAGCGGTGCTTCTTTCGCTATTCCCTTGACGGAATTTGGAAGGTGATTTTGCCTCTTCGCCTACCTCACATTTATTTTGAGGGTTTATGCGTCGAAAGAAGGCAACAATCTCAACTTAAGCTAGCTTTTGAATGACTTGCTATTTAACGTGTCTTAATCTATGATGGCATAGATGCCGCAGGATTACAAATATATCATTCATTCACACGACGCATCTGTACCATTATTACAGGCACCTGTTGGAGTAAGTATCAAACCAAATTGACCAACAAATACCCCTTAAACCAAGTTAGGAACATGTAACACCTCTTTTTAGAGTGATATCATTCCTTGAAGTCCTATTGAGGACAAACTCTCCAACCCTTCTATTTTAGAGGTGGCGTTGCTTCACATGAAACAACCTCTGCTCGTGGTTAGGGCGTGAACTTGATCATATGTGATCTGGATACTGCCCACCGCAGCTTGCTTTCAGGTACTCGAAAAGTGTCCAATTTCTTTCTGCTTTCTTTAGGCCTTCGAGATCATTTCGCACTGAAACTCCTGGCCCACCTTACTAGGTGTCCATTACTTTTCTTATGAGATGAATTCGGTCCTACTCCAATGCCTGGGAGGCTTTATATGACCGGGAGTGTCCAATATCATCATATCAAAGAATTTTGGCCCACTCTCACGCCTTGAGGCTTTATATGACCAGTGTCCAATATCATCCTATGAAAGATCTTCTGCCAAAATGGTGTGGACAGCTCAACGTCTTTAACTTTTAGACTTCTTCCGCTATGATTGGTGCCCGGGATAATTTTGGCGCTACTTACGAGTGGTAATGGCTGCCGACACAATGGATCTTTCTCCTCTGTGTGCTTAACATACTTTACACACTTTTAATAATTTACACTTAAAAAGATCTTTTAAGTCGCATACAAACTCCAATCTTTAAACGGAAAAGAAGATGAGATTAAACTTCTCGATTTGTTAGAAAGCGTATGAATATAAATTATTTTCATATTCCTCCTTACTTTAATCCATTTTTAATCGACATCATTTAATCTTTATTCGCAAGTAAGAAAAATACTTGTCATTTATTCTTGACAAGTAAGAAAAATACTTATCCTAATTTCGATTCTGATCACTTAGCCACTTCATCGATCGAGTGTCCATTTCTTCTCACCATCATTCTGACCTTTGTCTGGGATAGATACAGCCTTCTACTGCCGCAAGATAAAGTACATCTTCGTCTTCTCCTCTTGTCCCAGCTTGACATCCTCAAAGCTCTCGAGAGCGCTTGTTCCACTGGGGCCTTGTGAACCACGATGAACACGTTCATCATCATCACTCTCTTCTACCAGAAAACCATTTCCATATTCAGATTTGGTCACATAACTTTTGACCGACATCTTTCGAATACTAATAGTAATACTATACATATATTGTCTTAAGTTGTTGGGTATTTTTGCTCTATGGTACTTTATAAAGCAGTACGGGAAGTATACAACTATTACAAGTATTTGAAAGGATAAACAAAGATTCAATAGTTCAACTAGTAATCTGAAAATTACAAGATAACCACAAAACTGAAATTACAATTTTGTTGAAAAACGAAAAAAAATGGAAACTGGTTTCTTTGAGTCGAAAGTGTGGCATCATTCTTAAGACAATATTACCCCGTATGTATCCTTTATACGCTCCCGGACAATTTGTCTCCCAAGATAAAAAAAGAATGGAACACTTGAGCAAAGGAAACTCAAGAGCTACCGTGAAGAATATTGAGTAACGAAACGATGCCTTGGAAGGTGTAGGAAGAAACTGCTTTGCTTGTGTATGCTTTCTCAATTTTCGTGTATCATATATGTATGTTCTTGGTGCTCAACAATGGTGTAAGGGGGTGTTTATATAGGTGATGGAGGGGGTTGAAATCGCTTCCCATAATAGCCAAATAATGGCCATTATGGAGGTAGTAAAGTCACCAACATAAATGGTGAAAGACCAACGGATTTGGCCATTATAGGAGGAGTAATTCACAAAGCCAAATTCATTGAGAGCTTGACGTTTCTCGCTTTGGACCGAAATTCCAACTTTCCAAAACTTCAGGACCAAATCAGACATCTTGAAACTTCTGAGGGACCAAATCAAGATATCCAAAGAATTCTGGTCCGAACTCAGTACATCCTGAACTTCTGGGATCAAACTGTAACTCGCAAAGTTCTCTCGCCCAAAAAGATAATATCGTATTCAGCACTGGGCACTCTCGACAAGCGGCAAGCCAACGCGTGTGTCTTTCCTTGAACCAAGCACATCTAGGTCCTCCCTCCTTTAAACACATGGGATACCCCTTGGGTCCCAAACCCCAAACCAATTTCAGTCTTATATACACAAATAAATTCTTTTCTTCCTGCACCGATGAGGGAGAATTGAACACAATACCACACTTTCCATGCTTCAAACACCTTACTGTGGACCAATATCTCTTTCATTTCTCAAAGAAATTTGACGATTCTTGGCCCTACTGCTATTCACGCATTTAGTAGATCATGCATGTGTGAAGAACCGGATTCTCCAACATACGTAACACTAGTGTTTAAGCCGTTAAAGTTGGTCGGTCGCAACTCCCGCCAAAGGCTAATTTCCAACACATTTTTTAACGGTTAATCATGATTAAGTAATATGTATTTTCACTTTAATTTATTGATTCTTAAGGCTAATCATTTGGTTAGGTGTAAATACTCAATGCGAGTAAGTCATACCGCCCTAACTCAGCCTTCCGTGCCGAACTGATTGCTCTAGTAAAAAAAACTCGAAACTAGCTTTCATTAAAAACATTTATACCCTCTGGTAGTAGAAACAAACTCACAGGTATTACGCGACAATTTATTCACAAATGATTGTTATTTATATATGATGAATGATTGCAGGCTTCTTTGGTCCGACACATTTGGAGAAAAACATGGTGGCAGATGCTTTGGCTAACTATGGGAAGACTTGGTCATCACATAATGCTGCTGAAGAAGACATTGTAATGACTCCATTTTATTTTGGCAAAGACTTTAATGAGACTGAATCATTAAAATCAATCCCGTTTTGTAAACTGGGTTTTGAATCAGCTAATCAAACTTTAAATGATAGTACTCTCTTTTGACTGACGAAAATAACACCTCAACAATTGAAAACAACATTGCTTCTATAATGATTAAACTTTACAATATGTAACATCGTCTAAAATTCATGATCAAATTAATTATAAGATTTGATTGACTCAATATGGAGAGTATACCACTTAAGGCTTTCTTCAAACATAACATAATGGAAGAGAAATACTTAAATAGACGATACCAAATAGTTAAGATTAAATTTTATTCATGTTCGTAATTTACTTTTGGTTCAATGTTTGTTTTTGATAAATATGGTAATATACCGTGATATACACTTACCTTAAATAAATGTATATTACGGTTTTGTCCTCAAATATTTACAATATATTTGAGGACAAAGACTCATCTTGTAGGTGATGGTAAGACTCAGCAGGTTAGTGTGGATTGTGGTGAGGCATTTAGTCCAGTGGTCAAGCCGGCTACCATTCACACTGTGCTCAGCTTGGCTCTTTCGAAAGCATGGCCCAATCATCAGTTAGATGTGAAGAATGTTTTCTTACATGGTGATCTCAAGGAGACAGTCTATATGCATCAACCCTTGGGGTTTAGAGATCCCAAATATCCTCAACATGTCTGTTTGTTGAAGAAGTCATTGTATGGGCTTAAACAATCTTCACGGGCTTGGTATAAGAGGTTTGCAGACTATGTTTCGACTATTGAGTTCTCTCACAGCAGGTCTGATAATTCATTGTTCATCTATCGTCGTGGTTCTTCCTTGGCTTATATACTATTATATGTGGATGATATTATCTTGACTGCCTCTTCTGATGCATTACGCCAGTCTATCATGACAATGCTCAGTTCTGAGAGGTTTGGTATAAGAGGTTTGCAGACTATGTTTCGACTATTGAGTTCTCTCACAGCAGGTCTGATAATTCATTGTTCATCTATCGTCGTGGTTCTTCCTTGGCTTATATACTATTATATGTGGATGATATTATATTGACTGCCTCTTCTGATGCATTACGCCAGTCTATCATGACAATGCTCAGTTCTGAGTTTGCTATGAAAGACTTGGGGCCCTTGAGTTACTTTTTGGGGATTACTGTCACTCGTCATGCAGGTGGGTTGTTCTTATCCCAGAGGAAGTATGCAATTGAGATCATTGAGAGGGCTGGGATGTCATCCTATAAGTCCACTTCCACTCCGGTTGATACTAAACTCAAGTTGAGTGCTGCGGCTAGCTCACCTTATCGCAATCTTGCAGGGGCCCTTCAGTATCTTACGTTCACGAGACAGATATTACGTATGACGTACAACATGTGTGTTTGTTTATGAATGATACCAAGGTTGAGCACATGAATGCACTCAAACGCATTATTTGGTACATCTAGGGGACACTTGACTATGACTTACATTTATATCATTCGTCGATGTCTACACTTGTCTCGTATACAGATGCTGATTGGGGTGGCTGTCCAGACACCAAACGGTCTACGTCTGACTATTGTATGTTTCTTGGTAATAACTTGGTCTCCTGGTCTGCAAAGCGTCATTCGACTTTATCACGCTCTAGTGCAGAGGCCGAGTATCGAGGGGTAGCCAATGTGGTCTCTGAATCCTGTTGGTTACGTAATCTTATATTAGAGCTTCATTGTCCTATTCAGAAAGCTACATTGGTTTATTGTGATAATGTTAGTGCCATCTACCTTTCTGGTAATCCCGTTCAGCACCAGCGCACTAAACACATCGAGATGGACATTCACTTTGTTCGCGAAAAGGTAGCTCGGGGACAAGTACGAGTCTGCCATGTCCCTTTCAGGTACCAAATTGCAGACATTACCAAAGGTCTTTCGTCCGTGCTTTTTGAAGATTTTAGGGACAGTCTCAGCGTACGAAGACCGCCCGCTATGACTGCGGGTGTGTGATAAATATGGTAATATACCGTGATATACACTTACCTTAAATAAGTGTATATCGCGGTTTTGTCCTCAAATATATTGTAAATATTTTGTATTAATTAACATTGTACACTTACCATAAGTATATGATTCTTGTACTACTAGAATAAGGTTTTGAGAGTAGAATATGAATAAAATTTTCCTATTATGAAAATATGTAAAGTGTATATATACTCTCTCAATTAATGAAAATAATGAAGGAATTATTTCTTTCAGTTTTGAATCTATTAGTCATGTCAAAAACTTTTGTGCCAATAAACAATATTATAGAGAACTTTTAGTCGTAGAGAAACTAGCAATATCATATGACGTTCTTATGAGACGGATGTAATAAAGTGAAACATGAACAATAAAGATTTATGTAGCAGATTATTGTAAATTGTTATCAGTCTGAATCTGAAAATATTCCCTCACTTAATAGTTTTCATAGGTATATCAGAGGAAGGGAAGAGAGAAATCCCATCAACTTGTGAACCATGATTTGGGGGTTGAATAGGCGGGTTGAGTTGAATTATATTTTTACTGGTCGAAATGAATTGGTTAATAAATGAATAGGTCATTATTTCGTCCAAAAATTATTTGGGCTAAAATGTGTTGGGTCAAAATAAAAGTCAAATTCGTTCAACTCTTACCAAATTTTAATTTCTTTATTTATTTAATTAAATAATATTTTTTTCTTTATTATGACTTTATGTAACATATCAAACAAGAAAAAATATTTCAAGGTTTCTCATGGGTCACATCGAACTATATATCAGCCCAACTTTAAATGACTGAATTAGACGAGTCAAAATGGACTAAGTTCATTAATAAATAACATTTTTTTTGCACAACTTTCCCTTCAAACGCACTGGTCTTTAATTTTTGCCCCTCATATCTGTGGTCTTTAACTTTTGCCTTTTCTATTTATTTAATGAAAATATCCAGACTTGCTTCACAAAACATAATTTCTGTAATATTTTTATCTTCGAAAATCAAACTTTTGCCTCGCTAGACATAAATTCTTTAGAAAATTTTATGCGGCATAATTTTTGTATAGTATTTTTATATTATGTTGAGTATTGAAAGCTTTGACTTGTCTGACATAATTTGTGTGGATGCTATGATACATATGTCGAAGTTAAATATAAAATATGCATTGCAAAATCTAAATTATACTGCACCAAAAACGTTGATAGGCAAAAATTAAAGACAACAAACTCAAGGGGCAAAAATTAAAGACCGCCTCGAAATAGGGACATTTGTGCGAATCATCCATAAATGAATTGATTACACAAATTAAATCATATTTTCATGAACTAAATTTATCACTGATAATTATGATCAAGAAAACGTCAAAAATATCAACAAAAAAAAAGGAAATTTTGTTTTCTTCGTTTGGTTGTGATTGATAAAAAAGGTCAAAAATATAAAAAAGAATAAAAGGGGAAATTGTTGTTATCTTCATTTGGTCTTATATTGAAGTAGGGTGAAGAGAGTGAAAACGATAAATGAAACCGCGGATTCAAATAGTAGGCAACCAACTTTAACCTAATATCATATATCTTTCCATTAATATTGTATATTCCCTATGGTCTCCTTCTAGTACTACAAAATCAAATTCGTATAATCACATTCGTTCTCCTAACTTTCGTGTGTTAGTGAAGTATTATCGAAGTTAATTGCTGATTGAATTATTGAAAATAGATGAAGAAAGTTGCCTTATTTTCTTTTATATATAAAAAATCACTTATTTTTTATTATATCATTTAAAAAGGTCACTCAAACTGAAAAAATGATATATCTAATCATGTTTTAATAACATGATACCTATTTTGCAAAATAAAATAATAAAAAATATTAAACTCAACTCATTTTTACCAAAATTCTCCTATCTGATCCAGTACCCAATCATATTAGATCCCTTTATATGTTAAATAAGTGCCCAGAAGTGGTCCGATATATCATTTTTCGGCTTGAGTGAAGTAGCAAAAAGTGTGAGACATTTTAGTGACTTTGTTCGCCATCTATGTTTTCTTAATCTCTATTCATTTCATCGTTCCACAAAAAAATTACTCTTTCTGATGTTTGTGTAGAATTGAGCCTTCTTATTCTATGACAAATTTAAAAAGTCACCAATAAGTGTTGTATGTCCTATCATTCCAAATAACGCTTGCATCCTTTATGTTATTATTGTCTTATTTATTTTTGTATTTATTATTTTACATTTGAATGTACACTTATAACACTACGTTTCATGTTGTAATCTCTTGACTATTAGAGTGTTTAGTTGAGACCATCTAAATAGTTTATAAGTTCTAAATAACACTTAAATAATAGTATATTATATGGTAAATAGTAGTGTTTGGTGTTAATTAAAAAAACTTCATGTATATTACTTTTTTCGATTTTTACTTAAAAGCTAAAAATAGTTTCAGCTATTATTTAAAAATATTTATTTATTTACTTTCCTGGCCAAACATCCTCGACCCCTAATTTTTTCATAGACTGGTACTACAAATGACAAAAAGAAAAATAATCAGTCTTAGGAGAACATGTTACTACTAATATTATTCATTTTTGTTTGTCAATGTCGAGACCACAATTCATTTTATCTAAT
The DNA here is from genome assembly GCA_029783415.1 of Anisodus acutangulus. Classification (NCBI taxonomy): domain Eukaryota; kingdom Viridiplantae; phylum Streptophyta; class Magnoliopsida; order Solanales; family Solanaceae; genus Anisodus; species Anisodus acutangulus. The sequence goes on from CM056509.1 coordinate 3,981,995, forward strand.
AATAAACCATTAGTGTTCTCCAAAATCAGAAAAAAGAAACAATAAAACATTTTTTTTGTTTTCAAATTTGAAAGTAACACCTCCTTACTTTCGCCATTGATTTTTGTCAATCACATATAAATAACTAACTCCATTGACTTTGTAAACCGCTGAAATAGACAAAAAACATTCTTTGATTTTTATAATTTGAAAAATCAATTAAAATATGTAGTACTGTTGTTTATAAAAATTTTCATAATCAAATTTTGTTAAGATTTGATTTGATAGCACCGTCTAAAATTCTTCCAGAAGACTTAACCAAGTTGTAGCTCCAATCTTCAAAAAAGTCTGAAATGTCGAGTTAATATGGGGGTAATACAAGTATAAGAATAATAATTACGGGATAAAAGTAAAAGTTGTTGTTCGTGTTTGATTAAAATTTTGATTATGGTATAATCAGTCGTGAAATTATTTATACCATAATTTTTTAGTAGTGTAATTTATATACCGCCATCTACGTGGGATAACAAGTCTGGAATTGCTCATTTCCATACAAATCTTTTAAATGACACATTCTTCCTTCTCCATAACTTTTCTCCCGAAGTCATTTTGTTGAGAATATAATCAAATATTAAAAGTGTGTTCTATCTAACAGCTTAAGCTTTTAGATCAGATGATCACACACTTCAACATATTTAATTAAAAAAATAATGGCAAAAATCGAAAATAAAAGTTTAAGTTCCTATAGAGTAAAATAAAAAAACATGTTTTATATATATACCATGTATATATCTCATATTTAGTCCAGTGAATAAAACACTACTAATAAAAATATATTCACTAATTCAATAATATCTTCTCCATTTAGTATCTGTATTCTAATTATAATATAACTTATTCACAAACCAACAACCCTTAAAGTTGATAGCATAGCGATTTGAGGAGTTATTTTTCCCCCTCTTCCTTCTTTTCTTTTTTAAATGATGGGGGAGAGAAGCAATGGTAGAGCTACGTTTACCGGTAGAGTTTTAATTAATTTTTTTCGTTAAAAAGAAAATACATACAGTAGAGCTTAGCTTGTTCAAACGTTTTAAACCAAAATCCATATAATTTAATTCTCAAAAAAACATGAAAGTTACTAGTGTTTTATTTTGTTTGGGTGATAGGTGGTGGTGCATCAAAGGGAAAAAGGAAAGAACCAAGGGGTCTGTCGTTTGGTACGAGAGATAAAGAATAATTAATCCCGAGATTAAATTTGAAATGTGTTTATTCCATGTTTGATTGGAATAAAATCATAATATAATTAATCATGTAATTAGTTATCCCGAGATTGTAGTGTTATTTTATTCATGTGGGAGGATGAAATAACTAATCCCTAGATTAATTATCCTTGGATATCTTGTTTCCAACCAAACTACATATATTAATCTTTTGTTTAGTTATTGAGAAACAAAGAAGTTAAGTACTAATCAACAACCCAATCAAGGAACGTTTTCCGAAAACCAAACCCCAAAAAGTCGCACTGAGCCAAAAAAAATGTAATCAGACTGACTTGATTAGTCGGTTTATTCTTTAATCACGTTTTGTTATTAGCTAGCATGGGCGCATTTGTTACTTTGTTTTTAGTTTATTTGCTTAATCATTATTAGAGTGTCTTCTTTACTTAGATATATTTATCGTGTAATAAAATAAAGTTACTAAATTGATTAAGCAAATAGTTCTTACTTTGGTTTAATTCCTAAATAACATTATCAATCTTTTGACTTTTAATGTAAGTAAATAAAGTTAATTTAGTCGAATAATATGAAAAAATTTACCCTACTTATTGACAAAATAAAAGCTCGCAGCAGTTTAATTAATTCAGCCTTCAACTGCCTTCTACAAAAATAATTATTAAATATTCTCATGGCTTCCTGTCAAATCTTTGATGCTATTCAGTTGATAATCTAGGTCTTCAGGCTTGCGCCTGACTACGTCCTGAAGGTAATAGCACCGGTCCTTCAACACTATTACCAGGTAAATCGCGGGATGTGTCAATGAGACAAGGTCAAATTCCCCAACATGCAGAGTTTCTTCGTGCTTGCGGGTAATCGAACCCACGTTGTCCCATGCCAGAGCGCCTTATAGGGCCCAGGCTTTGCCATTGGACTATGCCCCGGAGGACGCATTTGTAGACTTTTTAATTCCCTTGTAGCGTAAAAGAGAAGGTAGAGCTAAAGGAAGATGGTAAAACCTCTAGATAATTTTTTTTGATAATCTCTACCAAGACGATGTAACGTATGCTATTTGTCCTGCATCTCGAAGGGCTACGTGGAGTCTATTAGAATAGTAAATCTCAGTCCAAGAAAAATAATACGTCTTGTCTGCCGGAATCCTTTATATCCTCCGTCCGCTCAATTTATGTAGCATCATTTGACTTGATACGGAATTTAAGATTTTTTTTTGTAATGTGTGGTTCAAAAATGTCTTAGACATTTATATGGCTATAAATTATTTTATAAAACTAAATTGTTTCTAAATATAAAAAGATAACATTCTTTTTGGGACACACCTGAAAGAAAATTGTGTTACACAGATAGTACTATTCACTAGGTTATGAACCAGTAGGAAAGAAGTATAAAGTTTTGATGACAATTAAAGATTCAAGAGGGCCCATAAGAAGATGGAGACGAATCATGGAAAGAAATTGAAAGCATAGTTGATTTTGTTCCATGTTTTGAAAGGAATGTTTGCTTTGGAGGAGTTATCTATATGTTGGATTACCGAAACAAATTCATAATTGCATTTGATTTTAAAGCTGAAACTTTCATGGTAATGTTTTATATAATACTCCACCCGTTAATTTTTACTTGTCCACTTTTAATTTTGTACATCCCTTAAGAATTAATAAATAAATTACATATTTTATCATGATGCCCATATTAATTGGTGTATAGTGTTAATGAATTTAAAAAATAATTTGAAATGAGTAATTAATATTATGGATGAAATAGGAACGTAAATTATTTTTCTCTTGATATGCTAATTTTAACAAGTAAAAGTGAAAATTTATTTTTAGAATAGTAGAAAAGTAAAAACGATCGGACGGAGTAATATAATCTACAGTCTAGAAGAGAGGCAAACTAGCATTGTTGGACTGTCATGAATGTATCTCTAGACAAAATGACATTAAGAGAGGAAGGGGTCGCACAAAAATCAATTGATGAAAATCACAAATATTTGAGACCGGAGGAGTACTATCACATAAATCATTCAAGTGGGATTAAGTAAGGCAAAACAAATCGACAATCCTTAAATTTGTTAGTAAATTTTATTTAGTCATTCGAACTACATATTAAACATATCCGGCTTAAATTTTAAAAATATTTCTATGGATATTTTGGGTTATGTCGGCTCCAATTTAGGTTATTTTACGTTGTTAAATTATCTACATATAGACGTATGGAGAGTGTTTTTAACAGAAATATTTTATAACGTGTTTAAGGAATTTATTGGAACATGTAATAATTCAAATATGTTAATAAAACAAATTTAAGACTGTATTCCATATTAATTTAATTAAAATATGGAACTAATAGAGTCAGACCATCCAGTCCGCTTGGGCAGCTCAATTGGTTTCAAGGGGATATTTGGAATAAGAGACCAAGGATCGAATCCCGTCAGCGGCAGTGTGGGGGTTTCTTCTTGAAATAAAGGAGGGCCCCTTGTGCGCAGCGTGGTACTGGTCTAACCTTTGAAATCAATTGAGTCATCATGATTTACCTCCTTCACAGACCTATCGGACCGAGGTGTGAGGACTCCTGGGGTGGAAGATTCCACCTTTTGGAATAAGAGTCAGACCATCCAACATTGAACAGGTCAAGGGGTCAAAACATTTCGTACCACGTGTTTCAAAGAAACCGTGTACCCTTTTCCTTTTAGTATATATTTTTTCCAAAGAGACTGATGACACAATAATTTTGCTTCCATTTTGGGTCTCATAAATGTTACTCCCTCCGTCCCAAAATATTTGTTACTATAAATATAAATACTTATCTCAAAATACTTGTCGTTTGATTTAATTAAAATAAAATTAATTTTTTTTATTTTACCCTTGTATTAGTTAGCAACATCTAAGAGGTTCTCACTATTGATGAAGTAAATATTTATTAAAAAGAGATTAAATGAAATATATTAACAGAATAAATAGTCAAAATGCTACCTTTATAAATGTTCTCTTGAAGAGCGTGTTTTTGAGATGGAGGAAGTACTATTACTACTACTAATAATAACAATTTTTCATATTTTTGTTTTGGAACAGAAGTTTCTACAATGTAATGACTTGTAATACTAAATTTTAGCCTTTGGATGGATTCAATTATTTCAATATTGAGATACAAATCAATTTAGAAATTTCAACCATGGTAGACCATTAAAATTCAAGGACATGTTTGATTGATGTATATGGAGAATCAAATGAATTTATTTTTTGTAATAAATATTGCTTCTCCCTGTTATGAATTACGATAAAAAACTTATCATGTAGAAAAAAAAATTCTTTCTTTGACTGATATTTGAACTTTCTTTTTAATTATGGTGTACGAATCAACTTGCACACATCTTTAATATTTGACGGAATGTTATTACGTATTACCCATATAGATATCGGATAAATTTATTCGTCAACATTTAGGTAAATGAGAAGAAAAGATCGTACACAGTAGAAACACACATGTTTTTTGTGTGATTTCTATTTGGAGAAATTAGATTTTTTGTAATCTTGTCACCTAATTAAGATACAATTCATGGTTTTTACTTTTGAATTTAACTTAACGTAGTGTATACATACATATCAATATCTTTAATATATTGTAACGTGTTACAACAAATTGTTTACTCTTTTTTCAAAATAACCATATTCGGTTTGATATGACTTCTTACATTTTACACTCGTTACTAATGTCGTTATTGCACATCAGTTAAATCGTACAACATATGTGCATAGAATGCTAAACTTATAACTTATTATACTTGTTACTCCTATACATCATTACTGCACAAAAATTAAACTCCATATTGACAATGCATAAAAATTAAACTCGTTACTTCTTATACTCATTATCGTAAACCATCAATGCACAACAGCAATTTATATATCGTCAAGGCATAAAAGCTAAACTTGTTACTTACCTTTTACGCTCATTACTATATACCGTCATTATATAGAAATCAAACTGTAGAATGTCAATGCATACAAATTAAACTCGTTACTTTTTATACTCATTATCATACACCATCCATGCACATACGCTAATCTGTACATCATCAACACACACACACACAAAATAATCAAACTCGTTACTTTTTACACACACTAATATATTCAAACTGTATAATATGCCATAGATAAGACCAAAGGCTTCTCAAAAGTGTGAACGCGGTTTTAATTTGAAGAATTTGTCCAACCAAATGTGAACATATGCTGACGAAATTGTATGTCTAATTTCATTCCAGAAACCAAATGTTTTTGTTGTTAAACAGTTCATCTTCAAGGTGCTTACATTTCAAACCTTGCAACCTAATTTTGTTTGAATAAAACCACACCACTCATTAAAAACAAACATATAAACCCCTCTTTTAAGCATTCAATTTTCAAGAACCTTATTCATTATAACAACTCTCCTATCTTCCCAACTAAATGCTATTTTTTCTTATCCATGGAGCTCAAACGCCTTTGTTTTGTTTTGCCTGCTGATCTTGATGAAACTGAAACAATTGATCATGAAAAACAAGAAGTTGTACAACACAAACCAAAGCAAAAAACTGAGTCTTTATCCAAAAGGGGTAGTGGGGATCAAGTTCTTGATCATGAAAAACAAGTTGAACAACACAAACCAAAGCAAAAAATTGAGTCTTTTTCCAAAAGGGGTAGTGGGGATCAAGTTCTTGATCACAAAAAACAAGTTGTACAACACAAACCAAAGAAGAAAAATGAGTCTTTATCCAAAAGGGGTTGTGGGGGTCAAGTTCTTGATTTTTTTCAAGAATCTTTTTCTAAATTACTTGAATCAAAATGGGTAACTTGTTGTCATCAAGATTTTGGGAATAAGCAATTTTCTGGTGTTTTTCATGATACAGAAGGTATGCAGCTAGGTGAGAAAGGTAGTGGTGATAATCATAATCATCATCATAATCCAAGAATTTTCAGCTATTCTGAGCTGTTTATAGGTTCTAATGGATTTAGTAAGGATGAAGTTTTAGGAAGTGGTGGATTTGGCAAGGTTTTTAGAGCTGTTTTACCTAGTGATGGAACAGTTGTTGCTGTGAAATGTTTAGCTGAAAAAGGTGAGAAATTTGAGAAAACATTTGCAGCTGAGTTAGTGGCGGTTGCTCATCTCCGCCACCGGAATCTTGTTAGGCTCCGGGGGTGGTGTGTTCATGATGATCAATTGTTCCTTGTGTATGATTATATGCCTAATAGAAGCCTTGATCGGATTTTGTTCCGAAAACAGGACAAAACAGAGTCCCCTGTTCTTGATTGGGAACGTCGAAAAAATATAGTTAATGGCTTATCAGCTGCCTTGTTTTATATACATGAACAATTGGAGACTCAAATCATTCATAGAGATGTTAAGACAAGCAATGTAATGCTTGATTCCCATTTCAACGCCCGGCTTGGCGATTTTGGCTTAGCTAGGTGGCTTGAACATGAACTCGAGTACCAAACGAGTACGCCTTCTATGAAGAATCAGCAATTTAGGTTAGCTGAGACTACTAGAATTGGTGGAACTATAGGGTACTTGCCTCCTGAAAGTTTTCAGAAAAGAGGTTCTGCCACTGCGAAATCCGATGTGTTTAGCTTTGGAATTGTTGTTCTGGAGATTGTTTCAGGAAGGCGCACTGTGGATCTCGCATCTCCTGATGATCAAATCATATTGCTTGATTGGATTCGGAGACTTTCCGATGAAAAAATGGCTTTACAAGCTGGAGATAGTAGACTTGTTGATGGTTCTTACAAGCTTTCTGATATGGAGAGGTTGATTCATATTGGCCTTCTTTGTACACTTCATGAACCTCAATCAAGGCCTAATATGAAGTGGATTGTGGAAGCACTTTCTGGAAATATTTATGGTAAATTGCCTGATCTTCCTTGTTTTAAATCCCACCCTCTTTATATCTCTTTGTCATCTCCAAGTAATAGTACAACCAGCAACACAAGGTCCATTACCACAACAAGAACGACGCCCGGTTTCAACTCCACGAACTTCATCACAGCCACAGGAGAAACCATGTACCTAAGTGCTGAAAGTGGAAGCAGCCAAAATGAGTCTGGGAATAGCAGTAGCAGGCGCCAATCGAATAACTTTATGATGGTTGAAACTCCAAGGGAGATCGCGTTTAAGGAGATTATTGCTGCCACGAACAATTTTTCGGATTCAAGAAGAGTTGCTGAGATTGACTTTGGAACTGCGTACTGTGGCGTTCTTGATAACAACCAACATGTCATAGTGAAAAGGCTAGGAATGAAAACTTGTCCTGCTTTAAGAGTTAGGTTCTCGAATGAACTTCATAACTTAGGACGATTACGCCACAGAAACTTAGTGCAACTCCGTGGATGGTGCACTGAGCAAGGTGAAATGCTTGTTATTTATGATTACTCACAAAGTAGTCTTTTAAGCCACCTACTTTTCCATCATAGGAATAACAATGCCACCATCCTAAGATGGCGTCATCGGTATAATATTGCCAAATCACTTGCCTCTGCGGTCCGATATCTGCATGAGGAATGGGATGAACAGGTTATACATAGATGCATCACATCATCTGCCATTATTCTTGATCCAGATATGAACCCGAGGCTTGGCTGCTTTGCTCTTGCTGAATTCTTGACTCGAAATGAGCATAGCCATCATGTTGTGGTTGATAAAAACACATCAGTTAGAGGAATATTCGGTTACATGTCACCCGAGCATATGGATTCTGGTGATGCAACAACAATGGCTGATGTTTATAGCTTTGGTGTAGTTTTGCTTGAGTTAGTTAGTGGTCAGATGGCAGTAGATTTCCGTCGGCCTGAGGCTTTGTTGGTTAACAGATTACACGAATTCGAGGTGCAGAAAAGGCCATATGAACAATTGGCAGATTGGAGGTTGAATGGAAACTTTAACTCCAGGGAACTGGTGAGGCTTGTCAAATTAGGAATGGCTTGCACAAGGTCCGATCCAGAATCAAGACCGAGCATGAGGCAGATAGTGAATATTCTTGATGGATATGATGGATGTTTAATGGAAAATGGACGAAAGAAGGAGGGACCGGAAGAATGGAGAACAAGAAATGCTTCTGCTCTTTCCCTCGTAAGGAGAATTCAAGCTCTCGGTATACAATGATTCACTCGCCTTAGATGTAAAATAGTTACATGTAGATAGATATGAGCAATTAGTCCTCCATGAAAAGATGTCATTAATCTTTATATCTTATCCCTTTGTTCTTCTATTTAAACATTGTGTAATTTAGTGTGGACGACTTTGATTGCATTGCGGGAATTGAAGCATCAGATATGCAGATTTTTATGAATTGGATCATGAGTTTTTTAGATACAATAGCAGAATAAAACTTAAATATAAAAAAGCTTATTCAGAGCAGATGTTACAGAAATGCAATATCTGAACTTGAATGTACATGGAGAACCATGATATATGTACAAATACTAGTCTGACCTCACTTCTTTCATTAAATGGAGTGACATAGTCAGTGAGGATTCATGCAGCTGATCCGTGCTAGTTTGGTTGAGGCGTTGTTATTGTTGTTGTTTTTGTGTTCGGCTTTGTGCACTTAGTCTACCTTTGAGTCGTGTGATTCTCATCGTCTGTGTCTATACCAACCCAATCAAGAAACGCGAAAAGAAATTGCCTAAAGCTGACATTGCTACTCCTGTCCCAGTCCATTTCTTCTGCAATTGTCAACAAGATCATCATGTTAGAAGTCATCACAGCAAGTTAATTTGAGCTTATATACTTTAGAAGGTGAACAACAGTACTAAATCGAGTCTGAGTGACATGAGAAGGCGATTTCTCGCAAGGGGAATCCTCGTTTAATGCCTTGACGACATCTTTCTTGTGCAGTTTCCCATCAACACTTTTATCAAGAAACAAGAATGCCTCAACTATTGTGTTAAATGTTGCTTCTAGCTCTGGTGAGCCAATCTTCGAGGTCTAAAATAAATGTGATCCTAATGAATATATATAACTTCACATGATAAGTAAATATCCAGTAAAAGTACATGAAAGAAGAATAGGGAGGAGGCCAGTTTTCACGTACATTGTCAGAGGAGGAGGACGATGAATCCATCAATAGATAAATAAGACATAGAAGAACGATGAACTCATTGAATTGAATCCCTTCCTTTTCATCCACATCACAGGAGTGGAAAAGATCATCTATTTCCTCCTCTTTAACATGAAATTGCAGCTTCTTTATGCATTTCTTTAGTTCTTCCCGGTCAATAGTCCCATTTGAATCTTCATCTTAGAAAAAGGACCAAGACAGAAAAAGCATAAATCCATTTCTCAGTAGTCTTGCATAAACATTCTGATTAATAAAAGGCATAATACAGACAAACACGCAAACTTGGTCCCAAGTGTCAGTTTGACACTTAAGTTGTCTGTCTATTTAGCGAAAACTCAAAGCCTAGCATATACAGATGGTACTCACCAAACTGTTCAAACACGCCTTTTATTTCCTTCAACCCCTCTTTGAACTGAGGAAATTTCAAGATTATGCTATTGATTGACCTGAAGTTGCTTTGCCCTGTGAACTTCTCTTGAACTCCATCATTTTTGTTTCAAGCTTAGCATCCAATCTCCTGTACTTCTTTGGTGCATTCCAAAAGCACAGTATTGGTGCATTCCAAAAGCACAGTAAGCTTCCAACCCTGTTGGACCATAACTTGAGTGCTGGACATGGCTGACCTGAGCCTTAAAAACAAAGAAATAGTTCAAGTTAACGACAGACACGATCAAAGACCAATCAGCAATTCCATTTGTTCGTACATTTTACCTACTTCAACATCAATCCAACTGTTTTTCAAGCAGATGGACTATGAAATGGAAGACATATGAGTTTCCGTGGAGTAAGCATACAATAGTATTGTTAAGTTTCCCACATCACCCATTAACGGATGAAAAAGTCTCTTTATATACTTTTGGACAATCCTCGCCTCATGAGCTAGCTTTTGGGATTGAGTTAGGCCCGAGGTCCATTTTTTATCACTGTATCAGACCAGAGCCATCCCTATTCTTGGTTTACCAATGTTGGGTCACATATAATGTTGTCTTGTCTACGCTCCAGTAGGTAGGCCTAGACGTGCGGTGGTGTTAAGTTTCCCACATCAGCTATTAAGAGATGGGAAGGTTCCTCACCTCATGAACTAACTGTTAAACAAAGCAATATACATGTGATATACACTGAATATACAGCAGTGTATATCACATATATACAAAGCAGTGGACTGGATCAAGCAGCAGAACAAGGCGCTTGGGCCTCGGCGGTCGCCTTCGGCCGAACAAGAACAAAGAAACAGAGGCTCTCTTAGGGCCTCGGAAGTGGGCCTCTCAGCCCATCTCGGCCAAAATAAGTACAAAACAATAATGTATATATGGTATATATATTTGTAGTATATTGTAAGGAAAAAGATACCTTAATTAGTGTTATACACTTACCATAATTGTATAGTTAGAATTATGGTAGAATAAGGATTTAGAAGTAGAATAGGAAAAGGATTTCCCTATTATGGAAATATGTAACTTGTATATATAGCCTTTCAATTAATGAAAATAATCAAGGGGATTATTTCTTTCATGGTATCAAGAGACTAGGTCTAAACAAAAGTTTTCTTCTCTCAAACTTTTGCCTCTTTGGCCGAGAACCCCCCCCCCCTCCCTCGGGTTTTCTCTCCAAATATCTCGTCTTCCGCTCTAAAAAAAACCTCTCTTAAATTTAACCTCCTTCCTTGTTCTTTCAAATATGTCTAAGAACAATTTTCACCCCGCCTCACGGTTTCCAATATCAAGCTCGGTGTCCCTATTGTCATTGAGATGGAAAACGCTCAATATGCGACGTGGCGGAGTTGTTTAAAATTCACGCTATCTCTTATCAAGTTCTTCATCATATCATTCCTCCCGCTAGACCCTTCCTGCGGAGGATCCCGAGGTATGGATTACACTTGATGCTACCGTTCTTCGGTGGATATACGCCACTATTTCAGTGGACCTTCTACAGACGATTATGGAGCCCAATACCACGGCTATGGCTGCATGGAATAGATTGCGTGACATGTTCCAAGACAACCAACATTCCCGTCGTCACACTCGGCGCGAATTCTCTCTCGTTCGAATGGACGTATTTCCGAACGTTTCTGCATATTGCAAGAAACTAAAGGAATTGGCGGATCAACTCCGTAATGTTGGCGCACCAGTAACAAATAATCGTCTAGTTCTACAGTTGGTTGCCGGGCTTTCGGAGGCCTATAATGGTGTTGGAACTCTCCTTCGCCAAAGCAACCCTCTTCCCGATTTTCATCAAGCCCGCTCTATGCTGACGTTGGAAGAAGCCGGTTTGGCTAAAAAGGCGACTACCAGAACAAGCTCAGTTGTCATGGTGGCATCCTCTCCTAGTTCTTCGGGTTTTGTTAATAATTCGGGCCAAAACCATAATAATGGTGGCGGCAAGAATAATCGCAAAAGTAACAAAAACCGCGGGGGCAAACGAGGCGGCTCTGGTAGCGGTTCCGGTGAGCAACAAGCAGGCGGTTGGTCCCATCCAGGGTACAATGGGCCACCACCACCGTGGCCCAAAGATGGGCCGCGGCGCGGCACCCGCACCTCCAACAGCCGCCACGCCAGCTGGCCGCCAACACCCAGGCCCAATACCCAGCATTGGCGGCCCATCGCCGCGATGGCCCACCAACGGCACCACAAAGGTAACAACCCGGCCAAAGACGGCCAGAGTCCTCGGGCCTGCACTCCGCAAGCCCATCATACAGCAGGCCCAACTCAGACCGATATCGAGGCCGCGATGCACACGTTGGGATTGACTCAACCGGACCCAAATTGGTACATGGACACCGGGGCCACTACTCACATGACTTCCGAATCAGGTACTCTCTCATCTTATTACAATTTGAGCACCCCTCGGGGAATAATTATGGGTAATGGCAGTTCTATTCCAATTCTAGGGTATGGTCAGAAAACGTTATCTCCTCCCAATCCACCTCTCCTCTTGAAAAATACTTTACCTGCTTCTAAATTGATTAAAAATTTAGCGTCTGTCCGAAAGTTCACAAATGACAATTCTGTTTCTGTTGAATTTGATCCTTTCGGTTTCTCTGTGAAGGATTTCAAGACGGGGAGTCATCTCATGAGGTGTGATAGTAGGGGGGATCTGTATCCTATCATGCCCGGTTTTCATCCATCGAGTCCAACCTTGCCATCGCCTTTGCGACCATCTCACCATCCATGTGGCATGCTCGTCTGGGTCATCCTGATCTTCTATTTTATCGACCTTAGATAAAAATAGCTTTATTTCTTGTAAGGGTGCGAGTCGTACTCCAATTTGTCGATCTTGTTCATTAGGAAAAATTGTTAAGTTGCCATTTGTAGACTCCAATTCTCATACTTCTATGCCATTTGACATTATTCATAGCGACTTATGGACATCTCCTGTTCTTAGTTCAATGGGTCATCGATATTATGTTCTCTTTTTAGATGATTATTCTAGATTTTTATGGACGTTTCCAATTGCGAACAAATCACAAGTGTTTTCCGTCTTCATAAAATTTAGAGCGTTCATTCGTACTCAATTCGAAAGAGAAATAAAAAATATTCAATGTGATAATGGGAAAGAGTATGACAATAGGGAGTTTCGAGAATTTTGTGCTACTCATGGGATAAATTTTTGTTTTTCATGTCCTCATACATCTTCACAAAATGGGAAAGCCGAACGCAAAATTCGTTCCATAAATAACATTGTCCGAACTCTCCTAATCCATGCCTCCATACCTCCATATTTTTGGCATCATGCTCTACAAATGGCCACTTACCTTCTTAACATAATTCCGTCTAAAGGTCTGACATATTCTTCCCCTCTCAAAATCTTATATAATAAGAACCCGTCTTATTCTCACCTTCGGATTTTTGGGTGCTTGTGTTATCCGCTATTCCCATCCACCACAATTAACAAACTTCAGGCTCGGTCTACCCCGTGTGTGTTTTTGGGTTATCCGTCAAATCATCGTGGTTATAAGTGTTTTGATTTATCCTCCAAAAAAAATCATAATCAATCGCCATGTCATTTTTGATGAAATTCAATTCCCATTTACGAAAGTTCATACTCCTGAACCTAAGTCGTATAATTTTTTGGATGACCAAATATCCCCGTATATTATTCGGAATTTTTCGGACATCTCCCGTACCCAAAATCCTCCAGCGGGCCCATCGCCTACCGCTCCACAGCATCATCACGCCCAGAAAATATAGCCACCGAATGGAGTTCCAGCTATTGGGCGCCCACCACCTGGAACTGGTCCAGACGCCGATTCCAGCAATTACCGATTTGGGCCAACAGGCCCACTGCTTGCTGGCCAGTCCGTCCCGAGCCCAGAAAATTCCCAAAATTCCCTTAATTCTTCCTCGAGTCATAGACCGGTCACTCATAGTCAGCGGGGTATTTTTACACCTAAAAGACATTTTAATTTACATTCTGATGTCTCTAAATCCCCCTTGCCCCGCAATCCTGTGTCCGCATTAAATGACCCTAATTGGAAAATTGCTATGACTGATGAATATAATGCTCTTATTGATAATAAGACGTGGGAGTTGGTGCCCCGTCCATATGGTATTAATATTATCAGGTCTATGTGGATTTTTGCTCATAAGGAGAATTCAGATGGGTCCTTTGCTCGGCATAAGGCGCGACTTGTTGATGATGGTAAGACTCAGCAGGTTGGTATTGATTGTGGTGAGACGTTTAGTCCGGTGGTCAAACCGGCTACTATTCGCACTGTACTTAGCTTGGCTCTTTCAAAGACTTGGCCGATTCATCAGTTAGATGTCAAGAATGCTTTTCTACATGGAGATCTTAAGAAAACAGTCTATATGCATCAGCCGTTGGGTTTCAGGGATCCCAACCGCCCTCATCATGTCTGTTTGTTGAAGAAGTCATTATATGGGCTTAAGTAGTCTCCACGTGCCTGGTATACACGATTTGTTGATTTTGTTTAGACTATTAGGTTCACACACATCAGGTCAGATAATTCTTTGTTCATCTACCGCCGTGGTTCGTTATTGGCCTATATTCTGTTATATGTGGATGATATCATCTTGACTGCCTCCTCCGATGCTTTGCGTCAGTCTATCATGACCATGCTCAGTTCTGAATTTGCTATGAAGGACTTAGGGCCGTTGAGTTATTTTTTGGGGATTGCCGTCAAACGTCATTCAGGTGGCTTGTTTACATTTCAACTAAGTATCTTTCTTGAGATCATCGAGAGGGCTGGGATGTCATCCTGTAAGTCCACTTCCACGCCAGTTGATGCAAACCCAAAGCTAAGTGCCACAACAGGTGCACCATACGAGGACCCGACTCGCTATCGCAGTCTGGCAGTGGCCCTCCAGTATCTTACCTTTACCAGACCGGATATTACATATGCGGTTCAACATATGTGTTTATTCATGCATGATCCCAGAGTTGAGCACATGAATGCAATCAAACGCATCATTCGGTATATACAGGGGACACTGGACTATGGGTTGCACTTGTATCCTTCATCTACATCCACACTTGTCTCTTACACGGATGCTGATTGGGGTGGTTGTCCCGACACCAGACGGTCGACTTCTGGCTACTGTATGTTCCTTGGCAACAACTTGGTCTCATGGTCGGCAAAGCGTCAAGCAACTCTGTCACGCTCCAGTGCAGAGGCAGAATATCGAGGGGTAGCGAATGTGGTCTCCGAGTCATGTTGGCTACGTAATTTGCTTTTGGAGCTTCATTGTCCCATTCAGAAGGCAACCTTGGTATATTGCGATAACATTAGTGTCATCTACCTTTCAGGTAACCCAGTCCAACACCAGCGCACCAAGCATATCGAAATGGACATTCACTTTGTCCGTGAAAAGGTTGCAAAGGGTCAAGTTCGCGTATGCCATGTCCCGTCTCGTTATCAAATTGCAGACATCTTTACAAAGGGTCTACCATCGGTTCTCTTTGAAGATTTTAGGGACAGTCTCAGCGTTCGAAAACCGTCCGCTATGATCATGCGGTGTGTGTTAAACAAAGCAATATACATGTGATATACATGAATATACAAAGCAGTGTATATCACATATATACAAAGCGATGGATCAAGTGGATCAAGGCAAAGCAGAATGCCGCTTGGGCCTCGGGCATGGGCCTTCGCCAGCCAAGAAGAAAGAAAGGTAGGGTCGCTTGGGCCTTGCAGCGGCCTTCGGCCAGCAAACAAAGAAAACAGAGGCTCTCTTAGGGCCTCAGAAGTGGGCCTCTCAGCCCATCTCGGCCAAAATAAGTACAAAACAATATTGTATATATGGTATATATATTTGTAGTATATTGTAAGGAAAATGATACCTTAATTAGTGTTATACACTTACCATAATTGTATAGTTAGAATTATGGTAGAATAAGGATTTAGAAGTAGAATAGGAAAATGATTTCCCTATTATGGAAATATGTAACTTGTATATATAGCCTTTCAATTAATGAAAATAATCAAGGAGATTATTTCTTTCACTAACTTTTGGGATTGAGTTAGAACTGAGGTCCATTTCTTATCATGTATCAGGAACCAACGACCAACATATGATTAAGGCACGAGAAAAAAATCAGTACTTTATAACTCACACTACTGAAAGAATAGTAGTAGGAATGTGGATTCCACGTTTTGTTTCCTCATAGTCATTCTAATGCCTAATCTGAACATTTAACTCTATAAAAGAAGTTCCTAATAATTTCATCGACCCGATTGCACTTGTGTGCTCTAATATCCAGTTAAAAACGTAAACCACTAGCTGGAAACTACTGCAACGAATTTCACTGATGCGAAATAGCCAAATATATTCTTCGGTACTGTGGCTTTAAGTTTGGGGAAACCTAAAAGCACTCTATACCATTCTGATCTTTTAGTTCATCCCCAATGATCTATTTTACAGCAATTATAAAGGGAACAATATAAACTAACTTATAAGAATAGCAATGCAACGATATTGATCGATGGAATATGCACATGTAAACTGTATAACAACTGAAAGTCATTTTTCAGGTAAAGTACTTATGATTGGCAGCTTGTTCAATCGAACGCGTGATTTTCTCTCCGACTACGGATTACCCCCCATAAACTGAAAATCCATAACCCCAATTGCTACGTGAATGCCATTTAGTTGGCCTATGCCTGTTTGAACAGCCTCGGTTAATCCTGTCTTTCTTTGATAAGAATCAATACGATCTGTTAATGTTGGATTTGGTGTTGTGACATTCTACTCAACATATCGTTTCAAGTACTAATTTGAATTTAAGAAATGTTGGAACAAATGTCACAACATTCGGACCAACATTTTAAATTGGGTATGAGCAGGGTTAGGGCGACTGATTGGGTCTGGGTGTTCTTGGTGGTGTGACGATGATGGTGAGCTTGGTAGTTCAAGCCGAGAGATAGAGTGTTGGGTATCGATCGGAGATTCGACTAAGTGACAGTGATGGGTGGGTGAAACAGGTGGGTCGATCAGGTGAGGGTTTGACCGAGAGCTAGGTGGTGCCGGGTCGGAGACGATGCCGGACACTGTGGGTGACGGAGCTGCTGGTGCAGGCTCCATCGGAACAGTAAACTGACGGTGGAACAGTGACTGGATAACATGGGACAAATTTGACTCATCGAGAAAGGTGTAATCCGTGATTTGAAATTTTTGAAGATTCGAAAACGAAAAGTTCGCCTCGTCAAATGTGACGTGATGTGAGACAATGATTTTACGAGTGGTTATGTCATAGCACAAGTAACCCCGATGATTAGGTGAGAAACCAACGAAGACACAGGGCGTGGTGCGTGGAGCTAGTTTGTGAGGTGCAGTGGAGGCCAGGTTGGGGTAGCATAGGCAACCGAAAATTCGGAGTTTGTCATAGGATGGAATCCTACGGTATAAGATTTCGATTGGGGTCTTGTTTTGGAGAGTGCTGGTTGGTAAAATATTAAGGAGGTACTCTACCATTTTAACAGCATAGACCCATAATGATGGTGGAAGACAGGTATGAAACAAAAGGGTACGAACCATGTTATTGATGGTACGTATAATTCGTTCAGCCTTTCCGTTTTGAGAGGAAGTGTAGGGACATGAAAAATGAAAAACCATGCCTTGTTTAGAGTAGAAATTGTGAAATGCCGAATTATTAAATTCACGTCCATTATCTAATTGGAAAGATTTTATAGATTTTTTAAATTGTGTTTTAATAAATTTTTGAAATTCAAGGAACTTGGCAAAAACTTCAGATTTGAACTTCAGTGGGTAAATCCAGATAAAATGTGAAAAATCATCTAATAACACTAGATAAAATTTGTGACCCAAGGAACTAACAACAGAAGATGTCCACAAATCAACATGAACAATATCAAATGGAGAAAAAAGTAATACTGTTGAATGACATAAATGGAAGACGAGTATACTTGCCAAGCGGGCAAGAAAAACAGTGTTGGGCAAGTTTTCCATTATTACATTGAATACGCTTATTAATCCTAAGAAAATTAAAAACAAGGGACTCCTGGGTGTCTGAGTCTGTTATGCCAAGTTGACGGAGAGATAGCAGCAAGGGAGATATGTGAATGTGATCTGACAACGGAAGATTGAGTGAAAGGGTAGAGGTTTTCCACACTATTGCAGCGCGTAAGAATTTTCCCCGTATTGAGATCCTTCACAGAAAAACCAAAAGGGTCAAATTCGACAGACACAGAATTATGGCGAGTGAATTTTCTAACGGAGATTAAATTTTTGATGATGTTAGGGGTGTAAAGGACATGGTTTAGGGAGAAAGACGGTGGGGATGTTTGGTATGCGTGTTACCTTAACCTTCAATTGGAATGCGGTGACCATTGCTAACAGTAATAAATTGAGGATACTTTAACCGAATCATTTGAGATAAATTGACGACCGGGTGAGATGAGATGTGGCTTCGGTGTCCATGTACCAATTATCATCGGGCTGTTGAAGGCCTGACCCAAATCAGTGGGGCCAGATTGGGGGCTTGCAGATGCTAATTGGCCGAGACCAGGTGGGCCTGCCTGTTGGCTGGGGCGGAGCCCAAAATACATGGCAACCAAGCCTGCGGGAACTGGGCCCCTGGTGTTGGGTAGGGGCATACAGGCGAGGCCCAGTTCCCGGTATTGGGCCATAATGGCTGTCCAGCCCATTGAAAATAGGGAGCAGGGGTTGGGCCTGACTGCTGGTTCTTTTGGCCCTTGCCGCGACCCTTCCCTTTGTTGCTATTACCGTGACCTCTATCGCCATGTCCTCCGCCGCGGGACTGCTGCTGTTGGTGGTCTGGCGGTGGTGGCTTGGTGGGGTTGGCCGCCGGTGGTTCCATTCTTTCAACGGCTAATGCCTTTTGATTATGCTCCTCTTGTTTAGCACGACGAGTCTCTTCCAACAACAGTTGAGAACGGGCCTTGTTGAAACTTGGTAGTGGATCGGCCTGTTGAATCATCGTTGCAAGTGTATCATATTCACCTTTCGGTAAACCATAAACTAGTTGAAGTACCATCTTGGTTTCCGAAACAGATGTCCCTACGTTGGAAAGTTGATCGGCTATGAGTTTCAGTTGTTTACAATATTTGGACATGTTGGAATAATTTCCCTTAGGAATTCATTTCATTAATCACAATATATATATAGTTGTATATAAGTTGATTTCTAATACAGTAAGAATCCTAAGTTACCTTAAATATACAACTATTATAATTACAAAATATATTTTGAATATTCGAAGAATAGTTATAATTAAATATTACGTAACATGTTAGGGAACAAATAATTGAAAATAAGAGAATATAATATGGTGCAAATAAAAAAAAATGTATAAGTTGAGAGCAAGAAACACAGAACACTAATACTAATAGGTCTTGAATCCTATTTTAGCTCTAAACCTATACGGTTTTTTGACACTTGGTTTTGTGACTGCAACCTTTCGATCGGAATTACATTAGTCTGAAACTTAGAGTGGCGACTGTAACATTTTAGTCAAAATTACGTCATTCCGGCTTTTGAATAACTATTATAATTGTCGAAATTTCCTTGTGTATATTTTCTTCACCATAATAGTAAATTAAACTTTCTTTCATTGTTCCAAATTATATTCATTAGTTAGAATATTCTTTTTAACAAAAATAATCATATCTTAGATTTTCTTTCCTTGAATAGCTTTAAAAAGAACATTGTCATATACACGTAGTCTAGGTTTCCTGCTAGCTAATACAAGCCTTTTTCCTTTGCCTCCTACTACAGAAAACAAAATACTGCAATGGAAGCCTACCATCGCTATTAGGCTTCCAGTTAAATCTTTGTTACGCTTTCAATCTGTTTCTAAGTCATGGAATGCTCTAATATCCGATAAAGAATTCAAGAAAACTCACATTGATCATTCCAAAGTGTTGAGCCACAAAAAGCTCTTTGTGGTACAAATGGGTGATGGTGTATTCGAGTTTAGAGACTTGGAAAATCCCTAAATTGCAATAGGGAAACAACAATTTCCTCTAAAGAGATTCCGGAATGCTACAGCCTTGTGCTCGTGTGATTGTTTGGTACTAATGAAAATACCTATGGATGATAGCGAATATGCTTTGTGGAATCCTTGTACCAATGAATGTCGAACCTTTGTATGTCCATATAAAAATGGAATGACTCCACATGTTTGTGGATTTTGTTACGATTCTAGTGACGATGACTACAAGGTTATATTGATCTATAAATCTTATTGCGCTGTCTATCATACAAGGACGAATTACTGAACAAAGAAAACAATTGTTGCTAGTAAAGTATGAGCACTCGATGAAAGGTCACGGAAGTGCAGTCGGGGGATTAGTGTTGACGGTTGTGTATTTTGGTCTTTGGGTTCGGAAATTAACCAATCAGTAGGTAGATATCCTACGATAATGTACTTTGACGTAAAATCAGATGAACTGAAGGACCTTCCGAAACCAGATTTTATAGGTGAACAACGGTTTAGTTTTATAGTTCTAGTCCTTTTCACACTCCTACACGTTGACTTAACATTTGGATCGAGATCCACAATAATGCATCACAATTATGGATTCCAATTATTCTATTTTTTCTTTCATAGAATATGATTTGGTCCATTTACTTTAATAACATCCCTATGATGGTGAAAGGTTAATTTTTTTAAGTAGGGTGAGTTTCTAAAGGTTTTTCTTTTTCTTACACTTTAGTAATTCATACATAGGAAAAGAGAGTCATGAATAGAAAAATAACAAAACAAATCCTTAGAGTACTATAAAATAAGATAATATCAATGAATATCAAAGATTAAATAGGTAATTAGCAATAAAGTGGAAAGACAATTTATATAGTAATGCCTAAAATGCTTGTAATACTTTTAAGATTTTGAATTGCAGGAAATCCCATAAACATGGCTTGTCATCAATTTTTCGTAGGGAGTTCTTTCCTTTTAATGAGCCTTATCCGGCGCGAATTCAGAATATTTCAAGGCCCAACATGTATATCGGACACAACAACGATTTAAAAAGAAAAAAACTCTGATAGTACTACCGAATAATGCCTCAATATTTGCTCTGATTTAAAGTAGCTATTTCAACTTTCCCCGTTTAGACATACTCAAGTGCCTTTTTAAGTTCGGGAGTAGACTGTCCTTCAAGTATACCCTTGCATATATTTAACCCTTTAATTAGATTGAGTTGTTTTAGTCTCTGCTAACAAACCGTTAGTCAAAAGTGATAGATCCTCACTTATCATATCTTACCGGGTTAAAACTACTCGCTCCAGGTGTTTATCAAGTTAAAAGTTTGGTTATTTTTGCATCAAAATAGAAAAAATGGGTAGCTTTTGTTAGAAATTTTTTGCACTGTAATAATACATTACCTTATGTGATTCCTATCATGAATATTTTGTTTGAAGCGACCCTCTATATTGTAAGGATGCATATTAGAAGGAGAAGGAGATAGATAGATAACTTGTAACCATAAAAATACTACTATATAAGAAAATTGCAAAACTTTCTTAAAGAAAAGAACTCAAGATTACACATCAATGTTTATGATTGAGTTGCTTCCTCTTGTGCATTACATTAAGTCTAGGGAAAATATAAGCTATCCAAACGTGTTGGATTTTCAAGACAAAACACATACTCAAAGATGATTTGATACATAAGTTGTCGTAACAAATTGTTGTTCTTTAGGATTATAGATGGAAAGAATGTGATCGTCTGGTCCATGAAAGATAAGTTTACCATTCCCTGTGCAACACAAAAACTTATTATACTTGACAAAAAAAGCCGGTATATTGCGAATTTTCATTAAATTTCCAGCCATCTTGTTCCATGATCCAGATGCTCAGTTCGTGAACAAAGGGTTTGCGGCCACCATATAAACTAAGTCTACCTTTCAAAGTAGACAAGCGAAACAAGTCATATTCATCACGGACAAAAATTGGTGCTGAAAGCTCCTTCAATTCGTCTGACTTCACGTCAAAGTATATGATTGTAGAAGTTTTACGTACAAAATGCTCAAGTTTCTGATTCAGAGATCAATATACACGACCTTCTGTGTTAATTCCATGACGGCACAAACACAACCTTGAATTAGGTAGTAGTTCGAAACTGGGGAGACATTCCACTAGTATAGGGAGATTTTCTTTTATCGTCCAAGAATCCCTACTCGTGGAGTGGACAACATAAAATAAGCTATAGATCAATATAACCTTGTAATCATCGGCGGTTGAATCATGTCACAACTCACAAGCATGAGGAAGTTTGTAGTCATGAGGTTTAGGATATGGACACTCAATTGTGTGGTGTTGTTTGGATGATGAATTCCACAAAACAAATTTCTTGTAAGCTTTAGGTTTCTTCAATAGTACAAGCCAAGATATCATATGAGCATAAAACATGAGCACGTTGGAATCCCTTTAAAAGGAATTTTTGTTTTTCTATGATAACTTTTTGATTTTCCAAGTGTATAAACTCGGATTCTCCGGTTATTGTTTGAGATTCCCAAGGCTTTGTATTGATCACGATGAGCTTTTGTGAACATATTATTATCAGAGATTATAGCATTCCATTGCTTAGAAACAAATTTAAAACGTAACAAAGATGAAAACAAGTAGCTTAATAAGGATGTCGAAAAGGATATCATACTGAAGATCATATGTATCTTTTTCACGCCTGGCTACCTTCGTCATTCTTAATTTCTCCGTTGACATTATTATTATTTCTGCTGTTGTTCTATTAGGGTTTATATCATATATTTAATGTAAGTCCATGAATAGGGATATATAGGACAAGGAAAAATAGGATCTTTAATCTTTTTCCGGTTGGTATTAGGAGAACAAGAAAAAACGGTGCCAAATAAACTTTCTAAGGACTTGTTTGGTTAGAGGATTGGGATGAAATAATCATGATTTAAGATTTGATATAATTGTTTTATCCCATGTTTCTCTTGTATTTTAAAGTACGTATAGCTAATTTTAATATAATTTAATATACAAATTTGTATGTTATTTTATATCTAGTACAGTCGGACCTTTAATTTTATATATAATTGTCATCCTCTATGAAACTATTTTACTATAATATTCAAGTTTTCTTTGAAACCGACTTTCATATTATTTTATATTATATGTTCTTAATAACAATATCTCGCTGTAACAGCTAAAACATATTTAAATAAATGACGTTGTTATAGAGAAATCTGACTGTATAATATGAAATAGTAATACATGATTTAAACACCAAAAGAAGAAAATTATCCTTCATCTTTTCCTCGAAACCCAGCATCCACGCCTTTCAATTTAATTAAGTTTAAAAGATAAAGCCATATCTTAATTAACTTACCCTATATATCCCATTTGTAGTAAAATACAACCAAACTCACAAAAAAATATCTTCATTACTATCCCTATAATACAATGCATGCATACCTTATTTGAATTGGTACAATTCATGCATACTTTATTTGAATTGGTACTATATACGGGTTTTTAATTAACTAATCTAATTTGGTCTTGTTGGGTTAAATGCTTTGTTTGTGTGGGTCTCTGGGACAAGGTTTACCTGCTTTGTTTGAGTTATCAATTTAAACAAGAAATAATTGTATTACGTAAATCGATTCCATTGAATTAATTGTTTCTATTAGCACTATAAACTGATTGTTTCACAATAGCTAAATTAGTGAAACTGATCAAAACAAGAAAAGCTGATCTATTTTTTATAGCCAAATCAAAAAATAAGTAAGCGAAAATTCTAATTTCCTTTTAAAAAAAGGAAATTGTACATTAAGTTGATGCAAAATTATTGGAGGGACCATTCATTATTAGTTTTGCAACTGAACATAAAGTTGTGACTAAAACCTCTTTTAATATTGCACTAAAACCCAACAAAAAAAATTAGAACTTGTTAATTTCCCATATGATAATTAAAAGTTATAAACTATTTTTTGTCATATTAATTTAAGGCAACCTTTCAAAGTAAACTCACGAAATAACTCATATTTGCTACAAATCTGGCGTTGAAAGTTCCTTCAACTCGTTTGATTTCATACCAAAGTATATAATTGTAGAAGTTTTATGTTACATATTGGTCAAGTTTTCAATTTAGAAACCGATATACACAACATCCGGTGCTAATATCTTTACCGCGATAATATGATCTTGAATTAAAGAACTAGTTCTAAACTTGGAATCTCTATTTGTCCAAAATTACTATTCTTAAAGCAAACAAACACAAAACAAGTTATAGATCGTTATAATCTTGTAGTCATCATTAGTAGAATCATAACACAAGCTACATGGAGATAATTAAGAGTGGCAAAGTCAAATCATTAAAATATGATCCGTTCAAGTTTGATTGGGTTAATGATCTATCCATTTATTAACTCAACCTAATATGATGAGCCCAAATTCAACCTAACTCGCTCATTTGACACCTCTAGAAATAATTAAAGCCAAGTACCCCTTCTAATATATTAATAAATCTATTTTGTGTGTTGCAATGAATATCCCAATCAAGGGAAATTCAAACTAAAAAAGAAAGAGAGATATTTAAAACAAATAAAAACAAAGATCAAGTTGCACCCTTGTGAATCGATTAAAGAATTGTGCAAAGATAGCAAAACTAACAAGACTCAGAGATATTAATAGTAAAATTAGTCAATTTATGACAAAAACTCACTCTCAACGTCTTCTCAAGAGTTGAGTCTCAAACGTTAATGTTGTTCGACAGATCGTCTCTTCCTCTTAGGGCGGAGCTATAACTTTTGTCAGAATCCAGTAGTCTTGGCTCAAACTTCGTATTTATGTTAAAATTCAATTAACATATCTAAATAACTTATCAAGAACTCAATAAGTTGAGTTTTTTAGAGTCCATAACTCATAAACTAAAATTCCTAGTTCTGTCTTTGCTTCCTCTTGTGCTTGATATTGAGTCTCGGAAATTATAAACTATCCAAACATATTGAAATTACGGGACGATCCTGGTTCTTGGAGTAATCTTTGGATATTTGAGCTTCTGCGCGTGTAATTATTGCCTAGGATTATATATATAAAAAGTCTATAACAATCCCATCCTTGAAAGAGAAGTTCACCATTTTGCCTGCAACACAAAAGCACTCTATCTTGTACCAACTTTTCGCAAATAGAGGGCAAGTTGCATATGTTCATTAACCATTTCCAGCTTCCATCTTGTTCCATAATCCATATGTCCAATACTAAACTCTGGTCATTGCCGCCATATAAACTAAGACAACCATTGACACTAGTCAAACAAAAGTAGTTGTTCTCACCTACAAAATCAGGTGTTGGAAGAATTTTCACTTCATCTGACTTCACGTCAAAGTATATAATTGCAGAGGCTCTATATACCTTCGGTGCTAATACCCATAGCAACTCAGCAATATGTTGGTAATGGTAGTGTAGAATAGTGTAATTCTCCGTAATTGAGTTATCTTATTAATGTCATATATATAGATTATACAATTGTAGTCCTAATAGAATTATGATCTCTATTTTACCTTAATTACAAAATATATTGTGAATATATATGGAATATATTCACTATCACACCCCCTCAGTCGGAGCGGGAGGAGGCCGGACGCTGAGACTAAATCTGAAGTCAAGGAACAGTTGCCGAGGAAGCCCCTTTGTGAAGATATCTGTATACTAATACAAAGAAGGAACATGAAACACCCTAACGTGACCCATTGCAACCTTCTCACGAACAAAGTGAATATCCATCTCAATATGCTTGGTTCGCTAATGCTGAACCGGGTTATGAGATAAGTAGACAGTAGATATGTTACCTTATGTATATGAAGCTTAAGAAGGAGATTGCAGAGCCAACATAGCTCGGTAATGACGTTCGCAACGCCTCGATGTTCTTCTTCTCCACTAGACCGGGAAAGTGGCTTGCCGCTTGGCAGACCACGATATGATGTTATCCCCAAAAAATACACAATAGTCGGACATAGAGCGACGGGTGTCCGGGCAGCCTGCCCAATCTGCGTCTGTGCAGGAGAGCAATCTAGTCGGTGTTGAGCGATATAAATGAAGTCCATAGTCAAGAGTGCCCCTAACGTACCGAATGATACGCTTAAGAGCTGTAAAGTGAGGCTCCCTAGGGGCGTGCATGAACAAGCACACCTGCAGAACTGCATATGCAATATCTGGCTGAGTGAATGTGAGATACTAAAGAGCACCTGCGAGACTCATATAAAGAGATGGATCACCGACCGGATCCCTATCATCTGCATTGAGTTTGGACTTGGAGTCAACGGGAGTGGGCATGATCTTATAATTTACCATTTTAGCCCTGTAGACGATCTCCTCTATATACTTACGCTGATACAAGAGCATGGCATGTGCGGATCTGGTCACTGATATCCCAAAAAAATAACTCAACTTACCCAAGGCAGTCATAGTAAATTCTGACTTGAGTAGGGCAATGATCTCGTGCTTCAGGCCATCTGAAGAAGCTGTCAGAACAATATCATCCACATATAACAAAAGGTAAGTTGTGTCAGTTGTCGATGAAAAATAAATAATGAATGATCACTCTTGCTGCACACGAAGTCGATCTATATGATGTATGTAGCAAACTACTCATACCAATCTCTGGGGGCTTGTTTCAGCCCATATAGCGACTTATGAAGATGACAAACATGATGAAGAGCCTCCGGATGTACAAATCCTAGCGGTTGATGCATATAGACGATTTCTTTCAAATCCCCATGGAAGAAAACAGTATTTATGTCAAACTGGTGAATAGGCCAATTCTTCCCCATAGCAATGCTCAAAACCGTGCGGATAGTAGCTGGCTTAACCACTGGGATAAAAGTCTCACCACAATCAACACCCTTCTGTTGTCCTGTGCCATTTGACACAAGTCTGGCCTTGTAACATTCAAAGACATGATTATCTCTAAACTTATGACGAAATAGCCACATACAACGGATTACATTCATCCCTCAAGTCGCGGAACAAGATCCCAAGTGCGCTGTGAAGTGAACGCATTAAACTTCTCTCGCATGGCCGCATTTCAATTCGGTTCAAGTTTGGCTAAGGTTGGGTTTTTGGGAATGGGTGAGATGGTTTGAGTCGATAGGTTAAAGTGAACTTTTGATTTGAAAATCATGTATTGTGCATAGGTTTCCATGCGGTGAGTGGGGATGGTCACGGGTGGGGCAGGGGGGCTGGATGGTGACGGGCAGGACTGGGCAACGGGGTCATGAATGGGTAGTGGTGACGGGCAGTGAGGCTGGGCAAGGGCTGGGTTGGGGCTGGGCAGGGTGGCAGGTAGGGTTTGGTGGGCAGTGGGTTGGGGTGTTGTTTCGGGCAGTAACAGAGATGGGATCGGGTAGTGTAGTGGGGTCGTTGGAATGGGTCATTGGACGACTGAGGGTTGCGGATTTTGTAGTGCATTTTGGAGAAGATGAGAGGTGTCCGAGTCATCAAGGAAATCATAATCAGTGACTCGAAATATTTGGATGTTGTCGAATGGTAAGATGTACTCAATAAACGTGGCATTGCATGAGATTAAGATTTTATCTGTGGATATCTCATATCACAAGTACCCCCTATGGTTTGATGGGAAACTGAGGAAGATGCACGGAATGGAGCGAGGTGCTAATTTGTGAGGGACCGTGGATGCTAGATTTGGGTAACAAGGACAACAAAAAATTCAAAGGTGATCGTAGGAATGGATCCGATGGAAGAGAATTTTGGTGGGTGTCCTATTTTAAATCGTACGGGTAGGTAAGATGTTAAGAATGTGTTCTATCATTTTAATGCATAAACCCAAAAGGTAGAGGGAGAAACACATGAAAAAGAAGGGTACAAATCATGTTAATGGTGCAGAGAATTCTTTCGGCTTGACCATTTTGAGGGGAAGTATGGGGGCAGGAGAAACAGAAAACTATGCCATTAGCCTCACAAAAATTATGAAAAATGAAGTTATTGAACTCACGAACATTATCACATTGAAACGTTTTGATGTGTTTTTCAAATTGTGTTCTAACCAATGTACAAAATTCAAGGAATTTGGAGTAAACTTGAGACTTACGTTTAAGCGGATAGACCCAAAGGAAGTGAGAGAATTCATCCAAAAATACCTAATAATATTTATGGTCTAGGTTGTTAGTTATATGAGATGTCCATAAATTCGCATGAATAATATCAAAGGGAGAGAAAGTAATACTTAAACAAGACGTAAATGGAAGCCTAACATGTTTTCCTGGATGACAAGAGGAGCAACTATGGGAAATTTTCCCTTTATTACATTGGATTAAATTTCTGTTTCTAAGGGAATAAAAAACATGAGCTCCCGGATGACCAAGTCTACTATGCCACGTTGATGAAGATATTGCAGCTAAAGTAGTGGGAGGAGTGACATGGGCAGCGGACGTGGATAGAAAATGATATAGGTCCCCCTCACTATTGCATTTTGTAAGAAGTTTCCCCGTACGTAGGTCCGTTATAGAAAAACCAAATGGGTCAAAATTGATGGATACGAAATTATCGGTGGCAAATTTTCTAATCGAGATTAGGTTTTTGATAATATTAGGGGCATATAGGATAATTTTAAGGGAGAATTAGGGATGCGGTGGTGGGGTTAGTGTGTGGCCAAAACCTTGAATTGGAATGCGACCATTTCCGACCATAATAGATTGAGGAGTATTTAAATTGTGCAGTTGAGAATGATTACCAGAATTGTTGGTGATGTGAGATTTTGCACCTGTATCCATATACCACGCATCATCAGGCTGCTGAATTTTTATAGTGCTGTAAGCCTGACTTAGTTCTGCAGGGGTCATTGGATCGTAGGCCTGCTGTTGGGACGTGAAAAAGTGGGCCTGGTGCTGGTGGCCCGTGTACCGTGGGCCTGGAGGTGGGTACAGGATGTTGGGCTACAACAAGGAATACCGTGCCATGTTCGTGAATAGTAGATTAGATAGAAAGACGAGGTTGTTGAAGAACCCTAAAAGCGAGCGATACACTTTTCTTGTGAGTTGAATATTTTAGAAAAGTTTAACATAATATTCTTAATACAATGTGTAGTAGTTGATACTAAAAACGTGTGGCATAGACACAATATTGGTCAGTAAGCAAAAGAGCAACACCCGTACGGATGCAACTGGTGATTCTAAGCCCGACGAAGAAAATGTTTTGATACAATTTTCTGTATGCAATGACGTAATCCCCACAATATCCAAATGGACCAAAAAGTTAGAATATAATTGATGAATTGAAGAGGAAAGACAACTTTGGGATATTCTAAATTTTCTTTATTAAGTGGACGAAGAAATTCTTCAGGACCAGAGAGAGAGAGAGGAGTTGTGGGGTCGTTGGGGTTTGGGTGAGAGAAGGTTAGGGTTTGGCTTCTGATATCATGTAGAATAGTGTAATTCTCCTTGATGGAGTTCTCTTATTAATATCATATATATAGAGTATACAATTGTAGTCCTAATAGAATTAAGATCTTTATTTTACCTTAATTACAATTGTAGTCCTAATATAATTATGATCTCTATTTTATCTTAATTATATTAAATATTAATTACATAATATATTGTGAATATATATGGAATATATTCACTGTCAGGTAGAACTGGATAAGGGAAACTTGTTTTTTTGGCCATGAATCTTTATTCAAAGAGTAGAGAACGTAATACAAGTCAGAGATCAATATAACCTTGAAATCATCGACACTAGAATCATAGCACAAACCACAAGCATTTACACTTTGAGGTTCGTCATTGTAATACAAATGATTATCATGACATGAAAGAGTTCGATATTGATCTCTGTTAGACGGATTCCACAAAACATAATTTTTGTAGCCAGTAGGGTTCCTTAAAAGCACCAATTGATCACATGAGCACAAGACTACAACAAGTTGGATTTTTTTCAGGGGAAACCGTTGATTTTCCGTCATAACTAATTGGGAACTTTCCAGGTCACAAGACGCGAAAACATTACTCTTTTTTTGTAACAAGAGCTTTTCACGGCCCAAAGTCATGGATTGATCGTGGTGGGTTTTCTTGAATTCATTTTCGGAGATCATAACATTCCATGGCTTAGAAACAGATTTAAAACGTAACACAGATTTAACTGGAACTTTAATAAGAATATTGAAAAGGATATCACTCGGAAGAATGGAAGTATCATCTTCGAAGGTTGTCCTTTTTTGCAATTTCTTCTTTCTTATATGCAATTTCTTCTTTATGGTATGATTCAGTGAGTTAGTATTGGTATGTAATTTCTTCTTTGACATTATGGTATGGTTGAGAAAAATGGCTAACGCAGCAAGTGTTATGTCACGACCCAACACAGAGGGTCATGACGGACACCCGGATCTTACTTGTACCACTAACCATGTATTTAGTATATAACCATAATTTTGATGGCCCACAAGGGCTGCGGCGAGATACCCTACTAACATATGAGAATAGTAAACTGGAAAAGAGCTATATAAAATCTTGCAACCAGAAAAGGACCCAACCTATGCATATATACATATTAAGGCCGACAAGGCCATACACGACCACCATACACAAGATAACTATCTACAAGCCTCTAAAGAGTACGAGACATCATAAGGTCGAGATAGGGCCCCACCATACCCCATCGCATAACCAAAATATCGTATCACGACTAGACTGCAACTCTGGAACAAATAGAGTGCTCCACTATCAGCTTGAACAACAACCTACTAGTGTGGACCGTCGCCCTGTCTACCTGAGCATGCGGGCATGAAATGCAACTTCCCCTGACAAAAGAGACATCAGTACGACTGATGTACCGAGTATGTCAGGCATGAAGAATAGCATAACAAATACATAAAAGTAAATTGAGACAAAAACAACCAACCAGTAGTGAATGCCTCTGAGGGCCATAATATGCATAAGTATCATGTCTGTGCAGAATGCATCTGAGAGCAATAAATGCCTAAATGCCATGCACAATATAAATGCATTCATTCGTATACATATGCGTATATAACGCCATCAAGCCTCCGTGGGCATCCCATCATATCATATTGGCCTTTGTGGGCCTATCATTATCGTGTATATCTGTACCAGCTCTAGGTGGTGTGCGTATATAACGTCGTATCCCTTTTTCCGTACCCCATACATATATATAATGCATACATATAGTAAAGTATATAACTCCTTTGAGGTCAAGGTATGTACATGAATATAATGCATGAATGATATGATAATAAGACACTATAAGTTTGTCGGAGTGATGTAATATCGCTTCACTTCCGATTAACATTATGAATACTAACATCTTTTTCATATACCTCAATAAGGATTTAGGAACATAATTAAACATGATTTGACAATAGGAATGAATAACATGAACATTCTTAACTACTAAGAGTAGAATCATTTATAGGACAATATTACGTTTACGTTTCGTTACGTGGAACATGCCAAAATAAGAAATGATTTGTCTTAACATACCTTTAATTTCAATCCTTTGTTACCGACAAGGAAACCAATCTTCGTTACAAGCTAATAACTGACTCTCTTGGAGTTAAGGATGGCAATGCGAGTCCCAAGCAACTATGAACGTTAATCCTACCATGGCGTAGATGGAAAAACGGCATTTAACCGGTGACCAAAACCTCTATATTGTTCTAGAGAAAAATTACACTTTTACTTCCTTAAAATATCAATTCACGTTGTTGCCATAACCACACAAAGTCACGTTGCTGCCATCATAATAAAAGATAACTTTGTAGCATAAGTTTACAAAAAACAAAAGGAATAGCGGAGAAAATGAAATCATAGCCTATAAGGCAATTGTTTTGCCCTTTCTTTCTTTACACATGTAGTTTCTTAATGTCCACTTTAATATAAGGTGACACCTCCACCTTAAATGCATGTATCTCTACATCCTTCAGCTGCCACCTATCAATAATTTATTTGGATTATATCCACATAATATTTATCTAATAATCTCAATTTATTTCTTGTCTTCCACTACTATTCTCCCATTTAACCAATTACACTCATAATTAATTTATTGATCTCATTTCACTTAAATCTTAATAACTTATAAAATCTTCATATATGCAATATCATAATTATGCGATATAGCACTAGTCCATAACCTCTTTTGGGACATACAACTATCATTCTCAATTCCTGTCGTCACACTTCTTAAGTCCTAAATTATTTCGAGACCGCATCCTTTTATATACTAAGCTTCTTTATTTGCATACATGAATATGGCCAAAAATCCTCCAACGCTCGGGTCTATTTACATACGTCTAGCTCTTCAAACCATGGCCTGAAAGTACGGGATGTTTCATAGTAGTGAAGGATATTTAACAAAAGTATGGGTGCACTAGGTCAGGCCCAAATAATTCTGATTCACCTACTTCGAACCATCCGATAGGAGATCTACATTTTCGTCCATACAAAGCTTCATATGGAGCTGTTTTAATACTGGCATGATAATTGTTATTGTACGCAAATTCAATAGAGGATAAAGGATCATCCCAACTTCCCTTGAAGTCCAATACGCAAGCTCGTAGCTTGTCCTCGAGCATTTGAATCGTACGCTCGACCTGTTCGTCTGTTTGAGGGTGGAAAGTTGTGCTAAGATTAACTTGAGTGCCCAAACCCTTTTGAAATGATCTCCAGAAATTAGCTATGATTTGCGCATCTCGGTCAGATATAATAGAAATAGGCATACCATGAAGGCGAACAATCTCCTTAACGTACAATTTTGCGTAGTCCTCGACTGTGTAAGTAGCTAATTTGATCAGTCTATCAACAATCACCCAGGTAGAATCAAATGTATGATAAAGGTGAGGTTGACCCGTAATGAAATCCATATTAATCATTTTCCATTTCCACATCGGGACCTCAATGTTCTGAGTCATGCCGCCGGGCTTTTGGTGCTCTACTTTTACTTACTGCCAATTAAGACATTGAACTAGCAATTCTGTAATGTTTCTCTTTATGTCGTTCCACCAATACATACCTTTGAGATCATGATACATCTCAGCAGATCCAAAGTGAATGGATTATGGTGAGCAATGGACCTCTGTCATAATCTTGTCTCGTAATCCTACTATATTTGGAATACACAAATGGACCTTCCACCTGGATCCCTCTCCCATTAAACTCGAAGGTTGTGGTTCTCTTTTGTTAAATATCCTTTCTGATCTTCCCTAAAAATGGAATCTTCATCATGACGTCCCTTTTCTTCCAGTATGAGGGATGACCCTGCTGTATTCTGAGTCATATGGCTATCAATATCTGAACCCTCCAATCGGACTCCCACTTAGCTAACTGATGCGTTCCCTCCGGTCAACTTCTCTCCTTCGTCATCACATTAGTCAAGCCACTTGTGGGTGAATGATTCTATTGTCAATTTAGCTTTGTTTACTAACTGGTCTGCTGAAAACTATTATATTTGTAGTATCTCAACCATGAACTCTTTATGGACAATGTCATCGAATCTAAAGTGCACGTATCATCGTAGTTAACTCTCATTCATAGTCTGAAATTTTCTCACTACTCGTAATTATAAGCAACTTCCTTTCTTACTTCTTTTGACACTTGTTCACTCATTTTCTTACTTGTCGTACTCGTCTTACTTTTAAATATTTTGGTATACATACGTACTCTCAAACATTTCTCCTGATTCCAATCCTTGACGTTACTACCCCTTAAAATATGAGTTGTTAACTTATTCCCTTATTCAGTACATGGAAGATTCTGAAGAATTTGCATTACATGACGTTGGCCTACTATATTCAAACTTGGTCAGTATACTTAGATTTCGAATTCCTTCACTAGCCTCATGGCTAAGACTTTCTGTCAATGGCACTTTGGGAAAAGATTTCCTTGATCTCATTAAGCTGTAAACCTATTACTTCATCTACTTCGTAGAATCTTTGGTCAGTTCAGAAATGCTCATAGACATCTGTGTTTGCATGACATTTTATCTTCATTATCATGTCATTATCTCTTGACATATATCTTCAATGTCTTACCTTATATCCATAGGCATCATTGGCCCCTTTTCACCTGTTTAGGTGCTAATCTCGAACTTTACTCACTGTTACTTCCGTTTACATACTTTCTAAGAGGTATGACTACATATGTTATGGAACCGATGCTTCGTATGTTTAGATCCATTTCACGGTGTTACATGATCCATGACTTGTCAAGCTTTCTTATCTTATCACTATTAGATTTCCTATCGGCCAAGTGCTCATTCGTCTTACCTTTACATTTCCATTTCAAGTTGCCTTAGGGGGTATCTTATCTCAAAGTATTTCTCATATTATCTTCCTGAACATCAGAGGTTCGTCACCTTTGTCCGAAGAGTTCTTACTGTCTTTCCTCTACCATTGGTCCTTACGCTGTTCTGGAGTAATCATGCCTTTGTGAAACATGCATAACTATAATCTCATTCATCTGTATCCTTTTTGTCAAAATCCTTCCTTCTATTCGTCGAAAAACATTTCTGCCTTGATACTTGATCATACCATTCCATTCATACTTATTAACTGTTTTCATATTCCTTACGACCATTCTTCGATTGTTCCCTAGTTTTCGTCCTCAATTGCCCATAACAAGCTATTGTTATCCAGAGGTTATTTAGAATTGTAACATGCTTCATAATGAAGTCGAAGACCTTACTAGTCCAATACATATAGCATACCTTAGCTTACTAACATT
Source organism: Anisodus acutangulus (assembly GCA_029783415.1). Taxonomy (NCBI): domain Eukaryota; kingdom Viridiplantae; phylum Streptophyta; class Magnoliopsida; order Solanales; family Solanaceae; genus Anisodus; species Anisodus acutangulus. Next base: position 4,016,454 of record CM056509.1, read on the forward strand.
AATACATGTAGTTCTCAATAATACGCGGTATCTCCCTTTACGCAAGGATGAGAGGCTTATGTCCCCTTCCACTACCATGGATAACTCGATCATTATATATGTCTTAGGCTCACTATTCTGGGTACGTCACTTTATGTGATCTTCTTAAATTTACTGATGGTCACTCTTCAGACGATTCGATTGTGGCAATGCGTTCTCGTTAATGATACCCCGGGACAATTCCCAATCTATTCTAGGTAAGACATTACAATTTAGGTTGCACGTACAATACATATTTCCTCACTCTAATAAGCAAAAGTCACTGTAAAACGTGTAGCTTTTCATAACCTACTAAACCTTCCAATGATGTCTTCTGCTTTTTCATTTGTACAACTCATAATCATCTTATCCTTACCTTTGTGCATCAACATAGGACACTTCAGAATGTTATGGCCATAGCTGCTACACTAAACCAACCCCCTGTACCTTTGCGGCATAATCTTTCATGCGCTCGACCACACTAACTACACGGTTGGGACGGTCTTACTCAACCTTTACAACTTTGACCCTGAGATATTAGCATCTTTAACCCTTTAAATATCGGTGATCCCTGACCAATAAACTCCTTAGGTTATGAGCTCCCTGACCCTTCAAGGGGCCTATCTCTATCAGATGCTCTAGGATGAAGTCGTGTCTGAAAGGCAACAAATTGATTCGATACCTGCACCGCTCTCCTTACATCTTTATCAGATGGAGCCGGTGGTAGGACTGATGGTACGGGAACTTCCCTCAACTCCTCTGGTACTACTAAATTCGTTGATACCTGAGAAAGCAACTTACTCATATCCTTTGACGGATCTGTCTCAATAGAGAGCATACTACTCCCATTTACACTCAAATCAACCTTAATCTCCCTGCAAATTATAGCCCTATTGGAAGAAGGCATTGCTATAATTATAAACATGATAAGGTCTACAGAGAGAATCATTACAAATTTCTGCGTTCCGGTGCTTAGTACTTTCTTTACTTTACTCTTTTTTTCTGTATCCCATAACAAATATTTTTCTCTTCAGGTTTGCATTATCTCTTCCGTATATAAGTGAGACAATTCCTCACAGTCTCAAAAAAAATTAACATAATACAGCCCTTCTGGCGTATCAATCATCTCGTAGAAGTCACTCATTTATTGGTTACGAATATGAACTAACCGAAGTCTTTTTGGTAACCGGCATTACTGAAACAATATCAGACACGAGTTAAACTCGAATTCTTAAGAATCAACTCTACTGCACAATCTATGATATGAGAGAATGGAAACCATCCCTAAATGCCTTGCAACCTCCTGTTTATAAGTGTGGCACACAACACACCCAGAAACAAGACTCTACTAAACACTGCTTGCAGACTCCCTAGGACAGACCTGCTCTGATACTAAGTTTATCACGACCCAAATCGGAGGGTCATGACGGACACTCGGACCTTACTTGCCGAGTACCACTAATCATGTATTTAGCATATAACCATAATTTCTCATAGCCCACAAGGGCCGCGACGAGATACACTACTGACATATAGGAATAGTAAATTGGAAAAGAGCAATGTAAAATCCTGCAACCAGAAGGACCCAACCTATGGATATATACATATTAAGGTCGACAAGGCCATACACGACCACCATACACATGACAACTGTTTACAAGCCTGTAAAGAGTACGTGACATCATAAGGTCGGGATAGGGCCCCGCCATACCCCAACGCATAACCAAAATATCGTACCATGACTAGACTGCAACTCTGGAACAAATAGAGTGCTCCACTATCAGCTGGGCCAACAACCTACTAGTGTGGATCGTCGCCTTGTCTACCTGAGCCTGCGGGCATGAAACGCAGTGTCCCCCGACAAAAGAGATGTCAGTATGACTGATGTACCGAGTATGTCATGCATGAAGAATAGCGTAACAGATACATAAAAGTAAACTGAGACAAGAAACAACCAACCAGTAGTGAATGCCTCTGAGGGCTATAATATCCATAAGTATCATGTATGTGCAGAACGCCTCTGAGGGCCATAATATGCCTAAATGTCATGCACAATGCAAATGCGGTCATTCGTATACATATGTGTATACAACGCCATCAAGCCTTTGTGGGCATCCCATCATATCATATCGGCCTCTGTGGGCATAATCATTATCATGTATATCTGTACCAGCTCTAGGTGGTGTGCGTATATAACACCGTATCCCTTTTCATGTACCCCATACATATACATAATGCATACATATAGTAGAGTATATAACTCATTTGAGGTCAAGGTATGTACATGAATATAACGCATGAATGATATGATAATAAGACACTATAATTTTATCGGAGTGATGTAATATCGCTTCACTCCGATTAACATTATGAATACTAACATCTTTTTCATATACCTCAATAAGGATTTAGGAACATATTTAAACATGTTTTGACAATAAGAATGAATAACATGAACATTCTTAACTACTAAGAGTAGAATCATTTATAGGACAATATTACGTTTCGTTACGTGGAACATGCCAAAAGAAGAAATGATTTGTCTTAACATACCTTTAATTTCAATCCTTTGTTACCGACGAGGAAACCAATCTTCGTTACAAGCTAATCTCTGATTCTCTTGGAGTTAAGGATGGTAATACGAGTCCCAAGCAACTATGAACGTTAATCCTACCATGGCGTAGATGGAAAAACGACATTGAACCGGTGACCAAAACCTCTATATTGTTTTAGAGAAAAATTACACTTTTGCTTCCTTAAAATATCAATTCACGTTGTTGCCATAACCTCACAAAGTCACGTTGCTGCCATCATAATAAAAGATAACTTTGTAGCATAAGTTTTCCAAAAACAAAAGGAATAGCCAAAAAAATAAAATCATAGCCTATAAGGCAACTGTTTTGCCCTTTCTTTCTTTACACGTGTAGTTTCTTAATGCGCACTTTAATATAAGGTGACACCTCCTCCTTAAATGCATGTATCTTCAGCTGCCACCTATCAATAATTCATTTGGATTATATCCACATAATATTTATCCAATAATCTCAATTTATTTCTTGTCTTCCACTACAATTCTCTCATTTAGTCAATTACACGCATAATTAATTTATTGATCACATTTCACTTAAATCTTAGTGACTTATAAAACTTTCATATACTCAATGTCATAATTATGCGATATAGCACTAGTGCATAACCTCTTTTGGGACATACAACTATTATTCTCAATTTCTGTCGTCACACTTCTTAAGTCCTAAATTATTTCAGGACCGCATCCTTTTATATACTAAGCTTCTTTGTTTGTATACGTGAACATGACCAAAAATCCTCCAACGCTCGAGTCTGTCTATCTATGTCTAGCTATTCAAATCATGGTCCAAAAGTACGGGAGGTTACATAGTAGTGAAGGAAAAGGCTTTCTTCTAGGGTTTCTGGAAAAAGACTTTGTTAATGATAAAGTAAAATGAGGAGAAAAACGCTGCCAAAGAATATTTACAAAATATTTTGACCATATATAACCCTACTCAAAAACTTAAATTCGTGACTCAATTCAAGAAGGAAATTCTTTATTTGACAAATGAAATAATTGATTGAAAGTATATTATTTGAGAGGAGAAAAAATAAGGACTCTCCTATGATTTAATATAGCATGGGGAAGTAGTTTGCCCAATTTTATGTTTCTTACATTATATACACGGAAAACTTGTTTTTGTTGTCCAAGAAGTGTTAAGCAAAGAGTAGATAGCATAAAACTAAGTCATAGATCAATATAATCTTATAATCACCGACACTAGAATCATAGCACAATCCATAACACTCACATTTCGAGGTTCGTCATTGTAATACAAATGATTATCAGAACACGAAAGAGCTCAATATTCTTCGGGCAAATGGATTCCACAAACCATAATTTTGTAGGCCCTACGGTTCTTTAAAAGCACCAACCATCACATGAGCACATTGATTCAGCTAGTTGGAAACTTTTAGAGGAAAATTTGTTTTTCCATAAACTAACAGAAATACCCCAAAAATAAAATAATTAGCCGCTCCATGTCTCTTCTAAAATATTTACCCGTCGTACCCCTCGCCCAAAACTATTTACCCGACATATTCCCTCGCCCAAACCCCTTTCTCCGTGATACCATCGCAATATATTTATATAAAATAGTTGTTGGGTATTGATATTGGTGAATGAGAAATGATTGGAAATAAAAGTGGGAGTTGTCCCACATCGGTAGTGGAAAGAAAAGTGGGAGTTCCCTCTTGCTTTATAAAATAAGCATTTGTCCCACATCGGTAGTGGAAAGAAAAGTTCTTCTACTTATAAGTAGAATTACTCCTTCTTGTTAGTAAAAGAGTTGAGGGGGCAAGGACCCCTCGCGTCGTCGTCGTCGTTGTCGCTCGCTCGCTCGGCTCGGCTTCGGCTTCGGCTTCGAATTCGGTCAAATGATCTAATTGATTGATAATCTTTTTGGACCAAATTTTCTTTAATTTTTAATTATTTAATTAATTATTATTTAATTAAATTAATTAACTTATCCAATCCTACCCGTTAGTGACCCTGACCCGCGACCCGGCCGGATCCGCGTGTCTGACCCGCGACCCGGTGTCTGAACAATACAAACTTCTTCTTCTTCTGCACAAATAAATTCTGTGTGATATACTGCCGTTGAGTGATTCGCCGCTACCTGAATTTGGAGTACTACTATTCTGGTAAGATAATCGTTCTATCCTGGGAGGGGATATTCCATCAACCTCGAGTACTGTGAGGGGAATAATTTCCTTAAGGACACACTTTGAACTAAGGTGGCCAAAGGGGGTCGACGCACCCGACCAGCCCGACTCGCCCGATCCCCCGTCCCGCCTCGACCCCGCCTAAAAAAAATTTAATCGGCGGGACTCGAACTCGGGACGGACGATGTCTCGTCTCGGCCAGACTGAGCCCGCCCGGGCCGGACTCCTGAGAGCCCCGAGACCGACTCCCCGCCACTTTAAACCCTCAGAAAAATGGCCGCTGGTGACCAACTAGCTATTTTAGATTATGGCCAATCCGCCATTTTAGGCCCCTCCCCCAACCCCCTACCCCTTAATATTTATTTTTAACCCATAAGTTATTATATTTACACTTTAACCCAATTTTTCAACTATAAATAACTCATTTTCTTCATCTTTCTCTCACAAATCTTCCTACAATCTCTCTAATTTCTCAATATATCTCTCTACATTGTTTGCTAAATATTCAATTTTATTAATTCATTTGGGAATTGGGAGTGAAGTTGGCAACTAGCGAGGATCTTCCATCGAGCAAAGTTTCAATTTTCAACCTCTCGATTACACGCCGACGTTACGCTTTGTCAAGGCTTGGGTACATCTCGTTCCTTCATTAAATTATTATTGTTCTGTTTATTTTATTTAGCGCACTTAATTTTATTGTCTTTAATTATTTATTATCATAATTAAAATGGAAGGATTAAAAGGTATGTTTAAGGGTAAGGGTAAGGGTGCTTCTTCTAGTAGAGGTAACCTGGGCAAGGTACTCTTCTAGTCATCTTATTCCTACAGGATGATTTTGTTGATACTCAACATTTTCCTACAATACCATTAGATTTAGACGAGGAGGTTATTTTCTGAACTCAAGAAGACTTTAATTTAGACGATGATCTAGACGATACACCCACTAATATTGATGACAACACGCCACTAGTGCACCTTCAACCGAAATACCTCCTATTCCCCTAGTATGAGACGAGGTCCAAAGAAACGACCATTAAAAATCGATGCATGGACATTTTTGATAGGGACGAGAGAATCAAGTAGCCATATGTAAAATTTGTAAAAATGTTTTAAAATTTAAACTGAAAAGGTCACGATGGGGCCGGGGTTTAATTAGACACGTAGTAAGTGCTCATCCACTAGGTATGCCCAATACTGTGCTTCAAACCAAAAGAACGCCCGCTCCATCGGGACAAGGTTCACATCACGTCTGTTCCTTTATCAAGTCTGAGGTCAAATTAACCCTATGACGGAATTGTAGGCTCTAAATACAACAAACATAGAGATAGGGAAGCAATATCAAAATTAGTTGTGGAGGGTTTGCCTTTTTCATTTCCTTCATCTCCTGGTTTTATTCATTACATTAGAGATATATATAATCCTCGCTTTTAACTTGGTTTTCCTAGGTCAGCTCGTTAAGAGAGATGTATTTAAATTTGCATGAATATCAACAATATTTACGTTTTCATTATATCATTTTAATGGCAAAGTATCTATCACGCTCGATATAGGTCGTAGTACTAACGGCCATGATTATTTAATCAGTAACTTGTCATTGGATAGATTATAAATGGTCTATGCAAAAACGTATTTTAGCGTATAGATATATAGATGATAGGCAATAATCGTACTTTTATTGCGAGAAAATATTTATCAAGTGTGCGATTATTACTAATTAATGATAAAATTATGACTATTACATTAGATAACGCTTCTAATAACAATTACGCAATTACAATGTTAAAAAATAGTTTAGCTCCATCTTTCCGCACATTTTCATATAAAATGCAAGCATATATATAACTTAATTGTAAAGGATGGTCTATCACTTTTTGAAGACATTCTTAGTAAAATACAATTTGCTATAAACTTTATTTTTAAAAGTAATAAAGTACAACGTAGAAAAGAATATAAAAACTTGTCACGATTGTGGACTACCTTATAGAAGAATTCCACAAGAAGTATCGACTAGGTGGAATTCTTATACGAGCAACTACTTGTTGCTTATGACTATAAATTACCTATAACTTTATTTTTTAACTCTCATAATAAAACCCACTGATATGATTTTAGATAGTGATTGGGTAAAAATTTCCTAACTTATTGTATTTTTAGAGAAATTTTTCAAGCAACAAAAGAATTTTCCTAAGATATATTATCCTACTATTTCAACTATGTTATTTTATATAACTCTAATATTTTTATTACTTAGTGAATATATGGAAAACCAGTTTATAAGGCAATATTAAAAATGTTTGTCAAAATAAAAAAATATTTTATTCTATTCCTTCTATTTATATTATTGGTTCTCAGATAAATCCTACTATTAAAATAGACGGTACTAAATCACTAATTGAAACTATTTACGATTGTATAGAAGTACTACCACCTCCAAGTCCCAAAAATCTAAATCACCCACCACCTATTGAACAAACTAAAGAAGAAGTGTTGAATAGCGAGAACACCAATGCAAAAATATATATAGATTTTATCAACAAGAAAATGCTAGTAACGCATCACGGCTACCATACCATCTTAACTTCATCTTCAACACAACCTCACAAAGATTACATGTTGTTTCGCAAACTAGTATTGAAAGCCTCGTAAATAGAATGTGCGCCGCATTCTACTAACCAAATTAGCGAAGTTGGATATTTTTGTTTTGGCAGGTTCTGCATCGATCAAGAAGTTATCAATGAAGATGGACAAGAAGACTTGCCAACATCTTGGAGGGAATGAGAAGACCTTTTCCGACACTTTCATTGATGGCTCGAGATGTTTTGAACATTCAAGCGTCATCAATCATGCGTAAAGCGCTTTTTCTCTATGCAGATATCAAATAGAGACCACAGACACTCATTGGCCGGAGACAGCCTTGAAATTGCGGATTATTCGTAGATTGGATACGAGCGGAGCGGAGAAGGTGCGGTCAACCGGAGATCAACGAAGAAGATGATGAAAACTACAACGAAATCTTAACCGAAGGTAGTGGAAGCGACGTGGATCAATTTGATCAACAAATACCTATTCCAAACCAAGAGCCACATGAAATCATCAAGCAATTAGAAACATTTTTTGAAAATGTAATTTTTTTAATTGCAATTTTATTATAATTTGCAACTTTTGGACAACACCATAAAGTTGCAATTTAGATTTTAGACAATTGTATTTGTATTACAAAAAATCATATGTCTATTAAATAATATAAGAGGCACAAAAAAGCGACCGATGTTTTTATTACACTATCTTGTTTTGTTTATTGAGTTTTATACATATGTTATTTAAAAAAAAAAAAAAGGTAACCCGACCGCCCCGCCGAGCCGACCCGAGCCCGCCTCGCCGTCTGATATCGACGGATCGGATCGACTGGATCGAGCAGTCCCGCCTGCACCCGACTCAGGCCCGCTAGTCCCGATCTCGACTCAGGCCGTCCCGCCCGACCCACCCGCTGCCCGGCCAGACCGAGCCCGCCACCGCCACCTACTTTGAACTAAGTGGGCTCGATTATATTCTGAAAAAATTATTCTTATGTTTCAACACTGATTCTGTTTATTTTCAGTGTTTATTATTTACTGATTTTTTGGAATACAAATTAATAACAATAGTATTATAGAGGACTAAGAGAAGGACTGAAACAGTCCTTCATGATACCATCTCAGTATATTTATATATCATGATGTTATCATGGCTCTGAGGAGTTTCTTATTGAAGGATTGAAGCGATCCTCCATGATACCATCACATTATATGTATATAAGACAATGATATCATAGAGATTTTTTTCGAGAAAAGTGTGTCTTTTTTTAATAGACAAACACGATTATCCATGATACCATCTCACTATATTTATATTCCATGATGGTATCATGGGGGATTAAGAGAAGGACTGAAGCAGTCTTCCATGATATCATCTCAGTATATTTATATATTACGATTGTATCATAATTGAGGGGGCATTTCGGATAAATAGTTTTGATTTTTTTTAGGGTACTAAAGTAACGGGGATAGGGGCGGATAATTATTTTGGTTTGAGGAGGCACACACGTTCTTTCCCCTAAATTAATTGTGAACTATCCAGGTCTCTAATCTCGAAAACATCCTTCCATATGTGATCCAGCAGCAGCTTTCTTTAGATTGATCGCGATGTCCTTTCTTGAATTCATTGTCGGAGATTATAGCATTCCATGGATTTGAAACCAATTGAAAACGAAGCAAAGACTTAACGGGTAGCCTAATGAGGATACCAAATAGGATATCACAAGAAAAAATGGACTTATCATCTTCAAAGGCAGGTAACCTATCTTTTCTCTCTCTTTCTCTTGACATTTGAGACTCGAAAAATATAAACTATCCAAACATATTGAAATCAGGGAAGATCCCGGTTCTTGGAGTAATCTTTGGATAATTGTGCTTCTGCATGTAATTGCTGCCTATGATTATATATAAAAAGTCGAAATGTGTTCCATCTTGAAAGAGAATTTCACCATTTCTAGTTGTTTCCACTTTTAGACCTTTTATTAGCTTATGTTTAAATTAAAAAATAGTGTACCTTTTACCTTTGATTGTTTCTCCATCAAAATATTATTACCGATCACTATCCAGACTTAATTGTACCATCGTCCTATGTGAGAAGAAGGTACAACATGTGTAAGTAAAAAGGAGGTCGGTGTTTATCTTTTTCTGTAATTTTTATTCCCATGGAACAATAAAAGCTCAATACTAGGTAAGATTGAGGTAAATGAAAAGTCGGATTAATTCCTATATTTGAGAATTAAAAGACCAATACCAATCATTGAAAATTCAAAGGGCTCATATAATACAACCCAAAAGTTGTTAGAAGTTGAAACATTAATTAGCATATACCAAATATGAGTAACACCTAAACCATGGTGGCAAAAAAATCGATTTGGATACGGTAATTTGGTTTATACCAAACTTTTTTAAGATGCATACCAAAAATCGTACGGAAGCCTTTGGAACACTTGAGTTGAAAAAAATAGTTATGCTAAAAAAACTGGAGTTCTTTGCCTTTTGCTCTAATTGTTTTCTTTGTTCAAAAATCTCTATTCGCAGAGCAGACAATATAAAACGACTTTAAATTAATATAACCTTTTATGTACGAAGCATCATTAGTGATAGAATTATAACACAACCCCACAAGTATAAAAACGTGTGGAGTTGTTCAGATATGAACATACGAGAGTTTTTTGTTGTCTAGTAGATGGATTCCAACAAAACAAACTTCTTGTAACCCATACATTTCATTATAGTAACAATCCGTCGTGTGAGCATAAAACTTGAGAAGAATGGATAGGAGAAGGAAATTAATAGAATTTCAAGACTTATAATCATAGGGAAAAGGGGTTTTCCCCTTCCATAGTGTATCAATTTTATGTTTCAATGAAATGGCCCACTTGCCCAAAAAAATATTTCTATGTTACAGCGAAGTATAAGGCTACAAATTGTTAAGTTTTTTACATAAAGTTTGTATATTACACCTTGTATACTAACAGCATTTATCCCAATATACTACTGTTCAAGATAGATTGTATTAGCGAATATTCTCCGAATATTAACCGTATATTTTGTAATTATGATAGATGTACATTTAAGGTAACTTATGATTCTAATTGTATTAGAAATCAACCATTTAAGGTAAGTTAGGATTCATACCATATTAGAAATCAACCTTTGTATAACTATATATATTGTGAATAATGAATGGAATCCCTAAGGGAAATTATTCTATCTTACATGGTATTAAGAGCCTAAAACCTAAACCCTACTCTTCTCCCTTCTCTCTCTCTTTCTCGGCCAAAACCAGAAAACCTTTCTCGGCCAAACAAAAATTCAACAAGGCAGCCACCATGTCTTCCCCCACAAATTCCGGTTCCTCCACTAGCACTTTTGACAACCCCTCTCAACGTTCATCGTCTTCTTTTCACCCGGCTTTCGCCGTTACAAACATCAAGAACTCTATCCCTATAATTCTTGATCAAGAAGACTGTCAATATTCCATGTGGACAGAACTGTTCTATATTCATGCATGTGCGTAAAACGTGCTTGACCATATTGATAACTCTGTTCCTCGTCCCACCGACATTGCTGAATCGACATGGCGTCGCCTTGACGCTATCGTCAAACAGTGGATATACGACACCATCTCCAAAGACTTATTGTGTACCATCATGAAAACAGGTGCTACGGCACGCGATCTGTGGGTGCGGTTGGAAGAAATTTGTTAGGACAATAAAAATACTCGGGCAGTGTATTTGGAGGAGCAATTAAACAATACGCGTCTCGAGAATTTCAACAACATGTCTGAATATTGCAAACAACTAAAACTCATAGCCGACCAACTTTCCAACGTTGGGACATCTGTTTCTGAAATCAAGATGGTACTCCAATTAGTTGCGGGTTTACCGAAAGGTGAATACGATACTCTTGCAACAATGATTCAACAGGCCGACCGACTACCAAGTTTCACCAAGGCACGGTCATAATTATTGTTGGAAGAAACCCGATGTGCCAAACAAGAGGAACATAATCAAAAAACGTTAGCCGTTGATGGGATGGCACCACTGGCAACCAACACCACCCCGCCAGCAGCAGCAGTCCAGCGGCGGAGGTCTTGGCGGCAGAGGTCGCGGCAACAACAACAAAGGCAAGGGCCGCGGAAAGGGCCAATGCAACCAGTGGGCTGGACAGCAGCCAGGCCCAAATCCTGCACCTCTCCAGTGGGCTGGACAGCAGCCAGCATGGCCCAACCAGTGGGCCCAGTTCCAGTAGCCTTGGTCGACTGGCCTGTTGGGCCCTGCTCCGACCACCAGGCAGGCCCACCAGCAACAGCAGTAGGACCATTTGGTCTCGGTCGGCAGCGGCAGACTCAAAGAGCTGCCAGCATTTCAGCACTGCCCCGACTGATTTGGGCCAGGCCTACAACACTGTGAACCTTCAACAGCCCGACGAAAATTGGTACATGGACACCGGAGCCACATCTCACCTCACCCGGTCGTCAGGTAACCTATCTCAACTACGTCGGTTAAAGTGTCCTCAATTTATTACTGTCGGCAATGGTCATCGCATTCCAATTGAAGGTTACGATAACACACACACCAAGCATCCACACCCGCCTTTCTCCCTAAACCACATCCTATACACCCCTAACATCATTAAAAACTTAATCTCTGTTAGAAAATTCACTAGCAATAATTCTGTGTCTGTCGAATTTGACCCTTTTGGTTTTTCTGTGAAGGAACTCAATACGGGGAAAATTCTTACATGCTGCAATAGTGTGGGATACCTTTACCCATTCACTCAATCTTCCGATGTCAGACCGCAAGCACATCTATCCCTTGCGGCGATCTCTCCCTCCACTTGGCACAGCAGACTCGGACACCCCGGAGACCCAGTTTTTACTTTTCTTAGGACTTCTAAGCGTATTAAATGTAATAATGGGAAAATTGCCTAACACTGTTTTTCTTGCCCACTAGGCAAACATACTCGTCTTCCATTTATGTCATCAAACAATGTTACTTTTTCTCCCTTTGATATTGTTCATGCTGATTTGTGGACATCTCCGATTGTTAGCTCTTTGGGTCACAAATTTTATCTAGTATTCTTGAATGATTTTTCACATTTTGTTTGGATTTACCCACTGAAATTCAAATATGAAGTTTTTGCAAAACTCCTCGAGTTCAAAAATTCATTAAAACACAATTTGAAAAATCTATCAAATCATTCCAATGTGATAATGGACGTGAATTTAACAACTCGGCATTTCACAATTTCTGTTTTAAACAAGGCATGGTTTTCCATTTTTCGTGTCCCTATACTTCTTCCCAAAATGAAAAGGCTGAATGAATTATACGTACCATCAATAACATGGTTCGCACCCTTCTGTTTTATGCCTGTCTACCACCGCCTTTTTGGGTCTATGCTGTCAAAATGGTAGAATCACTTCTTAATATTTTACCAACTAGCACACTCCAAAATAAGACCCCTACCGAAATCTTATACCGTAGGCTACCATCATCACCTACGTATTTATTGATGTTTATGCTACCCCAAGTAGCCTCCACTGCACCTCACAAACATGCCCCTCGCACTCTGCCATGTGTCTTCCTTGGTCTGTCTCCTAATCATCGGGGCTACTTGTGCTATGACATTTCCACTCACAAAATTATTATCTCCGTCACGTCACCTTTGACGAAACAACCTTTCTTTTTTCAAACCTTGGAAAATTCCAAACAACGGACTACACATTTCTCGATGAGTCTCATATGTCTCCTCTACTCCAGTCGATGTGTCTCCGGCAAAGGACAATACCGCTGCCATCTGTTCTAACAGTGGACACGCCTGCCCTCACCATCGCCGCCTCCAGTTCCTCGCTATCGCCATCGCACCCGGCAGTATCTCCTGCACCCACAACAAAGATCTCCCAACTGGATATCACCCACCCGCTGACCTACGATCCGCAGCTTTGCCTCGATCCCGAGAACGGTGGACATACAGCCTCCCATTCTCAACCTCCCACTGCTGCCTCCTCACCGCATGGAGACTCGTGCTCAATACGGGATCTTCAAACCCAAGGTTCATTTCAATCTCTCCACACAAACCTTATCACCCATTGCAAAGAATCCAAAACTAGCTAAACTGGACCCTAATTGGAATGCGGCCATGTGCGAGGAGTTTAACGCTTTAACCAAGCATGGATTTGGTACCTTGATCAGATGATGTGAATGTTATCCGGTGTATGTGGCTATTTCGTCATAAGTTCAGAGACAGTGGTGACTTAGAGAGGTATAAGGCAAGACTAGTTGCTAATGGCACTAATCAACATGAGGGTATTGATTGTGGTGAGACATTCAGTCCGGTTGTTAAACTGGCCACTATTCGAACTGTTCTCAGTATTGCTATGGGTATGCATTGGTCGATTCATCAGCTAGATGTCAAGAATGCATTTCTTCATGGGGATTTGAAAGAAATTGTATACATGCATCAGCCCCCTGACTTTGTTCATCCGGCAGTTCCGCAGTTTGTATGTCGTCTCAGAAAATCATTGTACGGATTGAAACAGGCACCCCGCGCTTGGTATGATCATTTTGCCAGGTATCTTTTGCAAATTGGTTTTCTATTTAGCAAGTGTGATAACTCTCTCTTCACTTTTCACCGAGGTAGCAGCACTGTATATTTGCTATTATATGTCGATAACATCGTTCTTACTGCATCGTCTGACGGTTTGAAGAATGAAATAATTGCTCTACTCAAAACTGAATTTGCTATGACTGACTTGGGCAATTTGAGTTACTTTTTGGGTATATCGGTGACCAGATCTGCAGCCACTATGTTCCCGTGTCAGCGTAAGTATGCAGAAGAGATAGTGTACAGGGCCAAGATGGCAAATTGTAAAATTATGCCAACTCCGGTGGACTCAAAATCCAAGCTTAGTGCCACTGACGGTGCGCCAGTTTCTGATCCCACTCTATATCAGAGTCTTGCAGGTGCTCTTCAGTATCTTACATTCACTAGGCCTGATATTGCATATGCCGTTCAGCAATTGTGTCTGTTTATGCACGACCCCCGAGAGTAGGTCTGGCAATGGATCAGAGGTAGATCGGGTGGAGCTTAATCCGCCTCCACCCGCCAACCATTCATCCACCACCCGACCCATCCATCACCCTATTTTTTCTCCATCCACATCCGATCCACCCATTATCCACGGGTGAATCGGGTGCTTCATGGATGGAAATTATAGCACAATCAGTTTGGTACTTTTGGTTTATTTTCCAGTTTTCATACTATCTTGTTTTACCATTATAATTTGATTTTGATCCCATTGTAATATTCCTCAACCTATTATATTGCTAACAATTATAGTCATATATAGAGTGATGTTCAACATAGAAAATGTCAATTATGTATAATGTAGTACAAAAATAACATTTTTGATACTAGGAATCATTGTTATTGTCATGTTGAAATTGAAAAGGAATTTCCGTTCACTTTAGAAAAATAAAGACAACTATTGGAAATAAAACCAAGTACTAGTAATGAAATGAGCCAGGGGTATGTTATCACTGAACTACACAAAAAATAACTAATTTATAAAAGGGTTGATGGATGGGTCGAGTGGTGGATCGGGTGGTGGGTTGGATGTATGTCTACCCGAATCCGACCCGATCCGCCACCCGATTAAAATTCATGTTTTGTTGGTTTTTTATCAATATAATCGGGTCGGATGGATGGATATCAATCGGGTTAGGGTGAAATTGCCAGCCTTACCCGAGAGTTCCATTTTATCTCACTCAAATGTATTATCAGATACGTTAAGGGCACACTAGACTTTGGATTACATCTATACCCCTCTGCCCCAACCAAGTTGCTAGCCTACACGGATGCAGATTGGGCAGGATGCCCCAACACACGTCGCTCCACCTCAGGGTACTGTGTATTTCTTGGGGATAATCTTATCTCATGGTCTGACAAGCGGCAGGCCACGCTATCCCGTTCGAGTGCTGAAGCAGAATATCGCGGAGTTGCTAACGTCATCGCTGAGATCTGTTGGCTCCGAAATCTTCTTTTGAAGCTCCAGTGTCCATACGCAAGGCGTCTATAGTCTATTGTGACAACATATCTGCTATCTATATGTCTCATAATCCGGTCCAACATCAGCGGACTAAGCATATTGAGATGGATATCCACTTTGTGCGAGAGAAGGTTGCCCGTGGTCAGGTCAAAATTTTACATGTGCCTTCCTCCTATCAGTATGCAAACATATTCACAAAGGGACTACCGCGACAGCTCTTCACCGACTTCCGATCCAGCCTTAGCATTCGGCCTCCTCCCGCTCCGTCTGAGGGGGAGTATTAGTGAATATTCTTCGAATATTCACCGTATATTCTGTAATTATGACAGATGTATATTTAAGGTAAATTAGGATTTTAATTGTATTAGAAATCAACCATTTAAGGTAAATTAGGATTCGTACCATATTAGGAATCAACTTTTGTACAGCTATATATATTGTGAATAATGAATGGAATCCCTAAGGGAAATTATTCTATCTTACAGATTGAATTTATTTGACCTAAAAAGCTTCCACCCTTGTCGCCGATGAGGAAGGGTGAACCACGGGGAATGTTTAGGCGAGGCTATTCAGACTAGCGGGTAGGAAAAACATCTCTGATGTTATGCTGAAAGGACATGAAATCAACCAGGTGACTATAACGATTCACACGCCCAATAATTTCGTGTACTCCAGCCCGATAAATCACATCACTGATTATGATCCAGCTAGAATTCTTCCCAAAGTGCATGTTGATATGAGCATGGGAGATTTTCTCCCGGAGAGCTCTCATTTTATCTTCTTGCTCTTTAAACTCTTTATAGTTCCCTAAGTTGTTTAATCTATTCCCTCTTATGTTGTTTCACTTCTTCTAATCCCAACACCAAGAATCTATTTCATTGGTGTCCCCCCAATTACAAGAATCTGAATTTGTTTCCTAACTTTCCTTTCATTTTGCTTTTGCTTATAATTGAGTCATTTCTACTCGTCAAGAGGTCGCCGGAGAAGTCGAAACTAATGATTATTTTCATTAATGAAAGGTCTATATACATGCTATACAATCTCTGATTATGGAAAATAAATCTACCTTTTCCTAGTACAATTCTAATAGATTTTTCTAATACAAGACTAATACCATAATTACACTTGTACAAGAATTTTACAACTATGGTAATAATATAGACAAAATTCAGCCCAATGATATGCACGATTTTGACCGTGTATATCACCATCTTTCACACCCCCGCAGTCATAGCGGGCGGTCGTCGTACGCTGAGACTGTCCCTAAAATCTTAAAACAAGACCAAAGGAAGACCCTTAGTAAAGATGTCAGCAATTTGGTATCGCGAAGGGACATGCAAGACACTTATTTGTCCACGAGCTACCTTTTCTCTAACAAAGTGAATATCCATCTCGATATGTTTAGTGTGCTGATGTTGGACCGGATTTCCAGGGAGATAGACCGCACTAACATTATCATAGTAGACCAAGGTAGCTTTCTGAATAGGAAAGTGAAGCTCTAATAGAATATTGTGTAGCCAAAATGATTCAAACACCACATTGGCTAGCCAACTATACTCGTCCTCAGTACTGGATCGCGATAAAGTAGCTTGGTGTTTTGCTGACCACGAGACCAAGTTATCACCAAAAACATACAATAACCAGAAGTTGAACGTCTGATATCTGGACATCCACCCCAATCAGCATATGTATAAGACACGAGAGTAGAGACGGAGGATGGATATAAATGCAAGCCATAGTCAAGTGTGCCCTGTATGTACCGTATAATGCGTTTGAGCGCATGCATATGCTCGTCCCTTGGATCATGCATAAATAAAAACACATGATGCACTACATACGTAATATCGGGTCTCATGAAAGTAAGATACTGAAGTGCCCCTGCAAGATTGCGATAGTGAGTAAGATCCTCATATGGTGTGCTAGAAGTAGCACTCAGCTTTGGTTTGGTATCAACCGGAGTAGAAGTGGACTTACAAGATGACATGTCAGCTCTCTCAATAATCTCAATCGCATACTTCCTCTGTGATAAAAATAGACTACCTGCATAACGAGTGATGGCTGTACCCAAAAAATAACTCTAAGGCCCCAAGTCTTTCATAGCAAATTCTGAACTGAGAAGGGACATGATAGACTTGCGCAGATTATCAGAAGAGGCAGTTAAGATAATATTATCAGCATATAACATAATGTATGCTAAAGAAGTACCACGACGATAGATGAATAGAGAATGATCAGACCTGCTGTGAGAAAACCAATAGTACACATAATCTGCAAATCTCTTATACCAAGCATGTGGGGCCTGCTTAAACCCATATAAGGACTTCTTGAGTAAACACATATGAGTAGGATAATCGGGGTCTTTGAAACCCAAGGGTTGAAGCACGTATACTGTCTCCTTGAGATCACCATGTAAGAAAGTATTTTTCACATCTAACTGATGGATGGGCCTTGCTTGTGAGAGAGCTAGACTGAGAACAGTGTGAATGGTAGCCGATTTGACCATCGAACTAAATGTCTCTCTACAATCCATGCCAACCTGTTGAGTTTTACCATCACCTACAAGACGGGCCTTATGCATCTCAAAAGAACTGTCAGAATTTTTGATTTGAGTAAAAATCCATATTGAACGAATAATATTAACACCAGGCGGACGGGGCACCAACTCCCATGGCTTATTTTTAATAAGAGCATTATATTCATCATCCTTGGCCATTTTCCAATTCGGGTCATGAAGGGCAGACACTCAATTACGTGGTAGGGGTGATTTAGTGATATTAGAATTTAAGATTAAAATATCATTTTGGTTTTAAAATACCACGATGGCTATGAGTAACGGGCCCTTGACTCGTGATAGAATTGGACGGGATTTGGGTAGGTGTCGGGTCAATAGGGGACTGGCCAGCAGGCAGTGGGCCTGCTGGCCCAATAACTTCTAGCTGAAATAGTGGACTGGGGGAAGGATTATTTGGGCCAGCAGGCAGTGGGCCTGTTGGCCGAGACACTGTAACTGGATGTTGTGAAATTGGACCAGTGGGCCTGCTAGCCGTGAACCTGAAACTGGACCGGGTTCTGGAACCGTACTGAGACTCTGTGGACCAGCAGATAGTGGGCCAATAGGTAGTGGCCTGCTGGCAGAACTGTATCACGGGCATGTGGTGCCCACTGTTAGAGAATATATGGTGAGAGCCCGTCATCCAAAAAATTATAAGAACTAGACACAGAATTAGACAATTTAGCAAACGGAAACTTGGATTTCATAAAAAATGACATGGCGACTAATTATGATTTTATTAGCAGATAAATCAAAATATTTGTAACCACGATGATTAGACGGATAACTCAAAAACACACAAGCGGTAGAACGAGCTTGAAGTTTGTTAATTATAGTGGACGGGAAAAGTAGATAGCACAAAAACCCAAGCACCCTAAGATGAGAATATGAGGGATCCTTATTATAAAGAATTTTTAGGGGTGATTGATATGCTAAACCTTTGCTAGGGAGTATGTTAAGGAGGTAGGTAGCCATTTGTAACGCATGATGCCAAAAAGACGGAGGTAAGAAAGCATGGGCTAGTAAGGTGCGGACAATATTATTAATGGTACGAATTTTTCTTTCGGCCTTCTCATTTTGTGAGGGTGTATGATGACAAGAAAACCAAAAAGATATGGCATGAGTGTCACAAAATTTCCGAAATTGCCCATTATCATACTCCTTACCATTATCACATTGATATTTTTAATTTCCCGTTCGAATTGTGTACGGATGAAAGTTCTAAATTTTAAGAATGTGGAAAAAATTTGAGACTTTTTAGACAAAGGAAAAGTCCACAAAAAATTAGAATAATCATCCAAAAATAAAACATAATAATGATGGCCCAAATAGCTCAAAATGGGAGATGTCCATAAATTATTATGAATAATGTCAAAAGGCATCGACGTACTAGTAGTAGAGGCTCCAAACGGTAATCTAGCATGTTTCCCTATGGGACAAGAAGGACAAATATGAGTACTACGCGTAATCTTACAATCAATAAAATTATTATTTTTAAGAGAAGAAATAATACACGACCCTGGATGACCCAAGCATGCATGCCGCAAAGAAGGAGCAAGAGCGGCAAATGTTGAAGGTGTGGCTTGACTCGTGGAAATGGTGGTGGTGGTTATTGGATAAAGCTCTCCCCGACTATTATATCTCATTAAAGGTGTCTCCATCGTGAAATCCTTCACAGAAAATCCAAAAGGATCAAAGTTAATAGAAACACAATTATCAATCGTGAATTTTCGGACATACATAAAAAAATTAATTAAGTGAGGCGCATGAATGACATTTTTAAGGACGAGATGTAGATGTGGAGGGGGCAAATTTGTGTGACCATAACCACGAATTGGAATTGAATTGCCATTACCAACAATTATGCTACAATTATTGCTCAAATTGAAATAAGACGAGTGATTACCTTGTGCGGACTTCGTATGAGAAGTGGCTCCGGTATCTATGTACCGATTTGCATCCGGAGGATTTAATCTAAGTGTATGCATCACGACCTCGATATCCGTGGGTGTTAGGACTGTTATTGGGCCCGCGGCACGAAGGTCTACTGAGGTCGAGGCCCAAGCAGGCCAGCCTGCTGCCAAGGCCCGGCAGGTTGTTTGGCTTGTGAATTCGGAAAACTAGATCTCTAAAAATTCTTGAAACTGGCCCAGTTTGTTGGATAAGGGTGGAAAGGTACATTGAGCCACTGGCCTAGCCCCACGGCCAGTTGGCCCAAGGCTATGGCATAGTCGGCCCACTACCACCACGTCCACCATTGCTCCGACCACTGCCGCAGTTTTTGCCACCATTTTTTCAATTTTAACCCTTTATACCGTCACCGTTGTTATGGTTTTGGCTAGAATTATAAGAGAACGAGTGAGGGTTATCAGATGTGGCCATCATCATGACGGAATTAGCTCTAATAGCCACCTTTTTAGTCAAGCCGACCTCTTTTAATATGAGCATGGAACGGGCTTGATAGAACGGTGAAAGAGGATTACTTTGACGAAGAAGCATCTCGACGCCATTATAAGCCTCGAATAGGCCTGCAATCATCTGAAGAATAAGACGATCATTGGTGACGGACGCACCAATATTCTTGAGTTGATCCGCCAATTCCTAGGGCCTTTTACAATAGGCTGAGACATTCGGAAAATCCTCCATGTTGATATAGGAAAATTCCAGCTCAAGAATGACAGCATGAGAATTTTTGTTATCTTGGAATATATCACGCATCGTATTCCAAGTTTCTATCACCGTGGCGTCAGGCTCAATAATCATCTGTAAGAGGTCCGTAGAGATAGTGGAATAAATCTACTAGAGAATTGTACCATCAAAAGTTGTCCATAATGCAGGGTTATCCTCGGCGGTAGGCACCTTCTTTGTGCCTGTTACCGATTGGATGATGGGATGAAGGACTTGATTCGAGAGTGCATGAACTTTAAATCATTCTGACCACATCATGTATTGGACGTTTTTCATCTCAAGAACGATAGAGATGTGGTTCTTGATGATGGAGACTGTAAGGGCAGCATGGAACGTGTTCTTTGAGGAAGACATGAGGAAAGAACAAGAGGAGAATTAGGAATTTTTTGAAAGAAAAAAAAACAAAAGTTGAAGGGATGATGAGGTTGGCCAATGGCAAGTAGGGCAGCGGAAGGAGAGATTTTGGAGAAGGAAATTTTTCCCCTAAACTGTTGATACCATGAAAGAAATAATTCCTTGATTATTTTCATTAATGAAGAGGTATATATACATGTTATACAATCTATAAATATGGAAAATAAATCTACATTTTCCTAATACAATTCTAATACATTTTCTTAATACAAGACTAATACCATAATTACACTTGTATTCTGCCCAATGCAATACACGATTTTGACCGTGTATATCATCATCTTTCAGAAACATCAACAGCATATCAAAACTCACGATCTTGTGTCAAAAAGCGAAAGAAGACAAGAAACGGTAAGGGCTCTCTTCCTTGCGAAGACTCTACGACTACCATTTTTCCTTTCTTCTCCGAATTTCATCTTTTGTTTTTTTTGTGCGGCTCTCCTTCCATTATGCTAGGGTTTGTTACTTGGGTTTTGAATATCAACTATGTATATCTTTCCAATACAGTAGGTTTTATGGATATATTAAGTTTGAGAAAGTAGGTTTTACGAAACTCTTTTCTTTTAATGAGGTTTCCAAAATTTCCCTATAATATAACGACGACAACCCTTAGATTTGGCAAGCCAATCAAAACTTTTCAGGCAGACCGTCGGGGGCAATGTTTGGGCCCAATTGAGATAAAACACTGCTTGATCAAAAATATTTCCAAGTTTATGACAGAATCCGTAAATCTTGAAGCTATTTGTGCACCAATACACTATATTATGCCGATAAACAAGCCTATCTTAGTAGCATCTTTCAGGTCATCAAAATCTATAGCTTCAACACCTACATAAAGTCAATATAGAGTTGATGAATTCAGAGCCAAAGAAATAAAGCTGGAAAGATTAAAATTAATACAACGATTGGTGAGGTTAAAGAAAATTTGAGATCTATGGGAGAAGTTAACAACAACATGGATTGGAAGAGATTAGCATGAAGGTTCTAAAAATAGGTGAACTTCGGATCCAGATAATACCAGGTATCCAACTCTAGATAGTAAATTTCGCTGCAATGGCTCCAATCAGTCTCAAAAGATCTATATTTGGGCGGTGCTCTTGGCCGACCAAGACGAACAAGTCTTCACCTTATCGCATGATAGAATACGTGATATATCAAACGGACTACTTTTGTACTATTTTACCATATTTTGTAGAATCCTTATACAAATTAATTATGGTATTAGTCTTGTATTAGGAAAGTAATTAGAATTATAGTAGAAAAAGGTAGAGTTATTTTCCAAAGTTAGAAATTTTATATTTGTATATATACCTCTTCATTAATGAAAATAATCAAGGGATTATTCTCTTTCATGTATCAGAAGTCTAGGACAAATATTTTCCTTCTCCACGCAATTACGCAGCCCCTCTCGAAAATCATCCTTGGTCGTCGGCCACCTCCTTCCTTATTTCTTTCCAAATCCCTAATTCTCCTATTGTTCTTTCATTATGTCTACCTCAAATAACATGTTTCATCCTGCCCTTAGAGCCTCCAACATCAAGAACCACATCCCTATTGTTCTTGAGATGGAAAACGTCCAATACGCGACGTGGGCGGAATTATTTAAAGTTCACGCACGCTCACATCAAGTCCTTCATCACATCATCCCCTCGGTAACAGGAAAGGAGAAGGTGCATGTCCCCAAGGATAACCCTACGTTATGGATGACTCTTGATGCTACAGTTCTCTAATGAATTTATTCTACTATCTCTGCGGACCTCTTATATATGATTATTGAACCCGATGCAACGACAATGAAAACTTGGAATAGAGTGCGTGATCTTTCAAGATAACAAAAATTCTCGTGTTATCACCCTTGAACAGGAATTTTCCCATGTCAATATGGAGGATTTTCCAAATGTCTCAGCCTATTGTAAAAGGTTGAAGGAATTGGCGGATCAACTCAAGAACATTGGTGCGCCCATCACAAATGATCGTCTTGTTCTTCAGATAGTTGCAGGCCTATCTGAGGCTTATAATGGCGTTGGGACACCTCTTAATCAAAGTAATCCACTTCTGCCATACTACCAGGCTCGTTCTATGCTCACATTAGAAGAGGCCAGTTTGGCCAAAAACACGGCTACCGGAGCTAATTGTGTCATGATGATGGCCACATCAGATGACCCTCCCTCATTCTCAGATAATTCTAGCCAAAAATGTAATAACGGTGGTGGAAAAAATGGTCAAAATTGAAAAACAATGACAAAAATTTCGACCACGGCAGTTGCGGTGGCAGTGGTGGTGGATGGAATAGTGGCGACGATGTCGGACGTGGTGGCAGTGGGCCGGATGGGCTACATCACCACTGGCCCCAGCCGTGGCCCAATGCAAACTGGTCGTGGGGCTGCTGGGCCAGTGGCCAATGGCCCTACACGGCCTATCCCACATTCCCAACATATCTAGCGAATTAGGCTGGCCAGAGGCCCAATTCCCAGTTCTAGGCGTCCCAGCCCAGGCAGCAGGCAGGCATGCTTTTCGGTCTGACACCTACGGTTATTGAGGTTGCGATGCATGCACTTGGATTAAATCCTTCGGACACTAATTGGTATATAGACACCGGAGCCACTTCTCATATGGCGTCCGTACAAGGTAACCTCTCGTCTTATTTCAATTTGAACAATAATCGTGGCATAATGGTTGGTAATGGTAATTCAATTCTCATTCGTGGTTGTGGTCACACAAATTTGCCCCCCCCATCCACCTCTAGTCCTAAAAAATATCATGCTTGCCCCACACTTAATTAAAAATTTGGTGTCTGTCCGAAAATTCACCACTGATAATTGAGTTTCTGTTACCTTTGACCCCTTTGGTTTTTCTGTGAAAGATTTCACAATGAGGATACTTCTAATGAGATGTAATAGTCGGGAAGAGCTTTATCCAATCACCACCACCACCATTTCCACGAGTCAAGCCACTCCATCAACGTTTGTCGTCCTTGCTCCATCTTTGTGGCATGCATGTTTGGGTCATCCGGGGTTGTCTATTATTTCTACTCTTCAAAATAAAAATTTTATTGATTGTAAGAGTACGCGTAGTACCCAAATCTGTCCTTCTTGTCTATTAGGGAAACATGTTAGCTTATCTTTTGTAGCCTCTTCTTCTAGTACGTTGATGCCTTTTGACACTATTTATAGTGATTTATGGACATCTCCCGTTTTAAGTTCTTTGAGCCATCGTTATTATGTGTTATTCTTGGATGATTATTTTAATTTTTTATGGACCTTTCCTTTGTCAAAAAAGTCTCAAGTTTTTTCAACATTCTTAAAATTTAGAGCATTCATCCGTACCCAATTTGAACGGTATATTAAAAATATTCAATGTGATAATTTAAGGGAATATGATAATGTGCCGTTGCGAGAATTTTGTGTCACTAATGGCATATCTTTTCAGTTTTCTTGTCCTCATACGTCCTCACAAAATGGGAAGGCCGAAAGAAAAATTCGTTCCATCAATAATATTGTCCGAACATTATTGGCCCATGCTTCAGTACCTCCTTCTTTTTGGCATCATGCGTTACAAATGGCTACCTACCTTTTTAACATTCTCCCTAACAAAGGATTAGCATATCAATCCCCACTTAAAATACTTTACAATAAAGATCCCTCGTATTCTTATCTTAGGGTGTTTGGGTTGTAACATCCCGTACTTTTGAGTCACGGTTTGAATCGCTAGGCGTATGTAAAATCGCTAGGCGTGTGTAAATAGACCTGAGCCTCGAAAAATTTATGTTATATTTACGTATGCTAATAAAAAAATTATTATATAAAAGAATATAGTACCGAAATAATTTTGGACGTAACAAGTGTGACGATAGGGATCGAAAATAAATTTAGTGTGTGCACAAAGAGGTTATGGACTAATGTCATATTACAAAATTATGACATTGAGTAAATGAAGGTTTTATAAGTCATCAAGATTTAAGTGAATTGAGATCATAAAATTAATTGTGTGTGTAATTGATTAATTGTGGGATTGATTAATCTTAAATGAGGAGCATTAGTGAGTGGGGGTATTACGTGTAAGCATTAGGTAAAGCACCTAATGACTAAGTGATGGAAATGAAATAGGTGGCAACCTAAACGTTAAGACTAAGCTAACTGGATGGACATCATGATGAGAATTTGTTTGGTTTTCACGATTGGGAGGTTATATCTCTACTTTGAGAATCTCTTAAAGGAAACAACACCATTCATTTTATATAGCATCCTTTGTTAGTTGCTTTTCCATTTCCATTGCGTTTCTAAATTTTAAAAGTCTCGGCCCTGTGAAAACGTAAACAAACATCTAGATTAGCTTTTCATTTTAGCTTTCGAATATAGTGGGATTAGAACTTCTTGACCGAAGTTGCTGGAGCAAGAAACTTTGGAGATCCTCACGTATCGGACATATTATTTACACCTGCGATAGTGCGTCAATACGAATGTATGTTAAGGCAAATTATTTCTTTCTCTTGGCATGTTCCATGTAACAAAATATAACCGTGATATTGCTCCATAATTTATTCTACTCCTAGTAGTTAAGAATATTCATGTTATTGATTCCTATGCTAAACGTGTGTCTAAATATGTTCCTAAAATCCTTATTGAGGTATATAGGAGAAACGTTGAACATTCCCAATGTTAGCCGAAGGCTATGATAAGAGCATGTCTAAATATGTTTCCAAGACCTTATTGAGGTATATGAAAAAGATGTTGATATTCACAGTGTTAGCCGAAGGTACAAGGATATTATGTCATTCAGGATATTTTATTGTCATTCATGCATTTTTATTTACATTATATTCATATATTACCCTGGACCCACATGTGTTATATACACTACTATATGGTATCAATATATATATGTAGGGGATGGGGAAAGGGAAAGGCGTTATATATGCGTCACCACCTGTAGCTGGTACAGATATCACGAAAAGGAAGATGCCCAATGAGGCCAATATAATTATGCATGCCCACAGAGGCTATTATGGGAAGGAAGATGCCCTTGTGTGACCAATATTTATATGTATGCCGCATTTGCATTGTGCATAACATTTAGGCATATGTATTAGGGCTCTCAGAGGCATTGACTGATGGTCGGTTGTTTATGTTTCAGTTATTGTTATATCCTTGTTATGCTATTATTCATGTCTGACATACTCAGTACATCAGTTGTACCGACGTCCCTTTTGTCGGGGGACGCTGCGTTTCATGCCCGCAGATTCAGTTAAAGAGGGTGACGGTTCACGCTTATAGGTTGCTGGTTCAGCTGATATTGGAGCACTCTATTTGTTTCAGAGTTGCATTCTGGTTGTGGTACAATATTTTTGCATACAAATATGTGTATGGCGGGATCCTGTCCCGTCCTTGTGATGTCATGTATTTTTTAGAGGCTTGTATACATGTGTCCTGTGTGTAGTAGTCATGTACGACCTCTTCGGCCTTGGTGTTGGTATGTATATATATAAGTTGGTTATCTAATTTTACATAGTCTTTTTTTTGACGTAGTCCGTATTTAATTATGATTAAGTGTTGCTAGTGGGATTGGCGGTACCCGGCGGGTAAGATCTAGGTGCCCGTCGCTGCCCTCCGGTTTGGGTCATGACATGGGTGTTTGTGCTATCCATTTTTTCCGTCTACTACAATTAATAAACTTCAAGATCGGTCTACCGCTTGTGTATTTTTGGGTTTTCAGTCTCATCATCGTGGTTACAAATATTTTAATTTATTTTCCAATAAAATCATAATTAGTCGTCATGTTATTTTTATGAAACCCAATTTCCATTTGCTGAAGTATCTAATTTCGTGTCGAGTAATTAGAATTTTTTGGACGATGCTCTCTCCATGTATATTCTCTAACAGTGGGCCCACCCTACCCATGAGTCACATTTGCCAGCAGGCCCACTATCTGCTGGCCCAAATAATACCACTACCGACCAGTCCCGTGACCCAGGCCCAAAGTCAGCCCTTGTTCCCCAGCCAGTAGGCCCACTGCCTACTGGCCCAATATTTACCCAACCCTAATCCATCAAAATTTCCAAGCCAGTAGGTCCATTACCTGTTGGCCCAATAAATCACCAACCTGACCTAGTTTCATGGCCAGTAGGCCCACTGCCTGCTGGCCCATCCTGTAGCAGTCCCCCAACGTCCCCGGTCCAGTCTGTTTCTGTTCTAAGTTAAGGGCTCGTTACTCATAGCAAAAGGGGTATTTGTAAACCTAAACAATATTTTAATTTAAATTCTAATATCACTAAATCACCCCTACCACGTAACTCAGTTCTGCCCTTCATAACCCGAATTGGAAAATGGCCATGAATGATGAATATAATGATCTTACTGAAAATAAGACGTGGGAGTTGGTGCCCCGTCCGCCTGGTGTCAATATTATTTGTTCTATGTGGATTTTTACTCACAAGGAAAATTATGACGGTTCTTTTGAGCGGCATAAGGCTCGTCTTGTAGGTGATGAGAAAAACTCAACAGGTTGGTGTGGATTGTGGTGAGACATTTAGTCCATTGGTGAAATCGGCTACCATTCGCACTGTTCTCAGTTTGGCTCTCTCGAAAGCATGGCCTATTCATCAACTAGATGTGAAAAATATTTTCTTACACAGTGATCTTAAGGAGACAGTCTACATGCATCAGCCCTTGGGATTTAGAGACCCCAATTATCCTCATCATGTTTGTTTGCTGAAAAAATCATTGTGTGGGCTTAAGAAGGCCCCACGAGCTTGGCAGATTTTGTGTCTACTAATTTGTTTTCTCACAACAGGTCTGATCACTATCTGTTCATCTATCGTTGTGGTACTTCTCTGGAATACATTCTGTTATATGTGGATGATATTAGCGTGACTGCCATAATCTGCACAAGTCTATCATGACCCTTCTGAGTTCAGAATATTCTATGAAAGACTTGGGACCCTTAAGTTATTTTTGGGTATCACTCATCATGCAGGTGGTCTATTTTTATCACAGAGAAAGTATGCAGTCGAGATCATTGAGAGAGCTGGCATGTCATCTTATAAGTCCTCCGCTACTCCGGTTGATACCAAATCGAAGTTGAGTGCTCATACTAGCACACCATACGAGGATCTCACCCATTATCGCAGTCTTATAGGGGGTTTTCAGTATCTTACCTTCACGAGACCAGATATTACTTATGTAGTCCAGCAAGTGTGTTTATTTTTGGATGATCCAAGGGTTGAGCACATGCATGCTCTCAAACGTGTTATACGATACATACATGGCACACTTGATTATAGTTTCCATTTATATCCATCCTCCGTCTCTACTCTCGTGTCTTATACAGATGCTGATTGGGCTGAATGTTCAGATACTAGGCATTAGACCTCTGGTTATTGTATGTTTATGGGTGACAACTTGGTTTCTTGGTCAGCGAAACTCCATGCTACTTTATCACAATCTAGTACGGAGGTCGAGTATCGAAGGGTAGCCAATATGGTGTCTGAGTCATGTTGGCTACGTAATCTTCTATTAGAGCTACACTTCCAACCTCGGATTTCCAGAATTCGACACCTACTTTCTTCCAAATTTTCTTCTAAATCCCTAATTCTCCTCTTGTTCTTTCCTCATGTCTTTCTCCAAGACCACGTTTCATCCTGCCCTTACAGTTTCCAACATCAAGAACCACATCCCTATCATTCTTGAGATGGAAAACATCCAATACGTGACGTGGGAAGAATGATTTAAAGTTCATGCATGCTCACATCAAGTCATTCATCACATCATCCCCCCTGTAACAGGTAAGTAGAAGGTGTCTACCGCCGAGGATAACCCTGTGTTATAGACAACTCTTGATGCTAGAGTTCTCTAGTGGATTTATTCTACTATCTCTACGGACCTCTTGTAGACGATTATTGAACCTGACGCCACAACGAAGGAAACTTGAAATATGGTGCGTGATATATTCTAAGATAATAAAAATTCATGTGCCGTCACTCTTGAGCATGAATTTTCCCATTTCAACATGGAGGATTTTCCGAATATCTCAGCCTATTGTAAAAGGCTGAAGGAATTGACGGATCAACTCAAGAACGTTGGTGCTGCCGTAACAAATGATCGTCTTGTTCTTCAGATAGTTGTTGGCCTATCCGAGGCTTATAATGGTGTTTGGACGCTTCTTCGTCAAAGTAATCCTCTCCCAACGTTCTACCAGGCTCGTTCCATGCTCACATTAGAAGAGGCCAGTTTGGCTAAGAAGGCGGCTACCGGAGCAAATTCCGTGATAATGATGGCCACGTCTGAATGACCCTCACTCATTCTCAGATAATTCTAGCCAAAATCGTAACAACGGTGGCAGCAGAAAGGGTCAAAATAAGAAAAATGGTGGCAAGAACCGCGGTAGTGGCGGTGGCGGCGACAGTGGCGGACATGGTGGCAGTAGGTCAGTTGGGCCGCAACCTTGGGCCAATTCACAATGGCTGTGGGGCTGGGCTAGTGGTCAGTGACCCAACATGGCCTTTTCATTTTTTTTTAAGAAAGTAGGTGTCGGATTCTCGAAATCCGAGGTTGGAAGTGGGCGGCGGAAGAATATTTGGGAAAAGGAAAATTTGCCTTAGACTTCTGATACCATGAAAGATAATAATCCCTTGACTATTTTCATTAATGAAGAGGTCCATATATACATGATATACAATAAATAAATTTACTTTTTCCTAATACAACTTTAATATCTTTTTCTAATACAAGACTAATACCATAATTACACTTGTACAATAATTCTACTAATAAAGTAAATTATATACAAGGTAGGAATAGGTGATATACACGGTTTGCATCTGTGTATACACATTGTCTTTCAATAAATCTCCATTTCGTGCAATATTTTTTAGTATAAATTCAGTGAATTCATTTTTTCGCACGTCATACTCAATAAAAGGACCATCAAACTTTCTACATATTATGTTTCTGTTCTCCTTAACATATATGAAGTGACTTGAGTACCCAAAGTTTCCAATCACTGAGGCTAAACTAGGAATCTTCATCATGTTATTCCAGGTCAATAACCCTATTTCCCCATCTTTCTCTAGCGACCAAATTGACATACTGATACGAAGAAGGGACATGTAACACCTTAACATGACCTATGGAAATCTTCTCACGAACAAAATGGATATATATCTCAATATGCTTGGTTCTCCTATGTTGAACTGGGTTATGAGATAAGTAGACCGTAGATATGTTATCACGGTAAACCATAGACGTCTTACGTAAGGGACAATAAAGCTCCAAAAGGAGGTTTCGGAGCCAACACATCTCAACAACAACGTTCGCAGTGCCTCTATATTCTATTTCTGCACTCGAACGAGAGAGTGTGGCTTGCCGTTTGGCAGACTACGAAATGAGATTATCTCCTAATAACACACAGTAGTCGGAGGTGGAACGACGTGTGTTCGGACAGCCTGCCCAATCGGCATCCGTATATAATATCAGCTTGGTCGGTGCAGAGGGGTAAAGTTGTAATCCATAATCAACAGTACCCTTAACGTATTGAATGATACGTTCAAGAGTTGTAAAGTGAGGCCCCTTAGAGGAATGCATAAAAAGACACACCTGCTGAACATCATATGCAATATCAGGCCTGGTGAATGTAAGATACTGAAGTGCACCAGCGAGACTCTTATAAAGTGAGAGATCGAGCATCGGATCCCCATCAGCAGCACTGAGTTTTGACTTCTAGTCGACTGGAGTAGGCATGATCTTGCAGTTAGCCATTTTAGCCCTGTAAATAATTTTTTGGCATACTTACGCTGACACAGGAACATAGCATCTGCAGATCTGGTCACAGAAATCCCCAAAAAATAACTCAACCTCCCCAAGTCTGTCATAGCAAATTCGAATTTGAGCAGGGTAATGATCTCATTTTTCAGCACATCAGATGAGGCAGTCATAACAATATCATCCACATATAGTAAAAGGTATGCAATGTCACTACCTTGATGGAAAATAAAAAGTGAATGGTCACTTTTGCTGCACACAAACTCAATATGCATGATATAAGTCGCAAAGGGCTCATACCAAGTCCTGGGGCATGTTTCAAACCATACAGTGACTTACGAAGACGACAGACATACTGAGGAGCCTATGGATGCACAAATCTTAGCAGTTGGTGCATATAAACAGTTTCTTTCAAATCCCCATATAAGAATGCATTTTTCACATCAAGTTGATAAATCAACCAATTCTTACCCATAGTTATGCTTAGAACAGTGCGAATGGTTGTCGATTTGACCGCTGAACTGAAAGTATCACCACAATTAATACCCTCATGTTGCCCTGTACCATTTTCCAAAAGTCTGGCAATGTGACGTTCAAGCTCACCATTGTCTCTAAACTTGTGGTAAAAGAGCCACATACAATGAATCACATTCACCCCATCTGGTCTCAGAATAAGATCCCAAGTACGCTGAGTGGTAAGCGCATCACACTCATCACGCATGGCCGCATTCCAATTCGGGTCAAGTTTTGCTAGTTTTGAGTTTTTTGGTATAGGTGATATGGATTGTGTGGATAGATTGAAGCGGACTTTTGGTTTGAAAATCCCATATTGGGTGCGGGTTTCCATTCGATATGTAGGGATGGGGGCACTGTTGTGTGGCAGGGATGGTGAGACTGGGCAGTGGGTTACGGGGGCTGAGGACGGTGAATTTGGGCAGTGGGGTGTCGGGTTGGTGGCGAAAACTGTGGGTGGAGTAGAGCCTGGCGGGATGGGGCAGTGTGGTGGGATGAAGGGAATAGTGGCTGGGCAGCGGGTATTTGCGAGACTAGTGGCTGAGCAGCGGGTGTTTGCGGGACTAGTGGCTGGGCAGCGACATTTTGCAGGGAGGCTGGGTGGATCGACGGGGAGGCAGGCAATGGCGGGGAGGCTGCCGGAGGCAGAGGGTGTGTAGCCGGATTGGGAACTCTATGTATTATATATTGTAGGAGAGGGGAAGTGTCCGAATTATAAAAAAGCCGTAGTCGGGGATGTGAAACTGATGGATGTTGAAATAAGGGAAAACATTTTTCTCAAACGTGACATGATAGGAGACAAGGACTTTGTTTGTGGACGGATTGAAGCATAAATATCCCCTATGGTTTGGCGGGAAGCCCAATAAAATGCAAGTTGGGTGCTAACTTCTGAGAAGTCGTGGAGGCGAGAATAGGATAGCAAAGACAGCCAAAAGTGTGTATGTGACCATATGTGGGGATTCGACGAAATAGAATTTTAGTCGGGGTTCGATTATGGAGAGTACTGGTAGGTAATATGTTAAGTGTGTATTCTACCAATTATAATGCGTATACCCAAAAGGTTAGTGGAAGAGAAGCATGAAGGATCAAGGTACGAATCATATTGTTGATGGTACGTAGAATTCTTTCGGCTTTATCATTTTGAAGAGAGGTATAACGGCACAAGAATCGAAACACCATGCCTAGATCCATACAAAATTTATGAAAGAGTGAATTATTAAACTCATGACCATTGTCACATTGGAAAGATTTGATGTCCTTTTCAAACTAAGTTTTAACATATATGTGGAATTCAAGAAACGTGGTGTAAACTTGAGACTTAAATTTGAGCGGATAGACCCAAAGAAAATGTGAGAAATCATCTAACAAGACCAAGTAATATTTATGACCGAGTTTGCTAGCGATAGGAGATGTTCATAAATCTGCATGAATAATGTCAAATGGAGAAAAAAGTAGCACTTAAAGATGACATAAATGGAAGTCTAACATCTTTACCTAAAGGACAACAAAAGCAATTTGGGGCAAGATTCCCCTTATTACATGTAATAAAATTGTGACTTCTAAGAAAATTAAAACCGGGAGCTCCTGGGTGTCCAAGTCTGTTGTGTCAGGTGGTTGGAGAGACCGCAGCAAGGGATGTATGAGGGTTGATACTGGCAGCGGAAGTGGATGAGAAAGGATAGAGGTCCCCCACACTATTGCATCTCGTAAGAGGTGTCCTCGTACGTAGGTCCTTCACAGAAAAACCAAAGAGGTCAAACTCAAGAGATACAGAATTATCAATAGCAAACTTCCTAACATAGATTACATTTTAATGATATTAGGGGCATAGAGGACGTTACGAAGAGAAAAGATTGGGTGAGGTTTCGGTGAGTGTGTTTCCATACCCTTGAATTGGATTGCGATTGTCATTTCTGACCAAAATAAATTGAGGAGTTCACAAATTAAATATTTATGAAAGACTACCATAGTTTCGAGTGAGGTGGGATGTGTCACCCGTGTCCATGTACCAAGCATCGTCGGGCTGCTATAAATTCATAGTGTTGTAGGCTTAGGCCAACTCCGTCGGTGCGAGAAAATCGGGTTAGGACTGCCCATGTTGGGCCTCCATGAGATGAGCCTGATGATCGGCAGGACCCTGATCCAATAAACTGGGATACTGCCAGTGGGCCGGGGCAGTTGGTTACGGGTAGAGTGGTGAGGCCCAACTACTGGGAAACTGCCAGGGCATTGGGATGACCCACTAGCCTAGGTACTGAGCCGGCGACTGTGGCTGGCCAACCGAGTTGGGCCTGTCTCTGCCGCTTTTGTCTCTGCCACCACGGCCGCTCTACTACTGTTGGTTGTTGGTTGGGCCGGCAGGTGCGGTGGTGATCTTCGGTGCATCAACCACTAATGTTTTTTTATTGTGTTCATCCTTGGTTTCTTCCAAAAGCAATTGTGATCAGGCCTTGTTGAAGTTGGGCAGGGGGTCGTCCTGTTGTATCATCGTTACCAGTGTGTCGTATTCACCCTTTGGTAAACCATTAATCAGTTGCAACACCATCTTAGTGTCTGAAATCGAAGTGCACACATTGGAAAGTTGATCGGCAACTAATTTCAATTGTTTGCAGTAGTCAGACATGTTCGCAAAGTTTTCAAGACGCGTGTTATTGAATTGTTCCTCAAGGTACACGGCACGTGTGTGTTTATTATCCTGAAAGATTTCCTCCAACTGTATTCATAGCTCATGTGTCGAGGCACCTGTTTTCATAATCGTATAAAGCAAGTCCTTAGATATGGTTCCATAAATCCATTGCTTGACGATAGCGTCAAGTCGGCGTCATGCCGTGTCGTCGACCTCGATAGGATGAGGGAATGTGTCATCAATATGATCAAGCACGTTGTAAGCACATGCATTAATGCTAAACAGTTCAACCCATGATGAATATTGACCATCTTCTTGATCAAAAACTAAAGGGATAAAGTTCTTGATATTAGTGAAGACGAATGCCGGATGGAAATAGGAAGTAGAAGAGGAGGTGGGGAGGGGGGTTGAGAGTGATGACTGGAGAGGAGGAGGAATTCGTAGGAGAGGTGGGAGTAGCCATTGGAAGGGCTGATTTTCGGTGAGGAAATGGGAAAAAAATTAGGGTTTTGGAAGGTGTCGTCGACCGAGAGAGAGGGGGGCGGCGGATAAGAGAAATATTAGAGATATGTGTTTTTAGGGTTTGGCTCTTGATACCATGTAGAATTGTATTAATCTCCCTACAATATGAATCCTAATTGAATGAGGATCTCTACTTTACATAATTACACTCAAATATTAATTACAGAATATACGTGGAATATATAAATATATTCGCTATCAGTATACTTCAACTATACCAGAAATTGCTATGTACTACCTTGTTAATCCCACAGAATCTTGAACGAAACTAAACTTTCCATATACGAAAGTGATAAATCTCCATTTCGTGCAATATTTTTTAGTATAAATTCAATGAATTCATTTTTCCGCATGTCTTACTCAATAAAGGGACCATTAAACTTTCTCCATACTATGTTTCTGTTCTCCTTAACATATATGAAGTGACCTGAGTACCCAAAGTTTCCAATCACTGAGGCTAAACTAGGAATCTTCATCATGTGATTCCAGGACAATAACCTTGTTTCCCCATCTTTCTCCAGCGACCAAATCGACATTTCGTCACCAATGTCACTCACGAAAATGCAAACACGATCAGCAAAAGCACGAAATTTCGAGTCTAACGCCTAAAGGGCATGTTTTTTAAGACAAAATTCCAAAAGAGGTTGTGAACTACACGATAAACCAAAAGGAATTTATCGTGTAGCCCTCCGCTAGTTGCTTATATTTTTAACAAAACCTTTACCGTCGTCTATTGCTTCTCCAATTTTTTTAAAAAAAATTACTTGCAAATGTAAGATTGTAACACATCGGAAGAAGCAATAAGAACAATATCATCCACATATAACAATAAATAAGTAGTGTTACTGCCTCTATGGAAAGTAAACAGAGAATTATCACACTTGTCGCATGTAAACCCAATGCGCATAATAAACTGTACAAAGCGATCATACCACGCTCGAGGGGCCTGTTTTAAACCATAAAGTGACTTACGGAGATGGCATACATACTGAGGGGATGCTGGATGGACAAAACCTGGCGGCTGGTGCATGTAGACAGTTTCTTTTAAATCCTCATGGAGAAAAGCATTTTTCACATCAAACTGATGAATCGGCCAATATTTTTCCATAGCGATACTCAAAATTGTGCGAATTTTGGCTAGTTTAACAACCAGAATTAATGTCTCACCACAATAAATGCCCTCTTGTTGATTAATACCATTTGCCACAGGCCTTGTCTTATATCTCTCAAACTCACCACTATCCATGTACTTGTGATGAAACAACCACATGCAACGGATCACATTCACCCCCTCTGGTCGAGGAATCAAATCCCAAGTACTCTATTTTGTTAAAGCATTAAACTCTTCACACATGGCCGCATTCCAATTCGGGTCCATTTTGGCTAATTTTGGGAGGACATGTTAAATTGGACTTTGGGTTTGAAAATCTCATGTTGGTCACGGGTTTCCATATGGTGTGAGGGTGTTGGCTGGGTATGGGTGTTGGTAGTCGGGTCGGGTATACTATGTGGGTTCGGAATCGGGGTTGTGTGGCTGGGTAAGAGTGTGGGTTGTACAGATCTGGGTAGGTCGAGGGTCGGAATCGGGGTTGTGTGGCTGGGTAAGGATGTGGGTTGTACCGATCTGGTGGTCGAGGTCGACGCAGCGGCGGGTTGTGTGGATGTCGTGCTAACTGGGTAGATCGTGGATCGGGCGGAGGTCGACGATATGAGGTATATAGTCGGTGGTGGAGAGGGATCGGTGTTCTGGTTTGGTGGTGGTACTATAGTGGTTCGATGGGGGTTTTCGTGACCGTGTGGTCATGGCGGTGGGTGGTAGGGATGCGGTGGTGACACAAAGTAGGGGATGGTGACCGGAGATTGTGCTGAGATATTGGATCGATTGCCGATGGTAGTAGCAATCAGCGGTGATAGTAACGGAGATCAGGCGGGTGGCAGAGACGCAAAGTTGCGTTCTGTGGTGGCGTATTGTAGCGCAGGGCAAAGGGCAGAGACAATGAGGTGTTTGACATCACCGAGTGGCAAGTGGCGAAGTCGCGGGTGTCGTAGTGTCGATCGCCGAACGGGTAGTATGCGGGAGAGCTTGGTGGACAAGCGGTGATATGTCCGAATCATGAAGAAATTTGTAATCAGTGACTCAGAATTTTTGAATGTTGTCAAACGGAAAAACATACTCAACAAAGGTGACGTGACGAGAGATTATGATTTTGTCGGTGGAGAGCTCATAGCATAAGTACCCCTTATAGTTTGACGGAAAACCTAGGAAAGCGCACGGAGTAGATCTAGGTGCCAATTTGTGGGGCGTCATGGATGTCAGAATAGGGTAACACATACAACCTAAAATTCTAAGATGGGCATAGGTAGGGATCCGACGGTAGATAATTTCGGTAGGTGCCCTATTTTGAATCGCACTGGTAGGTAAAATGTGGAGAATGTGTTCTATCATTTTTAGCGCGTATACCCAAAAGGTAGGGGGAGAGACGCACGAAAAATGAGGGTACGAATCATATTATTAATGGTTCGGAGAATTCTTTCGGCTTTATCATTTTGAGGAGAGGTATAGGGGCAGGAGAAACGAAAGATCATGCCATTAGCCGCACAAAATTTATGAAATAGGGAATTATTAAACTCACGACCATTATCACATTGAAATGATTTGATGTCTTTTTCAAATTGTGTTTTAATCAGTATATGAAACTCAACAAATTTGGATAACACTTGAGATTTGAGTTTGAGTGGGTATACCGAAAGAAAGTGAGAGAAATCATCCAAAAATACCAGATAATATTTGTGGCCTAAATTGCTAGTTATGGGAGATGTACATACATCAGCGTGAATAATATCAAAGGGAGAGAAAGTAGTACTCATAGAAGTCGTAAATGGTAGTATAATGTGTTTTCCTAACTGACACGAGGAGCAACAATGAGAAAGATTACCTTTGTTGCACTAGATTAAATTTCGATTTCTAAGAGAATAAAAAATGTGAGAGCCCGGATGACCAAGTCTAATGTGCCACGTAGAGGAAGATATGGTTGTTAAAATGGTGGGAGGAGTGACACTAGCAGCGGATGTGGATATGAACGGATATAAGTCTCCATCACTATTGCATCTCGTAAGGATTTTCCCGGTACGGAGGTCCGTGTCAAAAAATCCAAACTGGTCAAAATTAATTGAGGCAAAATTATCGGTGGCAAATTTTCTGACGGAAATTAGATTTTTGATGATGTTTGGGGCATAAAGGACATTTTTAAGAGAGAAGTGTGGATACGGTGGTGGGGTAAGGGTGTGGCCAAATCCTTAAATGGAAATGCGATGACCACTACCGAGCATAATAGATTGTGGAGTTGGTAACTGGCGCATGTGAGGAAGATTACCTGAATTGTTAGTGAGATGAGACGTGGCGCCCGTATCCATATACCACGCATTATCAGATTGTTGGCGGGTCAATGTGCAGAAAGCCTGGCCCAAATTGGATTGAGGAATGTCCGGAGTAGTCAAGGCATCCATTGATTTTGTTCTCGGAAAAAGAACAAAATTGTGATTAGTCTCGGGTAATGGGAAAAAAAATAGAGGAAGCAGAGAATTTATTTTGTTCTTCGGGTAAAGGACCAACTTGTGATTAGTCTTGGGCAGAACAAAGTAAAAAGGGAAACGCAGAGGAAAATGACAGAAAGCAAAGATACAACAACTCCCAACTCGCAGAGGACAATGCTTCTAACAAGTATTGGGTGAAGAGAAGAAAGTACATGGCAAAGCACTTGAGCTTTTCCGGGACAGAGCTCTGTCGGTGGCTGTGAGACAACCTAGGGGGGCGAAATTTTTAGAGAAGACTCAGGATTTTGACTTCTGATACCATAATGTAAAATTCTTATACAACAAGGGATCATAATTTTACAATAATTACATAACATTAAATATAATAAATATAAACATGGTATACTTGCTAATAGCAAATTGTGAAGCCCTACACGAATTGCAAAGCATTTATTTATTTATTTAAAAAAATAATAGCAAAACGTGTCAAAAGGAAAAAAAAATCTTTTGCAAATCGTGTACCCCTACACGATTGGCAACCCAAATATTTTTTTTAAGTCCATTTCTCTAAAAGCAAAGTATCTAATATCTTGGGAGCTATTATATACTCCATTATATAAATTGCTTAAATTGACAGTGAAAAGCAAATCAACATTTCCGTGTAATTAGTATAAGAAAAAATCATTATTTCCCGCGCATGAAGATCTTCATAATTAAACAAATTTAGTGCTGAAATAAGAGTTCAATGAAAAGAAAATCATAGGTGTGTATTAATTTTTTTGTTGTAATTTTGCGCTGTGTATTAATTTTTTTGTTGTAATTTCCGTGTTTATTCTGTGCCGTTCGCAATTCTATTTTATTTGTTCTTTAGTTGAAAAAAGAACGGCAACCCTGCTCCGAAATAGAATGTACGAATAAAATAATTTTGGTACGCTCAACTAACCACCAAAGAGAAATGAACTTAAGAAAAATATTTGGGTTGCAAATCGTGTAGGGGTAACAATTTGCAAAAGAAAATTTTTCCGTTTGTAAATCATGTACCTCTACACGATTTGCTATTAGTCTTTTTTTTAAAAATAAAAATTTTGCAAATTGTGTGGGCTTCACGATTTACAAGCAAAATACTTTTTAAAAAAATTGGAGACGAAATAGACGACGGTAAGAGTTTTGTTAAGATTATAGGCAACTCGTGAGGGCTACACGATAAATACCTTTTGGTTTATTGTGTAGTCTACAACCCCTTTTGAAATTTTGGCTTAAAAATATGCCTTGTAGATGCCGGACTCCGAAATTTTCACAAATTCCCAAAGTTACTTGGTACTGGCTTTACAATAATTTTTTCATCCCCTAGGTAAAAAGATATAACCAAGAGTTTAGGCTCACTGATAACACAAATGAGGAGGCCATTATGTGAACAACAACGTTTAATGAAACGGTATCGTGCTCGTGCATGCAAAATTAGGGGGAATTGAAATATTGTCAATCATTCTTTAAGATTGATTTTTAACCGAGTATATTTCAACAATGTAACGCGGATTTATTATGTTGGTCACTTGCATAATACCTTGTGATCCTCGGCCACAAAATCATTGGCATAATATTTTAAAGAAGGCGGAGGTTTTTAAAGAACTTCGTCCTAATCAACCGAAATTCAATTAAGGAAATACAAAAAAGGAGGTAGTGATATGACGTTTCTCTTCTATTTAAACCAATTCGGGTAAATAGTCCATATACAGGACGATTTTGCAACGTAACAGGGACGGGGATCAGTTTGTATTTTCGAATTGCAGGATTCCATAACATCATACTGCCAGGATGGTAAATAAATACCAAGCCATCGCATGAATGAATTTCCAAAAAACACGTTCACTTAATATCGTCAGGCAAGCTTGAAGGGCTACACATTGAGTTTAGGTAATATGGTACTTAGGGTTAGGGGTGAGCGGGTCCGGGTACCCTAACATTTTTGAACTACCCGGACCCTACCCGATAAAAGATCGGTTCCTAAATTTACTACCCGGAACCTACCCGTAGCAATCATTACCCGGAACCTACCGGGACCCGCAGGGTCCTGGTAGGTTCCCGGGTACCCTATAAATAAAAAACACAAATTAAGCAACAATTTTTAAGCCTATGAGAATAAAAAAGAGTTCTAAAATAATTTCATCAAGTAGTTTTTTAGCCTGCAATCGGAGTTTTTAGTACCCTTATAAGAAGTTTTAGAAAACTTATTCATTGTAGAAAAGCTAATTCTGTAACCAAAACCTAAAATTGCAAACCAAATTTGACACTCAATTAATTGAACGTGTTGATTTCAAAATAAATTTGAAAATATCTGAATTAAACTTATTTTCGTGTTCATAAGCTCTTCGATACAAAAGAAAAGCTTTATTATACTAGTAAATCCCTAAATTTCATCTTCACAACTACAAAAATATACACAAATTTTAAAAATAGATTTACATTTCAAATAAAAAAAGTAATACAAATTGAAGATGAGTATACTTTGAAATAGAACAGAAGCATATGATATTAAAAAGAAATTGAAGAGTTAGATATGAACCCATATGCATTTTAGGAATGACGTGAACACAACCAAGGGA
This sequence comes from Anisodus acutangulus, assembly GCA_029783415.1. NCBI lineage: Eukaryota > Viridiplantae > Streptophyta > Magnoliopsida > Solanales > Solanaceae > Anisodus > Anisodus acutangulus. The sequence goes on from CM056509.1 coordinate 4,057,038, forward strand.
GATAAAGAGGCAAAGGTGAAGCTTCAATGACGACAACGATGAAAGTACCTGAGAGAAAGCTTCAACAACGACGACGATGAAGCTCGGTGGTGTAGCTAAAACGCCATTGTTATTGAGAGAGTTTTGAGTGTTTTCTCTTAGGGCACAAAGAGCATTCTAGAATAAATGATTGAAAAAGCTAAAATATTTACGTCTTGGGGTGGGGAAAATCAATGTGCAGGCGTGCAACAAATAATTTTGGAGAAAGTTAAAAGTGGTCCAAATGTTTCCAAAAATGAAAAAATATTTAATATTTTATAAGTTCCAAGTATCGGTTCCGGGTCCGGGTACCCTATCTCTACTTGCCGGAACCGGACCCGAGATTGATCGGTTCCTAATTTTACTACCCGGACCCTACCCGTTATTATAATATATCTACCCGGAACCTACCCGTTAGTGTCGGTTCCGGTCGGGTATCTGGGTACCCTGTACCCGTGCTCACCTCTAGTTAGGGTTTAGAGTTTTTTCCTATCTATCTATATATAATACTACGATTATTGGTCTGAAACAACTGCAGGCAAGCATGCTGGCGTTAAGGGATGGATCTGTAGGGTTTTGTTGAGTTCAAAACACATAAATAAGGCACAGCGGAAGTTTAAAAGTTTTGTTTCTTACTTACCCCAACAATAATTCTGGTATGATTATACAACAATGGAACTTGTAACATAAAACATTTACTTACAAGTTATAATTATCTTGAATCTTTATCTACTATAAGGTGTACACGCGGTTGCCTTTCCGATTGCAAGCTCCAAGCTTCAATGTACTTCTCTTTCGGAAAGCTAGGAAATTCGATAGAGGTTCGAGAGAGTATTTGATTCTAAGTTTCTAAGGCTTAGAATGATTTTCAGAATTGGTGTATGAATAATGAAGGGAATGCCTCTATTTATAGTTGAAAATTAGGTCAAAATCGGATTAGGGTTTGACCTTAAAACTGGCTCAAAAATCGATTCAGAGGCACCGCGGCCCTAGGGTACGGGCGTCGCAGCGCTCGACGTGCTCCTGCACTGCGCCGCGGCCCTAGGATATGGGCGTTGCGGCGCTCGATGTGCTCCTGCACTGTCTCGAATTATTTTCTGTGCATTCTTAATTAAATCCAAAATCCAATTTTGACTTAATTAAAATAATCACTATTCATTTAAATATCTCGATTCCAAATCGAACATTTAATTTCTCTCTCAATACATCCTTAGATCGAAACAGACAATTGACATAGTGTGACCCTACATGCCTTCTCATATCGACATTAATCAAATTAAGGTCTACACGAAACTCCTAGATGGCGCCGGAAGACGAACTCAATATGTGAAGTACGTTTACGCGAATCCAGTAAACTTAACCTTTATATGGTAAGATAAAATTCTTTCATTCACGACACACCCGATCAAGCTTAGGATTTATCAAGTGTCTATCCAAATGGCTTAATCATTGTATCTCATCTATATTAGTTGACAACTAGACCATATTCTAAATACGTCTATTGCATTGGCCAACGACTTAGTCAACCTAATATCACTGAGAATCCAAGTGTTCTCTCGAATATACATCCGAGGAATGAATCCTAATCTTGGCTCAACTACCACCTTCAATCCACATCGCAATGTACCCAATACAAGTTGTATTTCAACCTATAAGGCATTTGAGCTTAGGACGGGATCAAAGTACATTACTTTGTAGACAAGACGTGTATTGACCTCAAGTCTAAGGACTTATATCTCCCACACGCTGATGATACTTTAGACAAGTATAACAAACAATATATCAGCAGGGTATACCAATACTTTCAAAGTATCCATCTGTCCATCACGAGTAGTCATTACTCGTAGCAGGTGAGACATACTACATCCTCTAAGGATGTGATGCAGACCACATGTCGACTTATCACATATCATCGATATCCCATGCTCGATGATCATTAGTCGAGACTATTTTAAGAGTTACGCTTTATCATGAATATCTCACTCTATTAATGACAACGTAAGCTCAAGCGATGCACATTAATGAATAATTATAAACAATTAAATAATAATTCAATAATTGCAAATGTCAAATTATTAATCTCCATTAATAATAATACGAATGTGTATAAAGTATATTTGTCCTAATACAGATTGTCTCTAGGACATAAATATGCTTTCAATCTCCTACTTGGCCTAGAGCCAATCTCCAATATATCTAATGCTCATATTCTCAAAATGACCATTATGCTTAACTGAGCTTAATGGTTTAGTGAATGGATCAGCTAGATTATCGTTTGTGTGAACATAGTCTAATCTAATCTCTTCAGTCTCCATCATCTCCCTGAGTATATGGTACTTCCTTGGTACATGCTTGTTTCTGTTAGTTGATTTTGGTTCCTTAGCTTGCGCAATCGCACCAGTGTTGTCACAATAAACCGTTATTAGACAAGTGGCACTTGGAACAACCCCTAGTTCCTTCAGGAACTCAGATATCGCGACAGCTTTCTTACCAGCTTCCGATCCAGCAATGTACTCAGCTTCTGTTGTCGAATCAGTAGTTGTAGCTTGCTTGAAACTCTTCTAACTCACTATTCCGCCATTGAAAATGAAGGCATATCCAGACTGAGATATGAAGTCATCAAGATCTGTCTGGAAGCTAGCATCGGTGTACCCAGTACATACTAGCTTCTCTTGTCCACCATAGACTAAGAAGTATTCTTTAGTTCGATACTTAAGAATATTCTTGACTCCTTTCCAGTATTCTTCCCTAGGATTCTGTTGGAATTTGCAAGTCATACTAAGTGCATGGGCCACATCTGGCCTCGTACAGGTCATGGCATACATGATAGATCATATAGCTGAAGCATATGGGATTCTTTTCATGCGTTCAAGTTCTGCAACAGTAGAAGGACTATCCTTCTTTGATAACTTGATCCCTTGACCCATAAGAAGATTTCCATTCTTGGAGTTTTCCATAGAGAATCGTCTTAGCACTTTGTCTATGTATGTGGATTGTGACAACCCTAACAATATTTTAGGTCTATCTCTATAGATCATAATTCCAAGAATGTAGCAGGCTTCACCCAAGTCCTTCATCATGAAGGTGCTAGATAACCATTCCTTGACTGATTGCATGAAAGTCTTATTATCTCCCATTATTAATATGTCATCTACATATATAACAATGAAGACAATACTCCCTTCCTTGCGCTTACTATAAACGCATGGATCTTCTTTGCTTCTAACAAAGTCAAACGATTTGACTGCTTTGTCAAAGAAATATTCCAACTCCTTGAAGCTTGCTTAAGCCCATAAATGGACTTTTATAGCTTGCATACAGCATTTGATTTGGACTCAATTGAAAAACCCTCATGTTGTTTCATATACACCTCCTCAACTAGATTACCATTGAGGAAAGAAGTTTTGACGTCCATCTGTCAAATGTCATAGTCATAATATGCAACAATTGCAAGCAAAATCCGAATGGACTTAATCTTAGCAATAGGTGAAAAGGTTTCATCATAATTGACCCCAGGTCGTTGATTATAGCCTTTAGCCACCAGTCTTGCTTTATAAGTCTGTACATTTTCATATGCATCAATCTTCTTCTTGAAGACCCATTTGCATTCTATGGGTCTAACCCCTATTGGCAAATCAACCAAGTTCCAAACTTGATTTATGTACATCGAGTCCATCTCAGATTTCATGGCTTCTTTCCATCTCTGCGAATCAATATCTAACATAGCTTCGCTGTAGGTTATAGGTTCATCGTCATCAGGAATATCTATCTCATTGTGCGTTTCAACAAGGAGATTAAGTCTTTCAGGAGGACGATGAGTCCTAGTGGTCCTACGGAGTTGATTATTCTGTGTTTCAGTGTTTATTGCATTCTGATTGTGAGAAAGTCTTTGTGTGTTGGACAATCCATCACCTTGAGAGCTTTCAGGAATGTCATTTTCATGTATTTCCTGAATGGAATGATGTACAACCATTGTATCATCTTTCATTGGTTGTGTATGAGAGCCTTGCATTTCTGCATTATCTATCACAGCACTCTCAATGGCTGATGGGCGTACTCTAAGTACCCAATCTTCACCAGATACTCCCATTGAATCCTTGTTTAGGTCATTTGACAAGGGTTCAACTTCTGTGTTATTTTGTGATTCTTGAATTTGTTCAAGTTCTATCTCTGTGCAGCTATGTTCCTTGTAGACATATTCTTCTTCAAGGAAAGTTGCATTCCTGGAAACAATGACCTTATGTTCTCCAGAAAGATAGAAGTAGTATCCCTTAGTTTCCTTTGGATACCCCACAAAATAATATTTCTCACTTTTAGATTCCAACTTGTCAGTAAACATCTTCTTTACATATGCAGGGCACCCCCAGGGTCCCATGTGTTTAAGTGTTGGCTTCTTGCCATTCCATATCTCATATGGAGTTTTCTCTACTGACTTTCAAGAAACTCTGTTCAGAATATAAATTGAGTTTTGCAATGCATAGCCCCAAAGGTATGTCGGTAGAGATGAGAAACTCATCATGGATCTAACCATATCTAATAGGGTTCGATTTCTCCTTTCAGCAACACCATTCATCTGTGGCGTTCCAGGAGGTGTCTATTGTGATTGGACTCCATGAAGCTTCAAATAATCTAGAAATTCTTTACTTAAGTATCCACCTCCTCGATCCGATCGAAGTGTCTTGATACTTGTTTCAAGTTGCTTCTCTACTTCTGACTCGTACTCCTTGAATTTTTCAAAGGCTTCGGACTTATGTTTCATAAGTACACATGCTCAAATCTTGTGAAATCATCTATAAAAGTGAGGAAGTAAGGGAAGCCTCCCTTTAGCTTAAGTTGAAAATGGTCCACATACATCGGTATGGACCAACTCAAGTACCTCTTTGGCTCGCACCCCTTTCCCAGAAAGTGGCTTGTTGGTCATCTTTTATCTCAAGCAAGATTCGCAATTACCATAGGACTCCAAGTCAAATGGTTCGAGGTAGTCTAACTTCCTCAATCTTGCTATCCTTGATTCGTTAATATGACCAAGTCTGCAGTTCCATAAGTATGTGGGGTTTCTTGGATTACTTATCTTAGCTTATTTATTTTGCACATTGAAAATTTCACGACTACAGTTTAAAATATACAATCCATCCACAAGCGGAGCATTTCCACAAACAAAACCATTAAAAGACAGTATATAACTGTCATTGGCAATTAATGAGGAAAACCCCTCACTGTCTAACATTGGGATAGAAATGATATTCCTCGTTAATGAGTGAACAAAATAACAATTATTTAGTTCTAAACAAAAGCCTGAAGGTAAATCTAGTCTATAAGTTCCCACGCGTTCAGCATCTACTCGTGCTCCATTTCCAACGCGCAAGTCTACCTCCCAAGGTCCAACCTTTCTGCTGTTAATTAGGCCCTGCACATTACTACAAATGTGCGAGCCACAAGTGGTATCCAATACCCAGCAGTGGGAGTTACTTGTAGACATATTTATTTCAATGACAAACATACTTTGTCCAGTAGAGGTAGAAGAACCTAGTGTTTTGCCTCCTCTTGGAGCTGTGTAGCCCTTCTTTAGAACATGCGCTGGAATTTGTCCCCTTTCGTTCAGCTTACATTTGAAAGGGTCTCTCAACAGTTCGTACTCCATTGTTTGAGACTGGTTTTCATAGAGACTCTTCAAGTGTTCTAGCATTTCGTTGGGGCTCATGTTTTCATGTTGCCTCTGTAACTCCATAGTTATGGAAGACAACATTATACATTTTGCCAAGGAAGTATCGTTCAAACGTTTCTGATAAGCCACATTGTCAAACAGGGCATACTCGTCAGAGTTTTCAGCAGGGACGGTGGGGAATATTGTGTCTAACACATACTCAATTATTTCTAGTCTTAACACCAATCGCAGATTTCTTAACCAGTCAGGGTAATTTGATCCAGTCAACTTGTTTGTCTCGACCAACATTTTCAGCGATAGATTCGACATTTTATACGACTGAAGAAACAAATAGACTTGAAATTAAACTCTAATATAATTTCTATTGAACACATTCGTTAACTAATTAGCATGACCTTTTATTTAATTAGCTCTCACTATTTTAACATACTCTTCGATCATATGGAAGACTACGGACTCATATCAAATATCGTCATAATGGGCCATGATCTAGGTTCATGTTGTCTCCACGTTTGATGTGGCTGATAACTTCAACAGCACAACCTGATAGGTCTCTAAACCAATTACAAACAATTTGTAACTCATGTTTGACCGAATGTTCTAAACAATCGATTTGCGTCCCTCGGATTGTCCGACACCGTGGCGCCAAGACAGCCTAGCAAGTCAACCCCATTATGCGACTGCAATTATGTATCTAAGTAAGTTTTGCCTTATAGAGCAAACATTGTGGTGTAAATACTAATGAAGGTTTATCACCCAATTCTACATTTAGCATGCATCTATGAAAGAGTCTGAGTCCTCGTAGAGTTAGAGCAAATGTTGTGGCATAAATACTCATCTCGCCGAAAAGAATTTTGCATTACAATCAATTATAACGGACGACGCGTTCATTTCAAATGAGACTTGTATTAAAATTTTAGAAAACATTTTAATTAAGGGTTTTAACCAAGATCAACGTTTTTACGCCATATCCAATTTGACATCTTAATATCATGCAAAACTAATGACACATATAGTTTGGGAACCGTCAACTCAATATGCATGATATAAGATGGTTTAATCAAATATTGGGCGCCGCCTGCCCAGACAATTATAGTGCACACTATTCTAATTATTAAATGAAAGCATTTAAACATTCGAATAGAAAAAAAAATCGACCGTCGGGGCCGCGACGCTAATCCTTATGGCCGCGGCGCCAGTGAGGCAAAAACCAAATTTCTGCTTCTGCAATGCATTAGAGTCGCGACGCTTGCAAGGAAGAAACCTTCGGCTTGCATTAGGGTCGCGACGCTCCACCATGGGGCCGCGACGCCTAATGTCCAGAAAGTCTGAAACTTATAAAAATGAAGTATTAGGGCCGCGGCGCTCCACCATGGAGCCTCGACGCTTCCTTAAAACGCTAGCAAGCGTCGCGGCGCCCTACCATAGGGTTTTGTTAGGTTCAAACACACATAAATAAGGCACAGTGGAAGTTTAAAAGTTTTATTTCTTACTTATCACAACAATAATTCTGGTATGGTTATACAACAATGGAACTTGTAACATAAAACATTTACTTACAAGTTATAATTATATGGAATCTTTATCTACTATAAGGTGCACATGCGGTTGCCCTTCCGATTGCAAGCTCCAAGCTACAATGTACTTCTCTTTCGGAAAGCTAGGAAATCCGACAGAGGTTCGAGAGAGTATTTGATTCTAAGACTCTATTGCTTAGAATGATTTTTTCAAAATTGGTGTATGAATAATGAAGGGAATGCCTCTATTTATAGTTGAAAATTATGTCAAAACCGGATTAGGATTTGACCTTGGGACTGGCCCAAAAATCGATACAAGGTGCCGCGACCCTAGGGTATGGGCGTCGCGACCCTAAGGTATGGGCGCTGCGGCGCTCGACGTGCTCCTGCACTGCGTCGCGGCCCTAGGGTATGGGCGCCGCGGCGCTCGATGTTCTCTTGCACTGTCTCGATTTATTTTCTGTGCATTCTTAATTAAATTCAAAATCCAATTTTGACTTAATTAAAATAATCATTATTCATTTAAATATCTCGATTCCAAATCGAACATTTAATTTCTCTCTCAATACATCCTTAGATCGAAACGGACAATCGACATAGTGTAACCCTACATGCCTTCTCATATCGACATTAATCAAATTAAGGTCTACACGGAACTCCTAGACGGCGCCGGAAGACGAACCTAATATGTGAAGTACATTTACGCGAATCCAATAAACTTAACATTTATGTGGTAAAATAAAATTCTTTCATTCACGACACACCCGATCAAGAGTAGGATTTATCAAGTGTCTATCCAAATGGCGTAATCATTGTATATCATCTATATTAGTTGACAACTAGACCATATTCTAAATACGTCTATTGCATTGGCCAACGACTTAGTCAACCTAATATCACTGAGAATCCGAGTGTTCTCTCGAATATACATCCGAGGAATGAATCCTAATTTTGGCTCAACTACCACCTTCAATCCACATCGTAATGTACCCAATACAAGTCGTATCTCAACCTATAAGGCATTTAAGCTTAGGACGGGATCAAAGTACATTACTTTGTAGACAAGGCGCGTATTGACCTCAAGTCTAAGGACTTCTATCTCTCACACGATGATCATACTTTAGACAAGTATAACAAATAATATATCAGCAGGGTATACCAATACTTTCAAAGTATCCATGTGTCCATCACGAGTAGTCATTACTCGTAGCATGTGAGACATACTACATCATCTAAGGATGTGATGCAAACCACATGTCGATTTATCACATATCATCGATATCTCATTCTCGATGATCATTAGTCGATGCTATTTTAATAGTTACGCACTATCATGAATATCTCACTCTATTAATGACAATGTAAGTTCAAGGGATGCACATTAATGAATAATTACAAACAATCAAATAATAATTCAATAATTGCAAATGCCAAAATATTAAACTCCATTAATAATAATACGAATGTATAAAATACATTTGTCCTAATATAGAGTGTCTCTAGGACAGAAATATACTTTCAGGATTGGGGTGACCTTTGAGGCAAAGCTATTGAATTTGGCTCAACCTGTAAATTTTATAATGTATAATGTCCCTTGATAATGGTGACGATGAACATGTTGGAAATTTACTAAATGTGGAAATAAGTATATCCCATTAATTTATGACTCAAACTATTGGGCCCGCACGTCAGAAACGTCGTTTCCACACAAGTGCACACGTAGTGCCAAGTATCGCAAATTTCATTAGTGAAAGAGATATTGGTACGTATATAATACGTTTGAGACATAGAATTATGGACGGTTATTGGCCAAATGACAAAGTATTCCAAGTTGGTAAATGAAGGAAGAAGTGTACAAAGTGTAAAATAAAATGAGTCAAAAATCGCCGCGGAGCCGTGACGGTCCGCGGCGCCACACCGTCGGAGCCGCAGAGCCGGAGCGCTGCGTCGCCTCCCAGGCCGCGCTGCAGCGCAAAATGGTTGGTCAGCTACTAGAGTCGCGTCACTTCGGAGGCATTATGTTGCGATGGGAAGTTGGAAAAATCTGACGTTTGGGCTGATTTTGGAGCATTGATTCTCCATTACTTGCCACATGAATTCAGCCATTATTTGGCTGAATGTAACTCTTCAATCAAGTGCAATTACATGGCTATTGAAGGACATTAGTTGGCTAGTTGAGGGGTCTTCTACTTATACTATAAATTGAGGTTTTTGGCTCAATTGGAAGAGAACACTCAACACTTAGAAAAATCTCCAGATTTTCTGATTTCATATTCTTCCTCTCTAGCAAAGTTACTATACTCAAAGTTCTTCAAGAGTAACACTTGAGTTTCCTTTGCTCACTTGTTAAAGTAGTTGTTGTATCTTGGGAGACTATTGCTCAACACCGTAAAAGGAGATATACAGGGCAATCTTGTCTTAAAGAAAGAGTGTCATCACTCGACTCAGCGAATCACACAAGCAGTTTGTTAAGGTTTTGATTTTTAATTTTATTATAATAGTTTGTTTATCCTTTCTACTATTGTAATAGTTACTTATTTCCCGTTCCTTACAACAATTGTATCCCAATAATTTTTAAGATAAGATTTTGTTGTAAGTAACTAAGTTAGAAAGATGACAGGTATAAATCAAACTGCTTCTGATTTTGATGTTGCTGCTCAAGGCAATACCTCTGCCTTCCCACTGCTCAAGGCACTCCTAATGCCTTTCCGGTTGCTCAAGGCTCATCCAACGCCTTTGCTGCCACTCAAGGGAGTGTTGTCGCTCCTCCACCCGCTGGATTTCACCATGAACACCCTGAAAAGTTCATGGGGACAAACTTCAAATGATGGTAACAAAAGATGCTCTTCTATCTGACTGTTATGGGAATGGCACGTTTCCTAACAGAAGATCCTCCACAAGCTGGAGATGAAATGGACCATTCGCCTTCTGAAACGGGTGAAGGGGGCCTAGGTATCCATGTCATTAATGGCATGAAGATGGTTCTTGATGCATGGAGTCATACTGATTTCATGTGTAAGAATTACATATTGAACTTCTTGTCAGACCCTCTCTACACGGTGTATTGCACCGTTGGCACCGCCAAAGAGTTGTGGGATAAGCTATAAAAGAAGTACAACGCACAAGATGCAGGTACAAAGAAATTCATCATTGGAAAATTTCTGAAATTTCAAATAGTGGATAGTAAGACAGTGATGTCCCAAGTCCAGAAATTACAAATGATTTTACATCACATGAATTTGGAAGGTATGAAGCCAAACGAGCAGTTTTTGGTTGCATCACTGATTGAAAAGTTGTCTCCTTCATGGAATGGGTTTATGAGCTACTTAAAGTTCAAGACAAATGAGATGACATTTGAAGAACTTATTATGAAACTCCAAATTCAGGAAGATAATAAGAAGGCCTTGCATAGGGGTAAACAACCCGCTGAGGCAAAGGCAAATCTAGCTGAGGCCAAAGGGAACCTAAGCAAGAAGCGCAAGTTCCAGAAAGACGGCAAGACCCAAATAGCGGAGAAGTTCAAAGAAAACTATCACCACTGTGGGAAACCTGGTCATATGATCAAGGACTGCCGCAAGCTCAAGACTGAGCAACAAGAGAAGGCCAAGGCTAAGGGCAAGGCTCAGGTTAACGTTGTTAAAGACCAGTTTCTGGATGACATGATTGAGGAGTTCTCAGTAGTGGTGCTAGAAGCAAACCTGGCTGAGAATCATATGCAATGGTGGATGGACACAGGTGCTACAAGACACATCTATTCCAACATAGATGCCTTCTCCACTTATACACCGGTTACAAATAAGAAACTGTTCATGGGCAACAACGCTTCCTCTGACATACTGGGGGTAGGAAAGGTAGTCCTGAAGATGACTTCTGGAAAGGAGCTCACTCTGAAGGAAGTGATGCATGTTCCTGAGATTAGAAGAAATTTAATTTCAGGTCCTTTATTGGTTAATGCTGGTTTTAGGCCAGTGTTTGAGTCCAGTAAATTTGTAGTCACTAAGAATGGAACGTTTGTGGGAAGAGGATTCGTCTGTGAAGGCCTCTTCAAAGTAAACACCATGTATGTATTACGTAAAAGCAATAATATTGAAGCTTCTTCATCTTACTTGTTTGAGTCCTCTAATTTATGGCATCATAGATTAGGACATGTCAACTACAAATGCATTCAAAGGTTGGTAAAGTTTGAGTTGTTGCCGTCTATCGACGTAAACCCTCAACATAAGCGTGAGGTGTGCATAGAGGCAAAACTCACAAAGCTTTTTCGATTCGTCGAAAGGAATACCGCTCCTCTAGAACTTATTCAAACAGATCTATGTGATTTGAAGTTTGCACAAACTAGAGGGGGGAATAAGTACTTTGTGACATTCATTGATGATAGCACAAGGTATTGTTACATTTAATTGCTGAAAAGTAAGGATGAAGCCTTTGAAGCGTTCCGACGTTACAAAGCAGAAGTTGAGAACCAACTAAACATGCGGATTAAATCCATTTGTAGCGATAGAGGGGGAGAATACGTAGCACCTTTTGAGGAATATTGTGCCCAAGAAGGCATTATTCATCAAACGACGGCTCCATATTCACCTCAATCGAACGGTGTGGCGGAAGATAAGAACCGCACATTGAAGGAAATGATGAATGTCTTGCTCATAAATTTCGGTCTTCCCCAAACCATGTAGGGAGAAGCAGTCCTTACTGCTAATAGGATTCTTAACAGAGTACCACATAAAGGTAAGGACAAAACTCCATATGAATCATGGAAGGAAAAGAAACTCACCTATAAATATTTAAAGGTGTGGGGTTGTCTGGCAAAGGCTGAAGTACTCAAGCCAAAGCAGGTCAAGATTGGGCCTAAGACTGTAGATTGCATATTCATCGGATATGCAAATAACAGTAGTGCTTATCACTTTTTAGTGCATAATTCAGATATTCCAGATATCCACGGGGGTACAATCATGGAATCAAGGAATGATCAATTCTTTTAAGGTACCTTTCCTAGAAAGGAAAAAGACATAACCTCTCGCAAACGAAGTTATGACCAAAGCTCTCAGGAACCGGGAGTCGTTGACGGCCCGGATCTAGATGGTTCATATCTAGTGGGTCTTGAGGTGGCTGAATATCCGAATCTAGTGTTCCAGATTCTCAGAACTTGGAGACTCCAGAGATGGAACTAAGGCAAAGTAAAAGGGCCAGGAAGGATAAATCCTTCGGTCCTTACTTTGTAGCTTATATGGTTGATGATGAACCAAGGACAATTGCTAAAGATTTGTCAACTCCAGAGGTACCGCTCTGGAAAGAAGCTACTGAGAGTGAAATAGGCTCCATTCTGCATAACCATACTTGGGAGTTGGTTGATCTTCCTCTAGGAAATAAACTGTTGGGTTGTAAGTGGATACTCAAACGGAAGTATAACGCAGATGGGTTTATAGATAAGTACAAGGTCAGGTTGGTAGTCAAGGGCTATCGGCAGAAAGAAGGTTTGACTACTTTGACACGTACTCCCTGGTACCTCGAATGACGTCCATACGGGTATTCATTGCGATCGCAGTTTTGCGTGACCTTGAGATACATCAAATGGATGTCAAGATAGCCTTCCTAAATGGTAATTTGGAAGAAGAAATTTATAGGGACCAACCCGAGGGGTATGTGGTTCAAGAACAATAAAAGAAAGTTTGTCGGCTTGTCAAATCTCCGTACGGGCTGAAACAAGCCCCGAAGCAATGGCATGAAAAATTTGATAGTACTCTGCTATCGAAGGGTTTCGCCATTAATGAGTGTGACAAATGTGTCTACATGAAAGGTAACTCTGACTCATTTGTTATGATATGCCTGTATGTAGACAACATGTTGATCACAGGGAGTGGTCCTAGCATAATTCTAGAGACTAAGAACATGTTGAAACAATGCTTCGGCATGAAGGATATGGTTATCGCAGATGTCATCTTATCTCAGTCTCACTACATCGAAGATGTTATGAGAAAGTTCGAGATATTTGACAGTTTGCCTATTAAGTCACCAATTGATAGAAATCAAAAGCTTGATAAAAATTGTGGTGCACCCATATGCCAGGAGCAATATGCACAGGTGATCGGTAGTTTGATGTACATAACAAACTACACCCGACCTGATATTGCTTATACAGTCAACAAGTTGGCTAGGTTTATCCGTAATCGGAGTGATGATCACTGGAAGGCGTTGAATCGGGTACTTCAATACCTGAAATACACGCTAACTTACGGGCTGCATTATTCGAGATATCCAACTGTACTAGAGGGGTACAGTAATGCAAACTGGATATCTGATATAGAGAACACCAAGTCCACCAGTGGGTATGTCTTTACAATTGGTGGTGGGGCTGTGTCTTGAAAATCCTCTAAGCAAATAGAATCGGAGTTTATCGCTTTAAACAAAACAGGAGAAGAAGTTGAGTGGCTTCACGACTTCTTAGAGGATGTTCCTTGTTGGAACAAACCCGTACCTTCTGTAATGATCCACTGCGACAACCAGTCGGCTCTAGGAAGGGCACGAAATGCTATGTACAACGGCAAGTCTCGTCATATTCGACGGAGGCATAAGACCGTTAGGTAACTGATCACCACGGGTATAATATCCATTAATTATATAAAGTAAAAGGATAATATAGCAGACTCGCTGACAAAGGATTTACCCAAGGATCAGATGTTTTGTATGTCTAGGGGAATGGGCTTAAAACCCAAAGCATAAGGACTAATATGGTGGTAACCCAACCTTACTGACTGGAGATTCCAGGAATTAGGTTCAATGGGAAAACTAAGTTGTAAAGGTTCAGTTGATCGATTCGGATTGTGATTTCTGCAAAGAAACACCAAATCCAAAGTCGTTCCTGCGATAGACTATAAGTGCTATCTGCAGTGTGGGTGAAGGTTAAGTTTCCAAAACCTTTAATGATCCTCACTAGTTGAGGTTAGGTTTGGGGAAACTTTTAATGGTTCCTAACACTTGAAAAGTGGGTATAGTAGGATACTTTGTAGGAGACCACCTATTTAAGTGTGAGGACGGGCCGCCTAAAATGAACGCACTTAAAAATTCAAGAAGTGTCCACAGCCACAACGGACAAAATAATACAAAGAACTGAGTAGAGGAAGTTGTTGTGTTGGTACCGTTGACTTGGCTTACACTAAACACTGACGGTTCAAGACATCACGTTCAGTAAGTAAGTCTGATGGTATTCAACTATGGAAGGTTCAAAACGTATGCTACCTATCCAGATGCAACATCGGTCCGCTGAAAGATTGCTAGAAAAAGGCACAATGTGTGTGCGCCAAAATCTCTTTCAATAGAGGATTGTTGGAAATAAGTATATCCCATTAATTTATGACTCGAACTATTAGGCCCGCACGTCGGAAATGTCATTTTCATACACGTTCACACGTAGTGCAAAGTATCGCAAATTCCATTAGTGAAAGAGATATTGGTACGTATGTAATACGTTTGAGACATAGAAGTATGGACGGTTATTGGCCAAATGACAAAGTATTCCACGTTGGTAAATGAAGGAAGAAGTGTACAAAGTGTAAAATGAAACGAGTCGAAAATCACTGCGGAGCCGTGACGGTCCGCATCGCCACATCATCATAGCCGCGGCGCCTCCCAGGCTGCGCTGCAGCACAAAATGGCTGGTCAGCTACTGGAGCCACGACGCTTCGGAGGCAAAATGCTGTGACGGGAAGTTGGAAAAATCTGACGTTTGGGCTGATTTTGGAGCATTGATTCTCCATTACTTGCTATATGAATTCAGCCATTATTTGGCTGAATGTAACCCCTCAATCAAGTGGAATTACATGGCTATTGAAGGTCATTAGTTGGCTAGCTGAGGGGTCTTCTACTTACACTATAAATTGGGGCTTTTGGCTCAATTGGAAGAGAACACTCAACACTTAGAAAAATCTCTAGATTTTCTGATTTCATATTCTTCCTCTCTAGTAAAGTTACTATACTCAAAGTTCTTCAAGAGTAACACTTGAGTTTCCTTTGCTCACTTGTTAAAGTTGTTGTTGTATCTTGGGAGACTATTGCTCAACACCGTAAAAGGAGATATACAGGGCAATCTTGTCTTAAAGAAAGAGTGTCATCACTCGACTCAGCGAATCACACAAACAGTTTGTTAAGGTTTGATTTTCAATTTTATTGTAATAGTTTGTTTATCTTTTCTACTATTGTAATAGTTACTTACTTCCTGTTCCCTACAACAATTGTATCCCAACAAATTTCACTTTGTTTTACTTTCTCTTTTTTTTCTGAGTTTCATATAATCGTGTTATACTTTTCTTGTTTTATGTGATGCTAATGCACAATACTTAGTTACCAGGCATACAACAACATTATATGAATGTCGTACCATGTCACTTGTCACGGATTTGCTAAGCAACATTTAATTTAAATTTGGATTAGATATGTATATTTTAGTGTCGATAATTTTTTTGATATTTAGGTAAATGAACATTAATATTTCTTTAAGTGATTCACAAGAACTTGATCTTTGTTCATTTTTTTTAAGAAAAAAAAATCTTGGCATGAAATGTCATACAGACACTTTAATTTAAGTAAACTGTTGGGATTTCACGTCCCAAAATCCCACCTAATCCGAAAACAACAAATTGAGCGAAGAATAAATAACACACACAAATTTATAGTGGTTCAACCTCAATGCGTGAGCTAGTCCACTTACCGCTGCAGATTTTACTATAATGGAGTTTTGAGCTTACAAATTCTCTCTTCTCTTTGTCGACTACTCGAACACGCTCAAAAGAACTCACAGAGAAAAAAATCGGTGACTTCTATAAGCACGCCCTAAGAGAATACTCACTCAATTCTTTCAACTCTCACATGTTATTAGAAAACGGCGCCCTAATCTCTTTATATAGAGAAAACTAATGCGAACATAATCCAAGCCTAAAATTCCCAAATTACCCTCCACTAATAATGTTACACCAACTGATATCAGCCCCCAATCGGCTGATCCAACCCTCTGCGTAGGGTCTTCATAGTGTCGGTAAATGAATTAGGCTCCACAACTTAACAATCTCCCACTTGAAGACTAATTTCAATCATTTGTATCCATCTGCAGCAGCGACTCCGATTCTCATCCAAGGAGTCCAACTGAAGTTGGACACAACTTCAGTTTATCATTCGGCACGGCCTTCGTCAGCATATCGGCTAGATTCTGACTTCCTGGGATCTTCTCAAGCACTAACACTTCATCTTCCAAATCTGATCCGATGAAGTGGTACCGAAGTTGTATGTGTTTCGTGCGAGCATGGTAAACCAGGTTCTTTGCCAAATGAATGGCATTCTGGTTGTCACAGTATAGCACACTACCCTCGTGGTCCTGATCCAATTCCCGCAGAAAATATTGTAGCCATATCATCTCCTTCGTGTCCTCCGTCACGGCAACATACTCAGCCTCACATCTAGAGAGAGCTACTATCTTCTGCAACTTTAAAACCCAGAAAATCGCAGTACCTCCGAAGGTGTAAACATACCCGGATGTGCTCTTTCTACTATCAACATCACCACCATTGTCAGCATCAACATATCCCTACAATCTTGTCTCTGGTTTTCGGAAACACAAAGCTGAACTCGAGTTGCCCTTTAGATATCTGAAAATCCACTTCACAGCCTCCCAGTGTTGCTTTCCTGGATTGCTCATAAACCTGCTAACAACTCCCACTGCATGTGTAATATCTGTCCTTGTACATACCATCGCATACATAAGACTGTTATAGCCGATGCATAAGGTACCTTGTCCATATCCTTCATCTCGTCCTCGGTCACCGGCGACTAATCCTTTGACAAGTGAAAGTGTCCAGCCAAGGGAGTATTGACTGGCTTGGCATCATCCATCTTGAACCTCTTGAGAACCTTATTCACGTATTCTTCTTGCGAGAGTTTAATGACCTCCTTACTTCGGATGATTCTCATCCCAAGGATTTGCTTTGCGGCTCCCAAATCCTTCATTGCAAATTCTTCTGATAATTTTTTCAGCCGATCAATCTCAAATCTCTTGAAGTAACAACAGCGATCTACTTCGCACCTTGCAAACTCGGCTTTCTTCATAAAGCTGTCAAACTTCTTATACCACTGTCTTGGAGCCAGTTTCAGTCCGTACATGCTCTTTTGAAGTTTGCACATCAGATTCTCTTTCCCTTTGACCTAAAATCCTTCAGGTTGCTTCATGTAGATTTACTCATCTAAATCACCGTGAAGAAAAGCAGTTTTCACGTCCATCTGTTGAAGATGCAGGTCTTCCTTTGCTACCAACCCAAGAACAGTTCTGATGATTACCAGCTTGACTACGGGAAAGAAGATCTCTGTATAGTCAATGTCTTCTTTCTGTTGGAATCCTTTCACAACCAGCCTTGCTTTATATCGATTGCTTCCATCGTGTTCTTTTTTTATCCGATAGACCCATTTATTCTGCAATGTCTTCTTCTCCTCTACAACTCGGCTAACTCCCATGTATGATTTGCCGACAGTGAGTCCATTTTATCTTTCATTGTCAGCTCCCACTTAATCGATTCATCGACTTGCATTGCTTCTTTGTAACATTCCGGCTCTCCTCTGTCAGTGAGCAAAATATAGTTGAGGTATGGAGAGAACTTGTGAACCGGCTTACGAATTCTGGATGATCTGCGTAATTCAGTGATCGGCATCTGCTGATTTGTTTCAGGATCAGCATTTTCATCATCCCCGCCATCACTAGCTTGTTCCTCCGCCCCAGTCGTGCCTGACTGTAGCTCGGCTGCCTCAGCTGCCAAGAAGTCGCTCAAATCGATTGTTTCTGATTCCTTGTTCTTACATTCTGAAACTTCCTGCGACTTGTCCTTGTACAACACTTGTTCATTAAAGACGACATCCCTGCTTTGGATGATCTTCCGATTTTGGTCATCCCAGAATCGGTAACCGAATTCGGTGTCACCATAGCCGATAAAATAACACTTCTTAGATTTTGGATCAAGTTTACTTCTAGCCGAAGCATCAATATGAACATAGGATAAGCAGCCGAACACTTTCAGGAAGGAAAGATTTACCTTCTTTCCACTCCAAGCCTCTTCTGAAATTTTGAAACCCAAAGGATCAGACGGTCCTCTGTTAATTAAGAAGGCTGCCGTATTGATTGCATCTGCCCAGAATGTCTTCGGCAGTCTAGCGTGTATTCTCATGCTCCGTGCACGCTCATTCAATGTTCGATTCATCCTTTTCGCTATTCCATTTTGTTAGGGCGTTCCATGAATAGTCTTCACCATCTTGATCCCATTATCGGCACAATATCGTTTGAATTCACCATCAATGTATTCTCCACCATTGTCGGATCTCAGGCTCTTCAACTTGAGGTTTGTCTCATTCTCGACCATGGCTTTTCACCTTTTGAATACAGTGAATACGTTAGATTTATTTTTCATAAAATAAATCCATAGCTTTCTGATTGAATCATTAATGAAGGTCACGTAGTAATGTGATCCTCCGAGTGATGAAACAGTGGCAGGTCCCCACACGTCCGTGAACATCAACTCAAGCTTTCCGGCCTTCAATTCCCTGCCGACATTTGAAAAACTTACTCGCTTCTGTTTTCCAAGAATGTAGCTCTCACACATATGATGATCCACCGACTTCAGCTCTGGAATCATGTCGTTAGTCACTAACAGCTTCATCCCTTTCTGGCTCATATTCCCCAGCCTGCAGTGTCACAACTCTGTCTTCTTTGTGTTGTCAACAACAGCGATTGTATCACGACAGCTAGTCGTCATATACAGAGTACCAAATTTCTTGCCTCGGCCAATCACCATAGCACCCTTCGTCACCTTTCAGGACCCGTTACAAAAGGTAACATTATGTCCCTCATTATCAAGCCGACCCACTGATATCAGGTTACGCATCAGCTTCGGCACATGTATGACCTTTGTGATCTCCCACATGTGTCCATTTGACATCTTCAAATTAATGTCTCCAGTACCAACGACGTCTAACGGCTCACCATCGGCTAAATAAACTTTGTCGTGATTCCCAGCAACATAATTCGTCATTATATCACGATGTGGGTAGTGTGAAAAGATGCTCCTGAGTCGAGCACCCAAGAGTCGATCGGGCTGTCAACCGATAACAACAGTGCATCACCAATGTCTTCAGTGGTAGCATTGATTCCACCACCCCTCCCCCCTTGTTGTCCTCCTTCAGTGCCCTGCAATTCTTCTTGATGTGACCCGATTTTTCGCAGTTCCAACACTCAAGTGTTCTGCCAGATCTGGATTGACTCCTGCCATTCCTTGACTTCGCCTTGCCCTTATTTCGGTTGTGGTTTATGTCATAGTTTCTGCCTCTGTTTTCTACATTCAGAGCAGAACTAGTTGATGCTTCACCAGAATCTATCATGTGAACCTCCTCGGCTAGGATACGATCCCTAACATCGTTGAACTTCAGTTTGTCACTGCCGACAGAATTACTAACGGCTGCTCTCATCGGCTCCCAGCTGTTCGGTAGAGACGCCAACAAAATTAGGGCTTGCACTTTATCGTCAAACTCGATTGCAACCGATGATAATTGATTAACAATCGTGTTGAATTCATTCACGTGCGTTGCAACAGGGGCACCTTCCTCCATCTTTAGATGAAAGTGTTTCTTCATGAGAAACACTTTATTGTTAGCCGAAGGTTTCTCGTACATATCGAACAGAACCTTCGCCATGCCAGTCGTGGTCTTCTCCTTCGTCACATTGTGAGCAACGTTCTTCGACAGCGTCAATCAGATTACTCTCAAAACCTGTCTGTCAATGAGATTCCAATTTGCATCATTCATCTCCTCTGGCTTCGGGCTCAACGGTTGATGAAGCTTTCTGCCGTACAAATAGTCTCCAATCTGCATTCTCCAGAACGCAAAATATGTACCAACGAATATACCGATGTCGTCTGCCGAACCATCTTCGCCTCCCATTGTTTTCTGAGTCGCAACACGACATGTCGCTCTGATACCAGTTGTTGGGATTTCACATCCCGAAATCCCACCTAATCCGAAAATAACAAATTGAGCGAAGAATAAATAACACACACAGATTTATAGTGGTTCACCCTCAATGCGAGATCTAGTCCACTTGCCGCTACAGATTTTACTATGATGGAGTTTTGAGTTTACAATTCTCTCTTCTCTCTTTGTTGACTACTCGACCACACTCAAAAGAACTCACAGAGAAAAAATCGACGACTTCTACAAGCACGCCCTAAGAGAATACTCACTGAATTCTTTCAACTCTCGCACGTTATTAGAAAACGGCGCCCTAATCTCTTTATATAGAGAAAACTAGGGCGAACATAATACAAGCCTAAAATTCTCAAATTACCCTCCACTAATAATGTTACACCGACTGATGCCAGCCCCCAATCAGCTGATCCCAATCGGCTGATCCAACCCTCTGCGTAGGATCTTTATAGTGTCGGTGAATGAATTAGGCTCCACAACTCAACATAAACAAATTGGTGGTTAAATTATAAGTTATGGGGGAAAAAGGTGTATTTACCTATATTGCTAAAAGGAAACATGTTGTACTAACCGATATTAATTCTAGATAACATGTGTTAGTATAATGTGTAACATCTTTTTGTTAGGTAATGTGATTCATATGTACTATTCATTGTAAACTTGTACTCCTATCCACAAGCCAAACACCAAACTAAACAAAAAGCAAAATTGTACAACTACGTGCTGCAATATAATAATTATCATAAAAGAATCTTTTTCAAACTCCTATGGAAAAGGAAATTTTAGTAGATAGACTATTCTATGACTAGGATATTATATGGAGAAATACCACTTAGAAGTGTGGTTCAACAGTCGATAAGGTTGAAAAAAAGAAGAATGAAAAGCAAAATTACTCTATACCTATATATATGAGGAGATATAAATACCCGATAAAATAAGCAGGCCCATAATTTGGACACACATAAGAGAGTGGATGTGTTTACACCAAACAATACAAATTACCATGATTAAGCGATTAGTTAAGATGGGAACTTGTATCAATTAACCATGGTATTTTGATAACTATGTTTGTGAAGATACATGTCATATATTTATGAGATTTCTACGTTTGTAGGTCACTAATTTTGCAACCCCCAAAATAAAGGAATTGGTCCGTGGGCTTAGTAGGAAGATGAATAATCGTATGTGCATATTTTTGTAGATTTTTATAAGGAGACACCATCAACATTTCATAGCAGATAAATATACAATCATCGAGTGAGATATAACATGCATAATTACACAGATGTAGCATCAACGCAGTATCATTAGGAACTTGGAAACTAGAGATACCAATGCATAACAAACAAAACCATTAAATTACTTTTAGGATTCAATCAATGTCAATCAAATATATATTTATGAGGGCAAGGTGCTGTATGTGAAAATTTAGCACCTGCACAAAAAAAACAATGAATCTACATTTACATAATATCACAATCATGTGTCTATATACTCTGGACAAAGTATTGTCCTAAGAAGCTCTTTCAAATTAGCTAGTACATGTCGCGGCCCTAAACTTCTGCCGCCAATATAATTCAGAAGCTGTTCTATATCCTGTATACAAAAAAATGCCAAAATTTCGATCAAAATACCAAAAAACAAACAAAATTAATGCCTGTCAGCAAATTTCACAAAGATTATCGGTGTAAGAGAAAAAGTGGGATCGAAGAAACAATTACTGACCACGATAATCAACTAAAGCTACACAATCAAATGCTAGCCAGATGAACTATCGTCCTTTTCGTGGCTAAAAGGACAAAGATGTCAATGTCTTAAGCAAACAAGTGATGGAAGGAAAATATAGACATGACGAGAAGTGTCAATTGGAAGGACACAACCTTGGCTAGCCTTCTGAGTTCTACCCCAACTATCACAAGTATTACAACCTATACACTAGTTGAGGGTACCTCAGCTCCCCAACTTAGCAAAACGGAGAAAATTCAGTTGGAGGGCATGGGAAGCAGCATACATCATCGCTTGTAGGGAAGATAACACATGTAAATGAAAGCAGGCAAGAGCAGAGCGTGGGAATGGGTAAGCTAGCAGTTGCTTCTGAAACAAGGAGAAGGCAGAGGTCGATTTGGCAATATCTTAAGCAAATAAGTGGATGACAAAAATATAAACACTCTTTTTTGATAACCGTGGTGTCGGGGCCAGCTTACGCGCACCTCGACTAATTATACGGGCTACCTGCTACCGCCCATCAGAGCAGGTATTGGGTAACTCTGTCCACCAAGCCTTGGACAGATGGGAAGAAATCATTTAGTGTTTTTGTCTCCGCTGGAATTTGAACCTCAGACATTATGGTTCTCAACCCACTTCATTGACCACTAGGCCACGCCCTTGGGTGCGACGACAAAAATATAAACATGATGAAAAGTGTCTACGGAAAGCCAATAAAACCTCTCAAGGGGAGGTACCAAGCTTTTTAAATGGCACCATATAATGCTTCCTAATCGCCTATACAACAAGAACTATGAACTAAACTATGAACTAAGGGTGCATAATCAAATGCTAGTCATATGATCTATCACCCTCTCTTCATGGCTAAAGAGGACAAGACTGTAAATGTCTTAAGCAAATACGAGGTGACATAAAAGTATTAACATGATGAGAAGTGCCCATTCGAGGCTAGTAGCATTTATCAAGAAGTTATCCAAGAAAAAAAAGAGAGAACAAGAGGTATAAAAACAACCTACAAGGGCATCAAGTATAGGAAGCTGAAAGACCTCACTGACAATCTCAAGCATCTGCTATCCGGCAAAAGCTTTTAATTATTAAAAGTTCATGAAATGAAAACCTATGTACTATGGAGTACAACCCCCCACCCCCGGCTCCGCCCTGTCTCTCTAAGTTCCTTCATGGTGTCATAACTTATTATTTCTCATTATAACAGGAGAACAAATTTTACTTTAAGAGAATCACATAACTTAGTGTCTCCTCTGCGGTGGATAACATACTATGACTCAATGCTTCATTACCATCTTCGAATCAAACTGGACAGAAATAATCAGAAAGGAAAGAAGAGACTGTTTTACAAGTTTCTCTTCTTAAACTTCAAGACAAATTCCACATATGTACCTAGATTAATAGATGGACATTCTAAAAACAGACATCTAGATGTAAGAAAATGCAAGTGATGTCAGAGATCCATTGAACACGTAGCATCGTAACATTGTCTGAAAAGATTGTACATGGAGCACTGATTTCTCAATAAAGAGAGAGAGAGAGACACACACAAAGAAAGAAGAGCATGGATTTCAATACACTTTTAAAAGGCCTTAGCTGGATATGCAGAGGTAGAGAATAAAGAAGCAGACCTTATTCAGCAAGAATACAGCATATGCCGCTCTTGTTGAGTCTTGACCTTCTAAAAATAGAGGAAATTCCACGGGCCTTGAATTAGAGGAAACTGAGGAACTAGATGTTAAATCAGATGATGAAGGCTCTATTGAAGGTGCATAATCACGGATATATGATCGAGATCCTCCTAATCTCAAAGGATAACGAAGAGGAACTTGTAAGTAAGAAGCCATAAGTGCAATGACCTGCATGAAGATCGATGGTCCAGATTAGTATACAATAGCAGACTAATGCTAATTATAAAGAATGATGACAAAACAATGACACAGGCAACCAAGTATCATTGGATATTTCCCCCTTTTATCAGTACATTGGTGTTTTCCACAGAAGAAACTGAATGACTTCCATGCAAATCAATAAGCACAGAGAAGCGATAAAGACTATGAGCTACCACAACATAAGTTACTCGCTTATAAGCCAACTCTCAAGATAGAATTTCTTCCCACTCATTTTATGATAAAAACTGACTTTGACCCTTCCTGATTAAAAATATAACTGAATTTGACACTTAATTAAGTTGTCTGTGGATTTCTATCTGCACATGTTTGCACAAATTTTATCGATGTTATGTAGATATTTGGAACTAAAAGTCATCTAATATTCTAATAAGAAGTGACACACTACATTGATTTGAAACAGCCAAAAGTACAATTAAAAACAAAGAGATTGTGAAGCAAAGAGAAAGAACACACATGTGCAACATATCCCAGGGCAGTTGCAGACCTCTGAACCTCCTTCTTATCAGTAAAGAAACTCATCTTCGTGAACACCGTTAAATGTAGACCTGCAATAGTCAAGGATCCTTGATCTGAAGGTTTTGACCCAGCAGTGTTACCTGAAAAGAGCAAAAAGAAAACCGAATTGGCTTTTGTTTTTATTTATTCAGTGTTACCTGAAAAGAGCAATAAGACTTCCATGCAAATCAAAGGATCCTAGTTTAATTTATTCAAAGTTGTTTACTCTTAAGCAACTAGAATTTTTTTAAGCAACTAGAATTCATTCCAGAAATTCATGGATGTCTGCAAATCGTAGCATTTAGGTTTCTTGGAACAGAAGATGAAATTTTATCAGTACTGAGCTTCCAAGACTTGGATCTGCAACATCGAAACCTCAAATCTCAGCGAGGTGGAGATGTTCTTGCTGCAGCTTCTCGGGAAGAGCAGGGGAGTTAACAAACACCATAAAAGAGCAAGATCAGAAAGAACAACACCCCACCGATTCTCTTAAAATGAAGCTCAAAAACAAACCAACTAAAAGAAATTGAATCTCAAAAGTAGTTCAGTTTTGGGGGGAAATGAAAATGAATACCCCTAGATGCAATCCAACTAAAGGATAGAGGTATATATTACGGAACTTTTTACGCAGGTTCGGCAGCATTCATCTAAGTTGGCAAAAGTTTTATCAACACTATCTATGAGCTATCCACTAGCAAAATTCAATTTACCGAAGTTCTGTTTTATTTTAATTTTTTTTTAATTCAACATCTTGAGCTCAAGTGGATATTAAGCTCAAGAGTGGAGTCACTGCTCTAATGCACTGAACTACCGACATCTTTGTCGGGTGTATTCAAAGGTAGGTAATATTTGTAGAGTGGTCCATACACATATAAATAGGTATTCTTCATATTTATGCACACCATGTTCACTAAGAAAATATGACTCTCTCGATGCATTTTCTCGTTTAGTTATATCACTTCCTACTATAAATGGAGCAATAAAAGCTAATAAGAATGCTCTGCGCTAACGAGGAGATCATACTATCAGGACAAATTGCTTGATTCTGATAGAACGCTGTGTATCTTTGATTTTCTTGACATACTTACATGCAAGGATTAAGGGGAATGGATTAGGTGAAATGACCGGCTTTTGTGAAGAAGAAGAACCAGAATTTAAGTCCAACTAATACTGCAACAAAAGCAAGTCTATCCCAGACATCAGGCAGGAATCAACCAGAGGACTTGGCCTACCATTCCATGACTTAGGCTTTCAAATTCACTCTAGTAACCGCCACGTTAGAATGATCTTAAAGCTTGAGAAAAAAAGCAGACCAAGCCCTTAAACCTTTTCCTCCAAGAAGTGCTTCTAGATCACAGCTATGATCATATTTTTAACAAGTGAAAGGTTCGCCTGTGTAGTATCAGAAGGTAACTACTAACTATATCTTTTGACGAACTCTGCCTTGATAATCAACCAGTTCTAAAATTTTCATATTTGAGTGTACTCATGGCAATGTTACACGGAGAACATATTGTAGCCTTTCAGCAAACAGAACAAGCCATCGTAAGATCCATTACCTGAGTCGATACTGTTGTTGAATAATTCAAATTCTTGCTCAGGTGACTGTCCAATTGCAACCCTCACAGGATAAAGCAGCTGAACTTGAGACACCATATACTGTTGTCTCGTTCTCAATACTCTCTGCAAGGTTCTAAGATGACCATAACACCTTTCCCCAGCTAGGGACCTACTTGCATCCTGTGCAGAAAAAATGAAACTTTTGGGAATTAAGGAGTGGTAAAGTTAAGTCCCAAAACCAGATAGCAGACAGATAACAATGTAAACTTTTTAACTTATCAAGAAACTTAGAAAGATAAAGTCAGCAATAAAAACCATAACAGAAACCAATAGTTGTCAGGATGGTGCTGTGAAGTACTCAGAGGAGTAAAACATAGAAAAAAACAGCACCGGTCTGGATGGCACCATGAAATACTCAAAGGAGAGCAATACATCAGAAGAACAATGCATGAGAAAAACCTACTAAAAGCGAATATAGCGAAATCCAGATAACAGCAGGACAGTGCCATCTAATTACTCTAGATATCAGAGACAATATAATTCTTTTCTCACAGATAATTCCTATGCCCTTAACTGGTTAAAAGGGGAAAATATTGAAACATCCATTACATAGCATGATATTTTGGTATCCGTGCTTTATGATCAACTTCCCTTTGACAAGAAGAAAACAACCCTGGATGCTTTCCTCTGACCAAAATATTCTTAATTCAAAACACCAAAGACATTTAGAAGTTAAACCAGAAAGATGGAGGAGAGAATAAGGAGAGCACAAAAAAGGGACAGATCGAGTGCATCAGTCAAGCTCTATCAAGGAGACATCTTAATAAACCGACAATCTTACTTTACCAAAAAAAAAAAAGGGCAGCCCGGTGCACTAAGCTCCCGCTATGCGCGGGGTCCGGGAAGGGCCGGACCACAAGGGTCTATTGTACGCAGCCTTACCTCATATTTCTGCAAGAGGCTATTTCCACGGCTTGAACCCATGACCTCCTGGTCACATGACAGTCTTACTTTACCAAAAAAAAAAAATAGACCCTCACATGACAATCTTACTTTACCAAAAAAAGAAAATACAAAATCCCTAATATATCCTGCTAAAAAGTGTGAGAAAGAAGCATAATTAGGAATTTCATAGAAAACAATGGAGCAAATCAATTTGAAGGAGCTAAAATGGAAGGCACTCAAAACTCAAGCTTTATCAACTCAGAAGAATAAATGGGTAGACGTTCCACATGTCTAATCGCCCCACTCTATTTCAAGATCAGATAAAATTTACTTGATCAAAATAAGATCAGAGAAGAACTTAGTTATATACTACTCTTCATTCATTTAGTTCTCAAGCTCATTATGGCTTCCAAGAAACCCAAAGCAAGTCACTATAGAGTCTTTTGTGATGGAACACGATTATAGAAGGAGATGTAGAGAGAGAGAGAGAGAGAGAGAGGGGGGGGGGGGGGGGGAATGAACAATTTTGAAATGCTAGGATACCTGCAAGCGCTTGCTAGCTGCAGAAAGAGAAGTCCCTGCAACCAACAGTGACCTGATGTCATTACTGAGTTGCTCCTCTTGCTTCTTGATTTTCTCTTTGACAACTTTAGAATGCATCAACATGTTTCCCATCACCAATTTTCTAGAATCTAGTTTTTCTTTCATCTCATCAAGCTCATTCAAACGACTTAGTGACTCTGCTTCTACCTGAGAACCATGTTGCCACCCGCTAACAAGCGGGCTAATACATTAAAGCCCAAAAAAAATCAAAAAGGAAAGGAGAGACAGTATGAAAATATAGAAGTCAAAAGCATTAAAACAGCACGTTATTATTTCCATTTTTCTAATTTTACTTGCACAAAATGGTTAGAAGAAAGGTAAAAGAGAGGAAGTCCTAAAAGTACGAATCTCATAATCTTTTAGTCTAATTTAATTTACCAACTCAATGTTGAGGCCATAGAGAAAGAGGAACAGTTGTACCTCTTATTAAGACTTAAGAAGAAAAATAATCACTTTCATTTGCTACCCTGTGTTCGGATAATAGTATCGCTAGAATATAACTGTGATAATTGAGAATTATGCATCTCCCTTGGTACTGTTACATTGTCAATAAAAACAGATAACTTAGCAGATAATATGTATATGTAATGTCACAATCAGGAGGGCATTGTCATCCATATTTTATAGCTAATCCTCTTGCACCTCAGCTCATTTAAATCAAAAGAGAGGTTAGTCAAGTCTGAAGTAGTTGCCTCCAAGAGACTAGTGTGGGATACCTGGGGGAGAAAGGACCCTTCACCTCTAATCATGAAGTTGGAAGAAATGATGAAAAATGGGAAAAGTCATCAGTTTACATATATACCAAAGAAAGAAGATTACATAAAGACTTGATACTTTGAACTTTGGGCATAAAGAACTTAAAAACAACGAAACTTCCTCATTTTCATAGTACTAACTCAACTACTGACCCAACAATCAATTGAAAACGTTATGTTTGTATTTTACAACCTAATCTACAATAGGATCATTCCCTTTTATAAGTTTGAAAACACAGAAACACAAAATCAAAATATGATATCCAGAATCTACCATAACCATGCTGTCATCCACTGTGATTTCTTAGTAAAATTTTAAATCTTTTACTTCAACGTTTTAATGAAACCATGCATTACAATATTAGCTAATACACCTTGTATCAAAAAGCCATCTCATTTACCAGATTAATGTTCTTCTTTACATGATAAGTCAATAACCAAGAGGAAAATAGATAAATTTAATTGTAAAAGAACTCAGTAAAGCAAAGAACTGTCATATAGGAGGAACAAGAAAAGGATACACCCCTCCATCCTACTGGTTCAATTGAGCTGATTTAACTGGTTGTTTTTCGTTCTATCATAGGGTATTATTCTATTAGCTTTTGAAAGTAAAAGTAAACACAAAGACACTCCAAAAATAAAAAATATGTGATAAAAGAAAGTACCTAAAACACTTCTGCCTACATATATCTTAATCTATTCATACACTTGTATGCTGGTAATTTTCCTACTAGATTAATACATATATTACCTTATGAAATTCAAAATGACAAATTTATCAAGATCAAAATTTATTCATATTGCTAAGGTCCACGAACAATCTTGTAATCTTTGTAAAATTGTTGTGTAATAAAATGTCTTCATCTAGCGAAACTCTCTCTTGTTTCTTTCTTCAAAATATGGGATGGTTGATCCTTACTTGAGTGTAGAGTGTTAAATACTTAGATGTGTTTTATTATAGTGCATAAGTTTTTCCGAGTTAACGCTAAGCAAGAGTGCCTTTGTAAGCTAGGCTAGCAACCCCTTTGTTGGAGGACTTTTGCTACCATGATTCAATTTCTACTATATTTTTTATGAAAAGCATCAAAAATGCCCCTAACATATTGACGGTTCAAATTTGCCCACCTTCCACCTATTGGGCCACAATTTCCCTTAAGGACTTAAGGTTAAATTTTAGGTTAAAATGCCCCTCCTTCCACCTATTGATCCCCGATTGCCCTTAATATTAATTTTGGGTTGTAAATTTTCTTGCATAGCATCTTTTTCAATTTTTTCTCCTGTAATTTGATTTTTGATACTGCAAAATGTAGAACGAGAAATTTTTGAATGTTCTATATACAACATTATTGATCTCTCGAGTAACACAGGGCAAGAAAAATGGTTAAAGCATGATAGTGACGTAGACCTAATGTTAATTTAACAAATCTATGAACATGAAAGTCTTGGTTAACATATTCATAGAACTAGAATATCCCAACTGATATCAGGCTACAAGAAGCTAACTTTAAGACACTAAAAAAGCATATCTTCTACTACAGTTCATCAGAAAAAGATCACTATTTTATGTAATAGTGCTACGAGTTCGAATTCAAAAAGTCACTAGTATTCACTCAGATCTTTATAGTCTCATGTGAACTATGCAAAAGAAAAAATACAACCCAAAATTAATGTTAAGGGCAATTGAGGTTCAATAGGTGGAGGAGGGACATTTTTAACACAAGAATTAACGTTAAGGGCAATTACGGTCCAATAGTTAGGCGCATTTTTAATTCTAGGATTCCTGGTACTACACTCACCCCTTGTGGTTCATTTTGTATTCAGTGAGATTAAGGGCAACTTACTTCATTTTGAAGAAAAAAAATCTAATCTTGTTATTACTTCATTTTGAAAAAATAATCTGATCTTGTTACTTATATAATGAAATCCAACATCAGTGTACATATACACCAAAGAAAGAAGATTGCATATAGACTTGGTACCTGTGCTGGTGGTTGATAGCACTCGGACACCGCCATCGTAAAAAGAAAATCAATCAATCAACTATGTCTCAATCATAATTTAATAGAGATCATTTACAAGTTATAATCTCCCTAACCAACAAAGTCGGGCTACATATCAACTCAAATTGAACGAGTTATGTTTTCATGGGCTAATTTTGCTACCCCTACACTTACCCCTTGTGGTTCATTTTCTATCCAGTTAGATTCAAAACTACTACAATATCATCTTCAAATCAACCAAACTTCAGAGGAAAACAAGAAAAGTAAAAATTCACCCCTTGACCATCCCCTCCCCCCCCCCACCACCAAACCTCACTCCCCACCCCATAGTGATTTTCTAGATTACTATATATATATATGCTCTTAGTCTACCGGTGGAGGTAAAATCTGCGTACATCCTACCCCAACAAACCCCACCTTGTGGGACCATACTAGGTTTGTTGTTGTATATATATATGCTCTTCGAATAATTATTTTTTTCTTTCTTACCAAACACTAGACAATAAGTAAGAAACCTACATAAAACATTTTCCTTCGTGCCAAACACCCCCTAAGTGAGATTCAAAACTACTACAATATCATTTTCAAATCAAGAGTAAAAAATTCAATAAGAAAGCCCAATATTTTACCTGTATAAGGGACTGTAATTTCTGTTGAACCAATTGTTTTTTCTGCTTAGCTTCATTAAGAGCAGATGTAAGGCTACATAAACGGGCTAATTCTTGTTCATAATCTTCCCACTGTATTATCTTCACATTTTTGTCTTTTTTATTCTGAATTTCCCCACATAATAATGAAGTTACTTTCTTTGATTCCATTCACAACTAAATCACTTGATTTTGATTGAATTTTTGAATAATTCAAAAAGGGTAGTAGGAAATAATCATTGTTTTGTTCCCACCACCATATTCTTTTCATCATGGTCCTTCAAATCTTGAAAATTTTAAGGTTTAAAAAACCCCATTTTCAAATCTTGAATTCTTTGAATTAGGGTTTGAGATTTGAAAAGGGAAAGATGGGTTTTGGGGAAAATTGTTTGATTATTTTGGGGTTGTGTTTGTTTGAATCGAATGATTTTTCAGTGTTGTTTGATCACTTTCTTGAAATGGGAATTTGGTTTTGTGTTTTTGTTCTTTTTTTGGGGAAATTAGAAATAGAGAATAGTTAGGGGTTGGCTTTTTTGAATAGTTTATAAATAGGGAATAATGAAACTTCCCTTTTTGACTTTTTTTATTTTTTCTATTTCTATTTCTACAGTTCACCTAAATAAAGGAAACAAGAAAGCTCTATATTTTCCTCTATTTATAGATTAGTTAAAATTAAGGTTGTCCAGTGGGTCGGGTCGGGTCGGCCCGATCCCGACCCGGCCCGTACCCCAAAGTAAAAAATAAGTGTTGGGGTTCGAACTCGGAACGGGGCCTGGGTTCGTCCCACCCTTCCCGATCCTGACCCGCCCCATCCCGACCCCGGCCCGTCCCGATCCCGACCCGTCCCCCTCCCCCTTTGCAAAAATAACTGTTGCAACAACGGTCAAGTTTCAATTTTAGTCATTGTGCAACGGCTATAACGGCCATTTTTTGCCCACCATCCACCCCATAAACCCCCCTACCCCTTAATATTTATTTTTAACTCATAAGTTAATATATTTACACTTTGACCCTATTTTCCAACTATAAATAACTCATTTTCCTCTTCATTTTTCTCACAAATCTTCCTACCATCTCTCAATTTATCTTTCTACAAATCTTCTTAATATTAAATATTATATCAAAGTTAAAAAATTGAGAGTGGAGTTGGCAACTAGCTTGAGGGTCATACATCGAGCAAAGTTTCAATTTTCAATCTCGATTACACGTCGATGTTACTTCGGCGTTTGGTACCTTTGTTCCTTCTTTAAATTATTATTGTTACTTAATTTTAATTATCACACTTAATTTCATTTATTTAATTATTTAGTTGTATATTTAAAATTGAAGGATTTAAACGTTTGATTACGGGTAAGGGTGTTTCTTCTAGTGGGGTAATAAGGGTAAGGGTTCTTCTTATTGTAATCCTATTCTTAGTCCCGATGATTTGATTGATTTCAGTAATATTGAAGACATTTCCGACGCTAACAAAGATGGCCCGAGATGTGTTAAACATTCAAGTGTCATCAACAACGTCTGAAAGCGTCTTTTCCGCAGGAAGATTTCAGATTGGAGAGCTTTGACATTCATTGACGGGAGACACATTGGAGATTGCAGTTCTATTCAGAGACTGGATTCGTGCAGAGCGTAGGAGGTGCGGCCAACCGGAGACCAACGAAGAAGAAGACTACAACTACAACAAAATCTTGTCCGAGGAAGCAGGAAGCGACGTTGAAGAATTTGACAAACAAATTCCAATTCCAACAGAAGATCCTCAAAATATTGTGAAGAAATTCGAAAGAGTATGGTTGAATACGTAATTTTTTTAATTGCAATTTCAGTATTTTACTATGTCATTTGCAACTTTTGAACAATACCATAGTTGTAATTTTGAAATTGTATTACTATGTCATATTTCTATTAAATACTATAAGAGGCACAAAAACAGTCTTGAATGTTTTTATTACATTATCTTGTTCAATTATTGGAGTGTTTGTATATAACTATATATTATTTTTTAAAATTAAGTGGCAAAAAAAAAATCCCGAGTCCCGACCCGACCCCAACCCTGACCCGACCCTGTTCTGGCGGGATGTGGGACGGGACAGGACCTCCCACCATCCCGTTTATCCAGACCCGCCGGAACCCGAGTTCCGACCCTCCTCCGTCCCGTCGGAATCCGCCCCATTGAACACCCTTTGTTAAACCTAAAGAGGGAAGAAAGAAGGGGAAGTGGGCAAATTTTCTTTATCCATGTTGGTTTGTGAATAACTTAAATTATTTTCTTAAATTAAAAAGCAATTTCTCATATGATCGCTCAACTAATAATTATTATTTTATAAAACTTTTTTTCTTAATTCTAATTTTCTTTAACAAAAAAAGTAATCTTCTGAAATAATAAATATTAATTGAGTGATCATCTACTCGTAATTTAAGTAAATAATTGATACGCACTAAATAATATAATTTGGATGAACTTCAAACATGAATAGATGTGACATTAATAGTTGGTAAAAACTTACTCAAACTCCATATTTACTTCAAACCAATAACTACATAACACATGTTTATCGATAAAATTATACTTATACAGATCTTATTCATCATCTGCCAAGTTATAATCGAGAAATTTGCTATTTCCGACTCAGAAACTGCTTTGGTTAAGGTGTACTTATACAGATCTTATTACTCCTATAATTTCTTAGCTTTTTTTGTCATTCTTATTCATCATCCTCTAAGTTATAATCGAGAAATTTGCTATTTCGAGCTCAGAAACTGATTGGTTAAGGTGTATTTATACAGATCTTATTGTGATTTTGTGTTGATGTAGCTTTGTTATTGCTGGAAATACTAGCAGTGATACTCCAAATTTGGATAAGAAAATTGTTGATTAGTGAGATTATAACTTGTAATTGACCTCTATTAGATTATGATTGAGGCATAGTTGATTGATTGATTTTTTTACAATGGTGGTGTCTGAGTGCTATCAACCACCAGCACATGTACCAGGTATTTATAAAGATTTTGTTATGATTTTGTTCTGATGTAGGGTTGTTATTGTTGATACTCTAGATTTGGATAAGAATTATGTTGATTAGTGAGATTATAACTTGTAATTAACCTCCATTAGATTATGATTGAGTCAGTTTGATTGATTATTTCTTCTTTTGATGACGGTGGTGTCCAAGTCAACTTGTTTGCACCTCGATTGTTCTACTGGATACTTGCTGTCAACCACCAATACGGGTATCGAATAACTCTGTCTATCAAAGCTTAGACAGATAGGAAGAAATCACCCAATGTTTTTTGCCTCCTATGACTTGAACCCGAGACCTCATGAATAGAATTGATTGATTGATGATAACTTACAACTATAACATCACTTATACCTAATTAGCATTTAGGACTCGGATGAAAATCAGGAAGTCTAATGATCATAATTTATACCATTTACGATGATTAAACTTTTGATATAAGTTAATAATGCAGACATTCTAATGTGATGAACTGTAGCTGTATATACAGGTTACGAATGCAGCCATGCTTTATACTCTCAAATTCAATGGGAGCTAAGTTATTGAACTGTTGATATTGCTTAGGGAATGTAGCTCATGCAATTTCGGGAATTACTATGCGCAACATACTAAAGTTTAATGGAAATTGGGGATGCTGATAGTTATGGTTATGCTGTATAAGAATTGAACAAAGTTTATAGTTTGGGAATGTATATATTGCAGTGCAGCAAAACTCTAGGCTCGGCGAGCCCAACCTAAGTACACCATAGGCTCGGCGAGCCCAACCTAAGTCCATCATAGGCTCGGCGAGTTGTCCTCCTAGATTTCCCGAAGGTAATGCCAGGACCTTTTCAGTACTGACGACTCTTGATGCCAAGAAGGAGATCAACTATACGAGACAGATCATAGGTTGGTTATAAGCCCGGAATACTTTAAATTTTGATGATACCAGTTAGTAAGTTTTATGAAAATTGTACCATCCATATAGCTTGGGAATGTTGCCTCTGAAATTAGTGGAAATACTATTACTCTTGCAGTTGGTCTTGTTACGTGAAATAATCTTATTATTGGATTCCACGTTAGTAATCGGGTGTTTGGTTCCATCTCTTTTTATTTCCATAATCATAATTCCTACATCAATTCATACAAGATAATTAATAGTACATGTATTTACAATACCTGGATAAGATCTAGTAAAATAAAATTAAAAAAAAAAGTATTATTTACTCTTACCTGCTTAGTTGACCAGCTCTGACTTGTTACCTCTCATTTGTTTCTACACATGTAGGTCATACATTATTATAAATTGTTTTTATCAAACTTTTCATGTTTAGAGGAGGAATGCAGGATTAATTTATCCATCTTCTGTCGTTTTAGGTTTTTGTTTGAAATTAAAGACGCTTAAAACAATATTTTCTATTATATTACATAATTATGTTTAATCACGTATGATACCAATACTAGATTAGGTAAAGCAGTGTAATATTGGGAGAGAGTATTATATGAAACAAACTACCCATTTAAAACAAAACACATGTTTTAGATTATACATCATATATCTATATTCTTATATGATCGAACAGATATCCTTGGATAATAAAAATACAATCCACTAAATAATCCAGCATTTAAGGTGCAGTATAATCCATGTGCTGTAATTCATATATAGTTTGTTTACTTATCAAACTAACCCTTAGTTTTGATGGGAGTTCCAATAGTTAAATTGTGGTATTATGTTCAATTGTTGGTATAGCTTCTACAGGCAACTTATGGGAACTTTTGGGTTTTGATTGTTGTGAAGGAGAGTGATTTTCATGCGAAGAGGACTGGGCATACTGAGTTTTAGGACAGGACGGCAGAGGCGGCGGAAGAGGAAGCGAGAAGAGTCCGGGAAAAATATTATCAGAAATTAAGGTCAGAAATTCTAACGTGTCTAAGAATTTTGATTCTCCTCTGAACTTGCAACGGTAACACACAGACACACACATTCTCTCTCTTCTCCCCCATCAACGGTAACATACACTTTGGTGCGCCACTTAGGCCGGTGATCGGTGACCAGGGTCCCGTTCGCCGACGAACACCACTGCGCTCCGACCAGTGATTTTCCGGTGTCTTTCCCGGCAGTGAACAGTGCCTTACGGTAGTAAATGGCGCCAGGCAACTGTACGGCCCGGCTCTGACCAGGTCTCGTTCACCGACGGACACCATTACGCTCCGACCATGATTTTCGGTGAACAGTGATTTTCGGTGAACATTGTTTTCCGGTGAACAGTGTTTTTTCGGTGAACATGGTTTTTCTGGGGAACTTTATTCTCCGGAAGTGAACAGTCTTACGGTAGTGAACGCAATTATCCAACTGTATGGCACTGCTCCGACCAATGACTCGACTTTTCACCGAATAGTACTTTCGGTGCCCGTGAACAGTACCGGCGAACAGGTTTGATTCAACTGGAGTTGGTACCTCCGGTTACCCATATCCATTATTTGTTCTTATTCTTGTTATTCCATGTTGCCACTTCGATGTGTTGATTTGTGACTTTACGTTCTTGCATCTACTCTCCTTGTCTTTAGTTATAGCATTCTTGTCGTAGTGGTTTTAATTGCCTCTAGATTCTTGATAACTGGTATTTTCACTTTGATCTCTTCTTGTTTTAGGGTAAATATTTGAGTAGTATATCATTTTATATCTGCTTTAGTGGCTTTGGTAACGGATGGTAGACTAGGGTCATGTTCTCGGTCGGGGATGGGGATGAGGGTTAGGCTGGGCAAGTGGGATAAGGGAGATGCTAGGCTAAGAATAGGGTCTTGGAACATTGGGTCTTTAATGGAAAGTCCATAGAGCTAGTTAAGATTCTTAAGAAGATGAGGATTAATATAGAATGTGTCCAGGAGACAAAATGGGTAGAACCTAAGGCTAAGGATGTGGACGGGTATAAGTTATGGTTCTCGTGTAGATCGAGGTATAAGAATGGGGTAGACATTTTAGTAGACATCGAGCTAAGGGATCAGGTGGTAGAGGTTAGGGGGGTCAATGACAGGGTGATGGCGATTAAGTTGGTAGTTGGAGGGTTTACTGTGAATATTATTAGTGCTTACGCGCCACATGCGGGCTTGGATGAGGAGGGGAAGAGGAACTTTTGAGAGGATTTAGATGAGGTAGTGGGTGGTATACCACCCACAGAGAAGTTATTTATAGGAGGGGATTTCAATAGACATATCGGGTCACTTCTGGGAGTTATGATGACTTGCATGGAGGCTTTGGCCTCGGGGACAAGAATGGGGGAGGCGTCTCACTTTTAGAGTTCACTCAAGTTGTTGGAATAGTGATAGCCAATTCGAGGTTCATGAAGAAAGATGAACACTTGGTGACTTTTCATAGTTCAATGACTAAGAGTCAGATAGACATTTTGCTCATTAGGAATGTTGACAAAGGTCTTTGTAAAGACTGCAAGGTTATTCCGAAGGAGGATCTTACAACTCGACAAAAGCTTTTGGTGATGGATTTGGAGATCAAGATAGGAAAAAAGAAGAGGGTTGTGGATGACATGTTAAGAATAAAATGGGAGAGTTTGACCATAGCTAGTGCAAAGGAGACAGGGGAGAGGTTAATGGCCAATGGGGCTTGGGAGA
This sequence comes from Anisodus acutangulus, assembly GCA_029783415.1. NCBI lineage: Eukaryota > Viridiplantae > Streptophyta > Magnoliopsida > Solanales > Solanaceae > Anisodus > Anisodus acutangulus. The sequence goes on from CM056509.1 coordinate 4,094,515, forward strand.
GTAGTGGGGATGCGGTCGGTATGTGGGACAAGACGGCCAGTTGCATTCGGGAGGTAGCTAGAGAAGTGTTAGGGCCTCGCGGGGTAATCGTGGTGGGCATCGAGGGGACTGGTGGTGGAATGGTAAAGTTCAAGAGAAGGTGGATGAGGTGGAGAAGTGGACGAATAGGAAATTGTACAAGATGGGGAGGAAGGAGGCAAATCTAGCGGTTACGGTGGCGAAAACGGCGACTTTTGAAATCCTATATGTGGAATTAGAGGAGAAATGCGGAGATAAGAAGTTGTACAGACTAGCCAAGGCAAGAGAGAGGAGGGCCCATGACTTGAATCACGTGAGGTGCATCAAGGATGAGAATGACAAAGTACTGGTAGAGAAAGCGCATATTAGGCGGAGGTGGCAGTCTTACTTCCATAAACTCTTAAACGAAAAAAGAGATTGAGACATTGTGCTGGGAGATCTGGATCATTCAGGTACCGGTATTTTGGTTATTGTAGAAGCATTAAGGTTTATGAGGTTAAGGGTGTTGTTCGCAGGATGCGCAGGGGACGAGCGACCGGGCCTGATGAGATCTCATTTGAATTTTGGAAAAGCGCAGGCAAGGTAAGTTTGGAGTGGCTCACTGAGTTGTTTAACGTCATTTTTAAGTCGGCAAGAATGCCCCAATAATGGAGGTGGAGTACAATAATTCCTTTGTACAAGAACAAATGTGATATCCAGAATTGCAACAACTATAGGGGTATCAAGTTACGAAGCCGAAAGTTTGAGAAAGAGTTGTGGAGATGAGGGTGAGAAGAGGCGTGTCTATTTTCGGGAACCAGTTTGGATTAAGGCTGGCCAACGGGGCGGGTCGGCACAGTCCCGCCTCGATCCGATCCCCCCCGACCCCACTTAAAATTTAAAAAATACCTATAACGGGATTCGAACCGGGACGGGACCTGGGCTCGTCCCGCCCTTGTCCCGCCCGAAACCTCCGCTTTGCATAAAATAGTCGTTGCACAACGGCCATTTTATATTTTGGTCGTTGTGAAACAACTATTTTTGGCCTCCCCCTTACCCCTTAATATTTATTTTTAACCCCTAAGTTATTATATTTACACTTTAACCCAATTTTCCAACTATAAATATCTCATTTTCTCTTCATCTTTCTCACAAATCTTCCTACAATCTTTCTAATCTCTCAATCTATCTCTCTACAAGTCTACATTGTCTACTAAATATTCAGTTTTATTTATTCATTTGGGAGTGAAGTAGGCAACTAGATTGATGATCATCCATCGAGCAAAGTTTTAATTTTCAACCTCTCCATTATACGTCGACGCTACGTCGACGTTTGGTACATTCGTTCCTTCATTAAATTATTATTATTTCTTTATTTTAATTAGCACATCTAATTTCTTTATCTTTAACTATTTATTAGCATAATTAAAATAGAATGATTAAGAGGTATGTTTAAGGGTAAGGGTCAGGCTTCTTCTAGTAGAGGTAACAAGGACAAAGGTACTTCTTCTAGTCATCCTATTCCTAGACAGGATGATTTGGTTGATACTGAATTTTTTCTTAAATACCATTAGATTTAGACGAGGAGATATTTTCTGGAACTCAACAATACTTTAATTTAGAAGATAATCTAGATGACACACCCACTAATCTAGGTGACACACCGACTAATCTAGATGACACACCCACTAGTACACCTCCAACTGGAACGCCTCCTATTCCCCCTAGTATGAGACGAGGCCCAACAAAACGAAAATTAAAATCAGATGCATGGAAGCAATAGCAAACTTAGTTGTTGTGGAGGGTTTGCCTTTTTTCATTTCCTTCCTCTCATGGTTTTATTCATTACATTAGAGATATGTATAATCCTGCATTTAACGATTTTCCTAGATCAATTGTTAGGAGAGATGTATTTAAATTTGCACATGAATATCAAACAGTATTTACGTTATTACTTATATCATTTTCCTGGTGAAGTATCTATCACGTCTGATGTAGGCCGTAGTACTAACGGCCATGATTATTTAACAATAACATTTCATTGGATTGATTAGAAATGGACTATACAAAAACGTATTTTAGCGTATAGATATATAGATGATAGGCACACTGGTACTTTTATTTCAGAAAATATTTATTCAGTTTGCGATTATTATGGCATAACTGATAAAATTATGACTATTACATTAGATAATGATTCTTCTAATAATTATGCTATTAGAATTTTAAAAGATCTTTTAACTCCATCTTTTCCAAATCATTTTCATATAAAATGTGTGTGTCATATTTATATCTTAGTTGTAAATGATGGTCTATCACTTTTTGAAGACATTCTTAATAAAATATAATTTGCTATAAACTTTATTTTTTAGAAGTAATAGAATACAACAAAAAAAAAGAATATAAAAAAACTTGTCACGATTGCGGACTGCCTTATAGAAAAAATCCCGAAGAAGTAGCCACTAGGTGGAATTCTTTATACGAGCAACTACTTGTTGCTTATGATTATAGAAGACCTATAACTTTATATTTTAACGCCCATAATCGAAATCCAACTGATATGGTTGTAGATAACTATTGGGGAAAATTTCAGAACTTATTGTATTTCTAGAGAAATTTTTTCAAACAACAAAAGAATTTTTCGGTATATATTATCCTACTATTTCAACTATGTTATTTTATATAGCTCTAATATTTTTATTACTTAGTGAATATATGGAAAAACCAGCTTATAAGGCACCTATTAAAAAATATTTATCAAATTAAAAAAAATTATTCTTATTCCCACTATTTATATTATCGGTGTTGTATTAAATTCGACTATTAAAATAGACGGTTGTAAAGCACTTATTGAAACTATTTATGATTGTATAGGAGTACTACCACCTCCAACTCCCAAAAATTCAAATGACCCACCACTTATTAAACAAACTAAAGAAGAAGTGTTGTCTAGCATACAAGATGAATGCAAAAAAAATATAGGTATTACCAACAAGAAAGTGCTAGCAACCAACCGGCTTCCATACCATCTTCTTCTTCAACACAACCTCAAACAAGACATGATGTTTCTACGACTAATATTGAAATCCTTAGAAATAGAATGTATAGTGGTAACACTACTAACCAAGTTAGCGAGTTTGATGTTTTTATTTTGCAGGGTGTTATACCGTACCAAGCAATTTTCAATGAAAAAGGATGTGAAGACTTGCTGAAATATTGGAGGGAGAATGAGAAGACATTTCCGACACTGTCAAAGATGGCCTGAGATGTGTTGAACATTCAAACATCATCAACAGCGTCTGAAAGCGTTTTTTGGGCCGGCATATTTCAAATAGGAGAGCACAGACACTAATTAGCGGAAGACAGCTTGGAGATTACAGTATTATTCAGAGATTGGATACGAGCGGAGAAGGTGCGGTCAACTGGAGATCAACGAAGAAGAAGATGAAAACTACAATGAAATCTTATCCGACGGAGGTGGTGGAAGCGACGTCGAGCAATTTGACCAACAAATATCAATTCCAACTGAAGAACCACAAGAAATTATAAAGAAACTAGAAAAGGTATTTTTAAATATGTAATTTTTTTAATTCTAATTTTTCTATGTTATTTGCAACTTTCAACACCACAAAGTTGCAATTTTGATAATTGTATTACAAAAAAAAATCATATTTCTATTAAATAATATAAGAGGCACAAAAACAGTCTTGGGATATTTTTATTACATTATCTTGTTTATATGTTATATTTTAAATTAAGTGAAAAAAATTGGAAAAAACTCGATCCCGACACGACCCCGTCCCGTCCCCATAATTACCGGTCCCCTTTTCCGACTGGGCCGGGACCTGAACGGGACATCGGTAGAACCCGCCAGTCCCGTCGGGGTACAGGTCCCACCATACCCCACATCCTATTGGGTCTCGTCCCAAACCCGCCCCGTTGGCTACCCTTAGTTTGGATTCATGACGGGGCATTCGACTACTGAAGTCAGTCATCTTATTAGGAGATTGGTGGAGCAGTATAGGGAGAGGAAGAGAGACTTACATATGGTTTTCATCGACCTCGAAAAGGCATACGATAAAGTCCCTAGAGAGTTTCTATGGAGATGTTTGGAGGTTAGAGGTGTACTTGTGGCGTACACTAGGGCGATCAAGAATATGTATGATCGAGCCAAGACTAGGGTACGGACTGTAGGAGAAGACTCTGAGCACTTCCCAATGATGATGGGGCTGCACCAGGGATCAGCTCTTAGCCCATTCCTATTTACCTTGGTGACTGACGTACTGACATGACAAATCTAAGTGAAGGTACCATGGTGTATGTTATTCGTAAATGACATAGTCCTGATTGATGATACTCGCAATTGAGTGAACGCTAAGCTGGAGGTTTGGAGACATACCCTGGAGTTCAAAGGGTTCATGTTGAGTAGGACCAAGACAGAATATTTGGAGTGCAAGTTCAGCAATAGGAGCGGCCCTGAGACAGGCCTGGAGGTGAGGCTTGGTACTCATGTCATTCCAAAGAAAGGAAGCTTCAAGTACCTAGGGTCTATTATCCAAGAGAATTGAGAGATTAATGACAATGTCACACATCATATTGGGGCAGGGTTGATGAAATGAAGGCTCGCATATGGAGTCTTGTGCGACAAAAAAGTGCCACCAAAACATAAAGGCAAGTTTTATAGGGTGGTGATTAGACTGATAATATTCTATGGGGCAGAGTGTTAGCCAGTCAAGATGTCCACATCCAAAAGATGAAAGTGGCGGAGATGAGGATGCTGAGATGGATATGTGGGCATACAAGGAGGGATAGAATTAGAAATGATGATATCTAGGATAGAGTGGGAGTGGTCTCGGTGAAGGATAAGATGCGTGAAGCGAGGTTGAGATGGTTTGTGCATGTGCAGAGGAGAGACACAAATTCCCCAGTACAAAGGTGTGAGAGATTATATATGGACGGGTTCAAGAGGGGTAGAGGTAGGCCGAAAAATATTGGGGAGATGTGATTAGACGAGATATGGCACAAGTTCAACTGACTGAGGACATGATCTTAGATAGGGGGTTGTAGAGGACACAGATTAGGGTAGTAGTTAGTCGAGCATAGTCCTACGTACGATTATACACAGGTAGTTGTAGTGTTATTACTGTAGGCCCACTTAGCATATCATACAAATAGGCGTAGTATTGCTTTATAGTCATGTAGTTTGATTTCTGCTGCTATGTGTTAGTTACTTTTTTTCAAAATGCGTTATCATTACATATTCGCTTTTGATACAAGTATTTCCATACTGCTTTAGATTTCTTCACCGTGTCTGACTGTTTTCTCTTGTTTTTGCTTGTTCATATGCATGTCTTGAGTCGAGGGTCTCTCGTAAACAACCGCTCTACCTACCAATGTAGAGGTAAGGTCCGCGTACACTCTACCCTCTCCAGACCCCACGATGTGGGCTTTCGCTAGGCATGTTGTTATATTTATATATACTGAGTTCATGTGAACCCATAGCTTGTCCTCTAGATCCACCACTGCATTTTAGTCTGTTATATGTTTAATGCTAAATGGCTAGACGACAGTTCTAAGTGGCAGCCGCGAAAGGGTGAGAATATAGAATAAGTGAACATATGCAATCGTACAATTTGACAAAGATTCTTTTGCGTTCATGTGTGAGAAAATAATCATGTGACCAGGAGGTTACGGGTTCAAGCTGTGGAAACAACATCTTACAGAAATGTAAGATAAGGATGCGTACGATAGACCCTTGTGGTCCGATCCTTTTCCGGACCCCGCGCATAGCGGGAGCTTAGTGCACCGGGCTGACCCTTTTTTTTAAGTATGCAAATTATTGCCTTCAGAGAGGTATGCAATTCCTCGAGCTATTTGGTGGACTATTTGGCTTGAAAGAAATAGCAGAGTTTTTGAAGGCAACAGGAGAAATATCCATAGCCTTAAACAAAAATTATTTTCTTTTTTTTGGCTAGCTTTTTGGTGCTACGTAGTTATTGTATATGATGATGATGCAATTTTAGATACAATAGTGGATCTGCACAACCTGTAAGTACGCCCTTATCGCACTAGCTTAGTGCAAGCATTTATAAAATCTTTGATTACTTATTAAAAATATTATTGCCTTATTTTGCTCAAGTATGACACATTTATTCACCTATAATGCACTCCACTCTTGTTTTACCAGATACTTGCATTCTTTAACTACAAGAAAACAGAAGCTTTAAAAATGGATACAATGAGGTTGAACTTCACGTAATCCTATTAGGTTTTTTCCTTGATTCGGACCTTTCTTTTGTTTTTATTTTTGTTTTTATTTTTGTCTTTGAAGTGAATGTATTGATGAATATTAGTTCGTGCACACACAAATTTATTCAAAATATGCACATTCTTGCTTTTTATGATCAACTTGGCCAATGTGTTAATAACCATGTCCCATCAGAATATCTGATAAACATAATTACCTGTTACGCCTCTGAAGTTTATAACAAATACATTTACTTCACAGGCATAGCTTGCTAATTTGCCACCACAAGTTCCTGTTTTGGAGGAAGAAAAGGTGCGCCTTTGGTCTGTTGAAAAATGTGGATATGGTTTTGCTCCAATTTGGACATGCTTGTCCTTACTCAACTTGCTTTCTAAATTAAATGTTATAGAGTTCATTGCCAATCAGTCCAGCTACAAAGGCAGAGCAGATGAGTGAGTGCATGTGGACTATCAAACAGAATCACATGGTAATGTTTCTACTGTTTTACATCGCTATGTTCTCTTCTTTGGGTGTGTTTGTTACGGAGGAAAATATTTTCCAATTTTTTTCATTTTTGGTTGGCCAAAATTTTAGAAATATTCTCTAGTAAAACAAGTACCTTAAAATTGAGGAAAATGACACAATAAACACACCTTGCCACTACCCCCACACCCATAGGCCCCCATCCCCACCACCTCCACACTCCTACCCTCCATCTTTAACCCATAGTGTTTGCCTAGATTATATAAAATATTTTTTGGATAATATTTTTTGTTGACATAACAAACACAAACACAAGAAAATAAGTAAGAACACCAGGAAAATAGTTTCATGGAAAACATTTTCCTTCGTACCAAACACACCATTTGTTTAGAGCCATTAAAGGCTCTAGTAAACCATTAATAAAAGACAGATGATTTTGAGTTATAAATAATAAGGATCTTCCAACAACAAGCATACTCAGAAACTGAGATGGCTTATTATTCGAGTCTTATATTACTTCGGGTGGCTTTGTTCTGTGGGTTACAATAATTACAGGAAACGAAAAGTAAGTAAATATTACAAATTGCTAGAAAGGATAAACTAAAGATTACAACAAACTGGAATCAAGAACGATACAAACTCCTTCAGATTTGTTGAGTCGAGTGATGGTACTCTGTCTTTAAGACAAGATTGCCCCATATATCTCATTTACGTTATCGGGCAATAGTCTCCTAACATACAACAACAACTTAACAAATGAACAAAGGAAAATTAAGTGTTACTCTTGAAGAACTTTGAATATAGAAAACTTGCTAGAGATGAAGAAGAAGATTTCAGAAAAAATTCTAAGTGTGTTGAACATTTGAGCCAAATGCCTCTTTTATGGTGTAAGAAAATGACCCCTCAACTAGCCAACTAATGGCCTTCAATAGCCATGTAATGACACTTATTAAGGGGTTACATTTCGCCAAATAATGGCTGAATTCATGTGCCAAATAATGGAGATTCAATGCTCCAAAACTAGCCCAAGAGTCAGAACTTTCCATCTTTCCGTCGCAACATTCTGCCTCCGAAGTATCGTGGCTCTGCGAATTAGCACCGCGGCGCCTCGTCTCCAGTAGCCCAACCACCAATTAGCATTGTGGCGCTGCCATGGGGGCGCCGCGGCTCCAACGGTGTTGCGCCGCAGCCCTTCACAGCTCCGTGGCGATTTCTGACTCATTTCATCTTACACTTCTTCCTTCGTTTACCAACGTAGATTACTTGTCATTTGTCCAATAATCGTCCATCATTCTATGTCTCAAACGTGTTACGTATATACCAATATCTCTTTCACTAATGAAATTTGTGATACTTGACACTACGTGTGCACGTGTGTGAAAATGATGTTTTCGACGTGCGGGGCCCCAATTGTTCGAGTCATAAATTATGGGATAAACTTAATTCCACATTAGTAAATTTTCAACAATTTCCTCTTGAAAGAGATTTTGGCGCACTCACAAGGTGTCTATTTTCAACAATCTTTCAGCGGACAGATGTTGCATCTGGATAGGTAGCTTCCATTTTGAACATTCCATAGTTGAATACCATCGGACTTACTTACTGCGTGGTGAACGTGATTTCTTGAACCGTCAGTGTTTAGTGTAAGCCAAGTGAATGGTACTAACACAACAACTTCTCTTACTCTGTTCTTCATAATGTTTTGTCCGTTGTGGTCGTGGATACTTCTTGGATTCTTAAGTGCGTTCATTTGAGGCTGCATGTCCTCGCACTTAAATAGGTGATCTCCTACAAGGTATCCTGCTTTACCCCACTTTACAAGTGTTAGGAACCATTAAAATTTTCCCCAAACCTAACCTCAACCGTTGAGGATCATTAATGGTTTTGAAAACTTAACATTTACCCACATTGCAGATTGCACTTAATGTCTATCGCGGAAACGGCTTTGGATTGATGTTTATTTACAAAAATTACTATATGAAGTGCTCATGCTTCTACCGAAGCGCTCAACTGAACCTTTATAACTTAGTTTTCCCATTGAACCTAATTCTTGGGATCTCCAGTCAGTAAGGTTGGGTTACCACCGTATTGGTCCTTAAAGTTTGGATTTTAAGCCCATTCCCTTAGATAAGCAGAATATCAGTGGGTCTGCTATGTTATTCTTTGATTTTATGTAATCAATGGATATTATACCCATGGTGATCAGCTGCCTAACGGTCTTATGTCTCCTTCGAATATGATGAGACTTGCCATTGTACATAGAACTTCGTGCCCTTCTTAAAGACGACTTACTATCGCAGTGGATCATTACAGAAGGTACGGGTTTGTCCCAACAAAAAACATCCTCTAAGAAGTCATGAAGCCACTCAACTTCTTCTCCTTCTTTGTCTAAAGCGATAAACTCTGATTCCATCGTGGATCGGGCGATGCACGTTTTCTTAGAGGATTCCAAGACACAACCCCACCACCAATTGTAAATATATACCCACTGGTGGACTTGGTGTTCTCTATATCAGATATCCAGTTTGCATCATTGTATCCCTCTAGTACAGCTGGATATCTCGAATAATGCAACCCGTAAGTTAGCATGTATTTCAGGTATCGTAGTACCCAATTCAACGCATTCCAATGATCATTACTCGGATTACGGATAAACCTAGCCAATTTATTGACTGCATAAGCAATATCAGGTCGGATGCAGTTTGTTATGTACATCAAACTCCCAATCACCGGTGCATATTGCTCTTGACTACGGATGTACCACGATTTTTATCAAGATTTTGATTTCTATCTAGTGGTGACTTCATAAGCGAACTGTCAAACATCTTGAACTTTCTCAATACATCCTCGATGTAGTGAGACTGAGATAAGACCAGTCCGTCAGACGTCTTAGAGATCTTTATCCCCAAGATAACATCTGTGATACCCATATCCTTCATTTCGAAGCATTGTTTCAACATGTTTTTAGTCTCTACGATTAAGCTAGGATTGTTTTCTATGATCAACATGTCATCTACGTACAGGCTTATCATGATGAACGAGTCAGAGTTACCTTTCGTGTAGACACATTTGTCACACTCATTAATGGAGAAACCCTTCGATAGTAGAGTACTATCAAATTTTTTGTACCATCGCTTCGGGGCCTATTTCAGCCCGTACAGAGATTTGACAAGTCGACAGACTTTCTTCTCTTACCATGCGATCGAAATGAATACTCATATGGACGTCATCCTAGACACCGGGGAGTACGTGTCAAAATAGTCAAGGCCTTCCTTCTGCCTATAGCCCTTGACTACCAACATGGCCTTGTACTTATCTATAGACCCATCTGCTTTATACTTTCATTTGAGTATCCATTTACAACCCAATGGAATACTAGATTCTGAATATTCAGCCACTTCGAAGTCCACTATATCTGAACCATCTAGATCCGGGCAGTCAACGACTCCTGGTTCCTGAGAGCTTTGTTCATAACTTCATTTGCGAGAGGTTATGTCTTTTTATTTTCAAGGAAATATATCTTCAAAGAATTGAGCATTCCTTGATTCCATTATTGTACCCCCGTGGATATCTGAAATATTTCACTTATGCACTAAGAAGTGATAAGCACTACGTTTATTTGCATATCCGATGAAAATGCAATCTACAGTCTTAGGCCCAATCTTGACCTGATTTGGCTTGGGCACTTCGACATTTGCCAAACAACCCCACACCTTTAAATATTTATAGGTGGGTTTCTTTTCCTTCTATGATTCATATAGAGTTTTGTCTTTACCCTTATGTGGGACTCTATTAAGAATCGTATTAGCGGTAAGGACGACTTCTCCCCACATGTTTCGGGAAAGACCAGAATTGATGAGCAAGGCATTCATCATTTTCTTCAACTGTGGTTTTTGCGTTCAACAACACCGTTCAACTAAGGTGAGTATGGAGCCATCGTTTGATAAACAATGCCCTATTCGGCACAATATTCCTCAAATGGCGCTACGTATTCTCCCCCTCTATCGCTACGAATGGATTTAATCTGCATGTTTAGTTGGTTTTCAACTTCTGCTATGTAACGTCGGAACGTTTCAAAGGCTTCATATTTACTTTTCAACAAGTAAAGGTAACAATACTTTGTGCTATCATCATTGAATATCACAACGTACTTGTTCCCTCCCCCCTAGTTTGTGCAAACTTCAAATCACATAAATCTGTGTGAATAAGTTCTAGAGGAACGGTATTCCTTTCGACGGATTGAAAATGAATCTTTGTGAGTTTTGCCTCTACGCACACCTCACACTTATGTTGAGGGTTTACATCGATAGACGACAACAACTCCAACTTCACCAAACTTTGGATAAACTTGTAGTTAACATGTCCTAATCTATGATGCCATAAATTAGAAGACTCAAGCAAGTAAGAAGAAACTTCAATTTTATTGCTTGGACGTATTACAGACATGGCATTAACTTTGAAGAGGCCTTCACAATCGAAGCCTCTTCCCATAAAAGTTTCATTCTTGGTGATTACAAATTTATTGGACTCAAATACTAGCCTAAAACCATCATTAACCAATAAATGACTTGAAATTAAATTCCTCCTAATCTCAGAGACATGCATCACCTCCTTCAGAGTGAGCTCCTTTCCAGAAGTCATCTTCAGGACTCCTTTCCTACCCCCAGCACGTCAGAGGAAACTTTGTTACCCATGAACATCTTCTTATCTGTAACTAGTGTATATGTGGAGAAGGCATCTCTATTGGAACAGATGTGTCTGGTAGCACCCGTGTCCATCCACTATTGCATGGGATTCTCAACAAGGTTTGCTTCAAGCACCACCGTTGAGAACTCATCAATCATGTCGTCAAGAAGCGTGTCTTTGATGACGTTAGCATGTGCCTTGCCTTTAGCTTTGGCCTTCTCTTATTGCTCAGTCTTGAGCTTGCGGCAATCTTTGATCATGTGACCAGGTTTCCCACAGTAGTGACAGTTCCCCTTGAACTTCTCCGTCGTTTGGGTCTTGCCGTCTTTCTGGAACTTGCGCTTCTTGCTTGGGTTATCTTTGGCCTCAGCCAGCTTTGCCTTTACCTCAGCGGGCTATTTTCCCCTAGGCAAGGCCTTCTTATTATCTTCTTAAATCTGGAGCTTGATAATAAGTTCCTCAAAGGTCATTTCCTTTGTCTTAAGTTTTAAGTAACTCGTAAACTCATTCCACGAGGGAAGTAACTTCTCAATTAGTGATGCAACAAAAAATTGCTCATTTGGTTTCATACCTTCCAAATCCAGGTGATGTAGAATCATTTGGTCCTGGACTTGGGACATCACAGTTTTGCTATTCACCATTTGAAATTTCAGGAATTTTCCAACGATGAATTTCTTCGTACCAGCATCTTGGGCTTTGTACTTCTTCTACCGCTTTTCCCTTAACTCTTTGGCGGTGCCTACAGCGCAATACACTATGTAGAGTGGGTCTGAAAGACAGTTCAAAATATAGTTCTTACACATGAAGTCACTATGACTTCAAGCATCAAGAACTATCTTCATGCCATTGACGACATGGATACTTTGGCCCCATCCAGTTGTTTCATTAGGCTGAGAGTCTACTTCATCTCCAACTTATGGAGTATCTTCTGTTAGGAAACGAGTCATTCTCATAACAGTCAGATAAAACAACATCTTCTGCTGCCATCTCTTGAAGTTGGAGCCCATAAACTTCTCTGGGCGTTCATTGTGGAAACCTGAGGGTGGAGAAACAGTAATGTTCCCTTAAGCAACCAGAAAGGCATTGGGTGTGCCTTGAGCAGTGGGGAAGACAGAAGGGTTGCCTTGAGCAGCAGCAGCAGCATAATCAGATGTGAGTTGTTCTCTTCCAGTCATCTTTCTAAGCACTTACAAAGCCAATCTTGTCTTAAAATTGTGGGTTACAACAATTGCAGGAAACGGGAAGTAAGTAAATATTACAAATTGCTAGAAACGATAAACTAAAGATTACAACAAACTGGAATCAAGAACGATATAAACTCCTTCAGATTTGCTGAGTCGAGTGATGATACTCTGTCTTAAAGACAAGATTGCCCAGTATATCTCATTTACGTTATCAGGCAATAGTCTCCCAAGATACAACAGCAGCTTAATAAATGAGCAAAGAAAACTCAAAAGTGTTACTCTTGATGAACTTTGAATATATAAAACTTGCTAGAAAGGAAGAAGATTTCAGAAAAATTATAAGTGTGTTGAACAATTGAGTCAAAGGCCTCAATTTATAGTGTAAAGAAATGAGCCCTCAACTAGCCAACTAATGGCCTTCAATAGCCATGTAATGACACTTATTGAGGGGTTATATTCAGCCAAATAATGGAGATTCAATGCTCCAAAACCAGCCTAAGAGTCAGAACTTTCCATCTTCCCATCGCAGCATGCTGCCTCCGAAGCGTCGCGGCTCTGCGAATTAGCGCCGCGGCGCTGCCATGGGGGCGTTGCGGCTCCGACGGTGTGTTGCGGCCCTTCACGGCTCCGCTGCGATTTCTGACTCGTTTCATCTTATACTTTGTACACTTCTTCCTTCGTTTACCAACGTGGATTACTTGTCATTTGTCCAATAATCGTCCATCATTCTATGTCTCAAACGTATTACGTACGTACCAATATCTCTTTCACCCCCCCCCCCTTTTGTCTCCTGTTTCTTTTGTTTCAATTTATTTCCAAAAGGGTCTATGGAATGGGGGATCTAACCACATGTTCGTGAATTTGGCAGAATCCCGCAGAGGTAGATATTTATCCGCACTAAAGGTTTACTCAATAAATACATGGCACATGTTTTTACAAACATGATTATCACTAAATTGTAGTTAATTCATACACATTTTCACCTTAATTTAGGACTTACCGTGGTAAACTAGTATAGATTGGTCTAAACACAGGTATGGGTAAGCTTTTACCATCCAATGCTTTGGGTCAACCTTTTTATGTGCGAAGAACAATTATAGATAAGAATTTGATATACATTTTAAAACCCGCTCTCTAAAATCTATATGACATTTTGATAATAGGATAGGGTTGGCAAACTGCAAGGAGGTATCAATTTCTTGAGCTCTGTGGATTTGAAAGAATTGAAGGGGGTGAATTCTTGTACTTGCAAAGAGAAAAGGTGGACATGGATGTGCTTTATTCAGCTAGGAATGAGTTGAACAATGCAATTAAATACGATTCATACATTAGGTAAACAATAAAACGAAGCTTATCAAGTTGTGTTAGTTTAACATGGTTTCTCCTTTATATGGATAGGGATTTCAAAGTGGTGATGAGGTTTGAAAAAAATATTTTTCTTCTTGAATTTTAAATGGAGAAACATGATTAGTGAGAATTCATATAGTCAATTCCGATTTGTTTGAAATTGAAGTATAATTGTTATTGTCGTTGTTGTTGCCTGAACTTTCTTTTTAGATAGAATCATGTTTATTTTCGTTTAGCTTCGTTTGTTTTTTTCTTAATAGAAAAAAAGACTATTAATTATATACTATTAAATTATTATTTGTCAACTAGTATCTCCTAATTTTATCATCCAGTCTTTAGATATTTGATATGTTTAGTGGCTTTCTTAATGTATATAAAGGATATGAGCAACCGAGTTTCTAGATCCGCTCCTGACACGTAGCATATGCGCCCGCAGAAACATATACGTTTACTATTTTCTGTATCATTAAAATGTAATGATATTATGATCAATTATATCCTATCAACCTAAGCACTACGAAGAAAATAATTTTATTAAAAAAAATGTTGTCAGAGTACACGTAATACTCCTTCAACGAGTGAATAAATCAAGAGACAACTCATAACAATATTACTATAACACTGCAAATGCATCATTTAAATGAGTTTCAAAATATTTCGAAAAAATACATTGAAAATTTTACCTCTCAATTTTAGAGTCCAGCAACGTTAGATGTCTAGGAAAAATGCATATCCTTCTCTAGTAATAATACTTTGAGATTCGCTTGAACTTAATATCTTTTATTTGATGTACATTTATTTTACCTTTAATTCTAATTATAACGACCTCATCTCAAGAACAGATGCACTCGTGCCATGTAGATATATTATATTCACATGGCACTACTTTAATAATAAAATATATTTCTTACCTTTTAAAATTCATTTATTTTAAGGCCATATTTCATGCCGAATTTGGTAAAAAAACATGTTTGGAACTTCATTATTTAGGGTAATACTTTTTATTTGGCTACAAACAATGGAGTTTTACCCAAGTTTCTTATTTTATATATTTTTTTCCTAACCGGAAGAAATGCATGTCGAAATAAATCGTCATTGCATTTGAAGATCAAATAGAAAAACATACACAGTTCAAACTCAGTATTTCGGCTAGAAAATTATTTGATAATGGAGTTTTGGGATATACCTTTTTTTTATATAATTTCTAGAAAAAGAAAAAGCGTACAATTAAAATAAATAAACGTTGCATCTAAAGATAAATGAAAAAGGTAGTGTATTAAAAAAAAGTAACTTTCCTTTTTGTCTGAGATTGTCTTATTCTCCACATTTTAATCAACAATTTAAGATAACCTCCCTCAATGTTGTCGGGCATAATGATAACAAAAAGATGATCTTCACTAAGGAGTAGTGAACCATCTTGAGAAAATAATTAGAATATTTTTGAATTATGCAATTCCTTTACTAAATTCCACCCAAGTGCTTTTGATGGTGTATATATATATATATATGTTTAGACTTGTTATGTTATGGAAAGCAAAACAATTAGAGGAAATAGATTAATTATTTGTCATAATTAAAATTATTACCACAAAAATGGTTATTTATTTAGGTAGATGTTCTCTAGAAGGTATTTAGGAATCTAAATGGAATATTTTTATAGAAGTACTTGTTAATGAAAATAGATATATTACCAAATGTTTTCTCCATAGGATGATAATAAAATCAAGAATTAGAGGGAAAAGCGGGGATAAGAAGTTGTACAGACTAGCCAGGGCGAGGGAGAGAAGGGCCCGTGACTTGGATTACGTGAGGTGCATCAAGGACGAGGACGGAAAAGTACTCGTGGAGGACGCGCATATTAGGCGGAGGTGGAAGTCTTACTTTCATAAACACTTGAACGAAAAAAGAAGATAGTGACATCGTGGTGGGAGACCTGGAGCAATCTGGTAGGTATCGGGATTTTGGGTATTGTAGAAGCATTAAGATTGAGGAGATTAAGGGTGTTGTTCACAGGATGCGCAGGGAAAAAGTGATCAGGCCTGACGAGATACCAGTTGAATTTTGGAAGAGCGCAAATAGGACAAGTTTGGTGTGGATGATTGAGCTATTGAACATAATTTTTAAGACGGAAAGAATGCCCGAAGAATGGAGGTGGAGTACAATGATCCCATTGTACAAGAACAAAGGTGATATCCAAAGTTGCAACAACTATAGGGGTATCAAGCTGCTAAGCCAAACTATGAAAGTTTGGGAAAGGGTCGTGGAGATGAGGGTGAGGAGAGGCGTGTCTATTTTCGAGAACCAGTTTGGATTCATGACGGGGCGTTCGACTACTAAAGTCATTCATCTTATTAGGAGGTTGGTGGAGCCGTATAGGGAGAGGAAGAGAGACTTACATATAGTTTTCATCGACCTTGAGAAGGCATAAGACAAAGTCCCTAAGGAGGTTCTATAGAGATGTTTAGAGGTTAGATGTGTATCTGTGGCATACATTAGGGCGGTCAAGGATATGTATAATGGAACCAAGACTTAAAGATAAGTTTTATAGGGTGGTGGTTAAACCGACAATGTTGTATAGGGTGGAGTGTTGGCCAGTCAAGATGTCGCACATCCAAAATATAAGAGTGGCAGAGATGAGGATGCTGAGATGGATGTGTGTGCATACAAGGATGGATAGAATTAGAAATGATGATATCCGGGGCAGAGTGAGAGTGGCCTCAGTGGAGGATAAGATGCGAAAAGCGAGGTTGAGATGGTTTGGGCATGTGCAGAGGTGAGACACAAATGCCCCAATGCAGAATTGTGAGAGGTTGGCTATGGACGGATTCAGAAGGGGTAGAGGTAGGCCGAAGAAGTATTGGGGAGAGGTGATTAGACGGGATATGGCGCAGGTGCAACTTACTGAGGACATGACCTTAGATAGGGGGTTGTGGAGGACATGGATTAGGATAGTAGGTAGTCGAGCGTAGTCTTACTTACGCTCACAAAATGATAGTTGTAGTGTTATTACTGTAGGTCCGACTAGCCCATCACACTTATAGCGCAATATTGCTTTATAGTCCCTGTAGCTTGATTTTTGCTACTATGTGTTCCCTAGTGTACTTTTTTTATATTATTTATCTACGTTAGCTACTGCTTCCTTTTGTCAGAATGCGCTACCATGGCGTATTCGATTTTGGTATCAGCATGTTCATACAACTTTAATTTTTTTGTCTCTAACCGTTTCTCTTACTTTGTAATGCTTGCTTGATTGTGATTATGCTTTGTCTTGAGCCGAGGGTCTCCCGGAAACAGCCGCTCTACCTACCAAGGTAGAGGTAAGGTTTGTGTACACTCTACCCTCACCTGATCCACGTTATGGGATTTCACTGGATATGTTATTGTTGTTGTCCTGAAAGGTAGTACGAATCTAAATGAAATATTCTTATGGAATAGGTATTTGTTAATGAGCAATAGATATGCTACCAAATGTTTTCTCCATAGGATAATGATAAAATCAACTAGATTAAGTAAAACATTCATTAGTTTAATCAAAGTGAAAAGTGGTTTAACTTATTACTCCTTATAATTCTTATATTGGGTACTTCAAAAAATTAATGAGATGCACGAGATCACAAAGGAAAGCTATTTAATCAACTAGATTAAGTAAAATATTCATTAATTTAATCAAAGTGGAAAGTTGTTTAACTTATTACTCTTTATACGTAACTCTTAACTTAGGTACTTCACAAAATGAGATGCTCATGATCGTAAAAGAAAGTATTGGTATTTATTTAACACATTAATTACTCTTCATACCTCTTTCAAGGAAAAATTATATCAGTGGAGGTCGATTAGTGAGGCTGACATCAAGGGCTTTTTGGCCAAAAACAAAATGAAAGACCAAATAATTATATTTATAATATTTCAATAGCAAAATTGAGCCTTAATTTTCCCTTTTTTTGATAATATAACCAATAAAATCGGTAAGGCAACTAGTTAAACCCTTGACAGAATTATAGAGATGATATGGGAGGAATAGAGAATGCCCCAATTTCTCTACTTTAATAAAAATGGCTAGTATCGTGTTTTCACATAGCTAATTCTCTATCTAGGTTTGATGAACCTGTGTAGGATGAATTCTTGTTAAGTTTTTATATAATTGAGCCGTTGGATTTTTTTACTTGTTCAACTACGTGTTTATTTCAGTTAATTGAATGGTCATCAATTGACTGTGCTTATTTAGTATGTGTTGCTTCAGAGGGAATACATATTTAGATAGTTGTTGAACAATGTCACTCCTAAGGTATATGAGAAATCAATATTGCGGGTTTAAAAGGATTAGAGAGCTTTGACGTAGTCATGGTGAGATGTGAGAAATTGCTAATTTTGAATTCAACCCATTCTCCTTAGTTGATAATTTATATTGCTTTATTAATTGTTAGTTAATTAGTTAGAAATAAAATATTTAATCTTCACAACTCAGAAAATTGTTCGAACTTTTAATTTTAGTAATATTGAACAATTATAGCTAATGTGAGTTTACTGTGGGATTCGACTCTGGACTTATAGATCGGATTATATTTGCAGCGACCGCTTATCCTTTTTAGAACTAGAATTGGGCGTGATCAATTCTACATTACAAGCCAAAGGATACAACCGTATGTCACATCGATCTACATGAGACCATGCAGTGTGCTGGTTGTCAGGCGATTGGGCTTGTGTTCCTAGGTGCGCTACCGGCTGCACCTGGATAGGCACTAGCTGATGCACATGCGGCTGAGGAACAACACCGGGAGTCACGGTCTCATGCTGAACAACACCGCTCGTCAGAGGAATGACAGAACTAGCCGAACATTCTCCTGGGTGCATTCGATTGGTTTCCATCTCCCTCGCTTGCTGAACCTCATTATGTACCATCGGCTTCACAATGTCAGCCAACTGTTTAAAAACTTGGTACATAATATCGTGGATGCCCAAGTCAATCTGTTGTCTAGTAAAAAACGTGGTCATTATGGTTGGACCTTCAGATTGTCTAGATTCTTCCACAGCTAGGGTTGATGGATGAAGTAGAGGGGTATCAACCAATGTAGGCACACCCGAGGAGGATGCTGGTTTGTTGTTACTTCTGGGAGGATTTTGTTTAGGATGAACTGGACTCGGGGTTCATTTTCTTACCGGACCTTAGGCGCATACACCAAGAATTAAACTTTGTTATTAATTCACCTATGGTCCCACTGGGCGTGCCAAATTTATTCTCTCCGCGAATTTTATTCTCTACCGTTTTATCGGCTGCCCGTATCGGGACAAATTGATTCATTAACTTAAGCGATTTGAGCTGGAAACGGAACTCTAATTTCCAGCAATGGATTCCTCAACTACTTTAGAAAATATTAGGACGGTGGTATGAGTAAACTAAGAGGTAAGAAACATGAATGCAGCTGAGTACAGTAAAGTAAATGATAAATAAAGTAAAGGATAAATATAGATAAAAAATGAGTTGTTTGATTGATGGTTGTGTGTATATACAAAGAATGATCATATTTATAGTACAAAAAGGAAAAAAATTTGTACAACGTGATCCCCCCCCATGTCAGCCATCAAGTAACCCACTAAGTTCAATGGCCGACTATGGGGGAGGTGGTGCCGATTTTCTCACCATTTACTCCTCTTGCTCGGATAATAGCCCTTTCTTTTAGCTGTTGTTGGCCGTTACCGCTTCTAGGGGTCTGGAAATCCTTTTGACATGGTCGTTGAGGCGTCTGCATCTGAGTGGGTCCCAGTTGTACCTCTAACTGACAACTTCGGCTAAGATGCCATAGTAGCCGATGAAGTTCTTGTAGTAGAGGGCTAGGAGTAAATTCAGCTCCTGAATAGTTCGGCTGTCACTGAATTCGGCTAAACACTTAAATTATTTTTTAGTGTTAACAATTTTCCCCTACATTAACTCGAGTGTGACTGTTGAGTTGATGTATCTGAAAGTAGTTGTCGTTTCAGTTTGACATCCACGCATGTCACTTATATCGTCTTATCTCCAGTGCATGCAATGATGATCACTTCTTGAAATGTGTTTCCCCTTTAACCGATGCGTCTCCGTTACCATGAATTGGCTTTGATGATTTTCGGTCGTGCTTTTGAAAATAATAAATTAATCTCAGCCGCGACTCTGAATGTTATTTAAACAAAGGTATCCCCCTCATAGGTTTCCCACCTAATCTTTAGCCTTTTTCTTAGTCGGAAACCATGTCTCCATCTTTTTTATCTCGAAGATCAGGAAAAATCATTCTAGCCGATAGTGACTGACCCTTGTCTTGGCCTTCGTTGATGAACAACTGGTTCTGACTCCATACGATGGACCGGAACAATGTGATTCTCTCTTGTTTCAGTACCTCAGCCCGATAAACCATGACTTTCTTTCTACTTGTGATTGGTTCACCGGCGGCCGCTGTTCGGCTAACCTTCGTACTTGGCCGACTAAGGTCGCTCATTATTCGGGTTGGTTGGACCAAGTAAAGTTGGTCATAGAAGTCAAATTGAGGCGCATGGGTCCTTTTGATGCCGCCACACTGTCGGGATTTGATTTCCGTTGTAACGTCGGGCTCGGGTATGTGCAGCGCCTCTATTTTTGTGCTTGGTTTACTTGGATATGGGAATCCATATCCCACCCTTTAACTTTAGCATTGCTCTCAGCATTCTTGAACAAATTTAGAATAAATCCCGCAGATTTGATGGGCCATTATTTTTGACCACTTGGGATGGCGTTTCATTGCCTGAGCAATACGACCAACCTTACGACATATGCGTGTTAAAGAAATGGCCTTCTGTGTATTTTGTGACTGGGCAGCCGGTCTGTGGCTGTCATTTAGTCATATATCTCCCGTCAGAGGGAATTAGCTTATTTTGTGCGACCAGGCAGCCGGTCTGTGGCTGTCGTTTATTCATGTATGCCCCAAATCGAAGGATAGTACTTTTTTAGATACTTGTCGTTTAAATTCCTGTCCATTTTTTCGTCATGCATATTTATTAGTCGATATACGTTGCCAGTGATCTGTTGGCTTACTACAAAAGGTCCTTCCCAATTTGGTGACCATTTGTCGAATTTACGATCTTTCATCCCAATCGGCAAAATGGTTTTCAAACTAAGTCTCCTTTGGCAAACCTCTTAGGCTTAACATGTTTGTTGTATGCTTTAGACATTTTACGTTTACCGGCTTCGATTTTCTCTAGGGCCATCAGTCGATCTTCATCTAGCTGGTCTAACTCCATTAGCATGGCATGTTGCTACTCCTCTAAACTTAGAGAGTTCTGATTGGCCACCCGTAAGGCTTTGATATTAATTTCCAATGGCAACACTGCATCTTGGCCATAGGTTAGCCGATAAGGTGTCGTTCCGGTAGCTGTAGATTTAGAATTCCTGATCGCCCAAACAACTTCATCCAGAGTGAGATGCCACATTCTTGGTTTATCCTCCACGTTCTTACTAATTGTGTCCATAATAAGTTTGTTGGTTGCCTCGGCTTGCCCGTTCGCATGTGCCTAATAAGGCGAAGATGTGATCATCTTGATACCGAACTTCTCAGCAAAGGCTGCCACCTTAGAACCAGTGAACATCGTCCCTTGATCGGTGGTAATCGTCTCAGGAATACCATATTTGTATATGATCTGGTGTTGGATAAACTGAATGACATATGTCTGATGGACACTCTTCATCGGCTGAGCCTCCACCCATTTAGTGAAGTAATCGGTAGCCACGATAATGAAATTGTGGCATTTAGCCGATTGTGGATGAATCTTGCCGATGAGGTCCATAGCCCATCCTCTGAAGGGCCAAGGTTTTACGACTGGGTGCAGCAACTTGACTGATACCGTTCTGACATTCTTCGCATCCTTTTACATACTGGAAGCAGACAGATATGATAGTAGGCCAATAATAGCTGTGGCGGTAGATCAGCCACTTCATTGCTGGACCCGCACTGTGTGATCCACATACTCCTTCATGGACCTCTCTCATGACCCTCAAGGCCTCTTCTTTGGCAATGCACTTGAGCAGTACCCCATTCACGCTCCTTTTATAGAGGTCATCGTCAATGAGCATGTATTTCAAGGCTCTTCTTTTAACCTTGAGGTCCTTGCAACTGGAGGGATCTTTTAGGTAGTCAATTAGTAACGACTTCAAGTTCTAGGGTGAGTAGAGACTTCCTAAAACTTGAAGCTTCTTGTGCTAAGTCATTAGCCTCAACGTTCATGCCTCTTAGAACATAACTTAACGTGGATGATGCGAACCCACTAAGCAACTTGCTAGCCGTCCTGTGATAGGCCAGCAAATTTGGGTCTTTGGAGTCATATTCCCCGGTCAGCTGTTTGATTACCAGCTGAGAGTCTCCTCGGATCTCGATGCACCTCGCCTTCATAGAAACTAGGAGTTTGAGTCCTATGATGAGAGCATCGTATTCAGCTTGGTTGTTTGTTAATTCAGGATCTAGCCGATTGGAGAACCTCCACATTTTATCTCTCGGATTTGTTATCGTGACTCCGGCTCCAACTCCTTTCTGGGTTCTAGACCTGTCAAAGGTTAGTACTCATGGCGCGACATCTATATATGCAGTATAAGGGGCGCATGGATCCTCCATGTCTACACAAGGGTGTTCTGCCAAGAAATCGGCTACTGCTTGGCCTTTGACAACCCTGAGTGGACTATACTCGAGAGAAAATGCGGTAAGCTTGATGACCCATTTCATTAATCGACCTTGCAAGACAAGTCTATTTAGTAAGTACCTGACAATAGCAACGTTGCAAAAAATGTATATAACGTGAGGCATTAGATAATAATCTAGTTTTGTGCAAGCATAGAACAAAGACAGACAAAGCTTCTCCAAAGAAGTATATCTAGTTTCAGCATCGTTGTCGGCTAAGATAATAAACCGCTCTTTCAGTTCCATCATCGGCTTCCTGTGCTAGCAAACAACTGATAGATAATTCTGCAGCCGAAATATACAATTTCAATGGCTTTCCTGGCACGGGAGGCACCAGTACGGAGGAAGTATCTAAGGCCTTTTTAATTTGATCAAAGGCCTCTTATTGTTCCGAACCCCATACTAGCTCTTCTGACTCTTTAAGTCTGAGCAAAGGTGAGAAAGTCTTCATCTTGCCAGCCGAGTTAGATATGAACCTCCTTAAGAAATTGATCTTTCCCAATAAACTTTGTAACTCCTTCTTTGTCTAGGGTGGTGCAGATCTCATTACTACCTTGGCTTTGTAACGATCTATCTCGATGTTTTTCTTGTGTACCAAAAAACCAAGGAAGTTGCCAGCCGATACTCCGAACATGCACTTGGCTGGATTCATTTTGAGATTATGAATTCTCATTCTTTTTAATGCTTGTTCAAGATTGTCTAAATGATCTTTGAAGTCCTTAGACTTCACTACTACATCATCAATGTAAACCTCTATAGTCTTAACGATCAAGTCATGGAAGATGTTGTTCATTGCCCTTTGATAAGTGGCACCAATGTTCTTCAGACCAAGAGACGTAACTACCAACTCGTAAATGCCCAACACTTCTGGACATCTGAATGCGGTTTTGTGAATGTCGTCCTCGGCTACCGATATCTGATTATAGCCAGAGTATCCATCCATGAAGGTCAATACACCATTAGCAGCTGCTGAGTCGACTAACATGTCGGCTATCGGCATGACGTACTCAACTTTAGGAGTGGATAGATTTAGGTTCTTGTAATCAATACATATCCGAACCTTGCCATTCTTCTTCTTGACTGGTATGACATTTACCGACCATTCCACATACTTAGCCATTCTGATAAACCCGGCTTTCAACAGTCGTTCGATCTCGGCTTTGATTTGAGGCATCAGCTGAGGGTGATACCTTCCGGGCGACTATTTTTGGGGTTTGAAACCCTCTTTGATTGGCAATATATGTTCTACCAAATTACGTGCCAGCCCAGGCATCTCATGATAATCCCATGCGAAGCAGCCTTTATACTGCAGTAGAAGGGTCGTTATGTCTTGTTTGTCTTCTTCCTTCAGCAAACCACTAATATGTGTTAGCCGAGGGATTTCTTCAGTTCCCAAGTTGATATCTTCCAAAGGATCCTGAGACTCAAAACTAGGCATAACCCTTCTTATGGGCGATTCAAGTTCCATCGGCAGCTCAACTTCATCGGCTGCAAGCGTTGGTTCATTATCGTGGTTCCCCATCTGTGAGACCTCGGCTATCCTTGCCTCAGAACTTAGGGCGATCAGCCGATGCCACATGTCACGTATGATTTGGGTTTCCTCAACCATTTAAATCCTCCAAGGTAAGCCGTGGTTCGGCTAATTATTTTATTTCAAACCCTCGCGAGGTAAGATTACATGATTCCCAATATCCTTTTTCATACTGCTCCATGATAGCTATGGGAGCCATATAGGGTTAATAGAGGACAACATCTACGTTCTGAACCCCTAGTCGGAACGAGTTATCATCCGCTGAGACAATTTCTATCTTGTCTCCCTCCCAAAAGATAAGTTTTTGATGCAAGGTAGAAGGAAGGCATCGGCTGGTGTGAATCCAATCCCTGCCCAGTAGAATAATGTAGGATGGCTTACCATCTATTACAAAGAAGGCAGACCCGGCCGTCTTAGGACCTACAGTGATTTCTGCTACTAAAATCCCCAATGCTTCAGGGGTTTCTCACATAAAGCTATCCATTTTCATGTTAGTTGGGATGAGATCCTCCTTTGTTTTATTAAGATCCTTTAAGGTAAGAAACGACATCACATTCAGCACAGCCCCATTGTCGACAAACACCCGACTAATAATTTTGTCGTTAATGTAAGTCTTGACATAAAGGGGTTTGAGGTGTTTAACCATATCTTCTGTAGGTGCACCAAATACGGTGCTCAAAGTGTCCTTAGCTGGGGTATCGACTATTTTTGCCCATTCTGCGTCTTTTGCGCAAACATCACATTCTAGGCTATCCAGCGCGGAGCGGCTGGCCCAGAACTCACATGGGATTAGGTTGACCATTTCAATGTCTGCCAACATCTCATCAACCAGGTTATGGCTAAATAAATCGAGGATGAAGCCTCATCATTCATCCAATTCGGGTGACTAGAAGCTCATATCTTCCATTTCCTGGAAACAAATGGTGATCGGCTAGGGATCCTATGACTGAATCCTCTACACGATCTGTGGGATTGCCTCGGTTAGAGGTCCATCCGGGGCCACATTCTCTTGACGGGGTTCCTCCATCGGGTTGTCAGTAGGCTGTTCATCCAGCTCTGGTTGACTCGATATCTCTCCTTTAGGCGACATTGACCCTGAAGCAACTGAGCCGAATACCCGCTCGATAGCCTCAGCTACGACAAACTCAAAAATCTCATGTTTTTTATTGCCTTGGTGTTGGAAATTAGATGCAATGTCTGTTGCATCTTACGCAAGACCTTGGCACGTTACATCCTTCTTTTCTGAGTCCTAGATGCGACTCTCGGTGGTGCCTCTTTCTTTCCGAGAGCCTGATTGACAGACCACTTCCCATCTTCTGTGTAGCGGCTGGTTTAATCATTCTCCGTGGTCTCATCCTCATTTCTCACCATGATATGTAAGGACGAAACACCCTCATCTATGTTAAACTCGACCACCCTTTGTTTTATTTTAGGGAGTAGTTTTTCATCTATTCGAAGCATGCTCGGCTGTCGGTTGGTTGTCATTTGTACTTGCCCTCCCAGGCCTATGCATGGCGCCGATAGGGACCCTTCTGAACCTAATGGTTTGTTCCTGAAGTTCTCGTTCAATGTCTCTCGAGTATTTATGGAGGCCATGAAAACTGCTCTTATCTGGCTGCCTGTCATCACGAATGTCATGTAGACTGCCTAACCGGTTGAACACAGAAGTCCTTGTGGCCTTCTCCCCTTCTGTAGGTTTCTTTGGGACACACACCATTTTTGTCGGTTGTCTCCCTTTGGTGTCCCTTGACTCATCGGGCTTAGCAAAAGATACCATAGATATTGGTACTACGGGAAAGGAGTCGGTATCAATGGACATTTCAGCTATACTCTTGTCAGCTAGCTTGAACCTCCCCTATTTGATGCCCTTTTGGATCACCTTTCTGAAGACCACATAATTAAAAGTAGAGTGACTGTATGAATTATGCCACTTACAGTACTTTTTATCTTCGAG
This sequence comes from Anisodus acutangulus, assembly GCA_029783415.1. Lineage (NCBI taxonomy): Eukaryota > Viridiplantae > Streptophyta > Magnoliopsida > Solanales > Solanaceae > Anisodus > Anisodus acutangulus. Next base: position 4,120,616 of record CM056509.1, read on the forward strand.
TTCCTCGGTAGGCAGAATCCTATAACTATTAAGCAGCCGCATCTGCTTGTCTTTGAGCAGATGATCAAAGATCAAATCTGCCTTCGTGATGTCAAACAAGTAACCGACCCTGTCATCAGATGAACTCGTCTCCTTGCCTTTTACGGCTTTCAAGGCTGGGCAAGACTAAACCTTACCCCTAACAATCTCGGCCACCATTGCGTCTGCCGCACAGTCGGCTTACTCTGAGTCAGACTCATCCGCTTCAATAATGGATACCAAGTGGGAGCCTCGATTTTGGCTGGCTCTTCTCCGCTTCTTTTCCAGGATGTACTGCTCTATTTGGATAGCCTTTTCGGCTAACTAGCTCAGGTCAGAGAAGGATTGTCCCACCAACTTCTCCTTTCACTGAGGGTGCATATTGTTGATTATCATGTGGGCACACTCAGACCGAGGAAAGTGTACAGTGCATTTCCCAACCTTCTTTCTGAATCTCTCGATAAAATCGACAGCCAATTCATCGACCTGCTGCTTGAGATTCGTTAGGTCAGTCACGGTAACCTGAGGTTGGGGCCAATAGAACCTATCATGGTAGCAACCCTCCATGTCGGCTCAACTCTATACGAAATCAAGAGCCAAAGAGGAGTATTATGCGAAAGTTTTTCCCGTTAAAGAGAGGGGGAATAGCTGCGACTTGTGATACTAATTTTGGCTAGCCTCGCCACATTGGGCAGTAAATCTACCGATGTGCTCAATAGTGGATTTGCCATCGTCGCCAGAGAAGATGGAAAACTCTGGTGTTTTGAAGCCCATCGACAAAGGTGTTATCCGATCTGCCCAATCGGGGTAAGGCTTTTTATAAACAGACATGTCCAAAGGTTTCAGTTGGATGCCGAAGTACCTCCGCATGATATTAGAAATAATTTCCGAGTTTATCAGTTGTGTCGTCCCTTGTCGATTATCGACTGGATTCGGCTGGTAGGCATTCTGCACTGGCGGCCTCTATTCTGCACTTTGTTGGATAGGGTTTTGAAAGTTGTAGGTGGTCTGCTAGCCATTACCAATAGATGGGGGTAATGCCCCATTGATGCTGTTGGGTATGGCCACCAAAGCCTGCAACCTGAGCTCCTGGAATGGCTAATTGAGCCTGAGAATAAGGTGGAACAGTATTCCATGGCTGCTCTCCTTGGACGTCGGCCGTTCTTAGAAAATTTATGCTTCCTGGAAGGTATGGACTGGGTAGTGGCGATGACTGCTGGAATGGTATTCCACTATAAACAACGTCACCAGATAGCCGAGCTAAGTCATAGCTAGGGGCCATCGGTTGCCAATTTGGATAGCCAACATTGTTCGCCTACATCGTAGGGCCGTTCGTAGAAATGTACGGCATAACGAGAGGTATCCAAAGTGTCCTGGAGCCCGAGCTGGTCTCCGATCCATGTTGATCTGCCCATACTGCAGATTCGCTTGGTCAAGTGACACATTTTTCCCTCCAAGGTTCGGCGGCGACCATGCAGTGTGCTGGTTGCCAGAAGATTGGTCTTGTGTTCCTAGGTGCGCTACCGGCTGCACCTGGGTAGGCACTAGTTGATGCACATGCAGCTGAGGAACAACATCGGGAGTTACGATCTCATGTTGAACAACACCGCTCATCAGAGAGATGGCAGAACTAGCCGAACATTCTCCTGGGTGTATTCGATTGGTTTCCATCTCCCTCGCTTGATGAACCTCATTATGTACCATCGGCTTCACAATTTTAGCCAACTGTTTAGAAACTTGGTACATAATATAGTGGATGTCCAAGTCAATCTGTTGTCTAATAAAAGACGTGGTCATTATAGTTGGACCTTCAGATTGGCTAGATTTTTCCACAGATTGGGTTGATGGAGGAAGTGGAGGGGTATCAACCGATGCATGTATACCCAAGGAGGATGATGGTCTGTTGTTCCTTTTGATAGGATTTTGTTTAGGATGTAGACTGGACTCGGGGTTCATTTTCTTACCGGACCTAGGCGCATACGCCAAGAATGATTTTGACCTGGAGAATTAAACTTTGCTATTAATTCACCTATGGTCCCACTAGGCGTGCCAAATTTATTCTCGCCCTGAATTTTATACTCTGTCGTTTTATCGGCTGCCCGTATCGGGAGACAAATTGATTCTTTAACTTAAGCAATTTGGGCTGGAAATGGAACTCTAATTTCCAGTAATGGGTTCCTCAACTACTCTATAAAGCGTCAAGACGGTGGTATGAGTAAACTAAGAGGTAAGAAACATGAATGCAGTTGAGTACAGTAAAGTAAGGATAAAGATAGATAAAAATTGAGTTGTTTGATTGATTAGTTGTGTTCGTATATACAAAGAATGATTCTATTTATAGTACAAAAAAGGGAAAAAATGTACAACGTGATCCCCTCATGTCGGCCATCAAGTAACCCACTAAGTTCAATGGCCGACTATGGGGGAGGTGGTACCGATTTTCTCGCCTTCTACTCCTCTTTCTCGGATAATGGCCCTTTCTTTTAGTTGTTGTTAGCCGTTACAGCTTCTATGGGTCTAGAAATCCTTTTGACTTGATCGTTGGGGCGTTTGTATCTGAGTGGGTCCCAGTCGTACCTCTAACTAACAACTCGGCTAAGATGCCTTAGTAGCCGATGAAGTTCTTGTAGTCGAGGGCTAGGAGTAAATTCGACTCTGGAATAGTTCGACTGTCACTGAATTCGGCTAAACACTTAAATTACTTTTGAGTGTTAGGAGGGCCCATGACTTGAATCACGTGAGGTATATCAAGGACGAGGACGGCAAAGTACTTGTGGAGAAAACACTTATTAGGCGGAGGTGGCAGTCTTATTTTCATAAACTCTTGAATGAAAAAGGAGATGGAGACATTGTGCGGTATATCTGGAACATTCTAGTAGGTACCGGGATTTTGGGTATTGTAGAAGCATCAAGGTTGAGGAGGTTAAGGGTGTTGTTCGCCGGATGCGCAGGGGACGAGCGACCGGGCCAGATGAGATCCCAGTTGAATTTTGGAAGAGCGCAGGGCAGGTTTGGAGTGGCTGACTGAGTTGTTTAACGTCATTTTTAAGTCGGCAAGAATGCCCCATGAATGGAGGTGGATTACAATGATTCCCTTGTACAAAAACAAAGGTGATATCCAGAGTTGCAACAACTATAGCGGTATCAAGCTGTTGAGCCACACTAGAAAGTTTGAGAAAGGGTTGTGGAGATGAGGGTGAGGAGAGACGTCTATTTCCGAGAATCAGTTTGGATTCATGCCGGGGCGTTCGACTACTGACGCCATTCATTTTATTAGGAGGTTGGTGGGGCAGTACAGGGGGAGGAAGAGAGACTTACATATGGTTTTCATCGACCTCGAGAAGGCATACAACAAAGTCCTTAGGGAGGTTCTATGGAAATATTTGGAGGTTAGAGGTGTACATGTGACGTACACTAGGGCGATCAAGGATATGTATGATGAAGCCAAGACTAGGGTACGGATAGTAGGAGGAGACTCGGAGCACTTCCAGTGATGATTGGGTTGCACTAGGGATCAGCTCTTAGCCCATTCCTATTTGCCGTGGTGATAGATGAATTGACACGATAAATTCAAGGGGAGGTACCATGGTGTATGTTATTCGCAAACGACATAGTCCTGATTGATGAGACTCGCAGTAGTGGAGTGAACGCCAAACTGGAGTTTTGGAGATAGATTCTGGAGTCTAAAGGGTTCAGGTTGAGTAGGACCAAGACAATATTTGGAGTGCAAGTTCAGCAACAAGAGCGGCCTGGATATAGGCGTGGAGGTGGGGCTTGGATCTCAGGTCATTCCGAAGAAAGGAAGCTTCAAGTACCTCGAGTCTATTATCCAAGGGAATGTAGAGATTGATGACGATGTCACACATTGTATTGGGGTAGAGTGGATGAAATGGAGGCTCGCATCTGGAGTCTTGTGCGATAAAAATGTGCCACCAAAACTTAAAGGCAAGTTCTATTGGGAGTGGTTAGACCGACTATGTTGTATGGGTCAGAGTGTTCAGTCAAAATTTCGCACATTCCAAAGATGAAAGTTGCGGAGATAAGGATGCTGAGATGGATGTGTGGGCATACAAAGAGAGATAGGATTAGAAATGATGATATCCGGGACAAAGTGGCAGTGGCGTCGGTGGAGAATAAGATGCGGGAAGCGAGGCTGAGATGGTTCGGGCATGTGCAGAGGAGAGACACAGATGCCCCAGTATGGAGGTTAGCAATGGACGGGTTCATGAGTGGTAGAGGTAGGCCGAAAAAGTATTAGAGAGAGGTGATTAGATGGGATATGACGCAGGTGCAACTTACTGAGGACATGACCTTAGATAGGGGGTGTGGAGGACATGGATTAGGGTGGAAGGGTAGTAGGTAGTCGAGCGTAGTCCTACTTACGCTTACAAAATGATAGTTATAGTGTTCTTACTGTAGGCCTGATTAGTCTATCACACTTATAGGCGCAGTATTTCTTTATAGTCCCTCGTAGTTTGATTTTTGATGTTATGTGTTCTTTAGTGTACTTTGTTTGTCTTATTTAGCTATGTTAGCTAGTGCTTCCTTTTGTTAGAATGAGCTACCATGGCGTATTCAATTTTGTTATCAGGATGTTCATACTGCTTTAATTTCTTGTCTGATATGACCGTTTCTCTTACTTTGTTTTGCTTGTGACTATGCTTTGTCTTGAGCTGAGGGTTTTCCGGAAACAACCGCTCTACCTATTAAGGTGGAGGTAAGGTCTGCGTACACTTTACCATTTCCACATTGTGGGATTTCACTGGGTATGTTGTTGTTGTTGTATATATCATTCTAGACTTCTAGCAATTTGTGGAAGCCGTTGTGTATAACTATCCTTTTGTTGCTTGTAGTTTTTCTTTGAATTTGGAGTAACTATTACAGCAATGGAGCTAATTGAACTATGAGACTATAACTGCAGATTTTGGTGAAAGTGCTATTGGTAGAGTTGCTCCTGTAGATTCAGGCTTCTGGTGGGTTATACTACTCATTGCTTACACAAAGTCTACAGGGGACACTTCTTTGGCTGAGATGCCTGAGTGCCAATGAGGTATAAGGCCGATCTTGAACTATGTCTTTCAGAAGGTTTTGATACATTCCCAACCCTGCTGTGTGCTGATGGATGCTCCATGATTGATTGCAGAAAGGCCAGTCTGATGTACTATCCACTCTTTATTGTTTTTTAACTAGATCTGACTTATGGATCCTGTAAAAAAATATCATGTTTATTATATATGATCGTTACGTTGTATGTCCAAGACATGTTTTTTGAATTGCATTATTTAACAAATGCCTATATAGAATCTGTCAAAATTCGGAGTCAGTAAGCCCGCTGACTTATTACATGCTTGATTTTTTGTTTTCTTATTGCATAATGACAGTGATTTTCTATTCTTCTTTATCCCCCCCCCTTTCTCCATGTGTTCCTTTTCATCATTTTGACTTGGGATAATTTAGGCGTCAAGCAGGAATTCAGCTGAGATAGTCATGTTCTTTGCTAGAAGCAAATGCAAGAGCAAAATTGTATGTTAAGAAATAGGTAGAATGCGCGCCCCAACTAAAAGCTTCGTAGAAGTGTCCAAATATAATCTCCTGATAGTTGGCTAAATTATGAAACAGTTCAACTTCTTCTTACTTAATTAAGAGTGTTCACTTTTCTCCAATAAGAAGACTTTTTTTTTCTTGTTTTTCCTATTTTCAAGTCTTTGATTGAATTGATCATGAGCAAAAAGTTTCAGTATCATTTTGTACATCTTATAATTTTTCCGCGATAGACACATGTTACAAGTACTTTGTTTCATATTGTTCCCAGGGTGTCTATGGTTATCCTATTAAAAATAAGCACTTTTCTTTATGGCCTTAAGATGTGCCTTGCTTCTCCTTAAACCTGACGAAGAAGGCAGAGAGTGCTGATGCAATAATTAAACGCCTTCATACTTTGAGCTTTCACATGAGAAGTTACTTTTGGCTCGACATAAAACAATTGAATGATATATACACAAAATGGAAGCGTACTCTCACATTGCAGTAAACAAGTCTAATGTTATGCCAGATTCCCTCCCATAGTGGGTTGATTCATGCCGAGTCGTGGTGGTTACTTCATTGGAAATGTTAGTCCTGCTCACATGGACTTCTGTTAGTTTTGTTTGGGCAATTGTATTGCAATTTTATCATATTTTGGCTACACCTGAGCAAGCTTCTGCTATAACGGATCTCATTTAATCAAGATGGCAAGAGCTAATTGGGGAAATGCCGCTGAAAATGTGCTATCCTGCTATGGAAGGTCATGATGGAGAATTGAGGATGTGATCCTAAAAATACTAGTTGGGGTCACATAAGGGTGAAACTTGGCCAGATTGTATTCTCGTTCTAAATATCCGACATCCAAAAATACTTCAATCTATTTAGCAGTAGTTTCCTATTTAACATATTTCTGCCTACTTGTTGGGTAACTTAACATCTCTCCCGCTGTTCCATTTTATGTGACAATCTTGTCTTTTTAGTCTGTTCCAAAAAAAAATGATACCTATATATTTAGAACAATTTTTCTTTAACTTCCATTTACCCTTAATGCCTCGATTTTATAGCCGCAAAAATATCATGACATGTTTAAGACCACATGTTAAACTCCGTGCTCAGTCACACCTTCACATTAAATGAAACAGAGGGAGTACTCATATTCTCTACTGTGATAATTACTAGTTTATGGTATACTAATTTGCCTGGTTTTGCGTCTAGTTCTGTGGCTCTTTTTACTGCAGCAGCTATCAAGACTGGTCAACCCCAAATAGCACAACGGGCCATTGAACTAGCTATATCCCATTACTAAAAGATGGCTGGCTTCCAGAAAGTGTCTTAAATAGTGCTTGTTTACAGGTTACCAGAATGGGATCTGATGCCATCGCCATATCCAAGAATAGGGAACAAGCAATTCTTAAACCAGAATGGTTAAATGGTGCTTGTTTACAGGTTACCAGAATGCTTAGCAAGCAATACATAACACCTGCTTTTAGAGAGCAGATCCCATTCTGCTTGTTCGGCATCTTCAAGAACAGGGAATAAAGCAAACTTCAAATGCATCCGGGCCAATACCACAGTTGGATTATGAGAAGAAATGAACATTCCGCTAACTCAGCCCCAGAAGCTAATTAAGGCAGATAATCTCATCTCACAATAATGTGGGACTCTAAATCCCCAAGCCCAGAACTAGACATTTGGAGTGTGGACATTGGACAATATAAAATGGGTTCCAACAACAGATAGACCAAGAATTCAGATTGGTCTGGCCAAGATGTCATGTGAAGAAATGGATCTTGGGCCTAATTCAACCTCAAAAACTGCTCATGAGGTGAGGATTACCCAAGACCATACAAGAAAGCAAATAACCCCATCTACACCGATTTGGACTCTTAAGTGATGAAGTTTGTTAACAGTTGAGGCTGCAATAGTCATGCGCTTATTTGTATGAGATTAGGCAAAGATCATGTCCTAAATAATTTGCAAGTTTGTCACATTACTCTTGTTTCTTGTGTGGAAAACAGCTTGGAAAAATAGATTCTTATTGGCATTTGGTAAATGTATTGGCTTGTCACTGTCGTTACTTTATGTTTTGTTGTGAATTGGCTTATGCAATATCTGTTGCTTTCATAATAATAAGAATGCGATTGAAAGTGAGTCATTTCAGAAAACTGTGTTGGCTAAGTTGGCAATTGTAACACAAAGAAATGAGAGTGGATTTTGTCAATGATATTTATTTGATCACAATTAATAGACATTTGAACAATTAATAGACATTGGAAAGTGGTGTTTGGACGAATTATTTTGGGAAAAGAAATTCTGAAGATATAAGTGAAAATGTCATTTGAAATACTTCTGAGATGAGATTTTCAGTTCTTCTCCAATATTTCAAACACTAAAGTTTAATATTTGCAAATACCACTCTACACCAAAGTTTGTGTTAAATAATTTTTTATCCTTAACGAAAAGTTTCGAGTTTGAGTATCGAGTATCGAGTATGAGTATCGAGTATAAAATCGTTTTTGGTGGGTATCCATAGTTGATGACGTGAATTTGGATTAAGTAGACCTAAAATACGATACGGCACTGATTAGTCTCTATCCCCCAACCCTCCAAAGGTTCATTTTTTCCACGTGACTTTCACGTGACCACTACATATCTACCTGGCAACTTCTCCTTTCTCTCTCCTCTCCTCTCCTCTTTTTCTCTCTCTAAAACTCTGATCACACCTACGATGCTCCCACGACTACAATGACACCTCGCCGGAGCATCCCCGCCGCCGCCGTTCACCACCACCACTCCAATTCTTCATTTCAGTTCCGTTATTAACGATATGGTTAACAAACGCGTACCTGATTGGCTAAACAGCTCTCTTTGGTCTTCTCCTGGACCACAACCTTCAGTTCAATCGATAACGCCGTTAAATGACGACGGCAACGACCGGTCCACACGTTCAGCTACTAAATCATCCACTGCTACCGTTAACGCCGTCAAAGCTGTGTTTCCGGTGGAACGGCCGGTTCCAGTGCCGTCGGCTTCGACTCGGCACGTGGCTACACGTTCGAAACCGGAAATTAGAGATCCTTTGAGTATTAATAGTAATAATTATCATAGTGATGATGATAATGGAAGTTCCGCTAGTAGTACGACGACATCTGCATCAGCTGCTGCTGTTGCTGCAGCTATTTCTTCAGCTGAGGATATTTCTCGTCAGGCTCAGCTTTGTCAAGAGGTTAATTCGACATTATGTTGTTTATGTGCTGGTTTATACCTAAATTGCATGTGTTTTATGATAAATTTGTCTTAATACTGTGCTGGAATTAATGTTTACTTGTTGCTTGAGTGCTAAAAAGTTTGGAGATTCTAGAAAAGTAATAATGGTCAAAAACACACCCGAACTATCATTTTTTTTCCTCCAACTATTAGTTATTCCCTTTTCCTACCTGATCTATCACCATCTCCATCTGTGTATTAAAACACACCTAGTTGAGTAGATGGTCATAGTTTAGATAGGAAAGGGAACAAATGATAATTGGCCTAGTCAGTTTCGAGGTGTGTTTTACTACATAGATAGTGATAGTTCAGGTAGAAAATGTGAAATGCGCGAAAAAGTGATAGTTCAGGCGAGTTTTGGACCATTAACTCTCTAGAAAATGTAGAGAACCTAACCCCAAATTATTGAACATTTGAGCAAGACAAGTCTAAGTGGAGTGGAATAGATAGTGAGAACTCATCTAGTTAATCTAAATTAGTTGGGGATTGAAGCATAGATGTTGTTATTGGTGTTGTTGTTTTAGAAAAGGATAGGTAATATTTTTCTTTGAGAAATATTGTGGATATTAGTTGTGTCAAATTAGTCATTGGGCACTCAGACTTCAAAAGCTAGCTCAAGGGGAGGATGATTGCCCAAGTCTTATAAGGAGTCCAGGGATCTCATCACATCGGTTCTGAGGTTTCACTGTCAGGTCTGGAGCGTGCACATTCATAGACCCAAGGTATTTCCACCCCTTTAATTGGTCCGGGGGACATTTTCACCCTCTCATCCGGGGGCCCACATCGGATGGACTTGACTCTGATACCATGAGAAATAAGGGGAAGAGATTGTGAATTAGTTGCTTGATTATTCCCTCAAGCTAATGGGGTTAAATAGCTGGTACATAAAGTGTAAATAAGGAAATAAATTAATAAGAATATTACATAATCTCCTAATTGCTTAGTTACTGGGATTTGGGAATATTTCCATATCTAAAAAAGGACAATCCGGTGCACTAAGCTCCCGCTATGCGCCGGGTCCGGGGAAGGGCCGGACCACAAGGGTCTATTTGAGAATATTTCCATATCTATCTAATAATAACATATGTATTCACATATCTTCTCATATCTATATATTAATTATCCTATATTTAACAAGTTGAAACGGTAATTCTTGTCATATGATAACCGAACACTGATTATGATTAACAAAACTAATTCATTTGGAAATATTGATTTAATTTGAGCTGAGGGTTTATCAGAAACAACCTCTCTACCCCACAAAGTCAGGGGTAAGGTTTGCGTACATCCTACCCTCCCCAGATCCAACTTGTGAGATTATACTGGCTACGTTGTTGTTGTTGTTGTACTGATTTAAGTTGAGAAAGAAGATCAAACTAAACAGGATATAATCCTAATATAAGCAGCTCATTTCAGGATATTGGAGTTCCACTGTATGGTGGTTTTGCATTCTGTTAAATAGAGTATTCATCAGCTTTTTTTATGTTTTAAATTCAGTTGTCCAGGAAGATTATAAATATGGGAGAAGTACGGAGGCTAGCATCACAAGGGATACCACGCGGAGCTGGCATTCGTGCTACAGTGTGGAAGGTATAAAATTGCTTGCCGAGACTTAATACTTACACTAACCCATATTTCCAGACTTAATACTCCTCTGCTCCATAGTTTTGTCTTTTTAGCTTTTCGGGGTCAAGTGGACCAATTTTTGCACTTAAAGCAGGCATATGTTAATTCAGTTTTTCAAAATAACTATTAGATGGTAGAATCAATACAAAAGTTCCTACAAGTTGCAACCTTTTTTCATTTTAAAATAACAATGTAATGCATTTGAAAAATCACTTTCTGACTCTTTCAAAGCATAGGGGACCAAGATTATAGGATGGAATCATGGAGGGAATATTAGTGATGGTTATTTTTGTGGAATGTGTCTGACTTTGCAAAAGGTGTAACTTCTTATCCAAACGTTTTGTTGATAGGAAGAGGTTTTTAGCTTGGATGACTCTCAATGTGTACTTTCCTCGTAATTGAATGTATTTTGTACAGCTACTATTGGGATATTTGCCAACCGAGAAAGCACTATGGCCAACAGAGCTGGCTAAAAAGAGGTCTCAATACAAGAACTTTAAAGAGGAGCTTTTGATGAATCCTGTAAGTTTAAATTTGTTGCTAATGCAATGACTACAGTCGAACACATTAAGGTTATTTTTACTTCTTTCTAAAATGTTATGCTCCCATTCATTGGTTATTTTATTTTGGATAAGGTAGAGTATATTATTAACAAATGGGGAAACCCATATACAAGTAGTATACCAAAAAGAAGAGAACCTACACCAAAATATGGTTCTCAACAAAAGAGACCCGATCCTCTATACCAATAAGGACCTCATAAGTACACCAAAAAGAAACTAAACGCGATACTCTACATTGCAATTTTGCAAAAACTTGTTCCACCCCTTCAATGCCCTCCTATTTCTCTCTTTCCAAATAACCCACACAATTGCTAAAGGAGCCACTCTCCATGCCCTTGGATTTCTCTTCTCCCTCTAGTGAGTCCAACTTTGCAACGCCTCCTTCACTATGCCCGGCATCACCCATTGCTTTCCAAACAAATTAAGAACCACCCGCCATAACCAATTACCCACTTTACAATGCAATAGTAGACAATGGTTATTAAAGAAGATGTTTTGCTAATTGGAACTGCTACAATTCTGTATATCTGATACTATTAGCTGCAACATTTGTCCTTGGTATGATGTTATTAATGAAAGCCATGCCGTTGATCCGTTGATGCTTGCACACTTGCTACTTCTTGCAAGTTCTCAGAGTTTTTGGTGCTGTAACAATAAGGGCAAGTTATTGACATTTTCTTTCATGTTGATGCATTCTGTGCTTGACTTTCATAAATTTTAGATCCTGTGTGAGAAGAGAAAAAATGCACATATACCGACTGACTAAAAATTAATGTTCTAGTTGAAACGACTTGTTGAATAATCTATTTTAATCTTCTTTTTCTTTTTGGGGTCTTTGAACCCTGGCAATTGATATGTTAGACAGATTAACTCAGCTAGAAAATGTTATATATCTTTTTCTTGTACAGATATCACATTGATCGTGTTAATTGCCCCCGTGATATTGTTTGGTAGTCCTTATTAAAAATGAATCCTCCGTGAAATTGACTCATCGAGCTGGGGATTAAATTGGAAAACATTATAGAAGCTCTCTCATGGATCAAAAGTCATGTATGCTATTTGGGCATTGTTGCGTACATTATATCTTCAGCACTTTCTTGGTTCTTTTGTGAAGACTTACCTATAAAAAAGGGTGTTACGTATCTGGTGAATTTACTTATCAACATAACTGTGGTAAATTACATGAACTTAAGCATTGCTTGTTTTCGAATGTTCGGAATCTGAATGTTAATATGGCTAGGCAGTCGGAGATTACGAGGAAGTTGGAGAAGTCGGTAATTCTTGATGATGAAGGAACAGCGATAGAGGACAAGGGTGCACTCCCAAGATCAGAGATAACTCAAGGAGACCATCCCTTAAGTCTTGGGAAGAATAGCATCTGGAATCAGTTCTTCCAGGTACGACATTTATTCTTCTTGTTCTTTTCCATCTTTCACCGCAACGTTTACGTGGAGGTCCGTACGGATCATAACTGAGGGCTGTATGTCATCACAAGATGGTTGCGTTTTTATAATTGAATTCATACATCCTTCTTTTATTTATTCCTGTAGACGTTCTTCCTAGGTGTTTTCACTCTCACTGATTATACAATTCATTATTAGTGTGGTCATGATGGGCTCAAATGAGGGAAATGGATCAATTGCTTCTGAGAACATCCTTCTCTTTTTATTGTATAGAGAATTAGAATTTCGATATGTAAACAAGTAAAGACCCCTCCCTAAGCCGCAGGAGAGAAATCAAAAGCGCCAGACGAGGAACTGTTTTCCCTGTCGCACGCGGCTACGGGGCAGTCAACAGACTCACTTGGATAAATACATGCCATAATCAGAAGGAAGAGAGTGCCCCGCTTTCTTTTCCTTTACTAGGCTAAGTAACTGTTTATGGAATATCTGAGGCAAGAATTTTCTGCTTTGTGGAGTCAACTCGTGTTCCACTTTTTGTTTGTGTCTTGAAGCTGTTGTCAAGTACTGTTGGTACATTACACTGGATTACTGTTATCACAAATATCTCTTCCAACATGAAAGTCTCTACCTCATTTTATCTGCAGGTTTATAAAATTGAAGTGACTACTAATTTTTTATACTATTTGCTTCTAGGACACGGAAATAATCGAACAGATTGATCTAGATGTCAAGCGCACACATCCAGACCTGCACTTTTTCTCAGGGGACATACCATTTGCAAAATCTAACCAGGTATATTCTAGCCTTTTTGACTTGAGATTGTGCAAACCTCTGTTGATCAGCTACTAATAGTATATCTTGTGTTATCAGGATTCTCTGAGGAATATACTCATTGTTTTTGCCAAGCTGAATCCTGGTATAAGATATGTGCAAGGGATGAATGAAATATTGGCTCCACTGTTCTATATATTCAGGAACGATCCCAATGAGGAAAATGCAGTAAGTAATTCCTTGTATTGCTTTGATGCTGGATTAAATTTGCAGATCATAACTTAAGAGACATAACAGCCTTGTGACTAAAGTTTTCTAAATATGTTGAGGGCAATGCTCTGAATTCTGTTATGCTTTACCACTGTTGATGTCAACAACCAATTCTAAGCACATTTCCTTCTTTCTTTTTGTTTGTTTGTCTTCTTTTTTCTTCCCCGTATTTGTTTTGTAGACTTTGGTCTCATTTATTCATATATCAGTTGCAAAATTAAAAAGAAATCACATGTTGAGATGAATGATGATCACATCTCGACAAGTTATTCTTTCAGATTTTTTCTGGATTCAAGCATCAATGTTTATCAGTTCAGATCTATTTATCATTTTCTATTTGCAAGCTATGCAGGCTTCTGCAGAAGCAGACACTTTCTTCTGCTTCGTGGAGCTATTGAGTGGATTTCGTGATCATTTTTGTCAGCAACTTGACAATAGTGTTGTTGGAATTCGTTCTACAATTACAAAGTTATCACAATTTCTTAAAGAACATGATGAGGAGCTCTGGCGGCATCTTGAAATGACAACCAAAGTAAGATCTCTTTGATGGTTAATTTTAGATAGCTGCATTTGTTACTACTGCTAAAAATATCTGCTTTATTATTCTCTGATTGGCAATTATGCAACCTGCAAGTTTACACTACCTAATGAGTAATGACATATATACCATTTGGATTGTTTAGAGGATGATGAATGTAATTTTAACTTCAGTTAGAGGTCTCAATGCCAACAATAAGTGTAATATCTTATAATTTGCATCGTCTTGATGCCTTCAGTAATAACTTCTTACTTCATAAAAAAAAAGTCTCAATGCCAACTAAGTAAAATTATGAGATTTGAACGTTGATTTGTTATCTACTAAAAGAAGATTCTGAAGTTAAGGACTTGTCGACCTAAGGATTACTCGTTTACGGCTCCTTAGTTTCAACTGAAGGGCCTACACCTAGGAAGAAGTCACTTTTAAGATCAATATTTCCATGAACACATGTTAACCTTGTTCACTAGTGAAATGTTTCCTTCAAAACTAAAATGATGCTTCATTCTGCTTTATCAAAAGTAAAACAATGCTTCAGTTTGTTGTACCTTTTAGATATTCTGGCAGCGGACGTGACGTAAGAACTGATTCAAATGTATCTTTGTAGCTTGTCCTGTTGACGTGTCCTGTATTCTTTATTGAAGCAACTGGTAGCCTTCCACTTCTATTAGTAGGATTTTTTGGTGTTGCTTTCTAAAAGTAGTGCACGATAACCTAAGTGATTGCATTCATGTGTAATATAAATCTATATATCCTGATTGGGCTGTGCTTTTAGGCAACTGTTTTATGCCCCGTGTGTGCCTGTGCGTGTGACAAGGCATTTATCTTTGTGTGTATTTCCTTTGGTAATTGCCGCTTTTACTATTGTTCTAGCATATGAGTGATAAAATAGACTTCTCTGGTCTTTGCCTTCACCTGAGGGTGTCATACTAAGTACGTTGTTTATATTGTGGATGTATCAGTGATGCCTGATGTCGGGTGTAACAGGTGAATCCTCAGTTCTATGCATTCAGATGGATAACACTCTTTCTAACACAAGAATTCAACTTCCCTGACAGTCTGCTTATATGGGACACACTACTAAGCGATCCTGAAGGACCTCTGGTAAGATATCCTGGAAGAAATGCGCTTTTGTAGCTGTATAGCTTGGATAAGAACTTTTCTTGTATGAACTAATAGCTTGTTTATTGGACTGTTAGTCACGATCCCTTATTTATTTTTGGTGCACCCATGTAGTCCCGGGTTGTATAGAGGATTGTGTGTCTTTTGTAGAGAACCATATCTCTTTGTAGGATCTTTACTTTTTTGTATACTTCTTGTATACGGCTGATTTTGGCCTTTTGATTTATGAAATGAAATTGTTTACCTGATAAAAAAAAACTAATAGCTTGTTTAATTATCTTCCTTTCTACTAGTTGGGACTAAGGCAATACCAGCTAGGTTAGGATTAAGGCTTAGTCATGTTACTACACTTACCTTAGGTCTTCTTGCTGCGTTTGTTTAATTTGTATGTCAGTAAAAAAAGTAGAGAATTTTTGGTGTTTGAGAACCCCATATTTTCTTAAAAGACGAATTATTTAGTATTGGAATGAAACTGGTCAAATCAAGCAGAATGGATATTGAGGATTCCTAAATCCGACCTTTAAAAGAAAAAGGATTTTTACAGCTGACTTCACCTAGTTTGGGATAGAGGTGGAGTTATTGTTGTTTTTGGTTTATTTCCTTTGTGATGTGTGGACATGTCCTCGGAGAAGAGAGGAGTTTGAAAATCCCGGATTTGATGGTTATGTCTCAGTTGTCAGACTCAAAACACAAAGAGATGGTCATGGGGCAGTGCAGGTTGGGTCCCTTTTCACATGGCGCAATGCAGGGTGGGGATGGGAGCGTGCTTTTTGGGGGGCAGTTGAGGGGAATTTTAATTTTCAACCAAAAGGTTTCAACTTGCAAGGAATCTGCCTGTCATTGCATATGTAAAGCTGGCGATTCCAGAAATCATGGGACTTTCATGCCTGCTGTATGTCTTTTGCCATCATGAATTGAGCTAAAAGAACTTATGAGTGTCTGACAAAGTACAAAAATCAATACTTTATAGCGTCTTGAATATTTTTTTTGATTGTTTGTAGCGTCTTGAATATTTACAAGCTTATGTTTCATGGGTTCAGTGTGGTCAGGTGGGCACAGTGTTTTTGGGGTGGTTTGCTTGAAGTTAAGAGAGGAAAAATATTGCAAAACAAGAGTTAGGGAGGAGGTTATGCAAGTCGGAGACTAGAAACCATTTCCTAGGGGGTTGGGGGAAGCCAGATCATGTCCCACACTGATCCTGCAGCATGCCCTCTTCCATAAAAACACACAAAGGATTCTGTTTTGTTAGCACTAATTTGCTTTAAAGATGTAATGTGTAAGTGTACTTGGCACAGTTTGGTAAGTTCTCTAGTTATAGTGTAGCCCTTACCTCGGTAATTTAACCATCAATTTTGTTAGCATCTCTTACTATTGGAGTATTGATAGTATATATATAGCATGTAAACTAACTTAGAGCTTTTTTGTTATAACTCCATTATTTGCGTCTTTTGCTGCATGTTATTTTCTGAAGCTTCTAGCAATTTAGGCAGTGCTGTACTGAAATTCCCTACAAATTTGTGTTTCCTCCAACCTTTTCAAACTGCACCCCCTGGATTAGCAGTCTAACTAGAGATCCATTTTCTTCACACTTTCATCACGTGCATAGGGGAATATTTATGGTGCATAGGGAAACAGTGATATCATTCTCAAGTAGGAAACCCTAGGCTTTGGTCTAGTGTTAAAAGCACAGTGTGTGATGTGTGTTAAGTGCACATCACAAGTTCAATCCCTGTTGCTGTGAGTTTAGAACCACGCACTAGCCCTCGGGATTTCTCAGTTATAAAAAAGAAAAGTAGGAGTACTAAAGATTTTCTTTAACTTGCAGGAAACGCTGCTTCGAGTCTGCTGTGCTATGTTAATTATTGTGCGGAGGCGTCTACTTGCTGGCGATTTCACCTCTAATTTGAAGCTACTGCAAAATTATCCATCCACAAATATCAGTCACCTCCTCTATGTAGCCAATAAACTATGTGTTAAATCAGCTGGCTAGAACTGTCAAGCAGAAAAGAAGTTTTGGTTGTCCGGTCTAATTCTTTGTATTTCTTGATATTGTCATGTTAGAATGTAAATGTCTGATTAAATCAGTAGTAGACATCCCCCAACCCCACCCCATCTTCTCCTCTCTTCACTTCTCTCCTATTCTTTCATCTTGCATTTTGTTGTCAGTAGATTGAAATAGAATGTATGGTTTGTTCTTCGCGTTTACGGTGATCAGTGGGAACTAAAAGTTGGTTTGGTTTTGAAAACTTGATTGTATTTTCAAATGCATCCCTCAGAGGCATTGTCAATTCTGATAGTGTGAAAATACACAAGTTTCCAGATGGAGGATGCATCTAATCAGAGAGAATGATCAACTATTGGCAAATTGAAAACCTATGTTTCACAATAATGCTTGATTATCAAAGCTGCACGTATTAATGTTGAAAAACAGTTTTAGGTGTTGAAGCTGATTTTATGAATAAGTAGTTACAATTTTTAATAGAAGTATTGAATCTAATAATAGATAGTTAGTGTGTTTGGTAAAAAGATGTTGATACATTTTTTTATTAAAATGAATGAAATGTCCTTATAGCTATTTTTATAAAAATATAAATTTAAAGTATTTTTACATAAGAACAGGTGACTGCAACATTAAAATAGAGAGATAATAATCAAAAGTTGTGTTTTAAGAATATTTGAAGATTACAAAAAATATTAGGAATGAAATTGTAAAGTTTGATCAAACTAAAAGTGCTTTGAAACTACAAAATGATAAGTTAGTAGTGACCATCTTATGATTTTTGGCTGATCTTAGTTTATTAAAAACACTTTTCGTGTTTACTAAACGTGTAGATAAGTCATTTTGGGCTTATAAGCTAGTTTGACTAGCATCATTTTGAAATTTGCTCATGTAACGTCTCTCTTCTTGATGGTCTCCATGACGTTAACATCATTTTGAAATTACATTATGAGACATTTCTGCAGTCACACAACAAAGTATCAAAAACAGAACTAACAGATCATTTGAACGGAAAATATGAGGCCATACAAATCACATAAAATTACAGTTCAATTCAGTTACAACTTACAAGTCAATCCTACATTTTGTTCATTTGACACAGGCCAATTAATCATCAGGGAACCCAAGATGTCTGTTGATAAGTTCAGCAACTGGTTCTGCATGACCTAGCTGGTATGGTATGAGAGATCTTGTATCCATATCCGCGATAGTATCGTACAGAGTTTGTGGACGGGCACAGAGCAAATGCTTTCTCTCAGCCAGTTCCTCCTATTAGTGAATATATTTTGTAATTATGATAGATGTATATTTAAGGTAACTTATGTTTTTTATTGTATTAGGAATCAACCATTTAAGGTAAGTTAGGATTCTTATTGTATTAGGAATCAACCTCTGTACAACTATATATATTGTGATTAATGAAAGGAATCCCCAAGAAAAATTATTCCAATCTTACATGGTATCAAGAGCCAAACTCTAATCCCTACTCTTCTCTTTTCCCTTCCTCTCGGCCGACACCACCCAAAAAAAGAAATTCCCTCTCGGCCGACGGCAACAATTTTCCACCATGTCTCGCCCTACTTCCCCCACCAATTTCGGTTCTTCCACTGGCACACTTGACAACCCCCTCAACGTTCATCGACTTCTTTTCATCCGGCATTCACCGTTACCAACATCAAGAATTTTATCCCTATAATTCTTGACCAAGAAGACTGTCAATATTCCATGTGGATAGAACTGTTCTATATTCATGCATGTGCGTACAATGTGCTCGACTATATTGATGATTATGTTCCTCGACCTGGCATCGCCTTGACGCCATTGTCAAACAGTGGATCTACGGCACCATCTCTAAAGACTTGTTGTGTATTATTAGACCTGTCCAAAGGTCGGGCCGGGTCGGATGGCTTTTTTTTCTGCCTGCCCGACCCTGACCCTATTTTTTGTAAAAAAATCCGACCCTGACCCTTCGGGGACCCTACGGGTCATGGGTCGGCCCTGACCCGTTGGAATTTTTTGCCGGGCCAGGGTCGGGTTGGGTCGAGGATTTTTATTTTTAAAAAAATTGAATTTTCAAAACTGAAATTGGCATTCACCCCTACATTACCACAAAATTTCGATGTTGAAATGTATTGTATATAGTGAGATCTTGACTAAGGAAAAAGAAAATTAGAAACTGATTTGGGGAAAAACACAAATTGATTGGAAAAATGAACTTTTTCTAAAAATTGGCTGCGCCAAACCGCCTTATGGCTGTTTGACCGGCCATGTCTCAAAAAAATACGCAAAATAAAAAAAATGGGTAAAACGGACATCCGAGCGCAGAGTTATGACCATTTAAAGTTTCACCAATTTACAACTAATTTCTCTCCCTACATTATGCTTACGTGATATTAACAGAACGACTAATAATATAAATATATAATTAATAATCAGCTACCGTTTTTATCTTATTTTATGTCGAGCTCAATGTAGATTAGAGCAATACATATATTATAAAAACATGCATTATATCACTTATTAATGGAAAAAATATATATAAGTACAAAATAAATATTAATGAAGGAAAAATAATATAAATTATATTAAAAAAATATGCGGGTCTGGGTCGGGTCGGGCGGGTCCCCGACCTGGTGGACAGGTCTATGTACTATCATGAAAACAAGTGCTACGACACGTGAACTTTGGGTACGGTTAGAAGAAAATTTGCAGGATAATAAAAATACTCAGGTCGGGTATTTGGATGAGCAGTTCAACAATACGCGTCTTGAGAATTTTAACAACATGTCCGAATACTGTAAACAACTGAAACTCATAACCGACCAGCTTTCCAAGGTAGGGACATCTGTTTCAGAAACCAAGATGGTACTTCAACTAGTTGCGGGTTTACCGAAGGGTGAATATGATACACTTGCAACGATGATTCGACAGGCCGACCCCCTACCAAGCTTCAACAAAGCACGTTCGCAACTTTTGTTGGAAGAGACCCGTCATGCTAAACAAGAGGAGCACAATTACAAGGCATTAGCCGTTGACGGCATGGCACCACTGGCGGCCACCACCACCCAGTCACCATCGTAAGACCACCAGCAGCAGCAGTCCCGCGGCGGAGGGCGTGGCGGCAGAGGTCGTGGTAACAACAATAAAGGGAAGGGCCGCGGCAAGGGCAACCGGAACCAGCAGCAGCCAGGCCCAACCCCTGCTCCCTATTTTTCAGTGGGCTGGGCAGGAACAGTGGCCCAATACCGGGAACTGGGCCTCGCCTGCCTACCCCTACCCAACTTTAGGGGCCCAATTCCAGCAAGCATGGTCACCGGGTGTTTTGGGCCACGCCCCAACCAACAGGCAGGCCCACCAGTCCACACAGCAGGCCCACTTGTCTTCAGCCACTCAACATCCGCAAGCCAGCAGCCTGGCCCCCACTTATTTGGGTCAGGCTTTCAACATACTGAACCTTCAACAACCCGATGATAATTGGTACATGTTCACTGGAACCACATCTCATCTCACCCGGTCGTCAGGTAATTTATCTCAAATGCATCGGTTAAAGTGTCATCGATTTATTACTGTTGGCAATGGGCACCGCATTCTAATTGAAGGTTATGGTAACACACATACCAAACATCCCCACCCACCTTTATCCCTAAATCATGTCCTCTACACTCCTAAAATCATTAAAAACTTAATCTCTGTTAGAAAATTCATTAGCAATAATTTTGTGTCTATTAAATTTGACTATTTTGGTTTTTCTGTGAAGGATCTCAATACGGGGAAAATTCTTACGCGCTGCAATAGTGTGGGAGACCTCTACCCCTTCACTCAATCTTCCGCTGTCAGACCACATTCACCCATCTCCCTTGCAGCTATCTCTCTGTCAACTTGCAAAACAGACTCGGACACCCAGGAGACCCTGTCTTTACTTTTCTTAGAACTAATAAGCGTATTCAATGTAATAATGGAAAACTTACCCAACACTGCCTTTCTTGCCCGCTCGGCAAGCATACTCGTCTTCCATTTATGTCATCCAACAGTGTTACTTTTTCTCTATTTGATATTGTTCATGCTGATTTGTGGACATCTCCGGTTGTTAGTTCCTTGTGTCACAAATTTTATCTAGTATTCTTAGATCATTTTTCACACTTTGTCTGGATTTACCCACTCAAATTCAAATTTGAAGTTTTTGTCAAGTTCCTTGAATTTTAAAAATTCATTAAAACACAGTTTGAAACATCCATAAAATCTTTACAATGTGATAATGGACGTGAATTTAATAACTCCGTATTCCACAATTTCTGCTCTAAACAAGGCATGGTTTTCCATTTTTCTTGTCCCTACACTTCATCCCAAAACGAAAAGGCTGAACGAATTATACGCACCATCACGGAAAGGCTGAACGAATTATACGCACCATCAATAACATGGTTGGTACCTTATTGTTTCATGCATGTCTTCCACCAGCATTATGGGTCTATGCTGCTAAAATGGTAGAGTACCTCCTTAATATTTTATCAACCAACACTTTCCAAAATAAGACCTCCACCGAAATCTTATACCGTAGGTTCCCATCTATGACCATCTCTGCATTTAATGCTGCCTATGCTACCCCAACCTGGCCTCCACTGCACCTCACAAACTCGCCCTATGCACCACGCCCATCTTCGTTGGTCTCTCTCCTACTCATCGGGGTTACCTGTGCTATGACATAGTCACTCGTAAAATCATTGTCTCACGTCACGTCACATTTGACGAAATGACCTTTCCGTTCTCAAACCTCCAAAAAATTCAAACCACAGATTACACCTTTCTCGATGAGCCGAGTCTGTCCCCTATTCTCCAGTCGATGTGCCACCGGCAGCATACTGTTCCGACGGAGCCTGCACCAGCAGCTCCGTCCCCACCACTGTCCAATGTCGTCTCCACCCAACAACCTCCCAGCTCTCGGTCGAACACCCCACTGATCGACCCACCCGTGTCTCCTACCCAACCAGAACCACTGCTGCCTCCAGAACCCGCCAGCCAGCTGCCATAAAACCCAGACCAACCACCACTGCCTACCCACCGTATAGAGACTCGTGCACAATACGGGATTTTCAAACCCAAGGTCCATTTTAACCTCTCCACACAAACCATATCACTCATTCCAAAACTAGCCAAATTGGACCCTAATTAGAATGCGGCCATGTGCGAGGAATTTAATGCTTTAACCAAGCAGAACACTTGGGATTTGGTACCTAGATCGGACGGTGTGAATGTTATCCAATGCAAGTGGCTATTTCGTCATAAGTACAGAGACTGGTGACTTGGATCAGTATAAGGCAAGACTGGTTGCTAATGACACTAATCAGTAGGAGGGTATTGATTGTGGTGAGACAATCAGTCCAGTTGTTAAACCGGCTACTATTCAGATTGTTCTCAGTATTGCTATGGGCATGCATTGGCCGATTCATCAACTTGATGTCAAGAATGCGTTATTTCATGGGGATTTGAAAGAAACTGTATACATGCATCAGCCCCTGGCTTTGTTCATCCGGCAGTTTCGCAGTTTGTATGTCATCTCAGGAAGTCATTGTATGGCTTAAAACATGCACCCCGCGCTTGGTATGATCGATTTGCCAGGTATCTTATGCAGATCGGATTTATATGTAGCAGGTGTGATAACTCTCTCTTCACTTTTCATCGAGGTAGCAGCACTGCTTATTTGCTATTATATGTGGATGACATTGTTCTTACTGCCTCCTCTGACGGTTTGAAGAATGAAATCATTGCTCTACTTAAAACTGAATTTGCTATGACTGAATTGGGCAAGCTGAGTTATTTCTTGGGTATATTCGTGACCAGATCTGCAGCTACTATGTTTTTGTGTCAGCGCAAATATGCAGAAGAGATAGTGTACAGGGCTAGGATGGAAAATTGTAAAATTATGCCAACTCCGGTTGACTCGAAATCCAAGCTCAGTGCCAATGAGGGTGCGCCAGTTTCTGATCCCACTCTATATCGGAGTCTTGCAGGTGCCCTTCAATATCTTACATTCACTAGGCCTGATATTGCATATGTCGTTCAACAGGTGTGTCTGTTTATGCACGACCCTCGAGAGTCCCATTTTGCAGCCCTCAAACGTATTATCAGATACGTTAAGGGCACACTGGACTTCGGATTACATCTCTACCCCAACCAAGTTACTCTCCTACACGGATGTAGATTGGGCAAGATGTCCGGACACACGTCGCTCCACCTCAGGCTACTGTGTATTTCTTGAGAATAATCTTATTTCATGATTCGTCAATCGGCAGGCCACGCTATCCCGTTCGAGTGCTGAAGCAGAGTATCGCAGAGTTGCTAATGTCGTTGTTGAGATCTGTTGGCTTCGAAATCTTCTTTTGGAGCTCCAGTGTCCACTGCGAAAGGCGTCTATAGTCTACTGTGACAACATATCTGTCGTCTATATGTCTCACAATCCGGTCCAACATCAGCGGACCAAGCATATCGAGATGGATATTCACTTTGTGCGTGAGAAGGTTGCCCTTGGTCAGGTCATTACACGTGCATTCCTTCTATCAGTAAGCAGATATTTCACAAAGGGACTACCGAGACAGCTCTTCACCGACTTCCGATCCAACCTTAGCATTCGGCCTCTTCCCGCTCCGACTGAGGGGGAGTATTAACGAATATTCACAATATATTTTGTAATTATGATAGATATATATTTAAGGTAACTTAGGATTCTTATTGTATTAGGAATCAACCATTTAAGGTAAGTTATAATTCTTATTGTATTAGGAATCAACCTCTGTACAACTATATATATTGTGATTAATGAAAGGAATCCCCAAGGGAAATTATTTCAATCTTACACCTCCGCTAATTCACTTTGATGGTTGTCCATCAGGTCCTCATTGACTACAACTATCAATGGTTTGCGCAGCCGCAATGTCTCAAATATGCTCCCTGAACCTGCAAGCACCTTCAAATGTGTGATTACATGATCTTGCCCAGCTGAAAAATTACACTGTATAAGATATCTAAAATATTTTATGTATATTACATCAATGGTATCTGTGAGTGTGTTAGAGCAAGAGTGAGTTCTAAAGAGATTCTCCATATTGCATTAGAATGTTTAACTAGAAAACCAGTTCATTAGGAAAGGAAAACTTGACCTCAAAAGTCAAAATGAAGTAATAAACAATGTGATCGAAACATTTTGCAGCTTAACCTTGAATTCTTATTTGCATTCCATAAGTTAAAACCCAAACACCAAATGTGCAGATGAGTGAAAGAAATAATCCCCTTAATTATTTTCATTAATTGAAAGGTATTTATACAAGTTACAAAATAGGAGAATCTTATTCCTATTTTATTCATAAAACCTTATTCTACCATAATTCTAACTATACAATTATGGTAAGTGTATAACACTAATTAAGATAACATTTACACTATAAATATATATACCATATATACAAGATTGCATTTCCTACAATCTGTCCGAGATGGGCTTGTCCGTGATGGGCTCGGGAGGCTGCTGTCCGTGATGGGCCAAACCGAGAGCTGGGAGCTGGGCCAGTCCATTGTATTCCTGTGATATACACTTCTATATATTCAGTGTATATTACAGGAATATTTCCTTGTTTAACAATGAGATATTAGCACCTACAAGAACCAAGACGCAGTACCTCGTAATACTGGCAAAAATCTATTTTGAATTTGCGCTCAAAATATGAGGTAAGACTGCGTACAATAGACCCTTGTGGTTTGTTTTGAAACTTAATTATTTGATTTGGGGTTAACATACGCATTTTAGGGAAGATGCCCTCACGGCACAAATGGAATTTCGGGTTGTGACATACTTAAAGGCCAAGAATAAATTAATAGAACATCACTCAAATAATAAAAGTCTATATTAAGAGAAGAACTTATGTTGGTGATTCATTTATTCAATTTTTATTAATCCTTATTCCATTGGAATTGAATTCCAACATCTTCTTCATTTTAGTTGTCTCCATATAGCAACTGAATAACATGTGATGGATGAGAGAATGATAGAACATATATGAGTTTATATAGGTGAAAAACAATACTCCAGGATTTATGTTTTTTTCATTAGTAATTATGTTGTTATTCCTCTACTAACTGCTTATAAGATAGCGCCTATTAACCAAAAGAAGAAAAGGAAATTGCGTCTTCTTTTTTCTTCTTTTTATCAGATGTGTATATAGTAGGGTGTCCAACGGGGCGGGTCACGGCGGGACGGGGGAGGGTCGGGACTCGGGCCAGGCGGGACGGGATGAGGTCCCGTCCCGTCCCACATCCCGCCGGAACGGGGTCTGGTTGGGTCGGGACTCGGGATTTTTTTTTGTCACTTAATTTAAAAAAATAATATATACAAACACTTAAATAATTGAACAAGATTGTGTAATAAAAACATCTCAAGGCTGTTTTTGTGCCTCTTATATTATTTAATAGAAATATAATTTTTTTTATAATACAGTTTCAAAATTGCAACTTTGTGGTGTTACTCAAAAGTTGCAAATGACATAGTAAAATTGCAATTAAAAATTTTCATATTCAACCATACTTTTTCGAATTTCAAATTTTACATCTAGCTAGTTGATTCTCTTGGTCCCTATTAAAAAAAATGTCATGCATCTGATTTTAATTTTCGTTTTGTGGGGCCTCGATTCATACTAGGGGGAATAAGAGTCATTCCAGTTTCAGTTTCAGGCTGAGACTTAGTCTGAGCCTGAGGTTGAGGTGCACTAGTGGGTGTGTCATCTATATTATCGTCTAAATTAAAGTATGGTTCATCTATTTCATCATCTAATGGTATATCATTTAAAAAAACAGTTTCGTCAATATGACTTAAATCAATCAAATCATCGGGACTAGGAATAAGATTAATAGAAGAAGTACCCTTACCCTTGTTAACCCTACTAGAAGAAGTACTCTTACCCTTGTTAACCCTACTAGAAGAAGTACTCTTACCCTTGTTAACCCTACTAGAAGAAGCACCATTACCTCTAATCATATGTTTCAATCATTCCATTATAATTATGCAAATAAATAATTAAAGTAAATGAAATTAAGTGCGATAATTAAAATTAAGTAACAATAATAATTTAAAGAAGGAACCAATGTATCAAACGCCAACGTAACGTCCACGTGTAATCGAGGTTGAAAATTGAAACTTTGTTCGATGGATGATCCTCAAGCTAGTTGCCAACTTCACTCCCAATTTTTTAATTTTGATATAATATTTAATAGTAGGAAGATTTGTAGAATTGTAGAGAGATAAATTGAGAGATTAGAGAGATTTGTGAGAAAAATGAAGAGGAAAATGAGTTATTTATAGTTGAGAAATAGGGGTTGAAGTGTAAACATATTAACTTAGGGGTTAAAAATAAATATTAAGGGGGTAGGGGGTTTATGGAGTGGGGGCCAAAAATGGCCGTTATGCAACGGCCAAAATTAAAATTTGGTCGTTGTTGCAACGGAATTTTTGCAAAGGGGGAGGGGGACATGGCGGGTCGGGATCGGGATGAACCCAAGCCCCGTCCCGAGTTCGAAACCCGACCCCGACAATTTTTTTAAAAATTTTGGGGGATCGGGACGGGTCGGGATCGGGCCGACCCGGCCCACTGGACCGCCCTGGTATATAGTACTGAATAAAGTGGAAGGAAAGAAGAAGATTTACTTAGCCGACACTAATTGACTTGGGATTTAGGCTTAGTTAAATTGATCAATACATTAATCAGATCTGTTTGCAATTTAATTTTTTAACAAAGTTGTTTCACCTTTGTTGCATTTGTTGTGCATTTATGATCTTATTTCTGCCTTTCCATTTCACAGGAGCATAAATGGAGCCCAAAGTACCTGTTGTGGTTGATAGTACAAGTACAATCCCTCCAAACATAGAACATATACATATGGGGAGGAACCGAGATTACTATCTTCAGAAATAGTCTGACGTAAGCTGGGAAGTTGGATAAAAAAAAAGGAATGTTATTCCTACAACAGAAGCATGGACAAAGGCCAAGAGATCAGTGGTTCGCGGGTATTTTGAGACAACTGAAAATGGACTATATCGGAAATGCAAATTTTGTACAGACTATTCAATACCTTGCAAAATTTTATGTCTAACTATATAGCTTAAATTAGCAACATGATCAAAGATTATATTAAAGGGGTGATGTGAAAAGTTGAAATTTTAAATTTTAAATATCCCTACGCAATAGTTGATACTTTCTCTCACCAACTAAAAATGCACGGATTAGTCTTTCCATTTCTATGGCGACCATGGAGTCATCAGTTAGACATCAACGAAGAACTTGTTGAGGAAGCTTATATGGAACTACCACCCGAGTTTGTTGCTAGTGTTCCAACAAGGCCGGTCCTTTATGGTCTTAAGCAGTCTCCTAGAGCACAATTTAGTTTGTTTCCCTACAATCTTATACGCTTCAAGGTGAAGCTGATCATTTAATATTATACAAACATTTTTTTATGAGAAATACATCTTCGTAAGGGTTGGGCTGAACACCCTTTTCTCACCCCCAACTTGGCTCCCTAACCGACAGAATCGGGACCAACAAGATTAACCCTTAGGGGTCGAGTTGGGCTCGACAATTTAAAGTACCAAAACTATTTAGTAATATATTTAATAGACTATTTTAAACTTACTCCAAATATTAGGGATCATTTTTGTCATTTTCTCGTTAGTTTTATATGAGAAAATTATCCCAATTCTTATTATTATTATTATTATTATTATTATTATTATTATTATTATTATTATTATTATTATCTTACTTTTTCATCGTCTTACTAACCATATTTTCTATTTGTATTCAGCAAAATAAAATCAAAAGGGATTTGTTCCACTATTAAAATTGAGTCAATGTGTTGTTTTTCACTTCAAATTTAAGGTGAATAAGGTGAAAGTTATTCATTTTGTGGTGCTCAAATTCAAGCTTCATGGATATTTTGCAAATAGCTACCTACTTAGTAGGGGTGGGCATTCAGTATTCGGTTCAGTATTTTCAAAATTCGGGTTCGTTAATTAGTAATTGAAAGTTGATACCAAATACCAAACTTTAAAATTTCGATTCGATATTCGGTAATCAACAAATCAAACTTCGGTTCGGTATGATATTCGGTAATACCATATTAAAGTCGAATTCGCAATTTAGAATTTTAAATTTTCAATTAATATTGAGGTTTACAAAGGTACTAGGAACACCAAAAGCTAAAAGTTTTACGGCCTTAAGTGCAAGGGCACTGAATATTAACCAAAATATAGAATTCTACATGAATATAATGTAGGGTTTTGTTGGGTGAAAAACACATAAGTAAGGCACAACGGAAGTTTAAAAGTTTTGTTTCTTACTTACCCCAATAATAATTTTGGTATGGTTATACAACAATGGAACTTGAAACATAAAACATTTACTTACAAGTTATAATAATCTGGAATCTTTATCTACTATAAGGTGCACACGCGGTTGCTCTTCCGATTGCAAGCTCCAAGCTTCAATGTACTTCTCTTTCGGAAAGCTAGAAAATCCGGCAGAGGTTCGAGAGTATTTGATTCTAAGTCTCAAAGGCTTAGAATGTTTTTCAGAATTGGTGTATTGAATAATGAGGTGAATGCTCTATTTATAGTTGAAAAATAGGTCAAAACCGGATTAGGGTTTGACCATGGACCTGGCCCAAAAATCGAGGCAGAGGCGCCGCGGTCCTATGGTATGGGCGCCGCGGCGCTCGACTTTATTTTTCGTGCATTCTTAATTAAATTCAAAATCCAATTTTGACTTAATTAAAATAATCATTATTCATTAATGTCTCGATTCCAAATCGAACATTTTAATTACTCTCTCAATACATCCTTAGATCGAAATGGACAATCGACATAGTGTGACCCTACAAGAATTCTCATATCGACGTTAATCAAATTAAGGTCTACACGGAACTCCTAAACGGCGCCGGAAGACAAACTCAATATGTGAAGTACGTTTACACGAATCCAGTAAATTTAACCTTTATGTGGTAAGATAAAATCCTTTCATTCACGACACACCCGATCAAGCTTATAATTTGTCAAGTGTCTATCCAAATGGCTTAATCATTGTATCTCATCTATATTAGTTGACAACTAGACCATATTCTAAATATGTCTATTGCGTTGGCCAACGACTTAGACAACCTAATATCACTGAGAATCCGAGTGTTCTCTCGAATATACATCCGAGGATGAATCCTAATCTTGGCTCAACTACCACTTTCAATCCACATCGTAATGTACCCAATACAAGCCGTATCTTAACCTATAAGGCATTTAAGCTTAGGACGGGATCAAAGTACATTACTTTGTAGACAAGGCGCGTATTGACCTCAAGTCTAAGGACTTCTATATCCACACGTTGATCATACTTTAGACAAGCATAACAAACAGTATATCAGCAGGATATACCAATACTTCCAAAGTATCCATGTGTCCATCACGAGTAACCATTACTCGTAGCAGGTGAGACATACTCCATCCTCTAAAGATGTGATGCAGACCACATGTCGACTTATCACATATCATTGATATCCCATTCTCGATGATCATTAGTCAAGGCTATTTTAAGAGTTACGCTCTATCATTAATAGCTGACTCTATTAATGACAACGTAAGTGTTAAATAAGACAATATACACACAATATACAAGTGTATATTGCCTTATTAAATGCCACGAAATCTGCCCATATTGGTGCTCTCGGTTTTGGCTTATTTTGTACATGAGAATATTGTATATTTGAAAAATATATGTGTAGTATATTGTAATGTATTTGTTATCTAAAGTAGGATTATACACTACCATAATTGTAGAGTTAGAATTATGGTAGAATAAGATTTTAGGAATAGAATAGGAATATTTTGTATCTTGTATATATACCTATTCAAGTAATGAAAATAATCAAGGGGATTATTTCTTTCATGGTATCAAGAGACTAGGTTTAACAAAAAATTTCTCTCCCAAAAGTTTTGACAACCTCGGCCGAGTACCCCCCCTCTCGGATTTCTCTTCCGAAAGTAGTCTTCCGCTCTCAAAATCTCTCTTACTTTTCCCAAATTTCCCCTCCTACTTTGTTCTTTCAATATGTCTAAGAACAATTATCATCATGCCCTTATGGTTTCTAACGTCAAGAACAGTATCCCTATTGTCCTTGAAATGGAAAACGTCCAATATGCGACGTGGGTGGAGTTGTTTAAAATTCACCCTATCTCCCATCAAGTTATTCATCACATCATTCCTCCCGCTACACCTCTTCCCGCGGAGGATCCTCAGTTATGGATTACTCTTGATGCTACCGTTCTCCAGTGGTCAGCAAGCAGACGGTGGGCCCCATCCAGGGAACAGTGCCCCACCACCCCCTGGTCCCAGCAGTGGAGCCTATGGCAGTAGGCCGTGGGCCAGCAGCCCTTATAATCCAGCAAGTAATTCCAGCAGCCAGTGGGCTGGCCAACAATTCAGGCCCAACAACCAGTAGTGACGGGCCATTGGCGATGGGCGGCGGCGATTCGGCCTACGGCCCGGCTCGATCCGCGATGCCGGAATTCTTGGGCCCGACCTCCGCAAGCCCATCATGCAGCAGAGCCCCACTCGGCGATATCGAGGCCGCGATGCACACAATGGGGTTGACTCAACCGGATCCAAATTGGTACATGGACACCGGGGCCACTACTCACATGAGTTCCGATTCAGGTACTCTCTCATCTTATTCCAATTTGAGCACCCCTCGGGGTATAATTGTTGGTAATGACAACTCTATTCCAATTCAGGGTTATGGTCAGAAAACGTTGTCTCCCCCTAATCCACCCCTTATCTTGAAGAATACTTTACATGCTCTCAAATTGATTAAAAATTTAGTGTATGTCCGAAAGTTCACCACTGACAATTCTGTTTCCGTTGAATTTGATCCTTTTGGTTTCTCTGTGAAGGATTTCAAGACGGGGAGTCATCTCATGAGGTGTGATAGTAGGGGGATCTGTATCCTATCATGCTCGGTTTTAGTCCATCGAGTCAAGCCTTGCCGTCAGTTTTTGCAGCCATTTCTCCTTCCGTGTGGCATGATCGCCTGGGTCATCCGGGATCTTTTATTTTATCAGTTATAGATAAAAATAGTTTTATTTCTTGTAAGGGTACGAGTCGTACTCATATTTGTCAATCTTGTTCATTAGGAAAAATTGTTAAGTTGCCTTTTGTGGACTCAAATTCTCATACTTCACAACCATTTATTATTATTCATAGCGACCTATGGACGTCTCATGTTCTAAGTTCGTTAGGTCATCGATATTATGTTCTGTTTCTGGATGATTATTCTAAATTTTTGTGGACGTTTCCAATTGCCAATAAATCTCAAGTGTTTTCTGTTTTCATAAAATTTAGAGCATTAATTAGAACACAATTCGAAAGAGAAATAAAGAATATTCAATGTGATAATGGGAAATAGTATGACAATAGGGTGTTTCGGGAGTTTCTGTGATAATAATGAGATAAATTTTCATTTTTCGTGCCCTCATACATCTTCTCAAAATGGAAAAGGCGAACGCAAAATTCGTTTCATAAATAACATTGTCCGCACTATCTTACTTCATGCTTCCGTACCCCCGTATTTTTGGCAACATATCTCCTTAACATAATTCCGTCCAAAGGTCTGACATATTCTTCCCCCCTCAAAATCCTATATAATAAGAACCCTTCTTACTCTCATTTTAGGATTTTTGGGTACTTGTGTTATCCGTTATTCCCATTCACCACAATTAACAAACTTCAGGCTCGGTCTACCCCGTGTGTATTTTTGGGTTATCCGTCTAATCATCGTGGTTATAAATGCTTTGACTTATCCTCTAATAAAATCATAATTAATCGCCATGTCATTTTTTATGAAACCCAATTTCCTTTTACGAAAGTTCATATTCCCGAGCCTAAGTCGTATAATTTTTTGGATGACCAAATATCCCCGTATATTATTCGGAATTTTTCGGACATCTCCTGCACCCAAAATTATCCAATGGGCCCATCGCTTGCTGGGCCCCACAGCCCCGTGTTTAGTTTGACCATCGAATAGCAGTTCCAAAGATTGGGGCTACCCAGCCCACCTCGAACTGGTCCAGCTTCACGCTTCTCGATTTGGGTCAAGAGTTCCATCGCTGCACGGCCCGTCTCAAACAAAGAAATTTCCAAAATTTACTTAATTCTTCCTCGAGTCATAGACCGGTCACTCATAGTCAGCGGGGTATTTTTACACCTAAAAGACATTTTAATTTACATTCTGATGTCTCTAAATCCCCCTTGCCCCGTAATCCGGTGTCCGCCTTAAATGACCCTAATTAGAAAATTGCTATGACTGATGAATATAATGCTCTTATTAATAATAAGACGTGGGAGTTGGTGCCCCGTCCATATGGTATAAATGTTATCAGGTCTATGTGGATTTTTGCTCATAAGGAAAATTCAGATGGTTCATTTGCTCGCCATAAGGCGAGGCTTATGGGTGACGGTAAGACTCAGCAGGTTGGGATAGATTGTGGGGATACGTTTAGTCCGGTGGTCAAGCCGGCTACTATTCGCACTATGCTTAGCTTGGCTCTTTCGAAGACTTGGCCTATTCATCAGTTGGATGTCAAGAATGCTTTCCTACATGGTGATCTCAAGGAAACAGTCTATATGCATCAGCTGTTGGGTTTCAGGGATCTAAACTATCCTCATCATGTCTGTTTGTTGAAGAAGTTATTATATGGTCTTAAGAAATCTCCACAGGCATGGTATACGAGGTTTACTGACTTTGTTTCGACTATTGAGTTCACTCACAGCAGGTCAGATAATTCCTTGTTCATCTACCGTCGTGGTTCATCCATGGCCTACATTCTGTTGTATGTGGATGATATCATTTTGACTGCTTCTTCCGATACCTTGCGCCAGTCTATCATGGCCATGCTCAGTTTCAAGTTTGCTATGAAAGACTTAGGGCCCTTGAGTTACTTTTTAGGGATTGTCGTCAAGCGTCATTCAGGTGGTTTGTTTTTGTCCCAATGAAAGTATGCAGCTGAGATCATCGAGAGGGTTGGGATGTCATTCTGTAAGTTCACTTCCACTCCAGTTGATGCAAAACCCAAGCTTAGTTCCGCGGCAGGTGCACCATACGAGGACCCAACCCGTTATCGCAGTCTTGCAGGGGCCCTCCAGTATCTTACCTTTACCAGACCGGATATTACGTATGATGTGCAGCAAGTGTGTTTATTCATGCATGATCCCAGAGTTGAGCACATGAATGCAATCAAACGCATCATTCGATATATTCAGGGGACACTGGACTATGGGTTGCACTTGTATCATTCTTCTACATCCACACTTGTCTCGTACACAGATGCGGATTTGGGTGGTTGTCCGGACACCAGACGGTCTACGTTAGGATATTGTATATTCCTTAGCAACAACTTGGTCTCCTGGTCTGCAAAGCGTCAGGCGACTCTATCCCGTTCAAGTGCAGAGGCAGAATATCAAGGGGTAGCTAATGTGGTCTCAGAATCATGTTGGTTACGTAATTTGCTTTTAGAGCTTCATTGCACCATTCAGAAGGCAACCTTAGTATATTGTGATAATGTTAATGTCATCTACCTCTCAGGTAATCCGGTTCAACACCAACGCACTAAGCATATCGAAATGGACATTCTCTTTGTCCGTGAAAAGGTTGCTCGGGGGCAGGTGCGCGTATGTCATGTCCCGTCAAGATATCAAGTTGCAAACATCTTTACAAAGGGTCTTCCCTCTGTACTCTTTGAAGATTTTAGGAACAGTCTCAGCGTTCGAAGACCGCCCGCTATGACTGCGGGTGTGTGTTAAATAAGGCAATATACACACAATATACACACAATATACAAGTGTATATTGCCTTATTGAATGCCACGAAATCTGCCCATATTGGGCATCTCGGTTTTGGCTTATTTTGTACATGAGAATATTGTATATTTGGAAAATATATGTGTAGTATATTGTAATGTATTTGTTACCTAAAGTAGGATTATACACTACCATAATTGTAGAGTTAGAATTATGGTAGAATAAGATTTTAGGAATAGAATAGGAATATTTTGTATCTTGTATATATACCTATTCAAGTAATGAAAATAATCAAGGGGATTATTTCTTTCAGTAAGCTCAAGGGATGCACATTAATGAATAATTATAAACAATCAAATAATAATTCAATAATTGCAAATGCCAAAATATTAATCTCTATTAATAATAATATAAATATGTATAATGTACATTTGTCTTAATATAAATTATGTTTAGGACATAAATATAATTTCATATAACATAGTTACAATGCAATTTGAACAAGTAACTTCTTTTAAGCTATTATTACGAGCCTGAGGGAATAATTTCAAGGAGAAGGAGAAATTACAATTTATAAGAAGAAATTACGCTGATTTGGTCTTATATATGAGCTGGACACTGATTGTCATTGATTCATGGGCTGTATATTAAGAAATTAAGTTGGTTTGGTCTTATATATGGGCTGGACACTAAAGGTCATTGATTCATGGGTTGGATTTTGATTGACCTTTATTTAGTAATTATTTCGATATTCGGTAGTACCGAATGGTTAAAATTCTCAAACCGAATACCGAAATAAAATATCATATATTTTAATTTTATTTTTGAAAATCGAAGCGAAAATTGAAATACTGAATACTGAATTACCAAAATCATCGATTCGATTCGATAATTCGATTTTGGTGTTTTATGCCCAATCCTACTATTTGGACCATGTAAAGTTGTTAATGAAACCAAATACACTTATAATCATAAGTCCCAAAATCACATAGAAGTCATTTCATACATTAGAACAAAGTGAGGTGAGGGAAAGGTATCAATTTTTTCTTTGCATTTTAGTGATATACTAAGAGAAGTTGGAAGATATTTTTATGTTTCTTTATGTTTCAAATTTTGCTCCTCTGCTTTCACTAATGAAAAAGTAGACAAGTTAAGACGAGGTGAAAGGAAATTTTTGGGTGACATTTTCCCTTTTTAGTTTAGTCATCAATATCCGCAACACACTTACTCGATTGCATCTATGAAATACAACTCATATAAGCAAATGTGTAGACATCTAAATCAATAGAAATAGAGAAGAAGGATAAAAGCAATTAGTAATATTTAAAAGTCAACTTAGAAGAAAAAGGGAACCTAAATGAATCCCACTCATAAGTCATAACCAACACATAGTAATCCACTAGGGTTAACTTTCCACCCCTATCTCGAAGGATCGTGGTAGGATGTATAAAATTCATTCACCCTTAATTATAGGTTTTAGGTTTGAGTTATGAGGATGAAAAAAATTCTTAGTAAAAACGCTTCCATTTTAATGGACTCCCGAACCACTGGTCTCGTGGCCTTTCTCTATGCTTTTGTTGTAGGAACAACATCCCCTTTCTTTGAAGCCTCCATCCACATATATACATGTTCTATGTTTGGAGGGATTGTACTTGTACTGTCAACCAAACAGGGACTTTGGGCTCCATTTCTGCTCCTGTGAAATAGAGAGGCATAAATAAGATATCAGTGTAATTTTACAAGTGCGGTCTGAAGAGTAGAGTGTACATAAACCTTATCCATACCTTGAGAGGTAGATAGGTTGTTTCCAATAGAGCTGTTAATTTTGAATTTGGTGTTGTGACATTTTGCCCAACATATCATTTTTAGTACTAAGTTGAAGTTAAGAAATGTTGGAACAAATGTCACAACATTCGGACCAACATTTTTGTGACAAACAGTTTTGCCTTACTTTACGGACTGAAATAATTCTCGTGGAATTTTTACTACGATGGAGAAGTGACTTGGCAAGGTAATTAGGAGCTGATGAAAAACGTGGGAAGAACAAGTCAAAGTCGTTGCTATGCTTGGGGAACAAGTCCAAGAAATTAGAGAATTTTGCTACATGATCTTCTCCAACAAACCTTACCAGTTGCCCACCTTTCCCTCAACCTACTCAACCAATCGATAAGCTTTTCAAGATAGACTCTCTACTATAAATAGAGATGCTACAAGAATGAATCGATATCCAGAATCAAAATGTAAAAATACCAAGAGAGCTCTCGGGATTTCTTCTCAGAAATTTGGATCACAAATGTTGTCTGAGTGTGTCGACAACATTCTGTCAAACATTACAATTGTTGTTTAGATTCTAGATTAGTTTTGTATGGAGCAATTGTAATGAGAGGTTGTATATGTCTACTTAATTAGATTTTTCAGGCAGAAGTCATCTGCGACTTCAACTTTTAATTCCTTTCCGTTTTATCTTGTAAGAAAGGAATTTGTACATTTGTATATGAAATATATACAATACTTTCGGTCACTGACCGTCATAGGTTAAAAATTAAACTTTTGTGTTCTTTATTATTTCTGCTGCAATTTACTCTTCAAATATTTTTCTGTTTTATCGAAGTGTTGTCACTTGTATCAGACGACATTGTCGCTGACATTTGAAACTGAATTGGCATTCGATTTTATTTTCAGTTTGTTTTTATTATTCCATAGCATACCCGGACCTAAAAGAAACCGTTGGCAAAAAAATTAATTTGGTAGCCAAGACAATAGAAACCCGAAAGTGTATATCCTTGTCGCTCCTACGAATCTTTTCTTCAGCATATCAAAAGCTTCATTTCCTAAAGCAATTTATGAAAGATCCATTAGATACACTTCATTTGAATAATCAGAGTAGATCAACCTTTTTTGCAAATTTTTTAACCTAACCCAAATTTGAAATCTATACAGGCAGCTCTACTCAGCATCTTATACACAAACACACCCCAATTACAGTGCCTAACTAGTCTCTTGATATTTAGTTTCGCTAAATTGGACTGAAACAGTTATATCCACTTTGTTCATTAATCATTGCACTGATAGTGATTTCCACAAACAGGTACTATATAATACAAACACAATCAACTAACAAACGGATCAAGAATCAAGTTTTGTCAAAAGCAATGGAATATTAATGTATCAATTCTTTTTGGATTGAATTGGCCTTGGGTTCGTATGAAGATATCCTTTTGTCAGAATATACGAAACACCCAAAATTCTGTTGGAAATTTATCTTTGGTGGGGAGGTGCATCCACCCGTATTTAATGACTTAAACACTAGGGTTCCGTATGTTGGAGGCTTTGTCTCTTCACACGTGCATAATCTACTAAGTGAGTAGATGACAGTAGGGCCAAGAATCGTCAAATTTCATTGAGAAATGAAAGAGATATTGGTCCACGAAGTAAGGTGTTTTGAGGCATGGAAATATGATGTGAGACAAATCTATCACATCGGTGGGAAAAGGAAGAATTGTTCTATTTATAAGTCTCAAAATTGGCTAAGGGTTTGGGACCCCAAGGGATAACCCATGTGTTTGAAGGAGGGAAGACCTAGATGTGCTTGGGTTTAAGGCTAAGTCCACATGCGCGCTGCCGGTCCCGTCCGGTCCGGGCTCAGGTCGTGGGCCTTGGGCTTCTTCTGATATTATCTCTTTGGACCCCAAATTACTTATTTACAGTTTGGTCCCTGGAGTTTCTAAAAAGCTGAATTTGGGAACGACGGAAGGCAGAAGCCGTTTGAGTTGGTTTTTGGAGCGTAAACTCCATTAATCTGCACCTTAACTCCTCCCTAACAGCTCATTTATGTTGCACATTAAATCAGCCATTACTTGACTGATTAACAATGGCCATAAACTGTCATTACTTGGCAGTTGAGGAGTCCCTCCCCCTTATACTATATA
Source organism: Anisodus acutangulus (assembly GCA_029783415.1). Lineage (NCBI taxonomy): Eukaryota > Viridiplantae > Streptophyta > Magnoliopsida > Solanales > Solanaceae > Anisodus > Anisodus acutangulus. The sequence continues at coordinate 4,158,519 of CM056509.1, forward strand.
TTGGAGCCTTTTGGCTCAATTGCAGAGACGAATATATACAATACTACACAGAGACGAACAAAAGAGTAAAACATAGAAATTCAGTCCAAAATGTGAGCAGAAACGTTGGGACAAAAACATAAAACTCTTCATTCCTTTTCTATTCTTCAGCAAGTCGTTTCGTGTTTGTTTTCTTCGTCAGAATCAACCTATTTGTTTTGTAGTGTTGATTAGTTGATGTTTTATCTTGGGAAACTATTACCCGTTAACGTAAAAGCATATATACGGGGCAATCTTATCTTAAAGACAAAGAGCCATCTCTCGACTCAGTCACAGTTGTAACAATCCAGTTTTGTATTAGTATTTCTTGATTTCAGGTTATCAAGATCCAACGTTCAACAAGCTTGCGGCACTTCTTAATATTAGCTACTTGTTTATCCTTTCGAACACTTGTAATATTTATTTACTTTCCGTATTGCTTTACATATCCAACAAATTCTCATTATCTCCTAGTTGGTATGTCATGCCACATAAAATTCTATTTTTAATGATAAATCTATTTAATTCATTTAAGTCAATCCAAACCTATTTTAACCAACCCAACTCATATTTTATACCCATTTAATTCGATTAGAAAACATCAAACAAGCGTAATTTTTATATCCGATTTTATTCACTCCTAAATAATTAGTAGAGATTTTCCTCACCGACGATGTATTTTAGCATAGAAAACCTAAATCTGAGTTTATTTTAGATGTGTTATTGATGGATAAGGCACATAAAAGAGAAAATATTTATTTAAGTGATTAATATGGAATGATTAAAATATAAATAACGGTATCATAGTCAAAACTCTTATTCTTAAGAAACATGTAAAAGAAAAATACTATAATTAAAATGAATCGAAGGGAACTTAGTAAGAGTACTCTGAAATTTTTTAGGTCCATGAGTTGTGTTATTTGTGTTTTAAAGAATAAGATAATTATATGTAATGTTAATAAACTGTGTCAAGAATACCACATGTTTAAAATATTATCTGTCTAAGTGAACATTATTTTAGAACAAACTAAAAAAATGAGATTTTCGAAAAGAAAAATGCCTCATCAACTTCCCGTTCGCTTAGTTGTGATGGAGTGATAAATACTTTATTCTTAATTAGAGGGGTGTCATATTTGAGTCCGGGTACGAAATCTCCCTGGTTAGGAAGGGCTTTGCCGAATCTGGTAGACACCCCCAAAAAAACACGCTTTGACATCTTGAAAGCTACATGTAAATCCAATCTCTCACTCTTCAATACCATCATATGGACATATAACATTCATAACATCTTGAAAGCTAACACAAAAATCCAATGCCCCACCTAGAGGAATATAAAGCACAATAAAAGTCTATGGTTCAATTACCAACATAGCCTGTAAACTATTGAAAAGTCACATCAGATGTATGTTCAAAACTGCAAGCAAATCTAAATTCCACACTATTGAGAAACCTCTGATTACATGAGAAATATAACCACGACTGTCTCCAACCCTGAGAAGCAATAAAAAAACAGAAGTGTTAGTCTCTATTAAAACGGGCCAACCGACCACTTTCTATGCTTACTAGCATTACTTGATAGAAAAGAACAAAGCACTATCAAGCTAGATATAGGCGAGTTGGTAAGTGACAAGGTGATTGAGGTATAACCATTCCAACGTCGCGGGTTCGAATCCGTGTGGTGACAGTCTTTGCTGAAATATTGCAAGGGTCATTCTTTGGGTTCGTTCGTTGGTCCTCTCCCTTACAGACTGCCACTGCCAAGATATCCTCGATTTACATCCCATCTGGCCAAGGGACCTCTGGTACAACTGGGGCGTTCGCCTTCGGGACTTTCCCCTTCACAAAGATATATCACATAAAGAAAGTATTTCGTGTACGCGTGCAACTGCACACAAGATTGGGAATCACGTCAAAAATCAAACATGACAAACACTCTAGCGCTCCAAGCACACTTCCTATAATCTAATCAATGTGACAGAAGAGCAACATCCATTTGATGGCATTAAAGTACACACCCCAATAATAACATTACATATCATACTCTCGATACAAATTATCCACTAATCCAATACCTAAGACTGATAAAATCAATTGCATGCGTACAATTGAGGAAATGTCTTATCAAAAGAGACAACGGTACTGGGGAGATTGATCCTTTACCACAAGATAAAACTATAGTTGGATGCCATTGGGTATTTATAATCAAGATGGTTCCAGGTTATCTTAGAGCTCGAATAATTGTCAACGAATACACTCAGATATATGGCAATAGTTGATACTTTCTCTCAGCAACTAAAAATGCACGGATTAGTGAAAGAAATAATCCTCTTAATTATTTTCATTACTTGAATATGTATATATACAAGATACAAAATATTCATATTCTATTCCTAAAATCTTATTCTACCATAATTCTAACTCTACAATTATGGTAGTGTATAATCCTACTTTAGGTTACAAATACATTACAATATACTACACATATATTTTTCAAATATACAATATTCTCATGTACAAAATAAGCCAAAACCGAGATGCCCAATATGGGCAGATTTCGTGGCATTCAATAAGGCAATATACACTTGTATATTGTGTGTATATTGTGTGTATATTGCCTTATTTAACACACACCCAAGCCATAGCGGTCTTCGAACGCCAGATCAGGCTGTCCTAAAATCTTCAAAGAGTACCGAGGGAAGACCTTTTGTAAAGATGTTCGCAACTTGATATCTTGACGGGACATGACATACGCCAGACTGCACGCCCTCGAGCAACCTTTTCACGGACAAAGTGAATGTCCATTTCAATATGTTTTGTGCGTTGGTGCTGAACCGGATTACCTGAGAGGTAGATGACACTAACATTATCACAATATACTAAGGTCGCCTTCTGAATGGGGCAATGAAGCTCTAAAAGCAAATTACGTAACCAACATGATTCTGAGACCACATTAGTTACCCCTCGATATTCTACCTCCGCACTTGAGCGGGATAGAGTCGCTTGACGTTTTGCAGACCAGGAGACCAAGTTGTTGCCAAGGAACATACAATATTCTGACGTAGACCGTCTGGTATCCGGACAACCACCCCAATCCGCATCTGTGTACGAGACAAGTGTGGATGTAAAAGAAGGATACACGTGCAACCCATAGTCCAGTTTCCCCTGAATATATCGAATGATACGTTTAATTGCATTCATGTGCTCAACTATGGGATCATGCATGAATAAACACACATGCTGAACAGCATACGTAATATCCGGTCTGGTAAAGGTAAGATACTGGAGGGCCCCTGCAAGACTGCGATAGCGAGTTGGGTCCTCGTATGGTGCACCTGCCGCGGCACTAAGCTTGGGTTTTGCATCAACTGGAGTGGAAGTGGACTTACAGTATGACATCTCAGCCCTCTCTATGATCTCAGCAGCATACTTTTGTTGAGACAAAAACAAACCACATGAATGACGTTTGACGGCAATCCCCAAAAAATAACTCAAGGGCCCTATGTCTTTCATAGCAAACTCAGAACTGAGCATGGCCATGATAGACTAGCGCAAGACATCGGAAGAGGCAGTCAAGATGATATCATCCACATACAACAGAATGTAGGCCAGTGATGAACCACGTCAGTAGATGAACAAGGAATTATCTTACCTGCTGTGAGTGAACCCAATAGTCGAAACAAAGTCAGCAAACCTCATATACCAGGACCGTGGAGACTGCTTAAGCCCATATAAGGACTTCATCAACAAACAGACATGATGAGGACGGTTTGGATCCCTGAAACCCAACGGCTGATGCATATAGACTGTTTCCTTGAGATCACCATGTAGGAAAGCATTCTTGACATCCAACTGATGAATAGGCCAAGTCTTCTAAAGAGCCAAGCTAAGCACAGTGCGAATAGTAGCCGGCTTGACCACCGGACTAAACGTCTCCCCACAATCTATCACAACCTGCTGAGTCTTACCATCACCCACAAGTCGCTCCTTATGGCGAGCAAATGAACCATCTGAATTTTCCTTAGGAGCAAAAATCCACATAGACCTGATAACATTAATACCATATGGACGGGGCACTGACTTGCACGTCTTATTATCAATAAGAGCATTATATTCATCAGTCATGGCAATTTTTCAATTAGGGTCATTTAAGGCGGACACCAGATTACGGGGCAAGGGGGATTTAGAGACATCAGAATGTAAATTAAAATGTCTTTTAGGTGTAAAAATACCCCGCTAACTACGAGTGACCGGTCTATGACTCGAGGAAGAATTGAGTGAATTTTGGGAATTTGTCAGGCTCGGGACGGACCGCCAAGCAGCATGGGCCGCTGGCCCAAATCGAGAAGTCGTGGACGTGAATCGGACAAGTTCCGTGACCTGGGTCGATCGCCCAATTGTCGGAACTGCTCCAGCTGGTCGAACCGCACGGATAGTGGGGCTAGCGGCAATGGCCGAGAGTTTTCAAAGTAAGATGTCCGAAAAATTCTGAATAATATACGGAGATATTTGGTCATCCAAAATATTATACGACCTAGGCTCGGGAGTATGAACTTTCGTAAAAGGAAATTGGATTTCATAAAAAATGACATGGCGATTAATTATGATTTTCTTGGAGGATAAATCAAAGCATTTATAACCACGATGATTCGACGGATAACTCAAAAATACACACGGGATAGACCGAGCCTGAAGTTTGTTAATTGTGGTGGATGGAAATAACGGATAACACAAGCACCCAAAAATCCTATGATAAAAATAAGAAGGGTTCTTATTATATAGGATTTGGAGGGGGGAAGAATATGTCAGACATTTGGACGGAATTATGTTAAGTAAATATGTTGCCATTTGCAGAGCATGATGCCAAAAATACGGGGGTACGGAAGCATGAAGTAAGATAGTGCGGACAATGTTATTGATGGAACAAATTTTGCGTTCAGCTTTCCCATTTTGAGAAGATGTATGAGGGCACGAAAAATGAAAATTTATCCCATTAAATTTATCCCATTATTATCATAGAACTCCCGAAATACCCTATTGTCATACTCTTTCCCATTATCACATTGAATATTCTTTATTTCTCTTTCGAATTGTGCTCTAATGAATGCTCTAAATTTTATGAAGACAGAAAACACTTGAGATTTATTGGCAATTGAAAACGTCCACAAAAATTTAGAGTAATCATCTAAAAACAGAACATCATATCGATGACCTAACGAACTTAGAACAGGAGACGTCCATAAGTCGCTATGGATAATATCAAAATGCTGTGAAGTATGAGAATTTGAGTCCACAAATGACAATTTAACACTTTTTCCTAACGAACAAGATTGACAAATTTGAGTATGACTCGTACCCTTACAAGAAATGAAGCTATTTTTATCTAAAACTGATAAAATAGAAGAGTCCGGATGACCAAGGCGGGCATGCCAGACGGAAGGAGAAATGGCTGCAAAAGTTGACGGCAAGGTTTGACTCGATGGACTGAAACCGGGCATGATAGGATAAAGGTCCCCCCCTACTATCACACCTCATGAGATGACTCCCCGTCTTGAAATCTTTCACAGAGAAACCAAAAGGATCAAATTCAACAGAAACCGAATTGTCAGTGGTGAACTTTCTGACATACACTAAATTTTTAATCAATTTGTGGGCATGTAAAGTATTTTTCAAGATAAGGGGTGGATTGAGGGGAGACAACGTTTTCTGACCATAACCCTGAATTGGAATAAAGTTGTCATTACCAACAATTACACCCCGAGGGGTGCTCAAATTGGAATAAGATGAGAGAGTACCTGATTTGGAAGTCATGTGAGTAGTGGCCCCGGTGTCCATGTACCAATTTGGGTCCGGTTGAGTCAACCCCTCGATATCGGTGCCTCCTGCATGATAGGCTTGCGGAGGTCGGGGCCCAAGAATTCCGCATGCTGATCGGCCCGGGCCGTAGTCAGCTGAATCGCTGCCGCCGCCATCGCCAGCCGGGCCGCCACCGGCTTGTTGGGCTCGACCTGGTTGCCAGCCCATCGCCGGAATGAACTCCTGGAGTATAAGGGCTGCTGGACCACGGTCCACTGCCCCAGCCCCACTGCGATGGGCCCCACTGCTGGGACCAGGGTGGTGGTGGGCCACTGTTCCCTGGATGTGGCCCACCGCCTGCTTGCTGACCACCGGAACCGCCACCATAACCGCCGCGTTTGCCCCCGCAATTTTTGTTATTATTCTTGCGATTATTCTTGCCGCCGCCATGATTATGGTTTTGGCCCGAATTATTAACAAAACCCAAAGAACTTGGGGAGGACGCCACCATGACGACGGGGCTTGCTCCTATAGCCGCCTTTTTAGCCAAACCGGCTTCTTTCAAAGTAAGCATGAAGCGGGCTTGATAAAAGACGGGAAGAGGGTTACTTTGACGTAGGAGAGGTCCAACGCCATTATATGCCTCCGAAAGGCCGACAACCAATTGTAGAACCAGACGATTATTGGCGACAGGTGCGCCCACATTACAGAGTTGATCTGCCAACTCCTTAAGTTTCTTGCAATAGACAGATACGTTAGAAAATTCTTCCATGCGAACGAGGGAGAATTCCTGCTCAAGTGTGACGACACGTGAATGTTGGTTATCTTGGAATATGTCACGCAATCTATTCCAAGTAGCCATAGCCGTGGTATCCGGTTCAATAATCGTTTGTAGAAGGTCAACTGAAATAGTGGAATAGATCCACTGGAGAACGGTAGCATCAAACGTAATCCATAATTAAGGATCCTCCTCGGGAAGATGTGTAGTGGGAGGAATGATATAATGGATAACTTGATAGGAGATAGCGTGTATTTTAAACAACTCCGGACACGTCGCATATTGAACGTTTTCCATCTCAAGCACAATCGGGATACTATTCTTGATGTTGGAAACCATGAGGGCAGGATGATAATTGTTCTTAGACATATTGAAAGAACAAAGAATGAGGGGAAATTTAAGAAAGGGTTTTGAGAGCGGAAGACGAAATTTTGGAGAGAAACCCGAGGGGGGGGGGGGTTCTCGGCCGAGATGGGTCAAAAAAATTGGGAGAGAATTTTTTTGGTAAAACCTAGTCTCTTGATACCATGAAAGAAATAATCCCCTTGATTATTTTCATTACTTGAATATGTATATATACAAGATACAAAATATTCCTATTCTATTCCTAAAATCTTATTCTACCATAATTTTAACTCTACAATTATGGTAGTGTGTAATCCTACTTTAGGTAACAAATACATTATAATATACTACACATATATTTTCCAAATATACAATATTCTCATGTACAAAATAAGCCAAAACCGAGATGCCCAATATGGGCAGATTTCGTGGAATTGAATAAGGCAATATACACTTGTATATTGTGTGTATATTGCATTATTTAATAATTAGTCTTTCCATTTCTATGAAAACCATGCTCCACTAGTTCCTTCATCAGTTAGACATCAACGAAAAACTTGTTGGGGAAGCTTATATGGAACTACCACCCAAGTTTGTTGCTAGTGTTCCGACAAGGCCGATTCTTTATGGTCTTAAGCAGTCTTCTAGAGCACAGTTTAATTTATTTCCTTACAATCTTATACACTTCAAGGTGAAGCTAATAATTTTAATATTATACAAACATTCTTCTTATGATAAATATAACTTCATAATGGTTGGGTTGAACACCCTTTTCTCACCCCAACTTGGCTCCATAACCGACAGAATCGGGACCAGCATGAAAACTCTTAGGGGGTCGAGTTGGGTTCGACAACTTAAAATACCAAAACTATTTAGGAATATATTTAATAGATTATTTTAAACTTACTCCTAATTCGGACCCTACGCATAGCGAGAGTTTAGTGCGACAAGCTACCTTTTTGACATTTTTTCTTAAAAAAACAGATGTAGTCCACCACACAATTGAAATCCCACAAGTGGAGTCTTCATGAAGTTGAGTGACATTACCCCTACATTCGCGGGTTGGAGAGGTTGTTTCTGATTGACCCTCAACTCAGAAAAAAATATTTAATGAGAGAACACTGCCAGATTTAATGTGGTTAAATGAAAATTCTAAAAATGTAATAGTAAGGAGTCATTTGATTACCGGACTGGGATAGACAAGGATATGTCATGAGATTAGTTGTTTCATCATCTATATAAAATAGGTAATCTCACCATTTTTGTTCAAAATAGTTACCGAGACTAATTAATATTTATAATTAAATGTGAAATAAAATAATTCTGTATTTTATTCTGAGATTGTTATCTTTATCCCGCAATCAAACAAGTATAGTGTGTGATATGTGAATATGAACGTTTGAATTTTAAATGACAAACACCTAATATTTAACGGAAGGAAGGACTCATTACTCATCGAATTTTGATTCACGAGTCACTGACCCTAAAGGTTCTCGATGATAAAAATGTAAATTATAAAAAAGATCGATTATTTTAACTAAACAAATTTCCCTTACGAATTGTGAAAACATTTTTACGTAGGGTATTATTTTATCAAAATAAGCTATTTTGTAGCAATATATATTTTAGGGAAAATAACACCAAATACCTCTAAAAATAAAATCATTACTCGCTTCACGTCCATCCTAAACTAATTTGGCTTCTTATCCAACCGCTCAAAACTAATCACCCGAGTACAATGTCGCTCCAAAATCCTTCTCCACGATACTATCGCAGTAAATTACGAAGGACAAAGAGAAGAACTAAATAAGTCCTCCATGATACCATTTCAGTATATTTATATACCACGATGGTACCATGGAGGACTGAGGAGTGTCTCATTGAAGGACTGAAGCAGTCCTCTATGATACCTATTAACACTCAAAATTAATTTAAGTGTTTAGCCGAATTCAATGACAGCCGAATTGTTCCATAGCCGATTTTATTCCTAGCCCTCGACTACAAGGACTTCATCGGCTACAAAGACATCTTAGCCGAGTTGTTAGTTAGAGGTACGACTGAGACCCACTCAGATGCAGACGCCTCAACGACCAAGTCAAAAGGGTTTTCGAACCCCAGAAGCGGTAAAGGCCAACAACAACTATAAGAAAGGGCCATTATCTGAGCAAAAGGAGTAGAGGGCGAGAAAATCGACACCACCTCCCCTATAGTCAGCCATTGAACTTAGTGGGTTACTTGATGACTGACATGGGGGATCACGTTGTACAACTTTTTTTCCTTTTTGTACTATAAATAGGATCATTCTGTGTATATACACACAACCAATCAATCAAACAACTCAAATTTTATTTATCTTTATCCTTTACTTTATTTATCATTTATTTTACTGTACTCAGCTGCATTCATGTTTCTTACCTCTTAGTTTACTCATACCACCGTCCTAACGCTTTCTGGAGTAGTTGGGGAACCCACTGCTGAAAATTAGAGTTCCGTTTTCAGCCCAAATCGCTTAACTTAAGGAATCAAATTGTCTCCCGATACGGTCAGCCAATAAAACGGCAGAGAACATAATTCGGGGCGAGAACAATACCATCACAATATATGTATATAAGATGGTGGTATTATAGAGTTTTTTTTTTGTTGAGAAAAGTGTATCTTTTTGAATAAATGAACATGATTGTCCATAAATACCATCTCAATATATTTAAATTCCGTGATGGTATCATAGACGACAAAGAGAAGGACTAAAACAGTCTTTCATGATACTATTTCAGTATATTTATATACCATGTTGATATTATAATTTGGGAGCATCCTGAGGTAAATTGTTTTGATTTTTTCTAAGAGTACGAAAATAATGAGAATATGAGTGTTGACACCCAATTTTGTACCGTCTTTTCTAATTTATTTGCAATTTTAAATATTTTTAACACGTCAAAATAATTTTAATCTATATACATACATGCGTGTGTATATATCTTATTATTCTCTTATTATTATCATTATTCGCATTTTTTACTATCATTTGCATTTTTATCATAATCATAAGTTTTATCCAAAAATTCTATGTTATTTTATTCTCGCAAAATTGCATCGCATTTCCATTTTTTATTAAGCATTAAACATTTCGCAAATATTATATTTTTATTATTATCACATCGTCACGTTATTTTAAATAATTCACATCTTTTACAAAAGATATATATATATATATATATATTTAATGTTAAACCCCTTTTATATTTTTAAATCCATAATCCATTTTTCATTTTTTCCAACCCAAAATAATTTCTACCCAAAACATTCTATCAACCCCAAAGTCAATCTCCCCAAATTAACTCTTATTTTCGGCCCAAAAACCGAAGCCCAACAACCATTCCTCATCACCCAAAACAATATCAACCCTCAACAAAAATCCCAACCAAAACCTCTACCCAAAATCGCACAACCCAATTGGCCCAACACCACAAGCCCAAACTCCCCAATTAAATCCCCCACTCGCCTGGCCCAACCCCCCTAAATCGACCCACAAACTCATTCCCCTTTAATTCTCCCCAAAAACCAAACACCCCCAAAACTAAAAACTAAAAAATCGCCCAACACTCCCGACCCATCGCCCTGACCCCCTTTTTTAATTCCCAAAACCCAAAATAAAAAAAATAAACCTAAACCCCTATCCCCCCAATCGCGCCACCCCTATACCCCTATCCCCTACATCGCCGCACCTCTAACCCCCTACGTCGCCGCGCCCTACACCTGACACCACCACTCGCCAACACCGCCGCCTGACACCACCAACCCATCACCACTCACCGCAACCCATACCCCTAAAAACCCGTTCCAAAATCATTGTTTTTGGGCCCTTTATTTTGAATTTAAGCTCGGTTTTTAGGAGGAAAAATGGGTCTATAAAAACCCTTTGTGTTCTTCGAAAAAAAGGAGGGATTTTCGGAAGACGATTCCATATGTAAAATATTTTTGGTTGTGTTCTTGATTTCAAACATTTTTCCTCCCTTGTTGTTCAAGAATTGAGTCCGAAAAGGTTTGTTCTTCACGTTTGATTCTCTCGATTTTGACACTGATTCGTTTGTCATCAACACCGGTCCGGCCGACCTTGCCTGGGTAATATTTTCAGAATTATTGCATTTTGTATCTTGTATGTTGGTTATCTGAAATTGGTGTTGAAATCTGATTCGGGTTTGGATCACTGATTCGGGTCGGATCGACCCAGTTTGGGTAATATTTTCAGAATTATTGCATTTTGTATCTTGTATGTTGGTTATCTGAAATTGGTGTTGAAATCTGATTCGGGGTAGGGTCACTAACCCGAGTCGGGTTGACCCGATTTGGATATTTCCAGAATTCTTGCATTTCGTATCTTATTTGTTGGTTATCTGAAATTGGTCTTTAATCGATTTCGGTTTGAATCATCGATTGGTCGGGCCGCAACCATCGACCCGATTTGGATATTTTTCAGAATTATTGCATTTTGTATCTTGTATGTTGGTTATCTGAAATTGGTGTTGAAATCTGATTCGGGTTTGGATCACTAATTTGGGTTGGGTCACTGACCCGAGTCGGGTCGACCCGATTTGGATATTTCCAGAATCCTTGCATTTCATATCTTGTTTGTTGGTTATCTGAAAAAAATCTGTTTTCAGAATTGGGTCACTTATTCGGGTCACTGTTCATGATCCGGGTTTGATTTTTCATAAATACTTCTTAATGCCATTTCGATTCCAGAATTTCAGAACTCGGGTTGGATACTTTAATTGCTCACTGCTCGTTTCTTTGGCACTGTTTTATTGTTTTATTAATACCGCATTTAGGCCGATGAAATTGAATTCGAGGCCGCGCTTTTCTTTCGTTTCATTTCTCTGTTTTCAGCACTGTTTTGAGTACCCAGGCAACATATATTTTACTGTTTTTACTGTTTTAAACTAAACACCGCGTCTTTTTTCGGAAATCATTTTTCTGCTTACTGTTTTATCGCCTGCTACTGCTGTTTCTATTCTGATTTCATTTTTTGCTGATTTGAACACGATACTACACTGGCCGATGAAAAATATCCGTCGATTTTGAGGCATCCACAGTCGTAAAGACGGAAATATAACTTCAGGGCAAGGATGAGGCTTAAACCTTTATTTCATCCGAGATCAACATGTTTAGTAGGCGAGGTGACTAAAATAACCAACAAGTTATATATTCGCAGCCACGACGTGATTATAGTGATCTTTTCTTTTCATTCGAGATACCAACATGTTTAGTAGGCGAGGCAATCAAAATAACTACCGAGTCATACGTTTGCAGCCACGACGTGATTGGAATGGTCTTTTCAAAATTTAAGTATGAGCCCTCCGTGACCAAAACACTCACTGTTTTGGATGCGGATATGAAGTTATTTGTATTTAACTGCTTTTAACCGTTTGTTCTTGACAGCTTGCAGGGAATAAAGTAAACAAAGGCAGATGTTCCCTCGAAGTTTATTTATTTTATTTACTTTCTTTAATTCAGCTTTTATCCGGCTATGTATTGTAATATTATTTATCGCACTTATGTAACTATTGAAATGCTTAGAATAGACCAACTTAGAATTAATTCATGGGGTAGTTTAAGACTTGAAACTCGTCGCTAGCTTATTTATTTGTAGGCTCGGTTAATTCAAACTTAGAAACTCTCCGCTAGTTATTTTAGGCTCGTCACGCATATTCAAGATTTCTAAAACAACTTTTGTCATCTTTTATTTGCTTTATTAATCATACAAATAAGTTTATCCCTTTTTTATTATTTTTGCAACTCGATGATTTCTGAAAGATTTACTTCTTTGGCATTATAAATAATTTTGTTTCTACTCTCAATTGTCAAAAACATATTTTTTCAACTCTACATATATTTCTCTTTAAATATCACACAAATGCATACTTGCACAAAAATGCATTCTTTTACTAAATAATTGCAACATCATTTTTAAGTTTATATTTTAAAACATGCATTTTCTCAATACAATAATTAACCTGAGTTTGACCGGATAACCGCAAGTTAGCGGATCTTAAAGGATGCCTAACCCCTTCCTTTTAGGATAATAAAGAACCTTTACCTAGAATCTCATTAGTTTCGCAGACCTTAAAATTGAAGTTACATTGCAGCATTTAGTTTAATATTTAGGTGTCCTAATTCACCGTAAAATAATTAGGTGGCGACTCCTCAACCCTTTTACCCAGGAATCACCTTGACACGTTGTACTTCGCTTTTTGACCCGAGCAGGTCGAAAAACGGGCGCGACAATGAGCCGGTAATTACTTTGATTTGAGGGGCACACACGTTTTTTCCCCCTATATGTTATTACTAAAACTTCAAATAGATAAATATTCCTTGTTTAAATACTACTACTCCATTCTTTAGCTTTGTTAATATGGGCCTCATTCTTCACACTAAAGACAATCCATTTTTTGCGCACTGGTCTTTAATTTTTTCTCTTTATATCAGTGGTCTTTAATTTTTGCTCTACTAATTATTTTATAAAAATATCTAGGTTTACTCCGCAAGACATAGTCTCTATAATATTCTTCTCTTCGAAAACTGAATTTCGCGCGCGACATAAATTATGTAGGAATTAAGTTATGCGGCATAGTTTTATAGTAATTTTTAAAATTATGTTGAGTGTTGAAAATTATGCATTATCCAGCATAGTTTGTGTGAATTTTATGATACATATGTTGAAATTAAACGCTAACTATGCCCGTCGAAATTTAAAATTATGCATTTTTCTTATTATGTTGAGTGTTGACAATTATGCCTTATCCGGCATAATCTGTGGATTGTGTATGATACATATGCCGAAGATAAATACTAATTATGCCGAGCAAAATTTTAACTATGCTGCACCAAAAGTAATAAAGGGCAAAAAATTAAAGAACTCAAATTTGAAAGGGAAAAAAAATTAAAGACCACCCAAAAAGTGTGCGAATGACCAATAAAAAGCTGAAACCCAAAAATTCAATTTGGGCTCATATAATAGTCAGCCCATACAGAAATTAAAATTAATCAGCCCAATATTTTAAAGGCCCAACATCCTGAGTCCTCTCTATCATCGGAGCTTTTTTCTTCAAGTTTCAACTTAAACCCTAGCTATAATGTGAAGTATTTTTCATTGCATTATTATAAAAATCGTATTTTGTGACTTTTTCTACGTGTTAGAGGCGTTCTTTTCTTAAAATAAATATATTTATTATGTGAAAATGGTGTGTTGACTGATTATTGGAGTGAAGATGAAGATGGGTCAGCCATTTAGTGGCAATATGAAGGCAAGTACCTTTACACTTTCTTCTTTTATACTATAGTTTTTATATTTCAGTATTGCATTTTAGTGTTATAGAGATATTTGTGCATTTATAAAGTGTGTGGAGGACTAAGTTCAGGCAAATATATTGTCTTTTTGTTGCTAAAATTAAGTAAAGATATTTGTGCTCCTTTTCACTTTTTTTTGTTTGTTTCATAGAGTTTTGACGTGTAGCAGGTTTCAGTATTGCAGTTATTACAACTGCTTGAATTGTAGTGTTTTTACTTCTTAGAGATATTTGTGCATTTACGAAACGTATGGACTAGAATCAAGAAAATATACTATTTTTATTTGCTAAAATTAGGTTAAAAATACTATCTTTTACTTGCTGGATATGTTCATGCTACATTATTTTAGTTCCTTTTTGGTTGAAGTTCTTTCTAGATTGGGTTGATGAAAACTAACGAAAAATGAAAAAGAAAGGTTTTTTGGGGGTTGGAAAACAGGAATCAAGAAATTGGAGCTTGAGCTTTGTTAATCAACGTTTTACCGTTTATGCATTCTTCATAGACTCTTGAGATTTACTCATCTACTATGCTCCCACTCCAAGCTGATAAGCCAAAAAGTTCGCAAATGACATAATTGTAGTTTCTAAGACCTCAATCTTTTATGAAGTTACTTAGAGCTCTACTTTTGGGCCCGTTTGTATAGGGATATTCATTTGTTATAGCTCGGAGGGTTAAGTTCATTTCCTCAAGACTACGAAACTATGTGCTTGTGAAATTAAGGACATACCCCTAAAAGAAACTGTCTAGTTTAGGCATAACCGGAAATTTAACCTTATTCTTGAACTGCTGGATGACATTAAGACAAACTCAAGGATTTCTTTGGGGGGTGGGCGGTGTCAATGGTCATTTAGTGATGAAGTTGATGATGTGGAAGCAAGCTCAGTCTATACCCAAACACAATTTGAGGAAGTTTCTGAGTTTTTGGCCAGTCAAGCACACCATACTACGGATAACTTTGCTAACGCTGATGATCCCTTAGAGGCTTGCATAAATTGATTAATTTGACATTAGAGGAAGTGTTGGTATAAGATGCTTAAAAGTTTACAATCCTTTTGTGACCATGCAATAACGGATGAGGGAAGGGGTGCTACTGAATTGTCGTTTTGACATTTTATTTGCGGTGCTTTCAATACTCTGTGAATCTCTATACATTCTTTTGATAAACTTATCAAGCTCCTAACATAAATGATAGATGTAAGGCACATGGCTCATATGCTCTGTAACTTGTGGACCATTTAATAGTTAAAAGAGTTTATTTGATGTCACAATTTATTTTGCTTTTGGTCCCGTTGTGTTACTTAATTAAGATATTTGCTTCTGCTTCATGACTGTTAAAAATTATTTTGTTGATGCTGCAGAAAGCTCTTGCTGGCATAAGACGTATCAATTTGGAAGGTCTGCGTTGGAGAGTGTTTGATGCCAAAGGCCAGGTTGGAATTCCCTTGATTTTTGTTTTGATCCAATAAAAGAAAAGTAATACCTCAGTGAAAAAAGGTAGTTGGACACTGATAAGGAATGACATGCAAACATATATTTCCTTTCCTTTCCTTTTGATTTTTGGGTTCCTCCATTGTGGGAAGTGAAAGTATGGTTTGGGGATTCATGCTGCAGTGTAAGGGATGAGTATATAAAATGTCAAAAGTTGAATGCTCATAGTTCTAATAATGAAGTTCCATGCTTTGTACTTATCCGGAAAAAAATGAAGTTCCTTGGTTTGTTGTTCGACATTACTATACTGGTTGATTGAAGATCCTTCGTATTCTTTTTTATTTTCTGATTATCCATCTTCCTCCATTCAATATTTAGCAATGAGATAATATTCTTTTAGTGCTCGTTGCTCGAAGACTGCACATGCTATCTTTCTTGAAGCATCAATACATACCTGTTTTCTATCTGCTAATATCAAACTCCCTGTTATATAGGTCCTGGGAAGGCTAGCATCACAGATAGCCACCGTCGTTCAAGGCAAAGATAAACCGACATACACACCTTACCGCGAAGAAGGTGATATGTGCATTGTGCTCAATGCAAAGGATATTTGTGTCACTGGGAGAAAGCTCACTGATAAATTCTATCGATGGCACACTGGGTAAGTGTTGTTGATATTATTACACATACGATGTTGTATTATTTGTAAAAGTGAAAGCAAAAGCTGAATAAAGTGTATGAGCATAATGTGCAGGACTCTTTGTACAATTTATTATTGTTCATGATATTTATTTTCTTGAATGACTTTATAGTTACATAGGCCACCTCAAGGAGAGGAGTCTGAAAGACCAGATGGCTAAGGATCCAACAGAAGTTATTCGCAAAGCTGTCCTGCGTATGCTACCAAGAAATAAGCTGCGTGATGTAAGTGATGTCGTTTTGATTTGCTTAATATATCTTTTTATCCCCTAAGTTCCTGCGCGACTGTCTGATTGCTTATTTACGCTTTGGGGTAGAGGGAAAGATTGGGTATTCCATGAAAAGGCCTGTCATGACAGGAAACATTGCACCATAAATATGTGGAAGTGTGAGTTTTCATAGATTAGGAGCATCAAGAAAATGTGGCAGACTCGTTAGTTTTGGCTTTCACTTCTGAGTTGTCCATTACCTTTTTACCACACTATCTGTAATTCTGTATAGCAGTTATGTGGAGAAAGAATTTTTTTTTGAAATGAATTTGCCTGACTAAAAGTGAGAAAAATCACTTGGCTCTTTGTTATAAGATAATGTACCTTTAAAGAAAGTTAGCAATAATTGTATGAGAAAATCTTGATAATGGAATGCAAGGGTGTGCAAACCACAGTACAGCAAAAGTAGAAAGCCTATATACATTTCACAAGGCTTCTAAAAAGTCTAGTATGGAGTCAGCCTCCTCTATACAAAATTCTTTACACCAAAAATGCAAGTTCAAAATACAGTTCCATCTTGAATGGATTGCTCTTATCTTCAAAACATATATTATTCCTTTCCTTCCAAATGGTCCACCAAAACCAAGCAGGAATAGCCCTTCACCATTTCTTCTTTCTAACAAGGCTCCCTGCTTGATGCCAAGCAATCAAAAGCTCAAAAGTGTTCCCAGGCATCACCTATTTGAGGTTTGCTAGAGTCAGAAAAAGCTGCCAGATCTGTGATGTATATCCACAGTGGATGAATAGATGGTTGATGTTCATCAGTGAGATTGCATAAACATCTAGAGCTAAGCTGCATACCCCTTTTCTGCAGATTCTCATCAGTGAGACAGGCCTTTCTTGCTACCAACCAGGAGAAACAGGTGTCTTTGAAAGGAACCTTGGCCTTCCAGATCTGCTTCCAGGGCCAATTTGTCTCCTGTTGGCCCTCATTTCCAAAAAATGCATAAGCTTATATCTTCTTACGCTTGCCATTCCAGATCATGATGTCTTCATCTTCAGAGATAACCCCTTCTTGCTTCAATAGTTTGTGAAAAGGTAGCCAAACCATCCATTTCCCAGTCGTTTAGTCCTTTCTTAGAGAAATGTTCCAGCCATTAATATCCCTAACTTCACTGATAGTAGCCTCTGGACTTGAGGCTATTCTATAAATGTCGGGAAATCTATTTTTAGAGGTTCCTTACCAACCCAGAGGTCAGACCAGAATACAGTTCTCCTACCATTTCCAGGAGAAATTTCAGTATTTCTAGCAAAACCCTCCCAATGAGCTCTGATGGACTTCCAGATGCTTAGTCCATATGGTGAGGTGACTGGTCTAGTGCACCAATTGCTGGCTAATTGTATGAGAAAATCATCACTGAGCTCTTAGTTATCAGATTATTACATCTACAAAAGGAAGACAATTTCCTATACTTCTGTGCATTCTCTTAATTATGCCGTGCATTATAATCGGAAAGTTATGAACTCATATATGTGCCCAATTATGGCTAATTGTATGAGAAAATCATCACTGAGCTCTTAGTTATCAGATTATTATACCTAGAAAAGGAAGACAATTGCACAATTTCCTATACTTCTGTACATTCTCTTAACTATGCCGTGCATTATAATCGGGAAGTTATGAACGCATATATGTGCCCAATTATGTAGGATATTTTTGATAAATAATTTTTGTAGGTTAAAAGATTGTCCTATACATATCTTAGATTCTAAAAATTCCTCTGCTGCAGGTCTTCAAGGCATAATAGTTGAGTTGCTATAATTTTTGCATAATTGTTTTTTTTGTTTGTCGACAGGCTTAAAAATGATAACCTCCCTACTTGCCCTCGAACCTGCTATCCAACGACGGAAGACTTAGCATTGGCCTATCACCCGAATTCCATTTTATAGCACTCCAACAGGAGGAGGCTTCTTACAAAAGCATTCCAAGAACTCGCTTGAACTTGAAGAGAGAAGCAACTACTACTTCTCCATCAAAGGAAAAAGAAGCATCGACTAAATAGAAGGCCCTTGAATCTTATCGTTAGCCTATAGCGGTATCTACCCTTAAGACTGACTTTAACGATGTAACAGAAGTCTCAAGAGAACTAACAATCGATGGATTGGAAGGGCGAGAGAGAGAAGAGCAAAGAGAACTCAATCTAGAATTTCCACTCCTTCTAAAACCCCAAGTACGGCATTAGCAATTGAAGAGCTTAGTTAGGATGGGTAGAACTACAACCCCTCGAACTGGCTCGATAAAGTCTGGGAGATTATATAAGCTGGCTAGGGATTCTTAGATTCCTTTTTTATGGAAAATGGAAGGCAACTGCCTATGGCGTGAACACTCTCATTATGGTTGGAACCTCAAAATTGGACGGGAAGGGAAAGATAAATCTCTCTTGCTAGAGGTAAATCTAGGATTTAAACTTTGATGGGTTCAACATTTAAGTTCCTTAGCACTAAACTCAATTGGACTTTCACATTATTAGTTCAGAATTTAATATTTGTAGTCTGCCTCTGCTGGAGAAAAAAAGCCTGCCTCTGCTACTTGCTAGCCCTTCCAAGCAGCATAGGAACATACAAAGTAGAATTTCCTCTTAGAGATAAATTTAAAATGCCCTCCCTCCTTTCTCCTTGTAGCAATGTTAAAATTAAACAATTCATCTCTGAAGTCACCAAAGTTCTCTTGGTTAGCAATAAGTTAATTTTTGTCAATTGTTTCTATGTTTATGTCAATTCTTTGTTATTGTTATGCAGGATAGAGATCGGAAATTGAGGATTTTTGCCGATGATGAGCACCCTTTTGTTGACAGACCTCTAGAGCCGTATGTGATGCCTCCTAGACAAGTTCGTGAACTGCGCCCTCGTACAAGGCGAGCCATGATTCGAGCTGAAAGGAAAGCTGAACAACAGCAACAAGGTACAAACAACACAAGTAAAAGAAAAAAGAACAAGGATGTGGAAGAAGCAGTGAGCACATGAAACAGAACACACTTTCTCCAGATGAAATTTCAAGTTTGGGCTCTATTTGCCAGCCATAAGGTGATCTTGGCGTGGCTACCAAGCTGATTGAAAATTTTCTAGTGCCATATTATGAGCTTGGAATGTGTTTTTCCTGGTTAGTTGGTTTACATGTATTTGTCATTCACTTTTGTGTGATGTTATATTTGGCTTGAGATGAACTAGGATAAATGATACACTTGAGCATCATTATTGCCATATGATGCAACCAATAAGCTCTAGTCAGTAGTCAGTATGTTATTTCATATATGACTACTATAGTTAGTATAGAGAAGGTTTAAATTAATTGTGTAGTCAATGCTGACAACTCTTGTTTCCTTAGTCAAGCAAAACCTCTTTTAGTAACCTGCACAACATTAACAGTTGTTACATGTTTTTTTTGGGTTCCCATCCGATACTCGGTACTCACTTTGGTGCTCAACTAATTTGGATTCACGTCTGGAAGTCTCAAGGCCTGAACCTGGAAGTTGTGGTTATGGGATCGACTTGAGGGTATGGATCAAGTTGAAAACATTAGTGCTTCAACCTACAAACACACTATACACTGAGAAATGTACTAGCCAACTCAATGGTAATGTACAACTTTCTCACACCTCGTCATGACTCAAACTCACCACGAGCCTTCTTTTTCATACTCGTTGCATTAGTTTTTCTCACCTTTCTTCCTTTTTCATCGTTCAATTCGAACTCTCAGAAATTAATAAATATATATTTTCATAGTTTCAGACAGTTTTAACATTAGTGGAATTGGTACTACACGGAGTAAGAAGCATAGTAATATACAACAATAACAACTAGGCTTCAGTCCCAAGCAAGTTAAGGTGAGTTAACTGAATCCTCATTTCTTCATTTAAGCTCATATCATTTATTATAAAAGAGAAAATAAAAGTGAAAAACACGTTAATCACTAAAAGTATAAAAGAATTACACTAATTTTTCTTTTTGTTGAACGAGAAACTGAAGTCAGACTTAGTAAAAGTAAGAAGAAAAGAAGGATCAATTATGGGGTGGTGCCTTTATAATATATAATGTTTGACGGACAAAATGATAAAGTTTCACCGGCAAAAGTTTGAATTTTAGTAAAGTAAATTGAGATTTCACTTGTTAAAGTTTTGAACTCTAGTACACAATATGCTATAACTTTTCTTGTTTTAACTATAAATATTTTATCAAATTTTTTATTTCATATTAAATAAATAAAACACAGGGCATGTTCTTACTCCAAAAGGTGGAATCTTCCACCCCAGAGCCCCCACACCCCGGTTCGACAGATCTGTGAACGAGGTAAAACACCGGGCATGTTCTACATCGAGTATGTTGTTGTATGAAACAATGCTTATAATTCTAAAAGCAATCCTAAAAGTGATTTTTATTTTTGAAATTTAATTTGGTTCAATTTCCACATGACCATTTCTCCAACCTTAAATCCCCCACTGTAATACTAACAATAATAAAAAGTAAATATCTTAGGGCTCGTTTGATTGGGAAATAAGTTAGCGTGAGATAACTAATCTCGCGGGATTAGTTATTCCACCTTCAATATGTGATAAAATAATACTATAATCCCGAAATAACAAATCTCAAAATTAGTTATTCCGAAATTTTATTTCAATCAATTATGAGATAAAGAGGTACAAATTTTTTATCACAAGACTACTTTTACTTATCCATCATACCAAACATCCGTTATTAGTTATATATAAAAAAAAACTGAAACATCTCCTTTTGGCGGGTTTTCTTAGGAGTATTATATATATATAAACAACCGAAGCCCTTAAACCCTTTGTTAAACCCTTTTACTACCCTCTCATCATAATGTACGGACAGCCACCGCACGGCGGTGGAGCATGGCGCATCCCTCCACCACAGCAACATCCACAACCACCATATGGAGGATTTCAAAACCCTAATTTTGTTCCTTACCCCTTTTATCCCAATCCCAATTTTCCTATTCAAAACCCTAATTTTGTAAATTATCCAATCCAACAAAACCCTAACCCTAACTTCCAATTTCACCAACCTCCTCCTCAACAGAGAGTTGATGCGCAACAAAACCCTAATTTTCAATTGAAGCAACCTCAGTGGGGTGTAATTAAGGAGGTTATTGAGAGAGTTGATAAGGCTGTAATTAAGGCACGTAAATATCTTATAGAGGCAGGTAAAAATGTGTCGGTTTGGAAAGTATCACAAGCTGCTTTGGTTATACTTAATGCTGACTCTTGGAATTCTTTGGGTTGCAAAGTCCAAGAAGCTCCCTCCCTCCATAGCCTCATGGTTACCGAAGGGAAGGTACAATCTTTTTAATACTTGTAGATTCTTGTAAATTGAGTAAAAAAGATCGAGTTTTAAAATGATTTGACCCTACTTGTGGGATTGCACTGTGTGTGTTGTTGTTTTGAGTTTTTCATGATTTAAGAAATTTGAATTATTTTTGCACTACTAGTTGACATAGTGCGTTAGCAGTTGCTATGGAGATGCTTAAAATGCCGTCTTTATGCTCAACTTGGTCATTTACATGCGTCACACTTAATTTATTCTTTTTCTAATCAAAGGGTGTGTAAGTGTAGGTTCGAGTTGAGTTTCTATCCGAAACAGCCTCCCTACCCACAAACCCTACCCACAAAGTGTAGGGTAAGGTCTGCCTACATCCTACCTCCCCAGACCCCACTTGTGTGAATTTTCTTAGTACAAGGGTGTAAGTGTTTTATTTTAAATTACAGAGGGTATATCCTCTATCCTTAACTAACTCATAATACAAGGATGTTAACTGTAATTAACCAATACATTTTGTAGATTTATAGACAACAACAACAACAATATACATAGTGAAATTCCAAAAATGGGGTCTGGGGAGGGTAGAGCGAACGTAGACCTTGCCCCTATCTTGGGAGGTAGAGAGACTTTTCTGGTAGACCCTCGGCACAAGCAAAGGTATTGATAGATTTTTGTAAATTGAGTTTGTCATTATTTTTGAAACTTGAATAATTTTGCACTAATAGTTGACCTAGTGCGTTTGTAGTTGCTATGGAGATGGTTGAAATGCAGTCTTTTTGCTCAACTTGGTCATTTACATGTGTGCCACTTAATTTCTCTTCTATTTTTATTGTACTTTATTTTGAGTTTTTTCATGATTTAGGAAGCTTGAGTAATTTTTGCACTATTAAAAAGTGCAAGAAGTCTATAGGACCCGTTTGTCCATGAGAATTATTCACTTTTTTTCTTTAGAGATGCAGGGATTTCTTTAGACTGTTTTGCAGGTTTTGTTTGAAGTAGCTTTTTGCTCATCTGTAACCTTGCATCTTCTTGATGCTTTTCTAATGACATTTTATTACTTTACCAAAAAACTTATTCATTTTTTTTCTGGAGTATTTTTTCACTTCATTTCACATCAGTGTTTGTTTATAATTTT
This sequence comes from Anisodus acutangulus, assembly GCA_029783415.1. Taxonomy (NCBI): domain Eukaryota; kingdom Viridiplantae; phylum Streptophyta; class Magnoliopsida; order Solanales; family Solanaceae; genus Anisodus; species Anisodus acutangulus. The sequence goes on from CM056509.1 coordinate 4,181,608, forward strand.
TTTTGTTGTTGCTATTGTTTCTTTTCTCCATTACTACTTTACCTACTGAATTTATCGGAAACAACCTCTCTACCTTCACAAGTTAGGAGTAAGGCTGCGTACACACCACACTCCCCAAACCCCACTTGTGGGATTACAACGTGTATGTTGTTTTTGTTGTTGTTTATAAAATTTCCAAATCCTACTTGGAATTGGATTATCTGGAAACGTGCTCCAAACCTGTTTTCGAACTCCATCTTCATAAATTCCGAATAAAGTACTCTATAGTATAACCAAACACGACCCCATCTTTCAACTCCAACTTCATAAAAGGTGACTTTGGAAGAAAAATCGTCCAATTTTTTTTCAAAACCTTGTACACTAATTGTGACTTCTGTGGAGAATGTGAACAACAATCCAGCATCAGCTGCAGTTGTACTAGGTTCACCACATGTTGATCATGTACCTGGTACTAAGAGTCATTTGATTCTCCTCATCCCATGACTGAACCTCATGACCTGAATAATAGCTCATCTGATGTCACAGAAAGAGATCAGCTGCATGTAGGCACATCTGGCAGAACTGATGCTCAACGGGAAACTGGCAGACTTGGAGATTTTTTTGCTTTCAAGTACTTCTTGGAGAAATTCGGGGAGCCTTTTGTGATTTGGGTCAATGAAACCAATGAAACGGAGCTTCCCTATGACCTTGTTGTGGGAGATGATGAATACGTAGAAATAAAGGCAACTATATCTTCGACAAAGGATTGGTTCCATATTACCTCAAGGGAATGGCAGTTTGCAAGAGAAAGGTGAATCTTTTAGCATTGCCCATGTTTTTTTTATTGGCCGATAACACAGCAGTAGTGACAGTATACAAAAACCCATTCAGACTCTATCAGCTTGGTAGACTTCAGTTAGCTCTCCTAATCAAGTCTTGATACTTTTTAAGATGTACATAAGGATGATATTCATATACTAGATTCTCCGTTACTTCACACAATCATAGAAGAAATCATGGTACCTGCTGAGCAGCACATTGTTTTCAAAGTGCTGCATTTGAGAATTTACACTACATATTGACTTTACATTTGTTGGAGAAGCTTGAGCTGGATTGCAGTTTTGCCTCCAGGCACCTTTGATTTCAGCTAGCTGCTTCTGTTATACTGTATCTCATTTTAGAAATGACATCAATTTTGTATACAAAGATGTTTATTTATTTTCTTGAGTATATCATTTATTGAAGTAATCTGTACGCTAGATGGCCAACGGCGAACACATATTTAGTTTATTGTGCATTGCGCCAATAAATTCCGCAACATTATTTTCTCTAAGCTATGCAATTTGTCCTGTCAGTTGATCGACTACTTGAATTTCTCATCATTTTTGCTCGATATCCTTACCTTTTGTATTGAAAGTCTTGGGCTGGATAGTTATAGATTACTTCCATTTTTCTGATTATTTGTTTTGTGTAGAGATGAACAAGGAGAAAAGATATAGTACTTGAGCATTATTATGGCCACATGATGCCCACTAACAAGCTAATTCCTCGTGAGCTCTGGCGGTATGCTCTTGTGTTAGTAGAACGGTTTAACTTAATTGTGTAGAGTCAGTAGGCAGTGCTGACAATTCTTGTTTTTAAAGAGGAATAGGCATAAGTTTATATTAGTTGATACTTCCTAAATCCTAATGTATTCAAGAAGTAACTGTGGTTTGAGTTGTTTTTGTCGCATTGTAAATCGATCCAATTCCATGGAAGTGTACACTTGAATAAAAGTTTACAAAATGTTCCAATTGCTGCTCAAATATTGTTGAGCTATTGTTGTAGAGGGTTTCCTAAATGCTAAATCCTAACTATGTCTCAGTTCCAAACAAATTGGAATTCGCTATATGAGTCTTTCCAGTTTCCAATGTTCTCCTTTTAAATTCATTTTCAGACCCATATTATAAAAAAGAAAAGAAAAGAGAACTAGTACTTTTGTATATATTTCCTACTTGTATAACAATCTGTAGTAGGGTTGAATATACTCAAAGAAAGCAAATAGCCTACAGTAAATATATTAACATGACTAAAATATATGCTTTAACTCTGTCAGTGTGATCTTGTTCACATTGCAAGATGACTAAAATATATGCTTTAACTCTATCAGTGTGATCTTGTTCACATTGCAAGTTTTAAGATCGAATAAAGGAGGAAGGGTATAATACGCTAACTATTAGCGTAAAACTTACTAATTAATTATAATAAAGATAAAAGATTCCACGACTTTATCAGTGTGAGCTTGCTCATATCATCAGTTTCAAGCCCAAATGAAAAAAGATTATAGTTGAATGGTAGTCAGCGTAATTAACTTATGATGAATGGTAAAGTTAAATTATTTATAATATAGAAATGTGTAACTTTTTTTGGGACTAACTAATAAGGAAAGTAAGACAATTTTTTTAGGAGAGAGTATATATACTTCATTCGTTCACTATATTAGAAATATACTTTCACTTTTTCTTGTCATTTTTAGCTGATCATATTTTTTTTTCATGTTTTATCCTTAGTGTTAATTATTTATTCCCCAAATTATTTCCCAAGACTTAAGACTAGACGTCAATTAGTTTGGGTATTGTCATGAAATTCGTATATCATTTATTGTTTCTTAAAAAATGTGCAAAGTACAAATTGAATAAGTAAAAGTGAAGGGAGAGAGTATATATTAACTTGCGATATATTCCTCCCGTCTCAATTTATATGATACTTTTTTTTGTCTTTTAAAAAAAAAGACATATTTTTATATTTAGTAATAATTTAACTTTAAATTTATCACACATATTCTATGATTTGTTTTAAATCACAAATTTTAAAAATCTTCCGTTATTTCTTAATTTTTGTGTAAAGTCAAACACGAGTATATAAATAACCGAACGGCTTAAATCCTCTTTTAAAGTTTAAAGTTTAAACCCTTCCAGTTCTAAATAATGTACGGACAGCCACCGCACCACGGCGGCGCGGGTGGCAGTCGCCGGAGACGATCGCCACCACAACATCGACGGATTCAAAACCCTAATCATATTCATTCTCAATCTCCAAATTCGAATTTTGGTTATTTTCCATTCCAACAAAACCCTAGTTTTCAGTTTTCATCAAGGAATAATAATAATGAGGTTGTTGATAGAGCTGTAATTAAAGCACGTAGTGACCTTATAGAGGCTGGTAAAAATGTGTGTGCTTGGAAAGTATCACAAGGTGCTTTGGTTATACTTGAGGCTGATTCTTGGGATTCTTTGGGTCTTAGAATGCAACAAGTTCCCTCTCTTTTCAACCTCATTGTTACTGATGGGAAGGTGCAAATTTGTTTATTTTTATAGATTTTCTTGTACTCATTTTTAGTGGTTTAAGTTCAATACACATAGATGGTCCACTTTACTTGTCTTCCTTACTAAAAATAGATGGTCCAAAATAATTGTCATTTTAGAAAATCAAGGTATAATTAATTATTAGTAGTTTTCACCCTTACCCATACTCAATAATGTGGAGACAGATTAATGTGGTGAAAAAGAGTGTAGTATTAAATTGTGATTGAACAATAAATAAAGATAATTTAGTCAAGTTACCCTTTTAGTTAATGTTTTCGTAAGGGGTGTGCAAAAAAAAAACATGACAAGTAAAATGGACGGAGGGAGTATAATTTAACTTGTAGCCAGTGGCGGGGCCACGTGCAAACCCTTCATCGGAGAATTATATTGCATATATAGGGAAAAAGCAATTCTTTTTAACATACAAATTTTTTGAATCCGTTTTAACAATTGAAAAATACAAGGTTCAAATCCTAGGTGTGCCATTTTGGATATTTTTAATCCCTTGTTAGAATTCTGGGCTCCTCCGCTGGTTGTGGCAGGTTACTAATTTTGGCTTTTAAGTAAAAAGCTTATGGGTGAATGTAAAAGATTTAGGTGGCTTTCATCCCAAAGTGTAGGATGTGTAAATTTGAACGAAGGGCATTTTTTTTTAGTATTTTGGTCATTGTCTCTTTTTGTTATTTGACTAAAGATGTTTCAGACTCCTGTGAACTTTTTATCAGTTTTATCCCATCAATTCTAAGGCATCCGGAGGTGAATTTCTCAACTTTGCACATGAAAAGTGAATGTTCCGACTCTGTTAATATGTTTTTACGTTTTTCCCATGGAGATTTAATGAGTAAAGATGCCTCGATGTGGGACTTGAAATATTCACATATGATAAAGGTTTTAGTTTTGTATACTTGAAAGGGTAAGCACGCTAGCCCTGCTTTATACAGCCTTTTCTTTTCCTCCTTTTGTCATGAGAAAATTAACTAAAAAGTGAGCATACGATGTGCTTCTTGGTTTTGAATCCTGCAGACAGTTGTTATGGAGACTGTTCATATGCAGTCCTTTTGCTCAGCTTGGTCATTTACATAGGTAGCGCTTAATCTTAGCTGTCTACTCTTTTATTTTCTCTGTACCTCTTTTTAATTTATTCCCTTCAACTTTTTTGGAGGCTAGCCTCAATTCATTGGGTGTTATTGTATACTGGGATTCATCTCAACATTTAGATGCACTTGTTTTGGCATTTTACATTTGTTGATGTGCCAATTGACCCATTAAACAGCACTCTATTTCCAACCCCGTACTTCACGTGGGGGTACATTATTCTCAAGTTGTAGGGAGGACCCGGAGGAGTTCAGTAAATCAATTTCCCAAAGCAATGTGAAATCACAGTGAAGCTTTGGAGGTCATCAGTCTTAAAATTTGCATTTTGTTGGACAACTTTTGAATTTCTTTTTATAGGTGGATGATCTTTCTTTCATGAGAATATTTTTTTATGAAATACTAAATTTTCATTTTCCCATCTGTGTTTTCCTAGATTAGTGCCTTCATCCATTGCTTTGTCGCTGTTCAAAGAATTACCACATTGTATGATTTGGAAGTAGCAATATGCAAGAATGAGGGGGTTGAGCAGTTTGAAGAGCTGGAATTGGGTCCGTTGGTGAAACACCCGCATATTATCCATTATTTTTCTATCAGTCCCGATGTGTCAGAAATTTTCAGGATAACAAGTGTGGAGATCATATCCTTCCTTGCTGAGTACATGGATGCTGATAAAAGAAGAAGAGTAAACATAGATGAATTTTTGAACTTCATTGCTGAGAAGAAATCCACTGGTACAACAGAGAAGCTCGGTGTGCGGATTCAGAGCTTGGGGTATGTGGCATATTTTCGCTCATAAAAGATTTTATGTATGTTCAGCATTAGGGTTATCTCCCTCTGCAGCATTAGGGTTCCGTTTTCATTGAGGAGGTTGAGTTTTTCTCCCTTCTAGTGGCTGTCCGCTACCTACATTATTTTCCGGACATTTTTTTGAAAAAGTAACACCACTAGAGTCTCACTGCTCCCGGCGACCAAAACCCATAAAACAACTCCGTTAGATTCATCCCCACACGCCTACACACTCCACTAAAAGTTCTGGCGTCGTCGACGCGTCAGATCCTCGTGCCGGTGCGTGAGCTATTTTCCGGCAACCTTTTCTGGATTTTTTTTGTTCGTTGGGGTCGCCGTCTCATTCCGAGTGCACTCAAACCAGTGTCATTTTTTTCCGATCACGAGAACTACGGTTATGACGTGACATCACTATTCCGGCGAGATCTAAAGGGTTTTTTTGTCGGCCATTTTTTTCAGATCTACTGTGTTTCAGTGTGACGGCACTGTTCCGACCCTACCCGTGCAATATTTTTACATCTTCAATTTCTGTTACGAGGCTCCAGCGATTGTTTCTGGTGTGCTGCAGATATATTTCTGGTTTGGTGCTATTTCTTTACCGATCATACCTTTTTTTTTCTCTTTGGATTATTTTTAAAAAACGGTACAAAAGAAGCCGATAATAGTTCTTTTTCACAAATCAGTGTTGGTCAGTCTAATATTGCAGAAAATATGGAGAATTCTAGAGACACTACTTCTAGAGAGACTTTGTCTCTAGATGAAGTTCAACAACTTCGTCGTCTTCTGAACAAATTTGACTCTTCTAGTGCTGCTAGTTTCAATTACGTGCAATCAGGTATTGCTTTTAATGCTCAACTTAATTGTTGGATTATTGATTCTGGTGCGAATAGACACATGACAGGCTCTTCTAAAGGATTTCAAAACTATTCTCCTAGTCCCAAAGGGGATTATGTCCGAATAGCCAATGGCTCCCTAACCCCTGTCTCTGGAACAAGTTCACTCGTTTGTACCCTTGATATTACCTTATCATCCATCCTTCATGTTCCTGACTTTCCTGCTAACGTATTATCTGTTAGCGCTATCCCCAAAGTACTAAACTGTAGTGTAAAATTCTTTCCTGATTATTGTGTTTTTAAGGACCTTCGTGAAGAAGATTGGCAGTGGTAGATTGCATGATGACTTATATTTGATCAATGAAAGTCGAGATTCTGGTCAGGCCTATTTGGGGAGAAATAAGGATATCAACCAAGAAATAATGCAGTGGCATAGACGGTTGGGACACCCTTCCTTTTTTTCTTTAAAGAAGTTATATCCTAGTTTATTTTCTAGAACTGAGTTTGAATCTTTGTCTTGTGATGCTTGTGAATATGCCAACCACACTAAAAACTCTTGTCCTCTTTGTGATAATAAAAGCACAATTCCCTTTTCGACTATTCATTCTGATGTATGAGGACCCACTCAAACACCTTTATGTGGTAGCCGATGGTTTGTTACTTTTATTGGTTGTTGCACTAGAATGACGTGTATATATTTGTTAAAAGCCATAAGTGAAGTTTTCTCATGTTTTCAGTCATTACATAAGATGATGTGTACTCAGTTTGAGGCTAAGATAAATATCTTTCGAACTGACAATGGCACAGAATACATGGATAAAACTTTTGGAGCTTACTTGGAGTCTTTTGGGATAATCCATCAAACTAGTTATCCTTATACTCGTGCACAAAATGTGGTTGCTGAAAGAAAAAATAGGCATTTGTTAGAAGTAGCAAGCTCCCTTTTGTTTACCATGAATTTGCCGAAATCTTACGGGGGACGCCATTCTAGTAGCTGCCTACCTTATCAATAGAATGCCACTTAAAACTCTCAATTTTCAGAGTCCTTTGGAAGTTTTAAAGGGTAAAAATGACTATATTGTTCCTCCAAAGATATTTGGGTGTGTTTGCTTTGTTCACACTAGGAACTCCGGGAAACTTGATCCTAGAGCTCTTAAGTGTGTCTTTATTGTTATCACCCTCCTTCCTGGAGAACCTTTGTCAGCATGGATGTTACCTTTCGAGAATCTGAACCCTATTTCAGTATTACACCATCACATCTTTAGGGGAAAATTATAAGGAAGAAGAAATTGTTTTTCCTAGTTCCATTGTTGAAACAAGAGAAAATGGAAATTCAGGGGGAGGCTGTTGGTCGTTTGGATATGCCTGATTTGATAACTTACTCAAGGAGAAATAAAGCAGAAGAAGTTATCATGCAATCTGCCAATGCCGAACCTTCTTCCTCTTGTGAGTCATCTACATTTTCTAATGAGTTAGATTTGCCTATTGCTCACAGGAAAGGAGTCAGATCTTGCACCAAACACCCCTTATCTAACTTTGTCTCTTATAATTCTGTCTCCCTCCTATTAGAGCCTTTTGTGTCTATTCCCCAAAATTTGAGGGAAGCTTTTGCAGATTCCAAATGAAAGCAAGCTATGATTGAAGAAATGAAGGCCTTGTCAAAGAATGAGACTTGAGAACTTGTCACATCACCTCCAAACAAAAACTTGGTTGGTTGCAAATGGGTCATCACTGTAAAACATAAAGCGGATGATTCGATTGAAAGATTCAAAGCGAGATTGGTGGCTAAGGGATTCACTCATGGAGTGGATTATCAAGAGACATTTGCCCCTGTTGCAAAAATGAACACCATTAGAATTCTTTTATCTTGTGCAACTAATCTTGATTGGGACTTGCAACAGTTTGATGTGAAGAATGCATTTCTTCATGGGGACTTAGAAGAAGAGGTGTATATGGAGATTCCTCCTGGTTTTGGTACTGAACAAAGTCAAGAAAAGGTATTCAGACTACTTCAGTCCT